>CM057456.1:1749834375-1751326250 GCA_016271365.2 Neoceratodus forsteri
AAATAGCTGGCAGTGTCTGTGGCTGCTAATGTACCAAGGCTGCCTCACCCAGTCTGGAGCCACCAGAATCATGGTTGCTGGCTGGCTTCTGAGTTTTAGCAGGACCCCAAGAATCAGGGAAGTGGAAGGAAAGCATCGAGAACTTCCCTGTCCAATCCAGAGACAGGGCATCCACTGCAACTGAGCCCAGAGACGGAGGCCTGCAACAGGACGGAGGAATCTGGTAGTTTTGTTTGGAAGCAAAGAAATGTATCTCTGGAGTGCCCCTATTCCTGAAGACTGTGGCCTGCACTTGTTTGTTTAGGGTCCACTCGTGGTGGCCCTGACTGATATAGCTCAGGAGTCTGCCAGCACATTGTCCTTGCCTGGCAGGTGAATAGCCATAATTACATGCCCAAAGTAGGCCAGAGGTCAGATATTCATGGCCTCTGTACAGAGCTTCGTGGATCTTGTGTCCCCTGCTTGTGGATGCTGAACAGAGCAGTGGTTTTGTCTGTCCTGATTTGGACAGATTGACCTTTAGCTGGGAGCAAAGGCTTTGATAGCCAGGTACATGACTCTGAGTTCGAGTAGATTTATGACACTTAGACTGCTGGGAATATACATCCCGCTTATAGACTGGTCTGCCAGATCGCACCCCACCCTAAGAGGGATGTATCTGTTGTGAGCACTCTGGAGGTTCCTTTTGCTGGAAGAGGACCCCTTCCTGAGGGTTTCCTGTCTTTCCACCAGTCAGGGCTTGCAGAAAGGTCCTTGTGACTGGAATGGGTTTTGATAGAGAGTCTCGTTTTTGAGACCAGTGAGCCCTCAGATGGTATTGAATGTCTCTCTTCTGAAACCTAGCTCCTGGCACTACAGCTGTAGTAGATGCCATGTGGCCTAGAAGTCTCAAGAAGTGTCTGGTTGGTCTTGGTTGGCCTAGGACAAATGAGTGTGCCAGAGCCTGGAGGTCTTCCACCTTGTCCAGAGAGCAGGGCTTTGCCTTGCTACGTGTCAGCTCTGCTCCAATAAATTCCAGGAACTGAACTGGCTCGAACTGGGACTTTTCTGTGTTGACGAAGAACCCCAGGGACTCCAGGGTGCTCTGTGTGAGAGTGAGAGAGTCTCTGATCTTTTGAGAAGACTTGCCCACTATGAGCCAGTCGTCTAGGTATGGGAAGACAGAGACCTCTTGCCTTCTTAGATGAGCTGCTGCTACTTCCAGGCACTTTGTGAAATTTCTGGAAGCTGAAGAAGGCCGAATGGCATAGCTGTAAACTGGTAGTGGGCAGAGGGCAGCCTGAATCTGAGATATTTTCTGTGAGAGGGCCTGTTTGGAATGTGAAGAAAAATTACTTATCACAGCAATCTTGTTTCTTCCATGGGATACTCCATTATTCTAACTCTTATGCAGCATGCCTTTAAGCCAGATCTGCCCAGAGGTGGAACGTTATGCTAATGATGGAATCATTGGCGTGCCACTTTTCAAATGCTGTCACCTATCAACTGCCTACAATTCTACCCTCAGATTTCGTGGACGCCTGACAAGACAGGGCCGAGAGGAGCTTAATGGTTATCTATAATAATAATATTAATAAAACACAGAAAAACACCCCAACTGGGGAAAAACATTAACAAAACATCCCCAATGTCAGAATCACCTGAAGAGGAAATACATTTGAACACAGTTCCAAATATAAAAAGCCAGAATGTGCACACATACCCCTGGTATTACAACACAGTGCAGAGGCCACTAGTTTCTAGCAGGGGTAGGCAGGGTGGGAGAGTTAAGAATATTGGAGTATCCATGGAAGAAACAAGATTACTGTGGTAAGCACTTTTGTCTTCTCACCCCAGAATACTCCAATATTCCTAACTCTTATGCAGACTTAGAAGCAATACCTTTGGAGGTGGGCACAGGACCTATTTGAAACAGACTCTGCAGGACAGCTGTGCAAAACAGCATCACCTAGCCTGCATATCCAGGCTATAATGCTTAGTAAACATGTGCACTGTTCTCCAGGTAGCTGCTTTACAGATGTCCACCAAAGGAACACCCTTGATAGCTGCTATGGTAGCAGCTGTATCCCTTGTGGAATGGGCTCTAAGCTCTGCTGGGACCTCCTTCCCCACTTTTGAATAGCAAAACTGGATACACTGGACTATCCAGCAAGAAATGGACCTCTTAGATGCTGGATTTCCTTTTCCTACATCCCCACAAATCAAGAACAACAGTTGCTTCCTTTCTTGCCTATGGGACTCTGGCTGTCATGTAGTAGCTAAGAGCTCTCTTGACATCAAGGCTGTGTGGCCTGTGCTCAGCAGAGCATGAATGCTCAGTAAAGAAAACAGGTAAGGTGATGGACTGGTTCAAATGAAAGTCAGAGACCACCTTTGGAAGAATTTTCTGTTAGTTTGAAGGACCACTTTGTCCCTGTGGAATGAAATGAAGTCCTGCTCAATACAGAGAGCCTGGTGCTCACTGATCCCTCTGGCAGAAGTGATTGCCACCAGGAAAACTGTTTTCCAGAGCATTTTAAAGGAGCTGAAGACATGGGCTGAAAAGAGGGGCCCATAAGTTTGGCAATACAGATATTTATATCCCAGGCTGGCACTGGTTCTGATAGGGGGTACAAGTGGGCCATACCTTTAAAGAACCCTTTAAAGACAGAATTTGATGCCAAAGAGACGTTCTTCCCAGCTGAAGTGTAAGCAGACACTGAAGTCAAATTAACTTTAGGGTAGAAGGCTGCAGGCCTAATGAATGCAGATGAGTAAGGTACCACTGCTAGAACCCCTGCCTGAGCTGGTACTATATTCCTGGTGGAGCACCAGATAGAAAATCTTTTCCATTCAGAGGCATAGATTTTCTTGGTGGAAGAGTTTCCTGTACCCCATTAAGATATCACGGACACTTTCGAGAGATGCAGATTCCATACTCTAACCTCAAGAGCCATGCTTTGAGTCTAGATGACTTGAGGTTCAGGCACAGGAGTCCCCCTGACTGGAGGTTAGCAGGTTGTGCCTTGGGAAGGTGCATTGGTTCCTCACAGACATGGAGAGCGGCAGAAGTGCCATGCTGTCTGGCCCAGTCTGAGGTTATCAGGATCATTGTGGCTGACTGGGCCCTGAGCTTGAGTAGTACCCTGAACACCAGAGAGAATGAAGGGAACGCACACAGGTACCTCCTGACCAGTCCAGAATCAGAGCATCCAGGAACTGTTCCCATAGCTGGAGGTCTGCAACAGTACTGTGGCAGGTGGTGACTTTGTGGGATGCAAAGAGACCTATCTCTGGGGTACCCCACCTTCTGAAAATCACTTCCACCACCTGTCTGTTTAAAGGTCCATTTGTGATGGGCCTGGTTCATTCGACTCAAGGCATCTGCTGGGTATTGTCCTTGCCTGGCAGATGAATGGCCTGAAGAGAGACTCCTAGGGAGTAGGCCAGAGTCCAAATTTGCATGAGCTTCTGTGCAGAGAGGATCCAACCTTGTTCCTCCCTGCTTGTTTATGTATATATGATGGTGGTACTGTCTGTTCTGACCTGTACCACCTTTCCCTGAATTAGTGGTGTGAAGGCTTGTATTGCCAGGAACACTGCCCTGAGCTCCAGCAGGTTTATGTGCTGAGGCGACTCTGCACTTGACCAAGTGCCATGGTTAGTCGCGATCCCCTAGGTGAACACCCCACCCTAGAAGTGATGTATCACTGAGAATCACTGATGGAGGCTCTTTTGGAAGGGACCCCTCTTTGAGGTTGGCTTCCTCCTTCCACCACTGAAGGGCCAGGAGTAACATTTTGTTACTGGGACCATCTTTGACAGAATATCCTTTTTGACACCAGTGAGCTCTTAAGTGGAACTGAATGTCTCTCATCTGTAACCTGGAACCTAGCACTGTGCGGTGATGGCTGCCATATGGCCCAGTAACTGCAAAACTGTCTTGCACTTTATGGTGTGTTGAGGCTGAAGGAGCCTGCCAATTGTAAGATACTTTTACTTTGTCCAGGGGTAGGTAAGCTCTGCCCTCCTGGGTATTTAATTCTGCTCCTATGAACTGCAGCACTTGTGCAGGGATTAGAACTGACTTTTTGAGATTTACAGAAAACTCAGAGACTCTAGGAGTCCTTGGATGAGCTGCAGATGTTCCTTTACCTGTTGTGGTGACTTTCCCAACACCAACCAGTCATCCAGATAGGGAACACTGTGACAGCTTGCCTTCACAGATGTGCCACAACCACTGCCAGGCACTCTGTGAACACAGTTGGAGCTGAAGTGAGACCGAATGGCAGGGTTGAAACTGGTAATGACCTGAAGGAGTCTGAACCGAGTTATTTTCTGTGAGACTCCTTATAGGGATGTTGAAATAAGCATATTTTAGGTTCAGGGATGCCAGCCAATCTCCTTTATGGAGAGCTGGCAGAATCAGTGACAAGGTTACCATTTTGAACCTTGACTTTGTTAGGTGCCTGTTTAACACCCTTAGGTCTAGGATAGGCTGCCACTCCCCATTTTCCTTTGTTGTTAGAAAGTATCTTGAATAAAGCACCTTTCCCTTTTGTTGTGGAGGCACAGGTTCCACTGCTTCTGACAGCAACAGAGTTTGAACCTCCTTTTCCAGCAGCTTTTTTCCTAAATGGAAGCTGGTTTGAACACTCTGGTTCTTAGGGAGGGAAGGGATTTAAAGCTTAGGGACAATCCCTGACTCACTACTTCCAAGACCCACTTGTCTGTGGTGATCTGTTTCCAAGCCTGGAAATAGTGAGTTAGTCTGCCCCCTACTGGGTGGGGAGGCGGCCTTGGAGGACAAATCAGGGGTCCTGCTTTGCCTGGGGCTGAGGCTAGGAACCATGCCTGGAACCCTTCTGCCCCACCTCTGAAGTACCCTGGCTGAGGGTACTGTTGTACTAGGGAGCAGCCATGGCCTGATAAAAGGCCTGGAGTAGAATTGTCTGCCCTTCCTCCCTTCCACATGATCTTGTGGACAGGAAGCCTTCTCTTTGGCAGAGTTACTTCTATAAGTGGCCTTGTACTTGTCCACTTTTCACGTGAGCCTCTGTGTGCATTCCAAAGAGAGTTACTCTCAACTGGAAATCAAGAGCCTTGTTTTGGTGTCTTGAGTAAGGTTTGTGGCTCTTAACCAGGCAAACCTCCTCTGACCAACTGTATTTGCCATCCACTTAGCAGAAGTGTCATTGTTGTCTGCTGCCATCTGGAACTGATATTTGGCAACCTCCAAGCCAAATCTGGCAGTTTCAGTAAGGTCTGCTGAAAGGTTAGAAGAAGCCTTGCCTGCCATAGCCATGACAGACTGCCATAGGGGATTTTGGTACTGGGCTACATAGACCTGGAAGTTAGCTTGTCTTATGGCCAAAGAAGCTAATAAATAACCCTTTTTGGCCATACTGTCTATTTTCCTTGAATCCTTCTCTGGAAGGTGAGAAGCAAGAGACGTTGCCTTATCACATGTTGTAGCTATGCCACCTCCTGGTGGTCAGGGTGGGAAAATAAAATTCAGCCCCATCCCTGTCAGGCTGGTACTTTCTGTCCAGCCTTTTATCAAAAGTGGGACAGACCCAGGTGTTTGAAGAGTTTATTGCATCCCTTTTGAAAAACATTTATTGGGAGCAATATCTTTCTGGTGGGTGTGAACTCTGTCATTTATAAGTACTCTGCCTCCTCCTCATCCTCTACCACCTCAGTGGTAGAGATACCAATGCATCCACCATTTTCTGACAAATGAAAATTAGATGAGTAATCCTCTGATGATTTAGGAGGAGACCAAACTCCTGCTCAGGAGAGGCTTCAGGCTCCATAGGCTCTCCTCCTCCTCCTCCTCATATTCCCCACAGTCAGCATATTCATGTAGAGGACTAGGTAAACTCAGCTGGTCTGGACTGTAGACTGCTGTCCAGCAGGCAGCAGGCCCTACAAGGCTTGTAAAACTTTAAATGCTTGTGCAATTTCTAGAGGAGTAGGCATTTATTTATTTATTTAATATTTGGAAAGACCTTTGGCGTGAGCTCTTTACAAAGTTCACGTCCAGGGTGGTTACAGACACAGCAGAAGTCCCCATAGGCTGACCAGCAGAGGGGTTCAGTGTGTTTAGTTTTCATAGTTTTTCTTGGGAACCAGAGAGTTAGCTGATTCAGCAAGTCTTTTGTACCTATATCAGGGGTAGAAAGTGTGGCTCCTGTGGTTTCACCCACAGCCACAGAGAGCATCAGCTGTTCAGAGCCAAAGGGACCCTTAGGTGAAGGCAATTTCTTTTAAGCCTTTCCAAATGTTTTCATGTGTTTTTCAGGAAAAGTCTTACAGATTTATAATCTGTCTTTAAATGATCATAACTAAGGCAAACAACACAAGAAGTGTGTTTATCTGCCTTGGCAAACACTTCCTGCACTCTGTACAATTTTTGAAACCGGGTTCACCAGTCTTTTTCTTAGGTTTTCAGACATTCCAAAAAAAAAAAACCCACAAAATTTCAACACAATTAATTTAGACTTTTATTGGTTGTGGTCAGTTCAAGAACAGATCGAGAACTGATCGGAATCGTGAACCGGAAGAAAAAAGAACCGGGATTAACGGTTCAGTAACCGATATTAGCAGTTACAAAAGAATTCATTTAAACAACTAATTACCTCAAATAAAAGAGTTTTAAAGTGAAAAAACTCCGCTAAGTCTAAAAAACCCCGGTTCTCCACCAGCTATACTGAACCATGAAAACCTGAGAAACTAGTAACTGAACTAAAATAAGATAACAGTTTTACTAAAACAATCGATAAGGGCAGCAAATGAAAATAAAACATACTTATATGTATTTTTTAAAGTTTCATGATGAGATGATGAGGAGATGATCTCCCAGTGTCTAGTCTTGACAGGTGGAGAGAGAATCTGAGAGTAGAATGTAGGCAGTTGATAGGTGGCAGCAACTGAAAGCGTGGCACGTGCCAATGATTTCATCATTAGCATAACATTCCATCCCGAGCAGATCTGGCTTAAAGGCATACTGCATAAGAGTTAGGAATATTGGAGTATTCCTGGTGTAAGAAAATAGGCATCTCTGGTCTGTGAGGCAAGCCAGTCTCCTTGTTGTAAGAGGAATCACCACTGAGAGGGTGAGCATCTTGAATTCGGGATTGAACAGGTGCTTTTTTCAGGTACCTGAGATCCAGAAAAGGTCACCAATCCCCCCTTTTTTTACTTAATTTATTTATTCTCCTCAGCTGGGAGGGGTCATACCTATGGTCTCCCCCATCCAGCTACCTCCTCTGCCCACCCAACTGCAGCCAGAGCTCTGACCTCTATGTCCTACCCCTCTAACCACATCATGGTGGGTAATTACTCTCACACCGTGGAAGGCCAGGGGCGGACACCAGGAAGCTTACTTGAATGTGTCAGGCAGCGATGCCGATGGACCGCCTTCACTATGTGCGTGAAGGCTTTTTGTCACATAGTCCCCTCCATGGCACAGGCATGCAATGATGCCAAGGATGCTTCCGTGCGTGCATCCATGCACGGTAAGGACAGGGTTGGCCCACACCAACCCACAGCTGACAGTGCGCTGCGCCGACCCCCAGCCACCGCCAGGAGCCAGTGCATCCACGGTAATCCTTCCCACCCTTCCCAGAGAGAGCAGTCCCTGGGATGCTTGACCCTCCTCCATTCCAGTCTACCCTGCAGCACCGAGGTCACTCCCGAGCCCGGCCCTTGGCATGGCATGAGGTGTGCCACCCAGCGCCTCAATCCTGAGTGCCACTGGGCCAGCACCTGTTTTTCTTTTGGTTAGAAAGTATCTGGAATAGAGGCCTTTTCCCCACTGGAGAGGGACTATTTCACTGCATTTGCTGATAGGAGAGATTTTACTTCTAAGTCAGCAAAATTCTCTCTGTGGGAGTTAGAGGTTTCACACTCCTGTGGTACTGCTGAGTAGGAACTGTTTTGAATTGCAGGGTACGTCCTTGACTACCACCTCTAGCACCCACTAGTCTGTGGTGATGTGGTGCCATTGGTGGAGGTAGTGGCCTTCCTCCTACTGGTAGAGGAGGGGTGACCTGAAAATCCCCATCAGGAGTTTTGTTTTGTCTGAATTTTGTTGGACTGTTATCAGTACATTTCTGTACCCTCCTGGCCCTTCCCTAAAGAATCCTCTCATCTGAGAGTAATCCAAGGAGCATCGGCATTGGCATAGGGTAGAAGGCCCTGGAATAGTAACCCTACCTCTGCCCCTCTTTGTGGTCTGCTGGAGGTAGAGGGTTTCTCTTTAACTACATTGCTCTTGCAGATGGTTTTGTATTCCTCCACCTTTTTCATGTAAGTCTCTGTTTTTTCCCCAAAGAGAGGACTGTTCTCACAATGGAAATTCATAGCTTTAATCCGAGTGTCCTATGAGAAATTAGCAGTTCTCAGCCAGGCAAATCTTCTGAGGGAAATGGCCTGAGCCATTGCTCTAGAGGCAGTATCACTGGCATCTATAGCCATATGGAACTGGCATTTGTGGCTTGCAAGGCAGTTTTAACGGTTTGTTCCATGTCCTGAACCACTATCTGGTGCTGACTGATGGCCAGAACAGAACTCAAAGAGCCTTTTGGTAATGAGGTGTGTCTAAGGTTTTTACCCATAGCATCCAGTTTTCTAGATTCTTTTACTGGAAGCTAAGAAGAAAGAGGCACACTGGCTTTAAAACAGGCTACAGCCAGCACACCACCTTCATGATCTAGATGCATGTAAAGGTATTCAGCATTAGTTTTATCTAGCTGGTAGTTTTCTCTATTTTCTTATCCACCCCTGGCATGGAGGTGGGAGTCTGAAGTAATTTGAAGTAGCACTTGAAAGGACTTATGAACTGGAAAGAGTAACTTTTAGGAGGAGGAGACCCATCATATCCAAAAGTCTGCCTCCTCAACTTCCTCAGTGGACTGTTGTATAGAAAGAGCACGGGTATCCACCATATGCCGAACAAAGGTATAATGTGAGCCAAATTCTTGTTCAGAAATTTCATCAGAGTCGAAGGCTCACTCTCACATCATCCCCCTTCAAGAAAATGCCCTGGCCAAGGCCGGGTCAGAAGCGAACAGGTGTAACAGGGATCGACTGGGGCCCCCTAGAAGAGAGCCCACTGCCTAAAATGTTTGATATAGTTGCCAAACCTTTGCCATTTCCTCTGCAGAGGTAAATCTTGTTGTAACACTAGCATCTCCGTTGCCTTTCAGTGGGAGGGGCAGCGATATGTTTTTCTTTTGTTTCTTTTAGCAGGCACTGAATCAGGAACCTTCTGTGAATGTCTTTTTGTTTGGCTTGGTCATTATTATTTTATCAGACATTTTTATGGGATCCTAGACTCCCTAACCTTGGACTTTGATGAGAGGAGGACCCTCTTCCAGATTTTTATAGAGGGGGCAGATTGAGAAACCATAGTTTGCAGCCCAAAGGCAAAATTCTTAATGAAAGAGCAACAAAAATAGCTCTGAAAAAACAGTGACTTGCTCCAAGTATGTAAAGAGGATTATGCTAGTCTGCCTGGACCACGGTTAGAAAAACACACTTGATTTATTCATTACCCTTTTTTAAGCCAGTCTACAAAGTGAGTCTATCTTGCTTGCCAATTGTCAGGAGACCCAGAGTGCTGTTCCCAAAGAGGAAGTAAAAAGGCTCCCAGGGCTGTGGAGCTGCTGAGAGACAACTCTTTGAAGTGAAAAATGAATAAAACCACAGAAACCTGATAAAAATACAGTATCCATGAAAAATAATAAAAATATAAAATTTGCAGATTTTTACCACAGCAGTGGTATTTTCTAGTCATAGAAAAAGCGTGGAATGTGAAAAAGGTCATTTTTCTGCGGACTCTGGGAACTAAGAATCTCTGAAAAATACACTAAAACTAATAAAAATCAAGTAAAGACACTCAAAATGCAAAACAAAGTACAAAATTAATGAAAAGAAGTACTTCAAACAAAGTTTTGATGAGAGAGCTCCAGGGCAGACTGTCCTGTTTGGCGGGAGAAGAAAAAATTACTCACCTTAGTAATTATGTTTCTTCTAATGGAGTCTTGCTGTATTCTGACATATTGCAGTGATTCTCAACCTTTGAACTGCCCGGAGAACAAAGAGTTAACTTTCTATGCAGGGCATAGAATGCTGAGCTCGAGCTCGGCTGAAGTCTCTGTCTGGAGTGTTTCAAACTCAAACCGTCAGATTCTTCTGAGCCCAACTAACTAAAAATTCTATGTGGAAATTGTAAAATTCTAACTAGCCAACTGGCAGAAAAGGTTTGGATTCCCAAGGAATACTCAAGTCAGAAACCCAAAACCCAAAACCAATCTAATATAAATAACAGTAATAAATCAGCACCCAAACAAAAGGAGGAGGGTGCAAACAAAAACACCCTGGGGTGCAACACTGCACCTGCCCACCCACTTCCCAAAAACAGGTTCTGAGAGGGAGGCAGGAGGGAGGTCAGAATACAGCAAGACTCCATTAGAAGAAACATAATTACTAAGGTGAGTAATTTTCTTCAAACAACATGAAGTCTTCCTGTATTCTGACATATTACGACTACCAAGCAGTACCTCCATGGAGGAGGGACAGAACCTACTTTGGGAATAGGTTCTGAGACTGCTCTGTCCAAACTGAGCATTACTCCTAGCCTGGATATCCAGAAAGTAATGCTTGGTAAAGGTATGGACTGTTTTCCAGGTGGCTGCTTGACAAATTTCTAAGAGAGGGATATCCCTGGCAGCAGCCAGGAAGGAGCTGTACCTCTTGTGGAATGAGCCCTCAGGTCTGAGGTACAGTTTTCCCAGTTTTTCATAGCAGAATTGTATACAAGACACAATCCACCTGGCAATAGATCTCTTGGCGGCAGGTTTGCACTTTCCCACTTCTCCATAAGTGAGGAACAACTGGAGGAGTCAAACCTGTGACCTTTAGTACGCTCTATGTAGTAACTAAGGGCTCTTTTAACATCTAAACTGTGTAGCATCCTCTCTCCTGAAGAAGAATGATCAGTGAAGAAAACAGGAAGAGACACAGTCTGGTTTAAATGGAAATCTGAAACCACTTTGGGCAAGAACCTTCTATTGGTTCTAAGGACCACTTTATCCCTGTGAAATGAGATAAAATCAGGTTCCACTGACAGGGCTTGCAATTCACTGATACGCCTGGCAGAGGTAATGGCTACCAAGAACACAGTTTTCCAAGTCAAGTACTTAAGCTCTGCTGAAGACATAGGCTCAAAAGGGGTTGTTATGAGTTGAGCAATGCAAACATTCAAATCCAGGCAGGGGCAGGGTCTCTAAAAGGAGGATTGTGTGAAGCAATCCTTTAAAAATTTACAGAACACAGGATGAGAAGATAGTGAGAAGACTTCCCCACAGACAAAAGCGCAGAAACAGCTGACAAGTGTACCTTGAGAGTAGCTGGTCTGAGGCCTAGGCCATTAAGATGGACCATATAGTCCAGAACAGTAGGCAATCCAGCAGTGCCTGGAGAAATCTGCTTCTTAGAACACCAAATGCTGAATCTCTTCCATTTGGAGTTACAAGTCTTTCTGGTGGAGGGCTTTCGAGAAGCCTTGAGGATATCCAGAACCCTTGGGAAAGATGCAGATCTGCAAACTCTAACTCTTCAAGAGCCATGCCTTGAGATCGAGAGACTGAAGATTGAGGTACCAAACCTCCCCTGAGTGGATGTTAACAGGCTGCAATTCCTGGGAAGAGACAGGGGAAGATGGACTGCTAGGGACAGCAACAGGGGTTACCAGGATATCTGGCCCAATCTGGACCAATCAGAATCACCTTGCAAGGTTGAGACCTTATTTGACTAAAACTTTGAACAGGAGTGGCAAGGGGGTAAGGCATACAAAACTTCCCTTCCCAATTCAGAATCAGGCGTCCAGGGGACTGAGCTCAAGACTGGAGGTCTGCAACAAAAGAGAGGAGTTGGTGATTGTCTGGGACTGCAAAGAGATCTATCTCGGAGTGCCCCACCTTGAAAAAATCACTTTCAACACCTGAGGGTCCAGGGACCATCGTAATGGCCCTGAGAGATCCTGCTCAGTGCATCTGCTAGCACATTGTCCTTCCCTGGAAGGTGAACTACTACCAGAGAGGTTTGCAGGAATAAGCCAGGGACCACACTTCATGGCTTCTGTGCACAAGGCCGTGGACCAGTGCCTCCTGCTTGTTGATGTACCACATAGTGGTGGTGTTGTCCGTCTCTGACCTGAACCACCTTGTTCTGTACTGACTGAGAGAAGCTTTAGGACAGAAAACTGCCCTGAGCTCTAGGAGATTGATATGGAGAAGAGATTCTTGGGGACCACAGCCCCTGGGCAGTGAGGGACCCCAGATGGGCTACCCAGCCCAGAAGAGAGCGTCTATGGTAAGGACCACTGAACAAGGCTGAGCTCCCAAAGGAACACCTTGTCTTAAATTGTCCTGATCCTGCCACCATTGGAGGGCTTGGATCAAGGTCAGAGTCACTGGGATCAGTTTGGTAAGGAATCCTTCCTCTGAGACCAAAAGCCTCAGGTGGTACTGAATATCCCTCATCTGAATCTTGCCCCTTGGGCCACTGCTGCTGAAGCTGCCATGTGGCCCAAGAGCTGGAGGAAATGCCCTGCTGGTCGAGATACCCGAAGGCTGAAAGAAGAGGCTAGTACCATAAGAACCCTTGCCTTTCTAGAGGAAGAAAGGCTCTTGCTCTGATTGTGTCCAGTTCGCCCCTATAAAGGTAGAAGCTGGACTGGTTTGAGAACTGACTTGGGAAGGTTGAGAAGAAATCCTAGAAAGTGAGCACTTGCTGGGTCACTTGCAGGTGAGACTTGACTTGGTCTGGAGACTGACCCACTATTAGCCAATTGTCCAGATATGGAAAAATGGAAATCTTTTGCCTTCTTAGAAAGGCAACTACTACTGCCAGGCACTTTGTGAAAACCCTTGGGGCTGAGGTTAGGCCAAAGGGCATTGCTCTGAACTGATAGTGGCCTGAGGGCAACTCGAGCCTGAGGTACTTTCTGTGGGAGCATCTGAGGGAATGTGAAAGTAGGCATCTTTGATGTCCAGGAGAGCTAGCCAGTCCCTGGCCTTAGAGAGGGAAGGATTATTCCCAGAGTTACCATCTTGAACTTTGGTTTTAAAAGATGTTTGTTTAGATATCTTAGGTCTAGGATGGGCGCCACTCCCTGTCTTTTGGGGTCAGAAGTACCTGGAGTACAGTCCTTTGCCCCAGTGTAGGTAGAGTACTCTCTATGGCTCTTAAGGCTAGAAGAAGAAACCTCTGACTCACAGCAAGGGTTTCAGAGATTTGCAGGTGGAAAAGATCTGGCTCTCATCTTTGAAATTTTCTGAAGCTGAGAACCAGTCCCTGGCTTACTACTTCCAGGACCCACTTGTCTGATGTAATATACATCCAGTCCTGGACAAAGTAAGACAGCCTGCCCCCTACTGGAATAGGAGATTCGACCCAGGCAGGCCCATCAGGGTGTCTGCTTGGCAGGGGCTTTAGGCTGAGGAGCGGATGCAGACCTGCTCATGCCCCTTCTGCCTCTCCCTCTGAAGAACCCCTTCTGAGAAAAGGAAGAAGAGGCCTGTGCTTGGTAAAAGGCCTTTGAAAAGGCCTGCCCCTGCCCCTAGACTGCTGCCTGTGAGGAGTTGCTTGCCTCTCCTTGGCATGAGCACCCTGTAAGTGGTCCTGTACTCATCCATTTTCTTCATGTAATTCTCTGTCTGCTCCCCAAACAGGGAATTACCCACAACAGGAAAATCCATGGCCTTAGCCTGGGTGTCCCGCGAGAGGCTAGTACACCTGGCCAAGCCATCCTCTGAAGAGCCACAGATGTAGCCATGACTCTTGATGACACATCATTAGAGTCCACAGCAGCATGAAACTGAACCTTAGATGCCTCAATCCCATCTGCAGCCACTGCCTCCAGCCTCCTTGGCTAGGCTGGGGAGGTCTGTTTAGCCAGTACCAGTACAGTGTCCCACCTGGACTTCTGGTACCTGGCTGTATAGGCCATGTAATTCGCCTGCCTGAGTCCCAAGGAAGATGCCATGGCATCAGTCTTCCTGTAGTCCTTGTTTGGGTGTGTGAAACCAAGGAATATTTGCCTTGTCACAGGCAGCAGCCTGCACTACTCCAACATGGCTGCATTGCTGATATAAGAACTCCATGTCAGAGCCTGAAAGTGTATACCTCTGTCCATTCTTCTATCCACAGGAGGTATAGTGTTAGGAGACTTTAGGATTTTTGTGTCTGTTTCCCAAAAGATTTGTGGAGGGAATAAACAGTCTCCTGGACTCTGGGATGTCCATCATTTCTACACAATCAGGCTCCTCTTGATCTTCCACAGCCTCCTCCATAGGAAGCTGAGGGTTTCAGCCACCTTTCTGTAGAACATAAAGTGAGAAGGGACTCAGAAAGCCTGGGAGGGAAACACCTGAAGGTCTGTCTGGGAGATGTCCGTTCCACAGGCACATCCAGACCCTCACTTTCACCATCATCATCCTCAAATTCCCTTTCCTCTTCAAATTCGGTTCATAAAATCTTCTAGGGTATAATCTTGAACTGGGGAACCAACCAAACTGAACTCCTGCCAGAAGGAGCGGATCAGTAGGAACTGGACGGAGTGATTCCACAATCTGAATCGCTCTGGCTATCTCTTGACGGTTGGAACATGAACCTCTGGATCCGAACCAGCTGATTTGTCTTTGCGTTTTCTTTTTGTCGAACCGATCCTCAGAATCGGCTCTCCTTTTGCCAAGTATTGCCCTGGTCAGAGGCACTCCTTCTGGTTCGGTCGGAACCGAACGGGCTGGCCATCGGGTCAGCGGACTTCTCGACCTCCTTTTCCCTCAGTCTGCCTAATCTCTTTTCAAGGGTAGACTTGGGAACATTTTACATATTTGGCAGTCTGAATGAGTGGTCAAACCCCAGACAATAAGCACAGGTGGTGTGGGGATGGCCTTAGCAAAGACCCTCCCACACTCCTGCAGTGTTGAGGAACCCAGTGGGCCGTTTTTTCTTGGGTTTCTCAGACAGGCCAACCTAACCAACACCCTTTTCACAGCAACACGCCAGGCAAGACTCCCTTATCGGTTTCCTAACCGTGTCACGGGTATTGGAAAAAGCGTACTAAAACCGCTTTTTAGAACCAATAAGAACCGGTAACCACACACTAAGTAAACACAAAACACAAGAATTCATTATCAAATGGCTGGTTCAGCGAACTAAGCACTTTTACAAGTTCCACACAGAAAAACAGAACAATTCCTATCTAGTACTCACGGCACCACAGACAGAGACTGAACCGACTATACGGATAACTTTTCGGTCTTAAAAACCGATGAAAACTGAAACTTTGACTTTCGAACACAGCTGAAGGAGAACTCTCCGGGCGACCCGATCAGTGGTAGGAGTAAAGATCTGGTTTGAGTTTGAAACACTCCAGACAGAGACTTCAACCGAGCTCGAAGTTCAGCATTCTATGCCCTGCATAGAAAGTTAACTCTTGTTCTCTGGGGCAGTTCAAAGGTTGGGAATCACTGCAATATGTCAGAATACAGCAAGACTTCATGTTGTTTGAAATGAATTTGACCGAAGCACAGTGGCACCTGCAAGCAGCACTCTCTTACTATGTTCTGATTTGCTAATTCCCTGCATCATTAGCGTAACTCCAACTCCGGGCAGCTGAACCCAGCTGGCATAACTACACTAGTCTAGTCAAGTATACTGAGGATTCCTGGGGTGAAAATGTATAATACACAAATCAATATATAAATAGTTGATACGATAGCCAAAATACTGAAAGTAATTTCAATAATTATTTTGCCTAACTAAAAGTTGCTAAAGTTAATATTACTCAGCTATAAATATGGTGTGACGCCCCAATCATCATTTAAACCCTCAGCATTAAGGACTCCCATTTCAAAACTAATCTACTTTCCAATTTTACCAGTTGTTCTGTTTCCATCCTATATGGTCTCCAGATATTTCAAATCCATGAAAAATGGAAAGTTTTAATATCAGAATGGTGAAATTGTCTTTAATGAATACCCACTGGAGTTTCGCACTTGGATTTTTATTGTCCTCATATGTTCTTGAATCCACTCTTTGGCTGGTGTGATGGTGCGTCCTGTGTACAGTGAGGGTCTGTCACCAAATAATATATTATAAAGGTGTTCTGCAATTAATTAACTGTCTTATTTCGCATTTTCTATTGTAAATGGGACTGATAAATTCCTTGTCTTGTTTCATGAAATCACAAACATTATACACCCTATACTTAAAGGAGCACCAAAGTAGCTTAAATAAATTCTCTTCTTGAGGGCTGTCGATTTTACTCAGGTGACTATGAACTAATAAATCTTGCAGATTTTTCACTTTCCTGTAAACAACTTTAGAACAATCTCCTATAGTACCAGCCAAATATATATCGTATCTAAAATGTTCGAAAGCGCTTCAGAATTCCTGCAACCTTTGGTGTGACTGAATTAAATTCTGAAATAAAATTGATTTTCTGTTCTTCTTTTCTTGCTGGGTTTTAGGCATTAGAAGATCACTACAATTTCTTTTCAATGCCTTCTAAGAATCTATTATATGGATCTTCTGAATGTTTAATAATGGTTTGTGTTTCAAAACAATTACACCTGATTGTTAGAAATAGTCCTGTAGGTATCCTTTTAATAAATGTCTTGGGGTGGGAACTGTCAAATCTGAGAAGAGTATTGCTAAAATTTGGTTTGCGATAGGGTTCTGTGATTATGTTACCATCTGCTTCAAAACTAAGATTTAGATCCAAAATTAATTACGAATAGGATCTACTTTAAAAATAAACTGCAAATTTAGGTTATTATTGTTAGGTAAATTCACAAAATCAGATGCTTCTAGTACTGTGCCCCCCTCCCCAGATAAATAATATATGATCAGTATATCGGCCCTAGTATCTGGTCCTGTCGAGATGTTTCAAAAAATCCATGAAGTGTTTAACTGCATTTAAATCTAGGTGATGTTTGATGCTGGTGTAAAGTGACTCGACAGCAACTGTCAGCCACACGGCTGCGTCATATCGATATTGCTCCATAACTTACAAGACCGCTATAGTATCCCTTAGATGAGAAGGTAGCTTTACAACTACAGGTCCCTATGCACTGTGTGGAGTGGCTACATGCTGCGTATCTGCGGTGTGGAGCCACACTGCACCCTCGCATGGGATGCACTAACTGGGGTGTGCAGCCCTATGCACCTGATCCCTGGCTGCACAGACCGCAATGTGCTCAGGGTGGGAAGTCTGTCTGTACTATGGGCCATGCACAAAGGTGCATAGTGGAACCCGCGAGGGGTGTAGTGGTGCAGAGTTTACACCAGGGGGACCCTGCCGTAACCCACTGCACGCCCCATGGCTGCACCTGCTGGTCATGATGGAACCAGGAACCAGCCTCCATGCTGCCCCAGTCCACAAGGCAGACGGGAGGGCTGGGGCAGCTGATTAGGCTAGTGCCCTCAAATCACAGTGGTCCTCCATTACAGATCCATGCGCTGGTAGTGCGTCCGTCCCGCCAGTTCCTGGATCTGCCATACAACCCCCATCACCAACACATGGCAACCGCCTCTGTGATGGGCCAGGGACCCGCCCCAACACATGGCATCCCCACCAGACCCAGCATCATAGAGACACTCCCAGCGGAGCCCCAGCACCGGTCAGCAGGTCCAGTGCCCCATCCCGCCATGCTACCGGACTGGTACCCCGTCCCGCCAATGCACAGCATGTACACCCCTACCCCACCCCGCCCAGCCCCCTCAGTGGTATTCATTGTCTCCCCTCCATGGCATCTGACTGGATGCCTGCCTGGGTCCGCGGCTCTACTCCTGTCTGCCCTGCGATGGAGGGCTGCAGACAGGTGGCCGGCGGTCATGCATGCCGCCAGATGCGCACCTGTCCACAGGTGTGGAGATGCATACCTTCCTCCCTTTGTGTATATGGGCCACAGTTTGTAGGAACATGTCTGTAAAAGTAGCCAAATGTTCCATAAGAGAACCTCTGCTGGATACCATAGGTCTATAGGATAGTCCTGTTTCAAATACTGAAATTCTTGTTCAGTGATGCTTCCTTCACCCAAAAAATCGGCAGAAAAAGTTTCCAAACGTCTCCTGTACACTCCAGTAGGGTCATTATCCAATTTCAATAATTGTCAGTGTTATTCAGTTGTCCCAAAGCCTCTTTGATATAATATCCATGATCCACTATCACAATTTGGCCACCTTTATCTGTTCAAGTATAATACTATCCATTTTTGAAGGTCAAAGAGTGCATGTTTTTCTTATGTAATATTAAAGGATCTATTGTGGAGGAATATAGCACTTTAGTTACTTCAGTAGTAACTAATTGTTCAAAAGTAGTAATAGACTCAGAAGAACAGGAGTTGGGACAAACGATGATTTTGGTTTTAAAGTTTTCTTTTGTTTCATAAACTCTGTTGTGGTATTTGCATATTGATGTGATGTAAGAGTGTCCAAGTCAGAAGAAGTGAAGTTTACAATAGCTTCCAATGCCCATTCGAGATCCCAATCAGTAGGCAATTCTGTATAGTCAGAGTCCTGCAAGGGCCAACCACCAGAAAAAAGGAAAAGATGGAGAGGCTGTAGGGCAGGTAAAAGAAAAATGACGTAAAAAGGTGGGATAAAAGCAGGTCAAGTGAATTTCACAACTTGAGACCAAAAAGCAAATAATACACATTTCTAAGTCATCACTTTCCACTGCTCAGGAAAGATACTTGGTAAAGCATTATCTTTTGTCTCTCGCTCCTCAGTTGACAAATTCATAGTTCAAGTAGATTTATGAAAACCTTTAGAAAAATTAGACTTCAAAGGTTTTCTGCTGGTAAATGGAGGGTCTGTTTAAAGGGAAATGAACAGACCAATATGGTTACCAATAGATACAAACAGTGAATTTGACCAATAAAAAATCGAAATGTCTATTTTGTCTCTCATCCTTTCCTTTTTGTCTACTGTGATTTTACCTGTCCTTGACTGGTCCATGCAAATCACAACATTCTGATCCTGCTTCGTATTCACCGAACTATGATAGGCGTCATTTTAGCGGGGGAAGAGCACATGCATTTTCACAATAGCAAGATGTTGTCAGTGGAGTGTGTAAGGAAAGCTATGCATCAGTATGTAGCTGCTGTAGTGTTTGAATAAAAGAAAGGGGAGGCACATATGTCAGACAGAAACGGCATTTTTTAATTCTCACAGCTTTCAACTTGCAGTGCCAACCGCCAAAGATCTAAGGAGCCACTGCAGTCTACCTCTGACTACTAACCTCACCCGCTACCCATTGTGATACTGAGCTATTATACTGCTGACCTTTCTGTGATGGGGTTGCTGCAGCTTCTTCTCTGCTCCCTCTCAAAGACTCTCTCTCTCCCTCCGCACACTCTAGATGAGGTGGCAGTTCTCTGGGGTGATTTAAAAAACAGAAGAGAAAAGTAACGTAAATGAGGTCTGTTGGGGGTTACAGCAGCTTGTGTGTGTGATGGTTTAGAACACTTGCACCCTCTAACAAACCCTAGTTACAAAACTTCTCTGTGCACTCCCGTGGAAAGTGTTGGAAGTAAGAGTGCTCAGCTCCCGTTCAAAACACTGAGACATCGAAATGAAATTGCAGCAAGCCCGATGTATGGGTTACAAAAACTCCTTAATAAATGAATGTAAAGCAAGTTAGAAAACAGCTCATGGTCACTGGCCACACTGCCCGTCGCTTTGGGACCAAACAAATCCTGCCTCAAGGGCATCTCTCAAACTTGCTGCAATTCACGTTATCTCAGTGTTTTGGAGCTGAGCACTCTTACTACAAAGCAAGTTTTATTCCAACACTTTCAACGGCAGTACACAGAGTAGTTTTCATAACTATGAGGTTATTACAGGGTGCGAGTGTCTAAACCACACATGCAAGCTGCTGTACCCTCTGCCCGTCTGTACAGACCCTCATTTACGTTCCTTTCTCCTGGTTTTTTTTTTTCAATCACCACAGAGAACTGCCACTCATCTGAGTGCAGAGGGGAGGGAGTCTTGAGAGGGAGTAGAAAAGCAGCAGCAGTAACCCCATCACAGAAAGGTCCTCCATAGAACTACTGATTGCCTGAAGCAGCCTGGACCCCAGCTGTCAAAGTCACATCGATGTGCTGCCAAGTCAACAATTACTACTCCCAGGGACTGCACTATTTTACAATGTGCTCTTTGCACTGTGGTCCATGACCATCTTAGCCCTCCTTTGGATGGTATCCTCTCGGGTTGGTTGGACATGGTGGCGGCTAGGAGAATCACCACAGCAAGTGATTGCATAAAGAAAAATGCCATTTCAGTATGACATCTGTCCCCACCCCATATTCAAGCACTGATAATCAGCTAAATATTGATGCTTGTTTTTCTTCTTGCTCTGTGACAACAGCTCCCATTTATGAGAGCCTGCTCATTCCTTGCTATTACATCAGCACAATCATTTACGTTATGGATAAACAGCCTCGCTCACTTTTCAAATGGCAGAACTGGAAAGGTAAACGGAGAGGATCCACTGCCAGCCATATTGGTAAAATCCTTTGATTTGAGGATATAAAATGTTGGTTTACAGAGAGCGAGGATCTTACTGTATATTAATCCATACACATACATTAGTAATAAAAAGACTGGGCACATTTAGTGGTCTCAATCCTGTTTTTATTTCCTGTCCTCTTTAAATTGAATTAATCCAGCTAATTCAGAATAATCGGAACAAGTCAAACACTATTGATGTGAGCCATCAGGAAAACTTGCAGAACTCTGATTATACAGAATTGCCTCCTGCTTGGGATCTCGAATGGGCATTGGAAGCTATTGTAAACTTCAATTCTTCTGATTTGGACACTCGTACTTCACATCAATATGCAAATACCACAAAGAGTTTGTGAAACAAAGAAGACTTTAAAACCAAAATCAACGTTTGCCCAACTTCTGTTTTTCTGCTGCTATTACTACTTTTGAAAAATTGGTTACCACTGAAGTAACTAAAGTGCTAAATTTCTCCTACAATAGATTCATTGATAATATTACACAACGAGAAAACAGGCACTCTTTGACCTTCAAAAATGCACAGTATTATAATTAAACAATCAGATAAAGGTGGCAAAATTGTGATTTAGGATCATGAATATTATGTCAAATAGGCTGTGACAATTGAATAACACTGACAATTATCAGAAATTGGATAACGACCTACTGGAGTATACAGGAGACATTTGCTAACTTTCTTAGCGATTTTTGGGTGAAGAAGCATCACTGAACAAGAATTTCAGTATTTGAAACAGGACTATCCTATAGTACTTACATTTTCACATTCTGACCAAACTCCATAAACCCCATAAGCGCACCTGGGGACCACAATATCCAGCACAGATACCCTTACAGAACATTTGGCTACTTCTAGACATGTTCCTACAAACTATGGCTGTAAAGGTACCTTCACATCTAAGGGACACTATGGCAGTCTTGGAAGTTTTGGAGCAATATCAATATGATGCTGGTGCCGTGTGGCTGACAGCTGATGTCAAGCCACTTCACACCTATATCAGACATCACCTAGGTTTAAATGCTGTTAAACACTTCATGGAATTCTTTTGAAACATCTGATGAAATGTCACCAGATTTTGTCCCAGAGGCCCTAGGTATGATCAATGTCTGTCCAGCAACTATTTCACTTTTGAATCTCAATTTTATTTGCAGACTTGTGGGGTTGCCATGGGCTCTTTCATTGCTCTCTTAGTCCAACACGTTTTGGGTTGATGGGAGGAGGACTGTGTATGACCCCAGATGCAACTCATATCTGAACAGGATCACATACTGGGGCGATATATTGATGATTTATTATGTATCCGGGGAGGGCACAGTACAAGAAGCATCTGATTTTGGGAACTTATTTAACAACAATGACCTACATTTGCAGTTTACTTTTAAAGTAGATCCTGTTTGTATTTCGTTTTGGATCTAAATCTTAGTTTTGGAGCGATGGTAAAATAATCACAGAAACCTATCGAAACCAAATTCTGGCAATACTCTTCCAGATTTGACAGTACTCACCCCAGACATTTGTTAAAAGGAATACCTACATGACAGTTTCTAAGAATCAGACATAATTGTTCTGAAACACATACTATATTAAACATTCAGAAGATTTATATGATAATTCTTAAGAGAGAGATTATGATTCTAAGGTATTGGATAGATGCTAAAGAAAAGGCATTTAAGAGACATTGTAGTGATCTAACACCTATAAACTCAGCAACAAAGAAAAACAGAAAATCAATTTTATTTCAGAATTTAATTCAGTCACACCAAAGGTTGCAGGAATTCTGAAACATTTTCATACATTTTAGATATGGATATAGATTTGGCTGGTACTACAGGTGATTATTCTAAAGTTGTTTACAGGAAACAGAAAAGTCTGAAAGATTTATTAGGTCATAGTCACCTAACAGATAGCCCTTGAGAAGGGGGTTATTTAAGTTACCTTGGGGCTCCTTCAAGTGTTAGGCATGTAAAGTTTGTGATTTCACTAAACAAGACAAGGAATTTATCATTCCACTAACAATATAAAATCCAAAATAAGCCAGTTCATTCATTACAGAACACCCTTTATAATATATGCTATTTGGTGTGACTGACCCTCACTGTACATAGGATGCACCATCAGACCAGCCAAAGAGTGGATTCAACAACATATGAGGGCAATAAAAATCAAGCTTCAATACTCCAGTGGGTATTCATTGGAGACAATTTCACCATTCTGATATTATAACTTTCCATTTTTCGTGTATTGATATATCAGAAGACTAAATAGAGTGGAAACAGAGAACAACTGTTAAAATTGTAAAGTAGATTAATTTTGAAATTGGATCCTTTAACCTGAGGGTTGAAATGATGATTGGGATGTCAAATCATATTTATAGCTGAGTAATATTAACTTTAGCAACTTTTAAGATAGGCAAAATAATTATTTAAATTACTTGATGCAGTATTTTGGCTATTTATACCAGCTATTTATATATTGATGTGTGTATTATACATATATTGACATTGTCCATGAAATTGACATCTATTTTTTTTCTTTCTATTTTTCCCGCCCCACGTGCCCTCCATCTCCGACCCTTCAGAACTTCCAGGAGTCATCCTCTGCCATCCACCCAACCCGAGACCTACCTTCATGCACACGTAGCCGGTGGCTATGCCCACGGGCGGGAAATGAGGTGGGACCTTACACCCCGCACACTTCTTGTTTCATCGGGCAAGGTGGTCCGGGCTAGTGGTGGCACATCGAGGGCACGCTCCTGACACCCCGCCTTCCCGGCGATGGAAGGCTGTTTTTCCTCGGTTTCTCCCCTCGATGGTGTGTGCCCTGATGTCAAGGCGTAGCGCCGGCGTCCACCATGCATCACGGCCGGCCTCCCTGTGAACAGGGCTTGCTGTACCTCAAGCCTCCACTCGGGGTCAGGCAAATAGCAGGCCTTGGCCTCCCCTCAGAGAAGGCGACTGTCATGGGATGCTCAAGCCTTTCTCCCCAGTTGGTCCTCCAGCGACCCGAGTCTGCTCCCCAACCCGGCTGTCGCCGCGCCGCAAGTGGAAATCCAACCGCTGCTCGACGGGTGACATCTATTTTAACATATTTTGTAGTAACCTCAGCTTGCTTTTTGCTAGTTTGAATTTGTAAAATATTTGAAAGCACTGTTCACTTTGATGGTGTTAGCTGGCATCTGTACTGTTCTTGAATGCATAGCTAGTTTTAAAGTACTTTAAATGAAATGTACCAATTGTTTCTAGCCCGTCTCCTGAGGAGAACCGGATTGGGTTTGAGCGCAGAGCAGTGGACATATGTTTATCTGCTTGTGCTGTTTTGACCACATTAAAAGATTTCACTGATTCTGAAACCCCATAACTATTGAGAGTTTTGTCTACGGTGAGTGCTTACTGTTTTTGGTGAGCCAATTTTCGTTATTGGTAAGCAGCTCTTCATTGCCTAGTTGTGCTGGATTTTTGTTTGTTGCACATTGTGGGTTGCACAGTAGCTGGGCTTCTGGGGCCTGACACCTAGACACACTCTCTACCAATAATGCCACACATGCTAATAAAAAACTTTTAAACTCAACCACCTTTATAACCCAAGGTAAAACTTACTTTAAATAAAATAACAAATAAGCATTAATCTACTTTAACCCCATTAAATACCAGCTCCAATCTAAAATATCAAACTAAGAAACCCCTTACTCAACCTATACCCTATGCAAACAACACAATCACACTGCACTAATACAAAATGACTTTACTTATTTTATTTATTTATTGAAATGTTTCACCAGGAGGGCACACTGAAAACAAGTTGCTCATCTCACGAGTGCGACCTAAGGAGAAGGGGTTACATAGGGTTGTGAAGGATGATCAGTTACAACAGTATGTGGGTAGTACAAACAATACAACACTTTAAGATTATGCAACAGCTGGAACACAAGGTATTGTGCAATAAACAGTAGTGGAGCACTGGGTAAATATCCACATACAACAACCATCCACCACTAACCTAACAAACAATCAGACCAAACCCACCCAAACTCTCAAACTAACAATAACATAACCAATAAATAATAAACCAACCATAAAGGAGAATCTAGGTAATGGTCTTCCAGAGGAGAAATTCAATAGATGGACTGAGCAGTCACAGCTGTTGTAACAGAAAAAACCGCTGCCACCAGAGCTTATCCAGTCTCAGCAAAAGAGCAACTTCCCAACCAGTGGCTTCTTCGGCAGTGCTCTCACCACTGTTCAGACATATAAACAGGAAGACACAGTTCCACAGGAGGTTATAATCCAAGTCTAAATGGAACGGAACGACTGGCCAGGAATTACACATCCTGTCTGTCCACCTGATATTTTCTTTCAGTTTCTCTATCAATGGCTGCAGCAGAAGTAGGTGCAAACATAATAGTTGATATGGTCTTCTGAAGTGATTCTTGTGTGGGGATAGCAACCTCTTGCAGCTGCCATCCCCATCTTATCCATAAATTCAGCATCTTCTTCATTCTCCTCCATGTCTTCAGGGTGATGCTGAGAGTATCAAGCATTTGTCTGAACAGGTTTCTAGAGTATATTAATTGTACTTCAGAACATCTATCCTTCACATATTGTATGGACCAGGGTTCTGTTTCATTTTGGATCTTCTACTATATAAAAATGATGGTAGGATTGAGATCAGGATGTACAGAAACCACCGCACGTAATACATTACTGAGAAATGATAGCTGTCATCCAAGTCACTAATAAAAATATCCCTAAGGGCCAGTTCATCAGGGCACGGAAACTTGTTCTACTATACAAGGTTATGAAAGTGCATCAAAAACTAACTGATAGATTTGTAGCCTGGGGATATTCTCAATCCTTTATATAAGACACAGCTCATAGAGTCAGACATATGGATAGAGGACAGATTCTGGACAAGGAATCTGTGCCTGATGAAAATCAAGACAGCAGTCGAATATCATTTTGTGACACAGTTTAACCCTGTGGCACCAAAGATTGGGTAGATCATAAGGAAGCACTGGCCAGTCCCTGGTGGATCCTAAACTTAAAAATTGTCAGATACAAAGCCTCTGATAACGTTGGAGAGGAAGAAATCTGAGAGACAGCCTAGTATGTCCCCTGGTGGAGCCAATAATGCAGACTGAAACCTGGCTTCCAAAACCCCTGTTGACAATTTTTCTGTGGACATTGTATACATTGTTCTACTCACATTTAACACCAACAGTTTGTACATCTAAGATCGGGAAGAAATTTGATATTAATGAGTTTATTAATTGTAATACCTGTGGAGTGATCTATTTGCTTACATGCTCATGTGAGTTGGGCTATGTGAGGACAAAGAGACCACTGACCGTTAGGAGTTGGGGAGCATAAGGCTTCACTCAGAAATGAGAATTTGATTATGCAATAGCGAAGCATTATGTGAATATGGACATGGATCTGCAGCAGTTCTTAAATCTGTAGGATTGGAGAAGGTAAATATGACTATGAGAGGAGGCAGTTTGAAACAGAAACTATTCAACATGAATCCTTTTGATTTATACTTTGGGAACACTGACTCCACTGGGATTAAATGATGACATTCCATATACAGTTATTTATGATAAGTCCCATTTATGTCCACTGCCAGTCTGCCATTAACTCTGTTTCCCCACCCTTTTTGCTCCTTTTAAGTTTTAATTGTCCCTTTTTTTCACATAGAAAGACTTGCGGCTGTGCTATGTGAAGCAGTAAGACTTTTCGGCTCTGCTGCTAAGTGTATGTTTAACATAGGATGACTTGACAGCTCTCCTATGTTGGCAGTTAGACTTGCTGCTCTGCCTTTTGTTTTTTTTTTTCACAGGATGACGTACGGCCTCCTGTGTTGGCAGTTAGACTTGTTGGCTCTGCTGCCACTTTTGTTGCAATTTGTGCAATTCAAAACTGTTATTTAAAACAATTACAATGTGTAGATATTGAGCTGTGCAATATAGGTAAGATCTGTGTGTTTATTTAATGTAGCAGAGCTATGTTTGAGTTGGACTTATACTCCTGGAGTGTCTGTCCCTTTAAGGAAGTTCTCTTTAAATCTATGTCGGGATGGGACACTACATGCTCTGATGATGAACCACATTTGAAATGTAGCGTGGGGTAACCAGAAGTGGCTGCCAGAAGATTCGGGACTGTGTTAAGTGCTCTTGTTGTTTGGTAAAAACATCCTTTTCTACTTATTTGTGCACAAGTATTTGGTGCTAGCAGGTAGAATGTACAAGCATGTATAGAATTTGACCAATGACTAAATGAATATTCACGTTGGTGACTGACAGTATTGAGCGTTAAGTTACGGATACAGAAACTAACATTGAATGTGCAATCACGCAATACTTAAGGCACATTTTACACTTTAAAAGTATTCTTAAGCAGAACCCTGAGTCTGGCAGCACACTTATGGACTTTCATGGGTTTTATGGTGAATAAAATTATTTTTCATAATACTGAGTGCTATCCCTGCATCAGTTCTATAACTGAATGTTCTTGTGCTTTGGTATTCGTTATCCTCAAGGGATTTGAGCACCTGTTTGAAGTTGTAGCTTCCTCCCCTTTGTGCACATTAGTATCAAGCATTTGTCTGACAAACGAGGAGAAAGAAGTATAGTCCTCATTATGTTTTGGAGGAGAGCTGAGGGCCTCACTCAGGTGCACCTTCTGATTCCATGGGGTCACCTTCATCCTCTTGTACATAGTACTTTTCTTCCTCCTCCTCCCTCACAGGCAGATAGGCAAGCCAGAGCTGGGGGTGGAGGGGGCATGAGTCACATTATTAAAATTTTACATAGCCTGGATGGCCACATCTTTGATATGTCCTCAGATGAGGGCATTTTTCTGTGTCATCTGCCTGCTCCTTTCTCCATTCAGGAGGAGCAGTGACATTTTTTTCTTTTGCTTCTTTTAGAAGGCACTGTTTCAGCATCTGCTCAGAAGCTATTTTTATTTTTGCCATCCTGGATTCAGAGTTTTCCTTTCGGACACTCTGGTATATGATCCATCTTAAATCATGCCTTTCAGATGGCTAAGCAGCTTTATCCTTTTTTTCTCTTCACCCTTTACAGTATTTGCTGCTGCTATACCTGAGGAGACAGATTCTTTAGATGCGTGTATTCCACCATCACTGGGAATTCCTCTGAGCCTTTTTTATTATTTTTTTGATGACAAGGAGGCAGATTGAGAAGCCATTTTTTAAACTTTTTTGAAGTTCAAACTTTTTATTACATTTTTTCAACATACAACAAAGAACATGCAACGATAAAAGGCAGATACACTACTTGACACTGTAACTAGTAGTGGTGAGGTCAGAGGCATAATAAATATAACTTTTATCGTGCCGAGAACAAAGTATGACAAGCCCAATTACAGTATAACCCGATTATCCGAAACCCGATTAAGTGAAACTCGGACTATCTGAAACAGGTCCATGTCTCCCACTGAAAAGGTGATAATCGGGGTTATTCTGCACTGTCCTACTACCTTACCCTGCTGTACTCTATTGTGCCTACTGTCTATGCTATCCTACTGAGGCAGAATTGGCAGAACAAAATTAAGACAAGGTGGTGGGAGCTGTGCTGAGAATGGTGCATGAGCTCAAGAGCAAACAAAGTGGTTCTTGCAGGCAGGACACCATTTATAACAGACAAATGCACAGAAAGCCCATTATAAGTGTCATACACTGTCTTTCTACGAAAATAAAAAATGTAACTGACTCCGAATAACTGACCTCGTCCTCAGATTTCCCTCTGAACTGACTTCGTCCTCCTACCCCTCTGCCACCCATTAAGCCTCCACCCACTTCCTCCTCCCTTTATAATAAACACCAGCAAAGAGCAAAAAAATCAGTCTTTTCTAATAGCAGGCTGCATGTAGCTTCTACAGCTATGAACTGCTCCTTCTGTAGAAATAAAGCTTCGCATTCCTGAACAAACAGTCCGCTTTTCTGTTCTCTTACCTCACCATCTAATTCATATCCTTACCAGCTCTGTTCCTTACTCCTGCTCAGGTACAAAACAAATCTGAACACTGCTCCTTATGATAGCTTCTGTGGGTGCACCACTGTACTGTGCATCATGCTGTAATATGAACTTAGTCATCTCCCATTTATCCAACATCCTGATTATCTGAAAGAAACTGCTGTCTCCCAAGGCTTTTTCGATAATCGGGGTTACACTGCCCTGCACTGCAGAAATGTCCTTTATTCATATAAACACACTGCCTCAGCCCGAGAGAGAGACAACCTTATGTCCACCATTTGTATGACATTACAACACAGAGAGAGTAACACAAAATAGAAAAGTAACTTTGTACATCAGCTAAGGTATCTACTATACTAACTGAGTTTGCAAACACAGTCTAAATCAGTAAAAGGTCTATTCAAGTAGTGTTGCAGCTGACTGGATGTTGTGACACAGGTTGGAATCCAGAAAGGGTTGCCAGCATCTACCATACTTAACAAGGGTCTTGTTAGCAAACTGAGAATCTCTCAAAAGTGGCCAATTGGCCTATGGAAAAATTAATTCCTGAATGGCTGGACCCTGAGAGGATCTCCAGTGCATTAGTATTAGATGCTTGGCAGCCACTCCTGCTGCTGTGACCCAGTGGATTAGAGGGTCATACTTAGGGATGCCAGCAGGGAAGCAGCCCAGGAGCAAGAATGGAGTATCAATCACTGGGAGGGATCTAGGTCATTTTGACACATTTTTATCACCACTTGCTAGAAGAGTTGTATGTGGAGGCACTGCCATAGTATATGTAGAGGTCAACCTTTGGTTGGCCACATCTCCAACAAGCATCTGTGGGTAGGAGGCCAAGTTGGTGTAATTTTGTCAGTATACAATATCAGCGAAGTAGGTCTTATTCATAATTGAGCGGGTTCTGCCATCACGGCAGGCTTGGTGAATCCTGTGCCAACAGTGAGACCACTCAGAGTCTGAGATATTGATAGCCTTTTTGTTTTCCCATTGTTTCTGTGCTGCTAGGTGGGTTCCAGAGTGCATCCCTAAGGGAGCTGTAGATTTTGCTGGCCTTCCCTTGGTGAGTTTGACCCAGCTAGACCAGGGTGGGCTATCCACCTTATACCCTTGTTCTTGGGGTTTAAGCATCCCCAGTTGCAACATGGCATCTCTGATTTGCAGATACCTCCAGAAATGGGTTTAGGGAGGCTATACCGGAGTTTGAGGCAGAAAATTTATCTACCATCAGGGAACCAGGCAAAAGGAGGTCTTTTATAGTAAGTATCCCTTTGTGCGCCAGAAAGGCCAATGTGCCAGTGTATCGTGGCCTTCCCTATTGTTAGAACTGGGTTGTGCCAAAAGTAGTAGAGACCCATGAGTGAGAGTGATGGATAACCCCTTATATACCCGATTCCAGTGGGAAAGGGATAAAGCTATGGTGGGGGATGAGAGTGGGCAATCTTTATAGGAGTAGAGCAGGACTTCAGGGGAGCTCAGATGAAGCAGGCATGTTCTAATTTGATCCATAAAGGAGACTATGCAGAGGGAGCTGAGAACCACCTGGTGGTTTGAGCTATTTATTTATTATATTTTATTTCGTTTTTGTTGACCGGTAAGTGCACTAGGCAAATCCTGCTTATTTTCAGGCACGCACTGGAGGGGATAGATGAATGCCAACTGACCTTGAACCAAAATGAACCCGTTGGTGGCATTTTTTTTTTTTTTTTTAGTGAATGAGGGAAATTTGGCCAGGACTCTGAGGGAAATTCCCTACTCTTTCGATAAGCGCCATGGGATCTTTAACATCCACCTGAACTACCACCAATCCAGGCAGATGGGACCTCGGTTTAACGTCTCATCCGAAAGACGGCACCTCAGAAGTGCAGCACCCTCTCATGCTGCACTACAGTGTCAGTACTGGAATTACCTATGCCAGATGTGGGAACTGAACCCACAGCCCTCTGATCTCCGGCCTCAGAGGTGAGTGTGCTACCTACTGAGCCACTGACACTGCTAGCTATAATGAAGGCTTGGTGATATGCTTGATACCATAGCAGTCCCCACCTCCTTTACTCCAGTGTCATCTCAGCTTCTGCCTACTATACTGGGGTGGTATTCCTTCCCACAAGTGTCCCATCATTGCGCCATTCTTTTGGAACCACTTGGGTAACACAGGGATCGGTAGGTGGGCCAGAAGATGGAGGAATTTAGGGGCTACCATGAGTTTCAATGAATCTAGTTTCCCAGCCAAGGAAAGATTCAGAATTTTCCATCTGTCTAGATCAATCCTTGCAGCCTGAATGAGCTCTCCCAAGTTGAGGGGGACTAGTTTGTTGATATCTCTATGGAGGTTGATGCCCAAGCACGTTATCTCTTCCAGGGACCACTTAAGGCCCACGGAGTAGAATGGTGTGGGGAGCAGCATTTATTGAGGAGAAATACTTCTGTTTGGATTGATTAACACGGAGACCCGAGATTTGTGAGAAGTTGGATAATAGGGAAGCACATGACTTATGGCTTAGTGCATGTTGCAAGTGGTGATAAGCAAATCATCCACTATAGGAAGGTTTCTAAAGTTCTCTATGCCAATCTGTATCCCTGGGACATCTGGAGATTCTGATGGCAATGGCCAAGGGTTCTATAGCTAGGGCGAATAATAGAGGGACAGAGGGCAACCTTATTGGTTCCCTTTCTGGAGATTAAATAGTGGGTATTTAATCCATTCGTGAGGACCGAGGCTTTGGGGAGGGTGTAGAGGAGGCTTACCCATTTACAAAAGGTGTTTCTGAGCCCCATTCTTGCTAGGTGGTCACAAGATAAGGTAATTTGACCTAGTCAAAGGCATTCTCAAAGTCCACTGCTAGTCCTGCTACAGGTGCAGATAGGCCCTGGGCATGATGTATGAGGGAGGTCAATGTTCAGAGATGATCTGAACTGAGGCTGCTTAATAAATCCCACTTGGGATGGATGTATCAGCCTGAAGGGTGCCTTCTAGATGGGTAGCTAGGATTTTCGCCAGACTTTTGCATTGACATTTATAAGGGATATAGGCCTATGACTCTTAGGGGCTGCAGAGTCCTCACTTTGTTAGCAAGGCTGATATTACAGCTTTACGCATGGATGGTGGTAGTTCACCCACCAAGAGACAGAGAGAGAGAGAGAGAGAGAGAGAGTTCTGAAATGCCCTTAACAAACAGGTCTAAATTTCTTCTCAAAGGGCTTTGTATAAATTGATCGAAACCCATCCCCACTGGGAACTTATGTGAATTCATAGCACTGATGGCAGCATGCATTTCCTGGGCCATGATGGGTGCCTCTAGAGCCATTGCTGTTTGTGGGTTGATTGTCAGGATTGGGACTGTGGATAGATAAGCGGGAGATGGATTTGGTGGAAGGAGGGAAGGGAGGCATATAATTGTTCATAAACCATGTTATATTCCCACTGACCTCTTGTTGTGAAGTATGAAATTGCCCATTATGGTCTCTCAGTCCAGTGATTCTTGGCAGCTTGTTGAGCTTTAAACTGGTAGGCCAGAAGCTTACTTGATTTTCTCCCCTTCACCCCCCAAAAGGTATGCTTTAATCTCATGCATGGCAAGTTCAGCTTTTCTGGTAAGATGCAAGTTTAGTTTTTCCCGGTACTATTAATTTGCACCAGCAGCTCTTGGGAGGAGTCTGATTAAGTATTGCTTTATATTTTGCCTTTAGGGTTACCAATTCCTGTTTCAGGGTCACTTGTTCAGCCTCCCTCTTTTTCCGTCTAGCCACAGCATTGGCAATTATTCTGCCATGGACTGTGACTTCAGAAGTTTCTACAGCGTGGAATCTGAGACATCCCTAGTGTCATTTTCTTCCAGAAATCCGGATAGCCCCCGGCCCCATTGAGGGAAGTGATAGTCTTCTAGGAGCAGAATGTCTCAACGCCAGGAGGACTTATGCTTTAGTTCCGGGCACCGTGAAGAGCTAACTCTAGAGAGGCATGATCCAATAGGACAATAAAGGTAGATGTTAGTTGTAGATAGGAGTTTGTATAACCCATAAAAGATGAGCCACAGGTCAATCCAGCTGGATGTACCATGTGGCGGAAAAGCATGCATAGTCTCTAGACAAGACACCTCTGTGGGTGTACATTTTAGTTCACATCACCAATCTAAACCTGATGATTTGAAATTCATGGGTATCGAGGGTAACCCCCAAGACAAGGGGTGACAGGCCCAATATATTACTGCAGCAAAAAAGCATGGGGATCTTTAAACTGAACTGTAAAGTTAAACCCTTGGGTCTCAATGATAAATGAGACCCAAGCCATTTTTAAAAATTAATTTATTGTGAGCTAGCCCCCAAATTGTTAGTTTAGTCCTTTGGACCAAAAAACTGTTCACTCTTTACTTCACATTATTTGGATTCTTTCCCACTAATTATTTCTCCTTTTTCCAGGCCTGCCTTTGATATCATTTGAAATTTTATCTTGACTCTGGACCCAAGGTTACCTTGAATAAAATATCCCTCTAAACTTGCCTTGAACTCAGTCTCTAGGGTTCCTTTCACTGGAAGCCTTGAAAACTAAAAAGGTTCAGTCCAGAGCTCGACATCTTCCTTTTGCTTCTGTTTTCAATGTGTCAATTGTTTAGCTACATAATTAGCACTTAACAGCTGCTTTTCAAAATGTATACATTCATGCATATTAATGAATTTGGAACTAAAAACTTTCATTTAATTTTGACAGTGTACAACAGTAGCGGCATTCACATTTTCTTTAACACTTCGATAATTTCATAGCAGTTTTGTATTGTAATGTTTCATTTATGCTAATCTTCACCTTTCTGTAAATTTTCATCATGAATATGTATACTTTTGTGTTTAAAAGTGGTGTACTCCCATTTTAACCACACCCCTGAAGAAGACTCATGAGGAGTTGAAGTGCTGGGTGGTTCACAGGAGCAGTGTATTACTGTCAGACCCTAACACTGTTTGCCATTGTGCAATAAAATCTTTATTTGCAGCCGATTGATGCCAAGTATTTTCTGGGTCTGGAGTGCCACAATGTCTGTCTGGAGTTCTGTTGATATGTTTTGGGCTGCCGCCTGTCAGGAGTGAGCACCAGTCTGTTGGGCTGATCACAGCTAGACCAGTGAAGTCTGTCAACAGTCTCTAGACCCGGGTTATGGGCCTGCCAGATGTCCAATAATTGTGCTCAGCCAAGAGCCTATGTACAGCAAGCACAGCCCTTGGGTGTGGTTCAGTGTTCCTCTGACTATGGTCTAAGAAGGGGTCTAAGGTGAGATTAAAATTCCTCTGAGTAGTATGGATCAGTTACTTAGATTAAAATTGGTCAGGGCCTGGTTGAGGAGTAGAAACATTTGGGGCTGTCATCATTGAGGGCATAGACATTGACCATGATGATTTTCCAGGTCTTGGATACCGCCACCAGGAGCCATCTTCTGTTTTTATCTGCACGGGATTTAACGATAGTCCACCGATGTCTCTATGTATCAATATAGATACCCTCTTTTTTGCTTTAACTTTACTATGAGCCTCCCATCCCACCCATCCCTGTAAGTGTCTCTGCTTCTTTTGATGACAATTTTGTTCCTGGAGAAGGCCACTTGGGGCCTCAACTTTCTCAGCCAAGTCATAACTTTTTTCGCTTGATGGGAAGAGTTGAGACCCCTGACATTCCATGTTATGAAATTAGTTTCCACTTGAAAGGCAGGAATGGGTAGATATAGTAGGGCCATTTCAAACTCAGGGTGGTCACAGAAATGGGGAGGTTAGCCCCGCCCTTTCCGCTCAGACTGGAAACAGGTATCCTGATATTCAGCAGTGAAGATGTTTGCCTGTGCTTATTGAACCTGTGCATGAACCATAGCCTAACACAAAACCATAAACAAAACATCACACAAACTGTGGAATTGTGAAACATAACATCTATGTACACCTCCCCATCCTCCCTAACCCCAGATCCCTCACACTAGACCAGCTGTTGCCTTGTGCAGATGTGGGCATATAGCCAAACTGCCAGCAATCGTCGCTGGGGAGGGGGGTAATTATTAACCATAAGAGTAACCTAGCCTGGCCAGTATAGGAGCCAGGAAATCCTTCTCACTGGAAGGATTGTGGAGGTTCACCATAACGACTGGTTTCAGCATAATAACTGACAAATACAAACATTTTTAAACACTTACTACACTGTAAGTTAACATCCACACCAACGGATGACACCCATGCACTGAATATACCAGGCAGGTGGGTTTAAAAAACAAATCCCAGTGCAGACCATGCCCAGTGCCAGTGAGACTGGAAATTTGGTGCCATTCCTGTCGGGGTAGGGCGAGATGTGAGGAGCTCTCGGTGGCCATGGGAAAGTGTTGTCTGCAGTCAGGATGGAAAGAGAGCTACCAGCAAATATTATCTTTATGAGTCGGTTAGTCCCTGACTGCACTGTATAGCGGGTAGTAACAGCAAGGCTGTTGTAGGAACCACCAGTTGGTGGGGAGGCTGACCCTGCAAAAGGAGCATGGTCAGGGAATTTCATAGGGCACAGCAAAACAAGTTCCTGGTTTACTCCTCCTAATGCAAATCGCTCCCTGTGTGTCCTGCATCCAGTGTGCTGTACAGTGTGTCAACAGCTTTCCTGCAGGGGTTGATTATGCCCATATAAAGGTTATATTGCTGCAGGTGTAGAGAGGTGAGTAATAGGGCTGTATATCACTCATTTTTTTATTAAGTAGGGCATCCATGAAGAGGCTGCACATCCATCTGCCTAGGGTGAAGGGGACTCAGCCAACAGGGTATCTAAAGCTAGGCTATTCCCATCATGTGGCTGAGCAGCCCAACTGGTCCCTCGTACTGCAAGGTGAAATTATGAGGGGTGAGAGCCCCCACTCTTATTTAGGCTGGCATGATAAGACAATATATTAATCTGCCATAATGAGAAGGGTGGGTACAGCCAGCAGTGAGTTAGGTTGAGCAAATAAGAAGGGTTCATTCCAGAGGCCTCATAACGAAGCCCATAGAGCGCCAGAAACACCCTGCTAATTTACTCATTCATGAACGGTGGTGGACCATAGCTGGAGAGACAGCTACAGGTATTATGAACTGCCCAAAGAGACTATATAGAAGGAAGTGCTCAGAAAAATAAACAAAGCAATTCAGTGAAACAAGTCCTCAGCCCTCTGCCGACATGATGGACGACCTTCGGTGACTCCAACCTGTACACAGCATCTTCTGATCTGGATGGCTCTGTATTAGGGAGTGCTGGGAGGGCTACCCTCTCTGCCCTGGATCTATCTGGAGGAGGACCACGATCGAGTGCCCCGTTTCTTCAGAGTCGCTGGGAGCGGCATAAAGTCATCAGGTAGGTCGGCCAACACATTGCACTGGTTATTCCCCGCAGAGAGTTAGGATTCAAGAGGAGCATGTAAGTCAGGGCTTCTGCTGTGAGAGTGGATTTGCAAGGAGTGGTTGAGGCATCCCCTTCCTCCTGCCAATGCTTTTTCCTCTGCATTGGCCTTTTGGGACTTGCAGCCATGGATCTTGTTCAACCGCAAGAAGCCCAGAGGTCTTGCCAGGACGCACTCAGGTCTCTCTCCTGAAGTTAGTGGAGTGCCCAGGTTGATATCCATGTTTTGTGGAAGGTCACAAGAGGGGGACTTGAAGACTGGCAGTTGAGTACTCCACCTTGTGGAAGAGGGGCTGATTTAGCAAGGAACCCTCTGCCACCTCTGGGGACGTGAAAAGTCTGGGAGTTCCGCTAAAGTAAACCATGAGTACTGCTGGATAATGTAGTGAGTACTGCAGATCCAGCTCTGCACATCTTTTTCTGGTGACCATAAAAGAGCGGCTTCGCCAACATAGAAACATAGAAACATAGATTTTGACAGCAGATAAAGACTGCTTGGCCCACCCAGTCTGCCCATTTCCTCACCTACTGGATAAGCTGCAGATCCTAGTTAACCAGCAGCCCACTTCTTCCTACCCCACCCCTAGAATTGCCTTATGACTGTCCCATGCATGCTTGAATTCCACCACTGTTTTTGACTCCACAACCTCTTCCGAAGGCTGCCATGCATCCACAACCCTCTCTGTGAAAAATACTTCCTTAAATTATCTTTGAGCCGCCCCTTCTATCTTCAAATTGTGCCCCTTGTTCTTGCACACCTCTTTTTGAAAGATGCTACCCTCTTGGACTTTGTTGATTCCCTTGAGATACTTGAAAGTTTCTATCATGTCCCCTCCTTTCCTCGAGGCTATACATATTCAGCTCCTTAAGTCTCTTCATATGCCTTCCGTGCAGACCCTGCACCATTTTAGTTGCTTTCCTGACAGCCTCCATCCTGTCTATGTCCTTGGAGATTGGGTCTCCAGAACTGCACGCAGTACTCCAGATGGGTCTCACCAACTGTCTGTACAGAGGATAATAACTTCCTGTTTTCTACTGGTGATGCCTCTCCATGTGATCCCAATATCCCCAGCCTCCTTGCTGCCCTCTCACATTGCTTGCCCACCTTAGGTCATCTGATATGACTACCCCCAGGTCCCTTTCCATTTTTGTTGTTGTTAGTATCTCACCCCCATAGTGTACTCTTCCCCTGGTTTTTGTTTCCCAGGTGCATTACCTTGCACTTTTAGCATTGAATCTAAGCTGCCATACATTTGACCATTCCTCTAACCTTGCCAAGTCCCTTCTCATCCTTTCCACCCCACCTTGTGCATCAACTCTGTTGCAGATCTTTGTGTCATCTGCAAAGAGACATACTTTTCCTTCCAGTCCCTCTGCAATGTCGCTATAAAGACATTGAAGAGGACCGGTCCTAATACTGAACCCTGCGGTACCCCACTAGTAACCCCTTTCTTCAGAGTGGACTCCATTAACTATTATTCTCTGTGTCCTATTCTCCAGCCAATTCTTACCCAGGCTGTCATCTTGGGACCCACTCCCAGGCTGGCTAACTTGTATATTAATCTTTGTGTGGGACTGTGTCAAATGCCTTGCTGAAGTCTAGGTAGGCCATGTCCACAGCCCCTCCCTGATCTACTACTTTGGTCACCCAGTCAAAGAAATCTATCAGATTTGTCTGACATGACTTCCCACTGTGAATCCATGCTGCCTTGGGTCCTGAGCCCTCTGGCCTCTAGATACTCAACAATTCTTTCCTTCAGAAGTGATTCCATCATTTTCCTATCACTGAGGTTAAACTAACAGGTCTGTAGTTTTCTGCTTCTGCCTTGCTCCTTTGTGAAGGGGAATCACATCTGCCCTTCTCCAGTCCTCGGTACCACCCCATCCTCCCATGATTTGTTAAAGAAGGTAGTCAGTGGTGTCACTAGTTCTACCTTAGTTCTTTTAGAATTCTGGGATGAATCCCATCAGGCCCCATTGCTTGTACACCTTCAGTTTTAAGAGTTCTTTCAGAACCCTTTCTTCTGTAAATGGCTGGTATCAACTTCTGTATCCAGAGTGTTTCTACTGTTTGTTTTAGGTACCTCCCACTTCCTTTGTAAATACTGAGCAAAATATTTGTTTAGTATCTCTGCCTTTTCACAGTCACCCTCTGCCCACCCTCCTCCTCTTTATTAAGCCTCACTAGCCTCCTCGGTCTTCCTTTGTTCCTGATGTACCTAAAAAGGTTTTATCCCCTTCTTAACTGAGTTGGCTATCTTTCTCTCGGTTTGGGCCTTTGCTGTTCTGACAGCCTTCCCAGCTTCCTTTGCTTTAACTGATACAGTTCCCTGTCCTGCTCCTTCTGTGATTCCTTGTACTTCCTGAATGCTTTTCTTCTTGAACCTTCACTGTCACTTCCTTTGAGAACCATAGTGGTTTCTTACATCGTTTCATTTTGTTAATTTGCTTCACACAAAGGCTTGTTACCTCTGTGATGGCAGTTTTATTATTCCCCATTGTTCTTCCACCCTCCTTCCTGCCCATTTGCTACTGCATTCCTTAGGCACTCGCCTATTTTGGCAAAGTCAGCCCTCCTGAAGTCCAGTACTTTTGCCTTTGTATGGCTTGACTGTATTGCTGTGTTTATTAGAACCATACTGTTCGATGGTCGCTAGTTCCCAGATGGCTACCCACTTCTACATCTGTGATCCTCTCTTCATCTCCATTTGAGAGAACCAGGTCTAAGATTGCTCCTCTCGAGTGGGCTCCAAAACTAGTTGCCTAAGGCATGCCCCTTGTAGGCATCTAGAATAACCCCACTCTGTGAAGTGGCTGCTGCAACTGCACTCCAGTTAACATCTGGCATATTCAGATCACCCACCAGCAATATCTCCCTTTTTCTGCCATTCCAAGTATTCTTCTATCATTTCCTTGTCCATTTCTCCCCTGAGAAGGGGGTTCTGTATACAACCCCTGTGCGGATTGTGGTGCCATTGCGGGTCTCCAAATTTACCCACAGTGCTGCTTCTCCTCCCTGTTTTCCCTTTTGTTCTGTTGCTTTGATTCCTTCCCTATGTAAAGAGCTACTCCTCCTCCTCTTTACCCTCCCTGTCCCTCCTGTAGATAGTGTATCCTGGTATGTTTATGTCCCAGTCATGGTTTTGTGTGTACCATGTTTCTGTGACTGCCACGATATCCAGATGTTCCTCCTCCATCAAGGCCACTAATTCAGGAAGCTTGTTACTCAGACTACAGGCATTGGTACTCATTGCTCTCCATTTTTTGATGGCTTTACCTTCTTTGGCATCCCCACTGACCTGTCTACCTCGGTCTTTTTCTCATTTAGTACCCTGTTTTGTAGGGAGAGGCTGGGATTTTTCTGCTGCATATCAGTGCCTCCCTTGACTAGTTTAAAAGCTTGCCAATGAAGCATTTAAACCGATTGCTCAAAAGACTTGTTCCCTCCTGGACTGATGCAGACCATCCTGCCAGTATAGGCTGGTGTCCCTCCAGGTGGAACCCCAGTCCCCAATGAAGCTAAACCCTGTGCTCCACACCATTTTTTCAACCATTCATTAAACTGCATGGTGCAAAGTACCTCGCCACTCATGCCATTGACAGGCAGCACCTCAGAGAAGGATATTGTGTGTGCTACTTGTCTTAGGCCCCTCCCCACCCTACAAAGTCCTTCTGCACTGCTCTAATCTCATGATTAGCCAAGTCATTTGTCCCTAGGTGGACAATGACGCCCAGCTCAGACTCCTGCAGCTGTTCTCGTGATCCTGAGGATGCGCTTCCTGTCTCTCCAAGCCATGGCACCAGACAGGCACCTTACTTCAGTTTTCCCTGCTCCCCCAGTTCTATCCCCTAATAATTGAGTCCCCCACCAGGAGCTGCTTCCTTTCCTTGTGGTGTCCTCTGCCTCCTTCCTGTGGGCCTCCCTTGTGACAGTTGTCCTCAGCCTCCTGAGTCTCCTCTCGGTGCATCCATAGGGGAGCATGCCCCCAGAATGGTGTATGGATTGTGGTGTGGAACAACTGACTGGTGTGCCTCTGTTCCACCATCCTCACGCCCCCCTGAGCCCACTGTGGTCCAACTGCTGTGCTTTTGCAACCTCTGAGGTAGTGGTGGTGGCTCTGGTGCTCCCTGGATGGGGAGGTTCCTTCCTACTGTCCAGTGTGGCCTGGGGAAGGTCCCCTTACTACTGTCCAGTGTGGCCTGAAGACGGGCAACTTCCTCCCTCAGGGCAGAGAGTTGTCTGCAAATAGGGCAGCATCTCAGCCTCCAGAAAGACTCCCAGAAGACTGGTGCCCTCCAGCCATTACATTGCACTACTCCCACATATTTTTGTGTGTGTGTGTGTGTGTGTGATTGGTTTGTAATATAGAAATATATGTATATATATTATACAATGTGTATGCTTATATTGTCAGTGCAGTGTGCTAGAGAGGATATGACAATGATGTGCACCTTGCACTCTTGAGGAAATGATGTCAGAACCCCAGGTATAAAGGAACTATTTCCAGGGTGGGTGGGGTGAGGGGTGGAAGGGTTGGGCCTAAACTGTGCCCTCACAAAACAATCAGCTAAAAGCTCTGACCCACCGCCATGATGAGTGCCTTCCTGTCAGCAAGATGCCCTACATAACAATTTGACAGAGAAAATATCCTGCTAATCAAACAGAGAAAAATCCACACATCCAAGTCAGACACAGGTAAACCTCCCTAGCCCCAAACAGGCCTGGTGGTTTGTGCTCTGAAAGCTGTCAGCCCCAAAATAAGTCAGCTGTGCTTTAAACTCTTCCTGCACTGAAAATGTTAAGAATTATAACAAACAAACGTAAACCAAGATCCACCTCCCTCTGTTGCTTGAAAGACTGTCTTTTCCTGTTTCACACTGCAGGTTTTCTATGATAACCTCTTAACCACAGTAACTTATTTAAAAATAGTTTAACTATCACAAACTCCTACGCACCAGTAAATTATTTAAAACAGTTTCTGTCCCAAAATCCTAGTAGTCAATCCGGCTACACCCAAGGGACAACCAAAATGTGAGTAGTCAGCTAAGATCTGGATTTTGTTGCCCTGCCTTGTTTTTCTTGGGTCAGCTGCATAATGTATTCCCGGTCCATATATCTCAGGAAACGAGCCAGGATAGGTCGAGGTCAGGCATTTGATGCAGGTTTAGGGGCAGGAATGGTGGGCCCTATCAATTTCAATTGACCCTTTCCAGTGTGTACCCAGCAGTGACAGGAGGGTAGATTGAGATAACTTGAAGTGCAGGAGCCCTCACATCCCCTCCGAAACCCAACAAACCACAAATTGTTTCATCAGCTGCGGTTTTCAAGGTCTTCAACTCACTGCCAAAGCTGCCGGATGATGTGGTCTTGATCTTGAATGCAGGCCATGATGCGGGTAGTTTTATCCTCAGATTCCATAATCCTTTGTTATGTAACACTTGCGCTGGGATAAAGAAATGATGTCCGCAGCAGCATTTTGTGGGTGAGCTCTAGCTGATCCATTTATGTCATCATGATACTGAACATCTACTTTATCTCCTGCAGGTTGAGTTCCGTGTGTTGAGGTGGCATGCTACAGTATGCTGTGGGGCTGTAGGCCTAGATCCCAGACAAAACTGCACCTCAGAAATCCTGTGTCTTCGGTCGCAGATTTCAATCAAAACCCTCATAGGGGTATTCAGCTGGTAAGTGTTTATCAATAGCAATTGCAAGAGCTTTACAAGGAGATTCCAGACAGTTAGATTAAGTAGGATTATTGCATGGCCAGGACAGTGCTAAAGTCTAAAGCAGCCATTTCTCAAGAAGGCAAGTCATGCCCCCCAAACCCTTTTCTTTAAGGTTTTAGGTGAAAACAAACAGAACTACAATTAGTAAAGTTACATGTATGAACCCAGGCATTTTAAATAGAGTTCATGGCAGTCTGCGTTTGCCAGGAGCAGGAGACAATTTTACAATTTTAGAGATGTAGGTCCCCAGGTCTCTCAAGCATACCAATTTAGAAAGATCCGGTGAAAAAGAAAACAATACCCCATAAAACACTATAGTGCAAGAGCCCAACAGTAGAAAATGCCTGTTGCTTAAAAAACACTGTGACTAGGGTCAAATCACAGTTCATGACACAGGAACTGATTAATTAGGGTGAGGTACAGGCAGAAATGGAAACTGAAAGTGCTCCATTTCCTGTACTGAAAACAAAAACCACTATGAAAATAAAAGGTTTGTGGTCACATTTAGTAACAGTATCCATAAGAAAAAAATGAAAATTATGTACCTACCGTAATTCTTAATCTTCTTGGATGAAGTCTCCACCACTCATTCACACTGATGGGAACTACGCCGGAGGCACTAGGACTGAGTGGGGAGCCAAAATTCAAGCGGCCACCGAGGTAGGACAGCGCATACGGGCGCCATGAGGCGGCTCATGCCATATAGGTTACCTTGGCGTTGACCTCCAACCGCCTCAGTACCTTTTTTACCGAGGAGGTACAGCATCAACTAAACTAGTGAAACTAACCTTTGTCGGACATAAGATAGTCCAATGACCCATATAAGAAGGGTCAACACAATAAAGTCTCTACAGCCCAGCCACTGAGGGAGTGAAGACTGTAAAACAAATCAGTGAGCTCCAGGGATGGAGGGAGGGTGGACTGAGTGGTGGAGACTTCGTCAAGAAGATCAAGAATTATGGTAGGTATGTAATTTTCATTTCTTCCTGACATAAAGTCTCCACCACTCATTCACACTGATGGGAGAGTACCGAGCTAAAACAATCCCCCGAGAAGGGCGACAGAAGAGAGGAGCTCACTCAGACAGAAGTCCGTTAAGGATTGTTCTGCCAAAGATGGATGCTGTCTGGCATGGACATCCAAAACGTAGGTGCTTCACAAAGATGTGCACAGAGCTCCAGGTAACCGCATTGCAGATGTCTGCAATGGGAATGTTCCAAATTTCTGCCAGAGATGCCGCAACTGCCCTAGTAGAATGGGCGCGTACCCTGCCTTCCAGCTTAACCTGTGCCATGGAATAACATTGGTGGAGACATGCCACCATCCACACCGAATACACTTGATGGCATCAGGCTGACCCAGCCCGCCATGCTGAACAAGACAAAGAGTTGCTTTGACATACGGATCTCTTTTGTTCTGTTGATGCAGAATTGAAAACTCTGTTAACATCCAGAAATGCAGGGTACTCTCCTTCATTCTGGAAATTGCCAAGTAGGTCAGAAGAACCAAGGGCTGGTTCAGATGGAATTCTGAGACTACTTTGGGGAGAAACTTAGGGTGAGTTCTGAGAACCACCTTGTCCTTGTGAAATACTGTATGGGGGGAGGCTGTGACCAGAATATGTATTTCAGACACTCTGTAAGCAGAGGTAATGGCTACAAGGAAGGCGGCCTTCCAGGTCAGAAACTTCAGCTCACATGTTGCTAGAGACTCAAAACGTTTATGGGTGAGCATGTCTAGCAAGTAAGGTCTCCTGACTGGTGGCTTAGTGAGGAGTATAACTTTAAGGAACATTTTAATCAAGGGTAATTGAGCCAGAGACATAGAGTGTATGGGCTCATGAGAGGTCAAATCACAGAAAGATGGACTCTTATCGTTGAGTATTGTAGCCCTGTGTTTGACAGGTCTAGCAGATACCCAGGACTTTATTAGGTGGGCAAGAAAAGGGATCCGGAAGGACTACACCAGATGGAGAAACGCTCCATTTTGCGTGTAAGTTTTCCTAGTAGCTGGCTTCTGCTGCTAGGAGAATGTCTGAGACTCTACGTGAGACATCAAATCTACTCATTTCTATCTCTTCAGGAGACATGCGGAGATGAAGGGATCTCAGGTTGGGATGGACCACTGAGCCCTGGGTCAGCAGGTCTGACTGAAGTGGTGTTGTCTCGTGGAGTTTCCAACAATCTGTTGATCAATGGAAACCAAATCTGACGAGGCCAGAAGGGGCGATGAGGATCATTCTGCCCCCCTGTGCCTCCAGCTTGAGCAGCATCCTCTGAACTAAAGGAAGAGGAGGAAATGTGTACAGAAAACGCCTTGTCCGCCACAGTCTGAATGCATCCCGACAGAAAACACCAGTTCTGGATTTCTGGAGCAGACTAGAGGCAGTTTTGCATTGAGCAGGGATGCAAAAGGTCCAGATCCAGTGTGCCCAGCTCTTTGAGTAGCAACTTCACGATGTTTACATCAAGAGACCACTTGTGAGGGTTCACTTCTGTTCTGCTGAGGCGATCTACCAGGTCATTCTGGACTCCAGGCAGGGAGACTGCTTGGATTAGGGCTTCGTGCTCTAAGCACCATTCTCACACTCACGCTTCCTGCACAGAGGGTAAGAGTGTGCTCTGTCCTGCTTGTTGATGTAGGACATCAACGCTTTGTTGTCTGTCTGAAGGACAATTGCTTTGCATAGAGTATGTCTTTCAGGGCTCGGACAGTGTACAGGACAGCTCTCATTTCCAGGACATTTAAGTGAGATGAGACATCCTGATTCCACAGACCCTGGGTGTGGAGAGTCTGACAGTGAGCGCCCAGCCGATTAGAGATGCATCTGTGATGATGGTGATCTCGCCTCCAGTGTAGCAAAGGGAAAGCCTTGAAGCAGGTTGTCCTCTTGAGTCCTCCAGGTGAGTGACCACTTTGGAGGTTCCGCCACCTTATGTGAAAGGACTGCAAGTGTGTGGTCAGGACCACTGAGTACTGAGCATCCACTGAGTGGTTCTCATGTGAAGATGAGCCAAGGGCATCATGAACACTGCTGACGCCATGAGACCCATCATCCACTCCATCGAGAGCGCCAGATTGAGTCGCTCTCCTTGATGAAGCGAACCATCTGGAGGATATAATTTCTCCTTTCCTCTGGAAGGAAGGCTCTTGCTCTGGAGCCAGGTGTCCAGGAGAGCTCCTATGAAGAGGAGCTGGTGGAGGGCTGTAGCTGCGATTTTTCCAGATTCAACAGAACTCCCAAGGATGTGGGAGAATTTGGAAGCCGTGGCCACAGCTTCCTGCATCCCTTGTCTGGATGAGCTTGCTTGGAGCCAGTCGTCCAGATATGGGAACACTTGTATTCCGAAGTTTCCTGAGATGCACTGTGAGTCCTGCAAAGCACTTTGTAAAGACTCAAGCGCCGAGGACAGCCCAAAGGGCAGGACTCTGAATTGGTAGTGCTGACCCAGAGCCATAAACTGGAGATACTTGTGATGGTTTGGGTGCATGGGAACATGTTGGCAAGCATCCTGCATGTCCAGGGAGGCCAGTCAATCGCTTTGATGAATCAGAGGTAGAAGCATACCGAGTGATATCATCTTGAACTTCTCCTTGTAAAGGAATTTATTTAACTTCCTTAAGTCTAGAATAGGCACATACTGCCTGTTTTCTTTGGAACTAGGAAGTAATAGGAGTAAAACCTGTGTTCCTTTGATCCCATGGAACTATCTCTACTGCCCTGTTGTTCAGAAGGCCTTGAATCTTGGAAGCGAGGAGGTCTGACTGACTAATAGACAGCCTGGGCTGTCATTTGGGAGGATGATCTCAGTGTTTTCTGACAAATTTAGAGAGTAACCCTCGCAAATTATTTTGAGAACCCATTTGTCCGATCTGACTGACTTCCACTGGTTGTAAACTGAGTCAGACGCCCCTACCACTAAAGAAAATCCCTCTAACAGCTGAGGTTAGACTTGGACTGGAATCTCTGAGGGTGCCATTAGGCGCCTTTGGGCCCTGTGCCTTCTGCTGCATTTTCTTTTGCAGCGGGGAGCTTGATTCTTGTTGAAACCCCCTCTGCCTTTACCACAAAAGGACTGGCGGTTATATAACTGCAGAGCGGTTCCTGCCCCTGCTGAGGGGCAGTATGGTCCGTCTGGCAGTCTTAATGGCAGTCCTAGTTTCTGTGTGGCCTCCAGTACCTCCTCCACCTGTGGGCCAAACAGATAAACTCCATCAAATGGTAAATTCATGACTCTTTGTTGAGCATCATTTGTAAAACCCAAGGTCCAGAACCATGAGCGTGTTGGGTACAAATCCCTGGTGCTTCTGTCCTAGAGGCAGTGTCAGAAGTGTCCATAGCAGTCTTAAGCTGTTGGTTATTGGACTTGATGCTTTAGTAATGGTCTGAAGAAGCTCTGAAGTAGCATCCCACTCCGGAAGAGCTTTGAGTGAGATTTTCAGCGAATGACGGGTTCTTTATTTACCGGATGAGCTGTAGATTCCTGAGGGAATACAGCTTTGTCATTTTCTGCCAAAATCACAATGGCGTCTGCAAAACTTGGGAGGCCAGGATTGGTTGATCCTTAGGGCAGCATACTTCCCATCTACGGACTTAGATACGGAAGGAATGAGCGCTGGATTATCCCACATCATCTGTGAGAGAGTCTCAAAGAGGGCTGTACCAGAGGAGTCAATTCCACAGGGATTTCCGGAACATGCAGATACTGAAGGCACAACAGCTTTCTTGGACCCACCTCCGACATCTGGAGAGAGAGAAAGAGAGGGGTTGAATTCATGTTCTTCAGTAGAGATTTAAAGGACAGGTCCTCGACCAAAGGCTCTGCTGAAGTAGAGGGCTTACTTTCCACTCCAAAGGAAGAATCCTCATCGGGTTGTCTCCCAACTGTAGATCAGGATCAGGCTCAATATCATCTCTACAAGCCCAGGAGGGATAGTATATAGAGAAAAAGGGAGGAAAGAGAGCAGGAGGAGGCGCCCTCAAATTGGAGTTGAGAAACCCTGCACCTGAGGTGGTGCTGGCACTGAGAGCAGCACTGATCGGCATCGCTGGACGAAAAGAGCCACCAAAACTGGAGTCGGTAGGCGGCACTGCAGCCAGCGCTTGCATGGGCATTCAGGACCCCAACCCAAACTCGGGGCACCCAAAGAAGAAGATCTGAAAACCTGAGAAGGAGAAGGAGGTACCTGTGCTGGCCTGCGCCGCAGCCATGTAAGGGGAAAAGCACAAGAGCGCAGCGTCGACAGCACCAAAGAAGGTGTTGCACGACAAGGCTGACCCAACCGCCCTGTTCACAGGTTCAAGTTCCTAGGCCTGAAGGCCCCAGGACCAATCCTGCTGACTCGGGAAGTCAGGACAACCACTGAACCCACTGCCCATAAGAGTGGCCCAATGATGAAACTGCTCACCTGAGGACTCGGGGTGGAAGGGACTACGGAGTCGAGGATGCCAGCCACCAGGAAAGAGGCCGCAGATGACCCTGCAACCAACGATCGATGAGCAGACCTACCAGAGGGTGACTCGAGCACTACCATTTCTTCTTTCACCAGTGGGACAAAGAACAACTCAAGGCCGAGTGGTGCCGGGTTCCTGACGGAAGTCGGGAATGGGCCCGCTTTTTGTGCTTTTGGGAGGACCGCCTTCCCCATGAGCACTGGATTGCCTGTAATCAGACCCCCATAGAGTGGTGGAGGACTGACCCAGCCCGCTGGAAATACAGCTTTCATGTGAAGTCTCTCACCGCCACTGGCCCTGTTCATGGCTCCACCCTGTCGGTTGGGCTGAAGAAGACTTCTTATTCTTTCTTGACGAAAAGAAAACTTTTTAACTAAATAATAAACTAAGAATATACAAAACTTAATCAAATACTGAACGACTAAGCTGCTGTCGATAGACGTGAAGATCTGACTCCGACGGAAGAGTGACATCGTCACTGAAGCGCACTAGATGGTGGGAAAAAGGAACTGAGGCAGTTGAAGGGTCGACGCCGAGGTAGCCTATATGGCGTAAGCCTGCTTCATGGTGCCATGCATGCGGGTCCTACCCTCGCCGCCCTCTTGAAGATGTTTGACTCCCACTTCATCCTTGCACCTCCGGCGTAGTTCCCATTGTGAATGAGTAGTGGGACTTTATGTCCAGGAAGATCGGTAGCCAGTATGGTGGTCTCTGGTTCCTGAGAATCAAAATGGGATCCGGAAAGAAATCCCTAACTAATGCAAACTAATTGAGGAATTAACCTGAAATACAGTAACACACTTAAAATAATTAAACTGCCTGGAGGCCCAGTGATACCAGAGCTAACTTTGGGCAACTACTCTTCCAGGCGGAGAAACAGATCTGTTTAACTGCCAGAGTGGAGCGCTGAAGAGTTTAAACCGTGATTCTAAATTCCATAATTAGAATAAGTTCCATCTCCAGGGCATCTGTTACTGTGGAGATAGATGCATAGAGTGTAACATTGAGAGCGATTCCTAGGTTTAGGAATTCTCATTTTTAAGTATGCCCAAGTATAAAATAGAGAAGCTCTGTAGATCAGTGGCAGGAAATTACTTTTGGCAAAGTCTTCATTCAACTTATGCAAAAAAGGGTGCTACAATAATTAAATCTGGTTGAATTAGTTACAAGTCAGACATAGAGGATATCGAATGGTCTTGGGTATTACACTAATCACTTCAAGAGGTTTGCTATTGTCATGCAACCTCAAGAAGTGATCGAGAGTGGCTGTTACCCAAAGACCGCCCATTAGCTTTATAGTGTATGGCACCAGTTTGTGTTGAATTCACATTACAAATGTTACACAGAGTGAACGTTTCATTTTGTTATACAATTGATATGACATAGTGAAGAGGGTACAACAACAATCTGATGTGATATCGATGGTACAACAACACAGGTATTTCTGCTCAGTCTTTACAGAGGAAGAGGAGGGTAATGGTCTGAACGGAGTACAAGGGTGAGAATGGTGCAGAAATGGACATAAGTCCTTTTACACGAGAAAGGGTCCTGAAGGAACTGAAAGTACAAGAGTTGATAAAGCAATGGGGCCAGATGGGTGCACCCAGGATCCTTAAAGAACTAAGAGAGGTGGTGGCTGAACCTCTTGCTATCCTGTTTAGCCGATCACTAGAAACAGGGAGGTACCCAAAGACTGGAGGATAGCAGATGTAGTCCCTTTATACAAAAGTGGGAACAAAAGGAAGCGGGAACTACAGACCAGTCAGCCTCACCTCGGTAGTGGGAAAATCATGGAAGCACTACTGAAGGAGAGATTGGTGGAACATCTGCTGTCAATGGACTACAGGACCCAAGGCAGCATAGTTTCACCAGGGAAGGTCATGTCAGACCAACCTCATTGAATTTTTGACTGGGTGACTAGGGAGGTGGATCAGGGAGGGCGTGACATGGCTCATCTGGACTTCAGCAAGGCCTTTGACACTGTGCCACATAGAAGACTATTGCACAAACTGGGGAATATGGGTGTGGGCAGGGCAGTAGAGGTAGGTAGGTAACTGGCTGGGCAGCAGGACACAGAGGGTGGTGGTAAATGACTGTCACTCCACAGAGGAAGAGTGACCAGTGGGTACCTGAGGATCAGTGCTGGGACGGTACTATTCAATATCGAGTCATCAGTGACATTACGCAGGACCTAGAAGGCAGAATTTCACTGTTCTGATGACATAAAGCTCTGTAACAGAGTAGACACACCAGAGGGTGTAGACAGAATGAGAAGGACCTGCAGAAACTTGAAGAATGGTCAGGGTTTGGCAGTTGAAATTCAATGCAAGGAAGTGCAAGATAATGCATATGGGGCACAAAATCCTGGCACAATATATCAGTTGGGGGGAGAGGATATAGCATGCACCAAGCAGGAAAGGGATCTTGGGTTATTATCTCTGATGACCCAAGGCAGGAAACAGTGTGACAAGGCAGCAGGTAAAGCAAATAGGGATGCTGGGATGCATAGGCAGGGCATCACCAGTAGGAAAAGGAGGTCATAATTCCACTATACAAGACACTAGTGAGGCCGCACCTGGAGTACACTGTGAAGTTCTGAGACCTTACCTACGTAAGGACACAGACAGGGTAGAGAAGGTTCAGAGGAGGGCAACAAAGATGGTGCATGGATTGCATCACAAGTCCTATGAGGACAGGTTGAAGGCACTGAACATGTACTCCTGGAGGAGAGGAGGAGAGAGGGATATGATAGAGACATACAAGTATCTTACAGGGAGGAACAGGGTGCAGGAATGCACTATTTTTAAGCGTAAAGATGTTCCAGGACTAGAGGCATGGGATGAAGTTGGAGGGAGGACTATTCAGAGGAAACATGAGGAAGAATTTCTTCACAGAACAGGTAGGGACAAGGGAACACCCTGCCAGAGGAAGTGGTGGGGGCTGAAACAATCACGGATTTAAGAATGCATGAGATAGACATAAAGGAATTCTGGAGGTCAGGGTAAGGGCAACAGACTTCTTGGAAAACATAAGCTGAACTTACAGACTTAAATGGGCAGACTGGTGGGCCATAGGCCTTATCTGCTGACACTGTCTATGTATCTATCTATGTAACACTGCAAAGTGTGTGAATTTAGTTAATAATAAGCTTCATATATTATAAACTAGGTTGTATGATATCTTTTGTCTTATATCTCTATGTAAGTAACAAGATGGCTATAGCATGCCAGAAGTCATAAATATTATATCCCCATAAGAACACAAAGTAATACAGTACTAAGCATCAAGTCTGATAAGACCACAATAATATTAGAATTCATGGATCCAGTGATATATAATTAAAATCAATTGCACATCTTTAAGAGAAGAAAAATTACTCACCTTAGTAATTATGTTTCTTCTAATGGAGTCTTGCTGTATTCTGACATATTGCAGTGATTCCCAACCTTGTACGCCCCAGAGAACAAAGATTAACTTTCTATGCAGGGCATAGAATGCTGAGCTCAAGCTCAGCTGAAGTCTCTGTCTGGAGTGTTTCAAACTCAAACCGCAGATTCTTACGAGCCAAACTAACTAAAAATTCTATGTGGAAATTGTAAAAATTCCTGCTAGCCAACTGGCAGAAAAAGTTTTGATTCCCAGAAGACTCAAGTCAGGAAACCCAAAACCAAAACCAATCTAATACAAATAACAGTAATAAATCAGCACCCAAACAAAAAGGAGGAAGGTAAAACAAAACACCCCTGGGGTGTAACACTGCACCTGCCCACCCACTTCCCAAAAACAAGTTCTGAGAGGAGAAGAGGAGGTCAGAATACACAAGACTCATTAGAAGAAACATAATTACTAAGGTGAATAATTTTTCTTCAAACAACATGAAGTCTTGCTGTATTCTGACAATTGCAGGCTACCAAGCAGTACTCCAAGGAAGAGGGACAGAACCTACTTTGGGAATAAGCTCTGAAGCATTGTTGTGTTAAACCGAGCATCACTCCTAGCCTGGATATCCAGAGAGTAATGCTTGGTAAAGGTATGGACTGTTTTCCAGGTGGCTGCTTGACAAATTTCTAAGAGAGGATATCCCTGGCAGCAGCCAGGGAAGCAGCTGTACCTCTTTGTGAATGAGCCCTCAGGCCTGAGGGTGGAGTTTTTCCCAGTTTTTCATAGCAGAATTTTATACAAGACACAATCCACCTGGCAATAGATCTCTTGGTGGCAGGTTTGTCTACCCACTTCTCCATAAGTGAGAACAACTGAGGAAGTCAAACCTGTGACACTTGGTACGCTCCACGTAGCAACTAAGGACCCTTTTAACATCTAAACTGTGTCGCCTTCTCTCCTGAGGAAGAATGATCAGTGAAGAAAACAGGAAGAGACACAGACTGGTTTTAATGGAAGTCTGAAACCACTTTGGTAAGAACCTTCTATTGGTTCTAAGGACCACTTATCCTCGTGGAAATGAGATAAAATCAGGTTCCACTGACAGGGCTTGCAATTCACTGATATGCCTGACAGAGGTGATGGCTACCAAGAACACAGTTTTCCAAGTCAAGTACTAAGCTCTGCTGAAGACATAGGCTCACAAGGGGTTGTAAGTTGAGCAATGCAAACATTCAAATCCCAGGCAGGGCAGGGTCTCTAAAAGGAGGACTGATCAGACACCTGGTCAGACACCTGGCAACTGGGCTTTAATGCCAAAAGTGCAAGGTGCTGCATTTTGGGATGAAGAACCCAAGGAGGAGTTACCAGCTAGGGGAGCAGCAGCTAGCCCATACAGAGGAGGAGAAGGATCTGGGTGTGCTCATTATAGGGTCAATGAACAACTCGGCACAATGTAGGAAGGCAGCTGCAAAGGACAACAAAATGCTGGGTTGTATTGGGTAAGGGTATCCTCGAGGAGGTGATTCTGCCACTGTATAGGTCATTAGTTAGACTCACACCTGGAGTACTGCGGTAGCATTAAGGCCCAGATTGAAGAGGGACATTGTTACTGGAGGTGTGGCACAGAGCAACAAAGATGATCAAGGGGCTGGGGACTTATCATACGAGAGGAGGTTGAAGGAGTTGAACATGTACTCACTGGAGGAGAGGAGAGACAGGGTGACATGATTGAAACCTTTAAATACATGAAAGGAATAAACAAGACAAGTACAGAGGAGCTGTTCAAAGTAAGGGAGGGAGAGACACCAGGGCCATGATATGAGACTGGAGCAAGGAAGGTTCAGGAGGGAGATGAGGAGACACTTTTACAGAGAGGGTATTGGCTGGGTGGATGCTACCTCCTGAAGTGGTATGCAGTAGAACAGTGGACTGCTTCAAATGAGGATGGGACAGGACAGGGGAGGGTTAAAGAAGGGGAAGGGTGGAAGGAGGGCAGCTGCAGAATAAGGGGTGCTAGCTGCACATTTAAGCAGACTTGATAGACCTCTAGGCCTTTATCTGCTGGCAAATTTCAGAGTTCGTATGGTGTGAAGCAATCCTTTAAAAATTTACAGAATACAGGATGTGAAGATAGTGAGAAAGACTTCCCCACAGACAAAAATGCAGAAACAGCTGACAAGTGTACCTTGAGAGTAGCTGGTCTGAGGCCCAGGCCATTAAGATGGACCATATAATCCAGAACTGTAGGCAATCCAGCAGTGTCTGGAGAAACATGCTTCTTAGAACACCAAATGCTGAATCTCTTCCATTTGAAGTTATAAGTCTTTCTGGTGGAGGGCTTTGAGAAGCCTTGAATCCAGAACCCCTTGGGAAAGATGCAGATCTTCAAACTCTAACTCTTCAAAAGCCATGCCTTGAGATTGAGAGACTGAAGATTGGGGTACCAAATCCTCCCTGAGAGGATGTTAACAAGTTGTAATTTCTGGGAAGAGACAGGGGAAGATGGACTGCTAGGGACAGCAACAGGGGGTACCAGGGCTGTCTGGCCCAATCTGGAGCAATCAGAATGACTTTGCAAGGTTGAGACCTTATTTTGACTAAGACTTTGAACAGGAGAGGGGAGGGGAAGACATACAGAAACTTTCCTTCCCAATTCAGAATCAGGGTGTCCAGGGGACTGAGCCCAAGACTGGAGGTCTGCAACAAAAGAGAGGGAGTTAGTGATTGTCTGGGGCTGCAAAGAGGTCTATCTCTGGAGTGCCTCACCTTGAAAAATCACTTTCAACACCTGAGGGTCCAGGGACCATTCGTGATGGCCCTGAGAGATCCTATCTTAGTGCATCTACTAGCACATTGTCCTTCCCTGGAAGGTGAACTGCTATCAGAGAGGTTTGCAGGAATAAGCCAGTGACACAATGTCATGGCTTTGTGCACAAGGCCATGGACCCAGTGCCTCCCTGCTTGTTGATGTACCACACGGTGGTGGTGTCGTCTGCTCTGACCTGAACCACCTTGTTCTGTACTGACTGAGAGAAAGCTTTAGGGCCAGAAGAACTGCCCTGAGCTCTAGGAGATTGATATAGAGAAGGATCTTGGGGGACCACAGCCACTGGGCAGTGAGGGACCCAGATGGGCCCCAGCCCAGAAGAGAAGCATCCGTGGTAAGGACCACTGAACAAGGCTGAGTAACAAAGGAACACCTGGTCTTAAATTGTGCTGATCCTGCCACCATTGGAGGGCTTGGATCAAGGTCAGAGTCACTGGGATCAGTTTGGTAAGGAATCCTTCCTCTGAGACCAAAAAGCTCTCAGGTGGTACTGAATATCCCTCATCTGAATCTTGCCCCTGGGCCACTGCTGCTGAAGCTGCCATGTGGCCCAAGAGCTGGAGGAAATGCCCTGCTGGTCGAGATACCCAAGGCTGAAAGAAGAGGCTAGTACCATAAGAACCCTTGCCCTTTCTAGAGGAAGAAAGGCTCTTGTTTGATTGTGTCCAGTTCCTCTATAAAGGTAAGAAGCTGGACTGGTTTGAGAACTGACTTGGGAAGGTTGAGAAGAAATCCTAGAGAAGTGAGCACTTGCTGGGTCACTTGCAGGTGAGATTTGACTTGGTCTGGAGACTGATCCACTATTAGCCAATCATCCAGATATGGAAAAATGGAAATGTTTTGCCTTCTAGAAAGGCAACTACTACTGCCAGGCACTTTGTGAAAACCCTTGGGGCTGAGGTTAGCCAAAGGCATTGCTTTGAACTGACAGTGGCCTGAGGGCAACCTCGAACCTGAGGTACTTTCTGTGGGAGCACCTGATGGGAATGTGAAAGTAAGCATCTTTGAGGTCCAGGGAGACTAGCCAGTCCCCTGGCCTTAGAGAGGAAGAATTATTCCCAGAGTTACCATCTTGAACTTTGGTTTTAAAAGATGTTTGTTTAGATATCTTAGGTCTAGGATGGGTCGCCACTCCCTGTCTTTTTGGGGTCAGAAAGTACCTGGAGTACAGTCCTTGCCCCAGTGTAGGATAGGTACTCTCTATGGCTCTTAAGGCTAGAAGAGAAGAAACCTCTGCCTCTAGGGCAACTGTTTCCTAGAGATGTTCAGGTGGAAAAGATCTGGCTCTCATCTTGGAAATTTTTGAAGCTGAGAACCAGTCCTGGCTTACTACTTCCAGGACTCACTTGTCTGATGTAATAGACATCCAGTCCTGGACAAAGTAAGCCAGCCTGCCCCTACTGGAATAGGAGAGTTGACCCGGGCAGGCCCATCAGGGTGTCTGCTTGGCAGGGGCTTTAGGTTGAGGAGTGATACAGCCCTGCTCATCCCCTTCTGCCTCCCTCTGAGAAAAGGAAGAAGAGGCCTGTGCTTGGTAAAAGGCATTTGAAAAGGCCTGCCCCTGCCCCTACACTGCTGCCTTTGAGGAGTTGCCTGCCTCTCCTTGGCCTGAGCGCTCCTGTAAGTGGTCCTGTACTCATCCATTTTTTTCATGTAATTCTCTGTCTGCTCCCCAAACAGAGAATTACCCACTACAGGAAAATCCATGGCCTTAGCCTGGGTGTCCTACGAGAGGCTAGTACATCTGAGCCAAGCCATCCTCCGAAGAGCCACAGATGTTGCCATGACTCTTGATGACACATCATTAGAGTCCACAGCAGCATGAAACTGAACCTTAGATGCCTCATCCCATCTGCAGCCACCGCCTCCAGCTCCTTGGCTAGCTAGGGGAGGCCTGTTTAGCCAGTGCCAGTACAGTGTCCCACCTGGACTTCTGGTACCTGGCTGTATAGGCCATGTAAATTCGCCTGCCTGAGTCCCAAAGAAGATGCTATGTACTGTTTCTTTGCCATGGCATCAATCTTCCTGGAGTCCTTGTCTGGGGCGTGAAGCCAGGAATATTTGCCTTGTCACAGGCAGCAGCCTGCACTACCCCAACATGGCTGCATTGCTGGTATAAGAACTCCATGTCTGAGCCTGAAAGTGTATACCTCTTGTCCATTCTTCTATCCACAGGAGGTATAGTGTTAGGAGACTTTAGGATTTTTGTGTCTGTTTCCAAAGGATTTGTGGAGGGAATAGACAGTCTCCTGGACTCTGGGATGTCCATCATTTCTACATAATCAGGCTCCTCTTGATCTTCCCACAGCCTCCGTAGGAAGCTGGAGGTTTCAGCCACCTTTCTGTAGAACATAAAGTGAGAAGGGACTCAGAAAGCCTAGGAGGGGAAACACCTGAAGGTCTGTCTGGGAAGATGTCCGTTCAACAGGCACATCCAGACCCTCACTTTCACCACCACCATCCTCAAATTCCCTTCCTCTTCAAATTCGGTTCATAAAATCTTCGAGGTATAATCTTGAACCGGGAACCAACCAAACCGAACCCCTGCCAGAAGGAGCCAGATCGGTAGGAACCCGGGCGAGCGACTCCACAATCTGAATCGCTCTGGCTATCTCTTGGCGGTCGGAACATGAACCTCTGGATCCGAACCGGTCGATTTGTCTTTATGCTTTCTTTGTCGGAACCGATCCTCGAATCGGCTCTTTTGCCAGAAGAAGTATCGCCCTGGTCAGAGGGCACTCTCTTCTGGTTCGGCTCGGAACCGAACCAGGCTGGCTATCCGGGTCAGCGACTTCTCGGCCTTTTCCTCAGTCTACCTAATCTCTTCTCAAGGGTAGATTTGGGAAAGTTTTACATATTTGGCAGTCTGAATCGAGGTGGTCAAACTCCCAGATAATAAACACAGGTGGTGTGGGATCGGCCTTAGCAAAGACCTCCCACACTCACTGCAGTGTTGAAACCCAGTGGGCCGCTTTTTTCTTGGGTTTCTCAAGAACTGGTAACCATACACCAAGTAAAACACAAAACACAAGATTTCACTATCAAATGGCTGGTTCAGCCGAACTAAGCCGCACTTTTACAAGTTCCACACAGAAAAACAGAACAATTCCTATTTAGTACTCACAGCACCACAGACAGAGACTGAACCGACTATGCGGAAAACTTTTTCGGTTTAAAAACGACGAAAACTGAAACTTTAACCGACTTTCGAACTGAGCTGAGGAGAAATCTCTGGAGCGACTGCTCAGTGAGGTGGAGTAAAGAATCTGACGTTTGAGTTTGAAACACTCCAGACAGAGACTTCAACCGAGCTCGAGCTCAGCATTCTATGCCCTGCATAGAAAGTTAACTCTTGTTCTCCGGGCAGTTCAAAGGTTGGGAATCACTGCAATATGTCAGAATACAGCAAGACTTCATGTTGTTTGAAACAGACATTCATGTGGCTTATTCAATGAATGATTTGATATCTTTAAATGTTACCTCCTTGGATCAATTAAGAAACTGATTTTCTTGTGCATTCCTGTGCTCTAGGAAAATACATAAGCATATCTCTAACCAGTCAGCAATTAAATTCATAGCTCTGGCCTTCAAAATTCAGAGCAACTGACTGAAGTGTGTAGCACTTTCTCACTTTAAAGACCACATCTTACTGTACATTCTGTCAGATAGGTATAAGCAAGAAATACTAACCTGTAAACCTTTATTTTGCTTACCTGACTATTTCTTCTGGATAGCAGTTATTAATATTGTTGATGTATTCCTGAAGAACTGACCCTGGCTCTGCCTTAATTTCTTGAATCTTTTAAGTCCACCACTTGTTACAAAAAGGCGATAGCTTTACTGTCATGTGGAAGCACCTAAAATGTAGAATGCTGCATTGGAGTTCTGTTTTATTATTTTATGCATTGTTCCTAGAGAGGCTCGGGTAGCTCAAATGCTAATATTATCAACATTCAGCGGACTACCAGATTATCTGTTTCCATTCCAATTCCAATCCAATCATGATTCAAATAACTGTATATGATCAGAATTTTCAGGAGGGTGGGGTGGTGGGCAGGGTGCACACTCTCAGCTTCTACATGCATGGGATAGACATAGGGTATATTACACATGCATGGGATGGACACTGGGGTATATTAGATAGGACGAGGGAGATGGGAGGGTCAATGGAGACCAGAATAGTAGGGAACATCTGGGTAGACTAAGTGGGATAAGCAGTCCTCTTCTGCTGTCAAATTCTATGTTTCTATGTATACCACTACAGAACTCCATTTGCTGTACTGGTAGGATGGGCAGCCTTGAGGAGACACCTATTGCAGTGGGAAAGGAGGATGTGGGGATCCTCAGAAGGAGAAACTCCAAGGAGGGAGGAGGCTCCAAGGAGGGTAGAAGAGGCCCCAGCCAATGAGGAAGTAGCTGTGAGTGGGGAACTGTATTGTTAGGTTTACAGATTTGGGGGTGGTGGAAGTAAGAGAGGAAGTGGATTGCTGAGTGGTGCTTCAGCTTGGATGGATGGAGAAAGTACAGTTACATAAGAACTTACCGTAACAGTAGATCTTCGAGAGGAGCTCTTGCAGCAGGCTATAACAATTAGGACTATGCCACAGGCACTAGGACCCTCCAGAAACCTTTTCAGCAAGTAGTATACAGCAGGGACCGCCCCTGACGTCGGCCCCGCCCCAACATCAGCCCTGGTACAAAAGGGCAGACCCAGCTCCACCTCAGTTCCCCGCCAAGGCCCGCGAACAAACCCTGACAAGAGAAGGAGACAAAGCAGTCGATGGAGATGTAGATGAATATGGATCTGCACCTTGAGGGGAAGGCAGGTGGGAAAGTAAGCTCCTCCTCGAAGATCTACTGTTACGGTAAGTTCTACGTAACTGTACTATCTTACTGCAAGTGGGAGCTCTTGCAGCAGGCTATAACAATTAGGACTGAATACCAAGCAGTCCTCGCCAAAGAGGTAGATCACCCGGGAGGTGGAATATGCTGACTCCAGAGGCCTAGGACAAAAGTCCCTGCAAAACAGCCAGACCGAAACTGGCATGGTGTCTGGAGACGATATCCAAACTGTAATGCTTGACAAAGGCATGCACCAAATTCCAGGTAGCGGCCGCACATATATCCCTGATAGATCCATTTCTCAGGGTGGCAACAGAAGCAGACACTCCCTGGTGGAGTGACCCCTGACCGGACCCGTAGGGCTTATTGTGCTTTCATAGCAGAAAGATACGCAGTGGACGATCCGCTTAAATCATCTGCTTGGTCACTGGTTTGCCCAAGCATTGTGGTGCAAAGGCCACAAAGAGTTGCTTCGACTGACGGTGTGTAGCCATCCGTTTGAGGTAATACCTCAAAGTCCTGTGAACATCCAATGTGTGAAGGAGAACCTCCCTTTATTAGATTGGGAAGGAAAATAGACTGGAAGGTCAACCGACTGGTTGAGGATCAACTCGAGACCACTTTCGGAAATAACTTAGGATTTGTTCTAAGGAAACCCTTTCCTATGGAAAATTAAATACGGCTCTTTACACAACAGAGCCTGAAGCTCGAAACTCTTCGAGCTGAGGTAATAGCTATAACAATTAGGACTGAATACCAAGCAGTCCCTCGCCAAAGAGGTAGATCACCCCGGAGGTGGAATATGCTGACTCCAGAGGCCTAGGACAAATGGTGTCTGGAGACGATATCCAAAACTGTAATGCTTGACAAAGGTATGCACCGAATTCCAGGTAGCGGCCGACATATATCCCTGATAGAGATTAGGACTATGCCACAGGCACTAGGACCCTCCAGAAACCTTGCTACATTAATAACATCGACTACTGTATAAAAGAAGCAACATCCATCTGTTTGCAGATGATACAGTTCTCACGTGAGTCGTCCAACACCTGAAGCTGCCTGCAATGACCTACAGTCAGAATTCAACCTTTTGCAAAGCCAACTCCTCCAAAAAGCTACTCCTTAATGCCAAAAAAACTAAAGCGATGGTCCTCTCTCCTTTTATCCAGCATAGCTAACCCTGTGTCCAGTGGGACAGTTCTCAAATTACCACAGTTCTAGGTGAAAAACTAGAATGTGTTAAGTATCTGGGAGTTTGGATAGACCAAAGACTCTCCTTCATTGAACATATCGAGGACTTGCTAAAACGACTTCGCAAAGGCTTGGACTTTTTTTAGAATCAGCCAATTTCTCACCAGAGATGCCAAGAAACAACTGGTCCAATCCATTTTCCTATCATTGGTTGATTACGCTGACTTCCTCTACAGCCAATGCCCCAACTCTTACATGGCTAAACTGGACACACTCTACCATCGAGCACTGAGGTTTATAACAGGACTCCCTTGACACACATCACTGCACCCTATATCTGCAGTGGTACGGACATCACTAAAGTTCAGGCGCCACAGAAACGCCCGCCTCTGGACCTATAGAGCCATCTCTAATAAGCTGCCTTACTATATCTCCTGCTGTCTTCCCTGAGTATAATTGGGAAATACGCATTAAGTTACTCAGCTATTACACTTAAAGTACCCAAAGCAAAATCCCGCTTTGCAGGGCAGCCATAAGCTCGTGCTACCTACCTTATGGAGCGATCTACAAAAACCCTCAAATTAAGCACTCTAATCGGTATAAATGCTTTCAAGATGCTTTATTTCGCACAATCAGAGAAGTATGTAACTGTTTCACCCACTCAGACCCAGTACCGTGTCTGCACTGGTATATAGCCACGCCTAGACCCAATTTTTACAGCTTGCTCCTCACCAGCCTAATTGTTCTCTCTCTTATCCCCTGTCTTATCAACACTAGGCCCATCCATCCCTTATTTTCCTTTCCCAACCTCGGATAGGAGCTCACTACCCTGGGTTGTGACATCCTACCATGCCCGTACTTTATAGCATTCAATCCGGGGCTACACATACCTCTTTTCTCCATCCATCTTCTCTACATCCAGCTTTACCAACTCCTTTCTGTGCACCGTGCCCTCCTAGCCTTTCTCCCTACTCTCCCTCTTCCCCTCACCTTCACCTCTACCTGTGTATATTTTATTTTTATTTTTTCTTCTGTTACTTCCTCCTGCAACCTTAGATAACCTGCTTTATCTTCCTATAGACACTTCATGTATGTAAATACCGTGTAATCTGTACAATATCTGTATAATTCTATGTACATATGAACTTCTTTTTCCTCTCTGTAAAGAGTATTATCTGTATTGCCTTGTAAATACCTGTGTTGACCTGTATATACAATTGTTCATGCTCCACCTAGGACCATCTTGCAAATGAGCTTCTGCTCAACGATGAACGCCTGGTTAAATAAAGACTTGATTGATTGAATAGCAACCAAAAACACACCTTCCAAGAAAGATAACACAGCTCATAATCCACTGCCGGCTCAAAGGGAGGGAGGGTGAGCTTCTCAACACAAAAAGGAGATCCCAGGGTGGGATAGGGTCCCAATGGGAGGTCTCATATGTAAAATTTCTCTCAAAAGGTGCGGCTACATCCAATCTGTGCTAACGCCTTGTCTCCAATCAGAGCATGATAGGTGGAGACAGCCCACATGTGCACCTTAACAGAGGAGTAACTCAGGCCATGTTGGTACAAGGAGAGGAGGTACTGTAACGCTGAGTTCACTGGACAGGTGACAGGGTCCAAATGCTGTGACGAGGCCACAAACAAAACCGCTTACATTTCATAGCGTAGGCGGAGTGGTGGAGGGTTTCTCGCCGACACTAGGACTGCCGCCACTCCGGGAAACCCTGTATCTCTGTTGAGCTACGCCTGAAGGAGCCAAGCATGCAGATGTAAGGAGCGAAGATCCAGATGGACCAGCGATCCCTGTTCCTAGCAACTGCGAGCATATGGGCAGTGGAGTTGAAGGTTCTATGGATAACCGCTGCAGGAGTGGGAACCAAATCTGCCAAGGCCATCTGGGGTTACTAGAATCTTTCGAGCCCCTTCTGCCTGTAACTTCAGCAGGACTCTCTGAATGAGAGTGAAGGACAGAAAGGCACAGAGAAACCTCCCTGCCCAACAAAGGGATAACACGTCTGGCCAGAAAACTCCAGGCGCGCGTGCTCTCATGAGCAAAAAATTGGCAGTTTGACGTTGTGTGGTGACTGAAGAGGTCCAGCTCTGGATGACCCCACTTGTTGAAGAGTTGATCTGCTATGGACTGTAGCAGCTCCCACTGCTTGCTCTGGAACGAGACCTGCTTAGGCTGTCGGCCAGATTGTTCAGGACGCCTGGAACGTGCACTGCAGACAACAGAATGTGCCTTTCCAGCGCCCAGTGCCAGACCCTCATCGCTTTCCTGCAAAGGGGATACGGTGAAGTACCCCTTGCTTGTTAATGTAGAAGACGCACCGCCATATTGTCTGTTTGAATTAGAAGAGAGCCGGGCACCAGGTTCTCTTGAAAGGCCTGTAAGGCACAGAGAACCGCCGCATCTCCAAAACACTGATATGGAGATCGCCTCGGGTGTCCAAACACCTTGCATTTGATAAGCACCCAGGTGCGCCCCCATCCCAGATCCAATGCATCTGTCATAAGAGTCTGGAGCCGGTGGCTCTGGACTAAACTTCTGACCCTTTCTTCAAATTCGGGGTCCATCCACCAAAGCAAAGTTCTCCTGACTGGGTCGGTGATCCTGACCATAAAGTCTAGATCATCGAGCCTGGACCCACTGAACCCTGAGCATCCACTGGGACCCGCATGTGGAGCGGGCCAGAGGAGTAATTGAATGACTGCTGCTATGTGCCCCAGTGGACTGAGGAAGTTCTGTGCTGGAACTTGAGGAGTTACTGAGATCCATTTGGCAATCTCTTGCAGGCGATCGCCTGTCCGGGTAGGAGCCATGCCCTGGATAGAATCCAGGACCGCTCCAATGAAGACGGAGTCTTTGACTGGGCTCAGGGAATGATTTCTGAAGGTTCAGGGTGATCCCCAGCTCTCAGGACAGAGTATAGGTGTCTCGAGGGCGTGAAGTAGCATGACCTTGACGGGCTATAAGCAGCCACTGGCTGAGGTAAGGAAAATGTAGTGCCCCATGCCCCTTAGAGTCGCAGCCACCACTGCCAAGCATTTTGTAAAGACTCATGGAGTGGAGGAGAGGCCTAACAGAAGAACTCGAATTGGTAGTGCTCCCTTGGAAGTGGAACCTCAGAAACTTTCTGTGGGGAGGGAAGACCCCGATATGCATATCTGCATCTTGCATGTCTAGGGAGCAAAGCCAGTCTCCTTGGTGCAGCAGGGAAGTAGACCTGGAGGGTCACCATCCTGAACCTTTTGTACTCTATGAAGAGATTGAGAGAGCTGAGGTCCAGAATGGGTCAAGATCCTGTGTCTTTTTGGGACCAGGAAGAAGTGGGAATAAAACCCTTTCCCCGCTGATGCAAGGGACTACCTATTGTCTTTTCTGAAAGAGGGTCTGAATTTCTCCTTCTTTCAGTGGGATGTGAGAAGGAGGATATCGAGTACTTGGTGGAGTATTTGAGGAAACTCGTGAACTCTAGCATGTGTCCTCTCCTGATGATGTCCAGGACCCATTGGTCCGCAGTTATCGACTTCCACCTTCGAGATGAAGGGAGAAGCGGCCTGTCTCCCTGAGTCTTCCTCTGGAGGGGTGGAAGGGAGTTATTGGGCTGAGCTGGGTGAGGCAGCGAGGCCTGGGAGACCTGGCCCACGGGTAGGGGCGCTCCAGGTTGCTGGTTTTGGCTCTCCTACGTAAAGCCAGCTTCTCTGACCCCTGCTGATTACCACGGGCAGTATCCACCTTGACCACCTAGGGCTTGCTAAATGGTCGCTTGTTGCCATCGCTGGTCGCCATGGTACATTTGGCGGACCGACCAGATGGACTTGCCCGACTCCTGTAGACGAGAAATCAAAGCTTTGGTCTCCTGCCCAAACAACACGGTACCTTGAATGATAAATCCTTGATACCAGACTGCAGATCCTGGTGGAAACCCGAAACTCTCAACCAGGCGTGGCGCCAAAGGCACACCCGAAGCGGCTGCCTTGGCTGCCGATCTGCAGTATCATACAAGGCTCTCAGGACATGGGAACCTACGTTGGAGCTCAATTTCATTATCCAGAAGTTCGACTTCTGATCGGAATCAGCGTGGCTTCAGTAGCTCTTGTCCTGCCTCCCACAGAGCATTCTGGTGCTGGACCATATGCGCTAGGAAGTTAAGGGACCAGATGGAGGCAGAGTAAACTTTCTTGCCCACCTGGTCCAAATACCGAGACTCGGATCGGGAGGCTGCGAGCTAAGGTGCTTTGGCTGCCTGGACTTGTCATGGGCAGCCGTGCTGACCGAAGAGTCTGACTGAGGGTTCTCTGCTAGAAAAGCTTCTGCCCTCGGGCCTTATACAGCCTGTCCGATTTCTTGGGAACAGCCGGGATGGAAGCTGGACGCCTGGAGGTAGTCCGAGTCAGGTCCTGGAAAGTGTCCACTAAAGGAGGGACCACCAGTGGTTTCGCCCTTTGCCTCAGGTATTTTGCCAATCTTCATGCCCAGATCCAGGTCCTTCTTTCCCACTCACTGAGGCCTGGATGTGCCTCTATGACGCCCATAAAGGTTGGATCGTCGGAAGGCGAGCGAGGCTGGTCCTCTCTCTCGGGACCGCCTAAGCTGAGAGAGGAAGAAGATGAGGATGAAGAAGAAGGAGATCAACTACAAGATCTGAATAGTCCGATTCTCCTTATGACCAGACCCCTCTGTCGTCGGTAACTGGGGACCGACGTCGGTCCCAAGACCGGCTCCAGTCCCGACTGGCAATGGAGTGAAGACCGGAGGTCGGGAGTGCTCTGCCTCAGGAGAATGAGAAGGCTGCGCGCACGTGACCTGGACTGGCAATGGTCTCTAGAGTCCTTGGAGCGCCGGTGGTGGTCTTTGGACCGGGCGCTGGAACGAACCCTGGAAGGAAGTTTAGGCAATCGCCCAGGGACTTCTCGGGAAGGCTCACCTCCTGGCTTGTGGTTTGCCCGCTGAGTCCAGTACCCGGTGTCTGGCCAGCAACGGGGTCGCTTCTGGACTCAACTCACCAAAAGGAGAACAACTGTTGCAGCTTATCCTTCGAGAAACGCCCGCAGCTCAGCCCAGAAAGGAGTATCCGGGATGTCGCCTCGCTGGGGAGAGCCCTCTGGGACCCGGGGAGGACTTGGGAGACGGGGACGTTGGCTCTTCCATGGCCGCTCCTCACCCTTCACTCCTTCAACCGGCGCCGAGTGTTGGGACCGACGACAGGATGCCCGCCGGGGCCGGAGAGTCCTTCAGCTCTGGAGGTGTGCCTTTAGCAGGCAGCGCCCGGTGCTGGTGCCTCTGAGAGGTGGGGCCACAGCTTTCACTCTGCTGGGCTGAGGTAACCCCTTGGGGTTACCTGCTTGGCTGGCTTCTCCCGATGGGCCGGCCTTGGCCTGGGATGACTTTGGGCACCTCCTGAGCCCAGGGAATATAGGCCTTCTTGGGAGAGGGCCTCGAATGAGAACGGGACCTCGACTGGGACCGGTGCCGGATCGACTACAGTCTTTCCCATGGTGCTTGGTTTCTCCTTACGCTTTCCTCGGAGGAGTGCAGATCCATCTTCTTCTCCAACAGAAATGCCTTCAGGGCCTTAAGATGTCGGATCTGGGTCCGCTGGTGAACGCCTGGCAGGCTGAGCAGGTCGCTGTATCGTGGTCTGGCCGAGGCAAAAGACACAGCTCTTGTGCCCGTCTTTGGCAGGGATCTGCCTCCCACAGTCACACTTGTTGCCGTGTGGCTCTGGAGACCGACAGCAAGCGAAGACAGCTGTTGACCAAACTGAAAAAACCAAAAACGGCCCGTCGATGTTAGGTGGAAAAAACGTTGAAAATGGTACAAAAACGGGTTGATAGTAGAATTTGCTGCAGCCTGCATTCCTGGCAAGCTGGAACTGAAGTCCTTCTCACGCAAGGGACACAGCAGGAAAAGAACTGAGGTGGAGCTGGGACCACCCCTTTGTACCAGGGCTGATGTCGGGCGGGCCGATGTCAGGGGCAGTCCTTGCTGTATACTGCTGGCTGAAAGCTTCCTGAGGGCCCTAGTGCTCGCGTATAGTCCCAATTGTTATGGCCTACTGCAAGAGCTCCCACTCAAAGTAAGATCAAATCTCATTTATTTATTGAAAATGTGTCACCAGGAAAGACACACTGAACAACAGGTTGCTCATCTCAGAGTGTGTCCTGGGGAGGGGTATAGGATTTCTTAAAATAAAAGTACATAAAATGACAATAGCAGTACATAATTGAAGTGATACATACGCATATGGCATAAAACCAAAATCCAAAAGATTGCTAGGCGGGGGGAGTTGGACATTATTGTCCATCTGGGGACAAACGGTCAGCAAGGGACAAGGTAGGAGTAGTGCAGGGTAATTTCAGGAAGCTGGGGAGGGGCCTCAAGCAGGTGGCAACACACAGTGGCTTTGGATCTGAGGTTACCTGTGGGACAGAAAAGGGTACCTGCACCAGGGCTTTTAACAATTGGTTGAAGGCATGATACATGGAGGAAGGCTTCAGCTATATAGGGGACTTGGGAGGGTGGCACCCAGGAGAATATGGGCCTTATAAGGGAGATGGCCTGGGCAGCCTTCCAGGAAGGCGACTGCCAGTCCTTGGTGGGAGGTTAAAATATGAAGTAGATGAGCATTTAAACTAGCCAGGTGGGAAGGTAGTAAAACCAAAAGAGGCAATAATTGTCCCCCCAGACAATGAAGCATCGGGGAGGGGGCTCTGATGGGAATAAATACTAAGGGCAAGGGCACAGGAAGGCGGGTGGAGACAAGACAGAGGAAAACTGGGGTATAAATTAGGTAAACAAGATTAAAGGATTGCAGAAAGGAAACAGTTAATGTAAAAGGAAAAAGGTGAGGCGGGGAGCTTCAAGGAACAACAGATGGGGGAGGAGCAGAATGGGGGCATAGAGGAAGTAAGGTGTGAAGAGCCATGTGTGGTAAAGCACACAGTCTCAAACAAAATTACAGATTTGAAGCTATCACGTGGAGACTGACCTGAATTTAGTGGCCATAATGGAGTCATGGTGCACTGACCACCATGACTAAGACATGGCCCTACTGGGCTACTCTATGTTCAGGAGAGACAGGGATGAGGATGGGCTGTATTATGTGTGAGGAGGGAATCAAGGGCCACGGAGGCAGAGGCACCAGGAGGAAAAAGAGGGTCTGAGGTGTGTAGGTCATCCTAGAGACAGACTCTGGAGTCGTTATCCATACCAGGTTGTGTCCAGCACAGAGAGAGAGATGGATAAGACACCAGGGAAGCCATCATCAAAATGGGGTTCCACATCAACACATCGACATCATTGTGGCCCATGGTCGACAGCAATGGGAACAGTGTTTTTCTGCAGGGGCTTCATCCCCTGCACCCCTCATTTCTAATTAACCAACCCAAGTCGGAGTTGGTCTGGGTGGGGCTAAAACACCGGAGTCGTGGTGTCAGTGATGAGTGACTACCACAGCAACCAATCTCGACCTGGTGAGATTTGTCACTGTGGTGGTGTTTGCTGTAGAAATGCCATTGTGGTGGTGTGCTGCCTCAAAATGGCTGCCAAGGGGAGGTGCTGCTAGTTGGTGACTTAATTCTGCCAGAGGTGGAGTGAAGCCTTACAACTGCAGATTGGGAAAGGAGCAAGGCCATCCTTGACTCCCTACAAGAGGCTTTTCTCAGGCAGCTAGTCAAAGAACCCACTAGGGATTAGGCAGTGCTGGACCTCTTGTGCTTACAAACAGAAGAAATTTCTTCATACTTACCGCACTTCCTTTTCTGTTATCTCCTACATTGTGAATGGGATTCATTATTAATAGTGATGTGCACCCCTACTAGGGGAAATAGCACAGCACTAAGCTGTAATCAGCATAGAACTCTGGGCACCTGAACATTCCAGAGAGCAGCAACTCTCCAGTCACTTTTGTTCACGAGTGCCACTAAATACAGAAAAATATATCTGTATATATCATACCATTCGCTCTTGTCATGAAAGCACACATATGAGCTGCCTACATAGACAGAACTTTAACCAGAATAAGATATAGTTAACAGCTGCTTAGCTCATCATGGGTGGATGTAAGGAATCAAGGCTTGTCTACCAATTTGTAATGACGTGGAAGACAGCTAGGTACCAAGCCAACTGGAAAAGACTTGTCAAAGGAATTAGTGCAAACAAATAACACTGAGAAAAGACTGCAAACTAAGCACTCACCTGTAACAAAGGAGGTACCTTTATTTATCATCAGATTCAAACCTGTTAAATCTGGGTGCTAGTAACCAACATTTTACTGTGAATGTAACTTGTGTGGTATTGCCGAACTTTTCATAGGACAACTTTGTAAATAGGTCTTCGACTAAAGTTCTATCCTGCCAAAAATAAAGCTTTAACTAACTAATGCAGAATTACTCGCTTTTTTTTTTTTTTGCATATTTATATATACACAAGTGCAGCAAGTAAACTACAGAGGGATGTTCAGACAGACTTGCAATCAGAGGTTTACTACAAAACAATGAACATCCCAGTGCTGGCATACCAGACAATATTCTCCCGAGGAGCAAGGCTCCTAGAGCGGGTCTTCTATTGACGATGTAGGAGCTAACAGAAAACAAAATTACAGTAAGTATGAAGAAATTTCTTCTTTCTGTAGTGCTCCACATTGTCAATGGGATCTATTACTAATAGATTCTAAGAAGCAGTACCCATGAAAAATCAGGTGGGGAGAATACTGTCTTGTATGTCAGCTGTGAACGGGAAAGGAATTTACCTGCTAACTGCCACCTGCAAAACTCTGCCACCAAAGACTGCATCAGCAGAATTTTGGAAATCCAACCTGTAGTGCCTGTTAAACGTGTAGATGGAAGACCACGCTCTAAGATAGATGCCTCTTTCCCCATCCAGGAAGTCGCCATAGCCCTGGTGGAGTCAGTCATGAGAGCCAGAGGCCTCTTTTCTGTGACATAAGCCTTGGCAATACATGACCTTACCCACCTTGCCAGGGTGGCCTTGAAAGCTTTTATTCGCGCTTGAAAAGCACAAATGGAATTCACGTATGACTCACTGTGAATTTTGATCTTCTTGACGAAGTCTCCACCACTCATTCACACTGGATGGGCTCTACACCGGAGGCGCTAGAACCTAGCAGGAGCAAACTTTTGCAAGAGGGCCAGCGCCAGAGATGGAGCTGCATGAGCAGCGCCCGGAACCTCGGCTCGGTGGCAATGACTATGTCTCCGCGCTGACTGTCCAACCACCTCTGTACCTTTTCCTAGGAGGTGCAGCATAACTAACCTAGAAGGATAGCATAACAAAAAAATGGACATATGGTAGTCCGAGCGACCCATATAAGAAGGGTCAACAAAGAAGTCTTCACAGCCTAAAGACTGAGGGAGTGAAGACCAACAACAGAGGTGAGCTTGGGGATGAGAGTATAGGAATGAGTGGTGGAGATTTCTCTCAAGAAGATCAAAAATTACAGTAGGTATGTAATTTCCATCTTCCTGGACATAAGGTCTCCACCACTCATTCACACTGATGGGAGAGTACTGAGCTAATAATCCCGAGAGGGTGGCAGGAGAGACCAAGAGCTCACAAATTTAGAACAGAAGCCCGATAAAGATAGTCCTGCCAAATGAAGGATGACACCTGGCATGGACATCCAGGGCATAGTGCTTGATGAAAGTATGCACTGAGCTCCAGGTAGCCACATTGCAAATGTCTGCAATGGCACATTGTGGATTTCTGCCAGGATGCTGCGACTGCTCTAGTAGAGTAAGAGTACACCTGCCCTCCAGCTTAACTTGCACCATGGAATAACATGGCGAAGGCATGCCACCAGCCATGCCGAATGTATCTGATAGCGACAGGTTGACCCAGCCAGGTCTCATTGAAGGAAACAAACAGTTGTTGAGCTTTGCTGAATTTCTTTTGTTCTATCCAAATAGAAATGCAGAGCTCTTTGACATCTAAAGAATGGAGGGTACGCTTCCTTCATTTTGGAAGTTCGCAAAGTAAGTAGGTAAGATCAAAGGTTGGTTTAGATGGAATTCTGAAACAACTTTAGGGAGAAACTTAGGGTGGGTCCTAAGAATTACTTTGTCCTTATAAAATATAGTATACGGAGGGTCTGTGACCAAGGCATGTATTTCAGAGACCCTGCAGGCGAGGTAATGGCCACCAGGAAGGCTGTTTTCCAAGTGACAAAATTCAGCTCACAGGTAGCTAGAGGCTCGAAGGCTTCTTGAGGAGCATGTCTAGCATAAGATTAATGTCCAGGCTGTGACTGGACGCTCTGATAGGAGGTCTGGTATGCAGAATATCTTAAGAAACCTCTTAACTACTGGTAACTGAGCCAGTGATAAGGAAAGTATTGGCTCATGATAAGTTGAAATGGCACAAAGGTGAATTTTGACTGTAGAGTATTGTAGACCAGAATTTGAGAGGTCTAAAAGGTACTCTAGAACTTTATTTGGTGGGCAGGGAAAAGGATTCAAAGAGGATTTTGCACCAGAGAGAAAAACGCTCCATTTGGCGTGTAGTTTTTAGTGGCTGGCTTGGCGCGCAGCCAAAAGAATATCTGAAACTCTCTGAGACATTGAATCTGTTCACTTCTATCTCTTCAGAAGCCAAGCCGGAAGGTGAAGACCTCAGATTGGGATGGACCACAGGCCCCTGGATCAGAAGGTTCATCTGAAGGGGAAGCGCTTCCGAGGGGTTTCCGGCATACTGTTGAGTAACGAAACCATATCTGTCGAGGCCAGAAGGGAGCAATGAGGATTATCTTGTCCCCTGGGACTCAAATTCTGAGAAGTACCTCTGAATTAGTGGAAGAGGAGGAAAGGCATATAGAAAGCATTTTGTCCCCTGCAGCTTGAACGCATCCTGACGAAAATGCCAGGCCCTGATTTCTGGAGCAGAAGAGAGAGAGTTTTGTGTCGAGTGGGGAGGCAAAAGGTCCAGGTCTGGAGTTTCCTACCTGCAAATAGTGACTGAACTACGGCTGAGCTCGAAAGACCACTGTGAGGATCTGTCTCTGTTCTGTTGAGGCAGTCTGCCAGTCTGCTCTGCACTCCGGCAGGTAGACCACTTGAATTAGGGCCTTGTGCTCCAGGCACCATTTCCACACTCTCATCAGTTCCCTGCATAAAGGGTAAGCGGTGCACTGCCCTGCTTGTTGATGTAATACATCACTGCTTTGTTGTCCATTTGAAGGAGAATGTTCTGTGACAGAGAATGTCCTTCAAAGCCCCAACTGCATGAAGGATGGCTCTCATTATTAGGGACATATGTGTGAAGCTGGGACTCGCCCTGAGTCCACGATTTTGGTGTAGATATTATGACAGTGAGCTACCCACCATCAGGGACGTGTCCGTGGAATGGAAATCTGATAATCCAGGGAGCAAAGGGATATCATTCCAGAAGGTTGTCTTTGACCACCAGGTGAGTGATCTCTTCAGAGGTTCTGTTACCTTGATGAGAAAGGACTGACGGTGAGTGGCTGGGGATCACTGAGTACTGAGCATCCATTGAGAGGTTCTCATGTGGAGGCGCATAGGGTACAGTGAACACCAAGGATGCCATGAGACCCAGCATCCATTGCATTGATATAGCTCTCAACTGAGCTGTCCTCTCTGATGTATCGGGCCATCTGTAGGATATCGCTCCTTCTGTCCTCTGTAGAAAAGCTTTCGACAGGAGATGTCCAGAAGAGTTCTCATAAAAGGAGCTTCTGGGAGGGCTGCAACCGCGATTTCTTGAGATTTAGTAGGACTCCCATGGACGTGAGAAAGTCTGAGGCCATGACTATGGCGCCGAGAGTTCTTGCCTGGAAGGGCTTGGTAAATGCCAGTCGTCCAGATATGGGGACACTTGTATTTCGATCTTTCTGAGATGCGCGGCGAGAACTGCACAACACTTTGTAAAACTTGTGGCGCTGAGGATAGCCCAAAGGGCAGGACTCTGAACTGATAATGCTGGCCTAGTGCTACAAACCGTAGGTATTTGTAATGCTTTGGGGTATAGGAATATGTTGGTAAGCGCCCTGAATGTCCAGGGAAGCTAGTCAATCATGTTGATGAAGCAAGGTAACAGGGTCCCGAAATATATCACTTTTGAACTTTTCCTTGAAAAGAAACTTGCTTAACTTTCTGAGGTCCAGAATGGGGCGATGCCACCGCCTTTTTCGGGACCAGGAAGTAATGGGAGTAGAAACCTGTGTTTGCTGATCCAGCTGAACTATTTCTACTGCCCTGTTGTTCAGAAGCCCTTGCATCTCTGAGGCAAGAAGGTCTGATCTGTATTGTTGACAGCCTGGGCTGTCATTTGGGGGATGATCCAGAGGGGCTTTGAAAGGTTGAGAGAGTACCTCATGGATTATCCGAGGACCCATTTGTCTGATGTTATGGACTTCCACTGGTTATAGAACTGAGTCAGACGCTCCTTCCACCACTGAGGAAGAGTCCTCGGCAGTTGAGGTGGGACCTGGGTCAGAAACTCAGAAGGTGGCACTGGCGCTTTGAACCCGTGCCTGGTTGCATTTTTCTTTGAGGCTGGTGGGGCTTGGTTTTGGTTGTTTAAACCCTCCCCGCCCTTGCCCCGAAAGGACTGACAGTTGTGAAATTGACGCTTGTTAACACTGCCCCCGAGAAGGGGTGGAGCAGGTCGAGCTGTTTTAATTGCCAACCTAGTCTTCTGCGCGGCCTCCAAAGCTTGCTCTACTTGTGGTCCGAACAGATACATACCGTGAAAGGTAATGCCATGACCTGCTGTTGGGCATCATTCGTAGCCCAAAGTGCATAGCCAGGAGTGACGGGCGGTACAAATGCTCTGCCGCTACCGCTTAAAGCAGTATCGAAGCATCCATTGCTGCTTAACCTGCTGGGTTGTTGGACTCAATACCCTGGTTATGGTCTGAAGTAGCGCCCAACCTCGAGCAGAGCTTCTACCATTTGTTTGAGCTAATGCCAAAGAACATACCCATATTGAGAGAAGTAGCCCTGGCAGCTGGCAATACACATACCCAGTGTAGAGGCAGCAAAGACTCTCTTACCTCAAGGTGTCTATTCTGCAAGATCTCTTTGTTTATAGGTTGGGCTGTAGATGTCTGAAGAAGAACGACCGTATCATTCTCTGCCAGGACTACAATAGTGTTCGCAAAGGCCTGGGAGGCCAAAATGGGTCGATCCTTGGGAGCAGCATACTCTGTCTATGGACTTAGCCACAGAAGGAATGAGAGCGGATTATTCCATACCATCTGAGACAGCATCTCAAAAGATGGTTGTACCAGAGGAGTTAAACCATAGGATCTCCGGACATGAAGATATTGGAGTTTTAAGAGCTTCCCATGATCGATATCAGTAGTCTGGAGAGAAAGAGTAGTATTTAAATTTTTCAGCAGAGACTTAAATGACAGGTCTTCAACCACAGGCTCTGTGGCAGGATTGATTCCTGCTCCTTCAGCATCATCACCAAGTCGAAGATCTGGGTCAGGCTCAATATCATCTCCTGACAGTCCAGGAGGGACGGTATGGACAGGAAAGGAGTGAAAATCAATGAAATGAAGAAGAGAAAGGATCGGAATTGAGAACCCCTGAAGGCTGGACAGCGCTGCACCAAGCCTCGGTGCCAAAGAAGAACACAGTGCCAAAGGCAAGGAGATGGTGCCATCGAAACAACCCAGCACACGGTGCCTGACAGGTGCATCGGGTGAAAGGATGGCACAGACAGACGATCGAGGCCGAGGAAGGTGCTGACAGGCGACCGGCACTGAGGAAGATGCCGAGAGATCCATCAATGCTGAGAGCTCCCGATGGCACCGAAAAGCAATCCAGGGCCCCAAGATTTGTACTTGAAGAAAGAAGAAGAATACCATGAGATAAAGACATCGTGGTGTGGCTCTCGCGCCGCAGCCATGAGAGGAGGGAGAACAACTGAGCAAGGAGTTGATGGCACTGAAGATGGCGCCAAGCGTGACTAAGAACGCCCAACCAGCCTCTACCTGCTCAAGGGGCCCGGCGTCTCGGAGTGACCGGCCAGGCAGCTGGACCCAACCCTCCGTGCCCATTGCTCCATAAGAGCGACTCCAATGATGAAACAGTTCATTGGAAGCCCTTTCAATAGGTGGGGAAGGGCTCCACCTTGAAGAGGCCAGTCACCGAGACAGAAACCGTGACCTGGGAGAAGACAGCATCTGACCCCATCGACCAACCGCCGATGCTAGACATACCAGAAGGCTAACTTTGAGTGATGCCTTCTTTGACCTGTGGGTCAAGAAGAGCTGAGGCTGAACGGTGCTGAGAGTGCTACTATTTTCTTTTTATGCTTCCAGGGGGCCGTCCATTCCTGGCATTGACTGTCCGTTGATTTGACCTCCTCCTCCGGAGAGGGCGGTGGACCGGACCCAGCCCGGCTGACTGAACAGCTATATAGAACTCTCCCTACCGTCACCTGACCCGCCATGGTCGACTCCAGAAGACTTCTTTTCTTAATAAGAAAATTTTAAAAGTAAACAATACTTATTCGAGATAAATTACAAAACAATAAACTGAAAACTATGCTGCTAGTTTGAAGTTTAATCCTGGCGGGTGAGCAACGTTGTCACTAAAGCGCACTCCGGGCAAGGGAAAAAGGAACTGAGGCGGTTGGAGGGTCGATGTCGAGACAGTCACTGCCGATGAGCCAAGGCTCGTGGCACCGCCTCCTCATGGCTCCATCTCTGGCACCGCCCTCTTGCAAAAGTTTGCTCCCCTTGGTTCTAGCGCCCAGCATAGATCCCATCAGTGTGAATGAGGGTGGAGACTTTATGTCCAGGAAGATCAACCTATCCAATTCTCGAACTCAGCCATCCATCTAAGGTATGTCCTGTCTGTCACAAATCAAACTTGTTCAACTCCTTTGGCTGAGTTGGTTGTGACAGAAAGATGTGAGACAGATTTCTGAGTTCACATTGAAGGTCACAGGGACCTTCTGAATGAAAGATGGAACTGTTCTGAGCACTACCTTGTGTTTATGGCGTGACGCAGGTAAGGTTCTTTGTAGGACAAAGCCTGATGCTCACTAATCCTCCTGGCTGAGCAGACAGCAACTAAAAACATATCTTATAAGACAGTATTTCCAACAGTACCAATGAAAGTGGTTCAAAAGGCTCTTTACAAAGAGCATTTAGGACCAGATTTAGATTCCATGGAGGAACAGGGATTGGAACAGAGGTCAGCTCCTGCTGACAGCCTGCAGAAAATGAATAACCCTCAGTTAGTCCTGAGGACATCCCAAGGAGGCTCCAAGGACCGACACCTGACCTCTTCAGGTGGTTGAGGCCAAACCTTTCTCCAATCCTTTTGCAGAAAATCCAAAATCTGCAGAACCATGGCTTTAGAAGACCGGATATTTTTCTGTGGCCTAAGCTGAAAAGATGGTCTATTTACTGGCATAAGCTGCCAACGTGGAATTCTTTCTGGCAGCCATCAGGGTGTTCACTACCTTCTTAGAAAACCTTGTTTCAGGAGTCCTCCTTCGGAGTCAAGTCACGCATGCATCACCCCAAGATTTGGATGCAGAATGGGACCTTGGGAGAAAAGGTCCTCCCACTATTGGAAGGTGAAACACTACATGTTGAGCTAGGTTCACTAAGTGTGAGAACCACGGTCTTCTGGGCCACTATGGAGCTATTAGAAGAAAGCTTCCTCTCAAGTGCCTTGTCTTGTGAATGACCTTGGGAAAGAGCAGTAGAGGAAGAAAGGCATATGCTCCTGCAGAAATTCCACATCTGGGACACAGGCCCACTGCCTCTGCCTGTGGACACTGGTAGCAGCTGAAGAACTGCTGCACTGGTGCATTCTGGCTGGAGGTGAACAGGTCAATCTGTGGATGACCCAACCTTTGGCACAGAAGGTTGAACACCTCTGGGTTCAACATCCACTCCCAGGGTGGATATCCTCACGGCCCAGCCAGTCGGAACCCCACTAGATGAACTGCTGACAGAGAGAAAGGTTCTCTCTGCCCACACCAGAAGATTGGTTGCTTCTTTAGCATCGCCTGCTCTTGCTGCCTGCTTGATTGTTTATGTATGCCACCGTGACAGTGTTATCTGACCTTATTTTCATGGCTTTGACTGCACCCAACGTTGATGTGTAGGTGCTGTTCCTGCACTGATCAAGTCCCCTGAATGGGAAAGTGGTCCAACACTGCCCCCAACTTGGAGGCTGGTATCGGTTGTCAGAGTCAACCTGGGGACTTCCAAGGAGACCCCTTGCTCAGATTCTCCAAACTCGCCACCAGCTCAGAGACTGCCACAGGAGTGGAGAAATTAGAATTCTGGCCTGATAGTCTTTCGAGGTCAGATCCCAGGATGACAGCATCACATTCTGAAGGGGCTGCATGTGAAGGCAAGCCCATGGGACTAGCTCTACTGTTGCCATCATGAGGCCCAGAATCCGTAGAAAACTGTGAGCTGAAGCTGACGATTGGTTCTGCAGCCACTGAACCTCTCTCAACAAGGTTGCTTTCCTGGTTGACGACAGGAAAGCCATTCCCTTGTCCATTCTGGAACACTGCTCCCAGGTGCCCTAGGGTCTGTGATGGCTGCAGAGAGCTTTTCTCCCAATTCACTATCCAGCCGTGGGACACCAAAATCTCCAGAGTCCTGGCCACTGACTTACTCGCCAATGGAGCAGACGGTGCTCAAATGAGCAGGTCATTCAGATAGGGACAGACATGATGTCCCTCCTGTCAGAACTGAGCCATCAGGACTATGAGCACCTTCGAGAAAACCCTGGGGCTGTTGCCAGCCCAAATCAGAGTGCCTGTACTGGAAGTGTTGTCCCTGGACCGAGAACCTGAGGAACCTCTGATGGGACTGCAAGATGGGAATGTGGAGATATGCATCCCTCAGGTCTGTGGATGCTAGATAATCCTCTGGCTGACTGAACACAAGGACTCCATCTTGAAGGTCATGTGGCGAACAAATTTGTTTAGGTGTTTCAGATCCAGAACAGGCCTGAATTCCCTGACTTCTTGGGAACTATAAAATAAACTGAGTTGAATATCTGGCCTTGTTCACTGGGACAATCGTCCTGATCTGTGTGAGGTGGTCCAATGTCTGCAACACCGCTTGCCTCTTCATATGCCCTTTGATACAGGGATGGCAGAAAATGTCTCTTTGAGGGAATGGTTGAAAACTGTATTGAATAACCTAAAGCCAGAATCTCCAGAATCCAAACATCCCATGTTATCTGGGCCCATCTTTGTGTAAACATTGTGCAGTCTTCCACCAAGAGAAGGGTGGCAGAGATGGGCCCTGGTAATGCCAGATATGACCACAAGAGAAAAACAGAAGCCATCCAGTTTTTAAAACTGAACACAACCCAGACATGACTATCCTAACAATAAGAGACACTAGCTATGAAGCAGAGGCTAACTGATTCTGGATGGGAGGTAGGATGAAGTTAATCATACTGAAGAATACCTAGGAAGAAACAAGATTTCTACAGTGAGTAATTTTTTCTTCTAACTCCAGGAATTCTTCAATATGATTAACTCTAGCAGACTACTTAAGCAGTACCCTTGGAGGTGGGCACAGAACCCTCACTTAGGAAACAAACTCTGCAGCACTGCTGTGGCAAACCTAGCATCACTTTTGAACTGAGTGCCCAGACTATAATGCTTTGTAAAGGTATGTACTGTTCTCCATGTAGCTGCTTTTCAGATCTCCAATAAGGGAATATTTCTGACAGCTGCTAATATAGCAGCTGTGCTCCCTGTAGAGTGTGCCCTCAGTCCCACAGGGCTCCCTACCTGCTTTACTGTAGCAGAATTGGACACATGCCACTATCCATCATGCAACTGTCCTTTTTGGTTGGCTTTCCTTTCCCACATCCTCAGAGGTCAGGAAATACAGGTTACTCACCTGTAACAGGAGTTCTAGGAATGGTATATGTTGTTCATCCACACTTATTGGCAGGTATCCTTGCCGCTTTAAATCTTGCCGGAAGGTCTTCAAGCTGGCTCCTCCCACCCACCCGGTGGCAAAACTCTGGCTCTGCCCCATGGCGCCAGATCTGCCGCTGGAATTGCTCAGGTTGTGCTGCCGGGCCGAGGTTTCCAGGAATGTAGGATGAACAACATACCATTCCTAGGAACTCCTGTTACAGGTGAGTAGCCTGTATTTCTAGGGACATGGATATGTTGTTCATCCACACTTATTGGCAGGCTCCTAGCAGTTCTCCGGGAGGAGGGAGGCAAGCACCCCTACTTAGGGAATAAAGACTGGAGAACCGAGGCCCCAAAACCAGCATCCCAGCGTGACTCAAGGTCAATGTGGTAATGGGTGATGAAGGTGTGTGCTGACTTCAGGTAGCAGCCCTGCAGATTTCCTGGATAGGGATGTCCCTGGAAGCAGCCACCGATGCAGACAGTATAGGCGGTAGAATGAGCTCTTTTCCTCTGGGAGGCTCCATGCCCGCCAACTTATAGCAGAGATCTATGCAGGAGGTGACCCACCTGCCTATCATCCGCTTGGCTGCAGGTCTGCCAGGTGCAGCTTCAGCGTAGGTGACAAACAGCTGGCGAACCTCTCCCCGAATTTCAGCCGTGGCGCCCTTATAGTAAGCTAGCACCTCTAGGGGTCCAGAGTATGGAGCCTATATTCGCCTCCCGAGGTGTGATTGGGGTAGAACACCAGCAGAGTCAACACCTGGTTAAGGTGAAACCGACACCACCTTTGGAAGGAATTTCGGTGGGGCACAGGACAACCTTGTCCCTGTGGAAGACCAGGTAAGGAGACTCGATGGAAAGCACCTGGAGCTCTCCCATCCTTCTGGCTGACGTAATAGCCACCAAGAAGGCGGTCTTCCACGACAGGTGAGAGAGATCACACCTGTGCACTGGTTCAATGGCTTGCCCATGAGCTTGCCAGTACCAGCAGTAGATCCCACGGAGGTGGAGGTTCTTGACTGAGGGGAAATGTGATCAAGGCCTTTGAAAAGCACCAGACCACCTTTTCCTGCGCCCACCGACTGCTTAAGCCCTTGCTGAGACAGGGACCATAAATAGTCCAAGATGCTTGCCAAGGAACAGGAGGTAGGGTCCAGGCCTTGCTATGACACCAAATGGAAAACCTTTCCATTTGAAGGCATAGCATTTCCTGGTCGACTCCTTATGGGACGCCTCAACTACACTGAGGACCTCGTCGGAAAGACCCAAGGCCTGGAACTCTAGCTCAGAAACCATGCCGTCAGGTGCAGGGATTGAAGGTCCGGATGGAACACCTTCCCTGATTGACTGAAAGCAGGTCCGGGCGAGCTGGAAGCTGCCTCAGGAGCCTGGAGCTGAGCTGAGGAGATCTGGATACCAGCATTGGTGGGGCCAGTCTGGGGCTACCAGAATCACCTGCGCCTTGTCCCTCCTCACCTTGAGAAGTACCTTGTGGATCAAGGGAAATGGGGGAAAGGCGTGAAGAGGCCCGGAGTCCACGGCCTCGAAGGCATCCCCCTGCAGCGAGCCCTGCTGAGGGGGCGGCATGGAACAGCCTCAGCGCCGCTCTCCCTGGAGGCAAACAGATCCACCTGTGGTGTGCTCCCAATGGGAGAGCAGATCTTGTACTACCTCCGGCAGGAGAGACTACTCATGGGAAACAGCCCCTATCCGGCTTAGGGCATCGGGCCAGGGTGTTGGAGGCCCTGCCACGTGAATGGCTAGGAGATCCGCCTCAGGCTGCGCAAGGGACCAAATGCAGAGACTTCTTTGCACAAGGGCATGGAGCACGCCCCGCCTGGCGGTTTAGGGTAGTACATGGTCGTGGTATTGTCCATCTGGACCCGAACCACTTGACCCTCGTGAGAAACGGAGCGAAGGCGGTGAGAGCCAGGCGGACCCGCCGGAGCTCCAGCAGGTTGATATGGTATGGACTCCCGGGGACCAGAGGTCAGGCGCCTGTGTTCCCCAGATGGGCACCCAACCCATCAGAGAGGCATCGGTCGATAGAGATACTCGACTTGGGGCGGACAAACGGATGCCCTCCTGCAGATGAGCTGGAACGATCCACCACTGGAGAGCATTCCACATCCCCTGGGTCACCGCCACCGCTGGTCCAATGGATTGCAGCGTTGAGACCACTGGCTGGCCAGCCCCCATTGGAGGGGCGTAGTTCCAGCGGCCCAATGGGCCACGCTGGTACAGGCCGCCATGAGACCCAGGAGGTGCAGGAAGTCCCCAGCAGGGCACAATTGCCCAACCAGAAATGATCAGGCAAAGGAGGAAAGAACCTCGGCCCTGTCCACCGGAGCCATGCTCTGGCTCAAGAGAGTCGAGCTCTGCCTCGATGAAGAGAATCACCTGCTTTGGTTCGAGTTCCGACTTGGCCTCGTTGATGAGGAGGCCGACTTGAGAGCAGACCCGAGGGCCAGCTCTCTGACCGCCCACCTCCTGTCTGGAGGGGCTGCTATCAGCCAGTCATCCAGGTAAGGGACACCCGACCCTCGGCGCTCAGGAATGCTGTCACCACTGCCATGCATTTGGTGAAGACCTTGGGAGCAAGAGAAAGGCCGAAGGGCATGGCTAGGAACTCGTAAGGGATCCCTCCGCTCAAAGCTGAAGGAACCTTGGTGAGAGCGGACAGATAGGGATCGTGAAAAACGCTCCTGCAGGTCCAGAGAGCAGAACCACATGTCCGCTCCAAGGATGGTATTATCTGAGCCAGAGTAACCATCCTGAAGGTTCGAGACCTTAGGAACTTGTTTAGGTCGTAGGTAGTCGAGAATGGGCGCCAGCCCCTCGTCCGTTTTGGGACCAGGAAGTACCTGGACACAAACCCCGAGTCTGAGGGAGGGTCCGCCACCTCTGATCACCTCTTTTCGAGGAGCAGAGTGATGTCGGCTCGATGAGCCAACAGCGAGGCTGCAGACTCCTGAGGCCCCCTGGGGGCTACGGCTCTGAAGGGCGGGCCTGCTTGGAACCCCAGGGCAGGCCTTTTCCTACCACTTCCAACACCCACCAGTCTGTGGTAATAGCAGACCAGGCGGAAAGGAAGTACGGAGCGCATTCACGGGGGAACCTGGGTGAGGTGACGAGGTTGGGGGCACACCACTCAACCTGTCACTGTGCAGGCTTGGAGGAGGGACTGGCCGAGGAACCCCTGGCCTTACCTCCTGCTTCCTGGAGGAGGAAGCCGCGGGCTTGGGTTTGGGATGCTAAGCGCGAGCCTACTGGCCCTGATGTTGCTGGGCTGACGTGCTGGGCGCGACGACGACTAAAGGGCTTGGTGCGGTCTGCGCCCTTGTCCCTCTGAGTGGATGGAGACCGAGTCCAAGGTGGCATTGGACTTTTGATCCTCTGAGGTGGCTTTCCACCCAGGGTCAAGAGGTCGGTCCCCAGGAAGGGACATCCGCCAATTTGTGCTGGGTATCCGCTGTGAAGGTGGATATCCTCAGCCTACAGCCATGCGCCACGACTGACCCAGCGAGGAGTCTCCAATGTCCAAAGCAGTCTGAAGTTGCTGCTTGCCACTGCCCTGCCCTGGTCCCGCACCTGCCTAACCGTAGTCTGCAGGTCAGCTGGGAGATGAGGAACTACCTCGTCCAGGGAGCCCAACAGGGCATGGGAGAAATGTGCCATAAGCACGGCTAAGCTGGCCTGGCGAAGGCCAAGGGAAGACGCAGACAGACTTTTCGCCCGCATAGTCCAATTTCTTGGACTCCTTGTCGGGAGGTTTGTCCATCGCCCCTAGCATTTCCGCACACCAGAAAATGCTGTCGGTAACTAACCCCTCGGCTGAGGGATGTTCCAAGAAACCGGACAGGGAACCGTAGGGACCGTGATACTTCCTGGCCATCCTGGCCGGGCGCACGGCAGAAGCTAGGGCGCTGCCAGAGCTCCAAGGCCGGGCTCACAATGGCCTCGGCCACAGGAAGGCCTCCGTAGAAGAATCCCTCAGTCCAGTATCTCCGTGAAGGGATACTGGCCCACTTGGATACGGCTCAAGCTGCATCCCGGTGGACTCCGAGATGAGCCTAAGCAAACCCAGAAAGGACGAAGGGCTATCGTCCAGCGACTGACCTCCAGAGGACCAAGTCCACTCGCCTGGAGAAGAGGGAGGAATCGCCGCCGGACTCAGAAGAGTCCACAAAGAGCTGCCTCGGGCCTGAGCCATCCTCTACCTGCCGAGGGCGATCGGAACAGAGTGACCGACAGCCTATGGGGCAAACCCTGAGCCGGAGAGAATTCTTGGTCGGAGCCCCAAACAACGGCTGTGGAGGCGGAGGTTCCACCCTAATCGGTGGAGCAGCTGGTTTCGGCTGAGCAACAGGCCTGGAAACAGGCGCCTCGCTAAGCGAGGGGTTGCTTGGTTGCTCCGTGACAGCCACTTAATGGCTGGGGGGCGACGTTGTCGGCTTGTTCCCGCCAGCAGAAGCTGCTACCACATAAGGTCCTCTGATCGCCTCGACACAACTTATGCGCGAAGCCTCCTCGTCCGAGGGGAAGAGGATTTAAGACGAGCGCGGCGCTTGGTCATGGGTGCCGAGACCGAGACCGAGACCAAGACTCTGGTGGCGGATCGGCTGGACCGCCAAGAAGTCCGAGACCGTGAACTCGGCTTTTCTGAGGAGGGCGCAGGAAGGAGCAGGGGAAACCCGCCTCCCTTCGCTCGGAAGGAACAATCTAAGGCTCTGGAACCGGAGGCACTGTCAAGCCTTACGGGATCCTCACCACCACCGGGGAACCGGAGAGAGGATTTCGTCACGGTCGATAACCCATCCAACGGGTCGAGAAAATCTTGACTGCGCCGACGGGAGTCTCGGTCAACTGACCTGAAGGGGACACCGGAAGCCAGTGGCCGAAGCCGAAGGATCGATCAAGTCGATGGTCGACTGCTCGGGAGGGGGACTTCTCCCGCTCCCAACAGCGCCGACGGTCGGATTCTACCTCCTTGTCCTTCTTCTTTGGCCGAGAGGAAGGCCCAGAAGATGAAGGTCCCTCCTTGGTGGAGAGAGACAGACAAAGCTCCTTAAAGGAAGCAGAATACGAGGATCCCAGGGAGAGCGATAAATGCCGCAGCCGAGGAAGATGCAGTCCGCGCTGCCTCTCTTCGAGGGCGATCATCTGCTCTAGCTGATCCGCCGAGCCCGCCGTCGCAGACACCGCCAACCGGCCTCTTTCAACTTAACCGAAGGTAACGCTGGTCGCCTGTTGCAGACCGTGGCACGGTCTTCCAGGACGAGGGCCAGAAAGAAGAGCACAGGTCGAAGCCCGCGGGTCGCGCTCAAGGCCTGGGCAGTAGACGCACGGGAGTGCGGATCCGCCTGAGACATCTTCTGCTAGCATGGGCATCTCTGAAACCCGGAGTCGATTTGTCCATCGCAGTCAGCGAGGGAAATAGTTGACCAAAGTCTAGAAAACCTTAAAGATTAATTTCGAAAACCAAGAGTTAGGAACCAGTCTTATACGTGAGCGAAGGAGGGAACCTGAGCTTCAAGCAGTAAGGAAGATCTGGCCATGGGCGGAGCTGAGTTTGCCACCCGGGTGGGTGGAGGAGCCAGCTTGAAGACCTTCCGCAAGATTTAAAGCGCAAAGATACCTGCCAATAAGTGTGGATGAACAACATATCCATGTCCCTAGAACAGCTACTTTCTGTCCTGCCTGTTGGCCTTGGTATGGGTACTATAGTAGCTCAAAGCTCTTTTGACATCCAGACTATGCAGCTCATGCCTCCTGAACTAGAATGTTCACTAAAGAAGACTGGCAAAGTGATTGACTGGTTCAGGTGAAAATCAAAGACTACTGTTGAAAGAAATTTCCTGTTAGTCCTGAGTACCACCTAGTCTCTGTGGAAGGATATGCACACAGGGCCTGTAACTTGCTTATCCTTCTGGCTGTGGTGATAGCCACTAAAAATATAGCTTTCAAGTGACAGACTTCAAATGTGCTGTAGCCATAGGCTCGAATGGAGGCTCCATGGGCTTAGCAGTGCATACCTTGAGATCCCAAGAAGGACCGGTTCTGTGGGGAGGGTGCAGGTGAGCTAACTTTAAAGAACTTTTTACAAATAGGGTTAGCAGTCAGAGAAACACCCTTACCTGCTGAAAGATAGGCTGAAACTGATGCCAGGTGGACTTTATGGTAGTGGGCTGTAGGCCCACTGAGTACAGATGCATGAGATAGTTCAACAGGACTGGTAACCCTGTCTGGGAAGGTAATATCCCACTAGAATTATACCAGATACAAAACCTCTCCTTTGGAGGCATAGGTTTTCTTCAGAGGGTTTCCACAACCCCTATGAGCCCCTTCAGAAAGGTGTAGGCTCATGATTCTAGGTCTTCAAGAGCCATGCCTTGAGCCTGAGAGACCTGAGATTCAGATACAGGATCCTCTCCTGAGAGCAGGTCAGAAGGTTGTGCCTCTGAGGGAGTGTATGGGCTGGGCCACTGATAGAGAGAGTAGTAGTGAGTACCACGGCTGTCTAGCCCAGTCTGGGGCTATCAGGATCATGGTAGCTGGTTGAGTCCTGAGCTTGATCAGGACCCTGAGCAACAGCGAAATGGAGGGAATGCATACAGGCTCCTCCCTGACCAATCCAACACTACATCATCCATGGGTACTGTGCCCTTTGCTGGAGGCCTGCAGCAGAATAGAGACAACTGATGGCTCTCCTGTGAGGCAAAGAGGTCTGTCTCTGCTGGGCTACCTCACCTGTGGAACACCACCTCCAGTACTTGTCTGTTCAGAGACAATTGTAGTTTTTTGATTGATTCTGCTGAGTGCATCTGCCAGAGTGTTGTCCTTCCCTGGAAGGTGGATGGCCAGGAGGGACACTTGTAAGGAATATGCCAGACCCTATATCTTCATTGCTTCTGTGCACAGCAGGTCAGATCTTGTCCCTCCCTGCTTATTGATGTAATACACTGTGGTGGTATTGTCTGTCCTGACCTGTAGCACTTGTCCCTTACCAGCGATGCAAAGGATTGCAGCACCAGGAACATTGCTCTAAGATCTAGAAGATTTATGTGCAGGAGTGACTCCAGGGGACCATACACTGCACTGTATGCTCTTCCAGATGTGCCCCTCCCTAGGAGGGAGGCATCTATTGTGAGTATCCCTCTATACTGGAGTTATGTACGCCCACTATTTGGACTATGTGTCACAATTCTGGTCTCCTCATCTAGTTAAAGACATTAAAGGACAGGAAATTTGTGCCAATTGGTAGCTGCTTATAAAGTTCTTATTCTCAGAAACAATATGCATTCTCTAAATTATCCAGATTTAATTGTACCCAAATAAAAGTGATATGAAAACTGATAGAATTAGAATGCTAATTATGAGTTGTTGACCAATCAGAACTATGCTTTGAGTTCTATACACAAACCATGACATAGTTAAACTCCAAGTTATTAGTTCCACTAAGATAACTGTATCAGAATGCTGCCCATTAAAACAAAACAATGGAAAAACAGTTTTTCATATTACTTTTTATTCAGGTACAGTTAAATGCGGATAATTTAGATGAATGCAAATCATTTCTGAGAAAAGAAACTTTATAAACAGCTGCAATTTAGAAATTATTTCCTATCCTCTTTAATAGGGTGGAAAGAGTTCAAAGGTCTATTTACTAAAACAATTCCTAGATTAAAGAACATGACATACCTCGATAGATTAGCTACAATTGACTTCACTCCCACCATATCAGACGTCAATGGGGTGATCTATTATTTTTGCATAAGATCCTGCAGAAACAGGATCTACTTAGCAGCTGTGGACTTTCTTATAGTACTGCTATGAGTAATACAAGATCTCAAAAAGAAAGTTAGTAGTACTCGGTCACAACCAATAAAAGAGACAACCTTTACATGGTTAGAATTACTAAAGTATGGACTAGCCTTACCTCACTCATTGTCGATATCAAGAATTTAAATGCCTTTAAAAAAGCCCTGGACGATTACTATTACAACAAGCACATACTGAGAATTTGACCCACCAGTGTGGGGGACTTCCTGATGGGCCTTGTGCCTTCTAATGTCCACACAAACCTAATAAACCTAATAAAGGCAGGGATTCCTTGTTGACTGGGACCCTCCCTGAGGTTGGTTCTGGCATGCCACCATTGCAGGGCCTGCAACAGTGTCCCTGGAACTGGTATCAGCTCTGAGAGAGTCTCCTCTTGGCGAATGTTCCTGAGGTGAAACTGAATGTCTCACATTTGAAATCTGCATCCTTGCACTGTTCCTGTTACTGTGGCCATGTACCCCAACAACTTCAGGAAGTGCCTTACTGGCCTTGGTCTGTTGAGACTGTAAGATCCTGCCAGCCACATGATATTGTGTACTCAGTCTTGAGGGAGGAATGCCCTCCCTGCAGGGTATCCAGTTCTGCCCTATTAAATTCAGTACCTGGGCAGGTGGGAATACAGATGTTTTGGCATTGAGAACCCTAGAGACTTCGTGTGTCCTGAGTGAGCCTGAGAGCCTCCTTCACCTGTTGTGGTGATCTGCCACCACTAGCCAGTCGTCAAAGTAGGGGAACACCATAATGCCCCGCTCTCTAAGTGTGCCACCACTACTGCTAGGCACTTTGTGAATGCCCTGGGAGCTGAGGTCAGGCCAAATGGCAGGGCTGTGAACTGATAATGCCCGAGGGCAGTCTGAACCTGAGGTATTTCTGTGAGACTCTGATGGGAATGTGGAAGTAGGCATCCTTTAGGTCCAGAGATGCCAGCCAGTCTCCTTGCTGAAGAGTAGGAAGGATTATTGCCAAGTCACCATTCTGAACTTTGGCTTTGCCAGATGCTTTTTAGAGCTTGTAGATCTAGTATGGTTGCCACTTCCATGTTTCTTTTGGGAAAGAAAGCATTTTGAGTAGAACCCTTTCTCCTCTGGAGGAGTGGAACTGGTTCCCACTGCTTTTGTTACCAGGAGGCTGGACACCTCTTCTCTAAAAGTGCCCTTTCTGTGTGGGAAGATGACCTGAAAATAGCAGTTATGTAAGAACTTACCGTAACAGTAGATCTTCGAGAGAGGTTCCTGCAGTAGGTCTTCACATATAGGACTGTGCCCCATGCATCAGGTCCACACGGCAAACTTGTAGCTAGCAATCGCCATGGAACCGCCCCATCGTCCCTCCAGTTCTTTTCCACCGGAGACCTAGAAATAAGGAGCAGAAAACTGAGTAACAACTGGCTGAACCAGATGGCTAGACAGGAAATAACTCCAGGAGCTGGGGATAGGTGTGTGGAATTAGACTACTGCAGGAACCCTCTCAAAGATCTACTGTTACGGCAAGTTCTTACATAACTGCTATATCTACTTCAAGAGGGTTCCTGCAGTAGGTCTTCACATATAGGACTGAATTCCAAGCAGTCTAACAAAATAAGGAGTCAGAGACAAGGTTCTGGGAGGAGGAAGATGTCTGCCAACTTAGGGGTCTGCTTTAAGACAGAAGACCTTGCAAAACAGCAAGGCCAAACCAGCTTGACACCTACAGGCAATGTCCAGACTGTAGTGCTTAGTGAAAGTGTGGACGGAAGACCAAGTGGCCGCTGCACAAGTATCCATAGCGGACACATTCCTGAAAAGGCAGAGAAGTGGCCACATCCTAGTGGAGTGACCTTTGACCGCCTCGGAAGAGATTTCCTGTGATTGGTAAGACTAATGGATACAGTTACCCAGCCACCTAGAAAGAGTCTGTTTAGTGATAGCCTTGCCCTAGCACTGGGAGGCAAAGGCCACAAAGAGTTGGTTTGACTTTCAAACCTCCTTAGTCCGTGGGTATAGTACCTCAAAATCCTGTGCACATTGAGGGTGTGCAAGATATTCCCCTGTTGGAATGCTGTGGAAAGTAACTCGCAGTTCAACACTTGATTGAGACTCATCTTCAAACAACCTTCGAAGAAAAGAAGGATTAGTTCGCAGGACCACCTGGTCCTTGTGGAAACTAAATAAGGCTCTCTACAAACAAAAGCCTGAAGCTCTGAAACCCTTCGAGCTGAAGTAGCTGCAACAAAACAGCGTCTTCCGAGCCAGGAAGTGCATTTCCAACTTGCTGCCGGTTCAAAAAGGGGCAAGGTAAGTTTTTCCAACATAAAATTAAGATCCCAGGGAGGACAAGGATTCTGGACTGGAGGTTTGAGATAAAGGATCCCCTTCAAGAAAGTCTTGGAAACCTCTAGCTGGGCTAGGTTTTACCTCCACCGGATGGTGGTAGGTGACACTGCAGAGAGAAGGACCTTAAGGAGGAGTAACTAAGGCCCAACTCTGAAAGATGTGAGAGGAACCTAACCCCTGAGAGGCCGAAAAGAAAAGGGTCCAAGCACTTGGCTGTGGCTCAAATAGAAAATCTCTTCCACTTCATGGCATAAGTGGATCTTGTAGAAGGTTTTCTGGCCTCCACCAACACTCTAGCAACCTTGGAGTAAACTCCATATCGAGAAATCACTATGTCCACAGGTGCCATGCATGAAGATGGAGAGACTTGAGACTTGGATGTACCAGGGTGCCCTGCCCTGGGACAGAAGGTCGTGAGAAAGTGGCAGAGGAACCGTGGTTCTAGAACTAGTTGTTGCAACAGCAGGAACCAAATCTGCCGGGGCCACAGAGGAGCGATCAAGATCATGTGAGCCCCTCTGCCTGAAGTTTCAAAAGAAGCTAATGAATGAGAGAAAAGGAAGAAATGTGTACAGAAATCTCCTGTCCAGGAGAGAGACAGTGCATCTTGCCAAAAGGCACCATGTCTGGAATGAGCGAGCAAAAGCTGGGTAGTTTTATGCTAGATGGGATGCGAACAGATCTAGGTCTGCTTGGCCCCATAGAAGAAACAAGTTTTCTGCTACCTCCTGCTTTAGTTCCCACTTGTCAGCCCTGGCTACTGAGCAGTTGAGACTGCCCACCAGGGTACTGTGAACTCCTGGCACAGACTGCTGTCAAGGTCAGGCTGTGCTGAATTGATTAATACCATACTCTCATTGCTTCTCTGCAGAGAGGGTATGATTGGGTATCTCCCTGTTTGTTCAGATACCAGACAGTGGCCATGTTGTCTGTCTGGATGAGAAGTGTACCTCTCAGAGCAGGGCAAGTTCTTCTACAAATGTTTTATAAAGTTCTGAGCCTATGCCATCTCAAGTAGAATACCCGTCAGGGAAGCACCACAGCGCTCAATATGTAGTTTCCACGTTTTTATTGCATAAATAAATCATAAGATAAAAAAGGAGGATAAAGTGCCATATAGTGTCTGACCCTAACCCTAAAAAGCCTGACTGGTTTTGTACATGCACTTCATTAGAGTACCTTAGCACTCTCACAAACCCATTTTATGGTGTACCATTTAAAGTGATAACACATATTAAACAAAAAAAATACTATCTAAAGAGGTGCTTTAAAACACTTTGCTTATAACAAAAAAATTATCTATCCCCAATTTTAATATTCTATACTCACATATTGCTCATGAATACAAAAGTGACATGCGGCTGTATTACTATACTAATTCACTAGATGGAAAGTTTCCCATGAGTACATGTGATTATATCATGTTATATAGATACTCCCTTTGAATGAGAAGGTCTGATATGCCTTTTGTAGATATACTATGATCTTTTGATTTAACAATATAGGTTGTTGGTTTAACAAAGGCATAAAATAATAATTTGTTGTTATAAAATGATATCAAGCAGGAATAACGCTTAAAATGAATTAGTATTGTATTACAGCCGCATGTCACTTTTGCATGCGTGAGCTATTGTGCAGTATAGAATAATAAAATTGGGGATAGATAATTTTACTATCCTTAATAAAATTTAAATCAAATAATATCTAAATAGGGTATATAATGTATTGAAATATATATACCCTAGCACATGTTAGTTATGAAACAAAGTGTTTTAAGCACCTCTTTAGATAGTATTATATATATATTTTTTGTTTAATATGTGTTATCACTTTAAATAGTACACCATAAAATGGGTTTGTGAGAGGTGTTGGGTAGTCCCTGACAAGCTGCGATGCCGAACTGGTCGGACCTTTTAAGGGTTGGGGTCTGCACTATAAGGTGCTTTATCCTCATTTTTATCTTGTGATTTATTTATACAATAAAAACGTTGGAAACTGCATATTGAGCATTGGATGGTGCTTCCCTTACATGTATTCTTGCATTTCAAATTGGGAGAGCACATCTGCAAGTGCAGCCTGCTTTTCTGTGTGGATTTGGCCTATTTTTTGCGTGCTCACAGCGATATCGGTTTTGGTGCACAGTAAGTGAAACAGTTATTCTTCCTTTGAATTATTGGGGTGAAATTGTGTTACTGTCATGTCCTCAAAACCTGAGGACCTGCATATAGGTGTAGTTGGACCCTACCCTTAAGAGCAGCTGTTTTTTCATGTATTGGGAAAACAACTGCTTTCAATTTAATGCCCAAACAGACCTAGTGTTTACAAGAGGCGAACAAAATGTAACCACGGATGAAAATCCCATTGAAGCTTCAGTTAGTATTTTACTGCATACTTTGAACTAGAAAACCTAACTTTAAGAGCAAGAAAATGTATTGGAACCTTACATCTTTAGAAGCTTATCAAAAGGTGGGCCGCATTCCACGTGGTCTCAGAGTTATCAAGTGGCCAGGATATGGCCTTGATCGGGCTGAATTCAAAACAGATTGGCAAGCACAAATGCAAGCTGCATCAGAATTGTTCCAGTGGTGTATTGTTTGGGACTATAAAAACAAAAATAGAAGTTGTAATATTTTGGGAGAAAAGAAAAGCCTTTTTGAATTCATTAAAGATCAGGAATTTTCGGACTTGGAGAGCAAATTGAAAACAGCTATAGCAAAACAAGACAAACGATTAGGCTGTAAAGTTACGCAAATTTGAAAGGGACAGGTTGGACTACCTAAACGGTCAGTTTTCACTTGGAAAGGTTCGAGTTTGCAGCTGGTAATAAAAAAAGAGGCCCTATAAAAGTAAGAACAAAAGGTACAGACATCTATTTTGAAACAAAGTAACACCAGTTTTCATTCAACCTCAGAATCAGATATTGAATTTGAGAAGAGCCTTTTAGACGAAGGAGAGGGGAGATATCCAGAAAACCTCAGACCGCTCCAGACGATCCGAGAGGCTGGTGGTGGGGGGGGTAAACAAAGAAACAGCTCCTGTAGGACCTTCCAACAGGAAACAAGCGGGAGAGGTGCATAGCCCCAAGGCCATGCAGCAGGGCAGAAACAAATAAATGTCCTTAACCTTTCAAAACTGCTCTAACTGGTCAGCAGGTCTCCATATTGAGCAAAGGCCTGAGTTTTATTCCATCATGTATAACTGGCAAATTTGAGACTTATTTTGATCTTTTATTTTTTATTTAGTTGTTTAACCAGGTATAGCACACTAAGCTGAAAGCTTTTTTACAGGAGCGACTGGGAGCACAAGGAGGTTAAGTGACTTGCTCAGGGTCACACAGTATTCAAGTGGAAACTGTGGGATTCAAACCCAGGTCTGGTCTGCTGGATGTCACCAAATTTGCAGCTCAGAGCCTTAGACCACTGCGCTATACTGCCTCCTGATCTTAAAAGTTAACACGTAAACTAAGTTTAAAATCTTTCTTTGCTAAGAGAAATATGGGCCTGATATGGAGATTAATGGACTTGTGCCCGGAAGAAAAGTGTTTTGCAGATAATAGTCTTTTGGATCTAAGTACATATGATGTATGTTTGGAAGATCAAGCAGTGTTAAATCAGGATGTGTCCAATAGGTGTGGACATTACACAAATTTCAAAATAATTCCGCATTTAACCCTCCACTGTGTATACTTTTGAACAAGCTTGTTTAAATTATATTAACAAACTATATGAAGAGAATCAAGAGCAAAAACTTTTGCAACATTTCAAAAGAGGAGAGAGAGGCATTACAAGAATTAGAGAAGAATCATACAATAACTATTAAACCAGCCGATAAAGGGGCGTGATAGTGGTTTTGGACACATCCACTATATTGCCAAAATAAAGAGACAGCTTGGATTCTGTATTTACAGAAACTGCATGCAGATTCAACTTTGCTTTTCAAGCAGAAACTGATGATACTTTACATGAAGCACTTCACACATGGATTATTACTAACAGCACCTTTTAATTTTTGCAGGTCAAATGTCCTGTTCATGCCACCATGTACACACTCCCTAAAGTACACAAAAGTTTACATAGCCCTTCCGTAGACCAATTGTCTCTGGATAGGCTCCTGACAAAGATGCTATCTCAATATGTGGACTCTCACATTTGTGAGTTAGTACCAAAATTGCGCCATACCTTAGGGATACCACTCAGGTGTTGGGGATTTTAAATGAGATGCAAATAGAAGAGGAGTGGTTATTAGTTTCTTTGTATACAATCGTTATATACCAATATACCTCATGAGGTGGGTTTGGAGGCATTGTGTGCATGGTGGCACGAACTAATGGACCTGGATAATGAACAGGTTAATTTTTGACCAGGCTGGCAGAACATGTCCTGAAATTAAATGTTTTTTATTTCAAGGGAATATTGTCACCAGGTAAAAGGTACAGCTATGGGGCTACCTCTGCTCCCAATTATGCAAACCTTTACCTGGGACAGTGGAACGTGACGTCATTTATGATGTAAATCAGAATCCATTTTATTCTGTAAAACTGATTTATGGAGATGTTTTATAGACAATGTACTGATGGTGAGGCGCGACAACAGCTGAGCTTGATCATTTTGTGGAATATTTACATAAATCAAATGAAAATCTGAGGTTTTCTGTACAGTACGATCAAAAGAGATACATTTTTGGATTTAAAATTGTTAAGAACCAAGATGGAATGATATCTACTGACCTTCACAGAAAACCTACAGATCGAAATACATTACTTTGGCTTCCAGTTGTCACCCAGACCACACCAATATGAACATACCACATTCCACTTTCTCCATATAAAACTAAACTGCTCCAATGATTCTGACTTTCAGAAAAGGTCTAGTAAGATGTCCGATAGATTTCATGAAAGAGGATGTAAGAGTTTGGACATCCTTAATGCAGAACAATACTTTGAAACACCTAGAGAGAAACTGCTCGAGTATAAAAATAAACGAGTACTACCTTTAATAGGGTTAATATTATTACAACATGTGGAATTAACACTAAACAAATTGAAGCGACTGTACATAAGTATTAGTCCATCCTTTCCACTGATGAGGGCTTGAGGGAAATAGCTGTCATGCTCCTCCTAACAGTGTATCAGAGGTAAAACCTATCTGATATGCTTGTCCATTCTTTAGAACCAGCACAGCAATGTAGAAAGACATGGCTCCCCATTCCCAAAGGGGTTTTTTTGTGGACACTGCAAGTTTCGTGGATGCTGTTGTAAAACAAAACATTTTATATGAGTTAATGCAGGCAAGTCCTATGAAATTAGGGCATTATTAATTGTTCGACATGTTCGTAGTATATTTGGCAACTTGTGAGTGTACTGCCTTTTATGTTGGAAAACCTCTAGAATGTTTAAGCAAAGGATTTGTGAACATCAGAGTGACATTAGAGGTAACGACTGTAGAAATGCTCCAGCAAGGCATATACAGGACCCCAGGAGTACACTCATTTTCATTTCAAGGTATAGAAAAGGTTAAATTAGGTGTTTGGGGGCAGCCTAGAAAATAAACTGCTGTGCAGAGAAGCCTTTTGACCTTTCATCTTGGAGTGACAAAAGTCCGGTCTGAATTAAATTTTGATATTTCTCCCTATCTGCAAAGTGGAAGGAGGATATAGAGTAATCAAATAATTACATCATATATGTGGTTTCTGTTTTTGGACAAGTGTTAAATATTTTAGGAGTGTATTATGTTAGTCCAGAGACTGTGATTGAATTTAATTGTTGAATGAGATGGAATATTTCCCCATATGAGCACATGTAATTATATCATGTTCTATAAATACTCCCTTTGAATGAGAAGGTCTGATATGCCTTTTGTAGATATACCATGATCTTTTGATTTAATAATATAGGTTGTTGGTCTAACAGAGGCATGAAAATAATAATTTATAGTGTGTGGTAGAATGTTATTTTGGGCAAATTCAGTGCAAACACACAGCTGTTGTACCATTGTGAGGCGTCACGATGGTGGTGTACCATCCTGAGGACGCCACCATGATGGTACAACAGCATCGATCCTCATTGCGCATGTGCATCAACGACGCACAACTCTGTGAAAACAGGAGATGAAGGGACAGATCACCGCAAACAGCCGGTGAAGCGCCAGATCAGTAAAAAATACAGCAGAGCTGTTGAAAGGACAATCCTGATGTGCTTAGAATTGGTTGGTAGCTTCATTGTTATTTAAGAAACTTGAGTCTTGTGAGAACGTGGGCAAGCGGCGGCGGGCTTCTTGTCGTGTTGGCGGTGGCAGGTGTTCCACGATCCAAGAAATGTTAAACTGATGCCCATACACTATACAAGATATAGGATGGGGCATCAGTAAAACAACAACCCTGCGTTCTTCTATAGGGTTGTCTGCCAACCGTAAACCTCTCGAGTTTACTTGGTTGTCATGACAATCTCTTGAAATTAACAACAGGTTGTTGTTAACTGTTGCCCATCCATTATCCTCTATGTTGTTATAAAATTATATCAAAAGGGAATAACCTTTAAAATAAATTAGTATAGTATTACAGCCGCATGTCACTTTTGCATTCATGAGCTATTGTGCAGTACAGATATTAAAATTGGGGATAGATAATTTTTACTATCCTTAATAAAATTTAAATCAAATAATATCTAAATAGGGTATATAATGTATAGAAATATATATACCCTAGCACGTTTTGTTTATGAAGCAAAGTGTTTTTAAGCACCTCTTTAGATAGTACACCATAAAATGGGTTTGTAAGAGGTGCTTGGTAGTCCCAGACGAAGCGCGCATGCACGAAAACCAGTCGGGCCTTTCAGGAGTTAGGGTCAGCACTATATGGCACTTTATCCTCGCTTTTATATCTTGCGATTTATTTATGCAATAAAAACGTTGGAAACTGCATACTGAGTGTTGGATGGTGCTTCCTCACATGCATTCTTGTTGATTCTGAATTGGGAGAGCACATCTGTGAGTGGAGCCTGCTTTTCTGTGTAGATTTGGCCTATGCCATCCGTGCCAGGGCCAGAGTTGATTTTAAGAGTAGAAACAGCTGCCTTAATTTAGTCAGAAGAAATTGGGGAGGATCAAAAACGATCATCTGCCTCCCACTTGTGGATGGCCCAGAACATCAAAAAAGGCTTATCTGTCAGGGGCTTCCCAAATAAAGAGTATACATACTTTTCAACCTGATTCAGAATACTATAAGGTGAAGTGACAACATGGCCTGATTCTGAGAATACCTCAGTGATGACTCTGTGTTCCACTCTATTTTTCACTCCTTATATGGATTCATGGAACCCTTTTCATGTTTGTGCCAAACCTTAGTTCTTGTTCAAGGATTTTGCCATGTTATATTGCATACCAAACATTTGTTTTTTATGAACATAATTTGGGCTCTGTGGAGGGTGGTCTCACTGAATGCAGAAGATTAGGTAACAATTCAGCTGAGTTACAGGCGCCTTGGCAGCGGGGAAGATGGATACTGCGGCCATCACAGAAACAGAGAAAAGTACAGTTACGTAAGAACTTACCGTAACAGTAGATCTTCGAGAGGAGCTCTTGCAGCAGGCTATCACAATCAGGACTATGCCGCAGGCACTAGGACCCTCTGGAAAACTTCTCAGCCAGCAATACCCAGCAGGGATCACCCCACATCGGCTCCACCCGATGTCAGCCCTGGTACAAGGGGCAGACCCAGCTCCACCCCAGTTCCCTGCCAAGGCCACGAATGAGTCCTGACAGGAGAACGAGGTGAAGCTCAAAGATGACGCTCTGCACACCTCGAAAGAAAGGGGGAAGGTGGGCGGGAAGTATCGCTGCTGCAAGAGCTCCTCTCAAGACCTACTGTTACGGTAAGTTCTTACGAACTGTACTATCTTACTGAGGGAGCCTTGCAGTAGGCTATCACAATCAGGATTGAATCCCAAGCAGTCCCTCGCCAAAGAGATAATCACCCTGGGAGGTGGAAGAGAGAATGCTGGACACAGAGGCTCAAGACAATAGTCCCTGAAGGACTGCCAGGTCAAGCCTGCAGGGTGTCTGGAGGCAATGTCCAAACTGTAGTGCTTTAAAGCATGCACTGAATTCCAGGTAGCGCCGCCGCAAATGTCCCTTTTAATTGAGACGCTCACAGCGCGAAGGGAAGCACACTCCCCTGGTGAAGTGACCCTAACCGTGCTCCAAAAGGGACTTGTTGTGCTTCTCATAGCAGAAAGAGACACAGTGGACAATCCATTTGGAAATGGTCTGCTTGGACACCGGTCTACCCAAGTGTTGTGGCACAAATGCCATGAACAGTTGCTCTAATATACGGTGATTAAGTCAGACGTTTCAGGTAATACCTCAGCATCCTGTGGACGTCCAAAGTGTGAAGGAGAGCTCTCCATTAGAGGGAGAAGAGAAATAAACTGGAAGGTCAACCGACTGGTTGAGGGTCAACTCTGAGACCACTTTGAAGAAAACTTAGGGTTCATCCTGAGGGAAACCCTTTCCTGTGGAAAATTAAATACGGCTCTTACACATCAGAGTCTGAAGCTCGGAAACTCTTCGAGCAGATGTAATGGCAACTAAAAAACAAATCTTCCAGGAAAGATATCACAGCTCACAATCTGCTGCAGGCTCAAATGGGGAAGAGTCAGCTTCTCCAACACAAAAGAAGGTCCCAGGGTGGGACAGGATCCCAGATGAGAGGTCTCATGTGAAGAATCCCTTGTAAAAGGTGCGGGCCACATCCAACTGGGCTAAGGCCCTGTCTCCCGAGAGGGCGTGATAAGCTGAGATGGCCCACATGTGCACCTTTATGGAGGAGTAGCTCAAGCCTTGTTGGTATAAGGAGAGGAGATACTGTAGAGCCGAGTTCACGGAACAAGTAATGGGATCCAGACGGTGAGACGAGGCCCATAAACAGAATCACTTCCACTTCATAGCATGAAGTGGAGCATGTGGTGGGCTTTCTCACGACATCAGAACGCCTCGCCACCTCTGGAGATACCTCAGACTGTATTTTGCTATGTCCGAAGGAACTAAGCATGAAGGTGTAAGGATTGAGATTGGGATGAACCAGTGAGCCCTGATCCTGGGACAGCAACTGCAGCATATTGGCAGCGGAATTGAGGTTCCATGGATAGCTGCTGGGGTAGGGGAACCAAATCTGCTGAGGCCATAGTGGGGCCATCAGAATCATTCGTGCCCCTCGGCCTATAATTTCAACAGAACCCTCTGGATGAGAGGAAGGCATAAAGAAACCTCCTGCCCAGTAAAGGGACAACGCGTCTGGCCAGAAAACACCAGGCGCGGGCTCGAGAGCAGAAACTGGCAGTTTGGGCTATGCAGGACGCAACTGGTCCAGCTCTGACGCACCCCATGTGATTTAACAGCCAGTCCACTACTGATTGCAGTAGCTCCCATTCGGCGCCTTTGGACCATGACTCCGTTTAGACTGTCGGCCAAGTCGCTTAAGACACCTGAACGCACCACGGACAAGGAGATGTGCCACCCAGTGCCCAATACCAGGCTCTCATCACCTCCTGCACAGGGGGTAAGAATGAGCGCCTTGCTTGTTGAGATAGAAGACGACGCCGTGTTGTCTGTCTAAACTAGAAGAGAGCCCGCACGAGGTCCTCCTGAAAGGCATGTAGCGCATTGAGGACCGCTCGCATCTCGAGGACATTGATGTGGAGTTCATGCTCCTTGGGTGCCCAAGTGCTCTGCATTTGGCTGGCCCCCAGGTGCACTCCCCAACCCAAATCTGAGGTATCTGTTGTAAGGGTCTGATTCAGGGCTCCAGACGAAAAGGACCTTTTTCCAAATTGAGTGGATCCATCCACCAAAGAAGTGTTCTCCTTACTGGCTCTGTGACTCTGACCATGTGGTCTAGGTCGCCTGAGCACTGATTCCACTGCACCCTGAGCATCCATTGTGGGATTCTCATGTGAGGCGGGCCAGGAGTAACTGGAATGGCCTCCGCCATGTGCCCCAGATGTATGAGGAAGGTCCTTGCTGGGACCTGAGGAGTTACTAGAACTGATCCGGCTATTTCCCGCAGGCACCTCTCTGGGGGTAGAAGGCCATGCCCTGGATCAAATCCAGGACTGCTCCTATAAAGACGAGTCTTTGGCTAGGCTCTGGGGAAGACTTTTGAAGGTTCAGGGTGATCCCCAGGTCTCAGAAGAGTGTATAGGTGTCTCCAAGAGCTTGATGCAGGCATGATTTGACAGGGCTGCGAGCAGCCAATCTTCCAGGTAAGGGAAGACATAATGCCCTTGATGCCTTAGAGCTGAAGCCACTACTGCCAAGCATTTTGTGAAGACTTGAGGAGCGGAGGAGAGGTCGAACAGCAGAACTCAAAATTAATAATGTTCCCCTGGAAGTGGAACCTCAGGAACTTCTTGTGAGGGGAAAGACCCTGATATGCATGTACGCATCTTGCATGTCTAGGGAACAGAGCCAGTCCCTTGGTGCAGCAAAGGAAGAAGACCTGAAGGGTAACCATCCGGAACCTTTTGTACTCTATATAAAGATTGAGAGAGCTTAGGTCCAGAATGGGATGAAGGTCCTGAGTCTTTCTTGGGACCAAGAAGAAGTGTGAGTATACCTTTTCCCCGCTGCCACAGGGGACAGGTTCTAGTGACCTTTTGCAAGACAGCCTGTATCTCTCCTTCTATGAGAGAGATGTGAGAAGGAGGATATCTGGAGAATGTTGGTGGGTGTCTGGAGGAACCTCCGTGAACTGTAAAATGTGTCCTCTCCTTATGAAGTCAAGGACCCATTTGTCCACAGTAATTGAGCTCCATCCCTGAAAGTATAGGGAGAAGCTACTTCTACCACCTCCCTGGGACCTCCATCGGAGGAGGGGGGTCGGAAGAGAGTCATTGGGAGCCAGGGTGGGCAGAGAAGCCTGGGAGGACTTGGGCCCATGGGGAGGAGCGCCTCAGGCTACTGGTTGTTGGCTTTCCTCCGAAAGCCTCCTCTGGCCCTGTTGATTTCACTAGTTTGACCACCTGAGGGCTTCTGAAATGGCTGCTTTCTGTCTCTGCTGGTCTCCATGGTACATTTGGCGGACCAACCAGATGGATTTACCTGTCTCTTGGAGACAAGAAATAAGGGACTCTGTCTCCTGCCCAAACAAAATGGTATCCTGAACGGTAAGTTATGGATACCGGACTGCAGATCCTGGTGAAAGACCGAGACCCTCAACCAGGAATGGTGCCTGAGGCAGACACCTGATGCTGCCACTCTGGCCGCCATATCTGCAGTATCGCACGAGGCACGACACATGAGTGCCTATGTCCAAGCCCAATTTTAGGACATCCAGGACCTCCGCTTTTCTCAGAGTCTGGCAAGGCTCACCAGCTCTTTGTGCCCTCCCATAGCGCATTCTGGTACTGGACCATATGAGTGAGGAAGTTCAGAGACCATATTGAACAGTTGGAGTCAGAATACACCTTCTTGCCCACCTGGTCCAAAATAACGAGATTCCGGTCAGGAGGCTGTGAGCTGAGGTGTTTGGGCTGCTTAGACTTGTCACATGAGCAGCCATGATCACTGAAGAGTCTGCCCGATGGTGCTCGGCCAAAATGGTTCATCCCTTGGGCCTCTATACAGCCTGGGCTTAGGCTCCTTTGCCTCAGGTACTAGCCAATCGCCAGCCTCCGGATCCAGGCCTCAGATCCCACCTCGCTGGAGGCCTGGATGTGCCTCATGATGTCCATGAAAGTGGGATCATTAGGAGGCGAGTGGGTGATCCTTTCTCACCGGGAACCCCGCATTCCTAAAAGGAAGAGGTAGAAGATGAAGAAGAGAAGGAAGGGTTCCCGCTTTCCTCGAGTCTGGCAAGGTGCACCAGCCTTGTGCCTCCCAAGCGAGATTCTGGTACTGGACCATGCGCCAGGAAGTTCAGGGACCGTGATTCAACAGCTGGAGGCAGAATACACCTTCTTGCCCACCTGGTCCAAATAATGAGATTCCGTGTTGGGAGATCAAGAGCTGAGGTGTTTGGGCTGCTTAAACTTGTCATGAGCAGCCATGATCACTGAAGAGTCTGCCTGAGGGTGCTCGGCCAAAAATTGTTCCCTCAGGGCTCTATACAGCCTGTCCGATTTCTTTGGAACTGCTGGGACTGCCGGACGCTTCCAGGTTACTCTGGTGAGGTCCTGGAATGTGTCCACCAAAGGAGGCACCACCAAGGGCTTAGGTTCCTTTTGCCTCAGGTACTTAGCCAATCACTGCTCTTTCCGGATCCAGGTCCTCCGTATCCCACTCTGGAGAGCCTGGATGTGCCTCATGACGTCCATGAAGTGGGACTGCCAGAGGCAGGAGGCTGGTCCTTCTCTCTGAGGAACCCCGATTCTCGAAAAGGAAGTGGTAGAAGATGAAGAAGAGGAGGAAGGGCTAAAGGGTGACAAGTAGCCAGACCTATCCCTATGGCTAGCCCCACTGAGCATCGGTGGCTCACTCGACCGACGCCGTCACTAGACCGATGGCAGAGCACAGACCAACGCTGGGAGCAGTCCTGTTTAACAGAACAGAAACGGCTCCTGGTGAGAGACCTGACCCGTGTTGGCTACCTGACCTGGTAGAGCACTGGTGACGGTCTGTGACCATGAACGGGAATGAGCCCTGGGAGTAGGTGTAGGTGGCAGCCCTCAGGGTCTTCCTCGGTGAAGAAACACCTCCAGGCTGTGGTTCACCCAAAGGGTCCAGGACCGTGACGGGCCGGCTTCGGTGGGTCTCACTTGACCTGCCCCCACCAGGAGATCCTGGAGCCTGCCCTTCAAAGAAACAGAGGCCGCTTCCTGGAAATGGAATATCCGCAACAATGACCTTGGAAGGAGAGCCCTTCTGAGCTCCCGGGGAGGAGGAGGACTTATGGATGGGACGCAGCCCTTCAATGGCTGCATCTGGATCCGTCGTCCCATTACCGGCGTCAGTAAGGGGACCGACAGCAAGTGCAGGCAGGCACCGGGTGTCGCTGACTCAGGCGCGCTCTTGACTGACGGGTGCCAAGGCCTTGGAAGGCAGGGCCAAAGCTTGCTTCTCTGAGGGACTCTCCACGTGACCCTAGCGAGTCACCTTAGGCTGGGCTGGCCTCTCCCCAAAGTCCCAGCCTTAGCCTGATCTTTAGATTTAGGATGCTCACCTGAGTCCATCGAACCATGGGCTCTTTTGGGAGAAGGCTGAAGCTGCAATGAGACCAGGACCTGACGGTGACAGGACCGACTCACGGTCTTTTGTGGGACCACTTGGTTTTGTCCTTCTTCTTCTGCTTCCCTGAGGTGTGCAGGTCCATTTTTGTTCACAGGAATGCCTTCAGGGCCTTCAGGCAGTGGATCAGAGTTCGGCTGATGAACTTTTGCAGGACGAACAGGCCGCGTGTCGCTCAGGCCCGAGGCAAAACCGCACTGCTTGTGGGTGTCTTTTGATGGTATCTGGTGGCTGCAACCGCATCTATTGATGTGTGATCCAACCCAGAAGACCGAGATGCTAAGACATACGCCGATAGAGCAGAAAGCCGCTGAAAATGTAGAGAAAATCGAGAAAAAATCATAGAAAACGAGATCTTTTTGCTGGGTTGGCAAGCCAAGTAACAGGAACTCTTCACGCATGTGGACGGGCGGAAAAGAACTGGGTGGAGCTGGGTCCGCCCTTTGTATCAGGGCTGACATCGGGTGGAGCTGACGTTGGGGTGGTCCTGCGGGTATTTCTGGCTGAGAAGTTTTCCAGAAGGGTCCTAGTGCCTGCAGCATAGTCCAGATTGTGATAGCCTGCTGCAAGAGCTCCCACTCAAAATAAGATTATGGAAACATAGAGTGGTCCACTGAGCACCGGACTGGGATATGATGATCCCAGGGTACAGGATATTCAGGAAGGATAGGGTGGAGGGGAGGGTGTGGCAATCTGTGGAGAGGGGATAAGGTGCTAGGGCAAGAGGGGGAGGAAGGCAGGAGAGGCCCTATGGATGCAGTTTCAGAACTCAAAGAAAAGGACACTGAGAATGGGGTAGTGTACAGACCACCAGCACAAGTGGAGGACCTGGATAGAGAGTTAGCTGATCAGATTAGAAGGGTCTGTAGGAAGGGGAACACTGTAGTGGTGGGGTACTTCATTCTACCGGTGGTGGATTGGAGCACCCCAACCACCACGAGTGCAAGGGAACATGTCATATTAGATGCAGTTCTGGACAGCTTCCTGGTGCAGCTGGTCCGTGAAAAGACTAGGGAAGGAAGAACTCTGGACCCGGTATTATCAAATGGAGAGGCCGTAGGGATCTGGAGGTGAAGGACCATCCGGCTGGGAGGACCACCACACGGTGTGGTTCACGCTAATGTGGGAAGGTAAAAGGGGGTACAGGAACCAGGGTGATTGATTTCAAGGGGGCGGACTTTAAAATGATGGGGAGATTGTGGGTAGGCATCTGGCGAGTATTCAGCTTAACATGGATGCTTGTCAAAAGTGGGAGATTATTAAAACAGGGCTGATGGAGGCTACTGGGACATGTGCAAAGACACGTAGTAAGAAGGGTAGGGCAAAGAAGCCCAGTTGGTTGACCCAGGAGGTGATAGGGGTGAGGGCCAAGAGAAAAGCATTTCAGAGACTCAAGAAATCAGGAGTGGAAGGAGACAAGGAAAAGTATACGAAGAGGTCCAGGGAGGTAAGCAGGTTGATCAGAGCGCCAAGGCCTCAAGAAAGCTGAAGTTGGCACAAGGTATCAAGGATGGTGAAAAGGACTTCTTCAGATACATTAAGGAGAGATGGAAGAACAAGGACCAGATTGTGAGGATTAAGAAGGACGGGGTTTGGGTAAAGAAGGAAGGGATCAGACAGAGGAACTAAATGAGTACTTCTGTTCTGTGTTCATGAAGGAGAAGGGGGCAGATACCTCAGGGAGGAGAGGGCGGGCAGGGAGGGAGGGTGCGACTTATACAAGGATTACGGAGGCCAGGGTTCTGAGGGGTTAAGGGCACTGAGGGTGGACAAGGCAATCGCTCGGGATGGCATTCACCCTAGGGTGCTAAAAGAACTGGCGGCGATCCTGGTGGGACCACTGGCTGACCTGTTCAGTACCTCCCTGGACACAGGATGTACCAGAAGACTGAAGAAAGGCTCATGTGGTGCCCATTCACAAAAGTGGCCATAGGGATGAGCCGGGAACTACAGACCAGTGAGCCTCATATTGATTGTGGGAAAGCTCATGGAGACAATCCAGAAGGAGAGGCTGGTGGCATTTTGGAGGAATATGGACTCCAGGATGTTTAGCAAATGGAAATTACATACCTATCATAATTCTTGATCTTCTTGGATGAAGTCTCCACCACTTCACACTAATGGGATCTACACCGGGCGCTAGGACCCATGGGGAGCAAACTTTTTGCAGGATGGTCGACGCAGAGATGGAGCTGCGAGGAGTGGCATCAGCGAGCCTCGCCTCGTGTGGCAATGACTGTTCCCGGCGCCGACCCTCCAACAGCCTCAGTACCTTTTTTCCGAGGAGGTGCAGCTGAACTAACCTAGAAGGACAGCCTAACAAAAAATCTGGATATAAGATAGACCGGAAGACCCGTGATAAGAAGGGTCAAGAAAGAAGTCTCACAGCCTAAAGATCGAGGGAGTGAAGACCAACTACAGAGGTGAGCTCGGGGATGGTGGAGGGAGGTAGAATGAGTAGTGAGACTTCGCCAAGAAGATCAAGAATTATGGTAGGTACGAATTTCCATATCTTCCTGACATAAAGTCTCCACCACCATTCACACTAATGGGAGAGTGCCGAGCTAATAATCCCCGAGAGGGCGGCAGGAGAGACCAAGAGCTCACACATTTAGGACAGAAGTCCATTAAGGATGGTTTTGCCAAACGAAATATGTCACCTGGCATGGACATCCAGGGCATAGTGCTTGACGAAAGTATGCACTGAGCTCCAGGTAGCCACATTGCAAATATCTGCAATGGGCATGCTATGGATTTCCACCAGGGATGCTGCACTGCTCTAGTAGAGTGAGCGAGACTCTGCACTCCCGCTTAACCCGCGCCATGGAATAACAGTGGCGGAGGCATGCCACCAGCCATGCTGAAATGCATCTGATAGCGACAGGTTGACACAGCCAGGTCTCGCTGAAGGAAACAAACAGTTGTTGAGCTTTGCAAATTTCTTTTGTTCTGTCTAAATAGAAACAGAGATCTTTTGACGTCCAAAGAATGAAGGGAGCGCTCCGTCATTTTGGAAGTTCGCAGGTAAGGAAGGACCAAAGGTTGGTTTAGAGGAAATTCTGAAACAACTTGGGGAGAAACTTAGATGGGTCCTAAGAACTACTTTGTCTTTATGAAACACAGTGTCTGGTGGTCTGTGACCAAGGCATGTATCTCAGAGACCCTGCGGCCGAGGTAATGGCCACCAGGAAGGCTGTTTTCAAGTGAGAAATTTCTGCTCACATGTAGCTAGAGGCTCGAAGGCTTTCGAGTGAGCATGTCTAGTAGAAGATTAATGTCCCAGGCTGTGACTGGACGTCTGACAGGAGGTCTGGTATGCAGAATTCCCTTAAGAAACCTCTTAACCACAAGTAACTGAGCCAATGACAAGCAAAGTACTGGCTCATGATAAGCTGAAATGGCACAAATGTGAAACTTGATTGAGAGTATTGCAGACCTGAATTTGAGTGTCTAATAGGGTACTCTAGCACTTTATTGGGTGGACATAAAAGGATTCAAAGAGGATTTTGCACACCAGAGCGAAAAATGCTTCCATTTGGCTGAGTAAGTTTTTCTAGTGGCTGGCTTGCGCAACCAGAAGAATATCTGAAACTCTGTGAGAGACATTTAACCTCTTCACCTCTATCTCTTCAGGAGCCAAGCTTGAAGGTGAAGCGATCTCAGATTGGGATGGATCACAGGCCCTGAATCAGAAGGTTCGCCTGAAGAGGAAGTGCTTTTGAGAGGTTTTTGACATAATGTTGAGTAACGGAAAATGAAAATTATGTACCTACCGTAATTCTTGATCTTCTCTTGTATCTTCACCATTCATTACTGCTTGGGGTTAGTGCCGAGGCGCACCTGCTACCGGGAGATTTATTTTTTTGAGTCGACTCCATGGCTTCATCTAGAGCTTAATGGCCAAGCGCCATGCACGAGGGGTGACCCTTAGGTACCGCAGACTTCTCCTCCATCTCAGTTCTGGTAGCTGGAGAGGCAAAATAAAGGGTAAAGGAAAAAAGGGAGAGCGAGGCAAGACAGCGAGGACAGAAAAAGGAAAGGATATAAATTGAAGAAGGAATAAGCCGGTAGAGGACAGATAGATGAGAGAGAATACCTACCCTAAGTAATCCAGGGCCTCCTTCTGGGGCAGCTCTAAGGGAGGAACAGATAAAGAGAAAAGGAAGAAGAAGAAGAAAGAGAAAAAAGAAGGGATGCTGAGAGGAGAACACTGCCCATAGATACATCGGTTGAGAGGGTTATAAGCTCGAACCAAAACAAGGAGCAAGAATCCCTCCTGATAGGACTGAGAGAAGGTTCAACTGAACTGCTTGTATCAATTGGACACAAAGGGCAGATTCTCTAACTTCACATCATCCCAACCCCTACACTCTAGCTGAGAGCTCGCGAGACTGCCCAGGCAGAAATCTGTTCCGAAGGAGAGTGCCCAACTATGAGGGATAAGCCCCTAGCACCTTGTTAAGTGCTACCACCAGGTGTGGGGGGTAGGGGCTAGTCCCTACAAAAGGCAGCTTTGTATGAGGGATAGAGTGGGAACTCAATCGGACTCCTGAAGGCAAGGCAAGGAAAACAGTTCAAGGTTAAAGAAGTGCAGAAGCACCAACCAGAAGAAGCTGACGATTAAATAATGCCTGCCAGAGGGAACCTGAAATTTGAGGTCGAGCCATAGAAGGATGGTCTCTTCAGCTGTAAACTGAATAACGTGGCTAAGGAGCCAAGAGGTCACCCTAGGAGCAGTCAGAAGGAGTTCCCACAGGATAGGAAAAGTCCTACTCATTCCCTTTACCTTGAGAAAAAAGATCCGTCCATAGAAGAACGGAAACTGGGATAGTTTTTTTCTTTTTGGCATAAAGGCCAACGGAAAGGAGAGGAACGAGAAGGGAGGGGGAGACGCTGCAGTAGGAGGCCACTGAGGGAAGGTGAGGAGGGTCAGTAATGAATGGTGAAGATACAGGAGAAGATCAAGAATTACGGCAGGTACGTAATTTCATATCTTCCCTTGTCAATCTTCACCATTCATTACTGCTTGAGTGAGTACTAGCTCCCCACAAGGGGGATAATAGGAACCCTGAGGGAACAAGACCCCAGCCTCCTGTTGGTGGGAAACAGGAGGGAAAGACCCTGGGCTAATCAGGTGAGAAGCCTATGGTGGAGGAGAGCTAGAGGTGTCCCCGAGGACGGGAGATGGAGGAAGCCCTGCAGAAGTCTCCTAGCTCTGGAGGAAAAAGACGGGTCCCTGGAAAGTGGAACGAATCACCCACGCCCGGCCAGGGTGACAACCTTGAGAGACGGGTTATGTCAGCTGCCTCATACAGATCGCTGTCCCTGCAAGCCTGAAGCCACCTCATTGGCGCCATAAGATGCCTTGCTTGGTGTCTTGCCAGCTCAAGGCCTATAGCAGAGAGGGCAATAGCTTGTCTGGATTGCTCCATATCAGGCATTGATGCTAGATTTGGGAGAGACATCACCACAAATGCCTACTGTAGGCAGCATGGTGAGTTTGATGTGATGCAATGCATAACATTGCATGAGAGGAAGAGAACACTCTTCGCCCCCACCGTCAAACTGTAGGGAATCTGAGTCCGTGGACGGTCGTACCAGGCAGAGGGTACCGGAGGAGTTTCAGGCATGCTAACTCAAGGCGGGTTGGGGAGAGTACCTAGAGATCTGGATGGGCACAATATCTTCTTCTGCAGTCTGCTGGGGCTGGAGAAAGGGTGGCTGGCGACTGCCAGGAACAGATAGATGCCTCCTGGAAGGAAACAGGCCAGGATAGTACCACTAAATGCTGGGCACTGAATTCACTGAGGAATTCACGCGCTCCCACTCGGTATTGTCTCGCCTAACAAAGGAGATACAAAGATCCCTCATCATCTCGAAGGAATTGCTGATATTCGTGAAATCAGCATCAGAGGAGAGATAGAGGGTTCTCTCCTCTGAGGAGGGAGATGAGGATGATGGAGAGCTCGAATGTCCAGAGGACTCCTTGCAGTGGGATAGGTGAAAACCCACTCATGCATATATCTAACGATGAAGGGAAGGTCACAAGAAGTTTCTGAACGCCTCCCAGGAAAACGGGGCCTGTAGGACCCACATGCCTGGGAGAAAGGGGTGGCTGCAGAAGAATGGGAGAGGGCACCACGGCAGGCAACTGTCCTTGCTGAGGCTCTGAACCGGAAAATGGGGCCCGAGCTGGCAGGATCCTGACAACAAACCAGGTCGCAGAACGGAACCCTGGGGATGTGAAGCCTGGAAGAGCCTAGTAGGGGATCCTCCCCTGTGGACGAACCTGGGGCTGCAAGGGTCCAGAAGGGCAGCTCAGCAACGCCCACCAGAAGGGTCCCTGGGCTTGAGAGGGAAAGACGGGCCCAGCGCACGGCTCCTACCCGCCCCGAGGCTGGCAGGTGAAGACCGAGGTGCCTCAACCCGGTCTCGACCCCCGACCTCGAGAATGCCCTCCTCCTTGACCCCTGTGACACCCCCACTCTGAGAAGGTGCAGTAGCACCGGATCAGCAGCTGCCACAACCCCCAGGAGGGAGAGCCTCCTCCACCTCCACCCCATCCCTCTCCAGGGACCCCAGACCACCCCAGCCTGGGAGGCCTCGGAGGACAGCAGAGGAGACAGAGGAATAGGCGCTGGGCTGCCTAGCACCCCATCTCACCGGAGACCCTGACTCAGGAGAGTCAGGGTGCCAGGACGGATGCACATCTGAATCATCCTCCTCCGAGGAGGAAGAGACCAGCTGGACCACGATACTGGCCACCCCGGGGTCTCCAGTGAAACGGCATCACGAATGGCACCGGTGCCAGAGGCGGTGACGGACCACCCGGACCCCACGACGCTGAAACCCGCCCTGACTCCCCAACGGCACCGGCCAGACCCGCAGCACCACCCTCGTGCCGGGACCCGACTCAGCACCACTAGAAGAGTCGACTCGGCCCACACCACCGCAGGCGGCACCGAGAGCCAACACGACAGCGCCATTCAACTACCAGTGCCGCCACGGCACCAGGATCCCAAACAGCCCTGAAGGCGTGTCGAGGGTCCACCGATGCCGGGCCCAGCAGACCTGGGCCTCGACACTGGGGAGCCTGCACCTCCGAGGAGGTGACTGTCGAGGCGGTGTCTCCACCACGGTCCAGGAGGGACCCGGCTGCCCGCCGACACTGCGAAAGAGGCCCTCTTCGGCAAGAGAAGATGAGGAGGCTCTCCTCTCCAGACCATATAGGCCTGAGAGAGGACCAGAAGAAGGGTCCAGAGACCTTATCTGGGAATCCTCGAGCAGCGCCATCCCCGAAGTCGGTGGAGCCTTGCCGATCTTGAGCACACGGACTTCCAGGACGCGATGGTCCATCGAGAAACAGGCATCGCACGCATCCATATTATGGTTGGGTCCCAGGCAATGGAGACAAACATCATGCCGGTCTGTGACGGAAAATGGCGCTACAGGAGCACGGACGCATAGGGGCACGGCCCGCTTCGACTTCATGCTTTGCCCTTAAACTTCCGACATGATGCCAAACAATTAAGGCAAAAGCACAGCTTCCTGCTACGTTGAATGATAGAGAAAAAACAGAATGGTCTTACCAGTGACGATGTTTGAGAAAGGCAGGATGAAGGAGAAGTCTGAATACGGCATCGATAAACGCTAACTAGGCCTAGTGGCGCATTGTACTTCTACCGTGCAGCAGGTGCAGCCTCGATGGCGGAGAAACAGAACTGAGATGGAGGAGGAGTCCGGGCACCTAAAGCCGCCCCATGCATGACGCAGCACGTCGGCTCTGCGTAGCGCCGTGGAGCTGACTCCAAAGAAAATTTTTAATCTCCTCAGAAGGGAAGGCCTGCACTAACCCCAAGCAGTAATGAATGGTGAAAATTGGACACGGAAGATCCATATTTGTCGAGGCCAGAAGGGAGCAATGAGGATCATTTTGTCCTCCTGGATTCAAACTTGAGAAGTACCTCTGAATTAGAGGAGGAGGCGGAAATCTATAGAAAGCGTTTTGTCCACTGCAGCCTGAAGGCATCCTGACAGAAAATGCCAGGCCCTGGATTTCTGGAGCAGAAGAGAGGCAGTTTTGTGTTGAGTGGGGATGTAAAAGGTCCAGGTCTGGAGTTCCCCACGCTGCTAATAGTGACTGAACTACGGTTGAGTCGAGGGACCATTCGTGAGGATCTGTCTCTGTTCTGCTGAGACGGTCAGCCAGTTCGCTCTGTACTCCGCAGGTAGACCATTTGAATTAGAATGTCGGCTCCAAGCACCATTCCACACTCTCATCGCTTCTGCATAAAGGGCAAGAGTGGGCACCACCTCTGCTTGTTGATGTAATACATCACTGTTTTGTTGTCCGCTTGAAGGAGAATGTTCTTGTGACAGAGAATGTCCTTCAAAGCCCGGACTACATAAAGGACGGCTCTCATTTCTAAAACATTTATGTGAAGCTGGGACGTGTCCTGAGTCCACGACTTTGAGTGTGGAGATTCTGACAGTGAGCTCCCCACCCCATCAGGGACGATCCGTGGTAATGGAAATCTGATGATCCAGGGGAGCAAAGGATACCCTTCCAGAAGATTGTCCTCTAGCGACTCACCAGGTGAGTGACTTCTTCAGAGGTTCTGTCACCTTGATGAGAAAGCACTGAGGTGAGTGGTTGGGACCACTGAGTACTGAGCATCTATTGAGAGGTTCCTCATGGAGGCGTGCTACGGGTACAGTGAACACCGAGGATGCCTTGAGACCTAGCATCCATTGCATCGAGATGGCTCAAACCGAGCTGTTCTCTCTGATCTATTGGGCCATCTGTAGGATATCGTTCCTTCTGTCCTCTGTAGAAATGCTTTCGCATAGGAGGTGTCCAGAAGAGTTCCTATGAAAGGAGCTTCTGGGAGGGCTGCAACTGCAATTTCTTGAGATTGGAGACTCCATGGATGTGAGAAGTCTGAGGCCATGGCTATGGCATCGAGAGAGTTCCTTGCCTGGAAGGGCTTGCTAGAAGCCAGTCGTCCAGGTATGGGAACACTTAATCTCGATTTCCTGAGGCGCACTGTGAGAATTGCACAACACTTGTAAAAACTCACGGCGCCGAGGACAGCCCAAAGGGCAAGACTCTGAACTGAGAATGCTTACCCAAAGCCATGAACCTTAGGTATTTGTGATGCTTTGGGTGAATAGGAATATGTTGGTATGGATCCTGCATGTCCAGGAAGGCTAACCAGTCGTGTTGGATTTAGCAAAGGTAACAGGGTCTCAGCGATATCATTTTGAATTTCTTTGGAAGAAATTTGTTCAATTTTCTGAGGTCCAAATGGGGCATGCCCCTTCTTTTGGAACTAGAAAGTAATGGGAGTAGAACCCTGTGTTTCATTGATCCAGTGGAACTACTTCACTGCCCTGTTGTTCAGAAGGCCTTGTATCTCGGAGGCGAGAAGTTCTGACTGAAGTATTCACAGTGTTGGCTGCCATTTGGGGGGACAATCCAGAGGGTTCTCTGAGAAACTGAGGGAATATCCTCGGATTATCTGAGGACCCATTTGTCCAATGTTATGGACTTCCACTGGTTGTAGAATTGAGTCAGACGACCTCCCACTGCTAAGAAGTCCCCTCGGGCAGCTGAGGGTGGGACTTGGGCCGAAACTCAGAAGGCGGCACTGGGCACATTCGGTCCGTGCCTTCTGTTGTGTTTTCTTTGAGGCTGAGGGGCTTGACTTTTATTAAACCTCCCCTGCCTTTGCCTCAAAGGACTGACGGTTATGAACTGGCATTTGTTAACCCCCAGAAGAGGCGGAGAAGGTTCGAGCCAATTTAACGGCTGACCAAGTCTTTGTGTGGCCTCTAGAGCCTGCTCTACTTGAGGACCAAAGAGATACACACAATTGAAAGGCAACGCCATGACCTGTTGCTGCATCTTTCGTGAAACCTGAAGTACGCAGCCAGGAATGACGGTGGGTACAATGTCCGCCGCCGCGCTCGGAGGCAGTATCGAAGCGTCCATAGCTGCTTTAACCTGCTGGTTGTTGGACTTGATACCCTGATTATGGTTTGAAGAAGCTCTGAATTAGTGTCCGACTCGGTGAGAGCTGCTACCATTTGTTTGAGTGAATTCAAAGAATATACTCATACTGAGAAAAATAGCCCTGGTAGCTGGCAATACGCATACCCAGGGTGGATGTAGCAAAGATTCTCTTACCTAAAGTATCTATCTTACGAGATTCTTTGTTTATAGGTCGAGCTGTAGTAGTCTGAGGAAGGAGCGACCTTATCATTCTCTGCCAAGACTACAATAGGATCCACAAAGTCTTGAGAGGCCAAAATAGGTTGATCCTGAGGAGCAGCATACTTCCTATCTATGGACTTAGCCACAGAAGAAATGACAGCAGGATTATTCCATACCATTTGAGAAAGCATCTCAAAGGAGGGTTGTATCAGGGAGTTAAATCCATAGGGATGTCCGGGACATGAAGATACTGAGTCTTAAAAGCTTCCCAGGATCGATGTCCATAGTCTGGAAAGAAAGAGTGGAATTAAAATTTTTCAGCAGAGACTTAAATGACAGGTCCACACCACAGGCTCTGCAACAGGATTAGGTCCTGCTCCTTCCACATCATCACTCAGTCTAAGATATGGGTCAAGCTCAATATCATCTCCTGACAGTCCAGGAGGGACTGCATGGACAGAAAGGAATGAAAATCAGCAGGAAAAGAGGAAGGAAAAGAATTTGGAGAGAAGCCCTAAAGATTGGCAGATGAAAAGCCAGGCCTCGGTGCGAAGAAGAACCCAGCACTGAAGGCCACGACACCAATAATAAAGCAGATGGCGCCGAAGAAGAACATGGCACCCAGCCACACGACATGAGGCAGGCGCCCGAGAAACTCAACAGCGCCAAAAACCAGGCATGAAACCAAACCCAGGGCCCCAAAAATTTGGATCTGAGGAAAAGAAGGAAGAATACCAGGAGATAGAGGCATCGGTGTGGCTCCCTGCACCGCAGCCATGTGAAGGGGAAAACACCTGAGCGGGCCGACAGCACCGAAGAGGGCGCGCCGACAACTAGGACCCAACCGCCTGCCCGATTCCTCTGAAGAGCCTGAAGGCCCCAGAGTGACCGGCCAGGCAGCTGGACCAACCTCCAAGCCCACTGCTCCATCAGAGCGGCCCACTGATGAAACTGCTTATCGGGAGCCCTACCAGAAGGCGGGAAGGGCTCAATATCAAAGAGGTCGGTGACCAAACACAGAAACGGTGACTCTGAGCGAGGAGACCGGCAACTGACCCTAATGACCGACCGTCGACGCACAGACATATCAGAGGGCGACCTCGAGTGATGCCTTCTCTTTTTGACCCTCTGTGGGCTGAAGAAGAGCTCAAGGCGAACAGTGCCAGAATGCCACCATTTTCTTTATGCTTCCAGGGGACCATCCCCTCGGCACTGGACTGTCCATTATCAGACCCCCCAAAGAAGGCGGCAGACTGGACCCAGCCCGGCTGACTGAACAGTTTCATACAAAGTCTCCCTACCTCACCTGACCGGCTCATGGTCAACTCCGTCAATGTAGGCTGAGACTTCTTTCTTTGATAAAATAAATTATTGTAAGCGGTACTTTATTCGGAAAATACTACAAAATAATAAACTGAAAACTATGCTGCTAGTTTGAAGTTTGACTCCCGGCGAGGCCGTCGTCACTGAAGCGCACTTCGGCGAGCAGGAAAAAAGGAACTGAGGCGGTTGGAGGGTCGACGCCGAGATAGTCGTTGCCGCACGAGCCGAGGCTCATGGCGGCGCTCTTCACAGCTCCATCTCTGGCACCGACCTCCTGCAAAAAGTTTGCTCCCGCTGGGTCTAAGCGCTCGGTGTAGATCCTATTAGTGTGAATGAGTGGTGGAAATTTTATGTCCAGGAAGATCATGGGTTTGTCTTGGGAAGATGTGCCAGATAAACCTAGTTGAGTACTACGACTCGTGACCAAGAAACTGGACAAGGGCCATCACGGTGAATGTCCCGTATTTGGATTTCAGCAAGGCCTTTGATTCGGTGCTGCATGGGAGGCTGGGGGGAAGTTGGAGGATACCAGGGTGGGAACAAAATTGTCAAATGGATCACCAATTAGCTGAAGGAAGGCAGCAGAGGGTGGTAGTGGGAGGGAGCTCTCATCACCAAGGGATGTGACGATGGAGTGCCACAGGGATCAGTACTGGGACCGGTGCTGTTTGGGATATTCATAGCAGATACCTCATACGGAATCCAGAGTAAGATCAGTCTGTTCTGAGCGATACTAAAATGGGAGCTGTGGTAGATGATATAGATGGGTGGAAAGGGCTGCAGGATGACCTGACCAAACTACAGGAATGGTCGGAAATATGGCAGCTGGGGTTCAACACCAAGAAGTGCACAGTATTGCACTTTGGAACTAAGAACCAGGGAGGAGCTATCAGCTCGGAGGGTTCAAGCTGGACAGCACCAGGGAGGAGAAAGATCTCGGAGTGATTATAATGGGGAATATGAACAACTCAGCACAGTGCAGGAAGGCGGCAAAAAGCCAACAAGATGCTGGGGTGTATAGCGAGAGGTATCTCTTCCAGGAATAGGAGGTGATCCTTCTCCTGTACAGGGCACTGGTCAGACCGCAGCTGGAATACTGTGTGCAGTATTGGCGCCCATTCCTGAAGAAAGACATCAGATTATTAGAAGGGGTGTACAGCTGGGTGACAAAGGTGATCCAGGGTTTGGAGGGTATGTCCTCACGAGGATAGGCTGTGCGAAGCTAAACATGTATTCCCTGGAGGAGAGGAGGGATGGGGGATATGATTGAAACTTTTAATTCTAAAGGGTATTAACAAAACTGACACAGAGAGGATCCTCCAGATTAGAAGTGGGAGGACAAGAGAAGGCATAAATTGAGATTGGTGGGGAAGATTCAGTAGGAAATCAGGAGACACTTTTTCACTGAACAGGTGGTGGATAAGTGGAATGCCCTGCCTGAGGAGGTGGTAGCTTGTGGTATGGTGGGGGATTTAAGAGGGGTGGGACAGAGTGAGGGAGGGGTAATTAAGAGAAGGGGAGGGAGGGCATGGCAGCAGCAAGTTGAGGGGTTAGCTGCACAATCAAGCAGATTCGATAAGACTGTTAGGCCTGTTTCTGCAGGTGTTTTTGTTTGTTCGTATAATCTACCCAATTAAGATAATCTCTGTTAGCAGATTTTTTGCTCTTGCCTGAAAAGTTCCTTCCATGACTGTTTGGTTTCCTCCCACCAAAGTGCCACATCGCCATAAAACCCAGCCACAGATAACACTGCATACCATTCCTCTTCCAAGCTTGTTTGATTTTCCTATCTTCTAATAAAGAGTTATTCAGTCTCCACATGTTCTTTTTACATCTGGGGACTGGTCCCAGTTCATACTGACTGTAATGGACCTATGGTCTATGAATTCCCAGGCATGCATTTTTATATTTACCGGCTGTAAAGCAGAAGATACAAATTCAAAATCAATCCTGGTGGACAGGAAGCCTTTAAAATATGTATGACCTCCCAAGGGAAAGAAGACCTATATGCATCTCTTAAGTCTGCAGTTGAATTTATATTTTGCAAGGCTAAGGTGTCACAAAATTTAAGTCCATTATCTGATTTTCCAGTCCCACAATTAAGTCACCAGCCCAAATAACTAACCTAGATGTGTATCGTAAGGTTGTGTCTGTTTGAATAAAGTGACTCTTTTCGGCTTTAGTCGGAGGGGCGTAAATACATATCAACCTGAAACGCCACTATAAAAGGAAAATCCAGAAGCAATGCCAGCCCAAGTTGGATATCCAACGACCTGGAAACTTTAAGTCCTGAGTTATTAAATAAAATACCTACCCCATCACATAACTCTTCCCAAATGGACCAAAATGAAGACACCTTGGTCAAACTTTTGGAGCTTGCTGCAGCTCAAACTGGATTTTAATCTGGTGTCCAGTATACAATAAATGTCACTCCCTCCCTCCTGTAACATACCCAAAACAGTTATAATTTTTTATGTTTTTAATGCTGTTTACATTAACAGTAGTTACAGTAAGGGAGCCCATAAGAGATCAGATGGTGTAAGGGGACTATCAGTCTAAAGTAATCAAGGGTCTTAAGGCACCTCCTTCGTCTAGTGTGCGCCAGAGATATGATCATCACCACCCTTTCTCTATGTCTGAAGTAACGTCAGAAGTCATGGAGCTATGGAAGAGAATCAGATTCCTCACCCTCTGAATCCTCTCCCTGTTTTTCTGAAGACAAGGCTGCAAATTTATTACCCATCTTCCATGACTCCAAAACTTACTCTTCCCTTTAGAGACAGTTCTTGACTTAGGGGCCAAGAATTTTCCTACCCTGTTTCGTTTTTGGAGGTTGCTTTTTAAATGGCTGTTTTGACTGGGGGAGGGGCATTTCCTTTTCACGAGTTTTCTAAGATAGTGGCAACACTGGCAGAGCTAGAGGCTGGCTCAGAGGTGGTTTCAGCAACTTGAAGACCATCTGTCTGCGTGGGGAGCTTACCCCTCTACTTTCTGCCTACCCAGGCTAGCAATGTCCCGGGGGCAGCGGGGTCTGGTGCCGTCTGTAGCATCCAAATCTTGAGCATCAACTCTCTGGGCCTGCATTTGATGAGCCTTGATGATTAACCCTTAATGAGAAGGGCAATCATCCCTGTTATAGGAGGCCCAAGGCAATTACCATAACCATGACCAGTCTTTTGCACAGATTACATTTAAAAGGTTCAAACAATTTGCAGAACGTGACCATAATCAAGACAGTGACTACACCTAGGGCTGTCTCAGGCAGAACTGAAATCGTTGGGACCTGCATTTAAAGCAAGACTTACTGTAGTTTGCCCATATAGAATAATACACCCTATCTTTCCCAAGGTAAAAGGTGCTTGGTAAGGGTGCAGGCCCATTGTTTGTGGAAAACAGCTTCACTCTGATTGTCCATCCCCATTCCAGATCTGTTCCTATCTAGAATGGGGAGGGTCTATTCAGAACTTCACACCTTTGGTGTAACCAGAAAAGAATATCTTCAACATTAACTCCCTCGCTGCATAACATGATTGTGATATTCTTAACAGCAGGCTTGGTAAGAGGAACAGCCATATAAGGAATCCAAATTGGGCTATTTTTAAGTGTCTGTATTGAGACCAAAATCTATCAAGGCCTGACACAGTTTTAAAACTAACACTGTAGTTCCCACTACCTAAATGTATAAGTGCAAAATTTTCAGATGAAAAGAACTTCATTGAACCTTTCAAAGCTGCTTTACAACATATAACCTGTCAGGGGTTTCCAGCCCCCTTATATATAAACATACAGCGTTCCTATGAGGGTCTGGTTCCCTTTATTTTGAAATAAGTCAGCTAAGCGGAACACAGGGTTTAACCATGTCCTTCTAGCAGGGTCCTGCAGTAGAGCGAGGGACCCATTCTGTTTTCATTTGATTCAGAGGCCACAGAAACAGTTCTAGAAATGGAGGCCTGTTGAGGAGCAGAATCTGAATGTATACTTTCGCGGGGCCCATAAAGTTCACAACCACAGAAGTAACATTATCTGGTGGCATTTCAATAACATAATTTCTCTCAGATACAGCTGTAGAGATAGTTGAGGTAGCTACCTGTTCTTGCATAGCTAGAAGAATTCTAATATCGCTGCATATCCATGTCCTCAGGATCCGGAGCCACTGGCCATCACTTGTTTGAATCCAGCCGCATTCTCTAGCGTGCGGGCGGGTGACCAACTCAACCATTAAGTCAGTGTCTTCATTCTGTGCCCTAGAAGCACACTGAGCTGTCGAGAACCAAATAACAACACTGGCCAAAAGGGAAGTGCTTTGAGGTGTGACTTCCTTCTGCATCTTGCACCGCAATGCTTCTTCCGTAAGTTTTTAAGCAATAATTATTTATCAGAAATGACAGCATTCTATACCTGTATGTTTTCAGCATTTTCAGAGTTGCGTTGTGACCAGTCCATAGCCGCTTAAAAAACTCTTCAGGAACAACATTTTCATCAGCCTCTAGCATAGAAGGGCAGAGGAGGTGGCTTGCTCCTCTGTCTCTGTAGCACACTCCTTCCTCCTGGAACCACCAAAGTGGACATCTTGGATGATGGCCAAGAGTTCCCTACTGTCAGAGTAGGGGAATTTCCTGGTGTCCTGGACAAATTTCCACTTCACTAAAAAAATACCACCAACAGCTTAATCTGGTGTAATTTCAGTTGGTTACCATCTGTACCCCCGGTCGCCCCTGAAAAAGGGACTTCAAGTCTCAGTGGGCCTACCCAGTTGACAAAATTTCAATAAATAAAATAAAGAAAGACAGGAGACAGATTTCCTGGTTCACATGGAGGGCTGTGGAGCCATCATAATGAAAGAAGGAACTGTTCTTAGCACCGCATGACAAGGTATGGTTCTTTGTGGGACAAAGACTGGAGCTTGCCAATCCTCCTGGCTGAGCACATAGCAACTAAAAACATACTTTGTAAAGACAGCACATCCAACGGCACAGACAAAAGTGGTTAGAAAGGCTCTTACAGAAAGTATTCATAACCAGATTCCATGGGGAACAGGGACTGGAACAGAGGTTGACACCTGCTGACATCTCAGCAGAAAATGAATAACTTCCGGTTAGTCCTAGTGACAAACCCAAGGAGGATCCTAGAGCCGACACCTGCCCTCTCAGGGTGCTCAAAGCCAAACCTTTTTCCATCCCTTCCTACAGGAAATCCAAAATTTGCAGAACCATGGCTTTGGAAGGCGGATGTTCTTGTCCCTGGCCCAAGCTGAAAGGTGGTCCATATGTGAGCATAAGCTGCCGATGTGGAAAACTTCTTGGCAGCCATCAGGGTATCTACCACCGTCTTAGAGAAACCCTGTTTCAGGAATCTCTCTGTTCAGGAGCCAGGCCACGAGCAGCGCCCTCACAGATTTAGATGCAGAATGGGGCCCTGTGAGAGAAGGTCCTCCGAACTGGCAGACAAAATGGTGCACATTGAGGTAGGTTCACTAAGTCAGAGAACCACGGTCTTCTAAGCCACCCAGAGCTATTAGAAGAAGCTTCCTCTTAAGTGCCTTATTTTGTGTAGAATCTTGGGAGGAGAGGCAGAGGAGAATAGGCACATGCTCTGCTAAAATCCACTCTTGAAACAGAGCGTCCACTGCTTCCACCTGTGGACACCGGTAGCAGCTGAACAACTGTTAAACTTGAGCATTGTGGTTGGAGGAAAACAGATCAATCTGGGGATGACCAAACCTTTGACACAGAAGGTCGAACACCTCCGGTTCAACATCCATTCTCCTGGATGAACATTTTCATGGCCTAGCCATTAGGCTTAATTGTTCAACTCCCACCAAGTGGACTGCTGACAGAGAGGAGATTCTTCCTCTGCCAACAGCAAGAGATCGGCTTATTATAGCATTCCCTTGCTGTTTGTACCTCCTTGACTGTTTATGCACACCACTATGACAGCGTACTCTGACCTTACTTTCATGGCTTTTGGCTGCACTTGAGATTGAAAATGACGGAGAGCGGGTGCACTGCCCTCATCTCCAGAACGTTTATGTGTAGTTTCTGTTCCGCGCTGACAAAGTCCTCTGAATTGGAAAGTGTTCCAGGACTGGCCCCAAGCCAACAAGCTGGCATTGGAAGTCAGAATCAACTCTGGGGGACTTCAAGAGGGACCCTTGCTCAGATTCTCCGAACTCACCCACCAACTCAGTGACTGCTGCAGCTGTGTTGAGTGGGGATCCTAACCTGATAATCCTCCAGGTTGGATCCCAGGCTGACAGTAACTCCATCTGTAGGGGCCACATGTGAAGCAAGCCCACGGAACTAGTTCTATCACTGTCGTCATGAGGCCCAGAATTGTGCCAAGTGGTGCGCTGAAGTCGAGATTGTCTCCTCAGCCACTGAATCTCTCTGAACAGGGTCTCCTTTCTGGCTGGCAAGAGAAAGACCCTCTCTTGATCCATTCTGAACACCATTCTCAGGTTTTCCAGGGTCTGAGGCGGCTCAGGAGAGCTTTCTCCTGATTCACTACCCAGCGGTGGGACTCCAATGTCTCCAGGGTCCTGTTCACCGACATCCTTGTTAATGGCGAGATGGTGCTTGAATGAGCAGATCGTCCAGGTGAGGTAGACATGATGTCCCTCCTGTTGGAGTTGAGCCATCAGGACTATGAGCACCTTAGGAAAACACTGGGGGCTGTTGCCAGCGAAACATGACAAGCCCTGTACTGGAAGTGCTGTCCCAGGACGAGAACCTGAGGAACCTCTGATGAGACTGTCAGATGGGGATGTGGAGATATGCATCCACAGATCTAAGAGCTAGATAATCCCTGGCTGGACAGCTCGGATGACTGAGCATAGGGACTCCATCTTGAAGTCGTGTGGCCCACGAACTTGTTTAGGTGTTCAGATCCAGAATAGGTCTGAAATCCCCCCGACTTATTGGTTACTACAAAATAGTTCGAGTACAATCCCAGGGCCTTGCTCACTGAGAGGCACTGGCACAGTCACCCTGATTTAAGTGAGGTGGTCCTGGGTCTGCTCTCTGCTTGTCTCTTCACGAGGTCCTTTGGAACCAGGGATGGCAGAAGCGACACTCTGAGGAAATTGCAGAAAATTCTATTGCATAATCTAAAGACAGAATTTGCAAAACCCAAGCATCTGAAGTTATCCTGGACCCATCTTGTATAAACATTGTGCAGTCTTTCCACCAAGGCAGGGAGGCAGAGATGGGCTCATGTATTCTCACTCTGAGGGAGCATGCTTTGCCTGGGCCTCCGTTGCATCTTTGAGCAAGGGCTCCTCTGCTACTATTGCTCTTGAAACCAGAATAGGCTTCTTCTCTGGTTCCCGAAGTTCGAAAGGAACAAAAAAAACTAGATACTGTTTCTGTCAATTGCCTCTTTGACCTTTTGGAGTTGAACGGCCTTTGCTGTTGCTTTGACATAGGAAGATGGCACTTTTATCCTGGATATCTTTCAAAATATCATCCAGGCCAGAACCAAACAACAAGCCTCCCTCAAAGGCTAAATTAAACAGCTTGGTCTTCAAAGCCTAATCAGTGACCCAGTGCTGAAGCCACACTCCTTGCACTAGCGCAGACAGTACTGTAAGTGGAGTGAGCTGACATGTACAGTCCTCCACCATGGCATCCCCTAAGAAAGTGGAGGCCATGGATACCAACTGCAAAATCTCACCCTTTGAATCGGGGTAACAAAGCTGCCCATGGTCGTAACCAACAAGTTTAAAGCTCTGGTAATAATAAAGGAGGCACAGGAGGTGGCAGAGGTTTCTGTGTTGGAGGTGGAAGCTCTTCTGCACACAGCATCCACTCCTTGTGCAAATTCATTAACACCAAGGACCCTTCAATAGGGACAATGGTATGTCTGATGGAATTATGAACTGTCTTATTGGCTAGAGGAGGGGTTTCTCACTTGCAAATATTTTCTTCCAAAAAGGAAACACGTAGTTTAGGTTTCAGCAGGTATTTTCTTTGGTCTGCACCTGCCCATTCCTGTTCAATAATTTGGTCACAGTGAAGAAAGTTCAGAAAACACTTTGGAGCAGAGAAGGATGCAGACAGGATAGGATTAATATCCAGTGCCTCCATGGATTGCACCTCTTTGAGCTGTAATGACCTACATGTTTCAGTTATCAGATTAGACAAAGACTTAGCAACAAGCAGGGAGGGATAGGAATCTTCCTCTTGCTCCTCCTCCCTCCTCCTCCTCCTCCTCTGAGGGTTCATCCTCCTCCTCATCAAGTAGCTTCCTAGGGTCAGAATTTTCCCAAGATCCCCAATACCCTCATCCTGACCATCTGTATGGTCAGGCTCATGGTTTGCCTGCAGATCCATATTAGCAGCCCTGTCCTGCGGCACACCTGGATGTGCCTGTGTGGGGCCCCTGACCTGAGGGGCCCAGTTTGGGGGTCAAGTGTGTCCGATGGGAAGTCCTGCAGAACATCACGCCCAAAAGCTCTCCTAAGAGCAACAAGAAAGATTTATGCAATTCTGCTTTGCCACTGCCAACTGGTACACCAGGTGCATGACCCCCCACGCAGCTCGGAGGTCCAAATGGGAGGAACCATAAGAGACATATAGCTTGAGAAACACAGTGGGGGCAATATGAACTCAGAGGAGAGGGTCTCATTACTCATTTGCAGGACTTACATCTTTTGAAAGTCAGAGGTCTCTGATAAGCCATAGTGCCAACTAAATAGCCTTGCAGGTGCCCAAGGTTAAAGAACTGTCAGTTTCCTCAAGCAGAAAAATATAGGACTACTGCCACGATCTTCACCTGCTATTGTGGGCAAAAGCAAAGAAACAGCAAGGAACACACCTGTTAGCCAGCGGTTGCCAGGAAAATGAAAAAAGAACAGCCAGTTGGGTTGATAATACCTATAAAAAGAGCCATGTCTAGCTGATGAAATAGAGCTGGCACACGCGGCCCTAATGTGTGCATGAGCGTGACATCTGCATGTCGGGGAGGTGTACAACACAGGCATGCACAAAGTGCACTGAGGCTAACAAGCCTGAATAGAAAGAAGCACACACTTGCCCAATGGATAGGAGAGGAAAATGGAGGAAGTGACGGTTCAATGCAGCCAAGTAGAAAACCTGCCACACAGTCTGAGGAGGAAAAAATAAACTGTAAATCCAGTGACTGCAATCCTTGCAGAGTGAAAAGTTGCCATCCAGACAGACTTTTTATTTTTGTTTGCTGCAGAGAAAATTAAAAGGTCAATGTCCCTTCAGCAAGGTGGGACCAAATAAAGTGGAAAAGTCCCAAAACCCAGAATAAAAGGACACCTGCCAGGCAGTACACAACAAGACACCCTGTGAGAGTGGGAAGTGGGGTGGGGGTGGGGTACCGACACCCAGAGATGGAGGAAGCCCAGGAAATGCCCTAATTCAAGCAAACAGAGAAAAAACAAGTACTTACATGACACATCATTTTTTTATACAGAGACCTGTTAACCTAAATAGCCCTCATCTATGTGGCAGGCGTGGCCCCAGTCCACGCACAGGCAGTGGAAATGGGAAAAAAGGCAGGTTAGCCAATTTGAAAGCCGCTGCTTAACAGGCATGATTTTAATATAGGGGTACTCCCTGTGACCAGGTAGCCCCAACCTGCTATGCAGAACTACAGCCTCAAGGTAGAAAAGATTCTCCTTCAGAGAAGCTGTCAGTTGTTTCCCTTTGATGGCACAGCAAAGACTGGAGAGTTGCTGTTGTCCAGAATGCTCATGTGCTCAATATTCTAAACTGCTTCAGTCTTTGGGCTGTACCATTTCCCTAGTAGGGATGCACAACACCCAGTTGTAAAGACTATCCATTGACAATGTGGAGTACTATGGAATAATAATTTTATTCTAGTAAGCTTAGGTAAAGAGAGGCAAATGGTAAAATCTGCAATCAGTATATTAAACATTTTTGTCCTTTAATTACATTCTTTTATCTTAGATGCTACATTTCTGTTTATGCAGATCATTGTTTTGTATGAGTGTCTCAGACAGTTGTGCTAACTACTTGCTACCTCAGCATACTTTTCCGAAATCACAGACTCCATGGCAGCTCACAATAGCCAGCAGGAAGCACAAACAGTGGCACAAGACTGTGTTTTCTTCACCTCCTTTGGATCTGGTCAAATGTAAATTGGCCCTCAAGTACTATTTTGCCCCACAACACACATTCATACAGAAATACCCACACACACATACACTCTCTTATGGGAAGCCATTCAATTCAAATTTACAGTTTTCAGAATATAATTAACAGTGACATGTCTATGACTAACAACAAACTGTTTGCAGCATAATATTATGACAATAACAAACATGAAAATGAGTATATCACACACTGAAATGGTTATGAGACCTTCTGAAATGGTCATGACCGATACCAAAATGTGTATGACACATACCAAACTGGATATGACATACACCAAGATGGATATGACATACACCAACATGGAAATAACACTTATTAGAATAAGTATGACATATACCAAAATGGCTAGGACATATATTGAAACAGGTAATATGCATCTCAAAATAGATATGACACATACCAAACTGGGTATGACACACACTAAAATGGGTATGATACAAACCAAAATGGATATGTTAACCAGAATCGGTATGATGCATAAAAAATAATTATGACACATACTGAAATGGATATGGCCCATACTGAAATGATTATGACACATAGCAAAATGGGAATGGCATACCGAAATGGGTTTAGCACTAACTGAAATGGATATGACACACCACGGAAAATGGTATGACACATGTTGAAATAATTGTGGCACATACCTAAATGGATATGACCTATACGAAATGGCTATAGCACATAGCAAAATGGGTATCACATGCGAAACGGGTATGACACAAACTGAACTGGATATGGCACACCACGAAACTGGTATGACACACACTGAAATAATTATGACCCATACTGAAATGGATATGACACATGGCAAAATGGGTATGACATACCAAAATGGGATTGACACTAACTGAAATTGGCTTGATACACACTGAAAATGGAATGACACATGCTGAAATAATAATGACACATATCGAAATGGATATCACCCATACTGAAATGGCTAGGACACATAACAAAATGGGTAAGAGACAAACTGACCTGGATATGGCACACTTTGAAATTGGTGTGACACACTGAAATAGCTCTGACACACAGCTAAATGTATATGACCCATACTGAAATGGATATGACACATAGTAAAATGGGTATGACATACCGAAATGGTAATAGCATACACCAATATGGCTATAGCACAAACTGACATGGATATGACACACACCGACATGGGTATGTCAAATAGTGAAATAATTACGACACATACCAAAATGAATATGTCACGTGTTGAAATGAGTATGACACATACCAGAATGGGTAAAACACATACCAAAATGGGTATGACAAAAACAAAATGTATGTGACATGCACCAATATAGGTGTGACACATACTGAAATCATTATGACAGGCACCAAAATGGATATGACACAAACTGAAATGGTTATGACACATACAAAATATATAACACATACTGAAATAATTATGACACATGCCAAAATATATATGACCTATACTAAAATGAATATAATACATAATAAATAGGGTATAATGTATACCAAAATGAATATGACATATACTGAATTGTAGATTATACTTATTTAATATATTGATACTCTTGATAAATGTGTACTGTAGTAAATAAAATGGTTATGAAGTACTGAAAACAAAATCATATATTAAAGTGTGTATGTTGCATACTGAAATGAGCATATAGCAAACTGAATTGTTGCCAAACTTGCAAGGCATAGACTGAATGGAGTGCAAAATGTGCCAAGGTGTGAATATAGCAAACTGAAATGTTGTGATACACCAAGATGAGTATAACACATACTGAACTGATTATAATACAGTGAAAACACATGACTTGTACAACCAATCAGAGTGCAGCATCACCCCTGAGATTTTGTAGGACTCACCAGTTCTTGTTCAGCTTCACTGCAGGCAGAGCTCCTTAAATTATGTTAATCAGGAATATGCATAATGTATATTTTAAATTATTTTGCTACTGTACCAGGTTTACTTTTTTTTTAGTTTCTGTTAAGATGACCTTTGTTTTCAAAAGTTTTATCTGATTTTATTAAAAAAATCGCCCAGTCAGTTGTACCACTCCACAATCCATACACCATTATTATGGAGCATAGTTCCCCATGGATGAATCCACAGAGGAGACTAAGGAGGTTGCGGACAACTGTCACAAGGCGCCCCACAGGAAGGAGGAGAGGACACCACAAGAAAGGAAGCAGCTCCTGGTGGGCTCAGTTGGGGGATAGAACTGTGAGGGAATCAGGGAATACATGTAGGTGCCTGCCTGGCACCATGGCTTGGAGGGACAGGAAGCGCATCTTCAGGATCATGAGAACAGCTGCACGAGAGACTGAGCTGGAGGTCATTGTCCACCTAGGGATGAATGACTTGGCTCAACATGAGACTAGAGCAGTGCAGGAGGAGTTTGTGGAGTTGGGGAGGGCCTAAGGCAAGTAGCAACATAGTATCCTTCTCAGAGGTGCTGCCTGTCTATGGCAAGAGTGAGAAGTAGGGTACTTCTGCACCATGAGATTCCAATGAATGGTTGAAAAATGGTGCAGACAAGGGTTTGGCTTCATTGGGACTAGGGTTCCACCTGGAGGATATCAGCTTATACTGGCAGGATGGTCTGCATCTGTCCAGGAAGGAACAAGTCTAGTGGGCGATCAGTTTAAATGCTTTATTGGCAGCTTTTAAACTAGTCAAGGGGAGCACTGATAAGCAGCAGGGATTCCCGCCTCCCCTACAAACCGAGTACTAAATGAGGTAAAGACCAAGGTAAAAAGGTCAGGAGGGAGCAGAACAGGGTAAATGGAGAAAGCAAAGTCAATGAGGATAGGGATGGTGCTACAAGAGGTAAAGCCATCGAAAATGGAAAGCAATGAGTACTAATGCCCATAGTCTGGGTAACGAACTTCCTGAATTAGTGTCCTTGATGGAGGAGGAACATCTGTATATTGTGGCAGTCACAGAAACATGGTACACACAGAACCATGACTGGGACGTAAACATACCAGGATACACTATCTACAGGAGGGACAGGGAAGGTACAAGAGGAGGTGGAGCAGCTCTCTACATAAAGCAACAGAACAAAAGGGTAAACAGGGAGGAGAGAAGCACTGTGGGTCCATTTGGAGACAGGCAATGGCACCACAATCCACACAGGGTTGTATACAGACCCCCATCTCAGGGGAGAAATCAACAGGAAAATGATAGAAAGTATCCTTAGAATGGCAGAGAAAGGACAGGTATTGCTAATGGGGATCTGAATATGCCAGATGTTAACTGGAGTGCATTTACAGCAGCCACGTCTAAGAGTGGGTTATTTTAGATGCCCTACAGGGCATGTCTTAGACAACTAGTATCGGAACCCACTAGAGAGGGAGCAATCTTAGACCTGGTACTTTCAAATGGAGATGGCGAGAGGATCACAGATTTAGAAGTGGGTAGCCATCTGGGAACTAGTGACCATCGAACAGTATGGTTCACGATAAACACAGCAGTACAGTCAAGCCATACAAGGGCAAAGGTACTGGACTTTAGGAGGCGGACTTTGTCAAAATGGGTGAGTGCCTAAGGAATGCACTAGCAAATGGGCAGGAAGGAGGGATGAAGGAACAATGGGAATAATGAAAACTGCCATCATAGAGGCAACAAGCCTTTGTGTGCAGCAAAAAACAAACGATGTAAGAAACCACCATGGTTCTCAAAGGAGGTGGCAGGAAGGTTAGGGGAAAAGAGAGCATTCAGGAGTACAAGGAATCACAGAAGGAGCAGGATAGAGAATTGTATCAGTTAAAGCAAAGGAAGCGGGAAAGGCAGTCAGACAGCAAAGGCGAAACGAGGAAAAGACTGCCAACTCAGTTAAGAAGGATAAAACCTATTATAGGTACATCAGGGGCGAAGGAAGATCAAGGGAGGGATAGCGAGGCTTAATAAAGAGGAGAGGGGTGGGCAGAGGGTGACTGTGAAAAGGCAGAGATACTAAACAAATACTTTTGCTCAGTATTCACAAATGAAGAGGGCATGTTGTGTGGTCCATGGACCGCATGACCCTGGTATGCACACACACACCACTGTGCACATACAGGGCTGCGGCAGGCAGCGGACAGGGAGTGCTTGGATCATGACCGCGCAGCTTGCACGGCCGCCACGGACATACGGACGGCCCCACGAGACTGCCCAACAAACGCAGGTCAGCGGCGCCACAGGGGTGTCACAGATATTCCCCAGAGTGTCACTCGGAACACGACCAGTCCTCGCAGGCGTCTGCAGGCTCCCAAACAGGCCCGCTCCAGGCATGCCTGGAATGCCCTAGCGGATCCCAGCGGACAATGCGGGGTAGTATGATGCGGGACCGAGGGTGGAGAATGCACTCTGCGGTGACTGTTTGAACGGCTCTGCACCAGGGTGGTCAGTGGTGCTAGGCCGGCCGTGACACAGCGATGAACCGATCCAGGTGTGCAGTCGTGTCCTCCCGCGTGTGTGGCCTCAGCCAGGAGCTGCTCATAGTCCGGTCACCCTCCCTGCAGACTGGCGCAGCTCAGTGCGAGTGCACGCACCCCTTGACGACCTGTATCTGTTGCTCCATGAATGCCTGGAGCAGGCGGGTGTGTCTTCCGGTCAGAGGTCAGTGCCCTGGGGGCTTGGGCATTGCACACAGCCGGGAGTTGCATGGACCTGTGGCTCAGCCCCCGCTCAGGTGGGGCTGCACAGCAGAGCCCCTGAGCTATTGCTGTCTGCAGGCACCCGGACCCCCTCGGCACTGTCCTGCTGCCCCTCTGGCCGCTGTGCGTGATGGCGTTGGGGCAGCTGCACCGCCACTGCCGCACAGTATGGACTGTGCCAGAGTCGTTGTCCACCGCCTCACAGGCGGTGCAGCTGAAGGTTCACAAGCACCACTTGGGCACCATCAGCGCTGCTGTGTCAGTGCGTGGTAGGGGTGCCTCCCCTGGTCGGCCTCACCACTGTCCAGGATAGCGGTCATGTCGTCATTGGAACTGGACCCCACCCGATCAGTGTCTCAGCACACTGGACACCATGGCTGGCATTCCACTGAAACATTGCCTGGGCCTCATCTGCGCCACGCCTACAGGCATCCAGTCGGACAGTGGGATGGGCGGCAGCGGTCCGGACCCGGACTCCAGTGGAGGTGGATGGGTGCTCCTCCAGGTCACGACAGCCCCAAGGTGGGCACCGCCACCCCTGCAGCTGCACGAGGCACTCAGGATCTGTAAGGGAACACATACATGTTAGTGCACGCCACATCCTCCTGCCCTTGCACCCCATCCCTTGAGCCGCTGTACCTACCATGCGGCAATGAACTTCCCAGTCTGGAATTCACCACGGAACACCTCAACGTGCGCCGCATGGTCACCGCCACCAGCTCCTCCTGCGGTGTCAGCTGTGGCACCTCAGGCTGCCCACCACCCGTGGCGGCACGTCACGGCCCAGATGGCAGTCACCTTCTCCTTTATCCTCCTCTGGTCCGTGCCCACCTTTTCTTGCACTCTGTGCTGACCTCTGATGGCTGCCCTGCAGGTTCACAGCCCAGCCACTCCCTCCCATGCCTCCGCCCTGGCCTGCGGGGTGCCTGTGGAGCCACTCAGAAGGGACTCCTGGTCCAGGTAAGCATCATACAGGGCATCGCACTCTGCCCTTGTGAAAGTGGGCCTGCGCCTCCATGCAGGCCTCTGCTCCTCGTGCTCCGACATGCTCATTCCTGTGGGTGAGGACATGTGGTTAGTGCTGGTTGCCACACAGGTGCCCCCACAATCCTCTGTCCCGACATGCCCACTGCCTGGCGTCTTACCTGTGAAGGATGCAATACGGTCTGGTGCCTGTGCAGTCCCATGGCACCTTTATAGCACATCACATGCAAATGAGGAATGCGTAACTGTAATGAGATGCAAATGCCTCTGATGCGCGTGGATAGGCTGATCAGCTCATCAGCATATGCCCGCTGAATATTGCGGAATGCGCACAGGCGCATTGGAGATGCGCATGCTCAAGCCATGGCACAACTGTATGACATGCGCGATCCGCCTGGCACAGTGCATGTGCACACTGGCGTGTATGTCGGTGGCGCTTCCTACGCAGATGTACACCATACGCTGCACGGGTGCTCTGCCGCTTATTGAGCATGTGGTGCACGCGCTCTGTATACCCTGTGGTGCCCGTGCACCATTGGAACATAGCCCATGGGCACACTGGGTCCTATGGCACACCATGCCTTCCGTGCCCTGTCACGCTGTCACGCACAGTGCACATGCCGACCTTGACCCGACATGTGTCCCTTGACACTGGGTGCCTGTGGCATGTGCCGACACTACCCCAGCTGAACTGCGCAGCAACGAGGCATGCATGATTAGGGATGGCAGCGCATGACCAGGCGTGTCACGCACCCATCACACGTGGCGGCTCCTGCACTACCGACCGCCATTTTGGCTCAGCGGAGCAGATTGCAGCATGCCTCGCGGGAACACAGCAAGGGTGCCCAATTGGAGCGAGTCGAGCTGGTCAGCCTGGTGGCACTAGTGGAGCCTCATGTGGCACCCTATGGGCAGGTGCCCTGGACTGCACGCTCCGAGGTGTGGCAAGGGTGACCAAGGGGTTAGAGAGTCCACTGGGTCCCAGCATAGCGGGAAGCAGTGCCACCACAGGTATGGGGACCTACGGTGGAGGATCTGGACTGACTGAGGACACTGCAGGCACACATCCGGGGCGCCGTGCCACGGCCAGGTGAGTGCACATCCCGGACTGTGCCTTATCAGTGTTCTGTGGGGTGCCAGCAGGTGTCACACCGTGCTGCTGGGGGGCTGTGGCTGGGATCGATGCTGGCCGTGGCAGCGCACCATGGTGTCCGTGCAGCAACACCACTGCACAGGGACATGGGGTATACTGTGCTGGAGGAGTAGGGTGCATGGGTTGTTGCCCGGTGCTGATGTTTGCATCTCACTGTTTCCCTACTAGGCCCTGAGGATCGGGCCAGAGCCAGGATGGCAGGAGCTGCTCCAACAGTGGCACATGGGCGAGGATGCTGGCCAGCGGGAGGTGCTGGCGGACAGGTGCCAGTCGTGCTGCAGCAGCATGCAGGTAGGCACTCTGTTGGTATCGTTGTTGTGTGGGGTTGGGGTGGGCCACAGCCCCGTGCCTATAGCCATTACAGCCGTGCATGCCGGCATGGTCCGTGCACCATGCCATGCATTTTGCATGTGTGTGGCTGCTGCGGGGGCTGTGGGTGCATCAGGTCCCAGCCAGGCCACTGCCATCCCCCACAATGCCCATTTGTCTGGCGGCCATGGATGTGGCATTCTGCGCATGGCTGGTGGTGGTATGCAGTGCTGTGCATGGCTGTGGATGGTCGTGATGGCGGCTCGTGTGGACACACATGCTGCGGATGGCTGTGTGCCTACTACAGGGCACATGTCACTGCTTTCCCACACGCATGGTGGATGGGCCTACAGTCGTATGGGCGTGCACTCTTCCATGTTCCCTCCTTTGTCCTAGGTGTCCGAGTGGATGTCCACACCAGGCTGCTGAAGAGGATCCTGAGCGTCGCCACGGCCATCCTTGTGGTGGCCCACATCATAAGGCAGGCCCTTTGCAGGCTGCAGAGGTGACAATGGACAAGGTGCAGGTAGAGCATGAACGTCATGGGGCCCATTGGCCTGCATCACCCTTCCTTCCCCTGACCCCCCTTCCCTTCCTCCATTGGACCCTGCCTAGCCATGTCCCCTGTTTCCGCCCCCTTAGCCAGCCTACCATCTTGATTGTGGCCTCCCGTTTCTGACCCCTATCCCTGTTCCTCTGTATATAGTTTCTGTTGTTTGTTACTTTTAATACACTTCTATTTTGTTAGTCATCCGTGTCTGTGTCTGCTTGTAGTATGGAGCCATGCTACAGTGGTGTGCATGGTAGCCGTGTGGTATGTCTGGGGGTCAACTGGGGTTTGTATCTGGTGGTTCTGTGCCCAGTGGCTGATGTGTGTGCCCTGGGCACGTGTGATCCTGCTGGGCTCTGTGGCCTGTGTGTTGTGTGCTGTCGGCATGTGTGTTGTCAGCTATGGTCCCGGTGGCATGTCCTGTGCCATCCTGTGGGTGTTGCCCGTGGCTGCCTGCCAGTGGTCATTGGTGTCATGCCACCTCCATGCACTGCTATGGTTCGGCGTAGTCGGGCCTGCAGCTGTGTCTGCCTTGCCTCCTCCTGACACCCACTGTACCCTGGTGGCAGTGTGTCCTGCTCTTGGGCCTGCTCCACACTGTGCGGGTGCTCTGTGTCATGGCTCATGCGCCTCTGTCCCTTGCCTGGCCCATGTTGTGCTCTTGCGCTTCCTGCCTTGCTCCGCGCGCAGCCCAGGTTGTGAGATGGCACCTGCTGACTTGCTCCCCGGCACAGCCTTTGTTGTGCCATGGCGCATCCCTCGTTATTCAGACGCCTGCGCTGTCACTTGCCGTTGTGCTCAGCCTTTGACTATCATGTTGGGTACACTGGTGCAGTGTACATGCGCCTGCACAGCTGTTGCGCCTGCCTCTGGTGCATTTCTGAATATCCCATCCTATGTTTCTATGTTTCTAAAATACTGTTATATGTGTTCTTTCTGTAAGGTTATATTTAATACCAGATAAATCCATCCTGCACTTGTTTTTTCCAAAGTTATACAGTATGTTGTGTTGTACAATATTTTGTTTGCCCTGTAAAAGAGGGGCATTACCAAAAGATCTGTAGCTCAGGATTATCTCATAACTGTGTGTTTTAACTAAACTTTACCGACTTACTTAAGGTTAGAGTTTTTCTTTGCTGCATTCTGAAAACTAATGTCAGTATTTTACCACTTTTATGAACAGTAAATTAAATAAATTAGCCATTTTTAGTTTGCAAAATAAGTGCCAGGACACATATTTTACACTACTGGAAAGCTGAGAATCTCTAACAGTATAACCCAGTTGTTTGTAGTTTATGACATTATAGAGCACACAGCCCCATTATTAATGTCCAATTTTCTTCTAAAAAATGGCAGTTTGTGAATCTAGTTATTCATTTCACTGCCCTTTCTCCCCAGATTTCTGACTTTTATAAGAGAAGTGTTACATTTTACAGGCTTCAGTACATGTGCTGAACTACTGAATCATTAAAGGCAGCATCAACACCAGGTTAGTGAGCTACTGTTTTTTCTTCAGACTGTATTGTTGAGGATAAATACAGGTTACTCACCTGTAACAGGAGTTCTAGGAGTGGTACATGTTGTTCATCCACACTTTGTGGCAGGTCCCTTGCCGCTTAAATCTTGCGGAAGTTCTTCAAGCTGGCTCCTCCCACCCACCGGGTGGTAAAACCCTCGGCTCCACCCCATGACGCCAGATCTAGCCGCTGGAAGCCAGGTTGCGTTGAAGGCGGGGAGGTCGGGTGGGTCGTGTGGATGATCAACATATACCACTCCTAGAACTCCTGTTACAGGTGAGTAGCCTGTATTTCTAGGGACATGGATATGTTGTTCAATCCACACTATCTGGCAGACTCCTAGCAGTTCTCCGGGAGGAGAGAGGCAAGGCACCCCATACTTAGGGAATAAGGACTGGAAAGCTGAGGTCCAAAACCAGCATCCCGGCGTGACTCTAGGTCAATGTGGTAATGGGAAATGAAGGTGTGTGCTGACTTCCAGGTAGCAGCCCTGCAGATTTCCTTGATAGGGACATCCCTAGAAGCAGCCACCGATGCAGCAGTATGGCGGGTAGAATGAGCTCTTATCCCTTTGGGAGGCTCCATGCCCACCAACTTATAGCAAAGATCTATGTAGGAGGTGACCCACCTGCCTATCATCCGCTTGGCTGCAGGTCTGCCAGGTGCGGCTTAAGCGTATGTAACAAACAGCTGGTGAACCTCTCCCCGAACATTAGCCATTTGCTCCTTATAATAAGAGTGCTCTTCTAGGGTCCAAAGTATGGAGCCTATATTTGGCCTCCGAGGTGTGACTGGGGTAGAACACTGGCAGAGTCAACACCTGTTTAAGGTGAAACTCTGACACCACCTTCGGAAGGAATTTCGGATGGGGGCGAAGGACAACCTTGTCCCTGTGGAAGACCAGATAAGGAGACTCAATGGAAAGCGCCTGGAGCTCTCCCATCCTTCTGGCTGACGTGATAGCCACCGAGAAGGCGGTCTTCCACGACATGTGAGAGATGTCACACCTGTGCATTGGTTTGAATATCTTGCCCATGAGCTTAGCCAATACCAGCAGTAGATCCCACAGAGGTGGAGGTTCTTGTACTGGAGGATATGTGATCAAGGCCTTTGAAAAGCACCCGACCACCTTCTCCTGCACCACTAACTGCTTGCCAGCCTGGCCCAGTAAGCAGAGATGGCTGCCAGGTGCACCTTAAGGGTCATCAACCAAAGCCCTAGCTGAGAAAGGGACCACAGGTAGTCCAGAATGCTGGCCAAGCAACAGGAAGAAGAGTCCAACCCCTTGTCCTGACACCAAATGGAGAATCTCTTCCATTTGAAGGCATAGCATTTCCTGGTTGACTCCTTACGGGATGCCTCAACGATGTTGAGGACCTCGTCGGAAAGACCCAAGGCCTGGAACTCTAGCCGCTCAGGAACCAAGCTGTCAAGTGCAGGGACTGAAGGTCCAGATGGAGAACCTTCCCTTGTCATCTGAGAGCAGGTCCGGGTGGGCTGGAAGCCGCCTGGGAGTCTGGAGCTGAGGCTGAGGAGATCTGGGTACCAGAACTGGCGGGGCCAGTCTGGGGCTACCAGAATCACCTGCGCCTTGTCCCTCTTCACCTTGAGAAGCACCTTGTGGATCAAGAAATGGAGGGAAGGCGTAGAAGAGCCCAGGGTCCACGGCCTCGAGAGGCATCCCCTGCAGCGAGCCCTGCTGAGGGGATGGGCATAAAACAGCCTCAACCGCATTCTCCATGGGGCGAACAAGTCCACCTGAGGGTAGCCCCAATGGGAGAACAGATCTTGTACTAGCTCTGGCAGGAGAGACCACTCGTAAGAAGCAGCACCTATCTGGCTGAGGGCATTGGCCAGACTGTTGGAGGCTCCTGCCACATGGATGGCTAGGAGATCCACCTCAGGCTGATCACGAGAGACCAGATCACGGAGAGCCTTCTTGCACAGAGGCAAGGAGTGCATCCCACCCTGACAGTTGAGGTAGTACATGGTCGTGGTGTGTCTGTTTGGACCTGAACCACCTGACCCTGTACAAGCGAGGCAAGGCAGTGAGGGCTTGTCGAACCGCGAGCTCCAGCAGGTTGATGTGGCATCGAGACTCCTGGGGGACCAGAGGCCGTGGGCTCTGAGCTCCCCAGATGGGCACCCAACCCATCAGATAGGCATCGGCCGTTAGAGTGACTGTCGGCTCGGGGTAGAAGACGGGATACCCTCCTGCAGATGAGCTGGGACAAGCCACCACTGCAGGCCGTCCCACATCTCCTGGGTCACTGCCACCCGGCTGGTCCAGGGACCAGAGCTCTGTGACCATTGGCTGGCCAGCCCCACTGCAGGGGACACATGCCAGCAGGCCCAACAGACCACGCTGGTGCAGGCTGCCATGAGGCCCAGGAGGCGCAGGAAGTCCCGGCAGGAGCAATTGCCCAACCAGAAATGATTGGGCAAAGGAGGAAAGGACCTCGCCCTGTCCGCGGAGCCGGGCTCTGGCACAAGAGAGTCGAGCTCTGCCCGATGAACTGAATCACCTGCTGTGGCACGAGTTCCGATTTGGCCTCGTTGATGAGGAGCAGGATCTGACAGCAAACCTGGAGGGCCAGATCCTGGACGCTCCACCTCCAACCTGGAGGGGCTGCAATCAACCAGTCACCCAGGTAAGGGTACACCGGACCCTCAGCACCTGCAGAATGCTGTCACCACTGCCGTGCATTTGGTGAAGACCCTGGGAGCTGAGAGAGGCTGAAGGGCATGGCCCGGAACTCGTAAGGAGATCTTTCTGCTCTGAAGTGGAGAAATCGCTGATGAGACGATGGATTGGGACGTAAGAACAGCGTCCTGAAGGTCCAGCGAACAGAACCACATGCCTGGTTCCAAGAATGAAATGATCTGAGCCAGAGTGACCATCCTGAAGATCGAGGCCTTAGGAACTTGTTCAGGTCATGCAGGTCGAGAATGGGGCCAGCCCCGATCTGTTTGGGACCAGGAAGTACCTGGACACAAACCCTGGGTCTGGAGGAGGGTCTGCCACTTGCTGATCACCTCCTCTGGAGGAGCAAGGCAATGTCGGCTCGATGAGCCAACAGAGAGGCTTCGGAACCCATTGTCCCCATGGGCGAGGCTCGATATGGAGCCATGGGGCGACGCTCGATATGGAGGAAACTGCTTGAATTCCAGAGGCAGACCCCTGCCGACCACTTCTAACACCCAGCGGTCCGTGGCGATAGCGGACCAGGTGGAAAAGAAGTGGCGGAGCCATCCCCCATGGGGGAACCCAGGAGGAGTGACAAGGTTGGGGTGACACCCTCAACTCATCACTGGGCAGGCTTGGAGGAACAGCCCACTGAGGGACCTCCTGGACCCTTGCCTCCAGGCTTCCTACTAGAGGAGCAGACTTGCCTTAGGGTGCCAAGTGTGAGTCTGCTAGCCCTGATGCTGGTGTTGCTGGGTGGACATGCCGCAGGAGGCGGAAGAAGCGAAAGGGCTACGCTGCTGCAGCCGGCCTTGTCCTTCTGGGCAGGCGTGACTGAGTCCAAGGTGGCACTGGACTTCTCGATCCTCTGGAGATGGCCTTCCACTCCGGGCCCGAACAAGTTGGTGCCCAGGAAGAATGTCTGCCAGCTTGTGTTGGGTGTCCACCGTGAAGGTGGAGATCCGCAGCCAAGCTCTGTAGCGCATGGCCACTGCAGCCGCTACTGAGCGGGCACAAGAGTCACCAATGTCCAGTGAAGTCTGGGCTGTTGTTTAGCCACCGCCTTCCCTGATCCCGCACCTGCTTGACCGTCGTCTGAAGGTCAGCCGGGACATGAGGAATCACCTCATCCAGGGAGCCCATAAGGGAGTGTGAGAATGTGCCATCAGAACTGCCGAGCTAGCCTGACGAAGGCCTAGGGAGGAAGCAGCATAAACCTTCCGCCCGAGTAATCCAACTTTTTGGATTCTTTATCGGTGGTTCGCTATCGCCCTGAGGCGCCTGAACGCTGGAAAAGCTATCGTCACTAACCTCTGCAGAGGGGTGCTCCGAAACCGAGAGTGAACCGGTGGGGACCACGTACTCGAGCCATTCTGGCCGAAGGCACGGGACAAGATGCTGGCCGCTGCCACAACTCCAGGGTAGGGCCAACAATGGCTTCGCCACTGGAAAGGCCTTCGTGAGGGAATCCGCTCCGTCCCAGTATCTCTGTAAGGGGATACTGGCCTGTTTATGAACGGGTTCGAGCTGCATCCCAGCAGACTCTGAGATGAGTCGAATTATACCCAAAAAGCGAGGATGGGCTCGTCCATCGACTGGCCCCTGCAGACTCCAGGTCAATCGGCCTGGAGAACAGGGAGAGTCGTTGTCAGACTCCAGGAGTCTGCGAACAGCTGCCAAGTGCCTGAGCCACCCTCCAGCTGCCGAGGTCGATCAGGAGTGAGGGTGACCGACAACCTATGGGCAAGCCCTGACCCAACCGAAAACCTTGGTGGGGCCCCGTCTTTGGTTGTGGAGGCAGAGGTTCCACCACACTGGGTGGAGCAACCGGTTTCGCCGAACAACCAGCACTGGGGTGGCTCTCGACTACCAAGAGGCTGTTTCTGCCGCTCCAGTAACAGCCACTTAATGGCTGGAGAAGGTGATGGAGTCAGCTTGTTGCCGGTCAGTAAAAGTTGCTGCCACATCAAGTCTTCGTAGCGCCGATGCAGCTGCGCTGGAGCCTATCCTCCGAAGAGGACAAGCGGTGACGCCGCTTTCCATGGTGCCGAGATCAAGACCGCCGATGTCGGGGACCGGCTGGACCTGGAAGAGGACTGAGACCGAGACCTTCGGGATTCCAAGGGTGGGTCAGAGAGGAACGGGGAAACCTGCCCTCCTTCGGTGCAGGGACCTTAACCGGGACTTCAGCACAGAAGGCACAGGCAAGTCCTCGGTAACCACCGGGGAACTGGTGAAGAAGGGCTGTTGGCTTCTCCAGTCAAAAAACATCTGATGGGTCGAGAACAATCTCGACCGCCGGTCGGATGTCTCAGCCGACTGACCTGATGGGGACACCATGAAGCCAGTGGCTGCAGCCGCACACTGACCGACGTCGAGTCGATGGTCCAGTGAAGGGATCTCTCCGCTCCACGAATATCGACAGTGGGACTTACCTTTAGAGTCCTTCTTTCTGGATCAACGGGAATGTCCCAATGGCCCTTTTCCCTTAGTGGAGAGGGACTGACAAAGCTCCTGAAAAGACGCAGTGTAGGAGGAGCCCAAGGAAAGCAGGATAAATGCCGTGGCCAAGGAAGAAGAAGCGGCCTGGGTCGCCTTTGAGAGCAATCAACTGCTCCAACAGCTCCTGAGCCCACCGCCGAGGACACCATCCAACGGGCCTCCTTAGACTTGAACGGGTGGGTACCATTCTGGGTGCCCAAGAAGTAGTCTGGCAATGCAGTCCTCCAAGACCAAAGCCAGAAAGACCTGCACACCCGCAGGCCAGCGAATCGGGCCAAGCCCCAGGCAATAGATGCACGTGGAGTGAGGATTGGTCTAGGACATCTTCTGCCCACAAGGGCACCGACGGAAGCCAGGAGTCGATTTGTCCATCGCAGCTGTGAGGGAAGACAAAGACCTTAGTCTTGTAAATTTTAAAATTAGTTTGGAACGAAGAGTGGATCCAGGCCTAAAATGCAGAGCACTAGGAGGGAACCTGAGCTTCCAAGCTGTAAGGAAGATCTGGCGTCATGGGGCGGAGCCGAGGGTTTCACTGCACGGGTGGGTGGGAGGAGCCAGCTTGAATACCTTCCGGCAAGATTTAAAGCAGCAAGGAACCTGCCACAAAGTGTGGATTGAACAACATATCCATGTCCCTAGAACTATTTGTAATGCTGGGACAGCATATTTAGTAGGTTATTCATTTGTTTACATTGCCTGGTTTATTGCCACTATTATCTTCATTTCATTGTGAACAGCATTATGGGGTAGTAGTCAGGTAACTGTATAGTAAATCTGTGAGTTGGTAGTTGGTGAAAGACTCTTTATCTTTGTATTCAATCTTTTTAGAACTCTATTTTAAATTTGGTGTGTTTTAGTTGACCTTAAATTGTTAACTGAAGGTTAGATCTTTTGCTGACATTTTAAAACTAATTTCAACATTTTGCCACTTTTTTTTTTTTTCGATGTTATTTCTCAGGAGCCTCCCCACCCCGCACTCCGCGTTCTGCGGCGCCATCCCCGGACATGAGACCCCCCCCTTCAGCACCCGCGGCTTACCCTTGCGGCGGGGTGGTGGGGGCGACTCAACCCACCAGAGCGGGTCCACGCCAGGGAGGCGTCCCCGGGAATGGCGACGGGGAACGCACGCTTGCACAAGTGCTCCATTTTTCCTCGAATTTTCTCCCCGCGGGCGTGGCGGCAATGACACCAGCGACTGAGTATGCGCATGCTCCCGCACGCGCCGCACTAGTCAAGCCGCCTGCCACGCCCTGCCTCCCCTGTCTCCGCGGCTGCGTGTTGTCGATCCCAGCCTCCGCTAGGGGTCAGGCACGCACCGTCGCCGATCCCTCACCCCGAGATGGAGAGCAGTCCTCGGACGCCGATCCATCTCCTCCCGCTGACCCCGAACACGGGTCGCCGGCGTGGCGCGAGGTGTAGCCACCAGCGCCTCAACCCTCAGCGCCACCGGTCCGGCATTTTGCCACTCTTAATGTAAACACTAAATTATTTTGCCATGTACTCTGTAACCATAAGATGTGTTTCTAGTTTATGCCACTGTGGAGCAAACAGCCAGCTATCAGTGTTCTGTTTTGTTAAAAACAGCAATTAGTGAAGCCAGCTCTCCAGCATTTATCAATGTCCTGCACCCCCAGATACTGCCTTTTGTAAGAAAAGTCTTGCACGTTTTCACATTGCACTGCATGTGCTGAAGTAATGAACTGTTGAGCAACAGGTTAGGAACGTACGTAAATTGCCAGCAGAAAAAGGCCATCATGGTCTATCGAGTCTGCAGCTAGTTCCCTATTTAGCAGCTGCCCCTTCCCCTCCCTCCTCTCCTTACCCTCCCTTTTCCTGTCTCACCCCTTCTTGAAGCCTTCCACTGTGTTACACGCCACCACCTCTGCTGGTAGTGCATTCCAATTGCCACCACTCTCTCCGTAAGATATTTCTCCTCACCTCCATCCTGAATCTACCTCTCCCCAATCTCATAGTGTCCTTCCCGATACTCCTCCAAAATAGACCCTCAGTGTCCATCTTGATTATACCCTTTAGGTTTTGAAGGTCTCGATCATGTCCCCGTCCCCCTCTCCTCCAGCGAGTACATGTTCAACTCCCCAGCCTGACCTCCTATGGCAATTCCCCAGACCCTGGATGTTTTTGTCAGGTTGGCGGTTTGTGTTCCCATATAGACCGAATTGTTAGGCATAGCTATTTTTTCTAACTGAATATACTTTACTGAAAATGTTTCTATACAGTCAACAAAAAATGAAATAAGAATAATCATAACAAACAAGAGAAAAGATTAACAACACATTACATAGCAAAATAAACCAGTTTCTGTTGGAGTCAACAATATTGGGTAAAATTAAAGAAATCTTAAGGATACAGTAAGAGCAAACTAATCAAACTACAGTGTACTAAATAGGAAACAAAATACATTAAGTACCCAAATATATGTAAATATGGGGGTCTACAAAAGGGGTTAGCATAATAGAGCACAATTAAAGAGAAGCTCACAAGACTAAGATAAACTTAGATGGATATTAACGTCAGCACTGCTTTTTATATTGCTGGGACAATATATTTCTTTGGGCCTTTACCCTTTGCTTGGAGACCTGATACAGTAGCTTGGGAAAGGGAAATTGTTTAACCAGGAGAGGCACACTAAGTCGAAGCTTGTTTCCAGGTGCAACCTGGGAGCACATAGAAATAAAGCGACTTGCTCAGGGTCCCACAGTGTGCAAGTGGGGTGGGGTGGGGGGGCTGGGATTCAAACCCAAGTCTCTAGGTTTGCAGCTCAGATATTTGGGATTTGGCTGCCAGCCATGTCACTTGTGTTTGAGTATTTGTCTTGCAGATCAAACAGGCAAAGGAAGTCTTTCTGACAGGGGTGTTTATAATTTACTTGAGATGCATTTTTCAGCAGTTGGAGGAGCCCATGAGTAGCAGCAGCCCCTTCCCATTGGCGGAGGAGGAGTTGTAGAATGGAGCATATGTGTGCATGGGGCATGCTAATGATTGGGGTTAGACATTCTTTGCCTTTCTTTTAAATATTCTTTTGCACCTTTTGCCTGTGGAGTTAATAAATGGACAGTATTTCAGGACTCTATGGTTGGTTTCATCCTGTAGTTGAGGTGTTCGAGAATATACCCTTGGTTTCTCCTTGCTCCTTCCCTGTGATGGTGCCTGCGGAAGGACATCTGTCCAGGCTATGTGTGCGCTCATGCCGACTCAGCCAATCATGTAACCGTATCCTTCCCTCCATGCACCACTAATCCTGCACTACCACCCATGCATCCACAGGTGGCAGTGTCAGAGTGGTGTGATGGCCCTCCCTCACCATAGGAGGGAACATCCCATTTCCCATCATAAGTAATAGCGCTACCACTGTGCCAACAGGCCAGCTGACATTCTTCTCTCTTATGGGCTCCTTGAGATATGCTATTGTCCAGGTCTGTCCTGTTTTGCCCTTATCTAATTGACACTTTAAGTGACATAAATTTTGTGCACATTATTTACTTAAAGTGATTTATGGAGCTTAAGGGGTAAACACACTTAAAATGTTAGCCATCCTGGCAAGAGCCCCTTCTATAATTTGTAATTATTTCTGTACCATAATAATTTAATGGGAAGAGATTGTAATTTGATCTTGACAAGGTAGCCATCTGGTCCCTTCCACTTCTATATTCATTTCCACACCACGCTCAGGCACGTTATGAGGTGCAGCAAGGAGAGCATGGGAGCACACCCCATCTAAATGAAGTGGAATATTTTTTCCTTATTATTTTATACCTTATGATGGTGCGTTGGGTGTAATGGGCCACCACTTGAACAACAAGGCCCTAGTAAAGAAATTATATCCCAATTCTTTTCAACAGGGAACACTCTGATGCTCTCCCTTGCTGCATGTCATAGCGTGGGGATGTGAAATTAATAAGCAAGTGGAAGGGATCAGCTAGCCACCTTGTCAGGTCCATATTACGATTCCTTCCTGTGAAGCTACAGATGCAAAAACAATCAAAAGTGGTACAAGGAAACTATCACCAACATGATCTATAATTTTCAGTAAACAGTCCATTTACTTTTCAAACTGTACAAACACTTTAATGGTGTATATACTATTATTATTATTATTGAATTTCGTTGACTGGGTAGGCCACTGAGATTAGAAGTCCCTTTTAGGAGCGACCCATGGGGAGGGATACGGATGGTAACCAACTGAAATTCAACCAGATTAAAGCAGCAGTGCAAAGGAAAAAAAATCTGCACTTTTTCAACAGTTTATTCCTGTGCTCTGCTGAGCATTTCTCCTGTCTTTTGGGGGTTAGGAAGTACCTGGAGTACAATCCTTTGCCCCTGTGTAGGAGTGTGGGGTAGGCACTCTCTCTATAGCTCTTAGAGCTAGAGAGAAGAAACCTCTGCCTCTAGGGCAAGGGTTTCTGAGAGATTTGCAAGTGGAAAAGATCTGGCTCTCATCTTGGGAAATTTTTGAAGCTGAGAACCAGTCCTGGTTTACTACTTCCAGGACCCACTTGTCTGGCCGTAACAGACATCCAGTCCTGGAAAGTAAAGCCAGCCTGCCCTACTGGGATAGGAGCATCGACCGGGAGACCCATCAGGGTCTGCCTGGCAGGGGCTTTAGGCTGAGGGGTGGACGAGGCCTGCTCATCCCCTTCTGCCTCTCCCGCTGAAGAAACCCCTCTGTGAAAAGGAAGACAAGGCCTGTGCTTGGTAAAGGCCTTTGGAAAGGCCTGCCCCTGCCCCTGGACTGCTGTCTTTGAGGAGTTGCTTGCATTTCCTTGGCCTGAGCACTCCTGTAAGTGGTCCTGTATTCATCCATTTTCTTCATGTAATTCTCTGTCTGCTCCCCAAACAGAGAATTACCCACTACAGAGAAAATCCATGGCCTTAGCCTGGGTATCCTGTGAGAGGCTAGTACATCTGAGCCAAGCCATCTCGAAGAGCCACAGATGTAGCCATGACTCTTGATGATACATCATTGGAGTTTACAGCAGCATGCAACTGAACTTTCGATGCCTCAATCCCATCTGCAGCCACCTCCACCAGCTCCTTGTCAAGCTGGGGAAGCCTCTTTAGCCAGTGCCAGTACAGTGTCCCACCTGGACTTCTGGTACCTGGCTGCATAGGCCATATAATTAGCCTGCCTGAGTCCCAAGGATGATGCCATATACTGCTTCTTTGCCATGGCATCAATCTTCCTGGAGTCCTTGTCTGGGGGTGTGATGCCAAGGGAATGCTTGCCTTATCACAGGCAGCAGCCTGTACAACCCAACATGGCTGCATTGCTGATAAAGGAACTCCGTATCTGAGCCTGAAAGATATACCTCTTGTCCATTCTTCTGTCCACAGGAGGTATGTAACTGGGAGACTTAAGAATTTTTCGTGTCTGTTTCTCAAAAGATTTGTGGAGGGAATAGACAGTCTCCTGGACTCTGGGATCTGCATCATCTCTGCATAGTCAGGCTCTTCCTGATCCTCCACTGCCTCCTCCACAGGAAGCTGGAGGGTATCAGCCACCTTCTGTAAAACATGAAGTGTGAAGGGGACTCCAGAAAGCCTAGGAGGAGAAACACCTGAAGGTCTGTCTGGGGAGATGTCGGGTCAATAGGCACATCCAGACTTTCACCATCACCATAATCATCTTCCAACTCTTCTTCCTCCTCAAACTCGGTTCATAAAATTCTTCAGGGGTATAATCCAGAACCGGGGGAACCGACCCGAACCGAGCCCCTGCCAAAAGGTGCGGATCAGTCGGAACCGATCAAACGGATTCCCTGTCGAATCACTTTGCTATTTCATTGGCGGTCGGGTAAGAGATTCTGGATCCGAACTGGTCGACTGTCTTTTGTTCTTTTTGTTGGAACCGATTCCTCGGAATCGGCTCTCCTTTGCCCGAAGAAGTATCGCCTGGTCAGAGGGCACTCCTTCTGATTCGGTCGGAACCGAACTGGCTGGCCATCCGGTCATGGACTCTTGGCCTCCCTTTCCCTCAGTCTACCCAATCTCTTTTCCAGGGTAGATTTGGGAAAATTTTTGCAAATTGGCAGTCTTAATCGAGGTGGTCAAACCCCAGACAAAAACACAGGTTGTGTGGGGATCGGCCTTAGCAAAGATCTCCCCACACACACTGCAGTGTTGAAACCCAGTGGGCCCGTTTTTTCTTGGGTTTCTCAGACATAGCCAACCTAACCAAACTTACCTTTTTCAGCAACCAGGCAAGACTTTATCGGTTCCTGACTGTGTCACGGGTCTTAAAAACGCATTAAAACCCGCTTTTTAGAACCGACACGGACCGGTAACCACACACTAAAGTAAAGTACAATTTTTATCTGAAAATGATTGGTTTAGCCGAACCGATCCATACTTTACAAGTTCCACACAGAAAACAGAACAAAACCTATCTAGTGCTCACGGTACCACAGACAGAGACTTGAACCGACTATGGAAACAACAATTTCGGTGAAAACCGACAAACCAACACTTCAACCGACTTTGAACTGAGCAGCAGGAGAAATCTCGGGCGACTGTCCACTGGGCGAGTAAAGAATCCGCGGTTGCAGTTCGAATAACAACAGGAAGAGGCTTCAACCGAGCTCGAGATGAACATTCTATGCCATGCATACAAAAGTTAACCCTTTGTTCTCCGGGCAGTTTAAAGGCTGGGGCTAACTGCAATTGTCAGAATACAGCAAGACTTCATGTTGTTTGAAAGATAGCAGCCACTATATATTTACTGTAGGGCTACAAAACTGGAAACTGATCACTTCCTGATTAGGTAGTATTGCTGCTTTAAGCTGTTGGTGGCATTTTTAGTGACTGTGGGAAATCTGACCAGGACACTGGCGAAAATTACCCTACTCTTTGGGTGGGTACTGCTTCACCTGATCCCATCAGATGCATCAATGCTGGAGCTGGAGGTGGAGGTGGGAATGGAGCTCCGTCCCCACTCGAGTTATGTCTGGAGCTGATCTAGTTCAGTAGTGTTCGGTTGGAGAAGAGTGTGCTTCCTACGACTCCCTCACCAGAGGACCTGGATTTGTACAGCCACCACAGCCAGCCTCCACTTACCAGGAGGCAGACAATAGGCTACAGGATGGTATGAAACAGAAATTGGACTTCCTTCTGTCACTGTTGATGGAAGAGGAGCAGGCCTTCGCACGAGAGCGGGCAACTTGCAAGTGGCGCATGGCTCAGGATTTGAAAGACCCAGCTCAGAGGACATTGTATTATAGTCAGGTGGGGATGGGTACACTGCCAAAGCAGGCAGCTGCTTCACCTGCATTGAAGCCACTGCAGGGGTCAATGCAGCAGGACCTTGTTTCTGGGGATGGGGATTCCCAGGGCATTCTCTGCTTTCAAAGTTTTTTCTTCCTAAACTGCTGCTTGTACTATGACCACTTATCACTAATCCTGTGCTCTCTGGTGTACCTGATTGCTCAGTGCCCCAGTTCCAGGGTTGGGCAGAGAATGAGACACTTGACAGGCCCCAGGTCCACAGCTGCAATGGGTGACCCCTGCTACCAGGAGGGAGGTCACACTTCAGATAATCTTTCTTATCCACTGGCAGCATGGTTGCTGGTGCAAGCCCTGTCCTGTTGATGGCATGTTGGACATGAGACGGGGTGAGGCAATGGCACTCCCCAAATCATTATTGCTCCATTTTTCATTCAGACGACTTACCTGGGAAACCCCACACCCACTTTGTAAGCTGCTTCACACCAGGTGTTGCTACCTTCTTTATCTCCACTGATGACTCAACTCTTTGGAGCATGCCACCGCTGATTTGAAGAGTGTCCCAGTATACTACAGCAAGTTCCGAGTGGGCTGGGTATATATTCAGTTCAGTAGGAGCTTGTTTCCTTGTCAGCTGAGCTTATGTGTATCTCCTCTGTACAAGGTCTGATCCCCTCATATACCCTTAGTGCCAGAGTTGCCCTTCCCTCGGTACAGACCTGTGTCCCTGCTGTGCTGGCTCCCTTATCCTGAATGGACAGAGTGGAACTTGCAGAGATGACTCCAGCCACACGGGATAAGATTATGGCATCAGTTCCCCTCCTCTTGATTGCAACAGTGGGCACAGTTTGAAAGCGGATGCATTTTCAGCTGCCCCCACTGCACACTGCGAAATGCAGTCTGTCTCTTATACAAGGGAGCTTGGATGACCCTCTGGACCAGTCTTTGTGGGTCAGGTGTTACTGAAGGACTCATTACATGTTACCTTTAACAAACTGTATGCCTTGCTCCACACTCCTGCTGATGGCTATTTTGATTTTAGTTTTCACACTTCGGTCTTTTTGGACTGCTTCAGAGGCAATATGACCTCTTAAAAGATACACCACTCTGGCTTCCCTTCCAGGCTCTCCCCTTATGAAGCCTGTTTTGCACTCCTAGATTGTGCTTTTGAAGAATGAAGAGGTGCAGGTGTGGGACATAGGCTACTGGCTGTCTCAACACTGTGACGTCTTGGGGATCAGGACCCCATCTTGGACCCTGATGAATTTTAGACTGGTCATTGGAAGTTCCGCATTAAGCTCCGGCATTTAGTCTCTGGCTTCCTGCATGTCCCCAGTGTTTTCTACATCGACCGGACCTTGCCCAGTGCTTTTACCCAGGACAACCGAAGACCTGTTTCTGATACGGTTCTTTTTTTTACCTTTGTTTTACCAGGAGAGACACTAAACTGAAAGCTTGTTTACAGGTGCAAACTGGGAGCACAAGGAGTTAAGTGACTTGCTCAGGGTCACACTGTAAGCAAGTGGGAGCTGTGGGATTCAAACCCAGGTCTCCAGCTCAGAGCCTTAAACCACAGCACTATACTGCCTCCTTTCTGTTCGGTTTTGTTTCCCATCTGGCAAGTGCTTGTGATACACTCCGATGTAACCTTTGTCTGTCATTAGGTCACTCCAATTCACAATGCCGAATGACCTGCTGTGTAACGTAAGCTACTGGTCACACTGCACAGTGCTGGTGGGGTGTCCCATAACCAGGAGGAGGTTTGACCCAGGACAAATTGTTGGATCAGGCTCAGTTAAGAAGGGCTGTCTTATTCAAGCAGTGCCTTCAATAATCTAAGATTGGCCATTTGTATGTGAAAACAATGGATGTAAATGTGACCCCTTTGACTTTAATGGGGTGCATCCCGTGCTCTCCTAGTCACACGTCATTACGTACCCTAAGTGCAGGAGCAGATCTCAGCAACCAGAAAGTGAAGGGATGGGCTGGTTACCTTTCTTGGCCCAAATTATGATCCCTTCTATTTTTATACAAGAGTGACATAAAATATAACATGTACCTGAAAAGAATTTTGCCAACCTTGGCTTCCACACAATGAAAGGTAATACTAAATTCGCCCTCCCAGAACAGCTTGTTCTTTTGTAACAGGAAACCAGGGGCCCAGGCAGTTGGAGAGTAGACATCCAGGAGCCATCTGCAATTGAGTTTTCTTTGCTGGTTTGTTGAATCTGTTCATGCAGGGTTTTCAAATCAGATTCTGTAAGTGTGTTTTCTATTTTTATTTGCAAAAGTGGGGTACTGTTAAGTTCATTTTGGAAATAGGATGTGGAGTAAATGTTTCAGCTAGTTAAATTCTCCTTGTGCAGTTTGTATTGAAATTTTTCTTATTATTCCTTCATTAAATCCTGATTTTAAAATGTTTAGCGGAAGCTTTGCATCATCTTGTGCTCAGTTTCTACCCCATGAGTCCTTTGACATCAGTAAATTTTGCACTTAGCTGGCTAGGTGCAACTGCCCCAGGTGTGCCTTTAAGAAATTTTTAAAGAGCGTAGGACTAGCCAATCAAAAGACAGGAGGGGTGTGAACTGAGTGAAAGCTGTTGACTGCTTCAGAATTTTCTCTCAGCTGGACTGAGCATATTGCCTCTGAGGTGTCTCCCAACTTTCCTTGTTGACAGCCTCCTAGTGCTTATCTGGGTAAAGTTTTCCTCATAAATCTTTTCCTTTAGTATGCTGGAGTGACAACTTTTACTTTTCATTAGCGCTTCACAAATTTTTAATTTTTAGCTGACGGCGCTTATTTAGACTTTATTTTTACTGCGACTATTTACTTTAAAGCCTAATTTTATTATGCGGTTGTTCATTTTCGACAGTTTCCTTCATTTTGACTAATTTCTTGTGGAACTGTCGAATTGGGGACAGATGCCTTGTTTTACCTCAGACCTCGTGAGGGTTTACACTGAAAGGCACCTGCAGTAGATTTGAAATTTAAACAGTGCCTCGGGTTTGTTTCTCTCTAGACTGGCAATTATGAGGAAACTTTTTGTTATATTACTGGACCTTTGTATCATCTGTGTCAGGACTGCCCGTAGAGGTCCAGCAGCCACCTGTGCGCAGTTGAGTATTACTGTTTTCTATTAAGATTGGCACTGGTATAGATCCCAGTTTTACAACCAAAAAGGCACTGGTAATAGACAGGGTTTATTAACTGGGGCAGGACTGGCGGTGTCATTTTCACAGAAACCTACACTCAGTTCATAGGTCCAGAACTGGTCTGCTTTGCTTAAATTGGTGAACATAGCAGACAGACCTTTGATAATTATGGCTGAGGATAAATCAAAGGTTTCTGACGAGGGGCCATTCAAAATAATAATACCAAAAGCAGAGGTGCTGAGGAACCCTCCAGATCCCAGTCAAAATAAAGCTTCCAAAGATGAAGTTCTTACAAATTGAAAAATAATAAGTGATGAAAAAGGAAGCTTGATCAAGCCTCTGAAGAAGTGGCTAAAAAGAAACTCTGTCAAGACAGATATGCTCCCGTTGCTCCTGGAAAGCCAATAGTGAGACAACAGGCAGCATAAAGCATTCAGAAAAACAAAGCACTTACAAATTGTGCAGGTTCTTCCATCAGTGCAAGATATGGAAAAAGCATGGCAACTGTTTCAGACCCTTCAAATGATGGGTCCTCTATTTATTGGGGCTGGCAAGCACTCTTCCACAGTTCTGTTCTGTAGACTGTGAGGGTGCCAGATGATCAAGTCTATGATGCCCTGACATAGATTTTGAGGGCCTTGAGCCCAGGAGTCCTGGACCCTCACCTTGGGGATCCCCGGTGACCATGAGGATCCTTCCTCTATGTTTTCATTTATACAAAATATGCTTGATACCCTGGACCTCCTTACACAAGAGCCCAACCAGGATGTCAATGAAGATGAAGATTATAGAGAGATGAAGGGTCTTTCATCCTCAAAGACCCTGGTCGTCCCTATCTATAATGCATTTAGAAAAATACTATGAAGGTGCTTCAACACCCCACTTCAGTACTAGGGATTGATAAGCAGCTTGAGAGAAAATATAAATTGTCTAAAATGGTACCGAGTTCCTGTCAGCACACCCTAGCCAAAGAGTATAGTGCAGCAGGCAGCTTGTGAGAAAGCTGGTGTCTCCTTGTCGCCCTCTTCCCTGACAAGGATTCCAAGAAAATTGACTTTATAGCAAGAAAATGTATGCCACAGCTTCCTGCTTCTCAGGCTTTCTTCTTACATGGCATTCACAGCCAAATATCAGAAAGCCCTTTGGAAATCTGTCCAGGCTATCACCGCAACGGATCAGATTCTATGGTACAGGAGCTGGTGGATAAGTCAAAAACTGCCTTGGAAGCTACTATGTACCAATTCCACATGGCAGATGACAATAATGATGCAGCCTCTAGGGTGATGGCCCATGCTATATCTCTGAGATGCTTCGCCTGGCTTAGAACAACCAGTCTGACCACAGACACTCAGAACAAGGCCATAGATTTTCCTGTGATCAAAATATGTTGTTTGATTACAGAACCACTGACTACATGAAAAGGTCAGTGAGTACAAGGCTTCTGGCAGAGCCATTCATCCAAGCTCAAACCCGCCACCTCAGAGATCCTGCCCCAGGGACGGTAGGGGCAGAAGTTTTTTCCCAGGCCTTACAGTCCCGATCCCTAATCTGACTTTAGCCAGTACAGGGGTCTTTCAGAGGTATGGGCAGAAGGGGCCTAAGAAGATCCACCTCTACCCAGCCCGTGCCTCTCAGTCTAAGTCCTGATGTGAGTGTCCAGGTCGCCTCCCGTTTCCGTTGAAGGCAGACTCTCTCACTATCTTCAGCACTGGTCCCTCATCACGTCGGACAAGTGGGTGCTGGAGATAGTGGAGAAAGGGTCTGTCATTACAGTTCAAGCAGCTGCCAGACCTCAAACATACCCAGGTGTCAAGACCTCTGTTACCATCACACATACCACTGTTGGAAATGGAGGTACAAAACCTTCTGGCTTTATGAGCAATGGAGAGGGTCCCCACCCATAAGAAGGGCAAGGGCCTCTACTCCAGGTATTTTCTGACACAAAAGAAAACTGGGGAGTGACAACCTATCTTAGATCTCAGATATTTAAACAAACATCTGAAAAAAAACAAATTCAAAATGGTCACTCTGTCACTGGTCATACAGTCCTTACAGCAGAGGCGACTAGCTAGCCTCCCTCAACTTAAAATACACCTACTTCCACATACCCATAAGGAGATCTCACAGGAAGTTTCTCAGGTTCAAACTTCCTTCAAGTCACTATCAGTTCACCGCAATGTCCTTCGGGTCTGTCCTCGGCCCAAGAGTCTTTACAAGTGTCTCGCAGTGGTAGCAGCACATCTCAGGAGACTGGATGTCGCTCTCTACCCCTATCTGGATGACTGACTCATAGTAGGAAGGTCTCCTTGCCAAGTCAAGGAATCTCTTTCCCTCACAGAACGCACTCTGGAGTCTCTAGGTTTCCTGGTAAATCTCAAGAAGTCTCACCTGGAACCCATCCAACTGCTCACCTTCATAGGGGCCCAGCTGGACACTCGGAAGAGATATGCTTTCCTCCCACAGGAAATAATTCAGTTTCCTTTCAGTGGCAGATTCTTTCGCCCAGGGACAGCCAAAACCAGCCAGACATTTCCTCAAACTCTGAGACATATGGCCTCTATGACTGCAGTAGTCCCAGGGTCAGGTATAGGATGAGATTCCTGCAAGCCTACCTCAGAGCTCGCTGGTCTCAGAGAAGCAAAATTTTCAAAGTTAATACCGATGTCGAGACAATTCCTCCAAAATTTGCTGTGGTGGAAGGACCCTGCAAATTTGCAGGCAGGGTTCCATTTCAAGCTCCTCTTCCCACAAAGTTGATCACCACAGATGCCTCCCGTTGGGCTGAGGAGCTCATCTAGACTGTGCCTCAGTAAGTGGCAACTGGACTCCCGAAGAGTCACAGTTGCACATAAATCTTTTAGAACTCAGAGCAGTCTTACTAGTTCTCAAAGCTTTTGCTCCCAGCATAGAATTTATTTATTTAGTTTTGTTGACCGGGTAAGTGCACTAGACAAATCCTGCCTATTTTCAGGCACGACCGGGGAGGGGGCTACAGATGAATGCCAACTGACTTTGAACCAGATTAAGCTGTTGGTGGTATTTTTAGTGAATTACCTGGAGGTAGAAGGGCAGGAGGTTCAAATTGAACGGACAGCACCACTGCAATGTTCTACATAAACAAGCAGGGTAGTACCAGATCAAGAATACTCTGGAAGCTCTGGTCTCCTAGCATTCTCTCTGGGAGTCAGCCTCTCAACTATTCACCTCCCAGGCAAACTCAATACTCTGGCAGATGCTCTAAGCGCATCAGTCAAGGTCAGAGTGAATGGACACTGAACAAGCTGGTACTAGCCACAATGTTCAGGCAATGGGGCACACCAGACGTGGATCTATTTGCCTCTCCTCTCAATTTTCATCTTCCTCAGTACTGTTGCAGGCCCCCAGTTCTGGGAACACGTCCTCTGGATGCCCTGATCCTGGACTGGTCAGGAGGTTACTATACGCATTTCCTCCCTTTCCCCTGATATTCAGGGGTTTGCTGAAACTCAGGCAGCAGCCTGCATCCATGATCCTAGTGGCTCTGGACTGGTCCAGGCATGTCTGGTACCCTCTCCTTCTCTCAATGTCCTGCAACAGGCCCATTCGCCTGCCTCCAACTCGCTCCTGTTGACTCTTCCTCAGACAGGAGTGCAGTACCAGACATACACTCTCTTCACCTCAAAGTCTGGTTCTTGAGGAGTTACAGTTTCTATCCTCACAGTACTCTGAACCGGTCCTTAAGATACTGAGGATGGCTAAAGAACCGAACACTAAGAATACTTATACAGCCAAATGGAAAAGGTTTTTCCTCTGGTGCAGAAGTGAAAAGGTTGAACCCTAACAGCTTCAGACCCTCAGTTGCTAGACTACCTGGTACACCTACAGGCATCAGGCTTGAAACCATCTTCATTCAAGCTACACCTGGCGGCAATTTCAGCCTACCTTTTGGTGGTAAAGAAGAAATCATTTTTTCCCATGACATTTTTAAACAGTTTTCAAAGGCCTCTTGCTCCTCCAGCCTCCAACCAGGGAGCCTGTTCCTCCTTGAAGCCTGAACCTTTGCACAGATGGGCTCATGAATCCACTTTCGAGTCTATGTCCATGGCCCACATCAAGTTTGTAACTTGGAAGACCATCTTCCTGGTAGTCATTCGTCTGCCAGGAGGATTTCAGAACTCAGGCCCTGTGCACTGAGCAGAATTACATTATCCCCCAACGATAAAGTTGAGCTCAGGACAACTAGGACATTTCTGCGAAGGGTGGTTTCAGAGGTTTCACTTGAACCAATCCATTACTCTGCCTGTCTTCTTTACTGAGCCATCTACTACTGGTGAGCAAAAGCTCCACAGCTTGGCTGTCAAAAGAGCCATCTTTCACTACCTAGAGCATACTAGACAGTCCAGAGGCTCTTCCACTCAGTTGTTCCTCACCCACGGGGATGTAGGTAGAGGAAGACCAGCTACCAAGAGAACTATTTCTCATTGGTTGGTCTCTTGTATTAGATTCTGCTATGAGAAAGCTGGTCAACAACCTCCAGTGGGGTTCAGGGCCCATTCTACCAGGGCACTGCAGCCTCACTTGCAGCAACAAGGGACATTCCCCTACTGGATGTCTGCAAAGCAGCTACCTGGAAATCTGTGCACACCTTTGTGAAACACTACAGTTTGGATGTGCAGACCAGATCTGATGCCAAATTTGGCAGGGTAGTTCTGCAGAGCCTCTTTCCTAAGTAGGTTCTCTGCCTGCCTCCCACTTGGTACTGCTTGATAGTCTGCAAAGAAGTTACTGATGCTAAAGGACTCCTGGGGTAAGAAGAAAAAATTACTCACCGCAGTAATCTTCTTTCTTCGTTGGGGTCCTTTAGCCAGTAAGCTCCACCCTTCCTCCCTGGTTCACGTGTCGGAGAAGGGCTCTTACGTCACCTTTTACCAAATTTGGTGTTTGTTACTGAGTTTTTACCTCGTGCTGCTGTTTCTATTTCCACTTTTGGACACTTGAATGTTTTTGAATCCTGTTAATTCTTTTCAGGGCATTTGCTCTCGTTTTCCTTTAAAAATTCTGAAACAGTCAACATCTTTCACCCAGTTCACACCCCTCCTGTCTTTTGATTGGCTAGCCCTCGTTCTTTAAAAAATCTCTTAAAGGCACACCTCTGGGCAAGTGCACCTAGCCAGCTAAGTGCAAAAGTTACTAATGCTAAAGGACCCCATGGAAGAAGAAGATTACTGCGGTGAGTAATTTTTATTATGTGTTGGGATTCTTGTAAATTTTTATACTGACTACTTTTTCAGTAAATGGTGCATATCTGTACAGTACTTTTTGCTACTGGTTGTTTAATAATTTCTCCCTGGTTTGACAAATCCAGATTTACACTATTTATTGACTGAATGATTGATTGATATCTTGGATTACATATACCTTTGAACCAGGGTTCTTTTACAAAGGTTCCAAGTCAAGAGACAGGTTATACAAGTGAGTCAAATAACAGCAAAAGGGTAATACAATGAAATTACTGCAGTGAGTAATTCAGAAAAGTTACATAGGATACATAAACATACAGTGACAATGTACAAGTGTGCAGTCCATAGGGAAGGAGCTGCAGGGAGATTGAAGAGGTACACAGTAGGAACAGTACATTTGTGTTAGAAAAGGCAGACTGTTGCTCAAATCAGTTTGTGGTGTGGTAACTGAATCTCGCAAGTTGATCCACCATACTTTGTATTTGAAAATTGTCCTTCCGTGTTTAACATGTTTAAAAATGATTTGCAACATCTTGGCCTCTATTTTCAGAGCGGGCACCGCACAGCAGAGCCAGTGCAGATAGCGCTCCCCAATGGAGGGTGCTGACTGAATATCCTCCATGTTGGCGCAGTGCTAACTGGATCTGCACTGCGCCCACACAGACAAGGGCTGCATATGGCCCCGCAGTAATGGTGATGCCCAAAATGAGGTAGTGCCATGTCCCATGTGTGTCATATTCAGCCTGAACATCTAAAGAGGTCAGTGGGCATACAAGGCACTAAGGCCAACTGCATGCCTGTTATGTGCTCATTTCCATGGGGTGTCAGCCCCTTATCACCCCTCTCAATATTAAAATAACTTCCTGGTGAACCAGTGGTCCCCCCACCTCCTGATCGCTTAGCTGTATTACAAGTAATTTACCCTGATAGTCAAGTAGTTCCACAACTCGTCACCATGAATTTTAAAAGTCCCTGGTGGTCAAGTGGTACCTACCCTGACTGCCTGAGAGATACTGCATTTTAATAATCCTTGTGGGCCAGTGATTTCCCACCCTGTGATCACCCAGTTGTATTACATGGAATTTGCCCTGGTGGTTTTAGTGGTACCCGCCTTCACCAAGTAGATATGTAATCTTTTGGCAATAGAAATTAGTAAACAATAAATGAACAGTGATCAAGTCACCAGGATCCAACCGGAGGACTCCCAATGTTGTCCTTCTCTGGGTGTGTTACAGTTCAATGCTGAAGCTTAGGTACTCCATGGGGCTGTTCAGATGCCACAAACTAAGTAGGGATGGCAGTGGTGGGGTGAGGCAGAGGTGGGTATGCCACTGCATGCTTAGCCATGCTCAAGACCCAGTGGCTCAGAAACTCTGTAGCGCCCTATGGAAACCAGGGACACCACAGAAATGGGGCATCCCCAAGAATATGAAGGGTCAGGCAGCCATGGGACCTGGCAGCTTTGTGAGAGGCTAGCTGGTGGTTGGAAGATGGCAAGCAAGGCAGGAAGGAGCTTGCCGGTCCTGGGTAGCTTGCGGTGGGGACTCCCCACAGCTGTGTAGACAGGATTGGTGGGTACAGCATGGAGGCACCGGCATTATGGGTGCTCTTTGGGAAGAGGCTAGTAAGGCTGGTGGCGTCACTTGGGACATGGCCTTTCCGGGCAGGTGTGGAGAAAGTGCCTTGTAGGAGGAGAGTGGTAGGGCTGTAGGGTAGTTCCAAGTTCCGTTTGGTGGGAGTTTCTTGAGTTGTCAGGACTGTGGGAATTGTGGTAGGGTTCCCACAGGGAGGGCAGTGGCCCCTCTTGTATCTGACATGGCAGGGTGGCCCAGGCTGTTGAGGGGAGCACAATAAGCTTCCACCTGGTATGGGCCCTGCTTCAAGGGCAGGTCCTGGAGCATCATTCATGCACTGTTCAGGTGGGCTGCAGGTCTCAAATGGACAGGCCCTGGAAGGCTTCTCCTGGCCTGATACTCAAATCAAGTTCTGGAGTAATGTAAAGAGGAGACACAAGTGAGGCTGGGTTGCCATCCTCTTCCCAAAATGTAATCAGAGGGGCAGCCAGAAAGAGCTGCCTGTAGTGTGAGGAGGCCGGATTATCAGGACAGCAAACCAGAGAAAGAGTTAGGAGGCTGCACGTGTGAGAGGAGAGCCTGGAGAGAGGTAAGGCTCTGTAATTTAAACAAGAGTCTGGTCATGGTCAGGGAGAAACATTCGATTCCTCCATGTATGTGTTGTCCAGGAGCCAGGTTGGGAGATGCTGCTCACTTCTCGCAAGGAAAGTGACTGACCAAGGGAAAGGAGGAGGAAAGGAAGGTAATGGTGCTGTAGGGATTAGGGGCTGCTGTGCTTCTAATGAAACTTAAATCCAGTCTGAAAATCAAGGCCAAGATGTTGCAAATCAGCTTTTAAACATGTTAAACATGGAAGGAAAATTTTCAAATCAAGTATGATGGATCAACTTATGTAAATAGATTCAGTTACCACACCATAAAATGACTTGGCAACAGCCTGCCTTTTCTAACAAAATATACTGTTCCTACTAGTACCCCCTCCTCTCCCTTGCAGCTCCCCTCCTCACTTAAAAGAACACTGCTACAGGCGTTAGAAATAGACAAAGTCCATATTGGGCTGCACACTTGTACATTGTAAAATGGCAAAATACCAGGACTGCAGGGAAGAAAGACGATAGGGTGCAAGGTCAGCTGGTACAAAAGCAACACGGCATTACGAGACGATAATGCCGTGTTGCTTGTGAACTTCATCAAGTGGTCAGCTCCAGGAAACCAGCAGTGTAGAAAACTTGAACACCTGAAAAATTTAGATATGTGAAAGAGAGAGTGAAGCACGAAGATTACAACAACAAGTAGGAAAGTAATAGTGAGATACAGAGAGAGAGAAAGTGTATCAGCGACATAGAGGAGGAAGAGAGAATCAGACATGTTCTGAGAAAGTGGATTAGAGGGTTGGAGACCACAGCAGGAGAGGGGAGAGTGGACAACAGGACAAAGCCGAAAAATGTCAAGCACACCAGGAACATCAACAGACAGAGACAGATGCTAGGAACCTGTTGTGGGACAAGGTACTTGGATCCCAGACACCAGAGCAGCGGGACAACGTCACTCATCAACCAAGCGTACATCTGTTTCGGTGACTGCTTACGATATATCGGACCGTGAACTGTAATTATTGGGGACGATCCGTGGACACGGACATGAACAAGTAGCTGAAAAATGGACAGTGGAAGAAAAGAACTAGTAATGAACAGCAGCTTGCCAGGTAAAGAACACACAGTTATTGAGCAAATGGGCAGCAGCTATGCAAATGACAAGACATGCTGAATCCGACTGAGCACAAGTCACCAAGCATGGTCCTCCTGAGAACGGTAGAACAATAACAGCTGTCAAAATATGTAAAAGTTATAGAAATCAACGAGGCATGCATTTAGTAGTTTCCTGCAAAATTTGTGTATTGACATATATATGTAAGCATACGTGATAGTAGCGTGTCAAAGTACAGTAAACTTTACTTTCTTATTGCAATGCTGTCACCTTCTGATTCATTACAACAGCACAACTTATCTATGACAGACCTAGCAATGTACAGACCATATTTAAGCAGCATTAATCTCCTCGAAGGTGGCATCTAATAGAATTAATGCATAGTTAGTCCGTTGCAGGCACTCGGCCCGCGGCCACTGCCACATCGGTCCCAAACATGCATTAATTCCCCATTAAATGCCACCTTCGACGTGGATTAATGCTTACTTGTCACTGTATGTTTATGTACCCTATGTAACTTTTCTGAATTACTCACTGCAGTAATGTCACTGCATTAACCTTTGTTGTTATTTGACTCACTTATATAACCTGTCTCTTGACTTGGAACCTTTGTAAAGAACCCCTGGTTCAAAGGTATATGTAATCCAAGATATCAATCAATCAGTCAATAAACAGTGTAACTCTGGATTTGTCAAACCAGGGAGAAATGATTAAACAACCAGTAGCAAAAGTACTGTACAGATATGCATCATTTACTGAAAAAGTCAGTATAAAATGTACAAGAATCCCAAACACATAAACTGAGCACAAGATGATGCAAAGCTTCCATTAAAAAATTAAAATCAGGATTTAATGAAGGAATAATAAAAACAAATTCAATACAAACTGCACAAAGAGAATTTAACTAGCTGAAACGTTTATTCCACATCCTATTTCCAAAACGAACTTAGCAATATGCCACTTTTGCAAATAAAATATAAAACATACTTACAGAAGCTGATTTGTCAACCCTGCATGAACAGATTCAGCAAACCAACAAAAAAACTCAATCGCAGATGGCTCCTAGATGTCTACTCTCCAACTGCCTGGGCCCCTGGCTTCCTGTTACTAAAGAACAAGCTGTTCTGGGGAGGGGTGGATTGGTATGATCTTTCATTGTGTGGAAGCCAAGGTTGGCAAAATTCTTTTCAGGTGCATGTTATATTTTATATCACTCTTGTATGAAAAATAGAAGGATCATAATTTGGGCCCAGAAAGGTAACGGCCCATCCCTTCACTTTCTGGTTGCTGAGATCCACTCCTGCACTTAGACACGTAATGATGTGTGACTAGGGAGAGCGCTGGGTGCACCCATTAAAGTCAAGGGGGGGTCACTTTTACATCCATTGTTTTCTACATACAAATGGCCAATCTTAGATTAATGAAGGCAGCACTTGAATAAGACAGCCCTTCTTAGCTAAGCCTGATCCAACAACTTGTCCTGAGTAAAATCCTCCTTCTGGTTATGGGACACCCCACCAGCACTGGTGGTAAGTGTGACCAGTAGCTTCGCACAAATGAACACCACAGGTCATTCAGGCATTGTGAACTGGAGTGACCCAATGACAGACAAAGGTTACATCGAGTGTATCACAAGCACTTGCCAGATGGGAAACAGAACTGAACAGAAAGGAGGCAGTATAGTGCAGTGGTTTAAGGCTCGAGCTGCAAACCTGGAGACCTGGGTTTGAATCCCACTGCCCCACTTGCTTACTGTGGGACCCTGAGCAAGTCACTTTACTTCCATGTGCTCCCAGGCTGCACCTGTAACAAGCTTTCAGCTTAGTGTCTCTCCTGATAAAACAAAAGGTAAAAAAAAAAAAAGAACCGTATCAGAAGCAGGTCTTCAGTTGTCCTGGGTAAAAGCACTGGACAAGGTTCGGGTTGATGTAGAAAACACTGGGGACATGCAGGAAGCCAGAGACTAAATGCCGGAGCTTAATGCGGAACTTCCAATGACCAGTCCAAAATTCATCAGGGTACAAGGTGGGGTCCTGATCCTCCAAGACGTCACAGTGTTGAGACAGCCAGTAGCCTATGCCCTACACCTGCACCCCTTCATTCTTCAAAAGCACAGTCTAGAGTGCAACACAGGCTTCATAAGGGGAGAGCCTGGAAGGAAGCCAGAGTGGTGTATCTTTTAAGAGGTCATATTGCCCTCTGAAGCAGTCCAAAAAGGCCAAAGTGTGAAAACTAAAATCAAAATATCCATTAGCAGGAGCGTGAGCAAGGCATGCAGTTTGTTAAAGTAATGAGTCCTTCAGTAACACCTGACCCACACAAGACTGGTCCAGAGGGTCATCAAGCCCCCTTGTCTGCTACAAGTCTCGATGGCTGACAGGGACCTGGGGAGTGGGATGGATGTCAAGATGAACAACTCACAGATTTGTAGAAGGGCAGTGGCCAAGGCCAACAGGATGCTGGGATGCATCGCTAGGGATCACCTCCAGAAGGAGGAAGTGATACTCCCTCTGTATAACTGATTGGTGAGGCGCACCTCGAGTACTGCATGCAGTTTTGGAGGCCACACTTAAAGAGGACATTGAACTCCTGGAGAGGGTCTAGAGGAGGGCAGACAAAATGATTTGGGGCTTGGGGACAGGACCTATGGGAGAGGCTCGAAGAGCTAAATATGCACATTGGAAAAGAGAAGGGACTGGGGGACATGATAGAGGTCTTCAGGTACATGAAGGGGTAAATGGGTGAGGAGCAGTCAGGGTGCTTCAAGGAAGGGGCAATTAGAGGACATGGGTGGAAGCTGGAGGGGGAGATTCAGGGAGAAGGAGGAGGTGCTACTTCACTGAGGAGGGTGGTGGAGCCATGGAATGCACTGCCCGGGGCTGGTGGAGGCACAGACAGTGGAGGGGTTCAAGAGGAGTGGGACATGTACAGGGAAGGGTTCTGGAAGTAAAATCCAGTGCAGCGAGAATATCCAGAAATAGGAAGGAGAAACCAGAGAGGGTAAGGGGGCAGCAAGGTCAGCTCCCAGGGTGGGGGGCTGACCAAGCGAAACAGAACACGAAAGACCGCTAGGGCCTATTCTGCTGGCATTTTAGTATGTTAGTATGTATAAGAGGCAGACTGCATTTCAGCATTGTGCAGTGGGGGCAGCTGAAAATGCATCTGCTTTCTGAAACTGTTCCCACTGTTGCACTGAAGACGGAGAGGGAACTGATGCTGTAATCTTATTCCGTGTGGCTGGAGTCATCTCTGTGAGTTCCACTCTGTCCATTCAGGATAAGGGAGCCGCACAGCAGGGACACAGGTCTGTACTGAGGAGAAGGGCAACTTGGGCACTAGGGGTATATGAGGGGATCATACCTGGTACAGAGGAGTAAGCTCAGCTGGCAAGGAAACAAGCTCCATCTGAACTGAATTTATACCCAGCCCACTTGGAACTTGCTGTAGTATACTGGGGCACTCTCCAAATCAGCGGTGGCATGCTCAAAGAGTTGAGTCATCAGTGGAGGTAAAGAAGGTAGCAACACCTGGTGTGAAGCAGCTTACAAAGGGGTGGCAGTTCCCAGGTAAGTCATCTGGAAGAAACATAGGAGCAATAATGATTTGGGGGTGAGTGCCATTGCCCACCCGTCTCATGTCCAACACACCATCAACAGGACAGGCTTGCACCAGCAACCATGCTGCCAGTGGATAAGAAAATTATCTGAAGTGTGACCTCCCTCCTGGTAGAAAGGATCGCTCATTGCAGCTGTGGACCTGTGGCCTGTCAGGTAGCTCATTCTCTGCCCAACCCTGGAACCGGGGCACTGAGCAATCAGGTACAACAGAGGCACAGGTTTAGTGATAAGTGGTCACAGTACAAGCAGCGGTTTAGGAAAAAACTTTGAAAGTAGGAGAACCAGTCGAGCATCAGCCTGGCTGCCCTGGGACTCCCCATCCCCCAGAAACAAAGTCCTGCTGCACTGACCCCTGCAGTGGCTGCAATGCAGGTGAAGCAACTGCCTGCTTTGGTAGTGTACCCACCCCTCAGAGTACAATGTCCTCCGAGCTGGGTCTTTCCAATCCTGAGCAATGCTCCACTTGCAACTTGCCCGCTTCTCAGTGAAAGGCCTGCTCCTCTTCCACCAGCAGTGACAGGAGGAAGTCCCATTTCTGTTTCATACCATCCTGTAGCCTATTGTCTGCCTCCTGGTAAGTGGAGGCTGGCTGTGGTGGCTGTACAAATCTAGGTCCTCCAGTGAGGGAGTCGAGGAAGTACACTCTTCTCCTGACCGAACACCAGACATAACTCAAAGTGGGGACGGAGCCTCCATCCCCACCTCCACCTCCAGCTCCATCATTGATGCATCTGATGGGGATCAAGTGAAGCAGTACCCCCACCCAAAGAGTAGGGTCATTTTCCCCAGTGTCCTGGTCAGATGTCCCACAGTCACTAAAAATGCCACCAACAGCTTAAAGCAGCAATACTACCTAATCAGGAAGTGATCAGTTTCAGTTTTGTAGCCTTACAGTAAATATGGTGGCTGCTATCTTTACTGCTGCTTTTAACATGGTGGGTGGCAAAATGTAAAAAAAAAAGGAAAACGGAGCACAATATGGGGTGATGGTACGATGCTGGAAGGAAAGATTACCAGAAATCCTCAGCAGAGCACAGGGAATAAACTGTTGAAAAAGTGCAGATTTTTCCCTTTGCACTGCTGCTTTAGTCTGGTTGAATTTCAGTTGGTTACCATCTATATCCCTGCCCACGGGTCACTCAAGAAAAGGGACTTCTAATCTCAGTGGCCTACCCAGTCAACGAAATTCAATAATAATAATAATAGTATATACACCATTAAAGTGTTTGTACAGTTTGAAAAGTAAATAGACTGTTTACTGAAAATGATAGGTCATGCTGGTGATAGTTTCCTTGTATCACTTTTGATTATGTTTTGCAGCTGTAATTTTACAGGAAGGAATCGTAACATGGACCTGACAAGGTGGCTAGCTGATCCCTTCCACTTGCTTATTAATTTCATGTCCCCACGCTTTGACACATGCAGCAAGGAGAGCATCAGTGTGTTCCCTGTTGAAAAGAATTGGGATATAATTTCCTTACTAGGGCCTTGTTGTTCAAGTGGTGGCCTCCATTACACTCCAACGCTCCATCATAAGGTATAAAATAATAAGGAAAAAATATTCCACTTCATTTAGATGGGGTGTGCTCCCATGCTCTCCTTGCTGCACCTCATAGCGTGCCTGAGCGTGGGTGTGTGGAAATGAATATAGAAGTGGAAGGACCAGATGGCTACCTTGAAAAGATCAAATTACAATCTCTTCCCATTAAATTATTATGGTACAGAAATAATTACAAATTATAGAAGGGGCTCTTGCCAGGATGGCCAACATTTTAAGTGTGTTTACCCCTTAAGCTCCATAAATCACTTTAAGTAAATAATGTGCACACAATTTATGTCACTTAAAGTGTCAATTAGACAAAAGGGCAAAACAGGACAGACCTGGACAATAGCATATCTCAAGGAGCCTCCATAAGAGAGAAGAATGTCAGCTGGCCTGTTGGCACAGTGGTGCGCTATTACTTATGATGCTGGGAAATGGGATGTTCCCTCCTATGGTGAGGGAGGGCAATCACACCACTCTGACACTGCCACCTGTGGATGCATGGGTGGTAGTGCAGGATTAGTGCTGCAGGGAGGGAAGGATACCATTACATGATTGGCTGAGTCGGCATGAGCACACACATAGCCTGGACAGATGTCCTTCTGCAGGCACCATCACGGGAAAGGGCAAGGAGAAACCAAGGGGTATATCTCAGAACACCTCAATTACAGGGTGGAACCAACCATGGGAGTCCTGAAATACTGTCCATTTATCAACTCCACAGGCAAAGGTGCAAACAGAATATTTAAAAGAAAGGCAAAGAATGTCTAACCCCAATCATTAGCATGCCCTGCACACATGTGCTCCATTCTACAACTCCTCCCCTCCCCAATGGGAAGGGCAGCTGCTACTCCTGAGCTCCTCCAACTGCTGAAAAAAGATGCATCTCAAGTAAATTATAAACACCCGTGTCACAAAGACTTCCTTTGCCTGTTTGATCTGCAAGACAAATACTCAAACAGCAAGTGACATGGCTGGCAGCCAAATCCCAAATATCTGAGCTGCAAACCTGGAGACTTGGGTTTGAATCCCACAGCCCCCACTTGCACACTGTGGGACCCTGAGCAAGTCACTTAATTTCTATGTGCTCCCAGATTGCACCTGAAACAAGCTTCGCTTAGTGTGCCTCTCCTGGTTAAACAATTTCCCTTTCCCAAGCTACTGTATCAGGTCTCCAAGCAAAGCGTAAAAGACCAAAGAAATATATTGTCCCAGCAATATAAAAAGCAATGCTGACCTTAATATCCATCTAAGTTTATCTTAGTCTTGTGAGCTTTCTCTTTAATTGTGCTCTATTATGCTAACACCCCTTTTTGTAGACCCCCATATTTACATATATTTGGATGCTTTAATGTATTGTGTTTACTATTTAGTACACTGTAGTTTCATTAGTTTGCTCTTACTGTATCCTTAGAATTTCTTTTATTTGACTCAATATTGTTGACTCCAACAGAAACTGGTATAATTTTCCTATGTAATGTGTGGGTACAGGCCATGTAGGGGTGGGTGTTGTTCCTCAGCTGTATGTTTGTTAATCTTTTCTCTTGTTTGTTATCATAATTCTTCTTTTTTTTTTGACTGTACAGAAATATTTTCAGTAAAGTGTATTCAATTAGAAAAAATAGCCATTCCTAACAATCGGTCTACAGGGGAACACAAAACCGCCAACCTGACAAAAATCATCCAGGGTCTAGGAGGTCAGGCTGGGGAGTTGAACATGTACTCGCTGGAGGAGAGGAGGGACGGGGCATGATCGAGACCTTCAAAAACATAAAGGGTATAATCAAGATGGACACAGGGGTTTATTTTGGAGGAGGGTGGGGAAGGACACTATGAGATTGGGGAGAGGTAGATTCTGGATTGAGGTGAGGAGGAATATCTTCTGGAGAAGGTGGTGGCAAATTGGAATGTACTACCAGCAGAGGTGGAGACATGTAACACAGTGGAAGGCTTCAAGAAGGGGTGAGACAGGGACAAGGGAGGGTAAAGAGAGAGAGGGAGGGGGGAAGTGGCAGCTGCTAAATAGGGGAACTAGCTGCAAACTCGAGCAGACTCAATAGACTATGATGGCCTTTTTCTGCTGGCAGTTTTATATGTTCCTAACCTGACTGTGTATGCTGCTCAACAGTTCATTACTTCAACAAATGCAGTGCAATGTGAAAACATGCAAGACTTTTCATACAAAAAGGCAGTATCTGGAGGGCAGGATATTGATAACTGCTGAATAGCTCGATTCACTAATTGCTGTTTTCAGCAAAAGCAGAACTCTGATAGCAGGCTGTTTGCTCCACAGTGGCATAATCTGGAACGCATCTTATGGTTACAGAGTAAATGGCAAAATAATTTACTTTAATGTTTACATTAAAAGTGGCAAATGCTGAAATTAGTTTAAAACATCAGCAAAAGATCTAACCTTCAGTAAACAATTTAAGGGCAACTAAAACACACGAATTTAAAATAGAGTTCTAAAAGAGATTGAATACAAAGATGAAGAGTCTTTCACCAACTACCAACTCACAAATTTACTATACAGTTACCTGACTACCACCCCATAATGCTGTTCACAATGAAATGAAGATAATAGTGGCAATAAACCAGGCCATGTAAGCAAATGAATAACCTACTAAACATGCTGTCCCAGCATTATAAATAGATTATCCTCACCGATACAGTCTGAAGAAAAAAAACAGTAGCTCACTAACCTGGGTGTGGATTCAGTAGTTCAGCACATGTACTGAAGCCTGTAAAATGTAATGCCCTCTTATAAAAAGTCAGGAAATCTGGGGAGAAAGAGCAGTGAAATGAATAATTTGATGAATAACTAGATTCACAAACTGCCATTTTTTAGAAGAAAATAGGACATTAATAATGGGGCTGTGTGCTCCATAATGTCATAAACTACAAACAACTGGATTATAGTATTAGAGATTCTCAGCTTTCCAGTAGTGTAAAATATGTGTTCCTGGCACTTGCAAAGTAAAAATGGCTAATGTATTTAATTTACTGTTCATAAAAGTGGTAAAATACTGACATTAGTTTTCAGAATGCAGCAAAGAAGAACTCTAACATTTAGTAAGTTGGTAAAATTCAGTTAAAACACAGAGGAATGAGATATAGAGAATAATGGATGGGGAAGGGTTTGATATGATAATTTAATGCACACCGAGTTGTGGGATGCTACATAAACCCGAGGGTGAAGCCCGAGGGGTTTATCCGAGCATCCACAGCGAGTGTATTAAGTTCTCATATGAAAACCCTCCCATCTTTATTTTATAATAACAGACCAGCAATTTTTCTCCAGCTGTTTGTGAGACTGTTTGGCCCTGCCCACATACAGAATGTTGGCCAATGAGGCAGCAGCATAGTTTGACTGGCATGGCTCATGAATGTCATAACAACCAGCTGGTTGTTATGGAAAATATCAACCTGGTCAGTACATTGAGAGAAATTGCTGACCAGTTATTATAATCCTGTAGCTACAAATCTTTTGGTAATGCCCTCTTTACAGGGCAAACAAAATATTATACAACACAAGATACTGTATAACTTTGCAAAACACTGGAAGAAGGCAAGTGCAGGATGGATTTATCTGGTATTAAATATAACCTACACAAAGAACACATATAACAGTAATATTTTAATAAAATCAGATAAAACTTTTGAAAACAAAGGTCCTCTTAACAGAAACTAAACAAATAAAAATAAAACTGGTACAGTAGCAAAATAACAATGGAATAATACACAATGTGCATATTCCTGATTAACAGAATGTAAGGAGCTCTTACCTGCAGTGGAGCTGAACAAGAACTGGTGGAGTTCTACAAAATTCAGGGGTGATACTGCACTCTGATTGGTTACACAAGTCATGTGCTTTTCACTGTGTTATATACAGTTCAGTATGTGTTATACTCATTTCAGTTTGCTATATTCACACATTGGCACATGTTACACTCTATTCAGTCTATGCCTTGCAAGTTTGGCAACAATTCAGTTTGCTATATGCTCATTTCAGTATGCAGCATACACATTTTAATATATGATTTTGTTTTCAGTACTTCATAACCATTTTATTTACTACAGTACACATTTATCAAGAGTATCAATATATTAAATAAGTATAATCTACAATTCAGTATGTGTCATATTCATTTTGGTATACATTATACTCTATTTATTATGTATTATATCCATTTTAGTATAGGTCATATATATTTTGTACGTGTCATAATTATTTTAGTATGTGTATATATATATTTTTATCTGTCATATACATTTCAGTATAGGTCATATCCATTTAGATATGTGCCACAATTATTTCAGCATGTGTCATACCATTTTCCGTGTGTCTCATATCCATTTCAGTTAGTGCTAAACCCATTTCGGTATGCCATACCCATTTTGCTATGCATCATAATCATTTCAGTATGGGTCATATCCATTTCAGTATGTGTCATAATTATTTCTTTATGCATCATACCGATTCTATGAAAACATATCCATTTTGGTTTGTATCATACCCATTTTAGTGTGTCATACCCATTTCGGTATGTGTCATATCTATTTTGATATGCATATTGCCTGTTTCAGTATGTGTCCTAGCCATTTTGGTATATGCAATACTTATTTTAATAAGTGTTATTTCTATCTTACGTGTATGTCATATCCATCTTGGTGTATGTCATATCCAGTTTAGTATAGTGTCATACACTTTTGGTATAGGTCATAACCATTTCAGGTCTCATAAACATTTTGGTGTGTGATATACTCATTTAAATGTTTGTCATTCTCATACTATTATGCTGTAAACATTTTATTGTTAGTCACAGACATTTCACTGTTAATTATATTCTGAAAACTGTAATTTTGAATTCAACTGCTTCCCATACTCTCTCTCTCTCTCTCTCTCTCACTCCACCTGAGCAGCATAGCAGAGACAACTCGGCACCAGATATTATGTTGTGATTACGAGACTTTGAGGTATCAGAATGCTTGTGCTATTTTTCATTCAAGTGACTGTAAAGGGATCCTTTGCAGAGCGAAGCTGTTAATTTTATAAGGACCCCACTAAAGAGGATTTAGTGATTACCTGGTATTCAGCCATGAAACTGCACCAGGGGTTCCTGCCTCAGATATTGTTTTGACTGAAGATAAATGAGTAACATATAACACTAGAAACTGGCAAGCACTAGTCAACTGTATTTAAAGCATGCACAGGTTAACCTGATTATAAAATTAGTATACACTAAGTAGAATGCATGGTTACCCAAATTGTAGGCATTCACTTGTAGTTGTATCTTCTAGCATGCCACACAACTGATGTGAAAAATAATGTTATACTTGCCCTTTTGCTGGATTTGCCTACCTTGCTGAACTGCCCGACTACGTGCTTCAGTATTTTGGGAGGCATCGTGTAGCAGGGTTCCAGTGCTGGCAGATGCGTGCATTTCTGCAGGATGTTCTTCAGGGCCTTTTAGCCTGTTGAAGTGGGAAACAGAATGTCAACTGTACGGCATCAGCTTGAACCAATGATAAGAATTCAAAGCCATTTATGTTCTGCATTCCAGGGACTCAAAAGTCGGATCAGCTTACTGCTCTGGACCACTGGTGTCAGTTTTCAAAACGCTATTGTTGTCTGAAATAAGATGCCACAAATGCCAACGAGTCTATAAGGAATACAGCTGTTAAAGGTTAATTCTTCTGTATGCATTACATAGTTACAAATGAAGAGTTACAACAGCGTGAAAATAACTGGACTTTGGCAGGAAAACAACTGTATATCATTAAAAATACATTTTCATGTGAATTATATAAGCATGTTATCACTCTGGAAAATAAGACATAGTCACAGTCATCTGGGATCACATTGCTGAGAGAGAAAGCAATTATTTTGTTATCTAGTATGCCTTCCTATTTAGTGTGACTGACACATAATAATAAAGATAGAAGGGCTGTTGGTGATGAAGACAAAATCATAATATCATATTAGCAGATGTATGTATTATTATCAATGTGTCTGTAGCTACAGCACATGACAGTTTTCTCTTTTCTAAAATGATCATTTTAAAACTGAAAATAACAAGTATTGCTGAAGGTGGAACAGGACATAGGAGATTGAATCATTGGAATACTGATTTTTTTTGGCAAGCAGTAAGCAATTTACTTTCTGTAATGCTCTACACTGCCATGGAAATTTAACATACAGGTAAAATGCACTCCTGCTAGGACACTAGCACAGCTCAAAAGCTGTGACATCCACATAAGCGTGCTGGGCGAGAAATGAAAAATTACGTACCTACCGTAATTCTTGATCTTCTTGTATCTTCACCGTTCATTACTTACTGGGTGTAAGTTGAGGCGCGCACCGTCACGGGAGCTTTTTTTTTAAATCTGGTTAACCGCACCGCCTCGAGAGGACGCCATATGCGAGGGCGGCCGTAGTAGCGACGACTCCCTCCTCCAACTCAGTTCTGTGAGCCGGAGAGGCAAAAGTGAAAGCAGAGAATAGAGATAGCGAGGCAAGATAGCCAAGGGATAGCAAAGCAAGGAAGAATGAACTGAAAAGGAATAAGCGATGGAGGAAGGACAGAGGAGATAAGAGTATCCTAACCTAGGGACTGCAGGGCCTCCTTACCTGGGTGACTCTAGGAGGAGAAAAGGAAGGAAATGAGAAAGATGAAGAAGAAGAAGAGAGAGAGATGGGATGTTGAAGGACCAGAATGCCCACCAGCATAGTTAGCTTATAGCTGAAGGCTCGACTAACAGGGAAGCAAGAATCCCCGGAGATAGAGCTGAAGAGAAGGTTCACCAAACCCGCTTAGACAGACCCAGGAGGGCATAGTCCTCATCTTCAACATGCCATTGTTGTTGATACCCCTGGGCTCCTGGCCGCGAAGGCCTTTAACGGAGGACACCCGAGGGAAGAATAAACCCCAGGCAGCATGAGGCGCTGCTCAGGGGTTTAGAAATGGAAATGTAAGCCTTTCAGGCGTTTTTAAGCATAGAAGTGGGACTCAGACGGACTCGCCAAGGCAGGCCAGAGGCTTAGGCTGGCTGGGATTGGTTTTGGTCAGCACTGCTCTTCTGTAAAACTGTCCAGGAGGACACTTGAAAGGAAAACCAATCATCAAAATCTCACGAGAAGGGTTGCCTGCCCTCTCATCTCCCTTCTTGTTTGTTTTCCTTTTTTTTTTTTTTTTACAGATAATCATTTGCAGGCTAGGAGCATGACCCCAATACCAAGAATGCCTATAGCAGTCGAGAGAGTTCCCTCAGCATTTTTCCCTCTTTTTTTTTTTTAAGAAAAAAAAAGAAAACAAACGTGCCCGTTCCTCCGCTCTGCAAGGCAAGAATTAGAGAAGGGGAGGGTTTTGATTCTAGGGCTAACAGCTAGAGCACGGGATTGCAGGATCAAAACTGAATAGCCTGAGCCAGGCTAAACCCCAGAGGTATCTCGCCGAGGATGGCAAGATATAGTTGTGTAGTTTGATCGCCAATGCAAATCCACGAGATGGCCCAAGAATCTTAGAGTAAATAATTTTCTGGAGAAATAAGAACCCTCCCCAAGATATAGATTTTTTGGGAAAAATTGAGCAACTCTTCCTATCTTTTATAGTTTTTTTTTTTTTTTATATATTTATTTTGCAGAGAGGAAGGAGGCGGGAGGTGGAGAAGCCACAGGAAGAGGCCACTGAGGGATGGTGGTAGTGTAAGTAATGAATGGTGAAGATACAAGAGAAGATCAAGAATTACGGTAGGTACATAATTTTCATATCTTCCTTGTCAATCTTCACCATTCATTACTCCTGGTGAGTACCTGTTCCTCTTTCCCCCGGAGGGGGGGAGGAGAGGCCATACCCTGAGGGAATAAGACCCCAGCCTCTGCTGGTGAGAAACAGAAGGAGAAGACCCTGGCTTATTCAGAAAGCCTAAGTGGGGGAAGAGTTAGAGGTGCCTCCCGAGGACGAGGAGGCGAGGGAGCCCCTGTAAAAGTCTCCTAGCTCTAGAGGAGAAAAGACGGGTCCCTGGAAGGCGGAGCGAATCACCCCTACACCGGCCAGGGTGACAACCTGGAAAGCGAAGCCATGCCGTCCGCCTGATGCAGATCGCTGTCCCCGCTAGCCTGGAAGCTACCTCATTGGCGTCATAAGATGCCCTTGCTTGGTGTCTTGCCAGCTCCAGGCCTACCGCGGAGAGGACAACGGCTTGTCTGGTTTGCTCCGTGTCAGGCATTGATGCCAACAGCTGGGACATCATCGACCACAAATGCCGGTTGTAGGCAGCGTGGTGAGCCTGATGAGATGCAATACAGGCACTCGCACGAGAAGAAGAGAACACTCTTAGCTAGCGGTCGAACTGGAGGAGTCCGCATCCGGTGTAGGCGATATGCGTGACGCGGCGTCCCAGAAGGAGTATCTAGGTAAACCAAACCAGAGGGCGGGTTGGGAAGGAACCTAGAGACTCTGGAGGGGCACAATACCTACGCTGACAGTCAGTCGGGGCTGGAGAAGAAGCGGCTGGGGACTGCCAGGACCGGATAGACGCCTCCTGGAAGGGATAGGCCAGGAAGGTACCACCAAATGCTGGGCACTGAATTCACCAAGGAATTCTCGCGTCTCCGCTGGGTATTGTCTCTCGAACATAGAAATCAGAAGATCCCTCACCATCCTCGAGAGGAAAGCGCTGATATTCTGTGAAATCAGCATCGGAGGAAAGATGAGCAGGGGTTCCTCTCCCTCAGAGGAGGGAGACGAGGATGATGGGGAGCTGGAATGTCCAGAGGATTCCTGCGGCGGTGGGAGAGTCGAAAGACCCGCCCATGCATGTATCTAACATATGAGAGGAAGGCCGCCGCAGAACCCTGAACTGCTCCCAGGATAACGGACCCGTAGGACCGACATGGCCTGGGAGGCGGGGTGTGAAGCAGAGAGATGGGAGGGGGCACCTCCGAGGAGGCAACTGCTCTCTGCGGGGCTCTGGAATCTGGGAAAGGAGCCCTAGTAGGAGGGATCCCGGATATCAGACCAGGCCGCAGAACGGAACTCTGGGAAGCGGAGCCTGAAGAGCCCTGGGGAGAACCTCCCTGCGACGCCGGGACTGCATGGATCCAGAAGGGCAGTCCGCACAAACGCCGAGGACACCCTAGAACCCCGAGGGAGGGCAAGGCTCTGCACTACGGCTCCTGGCCACCCCCTGAGGTGGCCAAAAGAAGACCGAAGTGGCAGACCCCTGCACCTCAACCCCTCGACTCCAGAGGGCCCTCCTCCTCGATCACAGTGTCCCCTGTCCCTAGAGGGGCAACAGCACCCGGGGTAGCTGTCACCAGGCCTCCAGAGAGGGCCTCCCCTCCGTCACCCCCACGCCTGCCCCCTGCCCCTGCCACCCCCAGCCGGGGAACCCTCAGGAGACACGGGGGGACAGAGGGAGGGGCCTGCCTGCGCCGCCTGGCACCCCTAGCCACCGGGGACCCAGACCAAGAGTGGGGTGCCAGGATGGGTCCACGTCTCGGTCATTGCCTCCGAGAGGACGAGACCAGCTGGACCTCGGTGCTGGCCACCCAGGGGTCCCCGAGGCCGGCAGGACATGGCGCGGTACCAAGGTAGCGCGCTCGCCCCCACGCCGGTAGCAGCCAGGCCTAATTCCACTACCCCACGCGGCGCCGCAGGCCCGCACCACCTGGAGGAAGGACAAGGCCCACGGCGCCGCCGGGCGCCGGGAGGCGCAGGCGGCACCACCGACGCGCGCCACCATGTCCATCGGCACCGCGAACGCGCGGGATCCAAAATAGCGTTGAACGGCGCCGCCGATCACTGGCACCAACGGTGCTGATCCGAAACGCGCCAAAGGCGCCGAGGGTCCACCCGAGCCAGGCCCAAAAGTCGAGGGCCTCGACACGGGAAGAGCCTGCACTCAAGAGGTGGACTGCCGGGCGGTGTCCGTGTGTGCCGGGAGGGACCTCGACTCCCCAACACCGCAGAAGAGGCCTCCTCCTCAGCAAGAATAGACGGGAGACCCCTCCTCCTCGGACCGTATAGGCCGGGAGGGACCAGGGGAAGGGCCTAACGACCTTGCCGAGAATCCAGAGGCGACGCGTCCCAAGGTCGGCGGGCCTTGCGAGCTTAAACGCTGGATTTCGAGGACGCCGCGTCCATCGAGAAACAGGCATCGCATCTAATCCATATCATGGTTGGGTCCCAGGCAACGGAGGCAAACGCCATGCGCGGGTCCGAGACGGAGAAATGCCGCCACAGGAGCACTGACGCATAGGGGCGCGGCCCATCTTAGAAAAGCGCTTAGCTCCCGAACCGGACATACGCGAATTAACAAGACTAAAACACAGTAGGAAACACACCGCGCCGTTAGATAGAAAAAGGAACAGTCTTACTGGATCGGCGCCGAAAGTAAGAAAACCAGGAGTCGGTACACTACCATGCAGTTAAGGACGCTTCACACGCGAAAGCAGGTGCTGCCTCGACGGCGGGAGAAACAGAACTGAGTTGGAGGAGGAGTCGGTCGCTATCTAAGGCCGCTCTCGCATGACGCTACTCTCGAGGGCAGTGCCAGTAGCCAAAGTTAAAAAAAAAAAAAAAGCTCCTCGGACGGTGCTGCGCCTCCGCTTACACCTAGTAAGTAATGAATGGTGAAGATTGGACAAGGAAGATCTTCACAGCCTTTAACTGATCAGTCTTTTTAGGGGCGTGAGAATACACAAATCAAGTATTTGTAAAGCTACCAACAGTCCCTGTTTTCCCAGGACAGTCCCTATTTTAGGCAGCATGTTCCAGTGTCCCCACAAGTTTTGCGAAATGTCACTTTTGTCCTGGTTTTGCTTACGATGTCCCAGTTTTGTCCTTTTTTTTTTTTTTTTTTTGCTGACTGCTAAACTGTGAGTGACAGTTATTTCTGCACCACTGTGGCACTGCTCGGCTGGACAGCAATTTGCAGCTTCAACCCTTGCGCCTGTGTTGCACCATGACCACGTCAGTGGGAGCACAGTAAAGCATGTTCCTTCCTGTTAGATTAGATTGGGTAGTAGTGCAAACATGTGGACATCTGCCTGCCAGTAGCTGAGAGGGACTCCAGACAGAGAAGAGACCAACAGCAGTCAACTGAGGTACCTGAATATGATCAGCTATAGGGAAGTGGGTGAAACAATCTGGTGTGGTGGTGGGAGTCACTTGAAGTGAAGTTTACTCAGCAAATGAGGTGAGTGTAAATTGGTTGGATGGGACTTTCAGAGGAGAAATACATGCTGTTTGCATGTCTGATCACAATTTAACGAAGGTTTGCTTCTAATGAACTTTATGTACATCATGATTTGGAACTTGCAGCAGAATGATGTATTGTTTTAATCTGGATGTTTGCTACTGGTGTTACTGTGGGGCATGGCCAGAGCAAGCAGCACAATTGAATTGTGTGCAGCATTGTCTGTGGCGTGACCTGTGGGACTGACATGGTGGGGGGTCATGGTCAGGATGGACTGTCCCAGTTTTAAGTATCGGAAAGTTGGTAGCTTTAAGTATTTGACAAATATTCGCTGAGTACTGGAGTGTATCTGGGCATTTGGCAGTGTTCAGGTAGTCAGGATTTGGGAAGTTGGGCTTCATTAGCCCACCCGACCCCACAATTAAATGCGGAAATAGGGAGCAGCTGAGCACCTAAGCCCTAGGCTCTGAGAATGATAGAACTTATATTTCCATCTGCACTACTGCACATTTATGAGTGGGGTGTGAATTGACAGCCAAAGCCACCACCGCTGGTATCGAGGGGCTCACCCATCCTCCTGCCTCAGCTCTCGGCCCTGTCCCACATTCTGCTCAATTACTCGACAATGAGTCCCACTGCCCCATTACCCAACACAGTGTTCCTTTGCCCTTATTCTGCCCTGTTGCCCAACATTGTCCCTTTGCTCATGTTGTGTCCTTCTGTCCGACTGCCCTCTTCCACAGCCCCACACATTACAGCAGACCCATACTGACATTTGAATAAACCAATACAAATACTGAACATAATCAATGAAACATGCACTGAGGTGGGAAAGGCTGGCCGGGCCATGAGAAACTACAAGAAATGGATCACCAGGACTGGACACCATATGCTATCTGTCGGTAAGTGTTGGACTGGGTACCCTGTGCTGTCCACGAATAATGCGGGACTGGCTTCACGCACTCTGTCTGTCCTTCAGCTAAACAACACAGCAATCAGCTCAAGGCACATGCAGCAAAAATTAGAACAAATAGCATATTGCAGGATCTTGGTATTCTATCAGTTCGTAACTGAACTGGAAAAGGGAAGAAAGATGTACCTCTAATCGCTTCCTATCTGCACCACACCACTAGGTGCGTGAAACTGGGAAGGAGAGAAAGCATTAAAACACCCTTTCCGCCTTTGTGCAAGTGTCCACAGAATGTGTTAACCAAGTACATTGAAAGCAGCAAGTATTCAGAAATTTAGCCAAATACACACTGTATCTGGCCATCAATATGGTTCTGGTGTCGCCTGTAGTCTTTCTGTGCCAGTGTGAGGGACAGCAGCATTTTCCAAGCAGCTCCTCAACTTGAATTAATCTTCGCAATTTTATTTCTCTTTCTAAAAGTAACTCTAGCGGAAGCATTTGTTTCTACAAGCAGTACTCTATACATTATATCATTTGTGTTTTAAATTTAAATTGCAAGCCTTCCTTACTCACAAACCGCTTTTTGCATAAGGTCTGCATGAGTTACCACTCTGCCTGCCTGAACTAATCTTAAGGGTGTAAAAGAAGTGTAAGAGCCTTTTCTACTATACCTGGTCTGCTTTTCTTAGTTTGCTGCCTGAGGTAAGTGTGAGGATTATTTTTCTTTTTAACAGTCAGTTCCCCAACCGCTGCAATGAACTGCAGCTCAGTGTATGTTCTTCAGTGTTCAGCCTTTTGTGGGTTATTTACTGTCAACTGTGTTTTGCCTGTGGATGTGGTATTGCTTTATCCTTTTTGACTGTTTTACATTCTAAAGGCTCTTGGAGCCATTTGCAATTGTCTTTTGCATCTCTCAACTGCCTAGAGTACCATGCATGTGCATCACTGGCTGATGCTGCCACTAGCGTGCACATTCACCTGTGCTGTTTGTATCACTGTTATTCTATAACTGTGTTTATGGTGTTTCTGCTGACACAAACTGACTTTTATGTGCCTTTCTTCTTTGTCCATAAGTTATATTTGCAGTGCTATTGCTGACAATCATTAGTTACTGCTGTACTACTTGTGTCATTTATCCACTGCAAGCTATGCTGGCGCTGAGGTTTGCTGACACAAACTAGGGTTTTGTGTTACAGTTGGCAGGTTTTTGCGCAGCTTGTTTCAGTGTCAATCACACTTTCAAACTCTGTTAAGAGGTATTTTCTCATAGGTTTTTAAAATGGGGAACTATTATTGGAAACAGTATGTTTGATTTGACACCATGTTATTTTAGCAGAACATTATATTTCAAAATGCAAAGTATGGCTCAGAAGTATAAGGCAGTCTCCACTCAGTACTTCTGCCCTTCTTGTTCTAGTGAAGTAAACACAATTTCAGTTCCCAAAATGGAGTGAGCAAGATAGAAGCTGACCTTAAGAAACTGGAAGAATGGTCTGGAGCATGGCAGCTGAGGTTCAACGTCAAAATGTGCAAAGTCATGCACATAGGAAAAGAAATCCAAATAAGGCGTATTACTTGGGAGGAAAGACTAACTGCCTCCACCTAGGAGTGTGATCTGTGAATCATAATCTCAGACAACTTGAAAATGGGAAAACAGTGCAAGAAGGTAGCATTAAAGGCCAGCAGAATGCTGGGATGCACTGGAAGGGGAATCACAAGCAGGAGGAGAGGTGGTCCTACCTCTGTATAGGTCAATGGTCAGGCCACACCTGGAGTACAGTGTCCAGTTCTGGAGGCCTCACCTCAGAAAGGACATATACTGGGTAGAAACAGTGCAGAGAAAGGCAACAAAAATGATTCAGGGATTACAGGAGATGTCCTACAAGGAAAGACTCGGAGCAATTTATTTACTGCATGTCCCCACCTCTACCCTTTTCCTGCTTTTTCTCTATATATATTCTGTAGATTTCTATCCTATATCTCCTTCTGGCTGTTTTCTCCTTTTCTTTCTTCTCGCTCTCCACAACTCTTCTGTATTCTACTCTATAAGAAAAAATGACTCACCTTAGTAATGTTGTTTCTTCTAATGGAGTCTTGCTGTATTCTGACAAACTGCAGTGAGGTCCAACCTTCGAACTGCCCCAGAGATGAAAGAGTTAACTTTCCATGCCAGGCATGGAATGCTGAGCTTGAGCTCGGTTGAGACTCTGTTGCTGTTTAACTCAAACAGTCAGATCTTCTACGAGCTAAACTCACTGAGTGTCCTGTGTGGAAGCTGTAAACCTATACTAGCCAACTGGCTACTAAATATAATAAACAGATTTTTGGTCCTAAAACAAAGACTCAAGTCAGGAAACCCAAAAATGAAATAAACACAACACCCACTCACCCAAAGAAAAGGGGTGATAATAAAAGGTGAGGCACCTCCTGAGTGCCAACACTGCTACTGTCCACCCACATCCCAAAGACAAAGGTTCTGAGAGGGAAGGCAGGGGAGGTCAGAATACAGCAAGACTCCATTAGAAGAAACAACATTACTAAGGTGAGTAATTTTTCTTCAAACAACATGAGTCTTGCTGTATTCTGATTCAAATGCAGACTACCAAGCAGTACCTCCATGGAGGGACAGAACCTACCTAGAAATAGGCTCTGAAGCACTGTGTGCCAAACCAAGCATCACCTCAGCCTGGATATCCAGACAGTAATGCTTGGTAAAAGTGTGAACTGTTTTCCAGGTAGCTGCTTGACATATCTCTAAGATAGGAATATCCCCGGCAGCAGCCAGGGAAGCAGCTGTACCCTCTGGTAGAGTGAGCCCTCAGGCCTGAGGGTGGAATCCTACCTAGTTTTCATAGCAAAATTGAATGCAAGAGACAATCCACCTGGCAATGGATCTTTTAGTAGCAGGTTTTCCCTTTCCAACCTCACCATAAGTGAGGAACAGTTGGAGGAGTCAAACCTGTGACCCTTGGTACGCTCTATGTAGTAGCTAAGGCCCTTTCCACATCAAACTGTGCAGCCTCCTCTCACCAGAGGAGGAATGGTCAGTGAAGAACATAGGAAGAGACATAGACTGGTTAAGGTGGAAGTCTGAAACCACCTTGGTAAAAACTTCCTGTTAGTCCTGAGGACCACCTTATCTCTATGGAAAGAGATAAAATCAGGCTCCACTGACAAGGCTTGTAACTCACTTATGCACCTGGCAGAAGTGATGGCCTAAGAAAACAGTTTTCCAAGTCAAGTACTTAAGCTCTGCTGAGGACAAAGGCTCAAAGGGGTTGCATAAGCTGAGCAATGCAAACATTAAGGTCCCAAGCAGGGGCAGGGTCCTGAATGGCGGATTGGTATGAAGCAATCCCATTGAAAATCTTAGAGAATACAGGATGAGCTGAAAGGGAAGAAGGCTTACCTGCTGAAAGAAAAGCAGAGACAGCTGCCAGATGCACTCTTAGTGTAGCTGGTCTGAGTCCCAACCTATTCAGATGAACCATATAGTCAAGGACTGTGGGCAGGCCAGCAGACTCTGAGAAATATGCTTCCCAGAGCACCATATGGAGAATCTTTTCCATTTGCAATTATAAGTGGTTCTGGTGGAAGGTTTCCGAGAAGCCTTTGGGATATCCATAACACCCTGAGAGAGGTGTAAATCAGCAAACTCTAACTCTTCAAGAGCCAGGCCCTGAGATTGAGAGATTTGAGATTGGATACCAAACCTCCCTGAGCACAGGTTAACAGGTTGTAATTCCTGGGAAGAGACAGGGAAGATGGACTGCTAAGGACAACAGGAGAGGTACCAGGGCTGTCTGGCCCAGTCTGGAGCAATCAGAATCACCTTGCAGGGTTGAGACCTGATTTTGACTAGCACCTTGAGCAGGAGAGGGAAGGGGAAAAGCATAGCAGAACTTCCCTTCCCAAGTGAGAACTAGGGCATCCAGGGGACTGAGCCCAACACTGGGGGCCTGCAGCAAAGAGGAAGTTGGTGATTGTCTGGGGCTGCAAAAGATCTATCTGTGGGTGCCCCATCTGGAAGATCACCTTCAAAACCAAGGATCCACTGACCATTCGTGATGGCCCTGAGATATCCTGCTGAAGCATCTGCCAGGACATTGTCCTTGCCTGGGAGGTGTACTGCTGTAAGAGAAGTGTTCGGGAATAGGCCAGAGACCATAACCTCATTGCTTCTGTGCACAAGGCCGTAGACCAGTGCCCCTTGCTTGTTGATATACCACATTGTGGTGGTATTGTCTGTCCTGATCTGAACTACTTTGTTCTGAACAGACTTGGAAAAAGCCTGAAGTGCTAGAAACACTGCTTTGAGTTCTAATAGATTGATGTGAAGCAGAGATTCCTGAGGAGACCACAACCCTTGGGTGGTCAGGTCTCCCAAGTGGGCTCCCACCCCAAGAGGAGGCATCTGTAGTAAGGATTAGAGAGTGAGACTGAGTGACAAAGGAACTCCCTGTCTTAGATTGTCCTGATCCTGCCACCACTGCAATGCCTGGATCAGGGTTCGAGTCACTGGGATCAGTTTGGTCAAGGATCCTTTTTCTGAGACCAAAAGGCTCTCAAATGGAACTGAATGTCCCTCATCTGAAATCTTGCTCCCTGCACCACTGCTATAGAAGCAGCCATGTGCCCCAAGAGCTGCAGAAAATGCCTTGCTGGTCAAGACACCTGTAGAGGCGAATGAAGAAGCCAGTGTAATAAGGGTCCTTGCCCTGTCCAGGGAAGCAAGGCTCTTGCCTTTACTGTATCTAGCTCTCGCCTATGAAGGTGAGGAGCTATACAGGCTCTAGAACTGACTTTGAAAGATTCAGAAGGAAACCTAGAGAAGTGAGCAGTTGCTGAGTTATCTGAAGGTGTAACCTGACTTGGTCTGGGGACTGGCCTACTATGAGCGAGTCGTCCAGGTATGGGAAGATAAATCCTTTTCCTTCTTAGGAAGGCAACTACTACTGCCAGGCATTTTGTAGACACCCTTGGAGCAGAGGTTAGGCGAAGGGCATTGCTCTGAATTGGTAATGGCCTGAGGGCAGCTCGAACCTGAGGTATTGATGGAGCTTCTGATGAGAATATGGAAATAGGTCACTCTGAGGGTCCAGGGAGACTAGCCAGTCCCCTGGCCTCAGACAGGGTAGAATTATTCCCAGAGTCACCATTTGAACTTTGGCTTTAAAAGGTGCTTGTTTAAATATCTGAGATCCGGGATGAGCCGCCCATTCTCCTGTCTTTTTGGGGTGAGGAAGTACCTGGAGTACAATCCTTTCCCTTTGTGTAGGGTGGAACCCTTTCTACAGCTCTGAGAGCCAAGAGGAAGAGACCGCTGCCTCTAGGGCAAGTGCCTCTGAAGGATTTGCAGGTGGAAAGGATCTGGTTCTCATCTTTGGAAACTTTTGAAGCTGAGAACCAGTCTCTGGCTTACTACTTCCAGGACCCATTTGTCTGATGTTAAAGACATCCAGTCCTGGACAAAGTAAGCCAGCCTGCCCCCTACAGGTGGTGGAGAATCGCCCTGGCAAACCCATCAGGGTGCCTGTTTGGCAGGGGTTTAGGCTGAGGGTGGAAGCAGGCCTGCTTGTACCCCATCTGCCTCTCCTCTAAAGAACCCCTCTGAGCATAAGCAGAAGGGAGGCCTGGGTTTGGTAGAAAGGCCTGAAAACGCCTGCCCTGCCTCTGGGATGCTGCCTCTGAGGTGGCTTGCCTTTCCTTGGCTTGAGCACTCCTATAGGTGGTCCTGTATTCATCCATTTTCTTCATGTAGTTCTCTGCTCCCCAAACAGAGAATTACCCACAACAGGAAAATCCATGGCCTTAGTCTGGGTATCCTGAGACAGGCTAGTACATCTGAACCAAGCCATCCTATGAAGGGCCACAAATGTAGCCATGACTCTAGATGAAACATCATTGGAGTCCACTGCAGCATGGAATTGCACCTTGGATGCCTCAATACCATCGCAGCTACCTGCTCCAGCTCCTTGGCAAGCTGGCCAGGACCTGTTTAGCTAAAGCCATTACAGTGTCCCATCTAGATTTCTGATATCTAGCTGTATAGGCCATATAATTGGCCTGCCTGAGTCCCAAGGATGCTGCCATGTACTGTTTCTTTGCCATGGCATCAATCTTCCTGGAGTCCTTATCTGGGAGTGTGAAGCCAAGGGTATATTGCCTTATCACGGGCAGCAGCCTGCACTACTAACATGGCTGCATTGCTGGGTAAGGAACTCTGTATCCAAGCCTGAAAGAGTATACCTCTTGTCCATTCTCTTATCCACAGGAGGTATAGAATTAGGAGTCTTTAAAATTTTTTTGTCTGTTTCCCAAAAGACTTATGAAGGGAATAGACAGCCTCCTGGATTCTGGGATATCCATCATTTCAACATAGTCAGGCTCCTCCTGGTAATCCACAGCTTCTTCCATAGGAAGCTGAAGGTTTCAGACACTTCCTTGTAAAACATGAAATGGAGGGGACTCAAAGCCTAGGAGGAGACACTTCTGAAGAGTCTGTCTGGGGAGATGTCCGGTCAATGGCACATCCAGACTTTCATAATCACATTCACTTTCCTCATACTCTCCTTCCTCCTCCTCTGGTTCAAAAATTCCTCTAAATCATAATCCGGAACCGGTGGAACAGTCGAACCGAGCGCCTTCCTGATGGTGCGGTTCGGTCAGAACGGGATAGCGACTGAACAATTTTATCACTTTGGCTATATCATCAGCGGTTGGAGAAAAAGCGTTTGGATCCACGGTTGATTTATCCTTCTTGTTCTCTTAACGGAACGACTCCTCGAGATCGGTTCTCCTTTTACCTGAAGAAGTTTCGCCCTGGTCAGAGGGCACTCCTTCTGGTCGGTTGGAACCGAACCGGGCTGGCCATCCGGGTCAGCGGACTTTTTAGCCTCCTTTCCTGAGCCTACCAACTCTTTTTTCTAGGGTAGCTGCAGGAAAATTTTTACAAATCTGGCAGTCTGAATTGAGGTGGTCAAACCCCAGACAATAAACACAGGTGGTGTGGGGATCAGCCTTAGCAAAGACTTCCCACACACTACAGTGTTGAAACCCAGTGGGCCGGTTTTTCTTTTGGGTTTCTCAGACATGGCCAGTCTAAACCAAACTTACCCTTTTCGGCAATCCATGGGCAAGACACTCTTAATCGGTTCCTGACAGTGTTACGGGTAATGGGAAAAACCGTATAAAATCCGCTTTTTTAGAACCGATAAGAACCAGTAACCACACTCTAAAAGTAGAAGTAAAGATTTCTAACAACCTGATCGGGTTCAAACCAACCGATGACACGTTATAAGTTCCACACAGAATAGAAAACAATATAAACCTATCTAATACTCACGAATACCACAGACAGAGACTGAACCAATAGGGTGCGGTTTAAATTCGATTCGAAAACCGAGAAAAATAGTACTTTAACCGACAAATTGAACCGGCAAAGGAGAAATCTCCGGGCGACTGTTCAGTGAGTAGTAGTAAAGAATCTGACGGTTTGAGTTCAAACAGCAACAGACAGAGTCTCAACCAAGCTCGAGCTCAGCGTTCCATGCCTGGCATGGAAAGTTAACTCTTTTCATCTCCGGGCAGTTCAAGATTGGACCTCACTGCAATTTGTCAGAATACAGCAAGACTTCATGTTGTTTGAACCACTATTATTATTTAATCATTAATTTTTAATTTCTTTAAACCATTCTGGTTGGAATGATTAGCTCAATTGCCCTAACATGTTTTCCTCTAGCAACTTGGTCTCCTGGTTGAAGCAGCCTTTAAAAGGACAGTTATGAGTAACTGTGTCTAGTGTTCAATGTGTTGATTATTATACACAATTCTTTCACTTATACTTTCTTACCTTAGACTACAGTGTGGGATAAGCCCCGTCCTCCGTTTAGAGCTTTTCTTTGTTTCTGTATTTCTCCCCTGCTTAAGAATATTTGGACAGTTTGGATATATTGTACTTAAATTTACTAATTTAATAATCTATTTTATTTTTTGGTAAATGGGATACATGAATTTAATGTACTCATTTTTGAGATTATATTTCTAGATTAGCTATTACGACATCTATCCATCTTTTCCATTCATCTTTAGCCTTAGACCGCCTTGGGTTATAGATTAATTACTTCACATCCAATTAACAGCTGAAGGACATTTCTATCCACATGTTAACCTTACAATAAATGAATAACAAAGAATAATAGCAAATTACTTTAATAAGTGTAGATTGTTGTTCATTGATTTAGAGGTGTGTTTTGCATTATTTTGGCACATTGAAGATATGCCAATTTTCTGAACCATATAGGTACTTGGACCTTTAATACAGTGAATTAAATATACAGTATATTTCTATACTAATTATCATACTGCTTTGTTTGCCTGTTTGATTCAGGTCGTTTGTTTTATGTAACCATTTTGCTTTTCTGAGTGTGTGAACTCGGTAATTTACTTTTATATACTACCACTTTAAATGCACTGGTTTAAATAAGAGGTCTGTTTGAACACACCCCTGATAGAAGACCTAGCGATTGAGCTGGGAGCTCGCGGTAGCTAGCGTGCTCTCCATGCCATCACCTTTCCTTTACAATAAACTTGAATTTAGAATACTCCTGGAGTGCTGGATTTCTTTTGTTACTTACTTGGTTTGCTATCTTTTCCAAGCACCTTGGGCCTGACTCCTGGCGTGATGCCATTGTTCTTTTCTTTGTACAGAATGAAGCTAGAGATGGAGCCAGTGCAGTGATGTTTGACCGCCAAGCATGCATTTTGTTAAACCAACCACTCTGTATAAAGGGCCCAGTGTCAGATCACGACGCACCTGCCATAGCGGCTCTGACTGTACTCAGAATCCTTCTTATCAAGCTGGTATGTCTTTTCAACCTTTTTGTCTATGCCAGCTGCAGAAGTGGGGTTGCCAGGATTTTGGAGGTGGCCTTCTTAAGAGATTTGTGAACAGGCAGGAAGAAAAAGTTACTCACTGTAGTAATCTTTCTTCCAAGGGGTCCTTCAGCATCAATAACTAAAGCAGTTAGCTGGCTAGGTGCAACTGTCCGGAGGTATGCCTTTAAGATAATTAGCATAATGAGCTTGGGAATCAGCCAATAAAAAAAAAAAAGGAGGGAGTGTGCTGAGAGGAGCAGCCTGAAGGACTTCAAATTTTTCGAAGATAATGGGCACATGCCCAGAAAAGTGAACCAACAGGATTCAAAACATGAAAATGTCAAAACCTGAAAAAAGATGACAATAACCTGAGCATGAATACTCTTTAATAAAACCCAAATTTTGGTAATAAAACTGAGAACAGAGTCCTTCTCCTAAAAGATGAACTGGGGAGGAAGGGTGGAAGCTTACTAATGCTAAAGGACCCACTGGAAGAAAGATTACTACAGTGTGTAATTTTTCTTCTTGCCCCAAGAGTCCTTTAGCATCAGTAACTATAGCAGACTACTGAGTAGTACCAAGTGGGAGGTGGGCAGAGAACCTCACTTAGGAAACAGGCTCTGCAGAACTGCCCTGCCAAATCTGACATCAGATCTGGACTGCACATCTGAACTATAGTGCTTAGTGAAAGTTTGCACAAGTTTACAGGTAGCTGCTTTGCAGACATCCAGAAGGGTATGTCCCTTGCTGCCACAGAGGCTGCAGTGCCCCTGGTGGAGTGGGTCCTGAGCCCAAAGGAAGTTGATGACCAGCTTTTGTAGCAGAATCTAATACAAGAGACCAACCAGCGGGACATAGTTCTCTTGGTAGCTGGTCTTCCTCTGCCTACATCCCGTGGGTGAGGAACAACTGAGTGGAAGAGCCTCTGGACTGCCTAATATGCTCTAAGTAGTAAAGAGAACTCTTTCGACATCAAACTGTGGAGCTTTTGCTCACAGGAGTGGATTTCTCAGTAAAGAATACAGGTAGAGTAACAGACTGGTTAAGGTGAAGCGCTGAAACCACCTTAGGCAAAACTTCCTATTTGTCTTGAGCTCAGTTTTATCTTTGTGAGGAATTATGTAACTAGGCTCAGTGCACAGGGCCTGTAACTCTGAAATCCTCCTGGCAGAGGTAATGGCCACCAGGAAGACAGACTTCCAGGTAACAAACTTGATATGTGCAGTGGCCATAGGCTCAAAGGGTCGTTGCATAAGCCTGGCTATGCAGAGATTCAGGCTCCAAGGAGGAACCAGCTCCTGACTGGAGGCTGGAGGTGCAAGGCCTTTGAAAAACTGTTTGAATATGGTGTGGAAAATGTACTTTTCTTCCCCACTTAAAGATAGGCGAAAACAGCAGCCAGGTATAGCTTGAGGGAAGAGGTTTCAAGCCTGGCCTGCAGATGTACCAGGTAATCCAGCAGCTGAGTGTCTGAAGCTGTGAGAGGACTGATCTTTTGCTCTTGCACCAGAGGAGAACCGTTTCCATTTGGCTGCATAAGTCTTTTTGTGTTAGTTTTTAGCCATTCTCAGGCTCTTAAGGATCTGCTCTGAGTACTGCATGCATGTGATATCTCCCTCTTTACGCAGGAGACTCCTGTTTTTTTTTTTATGAACTCCCTCCCTCCCGGAAACAAAATCTACTGCTTAAGTAAAATTCTGTCCAAAATATCCATCTTTTATGGGCAGATAAAGACACATAAAAATTAAATCAGTGATGAGCAATGTATCTGATAACTTTATATAACTAGTTGTTTATTCTTTTTAGTGCTTATTCTTGACAAAATGAAATGCATTACATTTTGTAATGACTTTTTCTTATGTTTTTGACACCATTTAAGGACAAACACCGCGTTCTGACATCTCCCTACTAGCAGGCCAATCTCCCACCTAATTTGACCCAAATCTCCCTCTTAAGCAAGTTGGCAGGCCAATCTCCTCCTAATTTGAACCAAATCTCCCTTTTAAGCAAGTAGGACATATCACATGTATGGTACTGAGAAGATGGAAACTCTAACTCCTCAAGAGCCTTGAGCTGAAAAGAGTGTCGTCGGGATAATGCACTCCTGTCTGGGAAGGGTCAGCAGAGAGTGAGTTGGCAGGTGAATGGGCCTGCTGCAGGATAGTGAGAGAAGAAAAAATTACTCACCTTAGTAATGTTGTTTCTTCTAATGGAGTCTTGCTATATTATGACATATGCAGTGAGGTCCCAACCTTGAACTGCTCCGGAGGTGAAGAGTTAACTTTCCATGCCAGGCATGGAACTTTGAAACCTGACTCAGTTGAAAACTCTCTCTGTTGTTCTTCAAACTCAAACTGTCAGATCTTTATGAGCAAAACTCACTAAGGTTCTGTGTGGAAGCTGTAAACCTACACTAGCCAACTGGCTACTAAATATAAGAACACATTTTTGGTCCCAAAACAAAGACTCAAGTCAGGGATCCAAAAATAAAAACACAACACCAAACACCCCAAAAGGAGGGGTGAAAAAACAAGGTGGGCATCTACTAAGTGCCAACACTGGACTGCCCACCCACATCCCAAAAGCAGAGGTTCTGAGAGGGCAGGGGGAGGTCATAATATAGCAAGACTCCATTAGAAGAAACAACATTACTAAGGTGAGTAATTTTTTCTTCAAACAACATGAAGTCTTGCTACATTATGACATATGCAGACTACACAGCAGTACCTCCATGGAGGAGGACAGAACCTACTGGAAATAGGCTCTGAAGCACAGCTGTGCCAAACCGAGAATCCTCCTAGCCTGGATGTCCAGGGAGTAATGCTTGGTAAAAGTGTGAACTGTTTTCCAGGTAGCTGCTTGACATATCTCTAGGATAGGGATGTCCTGGCAGCAGCCAGAGGCTAGCTGTACCTCTGGTAGAGTGAGCCCTCAGGTCTAAGGGAGGAACCTTGCCCAGTTTTTCATAGCAAAATTGGATACAAGAGACAATCCACCTGGCAATGGATCTTTTAGTGGCAGGTTTCCTTTACCAACCTCACCATAAGTGAGGAACAGTTGGAGGAGTCAAACCTGTGACCCTTGAGTTCGATTCTATGTAGTAACTAAGGGCTCTTTTGACATCTAAACTGTGCAGTCTCCTCTTGCCAGAGGAGGAATGGTCAGTGAAGTACACAGGGAGGGACATAGATTGATTAAGGTGGAAGTCTGAAACCACCTTAGGCAAGAACTTTCTGTTAGTCCTGAGGACCACCTTATATCTATGAAAGGAGATAAAATCAGGCTCCACTGACATGGCTTGTAATTCACTGATCGCCTGGCAGAGTGATGGCTACCAAAAACACAGTTTCCAAGTCAAATACTTAAGCTCTGCTGAAGACAAGGGCTCAAAGGGGTTGCATAAGCTGGACAATGCAAATATTAAGATCCCAGGCAGGGCAGGGTCCCTGAATGGAGGGTTGGTGTGAAACAACCCTTGAAAACTGGAGAATACAGGATGAGCTGAAAGAAGAGGGTTTACCTGCTGATAAGAAAGCAGACACGGCTGTCAGGTGCACTTTTAGGTAGCTGGTCTCAGCCCCAAAGTATTCAAATGCATCATATAATCCAGGACTGTGGGTAAGTCAGCAGATTCTGGAAATGTGTTGCCAGAGCACCATATGGAAAACCTCTTCCATTTGGAATTATAAGTAGCCCTGGTGGAAGGCTTCCTAGAAACCTTCAAGATATCCAATACACCTTGGGAGAGGTGTAGGTCAACAAACTCTAACTCTTCAAGAGCCAGGCCTTGAGATTGAGATTTGGATCGAGATACCAAACTCTCCCTGAGCACAGGTTAACAGGTTGTGATTCCTGGGAAGACACAGGGCAAGGTGAACTGCTAAGGGCATAAGGAGTGGGTACCAAGGCTGTCTGGCCTAATCTGGAGCAATCAGGATCATCTTGCAGGGTTGAGATCTGATTTTGACTAGCACCTTGAACAGAAGAGGAGAAGGGGAAAAGCATAGAAACTTCCCTTCCCAACTGAGAAGGAAGGCATCCAGAGGACTGAGCCCAACACTGGGGCCTGCAGCAAAAAAGGAAGTTGGTGATTGTCTGGGGCTGCAAAAGATCTATCTGCAGGTGCCCCATCTGGCAAATACTACCTCAGTACTAGGGGATCCAGTGACCATTCGTGATGGCCCTGGGAAATCCTGCTGAAGTATCTGCCAGGACATTGTCCTTGCCTGGGAGGTGAACTGCCGTTAGGGAGGTGTTCAGGAATAAGCCAGAGACCACAACTTCATTGCTTGAGTGCACAAGGCCGTAGAACCGAGTGCCTCCTTGCTTTGATGTACCACATTGTAGTGGTGTTGTCTGTTCTGACCTGTACAACTTTGTTCTGAACAGATGCGGAAAAAACTTGAAGTGCTAGAAAAACTGCTCTGAGTTCCAACAGGTTGATGTGGAGCAGAGATTCCTGAGGGACCACAATCCCTGGGTAGTGAGGTCGCCCATGTGAGCTCCCCACCCCAAGAGGATGCATCTGTAGTAAGGATTAAGGAGTGAGACTGAGGGTGAAGGGACCCCTGTCTCAGATTGCTCTGGTCCTGTCACCACTGAAGGGCTTGGATCAGGGTTCGAGTCACTGGGATCAATTTGGTTAGAGGTCTCTCCTTTGAGACCAAAAGGCTCTCAAATGGAACTGGATGTCCCTCATCTGAAATCTTGCTCCCTGCACTACTGCTATAGAAGCAGCCATGTGCCCCAGGAGCTGCAGAAAATGCCTTGCTGGTCGAGAGACCTGCAGGGTGAAAGAGGAGGCCAGAGAGATCAGGGTCCTTGCTCTTTCCAGAGGAAGGAAGGCTCTGGCTCTTTGTGCTCAGTTCTGCACCTATGAAGGTGGAAGCTGGACAGGCTCTAGAACTGACTTTGGAAGATTGAAGGAAACCTAGAGATGTGAGCAGTTGCTGAGTTACCTGAAGGTGTAGTTTGACTTGGTCTGGAGACTGGCCTACTATGAGCCAGTCATCCAGGTAAGGAAAGATGGCAATCTTTTGCCTTCTTAAGTGGGCAACTGCTACTGCCAGGCATTTTATGAATACCCTTGGGGCAGAGGTGAGGCCGAAGGGCATTGCTCTGAACTGGTAATAGCCTGAGGGCAGTTTGAATCTGAGGTACTTTCGATGGGAGCTTCTGATAAGAACATGGAAGTAGGCATCCTTGAGGTCAGGGCGCTAGCCAGTCCCTGGCCTTAGAAGGTAAAATAATTCCCAGAGTCACCATTTTGAATTTTGGTTTTAAAAGGTGCTTGTTTAGGTATCTGAGATCCGGATGGGCCGTCATTCTCCTGTCTTTTATGAGGTGAGGAAGTACCTGAGTACAACCCTTTGCCCTGGTGTGGCGGTGGAACCCTTCCACAGCTCTGAGAACCAGGAGGTAGAAACTTCTGTTTCTAGGGCAAGTGCCTCTGATGGATTTGCAGGTGGAAAGGACCTGGTTCTCATCTTTGGAAATTTTTGAAGCTGAGAACCAGTCCCTGGCTTACTACTTCCAGGACCCACTTGTCTGATGTTAAAGACTTCCAGTCCTGGACAAAGTAAGCCAGCCTGCCTCCAGGTAGTGGAGAATCGGCCTGACCACCCCATCAGGGTGCCTGCTTGGCAGGGGCTTTTAGGCTGAGGGTGGAAGCAGGTCTGCTTGTACCCGTCTGCCTCTCCTCTAAAGAACCCCTCTGGGCATAAGCTGAAGAGGAGGCCTGGGCTTGGTAAAGGCCTATGAAAAGGTCTGCCCTGCCCTGGAAGGCTGCCTTTGAGGAGTGGCCTGCCTTTCATAGCCTGTGCACTCCTATAGGTGGTCCTATACTCATCCATTTTCTTCACGTAATTCTCTGTCTGCTCCCAAACAGAGAATTACCACAACAGGAAAATCCATGGCCTTAGTCTGGTATCCTGTGACAGGCTAATACATCTGAGCCAAGCCATTCTGCGAAGTGCCACAGATGTAGCCATGACTCTTGATGACACATCATTAGAGTCCACTGCAGCATGGAATTGCACCTTGGATGCCTCAATACCATCAGCAGCCAGCTGCTCCAGCTCCTGGCAAGCTGGCCAGGGACCTGTTTTGCTAGAGCCATAACAGTATCCCATCTGGATTTCTGATATCTAGCAACATAAGCCATATAATTTGCCTGTCTGAGTCCCAAGGATGCTGCCATGTACTGTTTCTTTTGCCATAGCATCCATCCTCCTGGAGTCCTTGTCAGGGGTGTGAAGCCAAGGAATATTAGCCTTGTCCTTGCTGCAGCCTGCACTACCCCAACATGGCTGCATTGTTGTGTAAGGAACTCCGTATCAGAGCCTGACAATGTGTGTCTTGTCCATTATTTTATCCACAGGAGGTATAGTGTGAGGAGTTTTAGAATTTTTACTGTCTGTTTCCCAAAGATTTATGCAAAGGAATAGACAGTCTCCTAGACTCTGGGATATCCATCATTTCTACATAGTCAGGCTCCTCTTGATCATCCACAGCTTCCTCCATGGGAGCTGGAGGGTTTAACCACTTTTATAAAACATAAAATGAGAGGGGACTCAAAGCCTGGGGAGACACTCCTGAAGGTCTGTCTGGGAGATGTCGGTTCAATGGCACATCCAGACTTTCAAATCCATTCACTCTCCTCATACTCCTCTTCCCCTCCTCCGGTTCATAAAATTCCTCTAAATCACATTCTTGAACCCGGTGGAACCGACCGAACCGTCACGCTTATCTGATGGTGCGGTTCGATCGGAACCGAAGCGACTGGACAATTTTAATCGGCTTTGGCTATTTCTTCATGTGTTGGAGATGGAAATTTTGCTCCACACCTGCTGATTTCTATCTTTGCTAAGAACCGACTCCTCCAGTCGGCTCTTCTACCCGAGGAAGTCTCGCCTGGTCAGAGGGCACTCCCTCCGGTTCGTTACAACCGAACCGGCTGGCTATCTGGGTCAGCAGACTTCTTGGCCTCTTTCCCTGAGCCTACCAACTCTCTTATCCAGGGTAGCTGCAGGAAAATTTTTGCAAATCTGGTAGTCTGCAATGGGGTAGTCAAACCCCAGACAATAAACACAGGTGGTGTGGGGGGTCCAGCCTTGGCAAAGGCTCCCACAAACACTGCAGTGTTGAAACCCAGTGGGCCGGTTTTCTTTTGGGTTTCTCAGACATAGTGCCAGCCTAACCAAAATCTTGCCCGTTTATGGCAATCCGCCAAGCAAGACCCTCTTATCGGTTCCCAACCGTGTCACAGGTCGTGGAAAAAACTGTAATGAAATCCGTTTTTTAGAACTGAGTAAGAACAGGAACTGCACTCTAAAGACAATTTAATGTATTTACAACAACCTGATCAGTTCAAACCGAACCGATAATACTGTTTACAAGTTCCACACAGAAATAAATGTAAAACCTATCTAGTACTTACGATACCTACAGACAGAGCTTGAACCGACCGGTTGCAGTTTAAATTCGGTTAAAAACGAAAATTAATACTTTAACTGACAAAATGAACCGAGCAGAAGGAGAAATCTCGAGGACTGTTCAGTGAGTAGGAGTAAAGAATCTGACAGTTTGAGTTTGAAGAACAGAGTTTTCAACCGAGCTCATGCTCAAAGTTCCATGCCTGCATGGAAAGTTAACTCTTTCACCTCTGGAGCAGTTCGAAGGTTGGGACTCACTGCATATGTCATGATATAGCAAGACTTCATGTTGTTTGAAGGAGAGGTACTAAGCTTACCTGGGCCAATCCGAGTAACCAGAATCATTGATGCAGGTTGCTGTCTGAGTTTCAGCAAAGCCCTGAGTATCAGGGAAAGGAGGGATGCATATAGGAACCTCCTGACAAGTCCAGGATCAAGGCATCAGGAAAGCATTCACGGGACTGGGGGCCTGCAAGAGTATTGAAGCTGGAAGTTAAGGGAGAGGCAAAGAGATCCACTTTTGGTGTGCCCCACCACCTGAACACTTGGCTAGTACTTGCTTGTTCAGAGTCCATTCACTCTGGCCTTGACTGATGCAACTTAGAGCATCTGCCAGAGTTGCTTGCCTGGGGTGCTATACAGCTGAAAGGCTGACTCCTAGGGAGAAGAGCAGAGGATCAGATTTTCAGAGCCTCTGAACAGAGTATTCCTGATCTGGTACCAACCTGCTTGTTTATGTAAAACATTGTAGTAGTGTTGTCTGTTTGAATTTATACAGTCTGTCCCTTTATGACAGAGCAAATGCTTGACAGCTAGAAAGACTGCTCTGAGTTCCAGAAGGTTTATGTATAACTGTGACTCTTGGAGAGTCCAGGTGCCACTTTCTGAGGCACTGTCTAGATGAGGCTCCCACCCCAGGAGGGGGCGTCTGTGCTGATCACCTTTGTGGGAAGCAGAACTTGGAAGGGTATCCCTACTGCCAAATTTGCAGGGTTCTTCCAAAAGCAGAGCCTGAAGGATCTGCTCTGTACACTGTATCAGCTTTAAAAATAGTTGCTTCTTTGTGACCGATGAGCTCTGAGATAGACTTGCAGGTGTTGCATCCTGTACTTGACTCCTGGGACCACTGCAGACATTGAAGTCATTTGTCCCAAGAGCCTGAGGAAATGTCTGGTTGGTCTTGGCTGTCCCTGGACGAAAGAATCTGCCACCGAAAGGAAACTTTGAATTCTCTCCTGTGGGAGGAAGGCATATCCTTTCTGGGTGTCCAGCTGAGCTCCTATGAAGGTGAGTAGCTGGGTGGGTTCAGGTGAGACTTTAGATTTCCAGGAATCCCAGAGACTCCAGAGTGTGCTGTATAAGGGAAGGGACTCTTTGACCTGACAAGGAGACTTTGCCACTATGAGCCAATCGTCCAAACAGGGTAGATAGAAACACCCAGCTTCCTGAAGTGTGCTGCTACCACTGCCAGGCACTTGGGGCCAAGGACAGGACATAGGGCATTGCAGTGAACTGATAGTGGCCTGAAGGGAGTTTGAATCTGAGAAACTTCCTGTGAGACCTCCTTAAGGGTATATGAAGCAAGCGTCCTTTAGGTCCAGGGAGGCTAGCCAGTTTCCTGCTGTAAGGACTGTATGGACTAGTGACAGAGTGACCATCTTGAATTTGGGTTTTAACAGATGTTTGTTTAAATATCTGAGATCCAAGATAAGTTGCCACTCCCAGTTTTCTTTACGTCAGAAAGTACCTGGAGTAGAGGCCCTGCACTTTTGGTGGCTGGAACCCTCTCCACTGCTTGTAGAGCTAGAGATTTTTACCTCAATTCTAACAGTAGCACCTGTGTTGGGGTTAGAGGTTTGGATAAACATAAGCATAGGAGGGACCCTCCTGGTCAGCAGAGGAAGCTCCAAAGGAGGGTCAGGGACACATCAGGTTCTAGGCCCTTCAAATTCATGTTAGGGGCATCATAAAAATTTTCATCATCATCATCATCATCTGCATCACCCTCACAGTCTCCAGAAGCAAGAACTGTGGAACAGTGCTTACCAGCCCAGTAAATATACACCCCATTTTTTGTAGGGTTTGAAAGACATACCATGCTTTGCCAAGTCTTGCACAGATTGGAGCTCCTGCGTAGACTGGCTATATATACTGTGTTTTCTTTATGCTTTAAGCTGCCTGTTGTCTCACTATTGGCTTTCACAGGAGGAACAAGCATTTTTGTCTTCAGACTATCTTTTTAGCCACTTCATCAGCAGCTTGAACATGCTTCCTTTTTTTGTACAGACACTTCATCAGCACCTTTATTATTTTTAAATTTGTGGAGGAACTTCGTCAGCCTTTGAAAGCTTTATTTTTGGCTGGGACTTGAAGGCTTCAGCAGCACCCTGCTTAAATGTTTATTGTTATTAATTTTAGATGGGCCCTCATTGGTAGGATTTGATTTTTCTTCAGCCATATATTTTTTAGGCCTCTTTACTCTGTTTCTCACCAAATTTGTGCAAAGAGAACCAGTAGATCTGGACCAAACACCTGAGGCACAGGGTTGTTTAAAAGCTGTTAAGCCAAATCCTGTGACAGATGACACACTTTTAAAAATCATGTATGTTCAGATTTTTTTTAGTTCTGGGAATCTCTGACATGCAATCCACAGAAAACCCAGCAATAACTGTCAAAGTTTGAAAATCAAGCAGTTACCTCGCGGGAGGAACCGCGATTTCTGAGTAAAAAGTAAAGAAAAACATTAAAATTTGATGGTTCCCTCAAGGAAAGCATTAAATAGTGAAGAACCATTAAAAATATACAGGTTACCTCCCTGGGAGTGGGTCCCAGGTGGTAGCCTGGGTAAACATTAGGCTGAACAACAGGATGCAGAGGGTAATAGTAAAGTAGTTACTAGTGGGGTACCACGGGTTCAGTACTGGGTCCAGTCCCTTTTAATGTTTTTGCAAGTGACATTGCAGAGGGACTGGAAGGAAAAGTATGTCTCTTTGCAGATGACACAAAGATCTGCAACAGGGTTGATACACAAGGTGGGGTGGAAAGGATGAGAAGGGACTTGGCAAGGTTGGAGGAATGATCAAATGTATGGCAGCTTTGATTCAACACAAAGAAGTGCAAAGTAATGCACCTGAAAACAAAAACCAGGGAAAGAGTACACAATGAGGTGAAATACTGACAACAACAAAAATGGAAGCGGACCTGGGGTAGTTATATCAAATGACCTAAATGTGGGCAAGCAATGTGAGAAGGCAGTAAGGAAGGCTGGGGATACTGGGATGGATAGGGAGAGGCATCACCAGTAGAAAACAGGAAGCTGTTATCCTCTGTACAGACAGTTGGTGAGACCCCATCTGAGTACTGCGTGCAGTTCTGGAGACCCCATCTTCGCAAAGACAGACAGGGTGGAGGCTGTCAAGAGGAGGGCAACCAAAATGGTGCAGGATCTGCACCAGAAGACATATGAAGAAAGACTAAGGAGCTTAATATGTATACCCTCGAGAAAAGGAGGCAGAGGGGACATGATAGAAATTTTCAAGTACCTTAAGGAATCAACAAAGTCCAAGAGGTAGCATCTTTCAGAAAAGAGATGTGCAAGAACAAGGGGCACAATTTGAAGATAGAGGGGACGGCACAGAGGTAATGTGAGGAAGTATTTTTCATGGAGAAGGTTGTAGATGCGTGGAACAGCCTTCCTGAGGAGGTTGTGGAGTCAAAACAGTGGGAATTTAAGAATGCATGGGACAGACATAAGGTAATTCTAGTGGGGGTAGGAGGAAGTAAGCTGTTGGTTAACTAGGATCTGCAGCTTATCCATTAGGTAGGAAATGGGCAGACTAGGTGGGCCAAGCGGTCCTTATCTGCCATCAAATTCTATGTTTCTATGTTTCTATTTGCAGTAAAAATGTATATAAAATACTCAAATGCGGTAAAATGAATACAAATATATGCAGTTGTAAAAATATAATGCAGATCGCGCGGAAAAGAAACAAACTGCTAAAAAAAGTAAAATTACACTCTGCACACTAAAAATTACATTTGAGGAAAACTTTACCAAGATAAGCAGAAAAAAGCTGTCAACAAGGAAAGTTAAGAGATATCTCTGGGGCAATGTTGCTCAGTCAGTGGAGAAAAAATTCTGAAGCTCTTTAGGCTGCTCCCTCTCTACAATCCCCCTTTTTTTTGATTGGCTGACGCCAGTCTCATTATGCTAATTACCTAAAGACATACCTCCGGCAGTTGCACCTAGCCAGCTAACTGCTATAGTTACCGACGCTAAAGGACTCTTGGGGTAAAATGAAAATGACATACCTACCGTAATTCTTGATCTTCTTGGACAGAGTCTCCACCACTCATTCACATAATGGGAACTATGCTGGAGCACTAGGACCCAGCCCAGAACCAAAAATCTTCAGGAGGCAGATGCCAAGGTAGGACCACACCGCAGCGTGGTGCTGCGGGGCTAGTCGCGCTATATAAACTATCTCGGCATTGACCTTCAACCGCCTCAAGTACCTTTTTACTGAGGAGGAGAAGCATAAACTAATCTAGAAACTAACCTAACTGAGACATTGCTATGGGTACTGGTAGGATTTCTGAGATAATGACCTCACAACCTCTGTCTTCTAATAAACTAACTAGGGAAATATAGCTGTTTTTGATATCTTTGATGGTTAATTTATTCACATCATTAGTACCAACATGGACCACCACCAGGGGTTGGGGCCCTGCCGATTCCAAGATGTTAGGGGCCATTACGTTGATATCCTAATCAAGCTCACAAAAGCTAAGCATGTTCTATTTTCTTTATCATTCTTGCATATTTGGGCATCAATGTATTTGATCATAATGTCTCCCAAAACATAAATTTGTCTAGAGCGGTAGTATCTGTACTATCAATTGGATCCGATTTGAGGGGAACGGACTTATGTCAACTTCCTCTAACAAGGCATCTAAAGTAGGAGGCGTATGTCAGTGGTTGAGCCACCGTGTTGCAGGTTGAATTACTTTGGGAATAGAAACCTTATCAGTTGGATCATGTTCTGCATGCACTTGGGCAGTAGTGATTGTAACCTGATTATGGGTAGAAGGGGTAATGTTAGTCTGATCATCTACTGTAGAGCCAGATTTTAACTCAATTAATGGGGTGTAGAAATTTTGCATGGGGATATCAAACTCCATGGTTCTTCTACCTCTTTTACACTTTTTTTATTAGTTACAATTTGCCACTCCTGGTCATCATCACTATCATCTTCTCTATTTCGTTTTGGGTTTCATTGTTTTAGCCTCATTAATGTTTTGAGTATTTAAGAGAGATATCTTTTGTTTAAGATATCATTGGTCTGCCTCAACTGATCAATATTTTCTGTAAGTCAAGTATCTTTTCTTTGAGGTGTTCATTTTAAGTTACCTTTTAGCCCCTTAAAACCTGTGATGCTTTCTGGACAGAAGTTGTTGCACAAGATGCAAACCATAGCAATTTTCCCAGTTGTAAGGTAACAAATCCTTCACTGATGTCCATTTTAAACTAATAAAGGAATTAAATACAGTATGGCGAATGAGTAGTGCTGGTATTTACAACAGAATAGAAGTTTACCTGAACAGTACACAGATAGTATGAGAGTACTGTATGTATTAAACAACTAGAAGTAAGAGAACACAGGTAGATTACTAATACTGCACTAAGACAGGTGTGAGATTAATGACAGTCAGTTATAGAACAGGCAATGATATGTAGTCAGGGAGATAGAAGACTGAAAACTAACTCAGAGCATAGGAAGATACAGTAAGTTTTTCTAGCCTAGAATTAGAATTAACTGCAGACCAGTGTTTACTTTCCTGATTCCTCTCCACCACTCCAAACGAGCAGGCGCATATGTCAATGCGCGTCTTTGCATCTAAAACATGGCTCACCTGCTCGGGCTTGCCCTACTCGCAGTGTCAGTGCAGGGCTCCAGGAATGCACGCTAAAGGCAGTTTCAAACAGTACAAATACAATATTTCATTAGCACACAAAACCAGAGGTGTTTCCACTGATGTGCTCATGCAGTGCGTGTTTAAATAGAGCAGCAGATGACCTGGAAGTGCTGTCCCGAGGGTCAGCAGTGAGCAAGGAGAGATCTTAAAACTAATTTAAACAGTGCCCCACTACTCAGGCTGCTGCTAATCACCTGAAATATGTCCCCAATAGCATTTTCTTATTTTTTACCAATTATTTTACCAGGTGAGACACACTAAGCTGAAAGCTTGTTTGCAGGTGCAACCTGGGAGCACGAGGAAGTTAAGTGACTTGCTCAGGGTTACACAGTATGCAAGTGGGGGCTGGGGATTCAAACCCAGGTCTCCAGATTTGCAGCTCAGAGCCTTAAACCAGTGCGCCATACTGCCTCCAGTTTGTGAGCAGAAACACAAAGTTGTAGTCCTAGTACAAGATGAAGGGACTACAGCTCCTCCTCCTCCTCCTGCAGTGTCAGTGCAGGGCTCCAGGAATGCACTTATGTCTAGCATAAGATTGATATCCCATGCGGCTACAGGTCTCTTGACTGGTGGTCTAGTGAGTAGGATACCTTTAAGGAATCTCTTGGGCCATTGACATATTGTGTATAGGCTCATGGTGCACCTTTACTGTCAAGTATTGCAGTCCTGCGTTAGACAGGTCTAGAAGGTACTCTAACACTTTGTTTGGTGAGCAAGCAAAGGGGGTCCAGGGCGGACTTGCACACCAAATGGAAAATTGTTTCCACGTCTACCATGTAAGTCTTCTTAGTGGACGGCTCACGCTGCTAGGGAGGATATATGAGATTCCTCCGAGAGACACTGAACCTATCCACTTCTATCTCCTCAGGAGCCAGGCATGGAGATGAAGGGATCACAGATGAGATAGACCACCGGACCCTGTGTCAGGAGGTCCATCCAAAGGGATGTTGTTTCAGAGGAACCTCCAATAATCTTTTGATTAACGGAAACCATATCTGACTAGGCCAGTTTGGAATGATGAGAATCATGCTGCCTCCCCTCCTCCCCGTGCCTCTAACTTGATTGGCACCCTCTGAATTAAGGAAGAGGAGGAAATGCGCACAGAAAGCGTCTTGTCCACCACAGTCTGAATGCATCCTCACAGAAAGCGTCAGGTTCTGGATTTCTGGAGCAGAATGAGGCAGTTTTGTATTGAGTGGGGACGCAAAAGGTCTAGTTCCGGGGTGCCCCACTCTTGAATAGCGATTGCATGATGTTTGAGTTGAGAGACCACTCGTGTGGATCTGCAGACCTTCTGCTGAGGCAATCCACCAGATCGTTCTGGATTCCTGGCAGGTAGGCTGCCTGGATCAGAGCTTCATGCTCAGACACCATTCCCACACTATCATGGCTTCTTTGCACAGAGGGTAAGAGTGTGATTCACCGTTTGTTGATGTAGTACATCACCGCCTTGTTGTCCATCTGAAAGAGGATTACTTTGTGGCAGAGGACATCCTTCAAGGCTCAGACAGCGTACAGGACAGCGCTTCATCTTCAGGACATTTATGTACAGCTGGGACTCATCCTGGCTCCACAGGCCCTGGGTGTGGAGGTCCTGACAGTGAGCTCCCCAACTGGTCAGAGATGCATCCGTGGTGATGGTGATCTGTATCTCCAGTGGAAGCGATGTCTGGTTCCACAGGCATCCAGACTTTCACCGTCGTAACCATCCTCATCAAAATCCCCTCCTCATCAAACTCCGGTTCGTAAAAATCTTCAGGGGAATAATCCTGAATGGGAGAACCGACCAAATGGAACCCTGCCAGAAGGCGCCGGATCGGTCTGAACGGATGAAGCGATTCCACAATCAATTGCTCTGGCTATCTCATTGGCGGTCGGAACATGAAGTTCTGGATCCAAATCGCCGATTTATCCTTGCGATTTCTCTTTGGAGGAACCGACCCTGGATTGGCTCTCCTCTTGCCCAAAGTAGTATCGCCCTGGTCAGAGGGCACTCCTTCTGGTTGGTAGGAACCGAACCGGCTGGCCTTCCGGGTCAGCGGATTTCTCGCCTCCTTATCCCTAAATCTACCTAACCTTTATCCAACGACTTAGGGAAATTCTTGAAATTTGGCTGTCTGAATCGAGGTGGTCAAAACCCCAGACAGTAAACACAAGTGGTGGGGATCGGCCTTATAAAGACCTCCTACACACACTGCAGTGTTGAAACCCAGTGGGCCTGTTTTTTTTCTTGCGTTTCTCAGACATGGCCAACCTAACAAAACTTACCTTTATAAGGCAACCACCAGGCAAGACTCCCCTATCGGTTTCTTACTGTGTTATGGGTGTTGGAAAAAAATGTTTAATTCACGTTTTTTTAAACCACGTCTGGACCGTAACACACACCTAAACTTTTTCACAAAGATTTTGTCTAAGGATCGGTTCAGCCGAACCGATCGAAGCTTTACAATTTCCACAAAATAACTATCCACAATAACTATCTTACATACTTATGTGGTACCACAGACAGAGTCTCGAACGAAAATGGAACATAATGCGGACTAAACCAACAACTTTAACGGCGTTTGAACCGAGCAGAGACGAGAAAATCTTGGAGGCGACTGTTCAGTGAGTAGAGTAAAGAATCAGACGGTTTGGTTTCAAAGTGTCACAGACAGAGTTTTCAACGAGCTTGAGCCCAACGTTCTATGCCTGACATAGAATTTTAACCCTTCACTTTCGGGGCAGTTCAAGTGCTGGAGCTAACTGCAATTGTCAGAATACAGCAAAACTTCATGTTGTTTGAACATCCAGGTACAGGAACACCTGAATTCTGAGCTTTCTGAGATGTGCCATGAGTACTGCAAAGCACTTTGTAAAGACTCGTGGTGCCGAGGACAGTCCAAAGAGCAGGACTTAACTGGTAGTGTTGACCTACAGCCACAAAGTGTAGGTACTTGTAGTGGCTTGGTGTACTGGGACATGTTGGTAGGCATCCTGCATGTCCAGAGATGCCAGCCAATTGTTTCATGAATCAGGGCTGGAGCGTTCCCCAGTGATATCATCTTGAATTTCTCTTTGAACAGGTATTTGCTTAACTTCCACAGGTCTAGAATAGTCGCATACTGCCTGTTTCTTTGGAACTAGGAAGTAGTGGGAGTAGAAATCTGTGTCCCGTTCCATTTGGAACCACTTCTACTGCCCTGTTGTTCAGAAGGCCCTGAATCTTGGAAGCAAGGAGGTCTGACTGAGTGGTAGACAGTGTGGGCTGTCGTTTGGATGGACAATCCGGAGGAGTCTCCAAAAAATTTAGAGTATCCCTCACAAATGATCCTGAGAGGGTGGCACTGGGTGCCTTCGGGGCCTGTACCTTCTGCTTTGTTTTCTTTTTGTGGTTGAAGAGTTTGGTTTTGTTAAAAGCCCTCGACCTTTATCATGAAAGGACTGTCGGTTATGAAATTGCTGGCGGTTTCAGTCTCGCTGAGGGCGACAGGGTCCGGTATGGTCACCTTAATAGCAGTCCTGGTTTTTCTAAGTGGCCTCAGGTGCCTGCTCCACCTGTGGGCCAAACAGGTAAACACCATCAAATAGAAAATTCATGACTTTCGCTGAGCATCATTAGTGAATCCTGAAGTCCCTAGCCATGAGTGACACGGGTGCAGATCCCGGCCACTGCTGCTCTAGAAGCAGCATCAAAGGCATCCATAGCAGCCTTAAGTTGCTGACTGAGGGACTCAATGCCCTAATAATGGTCTGAAGAAGCTCAGAGCTAACGTCTGACTCTGGAACAGCCTCCACAGTTTCTTTGAGCGAATGCCAGAGGTATACTCATACTGAGAGAAATATCTGATAACTAGCAATATGCATGCCCAGGGTAGCAGCGGTGAACATCCGCTTTCCCAGAGCATCAATTCTTTTTTATTTTAGTCTTTGGTAACCGGTAGGCCCACTAGGCACAACTGCCTGTTTTCAGTGGTGACCTAGGAGCAATGGGCGGTTAAGTGACTTGCTCAGAGTCACACAGTATGCAAGTGGGCTGTGAGAATCAATCTCAGGTCTGCCCTGCGGATGTATCAAGCTCGTTACACCTCATTCTTCTAACCTCGGCTATATTGCCAGCCCAATGAGGTGGATCTGTCTGTCCCACACCATTTGTGAAAGAGTCTCAAAGAGGCTTGCACGGTGGTGTTAGTTCAAAGGAATTTCAGGAACATGCATATACTGAAGGTGCAAAAAGCCTCAGGATCCACCTCAATTATGGGATTCTTTATTCACTGGATGAGTCATGGATTCCAAGGAAGCGCAATTTTGTCATTTTCTGCCAGGACCACTATGGTGCCCACAAAGGCTTGGGAGGCAAGGATTGGTCTATCCTTGGGGGTGTACTTCCTGTCTATGGACTTAGCCACGGAAGGAATGAGCACCGTCTGTCCCACACCATTTGTGAAAGAGTCTCAAAAGAGGGTTACACCTGGTATTAGTTCCACAGAATTTCAGGAACATGCACATATACTGAAGATGCAAAAGCTTCCCAGGATCCACCTCAGAAGTCTGAAGAGAAAGGGTGGAATTCATATTCCTCAGTAAAGACTTAAAAGAGAGGTCCTTGCCCACAGGCTCTGCTGAAGTGGAGGGCTTACTTTGCACTCCAAATGATGAATCCTCATCCAGATCATCCCCAATCGTAGATCAGGATCAGACTCAACATAGTCTCCTACTACCCCAGAAGGATAGTATAGAAAGGAAAGGAGGAAGAAGGGCAGGAGGTGCCACTCCTGAATCGGAGTTGAAAACCCCGGCACCCGAGGCGATGCTGGCGCCATTGCCTGCAGCACTGGAAGTGGCACCACCAAGGATGGTGCTGACAGCGCTGCAACCTGCACCAGCTGAATGCCTGGGGTCCCCAAACCCAACACCAGGGCACCAAACTGAAGATCTGAAAGTATGAAGAGGAGTAGGAGAAAGCAGTGCCTGTGTTGGCCCCTGCGCTGCAGCTATGTGAGGGGAAAAGGCATGAGGGAGCAAGCGTCGATGGTACCGAAGAAGGTGTCGCACAACCAGGCTGACCCAGCTGCTCTGCCTGCAGGCCCACAGCCCCAGGGTCTGGTCTGTAAGGCAAGGGCAGTTGGGACAACTGCCAGACCCACTGCTCCACAAAAGCGCCCAGTGATGAAACTGCTCACCGAAGACCCTCCGGGCGGGAGGACCCAGAGCTGGGGCAGAGGCTGCAGGTGACCCAACAAAGCCGAGGTCAGCCTTCTGTCCTCCGCTAATGACGCATCTCCATGCAAACATACTAGAGGGTGACCTTGAGCAGTACCCCCGCTTCTTCTTCAACCAGTGGGAGGAAGAAGAGTTTGAGGCAGAGTGGTGCGGAACCACAGACTTCAAGCGAGGCGGGACCGCTTTTTTTTGTGCTTTCGGAGGACCGCCCTTCCTCTCTCAAGCACGGACTGCCTGTGGTTAGCCCCCACCTCCGAAGAGAGCTGGTGGACTGGACCCAGCCCTGCTGCTAAAACTGCTTTCAAGCAAAGTCTCCCCTACCGTCACTGGCCCCATTCATGGTCAACCCTCACGATGGTGGGCTAAAGAAGACTTCTTTTCTTCATTGCTTCACTTGAAACAAAATTAAAAACCTTTTTAAAATAAATAAATATTCTAAAAGACTAAATCAAATACTGAATGACTATGCTGCTGTCATCTAGATGTGAAGATTTGACTACCAGTGAGCAACAACATCGTCACTGGAAGCACTCGACAGTGGGAAAAAGGAACTGAGACAGTTGGAGGGTCGGCGATGACATAGCCTACACACAGCGCAAGCTGCCTCGTGGTGCCGCACAATGTGTGGTCCCACCGCAGCAGCCTTCCTGAAGATTTTTGGCTCCCGCTGGGTCTTAGTCTCGGCGTAGTTCCCATTAGTGTGAATGAGTGGTGGAGACTTTTAGTCCAGGAAGATCAGCCTCTTTGTGCTGCTAAACCCATCATATCCAGAAACTCCACCTCATCCTCATACTCTGCAGTCTCTTGAGGAAAGAGGTTGAGGGTGCTTGCCTCTGCCTCACAAGCAAATAGTGTGAGGTGTACTTCTCAGAGGACCAGGAAGGGAACCAAACTGACCTAGATAGCTTTGTGTCAGAGAACAGCAAGAGGAAGGAGGTGCTGTTAGAACTATACTACTCTACTTGATTAAAGAACTAGGAACTCTATTACTGGGAACTTCAATTTAAGGAAAACAAACAAAAAAAGAGTGTGTTTGCCTGAGTTGGGTGAAGGAATTGTTATCTGTGCAGTTAGCTAGGTGAAGAAACGAACTGTTAATTAGGGGAGTGGCTTAGAGAAGGAATCACGTGTTTGCATTTAAAAACTGACCTCGATAGCTTGTGGCAGAGAATAGCAGGAAGGAGGTGCTGTTAGAATTATACTACTCTACTGGGACTATAATGCCTCCATCCCTCCCTACACCCCACCCTAAGCCAGTTCTACTTTTATAGGCACAGGATTTGACTAACAACAGGAACTTCCTGTTTGGGAGCTGGAAGGGAGTGATCACAGAGGCACAAAAGAATCACCATCCTAGAAGGAAGAGAGTAGCTCTCCATCACCCTCTAGCTGCTGGAGGTCTGACTCTGAGCAAATAAGAAGGAGACTACTGAGGAATATAGGGACTTACTGTCCCAGAACAGGAAGATAAGAAGCTGTAAGGGCAAGGAGGCAATAGGAAGGTAGGAAAAATATATATATAAAAGAAATAAATAAATGAAATAAGCGGAGAGAGGAAAGAGAAGTATACAAAACAACAGTTAAGGGACCACAAATAAAGACATGATGGAATGATGTAGTGCAGTGGCTGCGGAGCAGCAATCTTCCGGGAGACGTTCTAGAGGATGCGGTGTTGTCTCATCTGCAGGCACCTCTCTGGGTGGAGACAGAAGGTTGCTCATCTCCTGGCTGAGTTGCCCATGATTCGGGGACCTCCTTTCCCACCGAGGGACCACCAGGGCCACTGCCACTACCTCAGAGGTTGCCAGGAAAGAGGAGCGGTTGGACCACAGTGGGCTCAGGGAGGGTGGTGGAACAGAGGCACATCCCTCCAGTTGTACCTCTACACAATTCATATGCCATTCTGGCAGAGTGTGGTTCCTCTACGGAAGCACCCGCAGTGGAGACCAAAGAGGATGCTGGGAACCTCCACAAAGGAGACCCACAGGAGGGTGGCATGGGACCCACAGGGGAAGGACACAACTCCTGGTGGGGACTCCATTATTGGAAGGGTAGAACTGGGGAGGAGGGGAGAGGAGGTAGGTGCCTGCCAGGCACCATGGCTTGAGGACAGGGAGTGAATCCTCAGAATCGTGGAGCAGCTGCATGGGGAGGGAGCCAGATGTCACTGTCCACCTAGGGACAAATGACCAGGCTGGGAAAGGGATCAGAGCAGTGCAGCAGGAGTTTGTGGAGGGCCTTAGACAAGTAGCACGCACGGTAACCTTCTCGTAGGTGCTGCCTGTCTATGGTACAGGTGAGGCTAGGGTACTCCACACCATGGGATTCAATCAGTGGTTGAGAAACTGGTGCAGCGCTCAGGGTTTCAGCCTCATTGGGGACTGGGGCTCCACCTGCAGGGATACAGACCTATACTGGCATGATAGTCTGCATCTGTCCTGGAGGGAACCAGGATCCTAGGTGATAGGTTTAAATGGTTCATTGGCAAGCATTTAAACTAGCCAAGGGGAGGCACTGAAAGGGAGAAGGTAAATCCTAGCCCCCAAAAAAAAAATCAGGGCAGCAGTTAGTGAGGTAAACACCAAGACAGAGCAGTCGACAGTGAGAAGGGCAGCGTAAATGGAGGAAAAGACAAAGGCAGTAAGGACAGGGATGGGACAAAAAGAATAAGGCCATCAAAAATGGAGGGTAATGAGTACCAATGCCTGTATTCTAGGTAACAAGCTCCTGGCCTTGATGGAAGAGGATGCCTGGATATCGTGGTAGTCACAGAAACATGGTACACAGAGAACCATGACTGGGATGTCAACATACCAGGGTACACAATCACAGGAGGGACAGGGAGAGTAGAAGAGGAGGAGTAGTAGCTCTCATGTAAGGGAAGAGATCAAATCAATGGAACTAAAGGGTAAACAGGGAGGAGAGGAGGCACTGTGGGTCACCCTGGAGACTGAAAATGGCACACAATCGCTGAGGGTTTGTATACAGACTCCCGTCTCAGGGAGAGGAAATGTACAAGGAAATGACGGAAGGCATCCTTAAGATGTCGAGAAAGGGAGATATTGCTGACGTAGGACCTGAATATGCCACGTTAACTGGAGCACTTTTGCTGCAGCCACATCCAAGAGCAGGGCCATTCTCAATGCCTCAAGGCATGCCTCAGACAGCTAGTTTTGGAACTCACTCAGAGGAAACAATCTTAGACTTGATACTCTCAAATGGGGACGGAGAGAGGATCTCAGATCTAGAAGTGGGTAGCCATCTGGGAACAAGTGACCACCAAACAGTGAAGTTCATGATAAACTTAGCTGCTGAGTCAAGCCATACAAAAGTGAGGGTACTGGACTCAGGAGGGCTGATTTTGTCAAATGGGAGAGTGCTTCAGAAAAGCACTAGCAAACAGGCAAGAAGGTGGGTGGAGCAACAATGGGAACAGCAAATCCATCACAGAGGCAACAAGCCTTTGTGTGAAGCAAATAAATCAAAACGAAAGAAGAAAACACATATGGTTCTCAAAGGAAGTGGCAGGAAAGGTTAGGGAGAAAAATATATCATTCAGGAAGTATAAGGAAACACAGAAGTAGTAGGACAGAGAACTGTACCAGTTAAAGGGAAGGCAGTCAGAATAGCAAAGGCCCAAACCAAGGAAAAGATAGCCAACCTGGATTAAGAAGGGGATAAACCTTTATAGGTACATTAGGGACAAAGAAAGACTAAGGCAGGGATATTGAGGCTGAATAAAAAGGAGGGTGGTTGGGCAGACAGGGACAATGAAAAAGCAGGGATACTGAATGAATACTTAGCTCAGTATTCACAAAGGAAGAAGAGGGAGGTACCTAATCCAGTCAATAGAAGCACTCTGGATGGGGGTTGATATCAGTCCTTTCACAGAAGAAAGGGTTCTGAAAGAACCCTTAAAACTGAAGGTGGATAAAGCAATGGGGCCTGATGGGATTCACCCCAGAATTCTAAAAGAACTAAGGAGAACTAGTAACACCACTGACTACCCTTTTATCAAATCATGGGAGGATGGTGGTACCTGAGGACTGGAGAAGGGCAGATGTGTTTCCCTTTACAAAAGTGGGAGCAAGACAGAGGCAGAAAACTACAGACCTGTCAGTTTGACCTCAGTGATAGGGAAAATAATTGAAGCACTTCTGAAGGAAAGAATTGTTAGTACCTAGAGGCCAGTGGGGCACAGGACCCACGGCAGCATGGATTCACAGCAGGAAGGTCATGTCAGACGAATCTAACTGATTTCTTTGACTGGGTGACCTAAGTAATAGACCAGGGAGGGCTGTGGACATGGCCTACCTAGACTTTTAGCAAGGCATTTGACACAGTCCAGCACAAAAGATTAATAAACAAATTAGCCAGCCTGGGAGTGGGTCCTAGGTAGTAGCCTGGGTAAAACATTGACTGCACAACAGGACACACAGGATAATAGTAAATGGAGTCCACAGTGAAGAAAGGGTGTTACTAGTGAGGTACTGCAGGGTTCACTACTGGGGCGGTCCTTTCAGTGTCTTTATAAGTGACATTGCGAGGGACTGCAAGGAAAAGTATGTCTCTTTGCAGACGACACAAAGATCTGCAACAGGGTTGATACACAAGGTGGGGTGGAAAGGATGAGAAGGGACTTGGCAAGGTTGGAGGAATGGTCAAATGTATGGCAGCTTAGATTCAACGCATAGAAGTGCAGTAATGCACCTGGGAAACGAACACCAGATGGAGAGTACACAATTGGGGTGAGATACTGACAACAAAAATAGAAACGGACTTGGGGTAGTTATATCAGATGACCTAAAGGTGGGCAAGCAATGTGAAAAGGCAGTAAGGAGGGCTGGGGAGATACTGGGATGCATAGGGAGAGGCTTCACCATTAGATAACAGGAAGTTGTTATCCCTCTGTACAGACAGTTGGTAAGACCACATCTGGAGTACTGCGTGCAGTTCTGGAGACCCCATCTCCAGAAGACATAGACAGGGTGGAGGCTGTCCAGAGGAGGGCAACCAAAATGGTGGAGGGTCTGCACTATAAGACATATGAAGAAAGACTAAAGGAGGTTATATATATAGCCTCGAGGAAAGGAGGAGAGCAGGGACATGATAGAAACTTTCAAGTACCTGAAGGAATCAACAAAGTCCAAGAGGGTAGCATCTTTCAGAAAAGAGATTGCAAAACAAGGGGGCACAATTTGAAGATAGAGGGGGGACAGCTCAGAGGCAATGTGAGGAAATATTTTTCACAGAGAGGATTGTAGATGCATGGAACAGCCTTCCTGAGGAGGCCGTGGAGTCAAAAACAGTGGGGAATTCAAGAATGCATGGGACAGATGAAAGATTACTTACCATAGTAATGTTGTTTCTTCTAATGGCGCCTTGCTGTAGTCTGACAATATGCAGTTAGACCGACCGTTCAACTGCCCCGAGAACAAAGAGTTAACTCTATGCAAATGCATAGAATGTTGAGCTTGTGCTCGGTTTTCAAACCACTGTCCTTGGTATGTTCTAGTAACTGATCAGATTCTATGAAGTGAACTAGATATATATATATATATATATCTATATCTATATCTATAATGGCCAAAACTAAGCCTAAAGAGGTCCCTACAGGGCAACATAAGCAAAACACAAAAAGGCATGTATAAGACTCAAGTCACAGATGCCCAAAGAAAACCAATACCTACTAATGGTTTAAGTCATAAAGTTGCAGCAGAAGAGCCACCCTTCCCCAGATTCTGAAGGGAGGTAGGGTGGGAGGCAGAATATTGCAAGACTCCATTAGAAGAAACAAATTACTATGTTAAGTAATTTTTCTTCAAACAACATGAAGTCTTGCTGTATTCTGACAATATGCAGACTACCGAAAATTGCCCTGAGGTGGGCACATAACCCATTTGGGGAATAAGCTCTGCAGTACTGCTGTGCTACAACCTGGCATCACTCCTAGCCTGAATATCCAGGCTGTAGTGTTTAGTGAATGTATGGACAGACTTCCAGGTGGCAGCTTTACATATCTCAAGTAGGACTTCCTGGCAGCCACCAGGGAGGCAGCAGTGCCTCTGGTAGAGTGGGCCCCAAGACCTGCTGGTGGGTCCTTACTCAACTTACTGTAGCAGAGCTGGATACAGGCCACAATCCATCTGGCTATGGTCTTCTTTGCTTCTGGCCTGCCCTGACCAACTTCACCATAGATAAGAAAAGTTGGGAACAATCCTTCCTTAGCTCCTTTGTCCTGTCCGTAATAGCTCAATAGCTCTTTTACATCCAGGCTATGCAGCCTGCATTCACCTGAACTAGAGTGATCTAAGAAGAATACAGGCAAGGTAATGGATTGGTTAAGATAAAAATCAGAAACTACCTTAGGGAGGAACTTCCTATTAGTTCAGAGCACAATCTTATCCCTGTGGGGTGTGATATAGTTAGGATCCACAGACAAGGCCTGAAGCTCACTGATTCTTCTAGCAAAGGTGATAGCCACTAGAAAAACAGTTTTCCAAGTGAGAAACTTGAGTTCTGAAGAAAACATAGGTTCGAAAGGAGGCTACATAAGTTGACCTATGCATATGTTCAGGTCCCATGCAGGTGTAGGTTCCTAAGTGGGGATGAAGATGCAACAACCCTTTGAAAACTTTTTGAAAATTGGGTGCAGCCAGAGAAGAAGCAACCCTGCTGAAAGATAAGCAGAGACAGCAGAGAGGTGTACCTTCAGAGTAGATGACTGTAAATGCAGAGACTGAAGGTGGACCAGACAGTCCAGAAGTTCTGGTAATCCAGCTTGCTGTGGATCCAGATCTTTCAAGGTGCACCAGATAGAAAATCTTTTCCACCTAGAGGAATAGGTTTTTCTGGTAGCAGGTTTTCGAACCCTTCAGAATATCCAAGACAGATTGAGACAGTTGTAAATCTGCATATTCTAAGTCTTCAAGAGCCAAGCCCTGAGGTGGAGACTGAAGATTGGGGTACATTATCCTGCCCTGAGAGGATGTCAGCAGGTTGTACCACGTGGGTAGAGAAATTGGCCTGGTCACTAACAGTGACAGCAGCATCGAGTACCACGGCTGTCTGGCCCAGTCTGGGGCTATGAGAATCATTGTGGCAGATTGAGACCTTGGCTTGACCAAGACTCTGGCTATCAGAGGAAAAGGGGAAAGGCATAAAGGAACCTGTTTGACCAGTCCAGGAGAAGAGCATCCAGTGGCACTGGGCCCTGGAGTGGGGGCATGCAACAATACAGTGGTAACTGGTGATTGTCTGGGGCTGTGAAGAAATCTACCTCTGGAACCCCCATCTCCTGAAAACTGAGAGAAGGACCTGCCTGTTCAGGGTCCATCCGTGAAGGACATGTCTGATCCTGCTGAGGGCATCTGCCAGTACATTGTCCTTGCCTGTCAAGTGAACTGCTAACAGTGACATGTTGAGAGAATATGCTAGTTTCCAAATCTTCATGGACTCTGTGCACAGCAGAGAGGATCTTGCTCCCTCTGCTTGCTGATGTAGTACATGGTGGTGGTATTGTCTGTCCTGACCTGCACCACCTTGCCCTGTAAGAGACTGGTAAACTCCTGAATAGCCAGGAACACTGCCCTGAGCTCCAGAAGATTGATGTGCAGAGAGATTCCTGAGGGAGCCATGTACCACGTGCTGTGTGATCCCCTAGGGTGGGCACCCCAGCCCAGGAGAGAAGCATCCATTGTTAGCACCAGACAGGGTACCTGAGGGAGAAAGGGAACCCCCACTCTGAGGGTTGTCCATCTCCTGCCACCCATGAAGAGCTAACAGAAGAGTGGGAGATATTAGAATCAGTTTGGACAGAGGATCCTTTTCTGAGACCAAAAGGATCTCAGATGGAACTGAATGTCCCTCATCTGAACCTGGCCCCCAGGACCACAGCTGTGGTGGAAGCCATGTGTCCTAAGAGCTGTAGGAAGTACCTTGCTGGCCGAGGAACTCGAACATGGAAGGACTGGCTAAATCTATGAGAGTCTGTGCCCTTGCAGAGGGCAAGAAGGCCCTGCCTGAATGGTATTCAGCTCTGCCCCATGAAGTCTAGTATTTGTACCGGGGTCAAACAGACTTTTGATGATTTACCAAAACCCCAGAGACTGAAGAGTGTCCTGAGTGAGTTTTAGGCCTCTGTGACCTGTTGGGGATTGACCCACCAACAGCCTGTCGTCCAGATAGAGGTAAACTGAAACCCTTGCCTTCTGAGGAATGCCACCACTACAGCAAAACATTTTGTAAACACTCCTGGTGCAGATGTCAGGCTGAATGGCATAGCCCTGAATTGGTAATGACCTGAAGGCAGTCGAAATATGAGATATTTTCTGTGAGACTGTCTGATGGGAATGTGGAAGTAAGCATCCTTTAGGTCTAGGGATGCCAACCAGTCCCTTGTTTGAGAGTAGGTAGAATGGTAGTCAGGTTGTCATCTTGAATTTTGGCTTTGTAAGATGCTGTTTAGAAATCTGAGATCCAGAATGGGCCACACTCCCATTTTCTTTGGTGCCAGGTAGTACCTTGAGTACAGTCCTTGCCTCTGTGCTGATAGGGCACAGGCTCCACTGTTTTGAATGAAGAAGAGTAGAAGCCTCTGCCTCCAGCAGGGCTGTTTCTGCAGTGCTAGAAGGTCTGAAAACTCTTGCTGACAGTTTTGGGGGCACCTTGAAAGTGAGGGAAGACCCTGACCCACTATCTCCAGGACCCAATTGTCTGAAGTGATGGAATGCCAAGCCTGGAGATAGTAGGTCAGCCTGGCCCCAGCAGGGAAGGGAGGGCCTGAACAGAGCTCTCAGTGTGTCTGTTTTGCTGGGGTAGCAAACTGGGGGTGGAAGTGGCCTGTCAGTACCCCTCCTGTCTCTCCTCTAAAAAACCCTGGGTTGCTGGTAAGAGCGGGACATGATAGAAACTTTCAAGTATCTCAAGGGAATTAACAAGGTACAAGAGGGTAGTATATTTCAGAAGAAGATGATGCAAGAACAAGGGGCACAATTTGAAGATAGAGGGGGACGGCTCAGAGGTAATGTTAGAAAGTATTTTTTCACAGAGAGAGTTGTGGATGCATGGAACAGCCTTCCTGAGGAGGTTGTGGAGTCAGGAACAGTGGAAGAATTTAAGAATGCATGGGACAGGCATAAGGCAATTCTAGTGGGGGGCAGGAGGAAGTAAAGCTGTTGATTAACTAGAATCTGCAGCTTATCCATCAGGTAGGAAATGGGCAGACTGGGTGGGCCAGGCGGTCCTTATCTGCCGTCAAATTCTATGTTTCTATGTTTCTATTAAGAGGAAAAGCTTGGGCCTAATGGAAAGGCCTAGGGTAGGGTCCACCCCTGCCCCTGACCTGCTGCTTCTGAGGAGTGACAGCTTTCTTTGCTGAAGCACTCCTATATGCCACTCTGTACTCATTCATTTTCTTCATGTATGCCTCAGTCTGTTCCCCAAAGAGTTCTGGATGAGGGAAAATCCACGGCATTATTCTGCGGTCCTAGGACAGGGTAGTAAACCTGAACCAGGAGAAATGCCTGAGGATACAGCAGAAGCCATTGCCCTGGAAGCTGCATCATTGGAGTCCACAGCCATGGGGAACTGAGACTTTGATGCTTGTACTCCTTGTTGACCAGCTCCTGAAGATCAGCAGACAGCTCAGGAGGTGGCTTTTTAGCCAGTTGTTCCACAGCTTCCCAAAGGGACTTTTGATACCTGGAGGCATAAGCCATAGGAGGCTTGCCTGATACCCAAAGAAGATGCCAGGTACCCTTTCTGGCAAGAGAATCCACCTTCTGGAATCCTGTCAGGGGATGAGAGGCCAGGGCAATGCCAGCCTTCTCACAGGCTGCAGTTTGAATCACCCATACATGGCTACAATGGCTGGTTAAGAAGTCAGTACCGCTGCCAGCCAGAAAGTACTTCCTGTCCATCATCTTATCTACAGGAGGGACAGAACTAGAGGTTTGGAGGATCTTTAAAGTCTGCTTCTTAAGGACTTATGAATAGGAATCAAACATCCCTGGGATACAGGAAGATCCATCATCTCCCAGTAGCCCCCTTCCTCATTGTCCTCCTGCCTGGCCTCTTCTACAGAGAGCTGCAGGGTCTCAGCCACCTGCCTCATAAAAGCAAAATGGGAGGTAGCCTCAGAGACAGGCCTGGGAGGATTCATACTGGGCATGGTCAGGGGAGACCTCAGGGCCATTGAGTTCCCTTCATCCTGTTCCTCCTCCTCCTCATCATCATAGTCAGAGAAATAATACTCCTCAGGGTCAATGTGTCCTGAAGGAGTTGACCGTATCCGGAACGTTGGCTGCCCAGGCGGTCCCTGCAACAGTTCGCCAAACCAAGATTGCAAGGACTGCACTATTTGGATGGCCTTTGCAATTTCATCCGTGGTTGGAACCGAGACTGATTGTTTGCACACGGTCCCAACGGGAGCATTTTGGCATTCCTTGACGGTGCGGGTTCAGAAGTCGACTCCGAACATCAAGCATTCAACACAGTTCACCCTGGCTTGAGAGGTCAGTTGTCAGATCAGATGATTTGGTTAAACCAGAACCGCCTCAGCAGTCTTATCCATTTTTTCCTTCAGTTTACTGAGGCGCCTGTCTAAAGTATACTGAGGAAATTTTACAATATCACAGTCTGTTTGTAAGTGGTTAAAACCCAAACAGTACAGACACACCAAATGTGGATCAGCTTTGCAAATTGCTCCCACACTCAGTACAACACTGAAACCAATGGGGCTGTTTTTCTCTTGGGTTTCTGTGACATAACCCAAAATTTGGAGCTTAACCCAGTGGATTAGTTAGGCTGCTTAAGCAAGAATCAAATATCTACCTTATCCCAAGTGGCTTAGTTAGGCCAGGATAAAGAAATAAAGAAATAAAGAAAATTACCCCTAAGGCTTAGTTAGGCTGGGTCATAGAGACAACAAAGTCCAACCGCCAACGGTTTAGCGCCAGCCAAAAGGAACCGAGATCCCCCTGTTGGTCAGGACTTGCACCAGATCCCAATACAAGTGCACACTTAACAGAAAAGGAGAACTAGAAGTTCGTCCCCTCACTGTCAAGGAACCGATCGGAACCGAACACTTACCCAACCTAGGAACATACACTTTACTGAAGACAGTGGTTTGACAATGTTTTTAAATAAAATAACAAAGCGGTTGAAATTGAACCGACGAAACTCAGCTAGACCGAAGGCAGCGAGGAGAAATCTCCAGGCATCTTCACTGGTAAGCGGAGTAAAGAATCTGATCAGTTACTAGAATGTACCGAGGACAGTGGTTTGAAAACCAGCTCGAAAGCACAACGCTTCTATGCATTTGCATAGAGTTAACTCTTTGTTCTCCAGGACAGTTGAACCGGTCGGTCTAACTGCATATTGTCAGAATACAGCAAGACTTCATGTTGTTTGAAATAAAGCAATTCTAGTGGGGGTAGGAGGAAGTAGGCTGTTGGTTAACTAGGATCTGCAGCTTATCAGTTAGGCAGGGAAGCGGGCAGACTAGGTGGGCCAAGCGGTCCTTATCTGCCATCAAATTCTATGTTTCTATGTTTCCTGAATAGGTGAACTGTCAGGCTGTATGGGTTCAACCTCTTCCTCCTCTTCTTCATTAAAAGCTCAGCCTCCTCCACCACAGGCATCAGCATAGGTACAGGAGCCTGGGGGACTGGCATGGACATAAAGGCTCCCACAATCTGGAAAGCCTGAAACTGCCATGCCTTAGCCTTGTCCCTCAGCAGAGGGTATTCTATAGCCTTCCAGAGGAGGTTGTGGAGTCAAAAACAGTGGTGGAATTCAAGCATGCATGGGACAATCATAAGGCAATTCTAGGGGGGGGTAGGAAGAAGTAGGCTGCTGGTTAACTAGGATCTGCAGCTTATCCATCAGGTAGGGAAATGGGCAGACTGGTGGGCCAAGCGGTCCTTATCTGCCGTCAAATTCTATGTTTCTATGTTTCTATGTTTATAGTTGTCAGATGGTGTCTCCTTTCCTTTTCAGCGGGAGCGCAGTGGCATGCTTCTCTTCTGTTTTTCTTAGCACGCACTGGTTTGGTTTCAATGCCTGCTCAGCAGGCCTTTTGTCTTTGAGGACTCAGGGGTCCTCGGTCTGACACCCTGACCTCTGAGCCACCCTTAGCAGACTTGTCCTTCTGCTTATTATGAGGAACTGGACTCTCCCCAGAGCCTGGTTGTGAGGAAGAGGCAGATTGAGAAGCTATAATATCCTCATGTTTTTAGCCCTCTTCTTTAGCATTTTGGGGCAAAACCTGATACAGAGCTCACAACTAGAGAAACCATTGTCAGGACCTAGGCAATTAAAACACAACTCGTGACAGTCTGCCTTAGCCAGGTGTTTAAAACAACTTTTGGCACAATTTTTTTTACCAGGAGAGAGACATTAAACTGAAGCTTGTTTACAGGTGCGATCTGGGAGCACAAGGACGTTAAGTGACTTGCTCAGGGTCACACACAGTATGCAAGTGGGGCTGTGGGATTTAAACCCAGGTTTCTAGGTTTGCAGCTCAGAGCCTTAAACCACTGCGCTTTACTGCCTCCTATTAAAGGCATACATATACATAAGTAACTTATTTGGCTGTTATATGACCAATACTGAATGCTCCTTCCTAGCAGCCACTTACAAAGTGAATAAAAGTGCCATAATAATTGTGTCAAAATAATACAACAGTGAGAGTTATTACTAAAATAATAATAGGAAAGGACAGGAACACTGGTTTACCGTGATTGAGAAAAGGCATATTTCGTTTGCAGATTAGAAAAACAGTATTGTCACCAGTGTCTGCAAAATTGAAACCATTTTTACCGGTGTTTTGTTTTATGAACTTTATTTAACAATTATTTACTCTGCTAGTATGCATTTTAGAAATTTTGACCTCCACTATTGTACATCTGTCCTTGTGCCTATTAAAATTTATTTTAACAGGAACAAGGTGAGATGGCGGCAGCAGCACTACAACCCCATCCCCACGGTATGACAGCAGCAGCACTATGGTCCCCATCCCCAAGTGTGATGGCAGCAGCAGCACTATGAACCCCATTCCTCAGGTGTGAAAAGCAGCAACACTATGGCCCCCAAATCCCCAAGGTGTGAAGGCAGCAGCAGGAGTGCTATGGCCCATCCCCTCAGGTGTGATGGTGGCAGAAGCACTATAGCCCCATCTGTCAGATGTGACAGCGAGCCCCATCCCTCGATGCCCGTGCCCACTTGCCCAAGTAACAAATTTCTGGGTCTCTTAGTTTATCAGAGCTCAGATGTGAATTAAAGAAGACAGGAAATGATTTCAAATTGGTAGCTGTTTATAATATTCCAGTTTACAAAAATGATATCCATAAGCGAAATGATCCATATGTAACTGTACCTGAATAAAGTTATATGAAAACTGTTTTTGCATTGTTTTGTTTTTATGGGTAGCATTCTGTTGCAGTTCTCTTCATGGAACCAGTGATCTGGAGTTTTAATTATGTCACGGTTTGAGGAAAGAACTCTAAGCAAGGTTCTGATAGGACAATAGCTCATGTTTAGCATTCTGTACTCAAACCGTAATATAGTAAACACTCCAAATTACTGGTTCCAGGAAAAGAACTGTTCAGAATATTGTTCATAAAGAAAACAAGTGAAAACACAGTTTTTCACATCAATGTTTATTAAGGTACAGTTAGATATGGTTCATTTGGAGGCAAGTTTATCATTTCTCTTACTAGGAACATTCCTAACTGCTGCCAGTTAGCACAGATTTCCTGTCCCTTTAAGTCGAAACACCAGACACCAAGGTAGACTCCTCAGTTTGGTCCCTAACATCTAACTGCCTGAATTTGCTTTTTTTTTCAAAGTGCATCCCCTAAAAATCTACATGTGATTAGTGGGGGCCTGCTAATGGAGAGACCCACATCTCCCAAACACGAAACAAACCCAGACATAGCAAGTGACTCAACTTGCTACCAACACCCACCCCCTGCCACATAACCAACCTCCTGAAAATTAAATATAAAAACCTCTCAAATTGCCACTGCCCCACACCTGACCCAGAAACTCAGAACCAGACTCCACACCTATTTACCTGACGAGTGGAGCAATGGAACAATCACGAGGTGCAGGCAGCAGGTCAGTGTTGGCTGGTGATTCAACAGCAGCATGAATCTGCTACAGGGCACATCCTTTGGGTTCATGGAGACTTCAACTTCCAACTCTCCTGTGAGATGGCAGCAGTGGTCTAGGACATCGATCCTCAAATATGACAGCAGCAGCAGCCTATGGCCTCCATCCTTCAGGTGAGATGGCAGCAAACCCAGTCATCGAGGCACATTAGTTGCAACACCACGCGCCCCTATGCCTCAGGCGTGACAGCAGCAGCAACAGCACTACAGCCCCATCCTTCTGTTGTGATGGCAGCAACAACAGCACTATGGCCCTCATCCTCAGGTGTGATGGCAGCAGCAACAACACTACAGCTCCCATTCCTAAGGTGTGACAGAGGCAGCAACAGCACTAAGGCTCCCATCCCTCAGGCATGACGGCAGCAGCAACAGCACTACGGCCCCCATCTCTTAGGGTGTGATGGCACCAGTGACAGCCCTACAGACCCCATCCTCAGGTGTGATGCAGCAGCACTAGCACTATGGCCCCCATTCTTCAGGTGTGACGGCAGCAGCAACAGCATTTTGGCCCCCATCCCTTATGTGTGACAACAGCAACAACAGCACTACAGCACCCATGTCTCAGGCATGACGGCACCAGCAACAGCACTGGGCCCCATGCCTCAGGTGTTATGGCAGCAGCAACAGCACTGCGGCCCCCATCCGTCCGGGGTGAAGGCGGCAGCGGAGGCACTACATCTCCCATCCCTCAGAGGTGACGGCAGCAGCAACAACAGCACTACGGCACCCATCCCACAGGTGTGACGGCAGCAGCAACTGCACTATAGCTCCATTTATCAGGTGTGATGGCAGCAGTGAGAGCACCACATCCCCATCCCTCAGGTATGACACAGCAGCAGCACTATGACCTCCATCACTCAGGTGTGACAGCAGCAGCAAAAGCCCTATGGCACCTCTAACTCAGGTGTGACAGCAGCAGCACTACTACAGCCATCATGCTTCAGGAGTGATGGTAACAGCTCTACAATCCCACCCTCAGGTGAGATGGCAGCACTACTACTACCCCCCCTCAGGTGTGACGGCAGCACTAATGTTCACCATCGCTCAACCCCACCACGCCCCACGTGCCCAAGGTACAAATTTCGGTCTCAAGTTTGTCTGAGTTCAGACATGAATTAAGCTGAACCACCAAACACCGAGATGGACTCCACGGTTCAGTCCTATCAAGCAGTTAACAGATTCATTTGCTTACTGACAGCCACTAACTTCCAAACATTAAACAGTAAACATATCCAAACCTAAATGTAGCTACTATTTACTATTTTTACCTTGTCAACATGAAAAGGAGTCTTTAGTTTTCATGTCAGAGCTCCAATGTGAATTAAACCCCACTATGCCCACTAACATCATACAGTGCCTGGGTCCATTCTTGCCTGAGTATTCTGTGTTTTTACATCTCCCTGTCCTGCCCCACTGGCTGTCCCCAGCCCCCAGTGTGGACCAGGCTCCTGCTTATGGGTTGGGTGCTGTGGCAGCATGCTAACAACCCAAGTATACAGTGGCAGGCAGGTAGTTGCACCAACTCGCCAGCCCCACCCCCACACCCAAATGAACACAGGCAGCTCCCATCAAACAAGGCAGGCTCCTTGCCCCATGCAAGTACAGGCAGCCCCTGCACAAACACGGCCTGCTCACACCACACATAGCCACCTCATCCAAAATATACAGAAAAGCTACCACATTCACCCAACATGGCCAGTTCCTCCACCCCACCAGAATGAATTGCAAGTCCCCCACTCCACCCAAGCAAACAGAGCCAGTGCTCCCCCAATACACACTCTCATGGCCAGGTCCTCCCACTACACACACGGCCTGCTCACCCCCACAAACACACACACACACACACACACACACACACACACACACACACACACACACACCTCAACCTCTCAGCACTAAAATCATAGTACTGACCTTCAAAAATCATAGCAAAGGGTCAGAATGTGAGCACTTTCTTGTTTAAAACAATATTATGTCTACAGATTGTGGACCCCATATAGTAATCTAATCTACTATTTAGGATGCTTAAAGCTTAACGTGCTCATTATTTGTTACCTTCATGCTTTCCATTCTTTTGCGTCTGCAAAGATATGTACTCCTACTTTTAAAATACTATTCCACTCTCCAGTCTGTACTGAAATGTTACCTGTTTGTTGTTGTTGCACCGGGTCGCCCCTGAAAAGGGACCTCTATGGCCCAGTGGGCCTACCCGTCATCAAAATTCAATAAATAAATAAATAAGGAATGTTTCTATCAGCTTAGTTCAATGATTTAATAGTTTGTGTCTCCAGAAATAGCTCCAACATTATGAGGAAAATTGGTAAACTTGTGAGGAGCAAGGGTAAATTTGAGTGTGAAAATCATAGCGCTATGCAGAATTCATAGCAGTTGAGAGGTATGCAACACACACAGCCAGCATTCCCTGAAATGAGCACAGCCAGCATACACCACTGCAGCAACACAAACAGTCCCAGAACCATAAAGCCTGAACCCACCACTCCATCATCCAAGCATCAAGCTTTAAAACACAGCCAGCGCCTGATGAGACACAGCCAGTGACCCTCCCAGACACAGCCAGCGCCCTCTTCCCAAACACAGCCAGCGCCCTCTTCCCAGACACAGCCAGCACCCTGTCCCCAGACTCATCCAGCACCCCACCCTGACAAAATCAGCAACACCTACCCTGACACAGCCAGATCCCCACATGTTCGCCCAGTCCCTCCCACCACAACATAACCAGTCCCCTGCAACAACACGACTAAGGAGTCCCACCCATCCAAGCTGCCTAGCTCTGAAAAATTACACAGTGAGCTCCACTCCACCCCGACACAGCCTGCTCCCCACAAGTATGCCTGGTCCCTCCCACCACAACACAGCCAGTCCCCAGAACCAACATGACCAGTGAGTCCCCCACCCATCCAAGAATCCAGCTCCCACCCTACATGGCAGAACCCCTGAAACAAGCGAACAGCCTCCCCACCTGCACCAACACGGCCAGTCCCCCACCCTATTCGCTGCATGAATAGCCAGTCCCCCACCCAAGTGAAACTGACCAGCATCCCCACCACATCAGCATTGGCCACAGTCCACTACCTTAACACAGTCAGTTCCCACATCACACCACACCACTGCAGCCGGCTCTACACCATCCTGGTCCAACAAACAGAAAAGGGCCAAACTGAAAAGACTTTTCTTCTGCCTCTGACCTTTCAAATTCTTCTGAGAGGAGGTCACAGAATCCAGGGTGGCATTGGACTTCTCAGTCCTGGTGAGGTGTCCTTCCACCCCAGGGTCAAAGAAGCCATTGCCCAGGAAGGAGACATCGGCTAACTTGTGCTGGATGTCCACCATAAAGGTGGAAATCCTAAGCCAGGCCCCGCGATGCAACATGACTGCCACTGCCATGGTACGTGAGCAGAATTGCCCACACCCAAGGCCGTGTAGCTGGTCTTTAGCTATTGCTTGACCCTGGTCTTGGACCACTTTCACCACCAGCTGCTCGTCGACAGGAGGTATGGGAGAACACGATCTAGGAGTCCTTACACGGAGTGACCACAGTCGCCATCATCAGTGCGTAGATCACCAGATGGAGACCAAGAGAGGATGCAGTGTAGGCTTTTTGCTGCATAATCAAGTTTTTGGACCCTTGTTGTCAGAAGCATGTCCACATCCCCAATATTACCAGACTTATGGAAGACAGTGTGGACCAGAAATTCTGCTGAAGTATGGTCTGATAAGAAAAAATTACTCACCTTAGTAATTATGTTTCTTCTATTGGAGTCTTGCTGTATTCTGACTAATGCAGTTAGCCCCAGCCTTTAAACTGCCTTGGAGAACAAAGGGTTAAACTTTCTATGCAGAGCATAGAATGCTGAGCTCGAGTTCAGTTGATGCCTCTGTCTGTTTCCTTTGAAATCTAACCGTAAGATTCTTACGAGCAAAAACTCACTAGCTATCCTATGTGGAAATTGTAAAATCTTTACTAGCCAGCTGGCAACAAAAGTTTTGATTCCCAAAGGAAGACTCAAGTCAGGAAACCCAGAACAAAAACCAATTCAACAAAATAAACACCCAAACAAAAAGCAAAGGGTGTAAAGGAGCACCCCTGAGGTGCAACACTGCCTGCCCACACACTTCCCAAAACAGGTTCTGAGAGGGGGGGGAGGTCAGAATACAGCAAGACTCCAATAGAAGAGACATAATTACTAAGGTGAGTAATTTTTCTTCAAACAACATGAAATCTTGCTGTATTCTGACTATTGTAGACTCTCAAGCAGTACCTCCATGGAGGAGGGACAGAACCTACTTTGAGAAAAGGCTCTGAAGTACTGCTGTGCTAAACCGAGCATCACTCCTAACCTGATATCCAGAGAGTAATGCTTGGTAAAGGTATGGACTGTTTTCCAGGTGGCTACTTGACAAATTTCTAGAGAGGAATATCCTGGCAGCAGCCAGGGAAGCAGCTGTACTCTGGTAGAGTGAGCCCTCAGGCCTGAGGGTGGAATCTTTTCCCAGTTTCTCATAGCAGAATTGTATACAAGACATAATCCACCTGGCAGTAGTTCTCTTGGTGGCAGGTTTGCCCTTTCCCACTTCTCCATAAGTGAGGAACAACTGGAGGACTCAAACCTGTGACCCTTGGTATGCTCTATGTAGTAGCTAAGGGCTCTTTAACATCTAAACTGTGTAGCCTCCTCTCTCCTGAGGAAGAATGATCAGTGAAGAAAACAGGAAGAGCCATAGACTGATTCAAGTGGAAATCTGAAACCACTTTGGGCAAAACCCTTCTATTGGTTCTAAGGACCACTTTATCCTGTGAAAGGAGATAAAATCAGGTTCCACTGACAAGGCTTGCAATTCACTGATACGCCTGGCAGAGGTAATGGCTACCAAAAACACAGTTTTCCAAGTCAAGTACTTAAGCTCTGCTGAGGACATAGGCTCAAAAGGAGGTTGCATAAGTTGAGCAATGCAAACATTTAAATCCCAGGCAGTGGCAGGGTCTCTAAAGGGAGGATTGGTATGAAGCAATCCTTTAAAAAATTACCGAATACAGGATGAGACGATAGTGAGGAAGACTTGCCCACTGACAGAAAAGCAGAAACAGCTGACAAGTGTACTTGAGAGTAGCTGGCCTGAGGCCCAGGCCATTAAGACGGACCATATAATCCAGAACTGTAGGCAATTCAGCAGTATCTGTAGAAATATGTCTTGGAACACCAAATGATGAATCTCTTCCATTTGGAGTTGTAAGTCTTTCTGGTGGAAGGCTTTCGAGAAGCTTTGAGAATATCCAGAACCCCTTGAGACAGATGCAAATCTGCAAACTCTAACTCTCAAGAGCCATGCCTAGAGGTTGAGAGACTGAGATTGGGGTACCAAATCCTCCCCTGAGACGAGGTTAACAGGTTGTAATTCCTGGGAAGAGACAGGGGAAGATAGACTGCCAGAGACAGCAGGGGTACCAGGGCTGTCTGGCCCAGTCTGGAGCAATCAGAATCATTTTGCTAGGTTGTGACCTTATCTTGATTAAAACTTTGAACAGAAGAGGAAGGGAGGAAGGCATACAGAAATTTCCTTCCCAGTTCAGGAACAGAGCATCCAGGGACTGAGCCCAAGACTGGGGTCTGCAACAAAGAGAGGAAGTTGGTGATTGTCTGGGGCTGCAAAAGATCTCATCTCTGGAGTGCCCCACCTTGGAAAAATCACCTTCAATACCAGAGAGTCCAGGGACCATTCATGATGGCCCTGTGAGATCCTGCTCAGTGCATCTGCTAGTACATTGTCCTTCCCTGGAAGGTGAGCTACTATCAGAGGTTTGCAGGAATAAGCCAGGGACCACAACTTCATAGCTTCTGTGCACAAGGTCATAGACCGAGTGCCTCCTGCTGTTGATGTACCACATGGTGGTGGCGTTGTCTGTTCTGACCTGAACCACCTTGTTCTGTACTGACTGAGAGAAAGCTTGCAGGCCAGAAAACTGCCCTGAGTTCTAGGAGATTGATATGGAGAAGGGACTCCTGAGGGAACCACAGTCCCTGGGCAGTGAGGGCCCCAGATGGGCTCCCAGCCCAGGAGGGAAGCATCCGTGGTAAGGACCACTGAATGAGACTGAGTGGCAAATGGGACCCTGCCTTAAATTGTCCTGATCCTGCCACCATTGAAGGGCTTGGATCAGGTGAGTCACTGGGATCAGTTTGGTAAGGGAATCCTTCCTCTGAGACCAAAAGCCTCAGATGGAACTGAATGTCCCTCATTTGGAACCTTGGACCACTGCTGTAGAAGCTGCCATGTGGCCCAAGAGCTGGAGGAAATGACTTGCTGGTCGAGATACCTGAAGGCTGAAGGAAGAGGCTAGTTCTATAAGAACCCTTGCCCTTTCCAGGGAAGAAAGGCTCTTGCTTTGACCGTATCCAGCTCTGCCCCTATAAAGGTAGAGCGCTGGACTGGCTCGAGAACAACTTGGAAGGTTGAAAGAAATCCTGAGAAGTGAGCACCTGCTAGGGTTACTTGCAGGTCTGACTTGACTTAGTCTGGAGACTGGCCCACTATTAGCCAGTCGTCCAGATATGGAAAAATGGAAATCTTTGCTCCTTAGAAAGGCAACTACTATTGCCAGGCACTTTGTGAAGACCCTGGGGCTGAAGTTAGCCAAGGGCAACTCCAACCTGAGGTACTTTCCTTGGGAGCACCTGATGGGAATGTGAAAATAGGCATCTTTGAGGTCCAGGGAGGCTAACCAGTCCCTGGCCTTAGAGAGGAAGGATTATTCCCAGAGTTACCATCTTGAACTTTGGTTTTAAAAGATGTTTGTTTAGGTATCTTAGATCTAGGATGGGTCACCACTCCCTGTCTTTTTTAGGTAAGGGAGTACCTGAGTACAGACCTTGCCCCAGTATAGGTAGGTACTCTGTCTATGGCCCTTAAAGCCAGCAGATATGAAAACTCTGCCTCTAGTGCAAGGGTTTTGAGAGACCTGCAGGTGGAAAGATCTGGCTCTCATCTTCGGAAACTTTTGAAGCTGAGAACCAGTCCCTGGCTTACTACTTCCAGGACCCACTTGTCTGATGTAATAGACATCCAGTCCTGGGACTAAGTAAGTCAGCCTGCCCTTCTGGAATAGGACAGTCGACCGGCAGGCCCATCAGGGTGTCTGCTTGCAGGGCCTTAGGCTGAGGAGTGGATGCAGCCCTGCTCATCCCCTTCTGCCTCTCTCTCTGAAGAACCCCTCTGTGAAAAGGGAGAAGAGGCTCTAGCTTGGTAAAAGGCCTATAAAAGGCCTACCCTGCCCCTAGACTGCTGCCTTTGAGGTTGCCTGCCTCTTCTTGGCCTGAGCACTCCTGTAAGTAGTCCTGTACTCATACATTTTTTTCATGTAATTTCTGCCTGCTCCCCAAACAGAGAATTACCCACTACAGGAAAATCCATGGCCTCAGCCTGGGTATCCTGCAAGAGGCTAGTACATCTGAGCCAAGCCATTCTCCTAAGAGCCACAGATGTAGCCATGACTCTTGATGACACATCATTGGAGTTCACAGCAGCATGAAACTGAAATTTTGATGCCTCAATCCCATCTGCAGCCACCTCCTCCAGCTCCTTGGCTAGGGGGAGGCCTGTTTAGCCAGTGCCAGTACAGTGTCCCACCTGGACTTCTGTACCTGGCTGTCTAGGCCATATAATTCGCCTGCCTGAGTCCCAAGGAAGATGCCATGTACTGTTTTTTTGCCATGGCATCAATCTTCCTGGAGTCTTTGTCTGGGGTGTGAAGTCAAGGGAATGTTTGCCTTATCACAGGCAGCAGCCTGCACAACCCCAACATGGCTGCATTGCTGATATAAAACTCCGTAGTCTGAGCCTGAAAATGTATACCTCTTTGTCCATTCTTCTATCAACAGGAGGTATAGAATTGGGAGACTTCAGGATTTTTAGTGTCTGCTTCCCAAAAGATTTGTGGAGGAATAGACAGTCTCTGGACTCTGGGATGTCCATCATTTCCACAAAATCAGGCTCCTCTTGATCCTCCATTGCCTCCTCCATAGGAAGCTGGAGGGTCTCAGCCACCTTTCTGTAGAACATAAAGTGGAAAGGGGACTCAGAAAGCCTAGGAGGGATACACCTGAAGGTCTGTCTGGGAGATGTCTGGTTCCACAGGCACATCCAGACTTTCACTATCACCATCATCATCTTCAAACTCCCTCCTCCTCCTCAAACTCCAGTTCATAAAATTCTTCAAGGGTATAATCGTGAACTGGGGAACCGACTTGAACCGAGCCCCGCCAAAGGTGCGGATTGGTCGGAACTGGGTGGTCGATTCTACAATCCAAACCGCTCTGGCTATTTCTTGATGGGAACTGGGCTTCTGGATCCGAACTGGCGATTTCTCTTTCTTTTCTTTGTAAACCAAACCCTCGGGATCGGTCTCCTTGGCTCGAAGAAGTATCGTCTGGTCAGAGGGCACTCTTTCTGGTTCGGCCGAACCGAACCGGCTGGCTATCCGGGTCAGCGGACTTCTCGGCCTCCTTTTCCTCAGTCTACCTAATCTCTTTTCAAGAGTAGATTTGGGAATGTTTTTACAAATTTGGCAGTCTGAATCGAGGTGGTCAAACCCAGACAATAAACACAGGTGGTGTGGGGATCGGCCTTAGCAAAGACCTCCCCACACTCACTGCAGTGTTGAAACCCAGTGGGCCCGTTTTTTTCTTGGGTTTCTCAGACATAACCTAACTAACTTACCTTTTTGGCAACCGCCAGGCAAGACTCCCTTATCAGGTTCCTAACGTGTCACAGGTCTTGGAAAAACATACCAAACACGTTTTTTAGAACCGATAAGGACCAGTAACCACACACTAAAGAAAGATACAACATAAACAAATGATTGGTTCAGCCGAACCGATCCACACTTTACAAGTTCCACACAGAAAAACAGTACAAAACCTATCTAGTACTCACGGTACCACAGACAGAGACTGAACCGACTATGCAGAAATAAATTTGATTAAAACAGACGGTAAACCGACACTTCAACTAATCCGAACCGAGCCGCGGGAGAAATCTCGGGCGACTGTTCAGTGAGGCAGAGTAAAGAATCTGACAGCTAGATTTCAAAGGAAACAGACAGAGACATCAACCGAGCTCGAGCTCAGCATTCTAATCTCTGCATAGAAAGTTTAACCTTTGTTCTCCAGGGCAGCTTAAAGGCTGGGGCTAACTTCATTAGTCAGAATATAGCAAGACTTCATGTTTGAATACACAGATACATAGATGTTGATGGCAGATAGGGCCTACGGCCCACCTAGTCTGCCCATTTGTGGATGTAACTGTGCTTCTTCAAGCTTCCTAGAACTAGGTTGTCCTCTTCCCTCAGCTACAAGGATCCCTTTATACCTATCCCATGCATTCCTAAATCCTGTAATCGTTTCTGCCCCCACTGCCTCTTCTGGCAGGGCATTCCAATTGCCCACAACCCTCTCTGTGAAGAAGTACTTCCTCACATTCCTCTCTGAACTTCCCTCTAGCTTCATCCCATGTCCCTAGTCCTGGAGCATCTTTTTCATGAAAATTGTTTCCTACATCTTGCTCCTTTCCATGAGGTAGTTGTATGTCTCAGTCATATCCCTCTCTTCCAGGGAGTACATATATAGGTCTTTCAGCCTGTCCTTGTAGGTTTGGTGATGTAATCCATGCACCATCTTGGTTCCTTCCTCTGAACTGCCTCCATCCTGTCTATGACTTTATGTAGGTAAGGTCTTCAGAACTGGACACTGTACTCAAGGTGTGGCCTCGCTAACATCTTGTATAGTGGAATTATGATCTCTTTTCCTGCTGGTGATACCCTGCCTATGCATCCCAACATCCTGTTTGCTTTTCCTGCCGCCTTGTTGCACTGACTCTCACCTTGAAATCATCAGACATGATAACCCCTAGGTCCCTTTCCTGCTTGGAGCATGCTGTATCCTCCCCAGCTGATATGCTGTTCCTGGGTTTTTGTGCCCATGTACATTATTTTGCATTTCTGCATTAAATCTCAACCGCCATTCCCTTGACCAGTCCTCAAGCTTCTGCAGATCTCACCTCATTCTATCCACACACTGGGCATGTCCACTCCTGTTGCAGAGCTTTGTGTCATCAGCGAACAGGCAAATTCTCCCTTCTAGATCATCCGTAATGTCATTGATAAAGATGATGAAGAGGACTGGAACAAGCACTGATCCTGTGGCACCCCACTGGTCACTTTTCCTCTGCGGAGTGACAGCCATTTACCACCACCCTCTGTGTTCTGCTATCCAGCCAGTTCCCCACCCACCACACTACCATCCTACTCACTCCCATGTTCCCCAGCTTGTTTAACAGCCTTCTATGTGGCACAGTGTCAAAGGCCTTGCTGAAGTCCAGGTAGGCCACATCCACTGCCCCACCTCCTTGTCACCCAGTCGAAAAATTCAGTGAGGTTAGTCTGGCATGACCTCCTTCCAGTAAAACCATGTTGCCTTGGGTCCTGTAGACAGTTGGCAACCAGGTGTTCCACTATTCTTTCCTTCGGTAGTGTTTCAATTATGTTTCCCACTACTGAGGTCAGGCTGATGGGTCTGTAGTTTCACTCCCTCTCTGTTCCGCTTTTCTACAGGGGACTACATCAGCTGTCCTCCAGTCTTTGGGTACCTCTCCTGTTTCCATTGACTGGCTGAACAGAGTTGCCAGAGATTCAGCCACCACCTCCTTAGCTCCCTCAGCAACCTGCGGCGAATTTCATCTGGCCCCATAGTTTTATCGACTCTTATTCTTCCAATTCCTGTAGGACCCTTTCCCATGGAAAATTGACTTGTATCCATTTCTGTGCCCTTTCTACTCCTTTCTAGCCCATTACCCGCCTCCTCTGTAAAGACTGAGCAGAAGTATTTGTTCAGTATGTCTGCTATGCAGTTGTCAGCCTCCACTCTACTCTCATCCTTCATTTTCAGCCTCACTATCTCTCCCTTTGCCCTCCTTTTTCACTGACATACCTGTGAAAGGTTTTGTCCCCTCTAAGCAGTGATTTCGCAATGTGTTCCTCTGTCTGTGATTTCGCTTCTCTACTGCCCTCCCTGCCTCCCTTTCTTCTCCTGGTACCTCTCCCTGTCTCCTTCTGCCTGTGTCTTTGTACTGTTTGACTGCAATTTTTTGGCTTTCACTTTCTCAGATACCTCCTTGAATATCATAATGGTCTCCTCTTCCTTTTCCCTTGCTAACCTGTTTCAACACATAATTGTGTTGCCCTTTGTTATCTCTGATTTAAATACTGCCACTGTTCCTCCACCCCTAGCTTCCTCCCTATTCCAGCTGGTGCCTCTTCCAAGCATTTCCTCATTTTACAAAATCTGCCTCCTAAAGCCAATGATTCATGTTTGTGTGGCTGGGTTCTGTCCTTCAGTTATGTCAAACCACACCGATCAGTGGTCACTGTTCCTCAGGCGCCCCTACTGTGAATCCTGTCACACTGTTTGTGAGCACCAGGTCCAGTATTGTCAACTGCTGTGTGGGTTCCATGATCAATTGTTTAAGGAAGGCTCCTGGCTGGCCCAGTGGCGCTGAGGTGTTTGATGCCACACCTCACCATGCAGCCGACCCAGGTTCAGGAACAAGCCAGGGCCACCAGGGGTCAGCAGAGGCGAGTGAAGATTGAGCATCCGGAGGACTGCTCTCCCTCGCTTGGGAGGGAGGGATTGTTGTTCACCCACTGATCTCCCTCTAGTGATGGCTGGAGGGAGATATGGGTCGACAGCATGTTGTCAACATTCACCATCGAACGGGGAGTAATAAGAAAACAGAGCTGGCAGGCTCTGTAATGGCCCCAACCACACCTGCTTTATTTATTTATTTATTAAATTTTGATGACAGGGTAGGACCACTGAGCCCCGGGTCTGGATGTTGGCTATCCAGGAGAGGGAGAAGCCAGCTCCTCGCCCCGGCTCTGTTGCGGGAGGTAACCCATGGGGATTTCCTGGGGACCGCTGGCGCTGGAGGTTAGGGGCCAGAGAGATGAGCTCCCCTGTGGGCGAGCCATAAGCCACCTGCCATCTCTGCCAGAAAAAGCTCTATGGGGGAGAAGGCTCCCTGGAAGGAGTCCAGAATAAACCTGCTGTTGGTTGATGCTGCTGCTGGGAGGCTCCAGTCTCACGTCTGAATAATGAAGTCACCAACCAGCACTACCCCCCTTGTGCGCCATCCTTTGATAGCCAGCATCATCTCCTTATCCATCTCCTCCCCTGGGTTGGTGGTCTGTAAATTACCGTATGGATTGACCCTGTTCTTCTGTCTAGCCTAACCCACAGTATCTCCCCACTTCTTGTTCTGTATCTCTGTGGCCTTTATATTATCTTTACCATAGCACCACTCCTCCCCATTCCTGTCTGCCCTGTTCCTCCTGAATAGATTGTAGCTTGGTATGGCCATCTCCCAGTTGTTATCAAGGAGTAGCATGAACTCTGAACCAAGGGAGGGATGAAGTTGGGGCACAGGGCTAAAGAGTACAGAGGGTCCAGTAGCAAAGGAAGTCTCGGGACAGTAGGAATGAACCAATGATCAGAAGTACAGCAGTGACAGAAAATAGGTTCAAGGTGCTGGCTACAATGGTGGATGAGGAGGAGGAATCTCTGAGAGGGTCCAGGAGGAGGAGGAGGGGTAGTACTGAATGCCCAGGGACAACATTCAGCCAGAGGTAGCGGGCAAGGTTAAGGGAAGAGAGGTCTGGCTAAAAGGGTGCACAAGGAGACACAGCAGAGGAGGAGATGAGAGGAGGGTACCAATGTGAAGGGAGGGAAAAGGTGATCATAGTGGGAGAGCTTTGAGAGGGAGGGGCAAGTCAGACACAGGGAGCATTGGGAGAGGGTCAAGACAGGTGTGGAGGCTGGGATGATGCCAAGGGTAAGGCTAGAGATGCAAATGTGCAGGGCAAGGCGGCTCTCAAAGCAGGTACAAGGAAAATGGATTGGGAGGGAAGTGAAATGAAGAGGGGAGCGATTGTGTTGGGAGACTCAATATTAAAAGGACCAGATGGAGTAAAGGGAAAGGCATAGTCACATATGGGTAGAGTCTGTACCTGGGCTGATGGCAGATAGGGCAGGACAATCTTTTCTCAAGTGTGTAAGGAGGGAAGGCAGAAACCGCATGTTGTGGTGCATGTGGGAACAAATGACTTAAGGGTAAAATAGTAGAAGTGGTAAGGGAGAGGTTTGAGGAACTGGGAAGGTTGTGTGAGGAGGCAGGGTGATCACTGGCCTTCTCTGAGGTACTCAGTGCCCTGTACAAGTACAGTGAGGAAGGGAAGAACAGAGGAGTTCAACACTTGGCTGGGGAAATGGTGTCTATCCAAGGGATGGGATAGTGGGAGGCTGGGGCAGGGTCTGGGACAATAGTGATCTGTTGCGGGACAGATTACTTAAGCAGGAAGGGCAGGGGTGTTAAAACAGAGGATAGAGAGTACATAGCAACAAAGGTAAATTTAAACTAGTCGGTGTGGCGAGTTGAAGCTGGGATGAGAGAGACAAACAAGCTTACCTCTCGAACAAACAGGGACAGAATCAGGAAGGGTCAAAGGGTAGGGTTAAGATGGGTGGGAAACGGGTAAGGAGGGAAAGGAACATCTTGAGGGTTGTCTCCTTGAATGCAAGAAGCCTGGGGCACAAAAAGCACCGAACTACAGGCTCTTTTGGCAGAGGGAGGGTGGACATAGCAGCCATCACAGAAACATGGGCCAACTATCACCAGATCTGGGACCTGATGATCCCAGGGCATAGAATTTACAGGAGGATAGAGGCAAAGGGAAAGGGGAGGTGACAATTTATGTGGGAAGGGATAAAGTGTGCAAGGGAAGGGGGAGGAAAGTAGAACAGAGGCCTTGGATGCAATTCCATGACATGAAAAATAGGACTCTCATGATGTGGGTGTTATACAGGCCACCGCTCAAGGGAGGACCTGGACAGGGAGCTAGCACATCAAATTAGGAAGGTGTGCAGGAAAGGTAACACAGTGATCTTTGGGACTTCAACCCACCAGGAGTGGATTGGGGTATCCCAGCCACCCTCGAAAGTTAGGAACAGATACTCCTGAAGTCTTCCAGGATGGCTTCCTGGCACAGATGGTTACCGAGCCGACTAGGTTGGGAAATATGTCAGATCTAGTACTGTCCAACAGGAAGGCTGTAAAGGAGGTGGGGTGGAGGACCCGCTGGCTGGGAGTGACCACCACTGTGTGGTTCATGCTCAACATAAGCAGGGAAGCGTGGGTACAGGGACCAGGGTGGTTGATTTTAGGCAGGCTGATTTTGAAGGATGGGTGAAATCTTAGGGGGGCACCTGACACCTAATTCAGCCACACTGGGATGCTAAACAGAAATGTGAAACAATGGGCTTGTGGAGGCTACTGAGACCTGTGCCAAATTGCAGAGCAAAAGAAAAGGTCTAAGAAACCAAGCTGGATGAGTAGGGAAGTCTTAGAAAAGGTGAGGGCAAAAAGCAGCATTCAGAGATACAGAAAATCAGGAAGGGAGGATAGGGAGGAATATGTGAAGACGCCCAAAGATGTTAACAGGGAGTCAGGGTGGCCAAGGCTTCCAGGGAGTTGAGGCTGGCACAGGGCATCAAGGATGGTGAAACAGACTTCTTCAGATACATATGGGAGAGAAGGAGCTGCAAGGACCAGCTAGTGAGAATCAGCAAGGAAGGGGGGCAGAGAAAGGGTGGAACAGGCAGAAGCATTAAATGAGTTCTTCTGTTCTGTATTCACTAGGAAGAAGGGTGGCAACTACTGCGGGGTGGGAGGGTGGTGCAGGGGTGGGGTAACGATGGGGTGATCACTGAGGGCAGGGTACTGGAAGGTCTAAGGGTTCTCAGGGTGGATAAGGCACCAGGACCAGACAGCATATATCCCAAGGAGCTGAAGGAAATGGCAGAGGTCCTGGCTGGGCTATGCATGGACCTATTCAATACCTCCCAGACACGGGTGCGCACATGACTGGAGGAGGCTCATGTTGTACCCTCCATAAAAGTGGACCAAAGGATGAACCGGCAATTACAGACCAGTGAGCCTAATATCCATTGTGAGGAAGCTGATGGAGACAATCCTGAAGGAGAGCTGGTGTCCTTTCTGGAAGAGAATGAGCTCCAGGACAGTCATCAACATGGGTTTGTCGCGGGAAGATCCTGTCAGATTAACCTGGTGGAGTATTATGACAGGGTAACGAGGGAATTGGACAACAGCCATGCTGTGGATGTCATATATTTGGACTTCAGCAAGGCCTTTGATTCAGTGCCACATGGGAGGTTGGGGAAAGTTGACAGATGTGGGATGGGGATTAAGATGGTTAAATGATTGAGAATTGGCTGCAGGAGAGACAGCAGAGGGTAGTGGGGGCGCCATCTACGAGGGCTGTGACAAGTGGGGTGCACAGGGATCGGTACTGGGGCTGGTGCTGTTTTGGGATATTCATAGCAGACATCTCACTTGGCATCAAGAATAAGATCAGTCTGTTCGCTGATGACATCAAGTTGGAGGGCTGGACAACACAACAGGATGGCAGGGGCTGTAGGGCTGACCTGACCAAACCTGAGGAGTGGTCAGAAGCTTGACAGTTGAGGTTCATGCTAAAAGTGCAAAGTACTGCACTTGGAGCAAAGAACCCAGGAGGGTTATCAGCTGGAAGGAGTGTAGCTAGGTACCACTGAGGAGGAAAAGGATCTAGGGTGGCTGTAACGGGAAAATGAACAATATGGAGCAGGTAGGAAGGCGGTGATGAAGGCCAATAGGATGCTGGGATGTACTGGAGAGAAATCTCCTCCAGGAGCAGAGGTGATCCTGCCTCTACAGGTCACTGGTCAGGCCACACCTGGAATACTGAATGCAGTACTGGCGCTCATATTCAAGAAGGATGTAAGATTACTGGAAGGGGTACAACACAGTATGATGAAGATGATCCAGGGATTTGAGGACAGGCCATATTAGGAGAGGCTGAGTGATCTGAATATCTGCTCCTGGAGGACAGAAGGATCCGGGGGATATGATTGAGACCTTTAAGTACTTTTTTTTTTTTATCTTTATTTCTGCACCCTACCTTCCTGAACTCTTTTAGGAGTGGTCGTCGAGGTCTGTCCTGTTCCCGGCCTTGAAGCCCCTCTCGCACTCCTCCAGGAGAGTCCTCCAGCTGCTTCCGCTAGCCACCCAACCCCCAGCTCTGAGTCCCGGAGGCAGGATAGTACAGTTACGTAAGAACTTGCCATGACAGTAGATCTTTGAGAGAGGCTCTTGCAGTAGGTATTCACATATAGGACTGACCCGCCAGGCATTAGGACTCACGGAAGAATTTCTAGCTAGCAGTCTCTGGGGGACCCCATGTCAGGTGACTGCGCCACACGACGCCAGTATAAAGGGGCGGTCCCCACGCCGCCTTCCAGTTCTTCGCCAAGGGCCAAAAGAGGCAAGACGAGAGAGAGAGGATATTTCCTCCCATGGAAATGGAGCCAAAAAACTGAGGGGATGGAGGGCGGGACATTACTGCAAGAGCCTCTCTCGAAAATCTACTGTTACAGTAAGTTCTTACGTAACTGTACTATCTTACTTCTAGAGAGCTCTTGCAGTAGGTATTCACATATAGGACTGAGTCCCAAGCAGTCTGGAACAAGGAAACGACTTGGGAGGAGGACTGTTATCCATAGCATGGAACCTCAGGCTGAAAAGGGTCTCATGAAAGGAGACCTTGTAGCACAGCCAACCAAGCCTGCTCTCTCAGGCGAGAGGCAATGTCCAAACTGTAGTGTTTCGAAAGGTATGGACAGAAGTCCAAGTTATGTGGTTGCACAGATGTCTGCCGCTGACACTTTCTTGAAACAAGCCATGGAGGCAGCTACTCCTCTGGTGGAGTGACTCTCTGACTTGACCCAGTGGGTCTTGTTGTACTTGTCGTAACAGAAAGTGATATAATGAGCCAACCATTTTGATAGAGATTGCCTTCTCTTTGTGAACAAAAGAGACAAAGCTGATCAGTTTTCCTGAGATCCCAGTTCGAGTGGTGTAGTATCTCAGTATTCTGTGAACATCCAAAGTATGCAAGAGGTACTCCCTGACTGGAGTGTTATGAAAGAAAGCGGGTAGCTCAATGGATTGATTCAGCCACCACCTTGGGGAGAAACTTAGGATTGGTGCGAGTCACATGTTCCTTGTGGAAAATCAAGTATGGGATTTTGCACATCAAGGCCTGAAGCTCGAAATGTGCCAAGCAGAAGTAATGGCCACTAGGAAGAGTGTCTTCCAAGAAAGGAACTTTAAATCTGCTGTAGCTGCCGGCTCAAAGGAGGCAGGGTAAGTTTCTCCAGAATGAAACTGAAGTCCCAAAGGAGGGCATGAATGCGATGGGGTCTCAAATGGAGAACCCTCTGAGGAAGGTCTTGGAGACTCTCAACTGAGCAAAAGTCCTGTCCCGGAAGGGAATATGGTAGGCTGAAATAGCGCCATGTGTACCTTTAATGAGGAATGGCTGAGACCCAGATCAAGAGGTGACACATGTAGTCCAGGACTTTATTGGCTGGGCATGATAAAGGTTTAAAGTCTTTCAAGTAGTCCAAATAGAAAACTGTTTCCACTTCATGACATAGGTGGACCTGGTGGAAGGCTTTCTGGCTCTACCAAGATGTCCACTACGAGCAGAGAAACTCTGAGCGGGCTTTTGCTATGCCTGCAGGAGCCACACATGTAAATTAAGGGATTTGAGACCTGGATGACCAAGGGTCCCCTGATCCTGGGTCAACAATTGTTGACAGAGGAAGAGGAAGTGGAGGTCTCTCTGAAAACTGTTGCAGATGAGAGAACCAAACTTGCCTGGGCCAGAAAGCAGCGACGAGAATCATTTGAGCTCCCTCCAATCTGAGTTTGTTCAGGACCCTCGGAATTAAGGGAACAGGAGGAAGGATAAACAAATCTGTCCCTCCAAATGAGAGACAGAGCATCCCAAGAAAAAAAGTCTCACCCTGGAGCGAAGCAGCAGAAGGCGGAAGTTTTGCATTTTGGGGAGAAGTGAAGAGGTCTATCTGAGGTGTTCCCATCACTGAAAAATGTCATTTACTTACTTCTTGATCCAATTCCATTTGTGGGACCTGGCTGAGGACCGAATGAGTTGGTCCACCAGCGTGTTTTCCACACCCGGAACGTGAATCACAGTCAAGGAAGTTGATGCTGGGTTGCCCAAAGCCAGACTCTCATCGCCTCCCGCACAGAAGGTAGGAATGTGTTCCTCCTCGCTTGTTGAGATACCAGAATATGCACATGTGGTCTGATTATATGAGGAGATGACCGGAAGAATAATGGAGGTAGAGCCTGAAGGGCATAAAGGACTGCTCTCAGTTCAGCATATTTACGTGCAGGTTTGTTCGAACTTGGACCAGCTGCCCCGAGTCCTGTGAGACCCTAGATGGGCTCCCCAGCCCTCCTGACGAATCTGTCGTCAATGTCTGGGAGGGGGTTTGATACTGAAATGAACTTCCAGGCATAGGTTCTCCTGCACCATCCACCACTGTAAGTCCCTGATCATGGATCGGAAACTAGCACCTCTCGGTCTAGATTGTCCCGGTCTGGTCCCATTGTGACCAAAGTGTCCATTGAGAGAGTCTCATATGGAGCAGAGCACATGGAACTGTCGGAATGGCAGCCGCCATTAGCCTGAGAAGGCGGCATGACCTGGCTCCAATCCTCCCGCGACTGGACAGAAGGGCTTGAGTCTGAAGGGTGTTCACCTTGTCCGGAGGCAAAAGGCTTTGCCGACGGTCGTGTCCAGAATCACCCCTATAAATTGGAGGCATTGGCAAGGGACCAAATGGGACTTTGCCCAGTTGATGGTGATACCTAGGCTGGTGAAAACCTGCAGGGTAAGGGAAAGGAGTGCAGGAGTTCCTCCTGGACGGGCTGCAGGAGCAATTGTCCAGGTATGGGAATACCTGAATACCCTGGGTACGCAGGTGGGCACTACCACAGACAAGCATTTGGTAAAACTTGGGGGCCAAGGAGAGACCAAATGGGAGGGCCTTGAATTGGTAATGGTCCTCCTGAAAGCAAAAATGAAGGAATTTGTGGTGGAAGGGCAAATGGGGATGCAGGTAGGCATCCTCACATATCCAGAGCGCACAGCCACTGTCCCTGCTGAAGAAGCGTAGAAGGCTCTGCAAAGAGAGCATTCTGAGTGCTTGTACTCCATGAACATGTTCAGGAGCTAAGATCTAGGATAGGCCTGACATCTCCTGCCTTCTTTGGAACTAGGAAGAAATGGAATAGTAACCTGTCCCCAAAGATGGTGGGAACTGGTTCTATCGCCTTTCCAAGAGAAGGAGGTGATTTCTTCTGTCTGGGGAGTAAGGTGACTGGGGGTGGTCTTCAGCGTGGTTTCTGAAGAAATTCTATTGAGTGTGCTGCTGATATCAACTGGGGCACCCAAGCATTCACATTATCCTCTCCCAACCCAGCAGACGGAAGGAGAATCTCCCTTACTGGTTCCTCTGGATCCTCCAGAGGCAATGGAGAGGAGGGAGTCAGAAGGTGTGGATAGCGTGAGCAGCCAAGGCTCCCGGCTTTTTTTTTGCTGGGGAGTCTTGTTGCTGAGGGCCTGACGCTTGTTGGTCCATTTGCCCTGTGGTTTTCTGTCTTTGAGATTTTGCCTAACGTAAAAGGATGCCGCTGCCCTGAGGGGCCTGTACAAAGAGTTGACAGACTTGAGTGCAGTGCCTTCTCTGCAGTTTGTAATGATGTCCTTGACATCACCCCCGAACAGCACTGAACCCCTGAAGGGGCATCCTGGATAGCAGATTGCACTTCAGGGACCTAATCTGACACACGGAGCCAGTTATGATGTCAGAGGCCCATGGTGAAAGCTGAGCCTTCCAGCTGTGTCCACTACGTCATAAGTGGCATGAAGCATGTGCTGACTGGCCAAACGAAAGCAGGACTGACAAGATCCGCCACTTCCTGCTTAGTCTGGGACTCCAGGAAGGAGTCCAATTTGGATTCCACTTGACTAAAGATGGTCTTCTGGTAATCCCCATATGTGCCATATAATTCAGGGCCCTAATACCCAGGGTAGAAGAGGAACAGATCTTCTTCCAGACACGGGATCTCGTTATCAGACGGAGATGAGCCGAGATGCTTGGGATTTATGGAGTCTGTGAGCGGCCCATTAATGACTGAGTCCGCCTTGGCGGTAGGTTAAGGAACCACACCCCAAGGAGCCTGATATAGCCTGTCTGCCTTCCTCCTCGGAAGGGGGCTAACGTGAAGGTTGTTTCTAAATGGTAGAAACAAGATGCACGTGAGGCTCTATCCAGGTGGAACCAGCGAGAGCGCTCTCGGGAGATCCAGATGAGCAGCGAGTTTCTTACGCTGTGGGTCTGGCTCCACTGATTGCCACTGATGGACTTCCTGAATTTTCCTCAGTAACTTCAGAAAGGAGGATCTCTGAGGGACTGAGGAGTCCTTGGCCTGGGTGATATGGAGTACGTGGCCTTCAGGATCAGAACGCCTGCCTCAGAGTCCGAGTCAGACGATCTGATGGCGGAGGAGGAAGAGTGCACCCTACGACGGGGGCAGACCCTTTGGGGAGTTCCCTGAAGCGTGATTCTCCCTCTCCTCGGGCACCAGAAGGCTCTCCTCTGGTGTCGGAAGGGGAGGAGTCTCCATCTCTGATGTAGGGATCCTGTGCAGGATCCAGCATTGGCAGATGACACTCTAACCCATGAGTGAGTTGAGCCTGGCCTCAGACCACCAGGAGGCCAGTGTCTCCTTCAGATCCACGGGCGGCTGGGGCATCGGCTACCGCGACGCTGGCTACTGGGGCGCTGTGTACTGGGCGCCAGATACTGTGGAGATGGGTATTGTGGCACTGGATATTGTGGTGTTGGATACCCGGTGCCAGGGGCTCTGATGGGGCAGAGGGACCTGGCAGAGGCCCGGCTGGCGGGCCAGGCAGTGGTAATGCTGGCCCGGAGGGCATCGAGCCCGGCGGGTTACGCCGACAGGGTCCGGCGACCTGATGGTAAGGTGACACCAGATGGCGCTGGTATACCGCGCTGGACCGCATCTGAGGGTCCGCTCATCAGGTATCAGGCCCGGCGAGGGTTCCTGATGGCAGCGCCTCAGTATCTCCCGTGACGATCGGGAAGGAGGATTGAAATCCCTGGGTCAGCTGAGGAGACGTGGGGATCTCAGAAGGCAACGAGTACACTGTGTAGAGCCTGGCGTGTCAGACTGATCCTTAGGGTCCGTGCAGGTTTCTTGGCTGGGCGGCGCCAGCGACTGGCATCCGAATGATCAGCCGAACTGGGCGGGCGCGGAGGAGCCGGCGTCCCGACTTATCAGATTCCCTGCCTGAGGGAAGCCCACGCTGGGGATGCGGCCTGTCAGGTGGAGATTTGGCTGGGCACCCCCGAAGGGTAAATGGCTTATCAGCCTTGTCCAGGTGGTTGTCGGTGGGACCGACGCCCAACTTACCGGGCCCACTTCACCCAAAGGCCGCTTTGCTGGCAGCGGCTTCTCCGGAGTGGAGGGCCTCTTTGCCCCAGAGGATCCCAAAGGGCCTGAGCACGAGCCAGACGGGAGTGGTGATGCTTCGATCACCACCAAGACAGTTGTTGGTGGAGCCATCTCCCAGAGGGGACGTTATTTTGCGCGTCAGCGACCGCCGGAGTCGCGAGCTGCTGTGGAAGCCGCTTCCCACTCCCGTACTCTCCTTGTCACGCTTCTTCTTGTCACCTTCGGGGAAGTGGACACCTGCCTTAGCTTCTTTAGCTCTTTCTCCAAGGAGGACATTCTTTTCTTTAGGTATGGGCTTCCAGGGACTGCTGACTCTTTGGCGGGTAGCGGAGTTAATTTCTGGCAGCGCTGGCACTTCTCCACGAGGTGGTCTGGGCCTAGACAGAAGAGGCACAAGGAGTGGCCGCCCTTGTGTGGAAGTTGAGAACCACACGAGTCGCACTCTTATTTTTATGCGATTCGGAGGGCATCGGGATGACATACACAACGAATCGTTAAGAAAACTCGAAAAACAGAGAACTTAGTCGAAAGTTCTAAAACTAATGGATCGCTGAAAGACTGACGAACAGTGAGTCTACTGCAGGAACTTTCACAAGCCGACGTGGAAAGAACTGAAAGTGGGGCGGGGACCGCCTTTATACTGACATCATGTGACGCTGGTCACCTGAATGGGTGGTCCCCCGCCAGAGACTGCCAGGTAGAAATGTTTCTGTGTGGTTCTGATGCCTGGCGGTCAGTCCTATGTGAATACCTACTGCAAGAGCCCTCTCAAGTAAGATCGCCAGATTACCCTCCTGGTGCTCTATCTATAATCAAGTCTGGCGGCGCAAGGCAGGTGGAGAGCAGAGGAGCGAGGTGAGCCTGACATTGGGCGTGGTGGACCAATCCTCCCGGACCCTCAGTCACCTATCAGGAGGCAGAGAGGATTTTCTTGTAGGTAATTCCTGCCCCCACCCCCCCCCAGGCGAGCACGAGCGTGCCATGATGTGTTAGGGACATCCGTCATGGCTCAAGATCCACCATGCATGCCCTGAGCATAGCAGTACCTCTGGTCACCACTGGAGGCCACTACGGTGCTGGGCAATCCCCTGAACCCCGAGGGAGGAGAGCTATCCTCCGATGCTCAATCCTCCTCTCCTGCTGACCCCCGACGGCCCAGGCTCGCTTCTCAACCGGTCGCCGACGTGGGCGTGAGGTGTGGCGCGCAGCGCCAACCCTCAGTGCCACTGGGCCGGCTTACCTTTAAGTACTTAAAAGGGATAAGCAAGACATGTACTGAAGAGATATTTAAGATAAGGAGGGAGGAGGGTAACGAGAGTGCATGGTCTTAGATTGAAGGGGAAGATATAGGAGGGAAATGAGGAGACACTTTTCATGGGGAAGGTTGTGGCAGAATGGAATACTCTGCTGCATGAGGTGGTATCCTGTAAGACAGTAGGTAGTTTCAAAAGGAATGGGACGGGTGGGGGCAGCTGTAAGGTAAGAGTGCTTATCTGCACACTCAGCAGACTTGACAGACCATGTGGTCTGTTTCTGCTGGCAAATTTATATGTTCAGATGTTTGTATTACACCAGGTCTCTGTGATGGCTACAATGTCCAGGTCTGACTGTGTCATGGCTGCTTCAAGGTTCTCCATCTTGTTACTAAGGCTCCGGCACTGGCACACATGGCTCTCAGGATGTGCCTTCTCCCCCGTTTTGTTGCCATAAGCCTCCCCTTCCTGGGTGCTCTTTTCCTGGTTCGCCCTGTCTTCCACCCTTATGCTGAATTCTTCCTCTGTCTATCTACTCCTTGGGTACATGTGTAGAGTATGTGCCATGGGGGGTGGGGATGCTGCTTCCTAACTTTCCCTGGCTTCCCCTGGCCAGTTTTAGATGCTTGCTGCTGAAGCATTCAAACTTCTCACTTGGACTAAGGTCCTCCGGATGGATCCAGACAAAGTGCACAGGGACCACATACTTTCAGACCATAGAGGCAAAGTGTGCCAGGCAGGAAGTTGTGTGTTGCAAAAGCTCCATTACCAGTCCCAGGATGGCCCTCGATCATCGGAAGGTAACCCAGGGGACTTGTCCCTATCCAGGCTCTCAGTAAAGGGCATGTGGCCTTTTTCTGGACTGGTTCTGAGGAACTTCCATGGACTCAGAAATGAGCCGAGAACAGCACTGAAGGACAGTGGCCCATGGTCGCTAGTCGGTTCTTCGGCAGGATCACAGTCGGAAGCATGAGTCCTTGAGGTCTGCATCGAGGACCCATCGGCATCATCCTAAGAATCTTCAAACACGGCCCTCAAATGTTTGCCGCTGCAGCACCACTTGGGACTAATTCAAGGGCATGTTCTCCACCAACAACTGGCCTGGCAAGCTGGCAGCTGGATGGAAGTCCTAAGAGGGGCTACCTGCAAGTGCTGTCACAGAGGTGGTTCCACCTGAATCGGTGGAGAGACTCATAGATACATAGACAGTGTCGGCAGATACAGCTGTCTCGGCAGGACCAGTATGGGCTGCAGTGGTGACAACCAGGTAAATGCAGGGTTGAGGGTAGAGCCCTACCCTGACCAATCAAGGCCCACTGCTGTCAAAGGAGTCTTCTAGCACCACCACATAGGGTGATGGAGCCTCATCATCTGAGGATGAAGAAGAGGAAGAGCGCCGGCGTGACAACCCAGTCACGTAAGACTGCGCGCAGGCATCGTCAGCTGACCTGTACCGAACGTCAATATGGCCAATGACAACAAGGTGATACAGCCAGTGGGACAGTATATACTACCTGAACTGGTTCGGACCTCAGAGGGAGGCAACTCCTGAGACCAGACAGCTGGGTTCGCCACTGCTCCTGGCCCTCTTGAGTGAGGCCCAACAGGTCCGGGTGTCCTGGAGATTGAATTGTTTTAGATCCCTTCAGACAACGGGCCAACAGGGTTGAGAAAATCTTGACTGCCTGTTTGACCTGTGTCAAGGCTGACAAGATTGAGGGGCACCTGTGGAGCTAGGTCCCTGTCCCCACCAAGGCAGGTTCGGTCAAGTAGAGTGCTCGATAGCTAGCCAGCAAATTAGGGAAGTCGAGGGAATGGGAAGAAAAATTACTTACCATAGTAATATTATTTCTTACACGGATCTCTTAGTAGGATTAGACATAATAGCAGCCAGTCTAGATCTGCTGACTACCCTGGAACTTTCATTTGGAATTTTATGCAAATGAGTAGAATTTAGAATGCTACATTCAAAAACTGCTGCCTCTTACTCTCTAACTGTCAGATTCTACTTTGTAGGCTAAATAGTAGGCTAATCACCAGTTAAAATAAACACCCTTAACACTAATGTCCACCCCATTAGAGAGGACTGGATCCAACAGGATAAGAAAAAAATCACAAAATGAGATCTAGTGGTCCTAGTCATCTTGTGTGCATATACTATTACAAAAATGTGGCCAATGAATGATGAACCCCTTAAAAGTATTGCTGAACCTATTCAGGCTATGTAAGGAGGTAGGGATGGAGGTCTAAACCTACTAGGAGATCCCTTGTAAGAAATAATATTACTATGGTAATTTTTTCTGCAAGACCCAGGAATCTCCTAGTAGTATTAGACATAATGGCAGACTACTGAGCAGTGCCTTGGGAGGAGGGTAGAGAACCTATTTAGGAAAAAGGTTCTGCAATACTGCAGTGCCAACCCTTGCATCAGTCCTGGACTAGGAGATCCCTTGTAAGGCAACTGTGCTTTGTGAAGGTGTGGACTGTACTCCAGGTAGCCGCTTCATAGATGTCCAGCAAGGGATGTCCCTGGCAGCTGCCACGGAGGCAGCAGTTCCACAAGTGGAATGTGCCCTGAGGCCCTGTGGTGGTTGCTTGTCAGCTTTACTGCAGCAGAATTGGATGCAGGATACTCTCCAACGCCAGCAGCTGACCTTTTGAGGCAGGCCTGCCTTTTCCCACCTCACCACAAGTAATAAACACCTGTGAGTGGGAATCCCGGAGGTCCTTGGCATGTGTAATGTAATAGCTGAGGGACCTTTTTACATCAAGCTAAGGAGCTTTTGTTCACCTGAACTGGATTTAGCTGTGAAAAATACTGGCAGGGTGATGGACTGATTTAAGTGGAACTCAGTTATCACCTTTGGAAGGAACTTTCTATTGGTTCTAAGGACTACTTTGTCCCTATGAAAGATAATGTAGTTGGGATCAGTGCAAAGAACTTGGAGCTCGTACACTCTTCTTGATGAAGTAATTGCCACTAGAAAAAGTTTTCCATGTGACATATTTTAGTTCAGCCATAGCCACTGGCTCAAAAGGAGGTTTCACGAGTTTGGCTATGCACAAATTCAGGTCCCAAGGAGGCACTGGTTCCTAATAGGAGGGAAGATGTGCCCAACCCCTTGAAAACTTTTTAAAAATAGGGTGAAGTTATTGTTCTCTGCATACCTGCAGACACATTAGTGGATACTGCTGCTAAGTGAACTTTAAGGGTTTGGGTCTGAGTCCTAGAGACTGTAAGTGTACCAGGTAATCAAGCACTATGGGTAAACCTGCCCTGAGGGGTTGATATTCTTAGGCTTGCACCAAATGGTAAATCTTTTCCACTATGAAGTTTTCCTGTAGAAGCTTTCCAAGACACTTTCAGTACTTTAAGTACCTCTTCAGACAGGTTAAGCTCAGAAAATTCTAACTCCTCAAGAACCAAGCCTTCAAGTGAAGGCTCTTGAGGCTCAGAAAACTATCTGCCCCTGGAGAGCTGTTAGAGACTGAATCTGTGAGGCAGACGAGTGGGTCGCTTGGAAGACAGACTGAGCAACAAAGGTACCATGGCTGTCTAGCCCAGTCTGGGGCAACCAGTATCATGGTTGCAGGCTGGCTTCTTAGTCTGAGAAGAACTCCTGACACCAGTGGAACTGGAGGAAAAGCATAGAGAAACCTCTGTCCAATCCAGGGCTAGTGCATTGCTGGGCACGGTGCCCAAGGATGGTGGCCTGCAACAATACAGTGGAAGCTGGTGACTGTCCTTTGAGGCAAACAGATCTATTTCTGGATGCCCAAACGCCTGAAAATCATTTCCAACACTTGTCTGTTCAGAGTCCATTCAGGTGATCCTGGCTAATTCTGCTGAGTGAATCTGCCAGTGTTGTCCTACCCTGGAAGGTGAATGGCAACCAGATGCGCCCAGGAATAAGCTAGGGACCAAATCCTCATAGCCTCTGTGCACAGCTTTGAAGATCTGGTACCCCTGCTTGTTGATTTACCACATGGTGGTTGTGTTGTCTGTCCTGACTTGGACTGACTGACCCTCAGTTGGGTGGCAAAGGCCTTTAGGGCAAGAAGAACTGCTCTCAACTCCAAAAGGTTGATGTGTAGTTTGATTCTGAGGATCAAACCTCTGATTTTGAGGTCTGTGTGTGCCTCCCACCCTAGGAGTAAGGCATCTGTTGTTAAGACCACCTGGTGGTGCTTCTGCTGATGAGGGATGCCCTGTCAAGGTTCTCCTTTCTTCCACCATTGCAGGGCCAGTAACAGAGTTTTCCTTACTGGCATCAGTTTTCAAATGGGACCCCTTCTTTGGGACCAGTGTAATCTGAGGTGATACTGGATATGCGTTCACTTGAAACCTTGAGCCTGACACTACTACTGTAGTTGAGGCCACATGTCCTAGCAATGCTTTGTGAACACCCATGGGGCTGAAGGAGCCTGAAGGAAGTGCTAAGAATTGGTAATGACCCGAGGAGAGAGAATCTTAGGTACTTTCTGTGGCAAGGTTTGATTAGAATGTGAAAGTAGGCATCTTTCAGATCCAGGGATGCCAGCCAGTTTCCAGTTTTAGAGCAGGAATAACTACTGCCAATGTTACCATTTTGAACCTGGGCTTTGCCAGGTGTCTGTTTAGGTGTCTGAGATCCAAGATTGGACACCAATCCCGTTTCTTTCTGGTCAAAAAGTATCTTGAGTACAGACCCTTCCCTCTGGGTATGGGGAACTGGCTCTATTGCCCTGGCTTGAAGGAGCTTTTTCACTTCCAACCAAAGCAGAATGGTCTCTGACGGGTTGAAGGTTGGAAACCCTGTGACCCTGGAGTTTTGGAAATTGCTTCAATTGCAGGCAAAGACCCTAACTCACTACCTCCAGTACCCAGTTGTCTGTGATAATGTTTTCCCAATGTTTGAAAAAGAGTGACAGCCTCCCCCCTACGAGTGGGGTGAGGGTGGGGGGAACTTGATCTGTGTAGTCAGGGGATTCTGTCCGGATTGTGGTCTGGGGCGGAGCTGGGCTGGAATGCCTAGCAAATCTTCTGCCCGTAACACCCTCTTGCCTGTGTGTACTCTACAAGCATAGGGTATGTGATGAAAGATCTGGGGTTGAACCCCACCCTACCTCCCCCACTCCCTGTGGATCTATAAGAAATTGAGGCGCTCTCTAGAGGAGTTACACCTGCAAGTAGTTTGTACTCCTCTGCCTTTTCATATATACCTCAGTTGTGTCACCTAAAAGGGAATTGTTTTAACTTAGAAATCCATAGCCTTTAGTTGGGTGTCTGGTGTAAGACTGGCTTGCTCTGCCAAGCAAACTTTCTTAATGAAACTGACAAGGCCAACATTCTACATGCAGTGTCATTTGCATCTAGTGCCATATGAAATTGGTACTTCATGGCATCCAGAGCTATGCTGACAATGTCTGCCATATCCTGTGCCACATCTCCAGAAACCTTATCAATTAAAGCCAATGGAGCTCTGCCTCACCTATAACTCGTTCATAAATTCATTTCTCCCTGCCTCACAGACATTGTCCAATGTAAACCCATGATGAGGTCCCTAAGGTCATCCAACCTTCCTTCTCTCTCCATTCCAAACCCCGCCTGGCCGTGGGTCGACGTGCATTCACCTTTTCAGAGCCCTCCTCTGGAACTCACTACCAGCTACAGCTTTGACATGTGAGGGACCAGAAGGAACCCACACAATGGAGTAAATAAATGAGGTCTAAACAAGGCAAATCCAAAGAAAGAAGTATAAATTCAAATACCAATTTAGTTGAAGATGGACCTCATTAAATGCACAAGGTAGCGGTGTTGCCACTCATACACTCGCGCGGAATGTACTGTGGCAACACCCACTACCTTGTGCATTTAATAAGGTCTATTCTTTAATAAATTGGTATTTGAATTTATACTTCTTCTTTGATTTGCCTTTGTTTAGACCTCATTTATTTACCTCCATTGTGCGGGTTCCTTCTGGTCCCTGCTTTTGACTTTAGGGCTGCAGGTCAGGCCAACCTGCACTGCCTCCCTTGCCTGGTGCAGTTCCTTTGTTTGCGACAGCTTTGACAAGCCCTCCATCCACTCCTTCAAGAGTTCTCTTAAATCCCACCTTGCCTCCTCTCAGCCTTGCTCCTGTGCCTAAGTTATCCCACCATGGCTTACAGCTTATTCCTTTGTCCCTTCCTGTCTCTCTCTTGCTCTACTGCCATTCCTGCTCTGCTGTGTTCTGACTGAGTGGTTTCACTCCCATTTCAACTGTGATCCAGTGTTATTGAATTCTCTGTTTCTGTACCAGCATCTACTGTTTTATCTGTAAAACCGACAGTATGAATATAAAAATCTCTGCCCTTGCACCTTGATTATCTATTGCAATTGCTACCTCTGTACTTGCTTATTCTGTATAATTTTGTGAATACTGTACGTGCATCTTGTCTTTTGTTTATTTATTGTGTTCTACAGACTACTGTAAAGTGCTATTGTGCACTTATCTGTTACTGTTATGTAACGAGGTGTGAACGAGCTTGATACATCCAGCAGACCAGACCTGAGTTTGATTCTCACAACCTCCACTTTTTTTTTTATTTAGTTGTTTAACCAGGTATAGCACACTAAGCTGAAAGTTTTTACAGGAGGGACCTGGGAGCACAACCTCCACTTGCATACTGTGTGACTCTGAGCAAGTCACTTAACCGCCCAGTGCTCCCAGGCTGCTCCTGAAAACAGGCACTTGTGCCGAGTGGGCCTGACCGTTACCAAAGACTAAAATAAAAAAATAAAAAATAAAATTGTTTCTCTGTACCTCCCTTTTACCCTCCCCGGTCACCCCTGAAAAAGGGACATTCTGTCTCAGTGGGCCTACCCGTTGCCAAAATTCAAATAAATAAATAGTGCTTTATGATATTGTGCAGCATAAGCCATGTAAACTGCTTGCCTGAGGAGTAGGGATGATCCCAACTAACCTTTCTTCCCATTATGTAATTTTTTCTGGAATCTTTGTCCAGAGGGTAAGATGCCAGAGGGACTTTTGTTTTATCACAGGCAACAGTCTGTATAACACCCTCATGATCTGGATGGGGTACAGATAATCAGCAGAAGCCCTATCCAGATGGTATTTCTTTTCCACCTTCTTGTCCACTCGGGGACTGAGGAAGGTGTCTGTAGTATTTTAAAAGTAGCCTTCCTTAGGAATTACGGTTAGAAGGACCACCTTTTGAGGGAGAGATACCCATCATATCCAAAAATCTGCCTTTTCCTCATCATCCATGGATTCTTGTGTGGGGAGGCCCAGGGTGTTAGCTGTCTGTCTGACAAAGGAGAAGTGGGATGAAAATCGGCCTCACCCACATGGAGGAGAACCAACTCCTGGTCTGGGGTACCTCTGGTTCAATGGGTTCCCTAGATCTGGTTCCTCCTCATCCTCCTCAGTGTATAACCCGGAGTCTTTGTTCCTGGGAACCAGTGGTGGGATTTGAACCAGTGAACCCAATATGGAACCTGCATCATGCAGAGCCTGTATAGTATGCAGGGCTCTAGCAACTTCCACTGCAGAGGGATTTTTACTTTTGTTTGCTGGGAGCTCCTTTGCTTTTTCAGCAGGGGGCACAATGACATGTTTCTCTTTATATTTCTTTCTAGCAGTTTCAGGTGTCTGCTCACTTTTTCTTTTTAGTTTAATATGCTCAATCCCTTTTCATTAATTTTGGGGTCTGAGATGTTCTTGGAGGGTCTCTCCTTTGTCTTGGAGTGAGATGAAGAAGGACCCTCTTCATTTTGTTCGTGATACTGAGGATGGAATAGAAGCCATCTGCTCCAATTTTTGGCTCTTTTCCTAATCGTTTAGTACAAAAAGCACTATAGATTTCACAATTAGATAAAAATGACTGGGACCCAAGCACTCTATGCACAAATCGTGGCGATCAGCTTTAGGAAAGGTTTAGAAGCACCTTATACAATTCTTAAAACCTGGGGTCTCATTCTCTTTTTGGTCTGTCTGACATGCCAAACTGTCAGCACACTGAATAAAATGTACAGGAACTGAATTTAGAGCAACTGCGGTCGGTTCCTTAAGTATAAAAGGACTGTGATTTAAACCAATTTTATGCTGTTATTCCAGAAAGCAATCAGTTCCTAAATTAAACAAACTCTGGTCAGAGCCGATATGGAGAACTTCTATGAGTGCCACTGCCGATGAATGCCGTGTTACAAGCACCGCCCGAATGCCATATGCAAGATGGTGGCCAAGAGAACTAAGCATGCAGCGACGCCTGCGCTTTATCGCGTAGTTCACGTCGAATGGCATAATATGCCATTCCCAAGATGGCATCGATGGAACTGCACGTAGACACATGCGCATGCGCAGTTCTGAAATTAAATGCGGCGTTGAAAAGTAGTGCCTGCCTGCAGAGGACAGAAGAAGAGCCTGCACAGAAAAACAATGGAGTCAGCACAGTGAAACAGGCACTGCATCACTATAGGAGAACATAGAGACGTTTTTGCTCATGGTCCCTTTCTTTCCTACAGTGCAGTGATGGTAAAATGTATGTGGAGCTCTGCCCATGCAGCCGTAAAATGAACCAACCGCTACTCAGTAAAGGAAATACAGCTATGAACAATGTTAAAAGGACCAGTTCCAAAAGCAAACAGGAACCGACTGAGATTCAGACTAAATACTTAAAATAATAACAGTAAAATAAAGTAAAGCAAATAGCAGCTAGTGGTCTGAAACCGCATATTATAACATACAGTCTAAATAGATAGATTCCTATGAACTGCGATGGAACCGCTAAGACTAGCAAACTCTAAACTAAGCAAAAATAAGAGGTAGAGTATAAATAAAATCTTTAAGTAAAATACCAGTTTTACAATTTTAACAGTTTTGCAGCAAGGATGCTGTGCAGTCTTTGGGGAGGTCCTGCTTTCTAGATGGAAAATTGAATCTGACAGGGAGTAAGAGGCAGCAGTTTTGAATGTGGCATTCTAAATTCTACTCATTTGCATAAAATTCTAAATTAAAGTTCCGACGGCAGTCAGCAGATCTAGAACTGTCTGCTATTATGTCTAATACTACTAGGAGATTCCTGGGTCTTGAAGAGTGTGCCCTTTCCTGTTCACACAACTGACGGTGGGACTTTTGAGACTTTCTCGCCTTACTGAGAGCAGGGCTCTTCCTGAAGCTCAGAAAGGTCTTACACGTTCATGGAAGTTACCCATGAAAAACCAGGCCAACACTGGCCCCTAATGGGAGCAGTGCCAAGACTGATGAGTGCCCACCACAGCCTTGGCCACCACTTTTTGCAAAGCTGCTACTAGGGTTGCAGACCCTGCAGCTGCAGGAACTGCCTTGTGAGCTTCCTTCGATTTCACCAGAGGATCCTGTTCGGCTGGCCAGCTGAGGAGAAGATGAGTGTAATGGTCTTCGAGGGAAGTGGAAAGCATTGCCTGACACAGGCCACAGGCAGCAACGTCCTGTTGTTCACCCATACAGTAAATGCACAATACATGTGGATCTGTTTTCTTTCTGACTGCACTGATGCAGCACTTGAAGCTGGGAGCTGGCTTAGAGTCCCCATGGTCCACTGTAGGTGTCGAGACAAAAATGGAACTGAGGAATATATCCAAATATAAAAACTGGAAAGAAGTTGAAACAAAGTTAGCCAAATGGCACACTTCACAAAAATTCAGATCTACACCACACACAGAGCTGTGAAGGAGGAGACCTGACTCTTTCAGCAGAAAGGAATATCTGACATCAAGGGGTGGAGCCAAGGGATTTACAACCTGGGTGGTGGGAGGAGCTTTTCTTAAAGATAGTCCAGCAAATTAACTCTTAAAGGGAGACTACCAGAAGTATAGATAAGTTAACAATGTCCATGTCCCTAGAAAGGACAATTTCAAACCATATGGCACTTGATTTGTTGTGTATATGTATACACACATATATATATATACATACATATGTATATATACATATAGTATACTGGCATGGTAGTACCAGTATAGTTAGGGTTCAACAGTCACGTCTATGTTAAACCACAAATTGTGCACTTTAATAATTCTGCAACCATATGACCGATGTGCATGAAATTTTTCATGCACTGTCAAGTACCGTAGATCTCTTGATGTTGTAAGTTTCGTCTCCAGTCAGGATGCGCGATTTCGAGATGCGGAGTGTCAAAAGTGTGAAATTTACCATTTAGGTGCAATCTCATGCTGCCGCATCTCCAAAATGCCTTGGGGATCTGGGTGAAACTGATAGGGTATATGGGGTCTGGGTTGCAAATGTGCCTTTTGAAGGTTTGGTGAAAAATATTAATCCGCTCAAAAATTATTAAAATGTGAAGTTTCCCATTATATCCTATGGGAAAAATATATGTGCTGTGAAAGCAGTTTCTGTTTCGCAAAAGCACTTTTAATGCCTCAAATGGGTTTTGTAATGTTGTGCTGGCACCATTGAGTGTGTCAGGTATCAGAGAAGACTACTTTGCTAGGGTGTTTGGGCTATACTGAGGGCTCGGGCCACCAATCCGCCTCCCCATCCCCTGTTATTGTGCCTCTCCTAAATGCGCATTAGCAGCCTATACTAACCAGCCACTAGGGTCACTGTGCTCCTCCAACCATCCTAAATAGAATTATACATTCCCTGCCCTCAGTTATCACATTTCTGTATTTCTCCTCCTCCTTCCTACCCTCCACCTGCTCTAAGTTGCCTTCACTTACTTACCTACTTCCTTCCTTCCTTCCTTCCCTCCCTCCCTCCCTCTCCTCCATCTGTTCAAATTGCACCCAGCTCTTTCTTGTTTCTGCCTCACGCTCACCACTCTTGAACCCAGTCCAATGGTGCCCTGCAGACTCTCAAGGTTGTTACTCTCACCATTAGGCCACCCAGCCTGTTAGCTTCCCTACCAGGTGTGTTCTGCTTGAACCCTAGTCCCTTACCCCCATCTCCTTGACTCTCCCCAATATCCTACATTGTCTGCCACTAGAGGCCTCTATTACTCCTTTTCTCCTCACCTTAGTATTACCATGGCCTCCTCCTGTATTCTGCTTCACACCCATCTAGCCCTCCATTTATTTCTTCCTGTTCCCCAGCTTCAGTCCCATCCCTTCCTAGCCCCATCCTTCCCACACCATGCCCCCTTTGTGCGACCCTACCTACTCCACTGCTACTCCTCATCTCCCCTTCCTCATTCAATCTATCATTTGATGAAAATTCACCCTGGGTTACTCTACTCTCTCTCTTTAAGCTTGAGCCATCCGACATCTCCTGAGGGGTATTCCTCCTCTTCCACATGTCCCCCTTTTCTGTGGTTACTGGCAAAGCTTAATAGACGCCTCACTATTATCTCCTCCTTGTCTATGTCCTGCTCCTAGCTGGGATGTTGAACTGAACCCTGGCCCCTCCACCCCAACCTCTCGTCAGGATTTCCTTAACGGTTTGAGGTTTTTCCATGTTAATGTCCTAGCCTCCTCCCTAAATTGGATGATATCAAAGTTTGGGTCACTCAACACCCCTGACATTCAGTGTATTTCAGAAATGTGGCTGTCAACTCGAGTCCCAGATAATCAGCTTGCCCTCCCTAACTAAACTTCCACTGGCAAGACCATGGTAAAATGGAGGTAGGAGTTGAAATTTACTACCCAACTCCCTATCGTGCACTGTCACGCACCGTGAAAGCTGTCCTAAAACCTCACAAACGCCTCCTGGCAAAGCTTACCCTCCTGTCCTCATCAACACTTTGCTGGAGTTTTGTACGCCTCCCCAAACTCTCACCCATCTCCCTCGTCTCCTCACGTTAGCTCCATTACCACCATGGCATCTGCAGGAGAATGAATCTTTTGGCAACTTTAACCTGGACTAGCTCCCCTCCTCTCAAAGTCCTTGCTTCCAGATTGAAGAGCTTAACCTGACCCAGTTGACCAGTGATCCCAGTCCCATACCCTGCTAGACTGGGTACTAACACCCCCACCGCATCAGCTCCTCTGGTGTTCTGCCTGATGTGGTGGCGATCACTGTCCCCCAAATATATCCAGTACTGAGCCTGCAAAATGCGGACACTAATAAACTACTCCTTGACCTGGCCTTGGCAAACTGGTCTCCAGTCCTTGCCACTCCCTCCGTTGATACTGCTCTCACCCATTTTACTGATATCTTTCTAAAATCTGGATGTCCATGCTCCTCTGAGATCTGTCAGGTAAAGCATCAACACAATCCCTGGATCTCCTCGGAAATCCTTTCTGCCTGCAAAACTCACGACCTCACCTGGCGTGGTTTCAAAGCCACCTGTGACCCTGTTGACCTGCAAAACTATAAGACCCTCCACAATGCTGCACCAAGCGTATTCGGTGGGCTAAAGGCTGACTACTTTGAAACCCGGTTTGCACACCTGCAGCAATTCCCTGTCCTCCTTTTGGATGATCTCCAATCACTCCTCGCCCCTCCCCTCTTTGAGTGTCAGGTTCCCTAGTATTAGACCCTACGCCGTTGCAGATGCCCTAAACAATTTCTTTACTACCCTGTGCCCTCTGCACAACCCTCCTTCCCGGCTCCCAAGCCCCTTCCCTCCTCCTCCCTACATCCTTTTGGCTTTCGTCACTCCTGGTTACCTAGACGGAAGTCCTTAGAGCCTTACTCTCCTTAAACTCCTCCGAAATCCAGCCTTGACGGCTGACATCCCAGACTATTTAAAATCTCTGCACCCTCTATCCTTACCCTCAAACTCACCTCCTCAATCTATCTCTCTCCTCTCACTGTCTCTTCAGCCTGAAGTCAGCTACTGTCCTACCCTTTACAATGGGGTGTTTCCACCGTCCCTGGTAATTCACTGCCCCATATCTCTTCTCCTCTCTTGCCAAGGTCCAAGAATCCCTGGTCCTAGCTAGGCTAAATGTCCACTTCAATACTCACGCCAGCCCAATCAGGCTTCAGAAAACTTCACTCCATCACATCCTCCCTTCGCTTTACAGACACCATCCACTCTGCAATGGATCAAGGGAGATCACTTCAGCTATTTTCATTGACCTTGCCAAGGCCTTCGATGCCATCTCTCACCCTCTTCTTCTAAATAAATTATGCACCATTTGCCTTTCACCTTCATCCGCCTCTCCTGGTTCAGCTCCTACGTAACTGTCTTGGCCCAGTCAGTAAAAATCAGTAACATCCTGTCTCCCTTCCTCCCCATCCTTGCAGGCGCCCCCAGGGCTCCTTCCTTGACCTGTCCTCTTTTCCTGTTTATCAATTACCTCCTTTCTGCCAAGACCCATATATATGCGGACTACATCATCCTTTTCCTATCTGGTCCTCTGCTTAGGCTGTCCAAACTCCACTCCAACAAGACTTTACCACAGTATCTAATTGGTTCATGGCCAACTGCCTAGAAATGAACACCAAAAGACCGTGGCCATGACCTTTGGTTCCAAACAAAAGCTTGTCAGGCGCTCTCAAACTAGATGTCCTCTTTAACACCTTTTGTCATTTCACCTCAAATTCCTCCCATGACTCACCACTGTGACCTATACTCCTCCCTTTCCCTTCAATCCCTAGCACAGAGATGCATGTCTCACTGCTCCACCTTCCTCTCGAAATTCTGGTTTGCAACTCTTCCTTCCTTTTTTTTGAAATTCAAAATCTTTTTCTTCTTTATAAAATCAATAAAGAAAACCATAACTACAGTACCAGGTATAGTACATGATGATAAACAACAACCAGAAAACCTATACATAAGTCACTACTCCCCATTCCCCACCCTTCCCTCCCCTTCCCTGGAGTGTGCCTATAAAATGTTATAGAATTAGGATACAACAACTATGGTTACAAACTCTAGGGGTTATAGAACTAAGTATTAAATGTTTTAATGTAGATAGAGAGCATATAATTTGCCCCACTTTCTGCCAAAAGACATCATATGGAGGCAGTATAGCATAGTGGTTTAAGACTCTGAGCTGCAAGTCTGGAGACCTGGGTTTGAATCCCACAGTCCCCACGTGCATACTGTGTGACCCTGAGCAAGTCGCTAACTTCCTGTGCTCCCAGGTTGCACCTGTAAACAAGCTTTCAGCTTAGTGTGCTCACCTGGTTAAACAATTGGAAAAACCCCATCAAATTGTTGTGAGAACCAGCAATCAAGCGTTCAGTTCTAAAACATACTGATAAGTCATTCAGCCATTCAGTATATGCTATAGCCAGCTGATCCATCCAGTGCTTGAGCACAGGTTTTTTGGCCACTATTGATATTATTGCCATGTGGAATCTACATTCTTTAACCTTGATGTTAGAAAACATACCCAATATACATATTTCAACCGTGAAAGGTCTTCTAACCCTAGTAGTGGGTCTAACTTAGATTGTATTAGTTGCCAGAGGGTGCAACCTTCTCACATTGCCAGAATACATGCACAAAGTTCCTGCTGCTTTACCACATCTGGTGCAAGTGGATTCGGAAGTTTACCCAATTTGGCAAGTATAACAAGAGTATAGTACACATTATTTAAAATATGATATTGGGTGAATCTGAGTCTATTCTGGGTGTGGTATTTATAAAGGTCTTTCCAGATTTGGCCCAGTTAGGGGTTATGTCCGGAAGCCAGGAGCTCTATACTTTTGAGCCTGCAAGAGCATCAGGAAGTTGTACATTAGAAGAAAGGTATATATTGCAGAGACACAGTGTGGTTTAGTTGAGTATTCTTGTAACTGGACCAAAATGGGGCTAGTTTGAGATGATTGAGAGACAATTCCAAAAGAAGATCCAAGTAGAGCCTTAACTGGAAAATCTTGAAAACTAATCTCTGGGGAATATTGAATTTGGTAAGAATTCAGAGAAGAAAGAAGGGAATCCTGAGAGTAAAGATTTTCCACCAGGACACCCTGTAGTTGAGGAAGCCAGTTGGGCGATAGACATGCTCCATCTATCTTAATGTTAGGGTTGTTGAAAAGGGATTGACCAAAATCCTGCTTAAGGAAATCTTGAAGTAGGCCCAGCATTGAGAAAGGACTTTAAGAGAGGTACTAATAACCAAGTTATGTAGTGGAGCTGGAAGTGTTGATCTCAATAGATAGAAAATGGTAGAAGAGTCTAAATCAAGTGTTCTCAAAAGTCGATCTTCAATTTGAAGCCAAATGGAGGAGCGTAAACTATCTATGATGGAAAACCATCGTCCCACTCTGGATAAGTGGTTGGCCCAATAATATAAGAGAATGTTAGGGAGATGGAGACCTCCAGATCTTTGTGAAGACTAAGTTTAGGAATGAACATCTGGGGTGTTTGCCTAGCCAAATAAATTTAGAGATAATAGAATGTATATGATGAAAAAAGATAGGGAAGCCAGATATTCAACATATTCAAGGGATAAAAGAGTTGAGGAAGAACATTCATATTAATGATATTTATACGGCACCATAAGGATAGAGGAAGGGCAACCCATCGTTGAAGGTCATGTTGGATTGTAGCCACCAGGTCATCTAGATTCAACTTCTTGAGTTTTGTGGGGTCATTAGTTAGGAATATTCCCAGGTATTTAATTGAGTGGGGTGGCTATTTAATTCGGAAGTGACTGAACTCTGCTTTATGAGTGAGGCCATTCAAAGGAAAATTTCTGTTTTTGAGAGATTAAGCTTATAGTTAGATAAGCACCAAATTGTGTAATAATTTCTAGAGAGTGTTTAAGGGATGATACCGGATGTTCTAAGTGAAGAAGAATATCATCAGCATATACTGAAAGAGTTAGGGATTGATGAAGTATTGAGATACCTTGAATTTGGAGTGAACTTTTAAGATGATGAAGGAAAGGTTCAAATAGAGATTGGAAAGGAAGAGTGAGAGAGGACAACCCTGTCTAGTACCAGTGTGTGTAGAGAGATTCTGGAGGCAAAGACACCATTACAGTAAATTTTAGCTGAAGGTGAAGAGTAGACAGTTTGGATCCACTGAATAAAGAGGATGGAAAACCCATCTTCTTTAATGTAGCCCAAAGAAATACCCAGTCCACTCTATCGAAAGCCTTTTCAAGCGTCAAAGAGATTAATGCCATAGGGGTCTGAGAGGTTTCAGCCACTTGAAAGATGTATGAAAGTGTTCTGAGGTGGTCCGAGAGGGGCTACCTTGAACAAAACCTGCTTGTTCTGCACTCAGTAGGTAGGACCACATTTTTTAATCCAAGTGAAAGAATTTTGGTTAGGATTTTAATATCACAATTTAAGAGTGATATCAGTGGATAGCTGGCTGGGTCTGTATGGGGTTTGTCAGGTTTAAGTATGAGAATTATTGTGGATTCCAGTAATGTGGGTTCAAGACTGTCTGCTTTAAACATGTAGTTGTATAGCTTAAGAAGAAGGGGGCAAGTTCCCTAGAGAAAGTTTTATAGAAGTTGGAGGAATCCATCAAGTCCTGGTGCTTTGTCTAGGGATAGGCCATTAATGGCCTCTTCTATTTCCTCGAGGGTAACTGGAGATGACAGGGAGGTCTGATGATGGGTTGGTAAACAGGGAAGATCCAGAGAGTCCAAGTAGACCTCTATTATTTGAGGTAAAGATTGGGAGGGACCTTTGCTATAAAGTGTATAGTAGAAAGATTCAAAACCTGAGCATGTCGGGGTCTGATTTTGGTGGAACCATCTGAGGCCAATATGGAAGGATTAGCCTAGAACTTTCTATCTTCACGTAACCGGAGGGCTAATAATCTACCTGCTTTTCACCTTGTTCTGCATATCTGGATTTTTTTTTAAAGACAGCGAATTTGCTTTTTCTCTCAGTAATTCAGCATACTCGTTCCTTAATGTTAACAGTTTTCCAGAGAGACAGAGGAGGTGGTTGAAGACAGAGAGTTTTCAGCGTCTCTGATTTGAGTTAAGAGAGATGTGGCCCTAGCTTCCTTTGTTGTTTCTGTCTGGATGCTAACTTAATAAATTCACCTCGGAGGTGGCATTTAAGAGTACACCACTGCAGGTCCTCCCTTGTGTGGAATTCTTGTTGAGATCCATGAAGGTGGGAATAAGTGCTTTTATATGGGAAATAGTGGCATTTTCTTTAAGTAATTGTGTATTTAATCTCCAAGATGTATCTTTCTGTAGATCTGGGTCTGGGGACAACATCAGCCACACTATTGAGTGATCAGAAATGCCAATAGGCTCAATTCCAGCCGGGCAAAGGCCGTTCAAGAGAGGAACACTATTCAGTATGTAGTCTAGTCTGGACCAGGATTGATGCAATGCTGGAGTAGAAAGAAAAAGGCGTGAGAAGGGTTAAGAAGCCTCCAGGGATCACATAATCCAAGGAGATCGAAAGGTCAGTTAAGGCTTTTGGGAAGGAGAAGAGGCTTTAAAGGTACATATGATCTATCTTGAGTCAATGGTCTGTTCCAGTCACCTCCCAAGATCAGGGGAGAAGGCAAAAGGGTAGCAATTTTATTGGTTAGGTCCATAAAGAACCTGCATCTCCACCCACTGGGCCATATATTGATCCTAAAACTACTTTTGTGTTATTAAGATTCCCTTAACTAATACAAATCTGTGGTTGGGGTCTGTAATATTTGCTTCTGCCTGGAAAGTCAGTTGCCTTTTAATTAAAATAGCCACACCCCTACTTGAGGATGACTCTCCTGCTGCAAAAATCTGAGAGATACCCTATTGTAACCAGATTGCTTCACTTGCTAACAGATGGGTTTCTTGAAGTAAAATTATATCGGCATTAAGTAAGTCACAATGTTTGAGGACTTAATATCTTTTTGTTAGTTCTCTAACTCCCTAATCTTCCACGTAACAATTTTTGTGGTTTATTAGCCATTATCATTGTAAATGAGGAATAATCACATATAGGTAACCCGAAGTAACCACACCCCTAGAGGCACACTCCAACCTTTCCCTCCCCTCCCACCCCAAATATCTGATTTAACATACAAAAGGACTCTCTCTCTCTAAAGTTAACTATAACAACAACTGGTACAAACAGTATGACTATTACCTTCATCATCACATGAACATTTATAAACCAGAGTGATAGAGAGCCAACATGTGAGTAGGAGTCTTACCCCTCCCTCCCAGCAACTATATACATCAGGTCTCTGCAGAGTTTGCATTTGTAATCCTAACGCTAAATTAAAGGTCACAGGAGGCCAATCCCCATTGGCTAGACTTCTCCTTGTAAAGTATCCGGCATGTGAAATATGGTAGATGTTGACACCGGTATCTTGAACCTATCAACTATGTTATCTGTTCCATATCCCAACCAAAATCATGAAGTGCAAGAGAGTAAAAGCCTCCCACCCCTGAACTGGAATGCTATACAGCTCTACCTTGAGCCTGCACCGTCTAGGAGCCCCTCCCAAACCACCCCACTACCCTTATACACCACCCACCATTGTAGCCTGCTCTTAAACAGTACCCATTAGAATATAAAATGGCCATAGGAAAGCCTGCTCATAAGGCCATGACCCCTATATGGAGTAGATTAACTGTAGGATCCCTATATAAAGAAATGGAACTATTAGGAAGTCTGTGGACCAGATGTAACTCATGTGTTCTACTGCTATCTGGGTCTTTCATTGTTGGGCTCCAAAATGAACAACCAAGGCCTCGGAGAGTGAACAGATATTAACAAACTTGGGATTCACCGCTGGTACCCTGGAGTAGAGCCTTGCATCCACCTCAGCCCTCCCTAGTGAGAAATCCTCCCAGGTTCCATAATTAAACAAACTGACTCCTGTAACTTATAGCAGTTAATTATTGCAGGGTAAACTAGCTGTGTTCTAATGGTAGCACGAGGCAGGGAAATGCTAGGGAAGAGATTAATGGTGGGACTAAGAACCGCCACACTGCAAAGGTGTTACCATGCAACTGCTGGTGAAAATACAGATCCTACCCCTTTAACCAGGAGTGCCCTGGAACTACTGCAACTAGAAATCTGGCCTACCTTACCAATGCGGCCTACCTGGGATCCACCAGGCTAACATGGGGAAGAGGGACACTATGACCGCAAAGGTAAACCAAAAGAAAAATGACTCACCTTAGTAATGTTGTTTCTTCTAATGGAGTCTTGCTGTATTCTGACATAGTGCAGTGATGTCCAACCTTTGAACTGCCCCAGAGATGAAAGAGTTAACTTTCCATGCCAGGCATGGAATGCTGAGCTCGAGCTCGGTTGAGACTCTGTCTGTTGCTGTTTGAAGTTAAACCGTCAGATCTTTATGAGCTATACTCACTGGGTGTCCTGTGTGAAACTGTAAACTTACACTAGCCAACTGGCTACTAAATATAATCAAAAGATTTTTGGTCCCAAAACAAAGACTCAAGTCAGGAAACCCAAAATAAAACAAAACACAACACCCACACCCAAACTAAAGGGGTGAGAAAATAAGGGTGGGGCACCTCCCGAGTGCCAACACTGCTACTGCCCACCCACATCCCAAAACCAAGGTTCTGAGAGGGAGGGGTGGGGAGGAGTCAGAATACAGCAAGACTCCATTAGAAGAAACAACATTACTAAGGTGAGTAATTTTTCTTCAAACAACATGAAGTCTTGCTGTATTCTGACATATTGCAGACTACCAAGCAGTACCTCCGTGGAGGAGGGACAGAACCTACTTAGGAAATAGGCTCTGAAGCACTGTTGTGTTAAACCAAGCATCACTCCTAGCCTGGATATCCAGAGAGTAATGCTTGGTAAAAGTGTGTACTGTTTTCCAGGTGGCTGCTTGACAAATCTCTAAGATAGGAATATCCCTGGCAGCAGCCAGGAAGCAGTTGTACCTCTGGTAGAGTGAGCCCTCAGGCCTGAGGGTGGGATCCTACCTAGTTTTTCATAGCAAAATTGAATGCAGAGACAATCCACCTGGCAACAGATCTCTTAGTGGCAGGTTTTCCTTTCCAACCTCACCATAAGTGAGGAACAGTTGCAGGGAGTCAAACCTGTGACCCTTGGTGCACTCTATGTAGTAGCTAAGGGCCCTTTTGACAAAAGGAACTCCCTGCCTTAGATTGTCCTGATCCTGCCACCACTGTAACGCCTGGATCAGGGTTCGAGTCACTGGAATTAGTTTGGTCAGAGGGTCCTTTTCTGAGACCAGAAGGCTCTCAAGTGGAACTGAATATCCCTCATCTGAAATCTTGCTCCCTGCACCACTGCTGTAGAGGCAGCCATGTGTCCCAGGAGCTGCAGAAAATGCCTTGCTGGTCGAGACACCTGGAGGGTGAATGAAGAGGCCAGTGAGATAAGGGTCCTTGCTCTATCCAGGGAAGGAAGGCTTTTGCTTTTACTGTATCCAGCTGTGCCCCTATGAAGGTGAGAAGCTGCACAGGCTCTAGAACTGACTTTGAAAGATTCAGAAGGAAACCTAGAGAAATGAGCAGTTGCTGAGTTATCTGTAGGTGTAACTAGACTTGTCTGGAGACTGGCCTACTATGAGCCAGTCGTCCAGGTATGGAAAGATGGAGATCCTTTTTCTCCTTAGGAAGGCAACTACTACTGCCAGGCATTTTGTGAACACCCTTGGAGCAGAAGTTAGGCCTAAGGGCATTGCTCTGAATTGGTAATGGCCTGAGGGCAGCTCGAACCTGAGGTACTTCGGTGGGAGCTTCTGATGAGAATATGGAAATAGCATCCTTGAGGTCCAGGGAGACTAGCCAGTCCCCTGGCCTTGCCACTTTTGCAGAACATAAAATGGGAAGGGGACTCAGAAAGCCTAGGAGGAGAAACCCCTGAAGGTCTGTCTGGGGAGATGTCCAGGTCAATAGGCACATCCAGACTTTCGTAATCACCATCACTATCCTCATACACTCCTTCCTCCTCCTCCTCCGGTTCATAAAAATCTTCTAAATTATAATCTGGAACGGGGAACCGACCGAACTGAGCCCTTCCTGATGGTGCGGTTCGGTCAGAACTCAGATTAGCGACTGAGCGATCCTTATCGCTTGGCTGTTTCATCAGCGGTCGGAGAAAGAATTTGTGGATCCGCATCGGCTGATTTATTCCTTCTTTTCTTTTAACTGAACCGACTCCTTGAGTCGGTTCTCCTTGCCCAAGAAGTTTCACCCCTGGTCAGAGGGCACTCCTTCTGGTTCGTTGGAACCGAACCGGGCTGGCCATCCGGTCAGCGGACTTCTTGGCCTCCCTTCCTGAGCCTACCAACTCTCTTTTCCAGGGTAGCTGCAGGAAAATTCTTGCAAATCTGGCAGTCTGAATCGAGGTGGTCAAACCCCAGACAATAAACACAGGTGGTGTGGGGATCAGCCTTAGCAAAGGCTTCCCACACACACTACAGTGTTGAAACCCAGTGGGCCCAGTTTTTCTTTTGGGTTTCTCAGACATGGCCAGTCCTAACAAAAACTTACCTTTTTGGCAATCCTCCAGGCAAGACACACTTATCGGTTCCTGACCGTGTTACGGTTGCGGAAAAAATGTAATGAACTCCGTTTTTTAGAACCGATAAGGACCGTTACCACACTCTAAAAGAAGAATAAACTTTTTGAATAACCTGATCGGTTCAAACCGAACCGATCCACGCTTACAAGTTCCACACAGAAGAACAAGAAAATAAACCTATCTAGTACTCACGATACCACAGACAGAGACTGAACCGACAGGTTAACGGATTAAATTCAGTCGAAAACCGAGAAAGCGGTACTTTAACCGACAAACTTGAACTGAGCAAAGGAGAAATCTCCGGGCGACTGTTCAGTGAGGCAGAGTAAAGAATCTGACGGTTTGACTTCAAACAGCAACAGACAGAGTCTCAACCGAGCTCGAGCTCACCGCTCCATGCCTGGCATGGAAAGTTAACTCTTTCATCTCCGGGCAGTTCAAAGGTTGGACATCACTGCAATATGTCAGAATACAGCAAGACTTCATGTTGTTTGAATGCAAATTATTGATTTTCAACAGTGAGGAGATAAAAACTCCTTGTAATATTTATATCCAGAATATGTTCTTCAAATGTTCAGCCAGTTTTAAAGAGATTGGGCATCTTGGTAGCAAGATCTGTTGTTGCTTGAGCTGGTGTGTCAAAGGATACTCAGGAGCCTGCAATAGAAACTTGTAGTTTCACTGGATACAGCATTCTGAAGGGGATGCCTGTCACGATCAGCTTGCTGACTATGGGATGAAAAGCCGAACATTTCTGGCAGGTTTCAAAAGGTAAATCCTGTGTGATTTGGAGTTTGGAGCTGCCCCAGGTAATTGATTGTAGCTCTTTTACTTTCGAAAGGACATGTTGTTTTTCCATAAAACTGAAAAATTTTAGGATGATTGGTCTGGGGCTGCTCCTGGTTGAAGTCTCGGCCTGAGTGATCTGTGGGCCCATTCTATTTGATAGGATGGGTTAAGTGGAGATAGGCCCACGATTTTCTGTAAGAACTTCTGCAGGAAAGTGGTGATGTTGGTACTCTCCTCCATCTCCGGTAACCCTATAATCAATATGTTGTTTCTCCTGCTTCTCCCTATGAAGTCTTCAGTTTTAAGTTGCAGTTTATTGATTTGTGGGTGAAGTTGTACAATCTCAGGCTCCATTTTCCCTCTCCAAGTTTCTAGGGATGCTAAGGCGGCCTCGAGTCTTCGACTCTCCTCGTGAGGGTAAGGTCCTCTCTGATGGTTTTAAGCTCGGTGGAAATGTCAGTCAGCGTTTCTCAAAATAGCATGAGCTCTTGAAGAAAGCGATTCTCTGTCAGAGGAATCGCCGAGAAGGATGAGGACGGACCCGATTTAGTAGTCGCCGTTACCTGGGCCCTTTGTTTCTTAGGCATTTTCTCCGGGTAGTAAGGCGACACGTGTTTGATCGGGCCTGCCTCATATCAGCGTTCATCAGCCAGGAAGCCAAATGTGATGCAAACTTAGATAAATATATGATCACTGAAGGCAGGAAGACTTGGTTAATCAGATTTTAGAACTCAACTTCCGGATAAAAGAATTTAAAAGTGGTAGCAGTGGGTGGAGAGGCGGAGCTCCAGATTAGTGCAGCTGCTAGGTGCTCTGCATCATGTGATTTTCATGGAACTCTTCCTTCCTACCTTGCTTCCCTCCTATATCCTGCTCTTCCTTTCCCTATAATTCACATACAAATTGCCTTCGTTCCTTACGCCTTCCATGTACGCACTTTGGTGGAAAGCTAGCTTTCTCTTTTAGACTCCTATCCCTCTGGAGCAACTCTCCCCTCAAACCTGTCTCATCCCCTCCTTTCCTGCTCTCAAGCACCTCCTCTGGCCCTTCCCTATTGCATCCTGTAACAGCCCACAGCCCTAATCTCTCATCAAGCGACTGTCCTCCTCCTCTTGCCCACTTACCAAAAATCAGTGGCTACCACATTGTTTTGTTTGCTACCAGCATTTGTTGGTCTCTCCTTCACATTAAATCTCCTGCATAACACTCTACTTGGCACTCGAAAATGTGAATCTACCAGCTGTACTTTTACTGTTATTTACAACACGCCTTGTATTATACTGTAAATAATAATGCTTTTTGCTCTTTTCTGTATTATATTGTAAATATTAAGTTTATGTTAATTCTGCATTACACTGCATCTGTTTGTTTTGCTCTCCTTTGATATATCTGTACCCTCTGTCCCTGGTCACACCTGGAAACGAGCTTCTGCTCTGAGTGCCTTTCCCAGTCATCAAATTTTAAATAAATAAATAAATACTAAATAAATTTTGTTTTCAGTTAGCGATGGGAAAAACACTGTAATTCAAAAATACACCACTTGGTAAATACCAACAGTTGTATTTCCTAATCGAGAACCTGAGGAACACAACTCTGGCATTATTTTTAATGTAGTAGCTGGACATATGCTATGCTTTTGCATTCAGCCGTTGGTAGTGTCGCAAATATGCATCACTATTTTGCAAACTACAGCAAATTGCAGAAGTTTTCATGCAAATAAAAGCACTGTTGCCGAAACTGCACAAATTTGCAGCACTACTTCAATGACAAATAACCATCGGCCCCTGTAAAAACAAAAAACTTTTCTGGTCACTTTTGGGCCAAACAAGTACAAAATCGTGTTCCTCTGTTCCATTTAGGTAAACACCTATTATGTTTACCTAATAAAAGGAGGTTTTCTCCTTTATTGCCTACAAGGGGCAAGCATGTTTTAATAATAAAATATGTTTTAATAATAAGAAATGTTTTGCTGACATTGGAGTGCCCAATCTCTGTGTCAGCATTTACTCCTTCCCAGTAGTGTGGGACACTGGGGACCTCACCCGCAGTGTCCCGAAATATTTAATTTTTACAGTTTATTTCTGACACCAGGATGCCCACACATGGTGTTGGATGCCCCCAAGCCCGCTGTAAATGTTATTGTTTGCCAGCATCGGGTGCTCAATCCCTATGTCGGCATTTACCCTCCCTCAATGTGGTATGGGACACTGGGGAGTCCACCCCAGTGTCCTGAAATACTTACTTTTTATTGTTTATTTCTGACACCGGGATACCCACCCCCGCGTCGGATGCCCTCCAAGTCCATTGTAACCTTTATGTTTGCTTACATCGGGGTGCCCAGTCCCCATATCTGCATTATAAAGACCCCCAAGCACTGTGGGACACTAATCGAACCCACTCCCAGTGTCCCAAAATAACGATTTTGACCCTGTACAAAAAGGAAAACTGTCCTCTGACATTGTTTTTTAATCCTGTAAAAAGAAATGGTATCTTGTCATCTCCTGGTCCCCACTCCTCCATCCTGACCCTCCCACTGAGCAACCCACCACCCCACACCTCCCTTGCCCTATACTTACCACTGGAGACTGTCTTCTGTCATCTTCTGTGGACCGGACATGTCTGCACTCTTCAAAGCCAAACCGTGAACGAAAGAATCAAGGTAACTGCCGGAGAATAGCAGTCAATGGGTTTTGAACTTATGCTGATGTCTCAGCCATTTTCAGTATTTTTGAACAAATTTTCAACATGGGATTCTTGGGACCCAGACCTCATGAACACTGTCACTGTTGTTTCATTAACTGGACCCGTAAGGCATTTCATGGTCGCTGTGTGAAATCACCTTTCAGGACAGAGTAACAACATGAAAGTGCCAGTGTTCATGAGGTGGGGTCCAAAGCCATGTTTAAAATTTGATGCAAAAATACCAAAAACACCCGAGTAACACACAGTTGTTGAAATTTATTTACGCATGTTTATAACTTCAGCAATTTTAATATTTTCACTACAAATTTTCAACATTGTCATTTTTCACACCACCACATGAACAGGTACAGCTGTTATTTTCACATCCTGCCCGGTGTGTTTTTTGCACCTATCGCGGCAGAATGGCTGTCGCTGTTCGAAATCACCTTTTGGGAGCAAGTAATAAAATGACAGTAACAGTGTTCATGAGGCAGGGTCCTAAAAGCCCATGTTGAAAATTAGGTGCTAAAATACCAAAAACACCGGATTACGCTAGTCATTGACATTTTTCTATGCATGCACTTAACTTTGCCAATTTTAAATATTTTCACTCCAAATTTCCAGCATAGCCATTTTCCACACCTCTTCATGCACAGTACAGCTGTCATTTCTCACATCCTGTCCAACGTGTTTCTGCACCTGTGGAGCGGAATGGGGTTTTGCCACGGATTACAAAATTATCACCTATGGGGTTTATGAGGTCAGGTAATAAGAAAACTATGTTGAAAATTTGGGGTCAAAATATGGAAAAATTACAAAGTTATGACCATTCATTGCAATTCGGTACAGCCGCTTTGTCGTAACTATGGAAATTTTCAATATTTTTACCCCAAATTTACAACATAGCCTTCTTATTATCCCACCTCATGTATGTCACAGCTGTAATTTTTCAAATCCTGCCCAAAATGCGCTGCCGATCTGTGGCGCAGAATGGTGTTGCAGTTGCACAGAATTACGTGTTTACCAATTTACCAATTATTTTACCAGGTGAGACACACTAAGTTGAAAGCTTGTTTGCAGGTGCAACCTGGAAGCACGAGGAAGTTAAGTGACTTGCTTAGGGTCACACAGTATGCACCTAGGGGCTGTGGGATTCAAACCCAGGTCTCCAGATTTGCAGCTCAGAGCCATAACCCACTGCGCCATACTGCCTCCGTGTTGGCGGGATTTGAAAATTTTCTGTATTAGGTACATGCCCTGGGGTAATCAGATGGCTATGGTGATAATTTGCTCATGCATCTATGGAGGGATGGTGTGCAGGGTCCACAATAACATAAGGAAAATCACGGGGGATGAGAGCGCAGGGCACAAAGGGCCCTCCTGCTAACAGAGAGATGAAGGTTAATTACAATGTCTCTACACTTACGAATAGCTGGGCCCGTGCTCCCATAAATAACTACGGCTATGGTAATACTTTCACAAAATTAAGAAATTCATTGCAAAACTCCATTAATGCATCAGTTAAGATTCATATTACAGTGACAAAAGAATGGAAATGGGGTGTTAGGGTTCCCAACCAACCCCAACACCACCTCCACACACCAAGAGGCGCAGGATGTGTCTTGGGGTCACTGACCCTAACGCTTACCCCATTCTCCTATGCTGTATCATCTCAGCTTCATTACATGTGGAATGGGGTGAGCATTATGGTCGATGATCCCAAGACACACCCTGATGCCTGGTGGTGTTGGAGGGTGGAGGTAGGGTGGGATGAGGTGTTAAAGGCTGGGAACCCTAACACACACATTTCCATATCTTGACGCTGCAATATGAATCTTAACTGATGCGTGTCGGAGTTTTTTAATGAATATATATCATTGCAAAAACTCAGTTAATTCTATCAGTTAGGTTGTCATTAACAGTGACAAAAGTTTGTAAATTCAAATTACCAACCCTTCACACACCAACAGGCGTTGGGGTGTGCCTTAGAATCATCGGCTCTAACTCTCACCTATTCCATTTGTAAGGAAGCTGAGATGGTACAGTATAGGAGAATGGGTGAGAGCTAGGCCCGACGACTCAAGGCACACCACAACACCTGTTGGTGTGCAGGGTGGGGAGTCGGGTGGTAGAGTTGGTAACCCTAACATCGAATTTCCAAACTTTTTATTTATTTAAAGTATCGGATTTACAGACCTTTGAGTCAGGGACTCATTTACAAAAGGCACCTCGTCAACTTAAGACAAAGACATCACAGTTGACAGGTCATAAGACAATAGCTCGGAGAGCAGACAGTTGTAACAATCATTCACTGGAGATACATGAGTACCAGTAGATTAAACAGTATACATACAGCAGCTTCAGCACACAGGCACCATGTCAGATACATGGGTAGCAGTAGTTAAACAGTATACATAGTTTAGGCACACAGGCACCACGTCAGGAGAGACCAAAGTAAATTTACAATATAAAATATATAAAAGCAAACGACATCAGGAGTCATAGAGTAGCCTGGAGTGTTCACCTGAGGGCTGTAAGTAGTTTGTCATGACTGTGGGACGATTGTCCAGGGGGTGATTATGTACCTTAGCAGTGGGAGTCCAGCAGGTGGACTCTGAGTGCAGCCTTGAAAGAACCTAGCTTAGTGGAGTCCGCTATGTCGACTGTGAGGGAGTTGAACCAGGTGGCTGCTCTGTAGCCAAGGATCTCTGGGCTAGAGATGTCCTGGCCCTGGGGACTAGAAGTGAGGTCTTGACAGAGCTGTGGGTGGATACTGTGGGGAAAGCCCAGTGGAGGGAGGCAGAGACTCTGGGGAGAGCCCAAGCAGAGTTTTCTTTACTAGAAGGCAGGTTTGAAGCTAAGTCTTTCCTCAAGATTGAGCAAATTGGTGGAGGAGTACAGTAGACAGGTATGAATGTGCCTCAGGGCACCAGTCAAGAGCCTGCAGACCTTATTGATGGAGAGATGGATTTTAGCAAGGGCAGTATTGTTGGCAGCAGCATAGGTGGGCAGACCATAGTCTGCTAGAGACAGGACAGACCAGGTGATTGCTAACCTGAGAGTCTCAGTGGGGAGGCAATCCTGTGGTGGCTTAGGAGTCCAATCCTGATACTGGTGGCAGCAGAAAGGGCGCTGATGTGGGAGTGGAAGGTAAGGACAAGTCGAATGTGATACCCAGGTACTTGTAGGGAAAACCTGCTCAATGGGGTGTGGTGTGCTGGGTAGTATCATGAGTAGGGCACTGCTGGCTTTGCTTTGGCAATGTAGAAGAGCATAGACTTGGTCTTCTTTAGGTTCAGGACCAGTCCAAGGGCTATGAACCAACGCTCAGCTTGTCGAAAAGCACGTTGGAGGGTGGTCTGCAGTGTGGTGGGGTTGGGTCTGAGGCTGAAAGCACTGTGTCATCTGCACAGAGGAGGATCCTACTAGAACAGGCAGAGTGTTTAGATAGAGGCTGAAGAGGAGGGGGCCCAGGAAAGAGCTCTGGGGACACTAGAGTGGACAGAACGGGTGTCAGATAAGGTGCCGTTGATTTTAATGCACTGTGCTCTGGCAGAGAGGTAGCTGGTGAACCAAGCGAGGGATCGGGAGAAACCAAGGCATCTGAGGGAGTCAAGCAGGAGGGATGGCAGACCGTGTCAAATGCCTTGGAGAGGTCAATGAACATGGCCCTGGTGGGGTTGCCGATATCAAGGGCAGAGTGCGGAAGTTAGAGAATTCCAGTAGGGCTGTAGTGGTGCTATGACCAGCACAAAAGCCGTGCTGCTCAGGGCACAGAATATCATGCTTGGTACTACTTTTTCCAGTGCCTTAGAGAGTTGGGGGAGGATGGAGATCAGTCAGTAGTTACTGGAAGGGACCTATCCCCACTCTTAAGGATGGGTGTGATGATGGCGGTTTTCCATGCATTGGGGAACTGACCCAGGCACAGAGAGCGGTTTAATAGGTCAGTAAGGAGGACCAGGATAACATCCAGGACCAGGCGAGGGCCTAGTGTCCAATGGGATGGTGCTGGGGCTATTACTATTGTCGGCTTTAGGAGATTGGGTCTGGCTTCAAACAGAGAGATGGTGTGAGGTAGAAATGCAGGCGCGAGGGTGGGCTGCTGTGAGGCTGGGATAGGGTCAAAGAAATTACTGGGTATGATGGAACTTAGGTCTGAGAGGGTAGCGTTATGCAGCCTGCAATGCCAAAGGTTCAGAGCACACAAGTGCCATTAACTGAAAGTTGGGAGGGCGTGGAGCGTGACTTCCTGTTCAGCTCTTTGACGTTGTTCCAAAAGTTTCTAGCAGACCCCGAGGAGGCAAGGGTGGACTGGTAATACTGAGCTTTAGCCTGCCGGATGGCCCAGGTACTCTATTGTGCTTCATGCTATATGCTTGCCTGTCAGCTGGCTTGCCGGATTCCATGGCACTGTGCCAGAGGTTGTCCCTCGCTTTAAGTTTTAGGTGGAGGAGGGGTGACCCATGGCGCATTTAGTTTTTGGTGCGCGTTTCAGTGAAAGGCAAAGAGGTCACAGGCTTTACTAAAGGAGTTCATAAAGAAGTCAAGGGCCTCGCCTATGGAAGGTGCATGTCTGATGGGGGACCCAGTCCAGTTGGGCAAGGTACAGTCTAAGTTTATGAAGGCCACCAGGAGGAGACACTGGTGCTGGACGGTTCTCGGGCTGCTTACTGTTGGTAGAGGACCAGAGAATAAGACAGGGAGTAGTAGTTAGCGAATTGGGCAGGATGTTTATAGCCAGTACTTTCTGGGGGCGGCTGGTAATAATGATGTCCAGGAGGGTGCTGGTACCGGTATAAGGGTTGTGCCTAGTGGGGTGGGAGACTAGCTGGGTCATGTCAAGGGCAGCAAAAGAGTCTCTGGTTTGGAAAGCAGATTCTGTGAGCCAACTGATGTTAAGATCTCCAGTAATTATCTGCCCTACTTTGGGCGGTAGGCCAGAAAGGTAATCAATAAGTGACTGGATGGTGGGGCTCTTGCTTCTAGGGGGAATACAGGCAACAGTGAAGAAGAGGGCCCTTAGCAGGATCAGGGGAGAGTTTTAACGTAGGGGCTTGTGCCCCACTATCAGCTTGGAGGTGGCAGTGCTGTCCAAGAAGGGTGTTGCACATGTAGACAGAACAACTACTCCACACGCTTGCCCACCCGGTCTTCCTGAAGAGGGTATACCCTGAGAGGGAGACAAAGGAATCAGGGGTGTTTTGACAACCAGGTTTGCATGAGGGCTATAATGTCCGGCTGGTGTTATACAACCCAGCATTGGAATGCTGCAGCCTTTTTCAGGAGGCTGCAAATATTTAAGGAGGCTATGTGAGGCCTTGAGTCGGGTGGGCTTGTTAAGATTGGCGGCATAGGGCTCTGGTGGGGTGAATGTTTCCAGACATAGTAATAGGAGTGTAATTAGTCTGACTAGGGGATGTTAGTGACTGAAACACCGCAGTAGGGCATCTGGACAGGGGTGAGATGCAGACATGCAGGGGTGGGTGAGGCATGGAGGGTGGTAAAGGCTGAGAAAGCAAGGTCCTGGATGGGCTAGAGACGGAGGTAGTGGCAGAGGCTTTAATTAGGGGTCAAGCTGGGGGGCCTAGAGAGGTGGCACAGGTTGGGGGAACTGTATGGGTGGTGTGCCCTAGTTGTGGTGGGCTGGTAAGAGGAGAATAAAGGTGATCATAGATACTATCAGTGCACAAGGTTTATTGAGCAATGATGGGGATAGAAGTTGCATCATGCTAGACTTGAGTGTGACTGCCACTATGGAATAGTGGTAGGGCTCCAGACTTGGCAAAGGTACCAGGTTCAAATCCTGTGAGAGAGGGGCAGAAACTAGCCTAATGGCGGGACCCGGGTGGGTGGAGGCCTGAGCAGGTGTTGTGTGGCGGTGAAACGGAGGATCCGATAGCGACTCCTAGTGGTCAGCAGGTGAGGATGCAGGCCAGGTGGGGCTGGGAGCAGCCAAGGCAGGAGGGAGGGATCCTTGAGCCAGGGAGACGGAGGGAGATTAACTAGAAGGGACATGTAAGAACTTGGGCAGTAGAGATGAGGTACAAAGAGAGTGTCTATAGGAAATAGAGATCAGAGAGGAGAAACAGTGGTAGGAGAGGTAGAAAATGAGAGGATAGGTGTGCACCCTCTAGTGGGAGTTAAGTATATGCTGCACATGGAGAAGTGGGGACTTAGAAAAGAACAGGCAGGAAGTCACACATGATAGGGGATGGTCTATAAATTGAGGATTGGCTTGCAGGTGGGTGGGAAGGGCAGTCGGCTGTAATGGGAAACTTACATTTTTAATAACTTTTGAACAGATTAATATTTTTCACCAAACCTTCAAAAGGCACATCAGTGACCGAGACCCCATCTACCCTAACAATTTCAGACCAGAAACCCAAGTCACCTGGGCTGTAGCCAGAGAAGAAATTGCCAAAAAAGTGATGTTTTCACTTTTTGAGTACTCTGCAGCTCTGCAATCAGACTCACCCACTGGAACGAAACCTTCTAGTTCCAGAGATCTATGGTACCAGATAGCACATGCAAAATTTCAGGCAAATCCGTTGTACAGTTGCAAAGTTATTAAAGTGCAAAATGTTGGTTTTAACAAAGACGTGGCCGTGCAAACCTTAATTCATAACTGCACTATCGTGCAGGTATCTTTATATGTGTATGTATATATATATATATATATGTATTGTAAAAACGCCAATGTATCAGTTAGGGTTAAGCGCCAAAAGTAGAGAAATGTGGGTTAGGTTTCTAACTCAACACCACACCCCCACCCTGCACAGATGAAGAGGGATCGGGGGCATTGGGGTCATCAGCCACAACGCCACCCCATTTGATTAGAAAATAAGCTGGGTGGCACAGCACAGAAGAATGGGGTGAGTGGTAAGGCTGGCGACCCCCAATGCCACCCGATCCCTCTTTGTTTACACACGTGCGGGATGTGGTGTTGAGTTGGAACTTAACGCCACATTTCTACTTTTGTCTTTAACCCTAACTGATGCATTCATGAATTTTTGCAATTTATTTCCTAACCTTTTGAGGCAATATAATAGTACCCTTATTTTATGATGGGAGTGCAGGGTCTCTCCATTGAGAAAGTATAGCAGTATCCTTATGTTATGGTGGGACCTCCATTGAGACAATATAACAGTATCAGTATGATATGGTGGGTGCACAGGGTCCATTGGACCCTGCACCCCATCCCTCTTTGAGATAGTGTAACAGTATCCTTATGTTATGGTGGGACCCTCCATTGAGATAGTATAACAGTATCCTTATCTGACCCCACATTTTCAAAATAGCCTTCTTAAGACCTCACTGCATGTACCTAGTACAGAACATTTTCAAATCCCCACCAAAACGTAATTCTGTGCAACTGCAATGCCATTCTGTTCCATGAGCTGCCAGAGGAAACAGTGATAAGTAAGAAAATGGAAATTTTTAAATAAGATTGGATAATTATTGTAAAACAAACTACAGTAATTTAAGGAACTTAGCAAGCACTATGGACTAAAGGCTACTATAACTTGTAACTACCTATGTAACCTATGTAAATGCAAAACACATTTGACCAGGATTTGAAAATGACAGCTGCCACATACATGAGGAGGGGTAAGAGCAAGGCTATGATGAAAATATAGAAAATTTCCAAAGTTACGTAGTGGGTAGCTAGACAGCAATGAATGCTCATAACTCAGCCATTTTTTTAAGTTTGACCACAAATTTTCAACAAAGCCTTCTTATGACTCCACCCTCATGAACAATATGCAAATCCCACAGGAAAGGTGATTTTGCCAACCAACCACAAAATCACCTTTCCATCGAGAGTTGCCTAATGGCAGTTATATTGTTCATGAGGTGGGGTCCCAAAGGCATGTTGAAAATTTAGTCAGAATGCCATAAATGGCTGAGTTATGCATAAAAGTTCAACCCCACACTGAAATAAACTGAAGTGCTTTTACCTTACTTTATATTGCAGTCTCCAGTTCCAGCACCAAGATGTGTCTTCGATTGGTGGAGTGGGTGTCGAGCCTGGGACATCCTTAGGTGACTGGCAGTCTGTGGGGACATCACGGGGATGTGGGGAGGTAGGTGCACAGTGGGTGGTTGGGTGGGTGTGGGCGTGACCTCATGGGGATTTTTTCCTACAGGCAAAATAACTGCAAAAGATATTGCAGGATTTTTTTCTTTTAAGGCAGAAGTAAAAAAAAAAAAAAAAAGGGCTCCTGAGGAGGGATGCCACTGCCACCAACAATTTGAAACAATGAAGGGTGGGGGTACCACTAAACACTAGGAATAACTGAAAAACACAGGAAAAATTAAAAATATAAAGAAATATGACAAAAATACTATATATAAAAAAAAAGAAAACATAAACATATGGGGATTGAGGATGGGGGTCCCACTAGACACCAGGGCCCAGATATTCAAAAGGGTTAAGCCTGGCAACAATGTTACACCTGGCAACCACTGATGCTTGGCCTTTGATATTCAGAAGGAAAGGTCTGGCCAAATCCCAATGCGCTGGAGCACATCAGAATGTATGCAGGCACAGGTGGAGGGGGCGTGCCCATGCATAACCTGCACAGCCCGATATTCAGCCTGGGATGTGCAGCCATGCATGCGTAACCCCTACCCGCGCCCAGCACAAAGTCACGCCAAAAAAGGAACAACTGATGGCCACCCACAGGTGAGCTGCCACATTTCAGGGCGCAACACGGCAGCTGCCACCTGTATGGTGGTCACCCGAGTTCTGGCTACATCTGGCGTCACCCCCTGCCCAATGCAGGCATTTGTAATAAAAATAAGGTGTCCAGCATATCCCTGGTGGTCAGTGGACCACTGCCTGCCAATCGCTGGCATCTGTCTAAAAAGAGGTATTTCACTATCCCAGGTGGTCAGTGGACCGCTGCTAGCCGATCGTGGCATCTGTCTAAAGAAGATTGTTCACTGTCCTGTGGTCCAGTGACTGTCACTGACTGGGTATCTGTATAATAAAAGCAGAATTACGATTATCCCTGGTGGTCCAGCTGCAACCCTCCCCACCGCCCACTGAGCCCCACCGCCTCGGGCCCTCCCCCATCAGCCGGCAGGCGGTAACACTTCACTCCTCAGCCGCTTCGCCAACTGACGCCGCCGGGTAGTCGTATCACTGGTTCACAGCCGTGAGCCAATGGGCGTAATCCATAACAGATTATACATTCCAGATATGTGAATGATTCATATCTGGAATGTGTAGAAGGGTATGGTTGCACGCCCATTGGTTCATGCTAGAACCAATGGTGTACAGCCCTACCAACCGTGTCAGTGGCGGACGGCAGGCAGGGGGCGGGCGGTAACTCCGTGGGCAGGTGGGGAGGGGGTACCGCAGACCACCAGGGATGGTGGAATAATTCTACTTTTATTATACAGATGCCCGCGATCGGGCGAGCAGCGTCCACTGACCATCAGGGATAGTGAAATAATTTATTTTAGACAGATGCCCGGATCGCGAGAGCGGTCCACTGGACCACCAGGATAGTGAAATACTTTTTTTTAGACAGATGCCCAACGATCGATGAGCAGCGGTCCATTGGACCACCAGGGATAGTGAAATAATTCTTCTTTTTAGACAGATGCCCACGATCGATGAAGCAGTGGTCCACTGACCACCAGGGATAGTGAAATAAATCTTCTTTTTAAACAGATGCCAGCGATCGGCAAGCAGCGGTCCACTGGACCACCAGGGATAGTGAAATAAATCTCTTTTTAGACAGATGCCCATGATCGGGCTGCTAGGGCGCCGGTCCTCGACGGCTGCTGCTGGCAGGGCGCCAGTCGCAAGTCGTCGGGATCAGCATTATCTGCATGCAAATGGGGCTTATAATGATATGCAAATGGCCCTATGTGCGCCTTTGCATAAATTATGGCCCCATTTGCATGTCATCTTTGAATATCGCTGGTGCTGTGAATGGCACTTGCGCTTAGCGCATCTCCATGCTCCACTCTGGCCACTTATGCAGTGCCACCGCGCCATGCACACTGGGTGGCAGGTGCGCGCATTCAAAGCTGCTGAGCCATGGCGCAGCTCCGCTGAATATCGCCAGGCCATACCCGCGCATGTTGAGCTGCGCTTAAGCTATGCGCCACAGCCTGGCGCAGTTTGAATATCCGGCCCCTGGGATATAAAGAAAGGGTCCATAAAAACTAATTTAGGTGACCAGATTGCATAAAAAAAAACTTTTCACGATCAGATGGCCAGGAGGAGAATCTTATTTGTCACCAGATTTCTTATCCACCATCCCGATTCGCTACTGGTGGACAAGGAAATCGCTGACAAGCAAGTGCCCCAGGAAAGTTTTTTTAATACTTTTAAATTATTGTTCATGAAGTCTTTGTTTGTCACTGGCAACAAGGAAATCATAGGATTCTCGTCTAGCCATCTGGTCTGAAATTTTCACTACCAGATGGCCAGACTGGGAATTCTTGTTTGTCAGAACAGTTCCTTGTTCATGGGTCTTTGTTCATCATGCTAACAAGAAATTGGCTGATAAATAAAGATCCCTGGCCTGGCCATCTGGTCCTGAAATTTTGACGACCAGATGGCCAGAGCCGAAATCCTTGTTCTTCAGAACAATTCTTGTTCGATAGTCTTGTTCATCGTGGCTAACAAGAAATCGGTTGACGAGCAAGGATTTCTGGTCTGGCAATCGGTCGCCAAAATTTCAGACCAGATGGCCAAAACGGGAATCCTTGTTTGTACAGTATTGGGAGACTTTAAGATTTTGAGTGTCTGCTTCCCAAATGATTTATGGAGGGCAATAGACAGTCTCCTGGACTCTAGGATGTCCATCATTTCTACATAATCAGGCTCCTCTTGATCCTCCATGGCCGCTCCATAGGAAGCTGGAGGGTTTCAGCCACCTTCTGTAAAACAGAAAGTGGGAGGGACCCAGAAAGCCTAGGAGGCTAAACACCAGAAGGTCTGTCTGGGGAGATGTCCGGTTCCACAGGCACATCCAGACTTTCACCATCATCACCATCATCCTCGAACTCCCTCCTCCTCAAACTCTGGTTCATAAAAATCTTCAGGGGTATAATCTTGAACCAGTGGAACTGACTGAACCAACCTATTTTTTAGCCTTAGGTAATTTCTGTATCTTATGGTTAAACCAGAGAGGTTTCTACCTTTGTAGCTACCAGTATTTTTTTTGTATTCCACCAGTATGGTGCAATTAGAATCATCTTGCCCCCTGCGCCTCTAATCTGAGAAGCACCCTCTGAATAAGGGTAGAGGGTAAATGCGTACAGAAAGCATCTTATCCACCACAGTGTGAATGCATCCTGACAGAAAGCGCCAGGTTCTGGATTTCTGCAGCAGAATGGAGGCAGTTTGCTTTGAGTGGACGCAAAAGGTCCACGTCCGCTTTCCCCACTCATCAAATAGAGATTGCACGATATCTGGTGCAAGTGACCACTCGTGAGGATCTGCTTCTGTCCTGTTGAGGTGGTAAGGCAGATCATTCTGAGTTCCTGGAAGGTAAACCGCCTGAATCAGAGCATTGTGTTCGAGGCACCATTCCCATACCCTCATGGCTTCCTGCACTAGGGTAGGAGTGTGCCCCCACCCTGCTTGTTGATGTAAATCAGCAGCAGAAGGAAGGCACCACTCATACTGGAGATAAACCCATAAACTTTCTTAAATAAGATATAAAAGTCCTTGTGGTAACACAGCACAGGTACTCATACTACCAGCCACCAACACTTGACCAGTTTCACTCAGCAGAGCCTCCTCAGGGATTGGTACGTTACTACACTCTAGTGTCTCTTAAATACAATTTAAGTACAATTTCTAAAGTGACAGTTGCAATAATATTCACTTAAATACTCATTCATCAAAAAACACCTAGGGTGGGATATTCAGACTGCGTCAGGCGTGGCGCAAAGCCTGGGCGCAGCGCAACTGGGATGTGCCAGGGCGCTGACAGGGTGATATTCAATGAATATCGCTGCAGCCACCGCACTGTGCATGACAGCGGTGGCACTGCACCAGCGCAAGTGGCCAGAGAGGTGGGGGATGCGCTAGCGCAAGTGCCGCTGGTAGCTAGTACATCAATCAGCGATATTCAAAAGTCACACATGCAAATGGGGCCATAATGCATGCAAAGCACAAATGGGGCCATTTGCATGTCATTATGGCCTGATTTGCATGCAGGTGCGCTGATCCCGGCGACTGGCACCTGGCACCCTGCCAGGCTGCAGCCATCGGGACTGGACGCCTGCATAAGCGTCAAAGTGGCCCACTGCCCGATTGCGAGCATAGGGATTGAACATGAGAGTCCCATATCCCTGGTGGTCCAGTGGACTGCGTCCAGCCTGATCACGGGCATATGTAATGAAATAAAATGTCCAATATCCCTGGTGGACCAGTGGACAGCGTCCAGCCCGATTGCAGGCATATGTTTCAAAATAGAACACATCAATCCATCCCTGGTGGTCCAGAGGTACCTCCCCACCAGCCCACTGAGACACAGCACCCCGCCCCCCGTCAGCGGTGGGTGGCAGCTCTTCACCCGCCAACCGCCTGCTGACCGACCGTCAGCATCAGGTAGCATACATCGCATTGTATTGTTATTGTGTCCAGATATGTGAACGATCCATTCACATATCTGATCAGTAGTGCTAGTACGAGCAGCCGCCATTGGCTCCACGCCAGGACCATCGGGTGTACAGCCCCACCTGCATGAGTCGGTCGGTGGGCGGCTGGTGGTGGGCAGCTGCCGCCCGCCTGACTGGGGAGCGGGCTGCTGGGGCTCAGTGGGCGGGTGGGGAGGGGGCTACCGCTGGATCACCAGGGATGGATTGGTGTGTTCTATTTTGAAATGTATGCCCATGATCAGGCTGGAAGCGGTCCACTGGACCACCAGGGATAGGGCTTTTATTCATTACATATGCCCGTGATTAGGCTGGAGAAGTCCATTGACCACTGGGGATACAGGACTTTTATATTATTACATATGCCCGTGATCGGGCATGGGGGCGGTACCACAACCAGCGCCGCCAGAGCTCCTGGGTACACCCACTGCTGGCAGTTGCCATGCTGCGCCCTGCAATATGGCAGCTCACCTGTGGGTGGCCAGCTGTTGCTCCTTTTTCTGGCTCAACTGTGTGCAGCGCAGGTAGGTTGCACCTGCATGGGCTCAGCACATCCCAGTCAGAATATCGGATGTGCGGAGCATGGCATGGGCATGCCCCCCACATGCACTGCATACATTAATCAGGATTTGTGCCAGGCACGTCCCCTTTGAATATCGCACCGGGCGCATCCTCTGAAATCCCACCCTAGTGTCTAATTTAAAAAAACACATGCTAATGTAAATTGGGTAATCAACATCTCCTTCTCAAGGAGTATGAAGAAAATAGAAAGATCACTACATATATTCAAAAATTCATCTTTTCGTAGTATTTTACCAAACGTTTTTTTGCTCACTTAGCGTGAGGTCTATACTTCTAATGCACCGCTTAAAAGTTTCAATATATAGAAGTAGCCATAGAAATTTCTATTATGCTACCATTATCCTTACATATATAGTTAATTTCTCTCATAATATATATCTGACCCATACTCATAAAACCATAGTGCTACCACAATACAAGAAAAATCCAGAGATGTGTCAAAACGGAATTTTTATTATTGTTGAGATTGTAGCTATCTTCTATTTTTATTCGAAAATAGAGACAATCAAAAACATCATTTAGGCCTGGGTACCTTGTGGCACCCAACTCATAAATCCAGAAGGCCTTGCCACGCCCTCTGGGTCTGTGTGGTGGCTGCTTGTGTTTGTCTGTGTCTGTAGCTTAATTTTTGAGGATTTACATGTTTTTCTGCTTGTGGTAACTATACCATTCTTGCTCACTACATCCGTGAAAGTCTCCTGGACTGGATTTCTGCACAAAATCATCATCAGGTATCTTTATCTTCATTTTAAAATCAACTTTTGGAAGCTATCCTAAGCAAACATAAATGAAGCAACTACATCTGACAACCTTGGTGACTCTGGGTCCTGCTGGAATCCACACTTGCCTGACCTGCTCCATGATCTGTATGTGGGCTTTTCAGCAACCTGTTTGAATGACAGAGAAGCATACAGACAAAGGGATTTCACATCCTGCATATGTGCAGGCACAGTTAATCACCTTCAGGAATTTTAACATTTCAGTGACTCTGGACCTCAGCTGTTGATCATTCTTTTGGCTTTTGACTTATCCACCAGGTACCTATCTGCAAGCGACTGGGTGCAACTGACAAGCTACAACAAGGATAAATGGGCATATCATCCTCTATTACTAACAACCTCCTTGCTCTGGGTCCCTAGATGCCTGCAATGGTCCAAGCCGATAAGCCTCAGAAGTGTAATTCTATTGACTACAGGACAGCAACTGTCTCTAAACTCCTACTCCTCCTCCTCTTGATATCAGGAAGTGTCCACCAAATCCTGGCCCTGTCTCCTACAGTACAACAAAGCCTGCCAAAATGGAGGGGGCTCAAAATTGCTACCTTAAACATCTGCAGTCTCCTCCCAAAACTGGCCTCCTTCAAATCTTTGCCAGCCAGCACAACCCGGATATCCTTACCATCTTCAAACTTGGCTGACACCTAATACTCCGGGATCATGCCATCTCTATACAAGGCTACAAGATATTCAGGCTGGATAGGACCTCGAAAAGGGTGGTGGTGTGCAATCTACATAAAGGACTACCTCACCTGTCTCCCTGGTTCTTACCCCACCACAGTAACCTCAGTGCAACTCCTCCCCATCAAGATACTACTTGGTGCCCAAAACAAAGTCCTCACGATTGCTGCTGTCTATATCCCACCAAAAGATCCTGATTCTGGCCTCAGGCTGTCCTCAAGTTCGTAAGTACACAACCTTCTGACATCGAACTCCTTCTCCTTGGGGACTTTAATATAAATTGGCTTGCTCCTGATGCAGGGTCAAACAAAGATGCTATCCTAGCAGCAAATTTAACACAAGTGGTAAACTCCCTACCAGGAAAAACTACAAATCAGGGACCAGCACCCTCATGGACTGGATCCTTACCAGCCACCCTACCCGTATAACCAATGTAAGTGTTCTCCTGACTCGCCAGTGATCACTCTACAATAATATGTACCTGGACAAATAAGTTTCGTAAGTCCCCAAAACCATCTATTGCAGAGTCCTACCTTATGGCAACCTTATTCATCTCAAGACCTGTCTTAGGCAGATAGACTGGTCCTTGATTTACAAAACTGAAGATGTTGACCTAGCCCTTGATTACTTTATTTCTACTTTCAACACTGCCTGTGACACCTATGCACCAGTAAAAAGCGCAAAATCAAAGCACTCACAAATCCCTGGCTCACGGGCGAAGCTATTGGCACAACTCAAAAGTAGGATCACCTCTGGGCCACTGCAAGAGCTACTGGCACTCTGTTGGACATTCAAAAGTATAAACAGGCTCGTAACCACTGCACTAAACAGATCCACTTGATGAAGAGCTCCTACTTCAAGAATGCCCTCTCCAACTCCTGGGGCGAAGGAAATCCTTCTGGGACAACATAAAGAATATCATGGTCAGCAGTCCAAATCCTCTCCTACAATAATGAATGTGGATGGAACCACTACATTAGACCCAGAGATCATTGCAAACACCCTAAATGATACCTTCACGGACCTTAGTGGTGTCCTCTCATCTGATTTCTTCACTGATGCTGACCTCCAATTTCTACTTCTACTACTGCCTCTCCAACCAAACCACCCTTCCATTTCAAACTAGTAAAGGCACATGAAGTCTATAAATATGTAAAGAAGGCCATTTCTAAGTCCGAGCAAGCAGCGTACACTATTGACCTTAAACTTCTGTCCCTCACTCTGGAGGAAGTACTGCCCCACTCACAAAAATTTTCAATCTCTCCTCTGCTACAGCCAATTCCCTAGAAATGGAAAGCTGCAGTTGTCACTCCAGTGCACAAAAGTGGTGATAAGTCACTGCCTGGTAACTATCGCCCGATATCAATACTACCACCTCTCTAAGGCCCTTGAACGCTTGGTGTCGGACCAACTTTCAGACTACCTGGAAAAGCACAACATCCTATGCACTCAGCAGCATGGATTTAGGAAGGGCACAGCACATCGACTGCCCTACTTGAATTCTCAGGAGCAATCCACAATGCCATGGACAAAGGAAACCTAACTGGAGCAGTCTACATTGACTTAACCAAGGCATTTGATACAGTTCACCATGGCCTACTTGCAAAACAACTACTATCCCTAGGGCCTCAGGGTCCTGGTGACTGGGTAAAAATTACCTTGCTCAGCGCTCTCAATCTGTAAAAGTAGCTGGAGTTCTCGGACTCAAAACCGGTTCGCTCAGGAGTTCCCCAGGAATCCATCCTGGGCCCCTCCTTTTCAGCCTTTTCCTAAACTCCTCCTAAATCCTGCCCTGAACAAATAATCCGCTATGCCGGCGATGCCGTGATTCTTGCCACTCAAAAGATCCGAACCTCTTCGCCTCAACCTTCAGCATGCTTTTTCCAAAGTTGAGATGTGGTTCCTTGAACATAGCTGGTTCTAAACCACAAAAAAACTAAATCCATGCTCTTCTAACCCACAAAACAAGAAACGCAAGTCCCACTCACCATTAATACATACCTAGAAATACCCTTGAACAAGTGCCAATTTTCAAATATCTTGGAATCAACTTTGATCAAGGCCTAACCTTTGCAACTCACATTGATAGTACAGCAAAACTATTAATCAGCGAATTGGGATTCTGTATCGGAACTGACAGCTTCTTACCATTCTGCACTGAGGATTGCCATCCAATCCTCTGTCATCTCAGTCGTTGATTATGGCTTAGTTATATAAGGATCTGCCACTACTACAGCACTTAGTCGCATTACATAACATCCCTAAATAAGGCCTGTCAGTTGCTCACTGGTGCACACCGGACGCACTCACACATGTGAACTCTATGCTGACTCGGGTTGGTTGCAGCCTCAAACTGGATAAAGTACCTTACCTGCCTGATGGCAAAAAATCCACTCTGGGCCTCACTCCACCCTGTATCTAAGACCTGCTATGCCCGAGCGCTAGCACCCATTTTACCAGAAGATCAGAACACCAGCCTCTCCAAGTCCCCCGATGCCGGACGTCTCAGGGACAAAGATCATTTGCCTATTGTGCTCCCAGCTGGCTAAATGCCCTCAGCACTCATATTACTGCCTCCACCTCTTTAGGTATTTTCAAATCAAGGCTTTTCTCTCGCCTTGCCACCTCCAGCTCCTGTGACTGCCCTGATTAAACCTCCTATTTTCTCACTACCCACCCTGTCCCGTTATTTGACAAAGACATGTTTGGGAAACCTTTTCTCCTGCTATTGTCTGCTCCCACACCTTTCACTTACCCTCTCTGTTCTGGACTTTTTCCTATTTGTTTCTCCTAATCTGGCATGACCTCTTTCTTGTAATAATAATGTGATTATTGATATCTCATGTCCTTTGCACAAATGATTTGATATGTATTTGTATATGTTTCTTGCTCTTGACACAACACAAATTGTTGTGTTATCTATGTCACCTTTTGTACTGTACCTAATTGCCGTGGAACCTTTGTAAAGAGCCTCTGGCTCAAAGGTAGTAATTCCTAGAACAATAAACTAAACTAAATTAAAAAATAAAAAAAAATTTGTAAGATTTTGGTCTCAATATCACCCCTCTTTGGCCCAATTTAATTCTTTTCTATGCCACAAAACCAGAGCATTTTTCTCCACCTTGCATCTTATTTCACTTAAGTGATTGCAAATTCTCTCCTTCAGTTTCCTCAATGTTTTTCCTACATAAAATGCTCTGCACTTGCATGTTGCCAAGTAAATAACATTATTTGTAGAACAATTAATGAACTAATATCATAAAATTTGTTCTGATTCACTGTTGAAAAATGTGCCTGTTGTATACAGTTTCCATAATATTTACAATGACCACATGTGAAAAATCTTTTGGTTGTTGTGGCAACCAATTTCCTTGTGGTTGTTTCACCACCCTTGGTTGTAGTGAATGTACCAAATGGTCATCCAAATTCCTACCCCTCTTGAACACATGTCGAGGAGCGACACTTATTATTTCTTTTAAAGTTGGCTCTGTCTGCAGCACATGCCAATTCTTTTCTAAAATGTCTCAATCCTTCCCTGAGATTGGACTATAGGTAGTTACAAAATTCAACACTTCACAATCTTGTTTTGTTTTTGCTCTATATTGTAATAAATCTGCCCTCTGCATATTTACAAAAGATTCCTGAGCATTTACAACTATGTTTCTTGCGTAGCCCCTAGAAATAAACTTATGGCCCATATCCCGTGCCCCTTTCTGAAGTCTGATTCAAGACTGGAATTATGTTTCAAACACATAAACTGTGACTTACTGATGTTGCAGATGGTGTGGCGGGAGACAGCTCAAAGCATGCAGAACAATATTTCTATCCGTTGGCTTTCTAAACAATTCTGTCTTAATGGTTCCATTATGTAGTTTGTTTATCTGCCAGCCAAAAACGTTATTTACTTACATGTGCTTCCATATTAAAATGTAAATTTGGATTACTATGGTACAAGTATTTTTACAACGCATCGAAGCTGTTCACGTGTCCCCTGCCACACCATCAGCACATCATCAATGTACCGTCTCCAAAGATCAATGAATTCATAGTACATATTATTTTCCTGATCGTAAATATAATCCCTCTCCACTGTCCCAAGTAAAGGTTTGCATAATTGGGAGCAAAGGTAGCACCCATTGCTGTGCGCTTTAACTTGGAGGTAATATTCTTGAAAAATGAAAGCATTCTTAGTCAGTACTAACTGTGACAACTTGATTATAAAATCTTTCTGGCTGTCACCCAACCCAGTTACTTGATCCAGTCATTCACGCTCTGCCCGTAAACCACTATCATGTGGTATGTTGGAATATAGAGACGCTATATCCAGAGACCAGCATCCATTCTTGTTCCAGCTGGAGATCCCCAGGATGCCCAACAGTTTCATGGTGTCACGAATATAAGATGGCAGCCTTTTAACAATGTTCCTAATAGAGCGTCTGCAAACTGAGACAAAGGCTCTGTCAGTGAGCGATACCTGAAACTATCGGCCTTCCTAGGGATTCTCCAGCCGTTTGTGTATTTTTGGGAGAGCATACATGGTTGGTCTCACTGGGTGAGGCACTTGTAAAAACTCAAGGGTAGTATCACATATTGTGCCCTCAGGTATGCTTCATTTAACACAGAATCAATTTGCTTTTAAAGTCTTGTGTATGATCTTTTCCAATAAAGAATAAAAACATCATTAGACAATTGCCTTGTAATTTCTCCCACATAAGCATTAGTGCCCCTAACAACCACTGCCCCCCTTATCAGCAGGTTTGATTGTAATTTCCAAATTTTCATCTAACTGCTTAAGGCTGCTCTTACTTCATTAGTAACATTTCAAAATCTACTGTTACTATTGTCAACTTCATCAAATGTTTCAATGTCCTGGATGCACAATTCTTTAAAGGTCAATACCTCATTATTGGGAGCAGGTTAAATACAGAACAGGATTTAAACACTGAAGTCCAGAGTCCTGTGGCCCACCATTATTACTAGCATCTTCTAATAACTCTAATTCCTCACATATGTGTGCCCACACTCCCCCCTGGTGCTACCATGGAAGTGGAGATTCCAAAAGCCCATTTTATTTTTTACTATGAAATACTTTTCCAAGTTCAGTTTCCTTGTGAATTTTGAGATGAAGAAAATCTCAAACTTACTTGGCTTGTAAATAGGAATGAAACTTAAACCTTTGTTAAGAATTGATAATTGGGCTTCCGACAGAGCATGCAGGGACAGGTTCACAACGTTTATTTCTGGCTCCTCGTGCCTCTCTGAATGTTCAACTGTGTTTTCCTCATTTGTTGAAATTGCACTTGTCCCGTTCTTGTTTCTCTTGCGCCCCTCCTTATTTTTTTTTCCTTCTGCAAATCTGACTGATCTCCTCTTTTGATTGTTGGTACCAGAAGTCTCCTTTCCTGATTGGTCGTCCCCGACTCAATCTCTGAGTCTGATGTAGAATGGAAACTTGTATTAGGCTTTTTAGGATTGATTTCTGTCCCTTTATAGTTCTATTCTTCCTTTTCTTAGATCTCTTATTAGCTCCAACCCGTGTAAACATGTCGTTTGTGGAAATAGTCAAACAATCTCCTCGAACTTTCTAATTTTGGTTGCCCGGATGCTGTCGTCCTGTTTCCTTAAACTCGTTTCAGTTTGCTTTCATTTTCTTTGAAACTGTCATCCTCTTTATAGTTAAGGAACTCCTTCTCCAAATCCTCCAGCAATGGTCCCACAGTTAGTTGTTGTCTCAGGTAATCTCTTATACGGTAGCACATAAACAGCATAAATGCCACTTCATCTGCTCCTTCCAATCCGCACTGAAAATCTCATCATCCAAGTCATACCATGCCATTTTATAACTTAAGCCCCTCGGAACTCTCTTCACTTTTTCACATGCTTCTAAACTTGTGAGGTTCCAGTGTATATGCCTAGCTATTAAGACACACTTCTCCAGTTCTAAATATGCAGTACATATATTACGATCCCAGGGGTTCTCATTTGTATCTCTACACTTTCAGGTTCACTCTGACTGCTTGTGGTGTTTCTAGCCTTGAAAATGGGTCAGTATTATCATAAGAACTAAACAGTGCACTTTGAAAAGTCTTGTAGTGTCTCCAGTACCTGTTGCTTCCACAGAGAACATTTCCAGGTCGATTTCAGAAATAAAAGATGCCGATCTTGACACGAGGTCACACGGCAATAGTGTATCCTTTCTTTCTCTAGAACCACAGTCCTTTTTAAGACTTCCAGATGTTACTCTGAGCACAATTCAAAATTATGTAGTAAAGTGCGAGGCAACAGCTCAAGAGTTAGTTTGCTCACTCCAAAAAGTCACAAAATCAGCAGCAGAAGGAAGGCACCACTGTACTGGAGATAAGCCCATAAACTTTATTAAATAAGATATAAAAGTCCTTGTGGTAACACAGTAGAGGTACTCACACTATCAGCCACGAACAATCCTTCTGGTTTCGTTCAACAGAGCCTCCTCAGGGATTGGTACATTACTAGACTCTAGTGTCTCTAAATAATGCAATTTCTTAAAGTGACAGTTGCAATAATATTCACTTAAATACTACATTCATCCAAAGAACACCTAGTGTCTAATTTAAAAACACATGCTAATGTACATTGGGTAATCAGCACCTCCTTCTCAAAGAGTACGAAGAATATAGAAAGATCATTGCATATATTAAAAATTCACTTTTTAGTATATTTTTACCTAAACATTTTTTTGCTCACTTAGCATGAGGTTCATACTTCTAATACACTGTTTAAAAGTTTCAATATGTGTAAGTAGCCATATAAATTTCTATTATGCTACCATTATCCTTACATATATAATTAATTTCTTTCATAATATATATCTGACCCATGCTCATAAAACCATAGTGCTATCACAGGGCAAGATAAATCCAGAGATTTGTCAAAAAGAGAATTTTTATCATTTAGATTGTATTTATCTCTGTACAGGCATATACAGGAAGCAGGTACATTATATAGATTCAGTTTTGTGGCATAGAGAACATTAAATTGGGCCAAAGAGGGGTGATATGGAGACCAAAATTTTACAAAGAGAGGCCTTCTGGATTTATGAGTTGGATGCCACAAGGTTCCTAGGCCTAAATGATGTTTTGATTTGTCTCCATTTTGAATAAAAATAGAAGATAGCTACAATCTAAACAATAATAAAAAATTCCCATTTGACACATCTCTGGATTTTTCTTGCATTGTGGTAGCACTATGGTTTTATGAGTATGGGCTGATATATATTAATGAGAGAAATTAAGTATATATAAGGATAATGGTAGCATAATAGACATTTCTGTGGATACTTACATATATTGAAACTTTTAAATAGTGCATTAGATGTATGGACCTCGTGCTAGTGAGCAAAAAACGTTTGGGTAAAATATACTAAAAGATGAATTTTTTGAATATATGTAATGATCTTTCTATTTTCTTTGTACTTAGAAGGAGATGCCGATACCCAATGTATATTAGCATGTGTTTTCTAAATTAGACACTAGGGCCAGATATTCAAAACTTTGCCCCGGGCAAATTAGCACTGCCCGTGGGCAAACTTAGCCTGAGCACAGAGCAAGCTATATTCAAACAGAATAGCCCAGGGCAAACAGCTTCCATATAGCATGGTAATGAGGCCATGCAAACTGGGTTGGAGTGCAGGCAAACATTGCCCTGGAATAAGACAGCACTGAATAAAGCAACCAGGAAGTGCAACCCACAACAACAACACAGTACACAGCAGCGTGAGGGCAGGTACAGGCGAACTACGTGGCCAATGTGTGCCAGCAAATGCATGGACTCAGTACAGCTGCAGGAAGCAGCAGATGTGAAAGAACAGTGATCAAACTGTATAATATTCCCCAGACTGCTAGCGCGCGGTAACACATTAGCGTGCATTAGCGTGAGTTAAGCAGTTAGCTCGAGCAAACACGCTGGCCCGGAGCTAAATGGCCATATTCAAAAGTGCTATGCAAATGAGCCTACTTAGGTAGTCTCTGGGCAAACAACCGGATTAGCATCTCATTATACCCTGATTTGCATGCAGTTTGCCCAGCTGCTACTGCAGGGTCCCACAGAGCCACCTGTAGGTCAGTCTGGAAGTACAGGGCTGACCAGGTCCAACCGCAGCTCCACCTGTAGGTCAGTCCGCAGTGCACATGATAGCTGCAGGCTACATGTAAACAGTACAGCATAGCATAGCATATTGTACCCCAGGGACAGGACAGCATAGGCACAGGTGGTGGTGGTGCTGCATGCAACTGTCACACTGTAGGGCATGCTACAGTGCACAGCAGCAACTACAGTAGCAAGGGGGCCAGTAGTGTCGGACACAGCAATGCCTATGGTGTGTAGGGCAGTGATGATGACTGCACTATACACAGTGAGAGGCCCAACCTCGCGGATGTTTACTGACACTGGACATTACTGTTACGCTGTTGTGTGACCCACAGATGCTGCACCTGTGGCATGGATGCTCACAGTGACATGTACATTCCTGGCTTTGTGTGCTATGGCAGTTGTACAGCTGTGAGGTATGTGGCGGGGGTATATTATCCAAAAGACACACTGGTGTTGGGGTATTCCCAATACTGGCCCATGTACACTGCATGATGTGTCCCAGCCTTGTGGCCACACCTGGTCTGTAGCACAGCCTCGCCACCCATACATGCTCCCTCAACATCCTCCATGCCCACAGTGCTGCATGTGTGTGCTGGCATCTGTTGGTGTCCACGGCAGTGCAGTTCACAGGTGTGTGTTGTGTGGCCACACTGCCGTGCTGTCCACTGGTGGCAGGGTCACCACTTACTGCCTGGCATGGCTGGGACTGGTGGCAGATGATGGCATCATTGTGATGCCATCCGTTAGCAGGATGCTTCCTTTATGTTTGGCTTTATCTATGTGTCATATTTATTTGTTAGGGTCGTGCTAAACCCATGCAAACACCGCAAAAGCCACAGTGTCGGTTAGGCTGCTTGCCCAGGATTAAGACGAGCTTTTCCTCGTGTAATGTGCACCACGCTAAGTGTCACACTAGTCGCGCTTAAACCACTTAGCGCCGTGCTAGCCGCTGAATATAGCATTGCGCCGTATCTGCTCAGTTTGCCCTTGCATACATTATAATTTTGCCTGGCGCTAATGCAGTTTGCCCACTTATTTGGCCTTTTGAATATAGCAGACCCGCTAAACCTGTGCAAATGGTTTTGCCCGCGCGAGTTTGAATATCTGGCCCTAGGTGTTTTTGATGAATGTAGTATTTATGAATATTATTGCAACTGTCACTTTATGAAATTGCACTATTTAACAGACACTAGAGTGTAGTAATGTACCAATCCCTGAGGAGACTCTGTTGAGTGAAACCGGTCAGATTGTTGGTGGCTGATAGTGCGAGTACCTCTACTGTGTCACCACAAGGACTTTTTATATCTTATTTAATAAAGTTTATGGGCTTATCTCCAGTATGAGTGGTGCCTTCCTTCTGCTGCTGAGTTTGTGAATTTTTGGAGTGAGCACACAAACTCTTGAGCTGTTCCTTTGCAGTTTACTACGTAATTTTGAATTGTGCTCAGAGTAACGCCTGGAAGTCTTAAAAGGCCTGTGGTTCTAGAGAAAGAAAGGATACATTATTGCCATGTGACCTCGTGTCAAGATCGGCATCTTTTGTTTCTCGAAATCGACCGGAGATGTTCTCCGGGAAAGCAACAGGTACTGGAGACACTGCCAGACTTTTTCAAGGTCACAGTTTAGTTCTTTGATAATACTGGCCCATTTTCAAGGCTAGAAATGCCACAAGTAGTCCACAGCTAACCTGAAAGTGTAATGGAGATACAAATGAGAACTCCAGATCGTAAGTATATGTACTGTATATTTAGAACTGAAGAAGTGCGTCTTAAGAGCTAGTGTATACACTGGAACCTCAAGTTTACAAGCATACGAAAAAGTGAAGAGAGTTCCAAGGGGCTTAAGAGTTATAAAATGGCCTGGGTATGGCTTGGATGATGAGATTTCCAGTGGATTCGGGAGCAGATGCAAGTGGCGCCTATGCTTTGCTATGTGCTGCTTTTATATCAGATTACCTGAGACAACAACTAACTGTTGGACCATTGCTGGAGGATTTGGAGAAGGAGTTCCTTAACTATAAAGAGGATGACAGTTTCAAAGAATGTGAAAGCAAACTAAACCTGAGTTTAAAGAAACAGGATGACAGGATCCGGGCAACCAAAATTAGAAAGTCTGAGTGAGATCTTTGGACTATTTCCACAAATGCGTGTTTACATGGTTGGAGCTAATAAGATATCTAAGAAAAGGAAGAATAGAACTATAAAGGACAGAAATCAATCCTAAAAAGCCTAATACAAGTTTCCATTCTGCATCAGAATCAGACATTGAGTCGGGGATGACCAATCAGGAGAGGAGACAACAGGTGCCAACAATCAATCGAAGAGATCAGTCAGATTTGCAGAAGCAAAAATACAAGGAGGGGAAGCTGTGGGGAAACAAGAATGGAACAAGTACAATTTCAACAAATGAGGAAAAACATTGAATATTCAGAGAGGCAGGAGGAGCCAGAAATAAACGCTAGAACCTGTCCCTGCATGCTCTGTCGGAAACCCAGTTATCAATTCTTAACAAAGGTTTGAGTTTCATTCTATTTACAAGCCAAGTAAGTTTGAGATTTTTCTTCATCTCAAAAATTCACAAGGAAACTGAACTTAAAAGTATTTCATAGTAAAATAAATGGGCTTTTTGAATCTCCACTTCCATGGTAGCACCTGGGGGGGAGTGTGAGGCACACATATGTGAGGAATTAGAGTTATTAGAAGATGCTAGTAATAATGGTGGGCTACAGGACTCCTGGACTTCAGGTGTTTAAATCCTGATCTGTGTTTAACCTGGCTCCCAATAATGAGGTATTGACCTTTAAAGAATTGTGCATCCAGGACATTGAAACATTATGATGAAGTTGCCAATAGTAACAGTAGATTTTGGAATGTTACTAATGAAGAAAGGGCAGCCCTAAGCAGTTAGAAGAAAATTTGGAAATTACAATCAAACCTGATAAAAAGGGAGGTGGGGCAGTGGTTGTTAGAGACACTAATGCTTATGTGGAGAAATTACAAGGCAATTGTCTAATGATGCTTTTATGCTTTATTGGAAAACTTACACAGGACTTTAAAAACAAATTGATTCTGTGTTAAATGAAGCATACCTGAGGGCACAATATATGTGATACCACCCTGAGTTTTTTACAAGTGTCCTCATCCAGTGAGACCAACCACTTACGCCTCCCAAAAATACACAAACATCTGGAGAATCCCTAGAAGGCCGATAATTCTAGGTATCGCTCATTGACAGAGCCTTTGTCCCAGTTTGTAGATGCTCATATTAGGGACATTGTTAAAGGTTGCCATCTTCTATTTGTGACACCATCAAACTGTTGGGCATCCTGGGGATCTCCAGCTGGAACAAGAATGGATGTTGGTCTCTATGGATATAGAGTCTCTATATACCAACATACCACATAATGGTGGTTTATGGGCACAGTGTGAATGGCTGGATCGAGTAACTGGGTTGGGTGAGAACCAGAAAGATTTTATAATCAAGCTGTCAGAGTCAGTACTGACTAAGAATGCTTTCATTTTTCAAGGAAATATTACTCCAAGTTAAAGGCACAGCAATGGGTGCTACCTTTGCTCCCAATTATGCAACCTTACTTGGGACAGTGGAGAGGGATTATATTTACGATTGGGAAAATAACATGTACTATGAATTCATTGATCTTTGGAGACAGTATATTGATGATGTGTTGATGGTGTGGCGGGGACGCGAACAGCTCGATGCGCTTGTAAAAATACTTGCACCATAGTAATACAAATTTACATTTTAATGTGGACGCACATGTAAGTAAATAACGCTTTTGGATGTGCAGATAAACAAACTACATGACGGAACCATTAAGACAGAATTGTTTAGAAAGCCAACGGATAGAAATACTGTTCTGCATGCTTCGAGCTGTCATCCCTGCCACACCATCAGCAACATCCATAAGTCGCAGTTTATGTGTTTGAAACATAATTCCAGTCTTGAATCAGACTTCCAGAAAGGCACAGGATATGGCCCAGAGGTTTATTTCTAGGGGCTAAGAAGAAATATAGTTGTAAATGCTCAGGACTCTGTTGTAAATATGCAGAGGGCAGATTTATTACAATATAGAGAAAAACAAAACAGGATTGTGAAGTGTTGAATTTTTAACTACCTATAGTCCAATCTCAGGGCAGGTTAGGACATTTTAGAAAAGAACTGGCAGTGCTAGGCACAGCCAACTTTAAAAGAAATAATAAGTGTCCATCCTCGACATGTGTTCAAGAGGGGTAGGAATTTGGGTAACCATTTGGTACATTCACTACAACCAAGGGTGGTGAAACTACCACAAGGAAATTGGTTGCTACAACAACTGAAAAGTTTTTTCACATGTAGTCATTGTAAATATTGTGGAAACTGTATACAACAGGCACATTTTTCAACAATGAATCAGAACAAAATTTATGATATTAGACAGTTCATTAATTGTTCTACAAATAATGTTATTTACTTGGCAACATGCAAGTGCAGAGCATTTTATGTAGGAAAACATTGAGGAAACTTGAGAGAATTTGCAATCACTTAAGTGAAATAAGATGTAAGGTGGAGAAGAAAAATTACTCACCTTAGTAATGTTGTTTCTTCTAATGGAGTCTTGCTATATTATGACATATGCAGTGAGTCCCAACCTTCGAACTGCCCGGAGGTGAAAGAGTTAACTTTCCATGCCAGGCATGGAACTTTGAGCGCGAGCTCGGTTGAAAACTCTGTCTGTTGTGCTTCAAACTCAAACTGTCAGATCTTACGAGCAAAACTCACTAAGGTTCTTGTGGAAGCAGAACCTACACTAGCCAACTGGCTACTAAATATAAGAGCACATTTTTCTTGGTCCCAAAACAAAGACTCAAGTCAGGGATCCAAAAATTAAAACATAACACCCAAACACGCCAAAAAGGAGGGTGAAAAATAAGGTGGGCATCTATTAAGTACTAACATTGCACTGCCCACCCACATCCCAAAAAGTAGAGGTTCTGAGAGGGCAGAGGGGAGGTTCATATAGCAAGACTCCATTAGAAGAAACAACATCACTAAGGTGAGTAATTTTTTCTTCAAACAACATGAAGTCTTGCTATATTATGACATATGCAGACTACACAGCAGTACCTCCATGGAGGAGGGACAGAACCTACTTAGGAAATAGGCTCTGAAGCACAGTTGTGTTAAACCGAGCATCACTCCTAGCCTGGATGTCCAGGAAGTAATGCTTGGTAAAAGTGTGAACTGTTTTCCAGGTAGCTGCTTGACATATCTCTAGGATAGGGATGTCCCTGGCAGCAGCCAGAGACACAGCTGTACCTCTGGTAGAGTGAGCCCTCAGGCCTGAGGGGGAACCTTACCCAGTTTTTCATAGCAAAATTGATACAAGAGACAATCCACTTGGCAATGGATCTTTAGTGGCAGGTTTCCTTACCAACCTCAGCATAAGTGAGGAACAGTTGGAGGAGTCAAACCTGTGACCCTTGGTACGTTCTATATAGTAACTAAGGGCTCTTTGACATCTAAACTGTGCAGTCTCCTCTCGCCAGAGGAGGAGTGGTCAGTGAAGTACACAGGAGAGACATAGATTGATTAAGGTGGAAGTCTGAAACCACCTTAGGCAAGAACTTTCTGTTAGTCCTGAGGACCACCTTATCTCTATGAAAGGAGATAAAATCGGGCCCACTGACAATGCTTGAATTCACTTATGCGCCTGGCAGAAGTGGTGGCTACCAAAACACAGTTTTCCAAGTCAAATACTTAAGCTCTGCTGAAGACAAGGGCTCAAAGGGGTTGCATAAGCTGGGCAATGCAAATATTAAGATCCCAGGCAGGGGCAGGGTCCCTGAATGGAGGGTTGGTGTGAAGCAATCCCTTGAAAACTTGGAGAATACAGGATGAGCTGAAAGAGAAGAGGGTTTACCTGCTGATAAGAAAGCAGACACGGCTGCCAGGTGCACTTTTAGGTAGCTGGTCTCAGCCCCAAAGTATTCAAATGCACCATATAATCCAGGACTGTGGGTAAGTCAGCAGTTTCTGGGAAATATGCTCCAGAGCACCATATGGAAAATCTCTCCATTTGGAATTATAAGTAGCTCTGGTGGAAGGCTTCCTAGAAGCTTCAAGATATCCAACACACCTTGGGAGAGGTGTGGGTCAGCAACTCTAACTCTTCAAGAGCCAGGCCTTGAGATTGAGAAATTTGAGGTTCGGTACCAAACTCTCCCTGGGCACAGGTTAACAGATTGTGATTCCTGGGAAGACACAGGGAAGGTGGACTGCTAAGGACATAAGGAGTGGGTACCAGGGCTGTCTGGCCCAATCTGGAGCAATCAGGATCATCTTGCAGGGTTGAGATCTGATTTTGACTAGCACCTTGAACAGAAGAGGAAGGGGGAAAGCATAGAGACACTTCCCTTCCCAACTAAGAAGAAAGGCATCCAGAGGGACTGAGCCCAACACTGGGGGCCTGCAGCAAAAAGGGAAGTTGGTGATTATCTGGGGCTGCAAAAGATCTATCTGCAGGGTGCCCCATCTGGCAAATACTACCTCCAGTACTAGGGGATCCAGTGACCATTCTGTGATGGCCCTGGGAAATCCTGTTGAGAGCATCTGCTAGACATTGTCCTTGCCTGGGAGGTGAACTGCGTAAGGGAGGTGTTCAGGAAATAAACCAGAGACCACAACTTCATTGCTTCCGGCACAAGGCCGTAGACTGAGTGCCTCCTTGCTTGTTGATGTACCACATTGTAGTGGTGTTGTCTGTTCTGACCTGTACGACTTTGTTCTGAACAGATGTGGAAAAACTTGAAGTGCTAGAAAACTGCTCTGAGTTCCAACAGATTGATGTGGAGCAGAGATTCCTGTGGGGACCACAATCCTGGTAGTGAGGTCGCCCATGTGAGCTCCCCACCCCAAGAGGGATGCATCTGTAGTAAGGATTAAGGAGTGAGACTGAGGGGTGAAGGGACCCCTGTTTCAGATTGCTCTGGTCCTGCCACCACTGAAGTGCTTGGATCAGGTTCGAGTCACTGGGATCAATTTGGTTAGAGGGTCTCCTTTGAGACCAAAAGGCTCTCAAATGGAACTGGACGTCCCTCATCTGAAATCTTGCTCCCTGCACTACTGCTGTAGAAGCAGCCATGTGCCCCAGGAGCTGCAGAAAATGCCTTGCTGGTCGAGAGACCTGCAGGGTGAAAGAGGAGGCCGAGAGACCAGGGTCCTTGCTCTTTCCAGAGGAAGGAAGGCTCTGGCCTCTTTTGTGTTCAGTTCTGCACCTATGAAGGTGAGAAGCTGGACAGACTCTAGAAGTGACTTTGGAAGATTGAGAAGAAACCTAGAGATGTGAGCAGTTGCTGAGTTACCTGAAGGTGTAGTTTGACTTGGTCTGGAGACTGGCCTACTATGAGCCAGTCGTCCAGGTAAGAAAGATGGCAATCTTTTGCCTTCTTAAGTGGGCAACTGCTACTGCCAGGCATTTTGTGAATATCCTCGGCAGAGGTGAGGCCAAGGGCATTGTCTGAACTGGTAATGGCCTGAGGGCAGTTCGAATCTGAGGTATTTGATGGGGAGCTTCTGATAAGAACATGGAAGTAGGCATCCTTGAGGTCCAGGGACGCCAGCCAGTCCCCTGGCCTTAGACAGGGTAAAATAATTCCCAGAGTCACCATTTTGAATTTTGGTTTTAAAAGGTGCTTGTTTAGGTATCTGAGATCCAGGATGGGCCGCCATTCTCCTGTCTTTTCGGGGTAAGGAAGTACCTGGAGTACAACCCTTTGCCCTGGTGTAGGGTGGAACCCTTTCCACAGCTCTGAGAGCCAGAAGGGTAGAAACTTCTGTTTCTAGGGCAAGTGCCTCTGATGGATTTGCAGGTGAAAGGACCTGGCTCTCATCTTTGGAAAATTTTGAAGCTGAGAACCAGTCCCTGGCTTCTACTGCCAGGACCCACTTGTCTGATGTTAAAGACTTCCAGTCCTGGACAAAGTAAGCCAGCCTGCCCCTACAGGTAGTGGAGAATCGGCCCTGGCAACCCCATCAGGGTGCCTGCTTGGCAGGGATTTGGGCTGAGGGGTGAAGCAGGCTTGCTTGTACCTCGCCTGCCTCTCCCTCTAAAGAACCCCTCTGGGCAAAAGCAGAAGAGGAGGCCTGGACTTGGTAACAAGGCCTATGAAAAGGCCTGCCCCTGCCCCTGGGATGCTGCCTTTGAGGAGTGGCCTGCCTTTCCTTGGCCTGTGCACTCCTATAGGTGGTCCTATATTCATCCATTTTCTTCATGTAATTCTCTGTCTGCTCCCCAAACAGAATTGCCCACAACAGGAAAATCCATGGCCTTAGACTGGGTATCCTGTGACAGGGTAGTACATCTGAGCCAAGCCATTCTGCAAAGAGCCACAGATGTAAGCCATGACCCTTGATGACACATCATTAGAGTCTACTGCAGCATGAAATTGCACCTTGGATGCCTCAATACCATCAGCAGCCACCTGTTCCAGCTCCCTAGCAAACTGGTCAGGGACCTGTTTTGCCAGGGCCAGCACAGTATCCCATCTGGATTTCTGGTACCTAGCAGCATAAGCCATATAATTTGCCTGTCTGAGTCCCAAAGATGCTGCCATGTACTGTTTCTTTGCCATGGCATCAATCCTCCTGGAGTCCTTTTCAGGGGATGAAGCTAGAGGAATATTTGCTCTTGTCACAGGCTGCAGCCTGCACTACCCCACATGGCTGCATTGCTGTGTGAGGAACTCGGAGGTATAGTGAGGAGTTTTAGAATTTTTACTGTCTGTTTCGAAAAGATTTATGCAAAAGAATAGACAGTCTCCTAGACTCTGGAATATCCATCATTTCTACATAATCAGGCTCCTCTTGGTCATCAACAGCTTCCTCAACAGGGAGCTGGAGAGTTTCAGCAACTTTCTTACAGAACATAAAATGAGAAGGGACTCAGATAACCTGGGAGGAGAAACCCTGAGGGTCTGTCTGGAGAGATGTCCGTTCAATGGGCACATCCAGACTTTCAAAACCACATTCACTCTCCTCATACTCCTCTTCCCCTCCTCCGGTTCATAAAAATCCTCAAAATCATAATCTTGAACCGGTGGAACCGCCGAACCGAGCGCTTCCCTGATGGTGTCGGTTCGTCGGAACCGGGAAAGTGACTGGACAATTTGAATTGTTTACCTATTTCCTCAGCGGTTGGAGAAAGAACTTTTGCTCCACACTTGCTGACTTTCTAGTACTTTTAGTTGGAACCGCTCCCCAGAGCTGGCTTCGCTTGCCCGAGGAAGTATCGCCTGGTTAGAGGGCCTCCTCCGTTCGGTTGAACCGAACCGGCAGGCCATCCGGTCACGGACTTTTGACCTTCCTTTCCTGAGCCTACCAACTCTCTTTCTATGGTGGCAGCAGGAAAATTCTTACAAATCTGGCAGTCTGCATTGAGGTGGTCAAACCCCAGACACACATTATTAGGGTGTGGGGTCAGCCTTAGCAAAGGCTTCCCCACAACACTACAGTGCTGAAACCCAGTGGGCCCAGTTTTTCTTTTGGGTTTCTCAGACATAGTGCCAGCCTAACCAAACTTGCCTGTTTATGGCAATCCGCCAAGAAGACTCTCTTATCGGTTCCCAACCGTGTCACGGGTTGTGGAAAACGTAATGAAACTGTTTTTAGAACCGATAAGAACCAGAACCGCACTCTAAATAAGGACTAGTAAAGTTTGAGAATAACCTGATCGGTTCAAACCGAACCGAAAAGCATTTACAAATTCCACACAGAATAAAATAAATGTAAGCCTATCTATTACCTACAATACCACAGACAGAGCTTGAACCGACCGGTTATGTTTTATTGCACCCCGGAGCGGAGGTCGCGAGGGCGCACTCAGAGCCCTCCCTTACATCGACGGAGCAAGCTCCGAACCCCCAACCAAGGCTTGGCACCCTGAGGAGCGGAGGTCGCGAGGCGCACCAGAGCCCTCCCCACACCGACGGAGCGAGCTCCGAACCCCAACCAAGGCTTGCACCCCGAGGAGCGGAGGTCGCGAGGGTGCACCAGAGCCCTCCCCACATCGACGGAGCGAGCTCCGAACCCCAACCAAGGCTTGCACCCCGAGGAGCAGAGGTCGCGAGGGCGCACCAGAGCCCTCCCTCACATCGACGGAGCGAGCTCCCAACCCCCAACCAAGGCTTGCACTCCCGAGGAGCGGAGGTCGCGAGGGCGCACCAGAGCCCTCCCCACATCGACGGAGCGAGCTCCGAATCCCAACCAAGGCTTGCACCCCTGAGAGCGGAGGTCGCGAGGGCGCACCAGAGCCCTCCCCACATCGACGGAGCGAGCTCCGAACCCCCAACCAAGGCTTGCACCCCGAGGAGTGGAGGTCGCGAGGCACACCAGAGCCCTCCCTCACATCGACGGAGCGAGCTCAACCCCCAACCAAGGCTTTGCACCCCGAGGAGCGGAGAGGTCGCGAGGGCACACCAGAGCCTCCCTCACATCGATGGAGCGAGCCCAAACCCCAACCAAGGTAACTGCCACCGCAGGGAAGAAAGACTGCGCTGAGCACGTGTTACGCCTTTTCTCCTGATAGCGTGACTGAAAATAATTTTTTAAATCCTCTCCTGTGGCTGAGCCTAACGGCAGGGCTGCTACTTAAAAACTGCAGGACGGTTGGAAAATTAAACAGGACAGTGATTTTCAGCGCCTAACTGTAATAAGCTCCTCTCCTGTGGCTGTGCCTCACGGCAGGACTGTAACTTCAGCCTTTTGCCTTTCTGTCCCAGGGTAGTGTTAATAGAGCCGCTAGTATAGGGAAAATACAGGTTACTCACCTGTAACAGGAGTTCTAGGAATGGTATATGTTGTTCATCCACACTTATTGGCAGGTATCCTTGCCGCTTTAAATCTTGCCGGAAGGTCTTCAAGCTGGCTCCTCCCACCCACCCAGGTGGTATAACTCTCGGCCCGCCCATGACGCCAGATCTGCCCGCTGGAAGCTCAGGTTGTGCGTCAAGCCGGGAGGTCGGAATATGTGGATGAACAACATATACCATTCCTAGAACTCCTGTTACAGGTGAGTAACCTGTATTTCTAGGACATGGATATGTTGTTCATCCACACTTATTGGCAGACTCCTAGCAGTTCTCCGGGAGGAGGGAGGCAAGACGCACACCCTCAATACTTACTTGGGAAAGAGAGACTGGAGAACCGAGGCCCCAAAACCAGCATCCCGGCGTGACTCAAGGTCGATGTGGTAATGGGTAATGAAGGTGTTTGCTGACTTCCAGGTAGCAGCCCTGCAGATTTCCTGGATAGGGACGCCCCTGAAGCAGCCACCGATGCAGCAGTATGGCGGGTAGAATGAGCTCTTATCCCTCTGGGAGGCTCCATGCCCGCCAACTTATAGCAGAGATCTATGCAGGAGGTGACCCACCTGCTTATCGTCCGCTTGGCTGCAGGTCTGCCAGATGCGGCTTCAGCGTAGGTGACAAACAGCTGGCGAACCTCTCTGAATTTCAGCCGCTGCTCTTTGTAATAGGCGAGCGCCTTCTAGGGTCCAAAGTATGGAGCCTATATTCGGCCTCCGAGTGTGATTGGGGTAGAACACCGCAGAGTCAACACCTGGTTAAGGTGAAACTCCGACACCACCTTCGAAGGAATTTCGGGGGGCAAGAGGACAACCTTGTCCCTGTGGAAGACCAGATAAGGAGACTCGATGGAAAGCGCCTGGAGCTCTCCTATCCTTCTGGCTGACGTGATAGCCACCAAGAAGGCGGTCTTCCACGACAGGTGAGAGAGAGCACACCTGTGCATAGGTTCGAATGGCTTGCCCATGAGCTTTGCCAGTACCAGCAGTAGATCCCACGGAGGTGGAGGTTCTCGCAACCGGAGGGAAATGTGATCAAGGCCTTTGAAAAAGCGCTAGACCACCTTCTCCTGCGCATCGACTGCTTCCCGCCCGCGCTCGTAAGCAGAGATGGCTGCCAGTGCACCCTTAGGTCGCCGATCTAAGCCCTTGATTAGAAAGGGACCATAAATAGTCCAAGATGCTTGCCAAGAACAGGAGGAAGGGTCCAAGCCCTTGCTTTGACACCAAATGGAAAACCTTTCCATTTGAAGGCATAGCATTTTCTGGTCGACTCTACGGGACGCCCAACTACATTGAGGACCTCGTCGAAAGACCCAAGGCCTGGAACCCAGCCAGGAACCAGGTGTCACAGGTGCAGGGATTGAAGGTCCAGATGGAACACCTTCCCTGATTGACTGAGAGCAGGTCCGGCAAGCTGGAAGCTGCCGCGGAGTCCTGGAGCTGAGACTGAGGAGATCTGGTACCAGAACTGGCGAGGCCAGTCTGGGGCTATCAGAATCACCTGCGCCTTGTCCCTCCTCGCCTTGAGAAGCACCTTGTGGATCAAGGGAAATGGGGAAAGGCGAGAAGAGGCCCGGGGTCCACTGCCTCGAGAAGGCATCCCTGCAGCGAGCCCCTGCTGAGGGGGCGGGCATGGAACAGTCTCAGCTTCGCTCTCCTGGAGGCAAACAGGTCCACCTGAGGTGTGCCCCAATGGGAGAACAGATGCTGTACTACCTCCGCAGGAGAGACCACTGTGGGATGCAGCCCCTTCCGGCTCAGGGCATCGGCCAGGTGTGGAGGCCCCTGCCACATGAATGGCTGGGAGATCCGCCTCCAGGCTGCGCACGAGTGACCAAATGCGGAGAGCTTCTTGCATAGAAGCATGGAGCGTCCTCGCTTGGCGCGGTTTAGATAGTACATGGTCGGGTGTTGTCCGCTTGACTCGGACCACTTGACCCCGGAGGAACGGAGCAAAGGCGGTGAGAGCTAGGCGGACCGCCGAGCTCCAGCAGGTTGATGTGGCATCGACTCCTCGGGGACCAGAGGTCAGGCCTGGTGTTCCCCAGATGGGCACCCAACCCATCAGAGAGGCATCGGTCGATAGAGACCGCGGCTCGGGACGGACGAACGGGATGCCTCCTGCAAATGACCTGAACGATCCACCACTGGAGAGCTGCCCATATCCCCTGTGTTACCAATACAAGCTGGTCCAAAGGATCTAGCGCCAGACCACTGGCTGGCCAGTCCCCATTGAAGGGACGATGTTCCAGCGGGCCCAATGGACCACGCTGGTGCAGGCCGCCATGAGACCCAGGAGGCGCAGGAAGTCCCGGGAGGGCGCAATTGCCCAACCAGAAATGACTGGGCAAAGGAGGAAAGAACCTCGGCCCTGTCCGCCGGAGTCGCGCTCTGGCTCAAGAGAGTCGAGCTCGCGCCCGATGAACAGAATCACCTGCTCGCCTGTTCTGACTCGCTTCGCTTGGATAAGGAGGCCTAGTTGAGAGCAGACCTGGAGGGCCAGATCTCTGACCACTCCACCTCCTGCCTGGAGGGAGCTGCTATCAGCCAGTCGTCCAGGTAAGGGTACACCCGACCCTCGGCGCAGAGGGAATGCTGTCACCACTGCCATGCATTTGGTGAAGACCCTGGGAGCTGGAGACAAGTCAAGGGCATGGCTTGAACTCGAAAAGGATCCTCTGCTCGAAGCGAAGGAATCTCTGGTGAGACGGACGGATAGGGACGGAAAAACGCGCCCTGCAAATCCAGAGAGCAGAACCACACGCTGCTCCAAGGATGGTATTATCTGAGCCAGAGTGACCATCCTGAAGGTTCGAGACCTTAGAACTTGTTTAGGCCGTAGGTCGAGAATGGGCGCCAGCCCCCGTCTGCTTCGAACCAGGAAGTACCTGGACACAAACCTTTGGTCTGGAAGGAGGGTCCTCCACCTTCTTATCACCTCCTTCTGGAGGAGGAGAGCGCGTCGCTCGACGAGCCGCCAGCGAGGCTGGGACTCAAGCCCCGAGGGGCTACGGCTCTGAAGGGCGGTGCCTGTCAATTTAGAGGCAGGCCTCTTCCCATCACCTTCAAAACCCACCTGTCCGTGGTAACAGCGACCAGGTGGAACGGAAGTGCGGAGCCGCCCCCAATGGGGACCAGGGTGGTGACGGGGATGGGGCGACACCCTCAGCCTGGCCACTGGCAGGCTTGGAGGAGGGACCAGCCGAGGGACCTCCTGGGCCTTTTCCTCCCTGCCTCCTGTTAGAGGAAGCCGCGCTTGGGTTTGGGATGCCAAGGTCGAGCCTGCTGGCCCTGACGCTGTTGGGCCGGGGCGCAGAAGGACGGAAGGCTTAGGCTGTGGTTTAGCCTTTGTCCTTCTGAGCGGAAGAGACCGAGTCCAAGGCATTGGACCCCTCGATCCTCTGCAGGTGACCTTCCACCCCAGGGCCGAAGAGGTCAGTCCCTCAAAAGGGAAGATCCGCCAACTTGTGCTGGGTATCCGGGCAAGGTGGATATCCTCAGCCAAGCCCGCCGACAAGATAGCCACTGCGCCGCCACCGACCTGGCACATGAGTCCTCAATATCCAAAGCAGTCTGAGCTGCTGTTTGGCCACTGCTCTGCTTCTGGTCCCGCACCTGCTTGACCGTAGTCTGCAGATCTGCGGGAGATGAGGAATGACCTCATCCAGGGAGCCCAACAGGGCATGAGAAAATGTGCCATGAGGATGGTCAACTGGCCTGACGGGCCAGAGAGGACGCAGCATAGACTTTTCGCCGACATAATCCAATTTGATTCCTTGTCGAGGTTTGTCCACTCTGGCGCATGGCCGGCGCAGCCGGAAAACGCTGTCGGTAACCAACCCTCAGCAGAGGGGTGCTCAAAACCGAACAGGGAACCGGTAGGGACCGTGATACTTCTTGGCCATCCTGGTCAAGGCTGAGGACAGGAAGCTAGGGCGCCGTTAAAGCTCCAGGGCCGGACCCACTATGGCCTCGGCTACCAGAAAGGCCTCCGAGAATCCTCGGTCCAGAATCTCCGTGAGGATACCTGGCCCATTTGGAACGGGTTCGAGCTTCATCCCGGTGGACCCGAGATGAGTCAAGCAGTCCTAGGAAGGACAATGGGCTATCGTCCATTGACTGTCCTCCTGAGGACTCCAAGTCCAGTCGCTGGAGAAAAAGGAGGAATTATCCTCGGACTCGGACGAGTCTTCGAAGAGCTGCCTCTGGCCTGAGCCACCTCTACCTGCCGAGGTCAGTCGGGAGGAGGGTAACCGACAGCTGATGGGTAGACCCCAGCCGATCGAGAATCCTTGGTCGGAGCCCCAAATAGTGGCTGTGGAGGCGGAGGTTCCAACGAATCGTGGAGCAGTTGGTTTTGCCGAACAACCGCCTGGGTACAGGCTCCTCGGTAAGTCGAGGGGTTGTGTCGGCCGCTCGGTGACAGCCACTTAATGGCCGGGGAAGGCGATCCAGGCCGGGCTTACCTTGTCAGGAGGAGCTGTTGCCATGAGGTCCTCGCATCGCCGACGTCACCCTACGCCGAAGCCTCCTCGTCCGAGGAGGAGACGAGGACGAGCGGCAACGCCCGCTACCGTGGTGCCGAGACCGAGACCGCTTATGACGGCGGATCGGCTGGACCGCCAAGAAGTCCGAGACCGAGAGCCTCGCTCTTCCGAGGTCGGTGCGGGAAGGCTTGCAGGAAACCGCACTCCTTCGGGCCCGGAGGGTTATCCGAGGGCCCGGAACCGAGGCAGGCAAGCCCATCGGATCTCTCAACTTCGGGGAACCGGGAGAGAGGAATCTCGCTTCTAGGAAGTAATCGCCCGTCCAACGGGTCGAGAAAATCTTGATCACGACAGGAGTCTCAGTCAACTGACCTGACGGGGCACTCGTGAGGCCAGTGGCCGGGCCGAGCGGGTCGACCGGGTTGACGGCCCAACGACTGGGAGAGGGACCTTCTGCTCCCCAGAGCGCCGACGGAGGGATTTACCTTTGTCCTCTTTGGACCGAGAAAGGTCCAGCAGACGCTAGCCTTCTCCCTAGTGGAGAGGGAAGACAAAGCTCCTTATGAAGCTGTGTAGGAAGAACCCAGAGAGATGGATAAATGCGGCCCGAGGAAGATACTGCCCGCGCCGCCTCCTCTTCGAGGGCGATCATCTGCTCGAGCTGATCCGCGAGCTCCGCGACACCGCCGACCGGCCTCCTTAGACTTCATCGAGGGAAACGCCCGGGACGGCCCAGTTGTAATCGAGCAGCACCTGTCTTCGAGGACGAGGGGCCGAGAAGGAAGAGCACAGGTCCCAGTCCTGTGGGTCGTGCTCAAGGCCTAAACAGTAGACACACGGAGTGTGTGGATCCGTCCGAGACATCTTCTTGCCTGCAGGGCATCTCGAAACCGGGAGTCGATTTGTCCATCGCAGCCGTGAGGGATCAAGACCAAGTCTTTTTAGCAAAAACTTTCAAATTCGCAAAACGGAAGAAATAGGAACCAGTCGCAAATGTAGAGCGTTAAGGAGGGAACCTGAGCTTCCAAGTGTAAGGAAGATCTAAGGCCATGGGGCGGAGCCGAGAGTTATACTACCCGGTGGTGGGAGGAGCTAGCTTGAAGACCTTCCGCAAGATTTAAAGCGGCAAGGATACCTGCCAATAAGTGTGGATGAACAACATATCCATGTCCCTAGAATGTATTTTGCTGTAATCCCTGCATTGTGAGTTCACCATATCCCTATTGCCTTGCTTTTACTGTGTTACTTATAAGTCAGCTATACAGCTATTGCCACGCTCCAGCGCCTCTTGGCTTACAAGCCCAGCCTTGGGATTACCCTGTGTCTCCTTTCTTTTCCTCTCGTCTCCCCAGCTGACCTCCATCCCCTGATTTGTTCTGGCCCTCCTCCCCTCCCCAACCTATTTAACCTGTCTCCTGTTGTTCTTTCAGGCTTGCACCCCGAGGAGTGGGAGGTCGCGAGGGCGCACCAGAGCCCTCCCCACATCGACGGAGCGAGCTCCGAACCCCAACTAAGGTACTGGCCACCACGGAAGACAAAGACCGCGCTTGAGTACGTGTTGGCGCCTTTCTCCCTGATAGCGTGACCTAAAAGAATTTTTTTAAAATCCTCCTGTGGCTGAGCCTAACGGGGAGGGTGGCTACTTAAAAACTGCAGGACGGTTGGAAAATTAAACAGGACAGTGATTTTCAGCGCCAACTGTAATAAGCTCCTCTCCTGTGGCTGTGCCTCACGGCAGGACTGTAACTTCAGCGCCTTTTGCCTTTCTGTCCCAGAGTAGTATTAACCTCGCCGAACGCCATGCTCGCCCCCACTGCCCCCACTACCACCCTTGCTCGCTCTTCAATTTATAGGGAAGTTTAGTCAGGTGACCTGCACTCCTGGAAATAACCTATCAGCCAACTTTACCAGCTGCAGGTTATACAAACTGTACACTCAGTGGCCGCTGCAGCATCCATCCCTCTTTCTGTAGTTGCTATGTACACTCTACTATTTGCTACCCTCCTGCTTGCCAGGACCCCACAGCTCGCCTCCACAACCCCTAGAGGCACCCAACCTCACCAAAATAACTTTGCACCATCCCTTCAGCTATCAAAGGTATCCACAGATTCTGTACCCCATCAGCCCCATACCAGGCAAACTGAACCCGTGGCCATTTTTTCTCTCATGCTAAACTTAACCCACACTCACACCAGGCAAACGCTGCACTTCTAGTGTCCCCCCAGACCTCCTGCCCCCACCACCCTCTCTAACCTCTCCAATGCCCCCTCTTCCCTAATGCTACTTTCCTGTGTTACTCCCAGCCTCCCCATCCCCACTACCACCGCAAGACGCCTTTCACCCTACCAGTTACAGCTGCCTCATCCAAACTCTGCATGTTGGCCCTCCTGGCACACCTTCTTACTCCTCCTTGTATCAGGCAACATCCACCCCAACCCAGGACCATCCCGCACGATTGCCTCCCTAAAACCTCAGGGCGGCTGCGCTTGCAACCCCAAATATATGCAGCCTTCCCAAAACACACACCCTCCAAGGCTGGATCGCCTAGCATGCTCCTGACATATCAGACTCTCTGAGACCTGGCTCACTGATAAGATACCCAGTGAAGCTGTCTCCTCCCTAATTATGCGTCTTCCGGCAGATAGGCCCAGCAAGAGAGGCGGGCTGTGCAATGTATGTTAAATCCTCTCTCAATGCCGCAGAAGTCCATACACCTGCATCACAATACGGTGCCCAGGTACTCACAATAAAACTCAGCCTGGGCACCAAAACACTCCACTTCATCTCAGCCTACATCCCCCGAAATCAAAAACTCGTATTTGACTCTTATCCTCCAAATCATCTCCCAACTACCCAACACTAGCGAGTCATCATTATGGGGGATTTCAGTGTAAACTGGTTATCCCTGCCTCTTCCAGCTTCAAAGACGCCTCGGGCCTTTGATCTCACCCAACTAGTCACCTCCCCACCAGAAGGGACTACAGATCCGGGACCTCCACCCTCCTGGACCTCATCTTCACCAACCGCCGGAACCTCTCCTATGCTACAGTACTCCCAGATGCTATCAGCGACCACTCACCAGTAACTTGCTGGTGGTCGGGCAAGTTGCCCCCAGCACCCCCAAAAATCTCCTGGCAACGAGACTCAAAAGGGTGGTTTAAAGAACCTAAAGCCCGCCTAACCAACAGCAACTGGCTCCCCATTTACACTGCCAGTCAGTTGACTTCGCCTGGCTCACTTTATAACCACCTTCAACAAAGCCTGTGACTTATACGCCCCTTTTCTAAGCTAGTTGTGAAATCCAGAAACACCCCATGGATCACACCCCACTACTAAGCCTGCTTCAGCAAAGGATAACCTCTGGCACAAGGCCATAGACTCAAAGCACCCTGGATAGACAACTCTACAGGAGGCTCGCAATAAATGTACATGGGCTTATGGCAGGTGAAAGCCTCTACTACCAACACACCCTAACCTCCCACCTGGGGTGATGGGAAAAATTTTGGGACAACATAAAGGAACTCAGTGGCAAATCACTCCCCACCCCCACGTAACTCACTCTTAATGGTGAGGTCACTCATGATCATCCCACTATCGCTGACGCCTTAACTCGGCCTCTCGGATCTCTCCCACATCCTCCCTCCTAATTCCCCACCGAGTCCTACCAATACCCCCTTCCGGCTTCGAGTCATCACCTGCCATGAGGCAAATGCTATATTACCAGGGCTATCTCTAATACCCGCACAGCAATGACTCCTTGATCTTAAACTCCTGCGGCTCTCCTTGATGCCACTTTACCACACTCACTAAAATTCTTAACCTCTCGCCTGCTCGCCAGTTCCCCCACATGGAAGAGAGCCATAATCACTCCCATCCTGAAGAGCGGCACCCCACTAACACCAGCAACTATAGACCTATCTCAATACTACCACCTCTCTCCAAAGCCCTAGAAAGAATAGTCTCTGACCAGTTAACCGAACACCTAACTAAGCATAGCTTCTCAGCCAGGAGCAGCATGGTTTCCCTTCAGGCCACAGTACCATCACTGCTCTCACAGAGTTCACCACATTCTACACGAAGCCTCGACCATGGCTCAACTGTCGGGGCCATATACGTGGACCTAACCAAGGCCTCGACATGGTCAGTCACGAGCTTCTGCTTCAAGTCCTCCCTAAACTAAATGTAGTCCCGGAGACATTGACCTGGTTCATGGATTACCTCACAGGCCGCTTCTCAACAAGTCAGGATATGCACCACCCTCTCCACCCCTAAAACAGTTTCCTCTGGGTCCCCAGGGGTCTATTCTAGGCCCACTGCTGTTCACCTCTTTCTAAACTCCCTCCTAAGGCATGCAGCGGTCAGTTGCTCCTCTATGCCGATGATGCGTTCTGTTCTGGAAACACCCCCACCCTACCGCCTCCAGCAGGCCCTTCAAAGGCACTTCTGTGAACTAGAGACCTGGTTCACTGAACACCGCCAATTATCAACTATAATAAAACTAAGTCCATGATTTTTGCCCACCGCCAAAGTCCTCATAGTCAGTCTGCTCTCCTCATCAAGAACGCCTCGTGCCCCTCTGGAACACGCTTCAATTTCAAATACCTAGGTGTCACTCTAGACACCTCCCTCTCACACCAGAGGCATACCCAAATTCTCCTCCACTATCAGCTCCAGAGTAGGCATCCTGTACTGCTCAAGCACTGCTTACCCCACAGGCTATGCAGCTCGCAGTCACCTCCTCCATCCTCTCCCTTGTGGACTACGGGATTACTATATACGGCTCTGCTGAACCCACCTCCTGAACAGGATAAACATTGTCTTGAACAAAGCTGCCGCCTAGTCACAGGTTGTGATAGGCTAACCCACACCTGTGATCTTTATGCGTTATCTGGTTAGTTAAACTTCCAACATCGATTACAGTTCCACACCTGCATCCTCGCAAAAGATACACCTTCACCTAGCCCCCATCGGATCTTTTCCCTTAATCAGTTCTGCACCTCACAGGTGCAATACAAGGCTCTGCAAGCTCTCCTTTTGGTACCACTATGTAGAACTTCCCTAGGGCAAAGATCCTTCCGATACCGAGCCCTCTCTGGCTCAATGCATTACCACACTCACCTCACAGACCCACAGCATCTCTCTATTTAAAACAGGCCTCAAAGCTCACCTCCTTGAGAGAGCCATATGTGACTGTGCTAACTCTGCTCACCCAGTTGACCGCCCATCCCTCCCCTACTCTCGACTCAGGGTCCCACAAGGCCCCAATGATTTCTCCAAAATCCCGACGGGTATTCCAAGATTGCTGCCTAACTGCCTCACCATATATTAAGTTTTGCCTGGACTGCTTTTTGTTCAGTTCTGTAAATTTCTGCCTGTTTTATGTATGTTCTCTACTGTATTTGTCTACCCTCCACCCTATGTAAACCGGATGTGGAGCCTTTGCAAAAGAGTCTGTGACTCAAAGGTTTGTAATCTGATTGTTTTTCCAATAAATAAATAAATAAATAAAATTTTGGTAAAAAACGATAAAATAATACTTTAACCGACAAAACGAGCAGAAGGAGAAATCTCCGAGCGACTGTTCAGTGAGGCGGAGTAAAGAATCTGACAGTTTGAGTTTGAAGCACAACAGACAGAGTTTTCAACCAAGCTCAAGCCAAAGTTCCATGCCTGGCATGGAAAGTTAACTCTTTCACCTCCGGAGCAGTTCAAGGTTGGGACTCACTGTATATGTCATAATATAGCAAGACTTCATGTTGTTTGAAAACGCTCTGTACAGGCATATACAGGAAGCAGGTACATTACATAGATTCAGTTTTGTATCATAGAAAAAATTAAACAGGGCCCAAGAGGGGTGATATTGAGACCAAAATCTTACAAAGAGAAGCCTTCTGGATTTATGAGTTGGGTGCCACAAGGTACCCAGGCCTAAATGATGTTTTTGATTTGTCTCCATTTTGAATAAAAGAGAAGATAGCTACAATCTAAACAACAATAAAGAAATTCCCTGTTTGACACATCTCTGGATTTTTCTTGCCCTGTGGTAGCACTATGGTTTTATGAGTATGGGTCGATATATATTATGAAAGAAATTAAGTATATATGTAAGGATTATGGTAATATAATAGAAATGTATATGGCTACTTACATATATTGAAACTTTTAAACTGTGCATTAGAAGTATGGACCGATGCTATGAGCAAAAAACGCTTTGGGTAAAATATACTAAAAGATAAATTTTTTAATATATGTAATGATCTTTCAATGTTCTTCAGTACTCTTGAGAAGGAGATGCTGATTACCCAATGTACATTAGCATGTGTCTTTAAATTAGATACTAGGTGTTCTTTTGGATGAATGTAGTATTTAAGTGAATATTATTGCAACTGTCACTTTCAGAAATTGCATTATTTAAGAAACACTAGAGTGCAGTAACGTGCCAATCCCTGAGGAGGCTCTGTTGAGTGAGCCGGTCGGATTGTTGGTGGCTGATAGTCTGATACCTGTGCTGTGTTACCACAAGGACTTTTATATCTTATTTAATAAAGTTTATGGGCTTATCTCCAGTCACAGTGGTGCCTTCCTTCTGCTGCTGATTTTGTGATTTTTTTTGGGTGACCACACTAACTCTTAAGCTGTTCCCTCACACTTTACTGCTTGCTGATGTAGTACATCTCAGTCTTGTTGTTGTCTGTCTGAAGGAGAATAACAAATTACTCACCATTGTAATATTGTTTCTTCCAAGGTGTGCTTTTAGCATTAGTAACAATGTGCAGCGACGTGACTAAGTTGAACTGCCTAGGAGGTGGAGACTATGATAATGAACTAAGTGAATTAGCCAATCAGGAGAGAGTTGGAGGGTGTGCTGAGAGGAGCCTGCCCAGAGGGCACCAGAATGTTTTCAAGATAGAATGGAAACATGCCCATGTTAAGTGTGAAAAACAGGATTTCAAAATCATGCAACAGAGAGCAACTGAAAAACATGTAAACTTTGCTTTAAATGTAATCCAAAAGTTCAGGAACAGATTTGACAAAAATGAGGAAGCAGAGTCCTCTTCAGTTAGGTTACTTATGGAGGAAGGTTGATATACTGATACTAAAGAACACCTGGAAGAAACAATATTACTAAGGTGAATAAATTTTCTTCTCACTGCAGGGTCCTTAGCATCAGTAACAATGTGCAGACTACAAAGCAGTGCAGCTGGGAGGCAGGGTACAGAACCTACTTATGGAGGCGGCTCTGGAGGACCACTCTGCCAAATTTGGCATCAGATCTGGACTGACACCCAGGCAATAATGCTTTTGTGAATGTGTGTACAGTTTTCCATGTGGTTGCTCTGCAGACATCAAGTAAGGGTATTTCCTTGCAGCTGCCACTGTGGCAGCAGTGCCCCTAGTAGAGAGGCCCTGAGGCCCTCAGGGGGCAGTTTACCAACCTTGTCGTAACAAAACTGAAAACAGGAGACTATCCAGTGAGAGACAGTTCTCTTAGTGGCTGGCCTTCCTCTACCTACCTCGTCATAGGTGAGGAAAAGCTGGGTAGTGGAGCCTCTGAACTGCTTGGTGTGCTCCAAGTAGTAGGATAAGGCTCTTTCATATCCAGACTAAGGAGTCTCTGTTCTCCAGGAGTGGATTTTTCAGTGAAGAAAACAGGAAGACTGATAGACTGGTTAAGGCGGAATTCGAGACCACCTTAGGGAATTTCCTGTTTGTTCTGAGCTCTCACCTTGTCCCTGTGAGGATAATGTAGTTAGGATCTGTGCAGAGTGCTTGCAACACTGAAATCCTTCTGGCAGAGGTATGGCAACTAGGAAGACTGTCTTCCAGTGACATATTTTAGATGAGCTGTAGCCATGGGTTCAAGGTGGCTCCATGAGCTTGGCAATGCACAGTTAAGGTCCCAAGGGAACAGTTTCCCTGATTGGGGGCTGAAGGTGGAAATATGCCTTTAAAGAATTTTTGAAAGCAGGTAATGAAATGATTGACTGTTTTGCCTATGGACAGGTAAGCAAAACTGTGGCTAGGTACAGTTTTAAGGATGAGGCCTTCAAGGCTGAGGCCTGCAAGTGCACCAAATAGTCTAAAAGACTGGGGACTGATGCTTTGAGAGGATCTGAATGCTGCCTTTTGCACCAGAAAGAAAATCTTTCCACTTAGCTGCATAAGTTTTCTTGGTACTAGGTTTCTTTGCCATTCTCAGGATTTTAAGGACCTGTTCGAATACTGGGATTCTGTGTCCTCTAACTCCTCAAGAGCCAAGCTTTGAAGTGAAGAGACTGCAGATTGGATAGTCACCACTGTCTGAGGAAGAGTCAGAGAGAGTGACTAAGAGGAAGACAGATAGGTTTGCTGCAGGCTAGGGCTAGAAGGAGAGAGTACCACGACTGCCTTGGCCAATCTGGTGCCACCAGGATCATTGTTGCAGGCTGGGACCTTAGCTTCAGCAGCACTCTATGTATCAGAAGAAAGGGAGGAAGGCATAAAGGAACTTCCCTGACCAGTCCAGGGACAAGGCATCTGTTGGAAGAGTCCCTAGTGCTGGGGGCCTGCAGCAGTACAGAGGAAGCTGATGATTGAGGTGAGGCAAACAGATCTATGGCTTGTGCCCCACCTTCTGAAAACTGTGGCAAGGACTTGCTTTTCTGAGTCCATTCATTGTACCTCTGGCTGATGCAACTGAGGGCATCCGCCAGAGTTTGTCCTGCCTGGAAGGTGTATGGGCTGAAAAGTTTACGCCAAGGGAGTAGGCTAGAGACCAGATTTTCATTGCCTCTGTACAAAGCAAGCACTGTAGACTTTGTGCCACCCTGCTTGTTTATGTAAAACATTCGCATGTGGTGTTATCTCTTTGATTTGCACCTCGAATGGCCTTTCACTTGTGGGCAAAGGCTTCAGGAAAGGTAGATGGCTCTGAGCTCCAGTAGATTGATGTGGCTTGCAGATTCCTTGGGAGTCCAAGTGCCACTGACAGAATAACTGTCCAGATGAGCTCCCCATCCTAGGAGGGAGGTATCTGTGGTAATGACTTTTATGGGAGAAAGCAGTTGGAAGGAGATTCCCACCGACAGGTTGGTAGGATCCTTCCAGCAGTCCAGAGCTTGGAGTAAGGTTTTTGACTGGAACCAGCTTGGACAGAGAATGCCTTTTGGAACCTGTGAGCCCGTGAGGTGGTACTGTATGTCCTCATCTGGAATCTGACTCATGGAACAACAGCTGTCTGGACGCCATGGGCCAGATTTACAAAAGGCAACTCAGGATACAAGGCAATTTGCATCCCAAAAATGGTGCAAGCCAGCACTAGCGTCACAGTAACATCATGCTGGGATTCAAAAGGCAGCCTGCGACATGCTGCAGGCTGCTTGCGCTAAGTGGACCAATGTGCCATAAACCCCTTTGTGACATGGCATAAGGGGTTTATGCAGCAGTTGCACCCTATTCAGGAAGGGTGGCTGCAAAGTCTCGAAACTGGTATTGAGAAACAATCCTTAGATATCCGTCAAAAAACACTTTCAGCTATGAGGTGGTGTAAGTGTTCTTTGCCGCTAACAGGATTGTCAATGTGCAGCCAGTGCTGCACAACCAAGAGCCACTATGGTCCCCGACAGCCCGTTCCCCTAGTGTACAGCACCACCCCCACCGCTTTTAACATGCACAAAGTCCCCACAGTAATGTCCAAAAGCCCAGTGTGGGCTATGATCCCATCCTGATCTTGATAGTGCCAGGGTAAATGCCATTATGGGCCATCTGAAACTCACTCAGTTCTGATGCCCACTTCTCCCACCAATCCCATCCTGGCACCACTGTTTGCAACCTCCTATAAATGCCCCCATATATCCTGGCGATCTATTGTCCTACCCAACAGTGCTGAGTCCACCTGCTCCCCCTCCCAATACCAGCAGTGACTGGCACAGCACCTCCTCACCCCGCGGCCAGCCGCTGACTGAGCTGTTCATGAGCGCATACAGTTAATACATGCACGCGGTGAATGACAGCAGCTATCATTCATGGAGTGTGTGTACTAACTGTACATGCTCTGTAGACAGCCAGTCGCGGCTGGCTGTGGTGGTGAGAGAGGTGGGCTGTGCCTGTCGCCGGCTGGGTATTGGGAAGGGGAGGGTAGATTTGCACTGTCAGGTGGGCAGGGCCACTGAATCACCAGGGATATATGGAGCAGTTTGAGGAGGGCTAAATAGTGGTGCCAGGGATGACTTAAAAGGAAAGTGAACTTGGGCACTCAGGGCTGGGGAGGGTGTTCAGATAGCCCATAAGGGCATTTACCCTGGCACTATCAGATCAGGATGGGGGGCTATAGCCAACACTGGCTTTTTGATGACTACTGGGGACTGGGTGTGGGGAGGCACCGATAGCTCACTTCTATGGGCTGCCATCTGTCGGCTCAGCCATCCCAAGTGCGGCTTATGGCATTCCAGGAGGCTGCACCCTTCCTTGGACCCGATGCTGCAAGTCAGCAGGACGAGGCTCTTGGACCCCGTCCGACACCGAATCAGGCTTAGGGTCCAGGATGCAGGTTGCGTCGCAGGCTGCCACTGTCACAGCTTGAGGCAACTCTTTGTGAATCCAGCCCCATGTGACCCAGGAGCTTTAGAAAATGTCTGGCTGGCCTCAAGACAAAGAACTTTGCCAGTGACAAGAATTTTGTATCCTGTCTGCAGGAAGGAAGGCCCTGGTTTGTTGTGTATCCAGCTCTGCTCCAATAAAAGTAAGGGAGCCGAGTTCAGGTCAGATGGGACTTCTTTTCATTTATAAGGAAGCCCAGAGACTTCAAAGTTGGCCTTGTGATGTTGAGAGCCTCTTCAACCTGCAGAGGAGTCTTGCCCACTAGGAGCCAGTCGTTCAAATATGGGTAGACTGAAATGCCCTGTTTTCTGAGATAAGCTGCCACTGCAGCTAGGCACTTGGTGAATACTTTGGAGCTGAAGAGAGGCAAAAGTGCATAACTGAAAACTGGTAGTCTCCTGATGGCAGCCTAAACCTTAGAAATTGTCTGTGGGATTGCCTTATTGGGATATGAAAATAGATGTCCTTGAGATCCAGGGAGACTAGACAGTCTCCTTGCTGAAGAGAATGAATCACTGTTGTGAGAGTGATCATTTTGAATTCTGGTTTGAGTAAGTGCCTGTTTAGATGCCAGAGGTCAAGGATAGGTTGCCACTCCCCATTTTTCTTCTCTGAGAGGAAGTACTGGATAGAGACCTCTCCTCTCTGGGAAGGAGGTACTCTCTCTACTGCCTTTGCTGTTAGCAGCTTTACTTCCAGCTCCAGAAGAAGTCCTTCTGTAGGAGTTTGGGGTTTTGACAGGAAAGGACCCTGAGATGGAAACTTTCTGAACTGAAAGAGTAGGCTCTTTCCACTATCTCCAGGACCCACTTGTCTGAAGTTATGAGGGTCCAAGACAGGAGGTAGGAGAGCCTGCACCCTACTGGTAGAGGGGAGGCGACCTAGACGCTGGAGTCAGGACTTAGATTGTGTGGCAGAGCAGGGGTAACGGTACCCCTCCTTTGTCCTCTCCTGCCTCTTCCTCTGTAAAATCCTCTTATCTGGGTATAGTCCACTGGCATAGGGTAGGGAAGGAAGGTCTAGGGAAGTAATCCCTGCCCCTGTTCCCTCTGTTCTAAGCTCTTTGGTGAGTAGGAGCCTTCCCTGGCTGTATTACTCAGGTGAGGCTGTTATGTACTAGTCTACCTTCTTCATGTAAGCCTCTGTTCTATCACCAAAGAGGGAGTTTGGTCTCAGGAAGTCCACAGCTTTGGACTGGTGTCCTGTGACAGGTTCATTGCTCTTAACAAAGCAAAAGCACCTGAGAGAGATGGCCTGTCAATAACCCTGGAAGCAGCATCATTGTTGTTTGCTGACACATGGAACTGAAACTTAGTAGCTTCAAGACAGTTTTGCTGTCTCTACTATGTCCGAACCATGGTATCTGGCTTATGCTGATCAATGGCCAGGACAGAGTTCCATAAAGCCTTTGGTATTTGGCAGTATAAGCCAGTTAGGAAGAAAAACGAGGAGGAGAGATGCTGAAGTATAAGATTTTAGCCATGAAGTCAGGTCTCCTATACTCCTTCTCAAGGGGTTGAGAGGAGAGAGAGGACGTTAGCTTTATCACAAGCTGCCTGCTGTACTACTCCTTGTGACTAGGGTGCACATACAGGAAGTCAATGTCAGTCTAGATAGCTGATACTTTCAATTTTCTTGTCTACTCCAGAAAGGGAGGTAGGTGTCTGAAGCAGCTTCACAGTATTTTTCCTGAATGCTTTATATATAGGGAGAACAATCTTTTGGAGGGGACGATCCATCATGTCTCTGTAGTCTTTATCCTCCTGATCTTCCTCAGCGGACTCCTGAGAGAGGAGATCCAGGTGTCCACCATATGCTATAAAAGGTTAGCGCCAAGGAAGCATCCTCCTGATCACTGGGAGCAGCCCCAAAATATGGGTCAGGGGAAATATCAGGCTCAAGGACCCCCGGTCATCGTACAGACCATAGTAATCCTCATCCTCCCCAGGAAAACCACCTACTTCAGAGGGAGCTGAGTAGTTACGAAGAACTCACTGTGAACAGTAGACTGAGAGAGGTCTCTGCAGGTCATCACAGATAGAACTGTGCCCTCTGGCATCAGGACCACACAAAAATTTTTTCCAGCAATGCCTGGTGGGGGACTGCCCACCAGACACCACGTGGATGGACGCCAGCGTGACCCTATACAGTGGGCGGTCCCCATGCCCACCCTCCAGTTCTCCGCTAGAGATCCAAGTAGGATGAGACAGGAGAAAGGATGAAATCCTGGAGTCCAGTTCAGAAAAGGCTGAAAGAAATGCAAAAACTGGGGAAGGAGGGAGGGAAATGTGACCTCATTTCAGAATTCTCTCTCAAGATCTACTGTTATGGTAAGTTCTACGTAACTGTACTATCTTACATCAAGAGGGTTCCTGCAGGTCATCACAGATAGGACTGAATCCCAAACAGTCACTCATAGAGAGACCAAGAGAGTCATGGAGGAGGAACAACTGAAAGGACAGAACAGGACCGCCTTAGGACAGTAAGCCCTGCAGAACGGCGAGCCAACCCAGCCCTACGCCTACAGGCAATGTCCAGACTGTAAGGCTTCGGGAAGGTATGGACTGAACCCTGGGAAGTTGCTGCACAAATCTCCACTGCCAAAACGTTTCTCAAGAAGGCTGTAGATGCAGCCATTCCTCTGATAGAATGACCTCTGACTTCCCAGGCAGAGGCCTGTCATGCTTCTGATAACAGAAGTAAGCAGTTAGAAAGCTATTTGGATAAGCACTGCTTAGACACTGCTGAACCCAAGGACTTAGGGGCAAAGGAGACAAAAACTGATCAGACTTTCTGGAGCCTTTAGTCCGTGGACGTAACATCTCAGAATTCTATGTACATCCAGTGTATGAAGAACAGCCTCACCTTTGTTAGAATGGGTAGGGCAGTACACTGGATGTTCTACCATCTGATTGAGGGTGAACTCAGAAACCACTTTGAGAAGAAACTTAGATTTGTCCATAAGACCACCCGTCCTTATGAAAATCAAATAAGGCTCCTTATACATCAGGGCCTGAAGCTCGGAAATTCTATGAGCAGAAGTAATGGCAACCAAAACAGCACCTTCCAAGAGAGGTAAGCAAGTCACAGCTCATGACTGGTTCAAAAGGTGGAACCGTAGCTTCTCTACACAAAATTTAAATCTCACGGTGGGGTGGGTACGGTGGGGGTTTCAGGTGGAGAACCTTTCAGAAAGGTTTCCTAGATCTCCACTGTGCCACTGGCCCCCCCACCAACACATGGTAGGCCAAAATGACCGACAGGTGAACCTTGAGGGAGAAGCAAGATAGACCTGAATCAGACAGGTGCAACAGATACTCCATAATCTGTGGAGCCAAGCACATAAAGGTCCCAGCCTTTAGACGCCACCCAAATGGAAACATGCTCCATTTCATAGCATAGGTTGATCTGGTAGAGGGTTTTCTGAACTCTACCAGGACCTGAACGACTCTGTGAGAGACCCCAAACATGACTTTATTATGTCTGCAGGAGCCACGCATGAAGATGCAGGGCCCTGAGCTCTGATGCACTAACCTGCCTTGATCCCGTGTCAACAGGTCATGTCTAAGAGGAAGAGGAACTGGGGGTTCTGCTGAGAGCTGCTGCAGGAATGGAAACCAGATTTGCCTTGGCCAGAGGGAGCTATCAGGATCATCTGGGCTCCCTCTGCCTGGAGCTTTGAAACACTCTGCAGAACGGAAAGGAGGGAAGGCGTACAAGAACCTCCTGTCCAACAAAGTGACAACGTGTCGTGCCAGAAAACACCAAGCTCTGAATGAGGAGCAAACGCTGGAAAGCTTTATGTTGAATGGTGAGGGAACAGATCTAGATTCAAGGACCCCATGACTGAAAGAGAGAAAGAAATCTTGTTTCTTAAAAGGGATCCACTAATATTATCACTCTTGCAGTGCTCCCTTAAGCCAGCACTGCCCCAGAGAGAATAGAATGCTATGCTAATCACGGAATGTTTAGCTTGTGCATCTATTTTCAAACTGCCCATGTCAACTGCATATATTCTACCTCAGATTTCTTAGAAGCCTGCAAAGAGGCCATAACAACATGTGAATCACTATTTAAATAATTAAATAATTACAATAATATAATATAATTATATAATATTATATAATAAATAATAAATAGTAGGTTTATGTGCAGGAGTGAGTCTGTACTCTCCTGTACGTGGATGGTGTGATCCCAAGTGAGCACACCAACCAAGCAGGAAGCATCGGTAGTAAGAACCAGGGAGGAGGCTCTCACCTGGTTAAATAACTAAATAAAAAAATAAAAATAAAAAAATAATTATGGAAAAATAATGCCCAACTGGGCAACTAACAACATTAACCAAAGAACCAGTATAAACAAATGTCCCTTTTTCTGAAGTCAGATATGCCTTTAGAAAAACCTACAAGTTAAGACATTACTAGAAGGTGCCAGCAGGTAGCATACCACTCCAACTATACATCTTATCAGCTGTGGAGAGGATTTTTCTTGTTACTGATTCTCAAAGGGAGGTATATGGGAGTATTAATATTAGTGGATCCCTTGGAAGAAACAAGATTACCACAGGTGAGTAACTGTTTTTCTAACCCCAGGAATCCACTAATATTATTACTCTTGTAGACTATGCAGCAGTACCTCAAGGAGGTGAGCCAAAATCTATTTAGGAAAATACTTTGTAAGACTGCTGTGCCAAATCTGGCATCACTCCTGGACTGGGTGTCTAGGCTATAATGCTTAGTGAAGGTGTGGACTGACCTCCAGGTAGCTGCTTTACATATTTTCATTAGAGGTACCTCTCGGGCAGCTGTGCCCCTTGTAGAGCGGGCCCTAAGACCAGATGGAGGAACCGCTGCCTTTGAGTAGCAAAACTGAATGCACTGGACTATCCATTGAGAGACAGTTCTCTTTGAAGCAGGAGTACTTCACCTACTTCCCCACAGATGAGGAACAGTTGTCTGGCCTGCCTATGATCTATGGTATGAGTCATGTAATAACTCAGTGTTCTTTTCACATCCAGCTGTGCAATCTACGCCACCTGAGCTAGAGTGTAAACAAAGAAAATGGAAATTACGTACTTCACCGTAATTATTGATCTTCTTGGACAGTCTCCATCACTCATTCACACTAGTGGGATAGCGCCGGAGGTGCTAGGACCAAGCGGGAGCCTAAAGTTTTCAGAAGGGTCGACGCGAGAGGACCATGCATGCGGCACCACAAGACTAGCTCGCGCCTGTGTAGGCTATCTCGCGTTGGACCCTCCAACCGCCTCAGTACCTTTCTCGGACTGTGAGGTGCAGCCGAATTAATGAGAATAACTCATCCTGAGTTTCTGGGCCTGAGAGGGTTTCAGATGGCCTTTGCAAGAAAGGCCAAGAATAATGTCTTCACAGTCTGAATCATGAGGACCATGAAGACCAGGAAAGAAAAACGAGTGAACCCAGGGATGGTAGGTGAGCGTGGAATGAGTGATGGAGACTGTCCAAGAAGATCAATATCACGTAGGCACGTACTCCATATCTTCCTGGACAAGTCTCCATCACTCATTCACACTAGTGGGAGAGTACTGTTAAAACCAACAACCCTGAGTAGGGTGTAGGAGATAGGGTTCATCAGAAAGGACAGCCAAGGACTGTCCTGTTAATAAAAAGAGCTGTCTTGTAAGAGCATCTAGAACATAGTGCCTACAAGATAAGCGCCTGGTTGTAACTTGTCACCTTGCCGACGACTGCAGGGGCACACAATGAAAGTCTGCCAGGCAGCGGCAAGAACCTGGCCTCACAATTTGATCTAGGACCAAAATTAATAGTATCAAAGACATGTACTAATGTAACGTAAAGGGACCTCAGGAACTGAAAGAGTCGGAGGTAAAGTCTACTCTGCTCAGAGTAGACCGAAAAGTGCAGATGGAAACCCCACTATCCAGTATGGTTGACCTGTAAGCAACAGGTCCAGAAGCACTTGAACCCCTTACTTGGTGAGCAAGGGGGTCCAGGTGGGGTTAGTCCATCAAGGAGAATGGTTTCCACTTAGTCACAGGATCTCTCCTGATGGAAGGCCAAGCACGACTTAGAAGCCTCTCATGGTGGTCTAGTAAAACCAGATCCTACCCACTGCATATTCCAAGAGGAATAATCCTGCCCTGTGTGTACAACTGTAGCAGCAGTCTCTGAACTCAGGAAGAAAGGAAAAAGGTGTACAGGAGGACGTGTCCACTGTGGAAAAACATCTCGACAGAAAACGGGCTGGATTTCTAAGGTCAATAGAGGCAGATTGCGCCGAGGAGGACACAGCAGGACCAAGTTAGGGCTAACCCATTTATTGAAGTGACTGAAAGAGGCAGTGACTCAATGCAGTGAGGCACTACTCACTCTGGCTTTCCTGAAAGGAGAAGAAAAGGATTCTAGTTTGTTTGCTGAAAAGAAACATCACCACTCCTCTCACTTGAAGAGGATAGCTTCTGAGCGACTGGAATGGACCAGAGCGCAGGAACCAAAGGTATGAATATTTGAGAAGCTTCCTCAGAAAAAGGGACATACTTGACCATCCATCAAGAAGGAGAAAATCGCTTGTTAAATTAAGCAAGCAGGAAGCAGGAACCTGAGTTCCGACCCGTGGAGAGTCACTCTGCTGCTGTAAGGCTCTGTTCAGGAGAAGAAAGCCTGATAAAAGAAAAGGAATTAACAGACTGGGCAGTCACCTAGGTCTAGAAATGTCTCTGAATGAGAGAAATCTCTCAGAGAAAGAGATGACCCATATTATCTCGGATCGGACTCCGTAGGAAGAAGAAATCAGGTACTTCATCAGACACGGAACGAGCGCCTCAGGGGCTGAGGAGGAATCTGACCAGATCCAAACAAAAAGGGGGTACTGGGGGTAATCCCGGCTAGGCCCCTGTGCTGTGATAAAACTATATTGATATATATATATATTTTTGTCCGAGCCTAACAAGGCCTTCAGGCTGCTATTTGAGGATTGTCTTGATACAAAAGGCAAAGATGTTCTCCATCTGAGCGCGGAAAGCCTGAGTGTCCATACTGAAATCATGACCGGACTACCAATCATAGCTGGAGAGAAGTTAACCACATGCAGAAGAAGCCACCGAAGAGGCAATATCACAAAGGGCTATATACCCCTATCAAAGGAGGCGGAAAGAGTCAGGCGGCTCCCACCATTAAATTAAAATGTTCCACAGAGTGTAACTGTCTTGAAGATTGAAAAAGTCTAGACGAGAAGAGTATGGTCCACGGACGAAGTGTGAAATACTATAGTGGACCCCATTACTGAGGAACTACTGAAAGGATTTTCCATCACGGACTCTGATGATAGAGAGGACATGCCCTCCAGTATATAAAATGAGCCGTCCGCTGTGTTACTGACCAGAAGGACAGGGAAAGACCCATCTAGATGCACTTCTACCCCAGAAGGACCTCAAAAGAGGTCTAGGTCAGAGCCACTAGAGACTCTGCCATCAGGAAGGATGTCGAGCAGCTTGGTACCACGTGAGGAGCAGAGAAAGTGCTGAGCAGAATGAGATTCGCTGGTAGAATGGTACAGCAGAGTTCCACAGCAGAAAACCGCTGGATGACACAAGATCCCACATAGACCACCACTCACTAAAATGTGTGGAAAAAAATCCACAGAGCAGGAGTTCATTCTGCGTAAACATCCCGCCACAAGTTCTGTGGAAAGGAGTCCAAAGGAAAATGTGTCACTAATTCTGCCATACAGCACCCACTAACACCCATGTGGCATCAGCACCACTCGTGGCACAGGAGGGCACCAAGCAGTGCCTATGCCAACCTGGGTGATACCCGAGGGCAGCCACGGCAGTATCCACAGGTACTCCCAGCACCCATGTAGCAATGGCACTCAAGGGCACCTCCGACACCCATGGCACCGATGGCACCCATGACACCCATGGCAAGAATGGCACCGAGGCACCAGTGGCACCAATGGCACCTGAGGGCTCAGTGGCATCCATGGTCACCTGGTGCCACCCGCGGCACTCAGGTGTCACCTCCGTACCCAAGGCATCAGTGGCACCCATGGTATCTGGAAGCATCCATGGAACCCATAGGCGCTCACAGCGTCACCCGGGCACCCACGGGTGCTCCTGACGCCACCTCTGGCATCCCTGGCACCCAAGGCAACCATGGCACCACAAGGGCACCACCCGCTGTGGGTGCTCGCAATCTCCCGCTGGTGCACAGCGCCGCTTCGCGGAGCACAGTGCTGACCGCTGGGTGCCCAGTGCCACCGCAGGAGCACACCACCACCCACGGTTGTACGGCACAGCCATGGGTGCATGACACCACTGACGCGCGCTGACAACCAGTGGCAGCAAAGAGAGCACCCACGGTGCCGCACAGAGTGATGGTGCCGACCCACAGTGCCGACTTAAGGCACGGCGCTGACTAAGGCCCCGAGGCCTGCCGCCGACCAGGTACTGAGCCCACGGCACCAAACCACAGCCCGACCAAGGCCCCGAGGCTTGGCGCACCACCAAGCTCCAGCTATGGCCCGAGGCATGGTGCCAACCAAGGCACCGAGCCATGGCGTCAAGAAAATGCCAATGAAATCCTGAGAAGGGGAGAGAAGGAAAGGGTGGTGCCCATGCCGGCCCCTGCATGGAAAAGGAGAGGGGGTAGGCACAAGGGGTCGAAGACACTGCAAAGGCACCTAGAGGGCACCTCACCATACGTGATCCAATCGACCCGGCTCCGTCCAACAGCTCTGAGGCCCAGAGGTCCCGAATCAGGAACAGAGCCAGGAAAACTGGAAAGTCGAACTCCCTGCTCCATAGGAGCGACCCAGAGGTGAAACTGCCCACGGAGCTCCAGCAAGGACAGAGATGGAGCTTGGAGTCGAGAAAGCAGCCGTTAGGAGCGGGGCCAAGAGGAACCCACACAAAGTCGGTTCGACCCATTGCCCCTCCTGACGAACATTCCTCGTGTAGACATACCAACGGGCAACCTCGAGCAGCACCGATTCTTCTTCCCGAACGAGGAAGAGCAGCTCAAGATCAAGCGGGCGGATCCACTGGAACCGTTAGATTTGTGCTTCGGACTGTACTCCCGAGCACAGGACTGTCCGTAGTCAGACCCCCGTTAATTAAGAGGCGGTGGACCAGACACAGCCCCTCTGCCATAAAAACTTTCAAACTAAGTCCTCCTACGTCACCACTACCGCTCTAATGATGACTCCGTTGATGGCAGGAAAGAATTTCTTTTTCTTCTTCTTCATAATCTTCTTCTTGCTCGTAAAATAATAAATTACTACTTTAAAATATTAAAACATTAAGAGTTGTCGTATAGGCGAAAACTTCAACTCAGCAGACAATGACGTCGACATCCAAAGCGCACTCGTGGCAGAAGAAAGGAACTGAGGCGGTTGGAGGGTCAGCGCCGGGATAGCCTACACAGGGCGCAAGCTAGTCTCCACGGTGCAGCGCATACGTGGTCCTCTCTGAGGCGTGAGCCTTCTGAAAACTTTAGGCTCCCGCTGGTCCTGGTGCCTCCGCACTATCCCACTAGTGTGAATGAGTGATGGAGACTTAGTCCAGGAAGATCTGGCAGTGTTATAGACTGGTTCAAATGGAAGTCCAAAACCACCTTGGGGAGGAACTTCCTGTTAGTTCTCAACACTACCTTGTCCCCGTGGAAAGAAACCTAGTACTTTTCCACACAGAGGGCCTGTAGCTTGCTTATCCTTCTGGCAGAAGTGACTGCTACAAGAAAACTACCTTCCAGGTAAGAAATTTAAGCTCTGCAGATGCCATAGGCTCAGAGGGCGGAAGCATAAGCTGGGCAATGTAAATATTAAGGTCCCATGCTGGCACTGGTTCCCTGTGAGGGGAAACAAATGAGAGAGCCCTTTAAAAATCTTTGCATATAGGGTTTGATGCCGGGGGTATCCTTTCTAGCTGAAAGGTATGCTGAAACTGAAGCCAGGTGCACCTTCAGAGTTGAGTGCTGCAACCCCAGGGAGTGCAGGTGAGAAAATAATCAAGAAGGGTTGTTGGGATCCCGGCCTGGGCTGGGACTATACCCTTGTCACTGCACCAAATGGAAAATCTTTTCCATTTTGAGGCATAGGTTTTCTTGGTGGAAGGCTTCCTGTAACCCTTCTAAGACTGCTTCACAGAATTGGCAATCTGCAGATTCTAAGTCCTCAAGAGCCAGGCCTTGAATTTGAGAGACCTGAGACTGGGGTACACTACCCTCCCCTGAAAGGAAGTCAGTAGACTGTACCTCTGAGGTAGATGAATCAGTTTGCTCACAGACATGAGAGCAGCAGGGAGTACCAAGGCTGTCTTGCCCAACTGGGCTACCAGAATCACCGAAGATGGTTGTGACCTGAGCTTGATGAGCACCCTGAGTACCAGAGGAAAGGAGGAAAGGCATAGAGGTACCTGCCTGTCCAATCCAGAATCAAGGCATCCACTGGAACTGTTCCCTTCACTGGGGCCCTGCAGCAATAAAGAGGTAAGTGGTGATTTTGGTGAGAAGCAAAAGGTCTATTTCTGGGGTCCCCACCTCCTGAATACAGCATTCACCACTGGCTTGTTCAATGTCCATTCATGATGGGCCTGGTTTACCCTGCTCAATGCATCTGCCAAGGTGTTGGCCTTGCCTGGCAGATGAATGGACTGTAGAGAGGCATTTAGAGAGTAGTGAGGCTCCATATCTTCATTGTCTCTACACAGAGGAGTGGACCTTGTCCCTCCTTGTTTGTTGATGTAATACATTGTTGTGGTTTTGTCTGTTCTGACTTGTACCACCTTTCCCTGTATGAGATGAGAGAAACCCTGAAGGGCCAGATAAACAGCTCTTAACTCCAGCAGGTTTATGTGCAGGAGTGAGTCTGCACTCTCCCAAGTACCGTGGATGGTGTGATCCCCTAAGTGAGCAACCCAGCCAAGCAGGGAAGCATCGGTTGTGAGAACCAGAAAGGAGGCTCCTGCAGAAATGGAACCCTTCCCTTAAATTTTCCAGTTCCCTCCACCATGGGAGGGCCTGTAGTAATGTTTGTGTGACTGGTACTGGCTTTGAGAGGGGTCCCGCCTTTGGCACCAGGGTGCTCTGAGGTGGAACTGAATATCTCTCATCTGAAACCTGGCACCTGTGACTGTGCTTGTTGCTGCAGCCATGTGTCCTAACAGTTGGAGAAACAGTTTCGCTGACTTTGGCCTGCCCAGGGCAAATGAGCCAGCCAGAAGCTGAATGCTTTCTGCCCTCTCCTGAGGGAGAAATACTCTTCCCACTACTGTATTCAGTTTTGCACCTATGAACTGCAGAACCTCCACAGGGGTCAGGATTGACTTTTGGTGCTGAGAAGGAATCCCAGGAGAGCAGCATATCCTGGGTTACCTGAAGGTGGTTTGATACCTGTTGGTGGGATTTCCTATGAAACATAGAAACTTAGACTTTGACGGCAGATAAGGACCATTTGGCCCATCTAGTCTGCCCATTTCCTCATACAGGATAGGCCGTAGATCCTAGTTAACCAACAGCCTATTTCTTCCTACCCCCACAAGAATTGCCTTATGTCTGTCCCATGCATTCTTGAATTTTCCACAGTTTTAGACCCCACAACCTCCTCAGGAAGTCTGTTCCATGCATTCACTACCCTCTCTGTGAAATAATACTTCCTCACATTGCCCTGAACCGCCTCTCTATCTTTAAATTGTGTCCCCTTGTTCTTGCACGTCTCTTTTTCTGAAAGATGCTACCCTCTTGGACTTTGCTGATTCCACTGAGGTACTTAAAGTTTCTATCATGTCCCCCTTGCCCTTCTTTCCTCAAGGGTATACATATTAAGCTCCTTTAGTCTCTCCTCATATGGCTTCTCTTGCAGACCCTGCACCATTTTAGTTGCCCTCCTCTGGACTGCCTCTATCCTGTCTATGTCCTTACGGAGATGGGGTCTCCAGAACTGGGCATGATACTCCAGATGGGGTCTCACCAACTGCCTGTACAGAGGGATAACAACTTCCTGTTTTCGGCTGCTGATACTCTCCCTATGCATCCCAGTATACCCCAGCCCTTCCTACTGCCTTCTCACATTACTTGCTAACCTTAAGGTCATCTGATATGATTACCCCAGGTCCCTTTCCTTTTTGTTGTTGTTACTACCTTCCCCCCATTGTGTATTCTTCCCCTGGGTTCTTGTTTCCCAGGTGCATTATTTTCACTTCTTTGCATTGAATCCTAGCTGCCATACTTCTGACCATTCCTCCAACCTTGCCAAGTCCCTTCTCATCCTTTCCACGCCTCCTTGTGTATCAACCCTGTTGCAGATCTTTGTGTCATCTGCAAAGGGCATACTTTTCCTTCCAGTCCCTCTGCAATGTCACTACGAAGACATTAAAAGGACTGGACCCAATCTGCACCCTCGCAGTACTTCCCACCAGTTACCCCTCTTTCTTCAGAGTGGACTCCATTTACAATGACCTTCTGTGTCCTGTTGTCCAGCCAATGTTTTACCAGGCTACCACCCTGGGATCCACTCCCAGGCTGGTTAATTTGACTATTAATCTTTTGTGTGGGACTGTGTCAAATGCCTTGCTAAAGTCTAGGCAGGCCATGTCACAGCCCTCCCCTGGTCTATTACTTTGGTCACCCAGTCAAAGAAATCTATTAGATTAGCCTGACATGACCTTCTCCGCTGGAACCCATGCTGCCTTGGGTCCTGTGCCCCACTGGCCTCTAGGTACTCAACTATTCTTTCCTTCAGAAGTGACTCCATCACTTTCCCTACCAAGAGGTCAAACTGACAGGTCTGTAGTTTCCTGCCTCTGTCTTGGTCCCACTTTTGTGAAGGGAATCACATCCGCCTTCCTCCAGTCCTCGGGTACCACACCATCCTCCCATGATTTATTAAAAGTGTAGCCAGTGGTTTCACTAGTTCCCCCTTAATTCTTTTAGAATTCTGGGGTGAATTCCATCAGGCCCCATTGCTTTGTCCACCTTCAGTTTTAGGAGTTCTTGCAGAACCCTTTCTTCTGTGAAAGGACTGGGATTGACCCCCTATCAAGAGTGCTTCTGTTAATTGGATTAGGCACTTCCCCATCCTCTTTTGTGAATACTGAGCAGAAATATTCGTTCAGTATCCCTGCTTTTCACTGTCCCCTCTGCCCACCCACGTTCATTCTGTTCAGCCTCACTTCTCCCTCCTTTGTCTTTCTGCTCGCTGATGTACCTATAAAGTTTTATCCCCTTCTTAACCGAGTTGGCTATCTTTTCCTCAGTTTGGGCCTTTGCTATTCTGACTTCCCTACCTGCTTCCTTCTGCCTTAACTGGTACAGCTCTCTGTCCTGCTCCTTCTGTGTTTCCTTATACTTCCGGAATGCTATCTTTTCTTCTGACTTTCACAGCCACCTCTTTTGAGAACCATAGTGGCTTTTTCTTTCGTTTTGATTTGTTTATTTGCTTCACACAAGGCTTGTTGCCTCTGTGATTGCAGTTTTGATGATTCCCCATTGTTGCTCCATACCTCCTTCTAGCCTGTTTGCTGCTTTTCTGAGGCACTCTCCCATCTTGCCAAAGTCAGCCCTCCTGAAGTCCAGTACCCTCACTTTTGTATGGCTTGACTTCTAGCTGAGTTAACGTGAACCACACTGTTTGATGGTCACTTGTTCCAAGATGGCAACCCACTTCTAGATCTGAGATCCTCTCACTGCCCCCGTTTGAGAGCACGAGGTCTAAGATTGCTCCCTCACGAGTGGGTTCAGAAACTAGCTGTCTGAGGCCTGCCACCTGTAGGGCATCAAGAATGGCCCTGCTCTTGGATGTGGCTGCAGCAAATGTGCTCCAGTTAACATCTGGCATATTCAGGTCTCCCATCAACAGTATCTCCCCTTTCTCTGCCATTCTAAGAATGCCTTCTATCATATCCTTGTCCATTCCCTCCCCTGACATGGGGTCTGTACACAACCCTGTGCATATTGTGGTGCCCTTTCCAGTCTCCAAGGTGACCCACAGTGCCTCCTCTCCTCCCTCCCTGTTTACTCTTTTGTTCAGTTGCTTTTATCCTTCCTTTACATAGACAACTACTCCTACCCCTCTTCTCCCTGCCTGTCTCTCCTGTAGCCAATCATCCAGATAAGGAAAAATTGTGACACCTAGTCTTCTGAGGTGTGCCACTACTACTGCTATGCACTTGGCAAAGACCCTGGTGCAGAGATAAGGCCAAAGGGAAGTGTTGAGAACTGGTAGTGGCCTGAGGGAGTCTAAATCTGAGATACTTTCTGTGTGACTCCCTTATTGGACGATGGAAATATGCATCATAGAAACATAGAATTTGACAGTAGATAAGGACCTCTTGGCCCAACTAGTCTGCTCATTTTCCTACCTAATAGATAAGCTGCAGATTCTTGTTAACCAACACCCTACTTCCTCCTACCCCCACTAGAATTGCCTTATGTTTGTCCCATGCATTCTTGAATTCCCCACTGTTTTGATTCCACTACCTCCCAGGAAGGCTGTTCCATGTATCCACAACCCTCTCTGTCAAAAATACTTCCTCACATTACCTCTGAGCCGCCCCCTCTATCTTGAAATGATGCCCCTTTGTTCTTGTACATCTCTTTTTCTGAAACATACTACCCTCTTGGACTTTGTTGATTCCCTTGAGGTACTTGAAAGTTTCTATCATATCCTCCCTCCTCCCTCTCCTCAGAGGATACATATAAGCTCCTTTAAACTCTTCCATATGTCTTCTGGTGTAGACCCTGCACCATTTTAGTTGCCCTCCTCTGGACAGCCTCCATTCTGTCTATGTCCTTGCTGAGATGGGGTCTCCAGAACTGCATGCAGTACTCCAGATGGGGTCTCACCAACTGTCTGTACAGAGGGATAACAACTTCCTGTTTTCTACTGGTGATGTCTCTCTATGCATCCCAGTATCCCGCCAGCCCTCTTTACTGTCTTCTCACATTGCTTGCCCACCTTAAGGTCATCTGATATGACTACCCTCAGGTCCCTTTCCATTTTGTTGTTGTTAGTATCTCACCCTCCCATTGTGTACTCTTCCCTGGGTTTTGATTCCCAGATGCATTACCTTGCACTTCTTTGCACTGAATCAAAGCTGCCATACATTTGACCATTCCTCCAACCTTGCCAAGTCCTTTGCATCCTTTCCACCCCACCTTCTGTATCGACCCTGTTGCGAGATCTTTGTGTCATCTGCAAAGAGACATACTTTTCCTTCAGTCCTTCTGCAATGTCACTTATAAAAACATAAGAGGAACTTTTCAGTACTGAACCTTGCAGTACCCTGCTAATGCCCCCCTTTCTTCAGAGTGAACTCCGTTTTACTATTACCCTCTGTGTCCTGTTGTCCAGCCAATGTTTTACCCAGGCTACCACTTTGGGACCCACTCAAGGCTAGCTAACTTGCATATTAATCTTTGTGTGTGATTGTGTTAAATGCCTTGCTAAATTCTAGGTAGGCCATGTCCACAGGCCCTCCCTGGTCTACTACTTTGGTCACCCAGTCAAAGAAATCTATCAGATTCATCTGACACAATCTTCCTGCTGTGAATCCATGCTGTCTTGGGTCCTGTGCCCCACTGGCCTCTAGGAATTCAACAGTTCTTTTTTTTAGAAATGATTCCATCATTTTCCCTACCACTGAGGTCAAACTAACAGGTCTGTAGTTTCCTGCCTCTGTCTTGCTCCCACTTTTGTGAAGAGGAATCACATCCACCCTCTTCCAGTCCTCAGGTACCACACCATCCTCCCATGATTTGTTAAAAGGGTAATCAGTGATGCCACTAGTCCTGCCCTTAGTTCTTTTAGAATTCTTGGGTGAATCCCATCAGGCCCCATTGCTTTGTCCACCTTCAGTTTCAAGAGTTCTTTCAGAACCCTTTCTTCTGTGAATGGACTGGTATTGACCTCCTATCCAGGGTGCTTCTAGTCTTTGATTCAGGTACCTCTCCTTCCTCTTCTTTTGTGAATACTGAGCAGAAGCATTTGTTCGGTATCCCTGCTTTTCACTGTCCCTCTCTGCACCCTCCCTTCCCTTTATTAAGCCTCACTATCCCTCCTTTGGTCTTTTTCGGCTCCTAATGTACCTATGAAGGTTTATCCTCCTTCTTAACTCCTTTGTTCCCATGGGCGCCATACAGCGTCAGAACCATCCATTGTTGATCCAACCCAAAATGGCCACCAGGAGCAAATGAGTTAACTGAGTTGGCTATCTTTTCCTCAGTTTGGGCCTTCGCTATTCTGACTGCCTTCCTCACTTCCTTCTGCTTTAATTGGTACAGTTGTCTGTCCTGCTCCTTCTGTGTTTCCTTATACTTCCTGAATGCTACCTTTTTCTTTAACCTTCCTGCCACCTCTTTTGAGAACCATAGTGTTTACCTTCATTTTGCTTTGTTGATTTGCTTCACACAAAGGCTTGTTGCCTCTGTGACGACTGCTTTGATTTTTCCCATTGTCCCTCCACCTCCTTCTTGCCTGTTTGCTAGTGCTTTTCTGAGGCATTCTCCCATTTTCCCAAAGTCAGCACTCCTAAAGTCCAATACTCTTGCTTTTGTATGGCTTGGCTCTATGGCTATGTTTATTGTGAACCACACTGTTTGGTGGTCACTTGTTCCCAGATGCTACCCACTTCTAAATCTGAGATCCTTTCTCCATCCTTTAGATCCAAGAAGCTAGCCAGTCCCTTTTGCAGAGTTGACAAAATCATGACCATTGTGACCATTTTGAACCTGGACTTTACCAGGTACCTGTTTAGCAGTCTGAGGTCTAGTATAGGCCGCCACTGCTCATTCTTTTTTGTCGTTAGGAAATATCTGGAATAGAACCCTTGCCCTCTTTGGTTGTGGGGACAGGCTCCACTGCTTTTGCCAACAGTAGGGCCTGTACCTTCTGCTCCAGTAGTTTTCTTTCTGAGAAGGGAGCTGGTGCAAAATATTTTAACCTTGGAGGAGGAAGGACTTGAAGCAAAGGAGACCCTGACTCACTATTTACAGGACCCACTTGTCTGTGGTTATTTTAACCATTCCTGGAAATAGTGGTTGAGTCTCCCCTACAGGGATGTGGAGAGGCAGCCTGAAGGGAAAAGTCAGGGTTCTGTTTTGCTTACTGCTGAGGCTGAGCAGATTGGGATCCTCTCCGAGAACCTTCTACCCCAAGCTCTGTAAAACCAAGTCTGCTGTGGTTGGTACTGCTGCTGGGAAACAGCCTGTAACTGAAAGAAAGGCCTCCTAAAGAGGACCTGCCCTGCCTCCCCTAGAATAAGATGAAGTTGAAGTGGAGGGCCTGTCTCTGGTCCAGCTGCTCCTAAAAAGCTTTATATTCATCTACTTTTTTCATATATGCCTCAGTCTGGGCACCAAAGAGAGAGTGACCTTGACAGAAAAGTCCATTGCCTTAGTTTGGGTGTTCTGGGTGAGGCTGGTAGCCCTCAGCCAGGCAAATCTTCTTAAAGCAATGGTACCAGCCATCCACCTTGCAGCTGTATCATTGGTGTTAGCTGCCATCTGAAATTGGTATTTAGAAGCCTCCAAGCCCAATTTTGCTGTGTCTAGCAGCTCTGATACTGTTAAAGAGGGGTTAGCCTCAGCATTGTCCACTACTGACTGCCAGAGAGCTTTTGATAAAGGGCTGCATAGGCCAGGTAGCTGGCTTGATGAATTGCCATGTATGCTGAAAGGTACCCTTTTTGCCATGCTGTCCACTTTTCTCGAATCCTTCTCAGGGGTGAGAGGATAAGGGAGTTTGGCTTTCTCACAGGCAGACTGCTGTACAATACCCTGGTGGTCTGGGTGACTAAAAGAAACTCAGCACCAGATCTTTCCGATACTTCTTGTCACACTTTTGTCTGTGGGTGTGACTGTATTGGGAGCCTTTAGGATTTCTAAAACATCCTTCTTAAAGAATTTGTAGATAGGCATAAGGAGCCTTTTGGAGGGTGTCAGCCCCATAAGTTCCATGTATTGTGCCTCCTCTTCATCCTGGATCTCTTCAGCTGTTTGCAGATCGGGGTCTCTACCATTTCTTAAAAAGAAAAATTAGAGAAATCCTCTGGGGTCTGGGAGGGAATCCAAAATCCTGTTCTGGTGACACCTCAGGTTCAATTACCTCTTCATCTTGGTCATCCTTGTCATATGCCAATGCAGCAGCCGACAAAGGGGTAACAACAGTTGCTTTTCAGCAGTAGTAATCACAGGCTGCTGAGGGGTAATAAACCCTGTAGCACCTGAAGTAAGGTGAAAGCCTGTGTCCAATCAGCAGGAGAAGGAGCATTAATAGGCACCTGAGGGACCCCTTGAGGCATTTCAGCCGGGTGTCAGTTTGTTGGGTTTTCTTTAATTTTTGGCAGGCACTGGGGAGACAGCCGGTTGATTGCCTCTCTTGCCAGAGCGCTCACCTGTATCAGGGGTGACTTTAGAGGCTCTGGAAGGAACTGCCACAGTCTTAGAGGGGTGGACTGGTTAGAGCCCATGGACCCCTCCTCTAGTTTTCTTTTAAGCCCTCTCTGTGTTTTCTACTGTCTTAACAGGGAAAGACTTACAAATATCACAGTCTTCATTGAAGTGTTGTTGCCCAGGCATCTGCCTTGTTTGTTGATCAAGCAAAGATCATGCTTGTCTCTGACATTATAGAAAACAGGAACCAGTAATCGACCAAAAATAGACTAAATTTAAATATTTGTGGTTGGTTTCAATAGAATAACGAGTTGGTTCAGGAACGATAAAGTGAAAAAACTATCGGTTCTGATCGGATCCGAACCGAGAAACTGCTGAGGAAAACCGATAGACCTCAGTTCAAAAGCAGTTAAAATTAAATAAAATTAAAGAATAAAGTAACAGAACCCTCTAAAAGGTTCGATTAAATAAAAAAGGTCGGTTGACCCTTGGTTCAAAGGAACATGAGGAACTGATAAATAAGTTTAAATCTAAAACTAATGAGGCATAAAATGCTAAAGAACAATGACTCTGGGCAGTAAGGAAAAATAAAACAAAATACTTACTTTTTTGCTCTATGCACTACATGAATCTGTCTTGATTGAAAGAGATCTCCAGGGTATCTGAACTTTGCAGCAGAGAGAAGAAATCTGAGGTAGAATGCGGGCAGTTGACACTGGGCAGTTTGAAAACAGGTGCACAAGCTAAACATTCCATGATCAGCATAGCATTTTTTCTCTTGGGGCAGTGCTGGCTTAAAGCAGCACTGCAACGAAAATGGTTAAAATTTGACCCCACCTTTGTTCTTCCTAATTGATGCCAGATGTCTTCCAGTTTATTTTGGTGGTGAAATTTTCAGTTTTCATTAACATTTAAGAATTTTATGAAAATTTTGAAGTAATTATTTCTCAAGAAAAAAGATGGCTGCCTCATTTTGCATATAAATAATATTGAGGACCCCAGGAGGTTAAGAGTCCAGACAAAAATTCAAATGTACAGTACACAGCATAGGAAGCACCCAGAAAACCCAAATCAACAGTTCTGCCAATATTGTTTATAACCATAGCAGAAAATTAGCTTTTGGAATAACTTTTTCATTGCACTGCTGCTTTAAGGAGCACTGCAAGAGTAATAATATTAGTGGATTCCTGGGGTTAGAATCTACTACTTCCTGACTGAGTTCCCATTCGTGAGCGAGGGACGAGGTCCAACTGAGGTTGTCTTCCAGGACGTTTGAACTCCTGGAACATGCATGGCAGTTAGGATGAGACCATTCTGAATTGCCCAGTTCCACACCGCATTGCCTCCTTGCATAGGGGTATGACCGGTGCCTCCTGCTTGTTGATGTACCAGACAACTGACATATTGTCCATCTGGATCAGCAGGGTTCCATTTGACAGAATGGACTGAAAGGCCTGGAGGGCATAAAGAACTGCCCTCATCTCCAGAATGTTGATGTGGAGTGCCATCTCCAACTGGGACCACGAACCCTGGGTCTGATGGTTCCCCAGGTGGGCCCCCCAACCCAGACAGGAGGCATCTGTGGTGAGGGTCCACAGTGGTGGGGAACTTCTGAATGGAAGGCCCTGGGAAGGTTCAGAGGATCTAGCCACCAAAGAAGATCCTTCTTGATTACACTGGAGACTAGAACCGGATGGACCAGGTCGTCCAAGCGCTGATCCCACTGGACACGCAAGGTCCACTGGGTGATCCCTCATATGCAACCTGGCAAATGGGACCGTGAAGATGGAGACGCATCAGGCCCAAGAGGCATAGCCACGCTCTGGCTGGAAGGTATCTGGAAGAGGTCAGTAAATTGGCCTGCTTTCGAATGGCCTCCACCCTGTCTGGGGGAGGAAGGCTTTGCATTGGACCATGTCCAAGATCGCTAATGAAATAAAGGTTCTGAGAAGGGTAAGAGTTGACTTGGGGAAGTCAACTGTGATAGCGAGTGAGAAAAAGGTTCAACGTGCATGAGAGGGCTTCCAGAAGACTGTCCCTGGACAGGGCTGTCAAAAGCCAGTCGTCTAGGTAAGGGAAACTGCTATCCCCTAATGGCACAAGGCACTACCACCACCGCAAGGCACACTAAAGACCTGAGGTACTAAGGAAAGGCCAAAGGGAGGGCTGTAAATTGGAAGTGTTCCCTTGGAAGCAGAAATGCAGGAAGGCGGCAGTGGCCCAGGAACACCGGAATATGCAGGTAAGTATCCTGCATATCCAGTGCACAAAGCCAATGGTCCTTCTGCAGAAGAGGCAGGAGGCTCTGCAGTGTCAGCATGTGAAACCTTTGTACTCCACATGAAGGTTTAGACTGCTGAGATCTAAGATGGGTCTGAGGTCGCCCGGCTTTTTCGGGACCAGGAAAAAGTAGGAGTGAAATCCCTTCCCTCATTGGCGCAGAGGACTGGCTCTATGGCCACCTTCTGAATTAGAGACCGATTTCCTCCTTGACCAGAGGAACCTGGTGTGGAGAATAAGATGAGTGACTTGAGGGAATCGGAGGAACTCCAGAAACTCAAAGTGTGTCCTTTGAAACGAGCTGTAGTACCCCATCGTCTGAGGTCATGTCCCTCCACTCCTGTGCATGGAAGGCAAACCTTCCTCCAATGGCTCCTTGCCCACAAGCGAGAGGAGGAGGAGGGGTAGCCAGTCTGGAAGCGGAGGGTCGAGGGGTCCCCAGACCCACTCTGAGACTTGGGCGGGGAAGAAAAGGTAGGACCCATGGACTTTCTTCTTCCCTGTCATCTAGTGAAGGGTTGTTTACTCTGCCTTTTGTCTGACTCCGAAAGGGCTGTTTTCTCTGAAATCCAATCGGTACATGGACCTCAGGGACTGGCCACTGTCCTGAAGGCCCATGATGATATCTTTGGTGTCCCTCCATAAAGCACCGAGCCCTAAAAGGGCATCCTAAATTGCAGCCTGGACATCATTAGAGAGGCCAGAAATGTGAAGCCAAGCATGTCGCCCAAGAGAAACTGTGGTGGAGGAGGGCTACTATCCACACAGTGTCATATGTAGCCTTTAGCACATGTTGACACAATATTTTAGACAGGCACAGGTATTTGACCAACTCCTCCTTGAACTCCGGAAAGATTCTGTGGCCCGGATATGGGACTCAAGCTGCCATAGTCACTTTCTGGAGCGAGACCATATGCTATCGTAAACTGATGGAGAGCGGAGGCGCCGTAGCGGAAGAATAAACTTTTGCCATACTAGTTCAGCTGCCGGGATTTCTTGTCTGGGGAGAGATGCTCATGTGCTTCGGAGTGGCCGAGCAATCATGGTCCGCAGCAATAACAATCAAATCGGCTTTGGGGTGGAGTCCAAGAAGAAAACCTCCTCTGGAGCATGGCAGATCTGGGCCACCTTCTTAGGGACTGCTGGAATGGAATGTGGCAGCTGCCAGATGGTACTGGTGAGGTCTTCATGAGGGCTGTACATGGGGGACAGGGATAGGGAAGCTGTCTCAAGATCTAAATGCTCAGCGAGGCACTCCTCTAGGATCCTGTTCCTCTGTATTCCAGCCTTAGACTGCTGGATAATACGAATAATTCTGTGAATAAAGGATACTCAGGAGGGGACTTAGGAGAATTCTTCCTCAGCCATGGAAGAAAGTTCATCTGAAGAATCCTTTGAGGAATCTCCCCAGAAAGAGAGGATTCATCCTCAGGAGGCTCAAAATCAGGAAGAGTGACCTCCCTAGGAGTGGACCCCAATACATGCACCGCTGAACGAACTGACCTAAGGGGACGACAAAGAACATGGGGAGAGAAACCACTGGAGCTGGCAGGTGTTTTTCTAAGTCAGACACCAGCTCAGACCTAGCCTCCTTCCACCAGGATTAGACCAAGCTTTAAAAAATCTTACTGCGGGGATGCAGGGGAAGGAGGAGGTGGAGGAGGTGGGGAGGAACATGGGCGGGTGGATAGTGGTAGCTAGGTGCACCCAGACCATGGAAATGATGCTGATGGCGATAATCCTGATAAGAGGGTACCCTGGATACTGGTACCCAAATAGATAGAATGGGGTAGATAGTCTGACGAAGGGCCCGACAGAGGATAAGCCGACATCAGCCCATGGGAGAAGAAGCCTGGAACGTGAGGACGGGAAGGTCCAGGTGTGAATCCTGCAGAAGGGTACCTGACGCCAGAGGAGCTGATGTCAGGGAAATCGCCATCAGACCAGCCGCATGTAAGTAGAAAGTGTCAGGCCTGACAAAACTACAACTTGGCGCAGGATCGGACGCGAGGGCCCCGACGGAGGAGCCGACTAAATGCACGCCGGGCCTCTGACGATGGGTGAGGCAGAGCTGACGTGAGAAGGCCCAACAGAGGGTCCGACGACCCAGACAGTGGGGCAGAGACTCTGGGGGGTTCGGTGTCAGAGCCTCCAGTCTGGAGCATTCTAGAGGCGCTTGGGAGATCGTCACTGGGATGGGTGAAGGAGAACCACCTCTAGGGATCCGTTCCCTCCTCCATACCTGATGTGACCACTAGGGCCAGAGGAACCACCTGGGAAGGTGGGAGGAAGGTTCCCCAAGAGAATTCTGGGGGATTGATGGCTGGCAGCCAAGTGGTGCTCAACTGGACATCAGGTTAGATTGTGTGAGCCCCGACGGAGAGCAAGGTCCTGGCGGAAGTCAGAGATGGTTGGCTGATCAGACATGAGAGTTACCAGGTAGTGGAGGAAGAACCTCGACCAACTTATCAGTAGAGGCTAGGCAAGTCCCAACTGAATCCTTGGGATTCAGCTTTACTGCTGATGGGGTGGGCTCCCAGAGAGCCAGTGGCCAATTATCAGCAACAACCGGCATTCACCAGAGGAGTCAGTGGAGAACTTACCAGTAGAGATCGAGAGAAAGGCAGAAGTACCTGGAGAAGCCCCAAGCATGGCCTGGAGAACCACAAGGGCAGGCGACAGGGGAACTTACTGGATTGAGAGTCTGCTGGAGTCCCCTCAGTTCGATCCTCCGAGCACTCCTTCTCCTGATGCTTTTCTTTTCTTTTTCTTTTTTTTGGAAGTAGGGGAAGATGCAGTGCCCCTCAGCTTCTGCATCTCTTTCTCGAGTGAAGCCATTCTGGACTTCAAAATGGGCTTCCAGGTCCTGCTGTCTCCTCTTACGAGTGGCCTGACTGAAGGGCTGACAGTCTGAGCAGGCTGCGTGTCATGGTCTGGGCCCAAGCAAAGAGGCATCAAAATGGCGTCCTTATGAGAGACCTGGGCACTTCTCACTTCTTCTTCAACACTGTAGGCAGTGGAGAAGACATTAAAGAAATTACCAAAGGGCAGATAAAGGGCAAAAAGCAGGCCAAAAATGGCGATCGACTGAGCAAGTGTAACTGTGAGGTACTATGCACAGAACTATCATGGAAAGAACTGAGGGCGGGCGTGGGGGACCAACCACTATATAGGGTCATGCTATGTCTGGTGGGCGGTCCCCTGCCAGGCATTGCTGGAAAAGTTTGCTGTGCGGTCCTAACACCGGGGCACAGTCCTATCCCGATGACCTACTGCAGGAATCCTTTTGAAGTAAAATCTGGGGGTTGACAAGCAGTGGGAGATGTATTAAAATGGGCCCCATGCCCTGTAGAGTCTGATAAAGATGCCAGGCTTTGGCCATTTCCTCCACAGAGTAAATCCCCTTGTAAATCTGGGGATTATTCCCCTGGAGGCTCAGTGTTTTTGATTTGTCCTTATGCTTTTTGTCTACTGACGCTTTCCAGGCTTAGATGTGGGAGGGCAGTGGCATGTCTTTCTTTATAAGGCTTCTTAGCAGGCACCTCATCAGTGACCTGGTATGATTTTCTTTTAGTAGTTGGCACTTCATCAGTACCTTTGGAAGTCTTAGGCTTAACAGGCACTTCATCAGCACCTTTGTTTTCACTTTTCCCTTTAGATGGTACTTCATCAGTACCCTCATTGCTACTATTTTTAGGCTTAGAAGGTACTTCATCCGCACCCCTGGTCAGGGCCTTTGTTCTTAGAAGTCCTCTCATCGGTAGCCTTAGGTCTTGGCTTAGAAAGTGAAGAGGACCCTTCCTCTGAAGCCATATTTCTTAATCTTTCTGGTCCGTTTCTTAGAGTCTTTGAACAAAATTTAGAGCAAAGTGAACAGTAATGAGCTGGACTTATGCACTGTAAACACAGGTCATGGGTATCAGCTTTGGCTACAATTCTGTGGCACTTTATACAATTTTTAAAACCTGTGTGTCCAGTCCTCTTTTGGCTTTTCTGACATGCCAATTTGTCAGAAACACTGAAATTATCGGTTCCCAATAGGAAGTAGTGAAACAATAGTTGGTTCCCTTGTGGTAAAGAACCATGATTTAAAACAGTAGAAATGTGAAAAAAACTAAGAAAAATAGCAGTTCCTGGTAAAATTAGGGAACCGCTATTAAAATAAACTTAAAACCATCGAAAACTATAAATGTGGTACAGTTTTACCTCAGATAAAGAAAAAGCAAATAGGATGCTGGGATGCATAGGCAGGGGCATCACCAGCAGGAAAAGGGAGGTCATAGTTCCACTGTAGAAGACACTAGTGAGGCCCCACCTGGAGTACAGTGTACAGTTCTGGAGACCTTACCTCACGTAAGGACATAGACAGGGTAGAGAAGGTTCAGAGGAGAGCAACAAAGATGGTACATGGATTGCATCACAAGTCCTATGAGGACAGGTTCAAGGAACTGAACATGTACTCCTTGGAGGAGAGAGGAGAGAGAGGGATATGATAGAGACATACAAGTATCTTAAAGGGAGGAACAGGGTGCAGGAATACACTATTTTTAAGCGAAAAGATATTCCAGGACTAGAGGGCATGGGATGAAGTTGGAGGAGGACGATTCAGAGGAAGCGTGAGGAAGAATTTCTTCACAGAATGGGTGGTGGACAAGTGGAACACCCTGCCAGAGGAAGTGGTGGGGGCTGGAAACAATCACGGGATTTAGAATGCATGGGATAGACATAAAGGAATTCTGGAGGTCAGGGATAAGGGGCAACAGGCTTCTAGGAAAACATAAACTGAACTTACAAGCTCCAAATGGGCAGACTGGGTGGGCCATAGGCCCTTATCTGCCGACACTGTCTATGTATCTATGTATCTATAAAAGGAACCATGGGAAAAAGGAAAAACACGGTTCCCGGAACCAGCTGGGAACAACTAAAACCCATCAAAAACTAAAAAGAACAAAATACTCACTGACTCAGCACAAAAGTAAAGTTTAAGGGCCAAAAACTGGTTTTCTTAGGATGAGAGAGAGCACCTCAGAGGCAGTGTTTCTCAGTCAGTCGGAGAAAAATTCTGGTGCCCTCTCTGGCCAGACTCCTCTCAGCACACCCTCCAACTCTCTGGCTAATTCACTTAGTTAATTATCACAGTCTCCACCTCTGAGGCAGTTCAACCTAGTCAGCTTGCTGCACATTGTTACTGATGCTAAAGGACCCTGGGGTGAGAATTACTTTGTGACAGAGGACTTCCTCCAGGTCTCAAACAGCATACAGGACCACTCTCATTTCTACAACATTGATGTGTAGATGGGACTCCTCTTGGGTCCACACTCCTTGTGCTGTGGAAATCTTGGCAGTGAGCTCCCCAACCGAGCAGAGATGCATCCGTCGTGATGGTAATCTAAGATTCTGGTGGGGCAAAGGAGACCCTGAAGAAGGTTGACCTCCTAAATTCACCATGCAAGTGACCTCTTCAGAGGCTCTGTCACCTTGATGGAGTAAGACTATGGATGTGCAATTGGAGACCACTGTGTGCTGAGCATCCACTGGGTGGTTCTCATATGCAGATGAGCTAGAGGTACCATGAATACTGATGAAGCCATGAAGCCTAACATTCGCTGCAGCGAATGAGCTTAACTGGTTTCTTCTCCTGATGTGAGCCAGATCTAGAGAATGTTGTTTCTCCTGTCCTCCGGAAGAAAGCCCTCACCTTGGCAGTGTCTAGCAGGGCCCCTATGAAGAGGAGCAGCTGAGAGGCTTGAAGCTGTGACTTTTCCAGGTTCAGCAGAACCTCCATGGAGGTGAGAACTGAGAGGATGTGGAGACTGCATCCTGAGTCTCCTGCCTTGACAGGCTTGCGGTAGCCAGTTGTCTAGGTATGGGAAGACTTGAACACCAAGCTTTCTGAGGTGTGCAGCAAGGACTGTAAACACTTTGTAAAGACTCTAGGCACGAGGAGAGCCCAAGGTCAAAACTCTGAATTGGTAATGTTCTCCCAAGGCCACAAAACGGAAGTACTTGCGATGACTTGGGTGCACCAGAACATGCTGGTAGATGTCTTGCATGTCTAGGGATGCCGCAGGCATGCTGTCGGAGAAGTGGAAGTAGTGTTCCCATGGAGACCATCTTGAACTTTTCCCAGAACAAAAACTTGATCGCTTTCTGAGGTCGAGAATGGGGTGCATGCCGCCTGTCTTCTTTGGAAAAAGAAAGTAATGGGAGTAGAATCCTGTGTACCATTCCTCTCAGTGAACTACTTCCACTGACCTGTTGTGAAGCAGGCCTTGAATCTCTGAAGTGAGAAGGTCTGACTGAGTGGAGGAGAGACTGTGCTGCCACTTGGGTGGACAATCGGGAAATCTCCGAAAGGTTGAGAAGTACCCTTCCCAGATAATCTGGAGGACCCATTTGTCTATTGTGATAAACTGCCATTGGCTGTAGAATTGAGTCAGACAACCACCCACCACGAGGAGAGGTCCACCCCAGGCAGCTAAGGTGAGACCTGGGCCAATGTCTTAGAAGGTGGCACTGGGCGTTTTGGCCCTGCACCTTCTGCTGCATTTTCTTTGCAGGTAGGAGGTTGGTGTCTTCCTGGGCTCCTCAGCCTCTTCCTCAAAAGGACTACCTGTTGTGAAAGGGCTGACAATTCCTGCTCCTTTGGGGTGCTGAAGGAGCTGGCATGGCTGTTTTAATAGCAGTTCTGGATTTCTGAGGCGGCCTCTAGGCTTGCTCTACCTGAGGCCAAACAGATAAGAACCATCGAAGTGACATTCATGACCTGCTGTTGAGCATCAGAAGAAACCCTGATGTTCTAAGCCAGAAGTGCCATCTGATACAGATTCCAGCGCAGCTGCTCTGTTAGCAGTGTCGTAGGCATCCATGTAAGTTTTAAGCTGATGACTATTGGATTCTATGCATTGAGAAATAGTCTGCAGAAGCTCCCTTTTGGAGTCGGACTCTGGGAGAAACTCAACAACAGATTTGAGAGAGTTCCAAAGGATGTATTCATACTGGGAGAAGTGTCCCTGATAACTTGGCAATACAAATGACCAGAGTTGTGGCTGCAACACCCATTTCCCTAGGGTACCAAACTTAAGAGATTCTTTATTGATAGGGTGCGCTGATGTCTCCTGGGGGAGAACAGCTTTGTCATTCTCAGCAAGGATGACCATAGAGTCTGCGATGGGTTGTGATGCTAAGAAGGGTCTCCTTGGGAGAGACATGCTTCCTATATGCATTTGGCCACAGAAGGAATAAGAGCAGGCCTCACCCACACTGTTTGAGACAAAGCCTCGAAGTGGGGGAACCCGAAGGCATAAGACTCTTTGGAACATTAGAAATATGAAGGAACTCAAGGCGTAACAGCCTCCTGGGTCTACAGAAGAAGTTTGCAGAGCTAGGACTGCTCCCATGTTCTTGAGAAGAGACTGGCAGGAGAGGTCTTCAACCAGGGGTTCTGCTGGGAGAGAGGGTTTCTCCTCCAAACTATAAAACGAGTCATCATCATCATCTTCAGAGATAATAAAATCAGGATCGGACTTGTCATGTTCCACATCCACCCTGAAAAGTCAGGAGTTGCTCCTGTAAGGCCGAAACCTGGCCTAGGCAAGGGATAGACAGGCGACACGGGACTGACATCAGACCAGGCACGAAGCACCTGGCGCTGCATGTGGCACTGAAGCACCTGGCTGCATGCAGCGCTGAAGGCCCCAGTGCCACATGCGGCAATCAAGAACACAGCACCACACGTGGTACCGGCGACCCGCGCCAAACGCAACACCGAAGGACCCGTGCCAAATGTGGCACCAAGGGCTCTAGAAATGGCACCCAGGGAAGCCTGCCAGACCTGGAAAAAGAGGGGAAGGGAGTGGTACTCGTGCGCCCCTGCAAAAAAAAAAAGAGTGATGGGGAGGCATGTGGAACTAGTACTGGAGGAGCCTCACCGGTGAGGGAAGGGATTCCGCGCCGGCACCCAGCGCGATCCCACCCCACAGGCCCATCCGTGGCCCAGCAGCCCCTGACTCGAAAGCCCCAGAACTGGGTACACTGGAAAGGGCAGACAAGACAATCACTGTACTCACAGCACCATAAGGCCCAGTGATGAAACTGCCCACCGAAACCCCTCCAGAGGACAGAGAGGGGCTCTGGTGCCAAGGGTCCAGGCCATCAAGAAAGGAGGCCACCGGGGAACCAGGAGGGTCTACCATTCTCGACTACTGGAGGCTTACTAACAGGCGTATTAGCAGGTGACCTCAAGTGGTACAGATTCTTCTTTACCACGGGAAGAGGAAGAACTTGAGGCCATGTGGCGCCGGGTCTGCGACCTGGATTGGGAACAGGCCTGCTTCGCTTTGTGTCTAAGGAGGACTGTCCATCTGCCTGAACTCCAGACTGTCCATGGTCAGACCTTCCTCCTGAGAAGGCGGTGGACTGGACACAGCCCCGCTGCCAGAGCAGCCCTCCAATGAAGCATCCCTACCATCACTGAGACTGTCCATGGCTGACTCCGTCGAGGTATGGCTCAGAGAAAGATTCTTCTTCTTTTTTTTTTAAACAACAAAGAGAAAGAGAATGATAATGCTAAAAATGAACTGAACGACTAAGATGCTGTCATACAGATGTGAAGTTTGACTCCTGGCAGGCGACGGACGTCATCACTGAAGCGCACTCGACGGTGGGAAAAAAGGAACTGAGGCGGTTGAGGGTCAATGCTGAGGTAGCCTACACAGGCGTGAGCTAATCTCGCGGTGCTGTGGATGCTGGTCCTACCATGGCGCCGGCCTTCCTGAAGATCTTTGGCCTCCACAGGGTCCCAGTGCCTCTGGCTTGAACCCTTAGTATGAATAAATAGTGAAGACTTTCAGTCCAGTAAAATCGTAATTCTGTGCAACTGCAATGACATTCTACTACAGGTGTGAAAAATGTAGTTATCTACCTACCATAATTCTTGATCTTTCTGTATATCTTCACCATTCATAACTGGTGGGGTTCTAGCCAAGGCGAGGAACCCCACGGGAAGCTGGCTTTAAGAAAAAGCTTGACTGCTTTAAGAAGGAGGGACAAAATCGAGGAACAGCACCACCTCGAGGTTGATGCATTGCATGGCGCTCGTGGGTTGGCCAGTAATCGATGCCATCCTTTCCACTCCCTCAGTTCTGATAGCTGGAGAGGAAAACCAGAAAAGAGAAAAACAAGGGTGAAGGGTGGGCAAGAGCCCAAAGGGACAGTAAAAGGAAAGGATATAAACTGAAAAGGAATAAGTCGACAAGAGAGGACAGTTTTTTTTAAATTGGGGCCTAGGAGGGTCTGGATTGGGGCCCAACCCTGGACAGGAACCCAGAAAAAAAGAAGAAGAAATAGGAGAGAAGAAGAAGAAGAAGAAAAGGAGAGAGAGAGAAGAGAAGAGAAGAGAAGAGAGAAGAAAGAGGATACTGATGTGAGGATGAAATATACTTCCCTACTCCGTTCCCTGTGGACCGGACCAACTTAAGTCAACCGACTTTGCCCTCTTGTAAAAGCGACTTCGCCTTCCCTTTTTATTTTGGAGAGCCTAAAGGTGTAGCTCAGAAACTGTGTATCCCAACAAGGAGAGGGAATCTTAACCCTCACCTGCAAGAGGGTTGGCAGGAGACATGTTGACAAGAATAACAGTTTAGGGCCACTAGGAGAACAGCAGGTTTTAGCGCCCCTCTCCTTCCATTATCGGGCTGGGGAGCCCAAGAGATAATCCCTAGCCAAAAATCACCTTAGTGCCCTCAAGGACCCGGGTAGGCAGGATAAACCCTAAGTCTTTGCACCATCGAAGAGGTGATATTACAGGACAGGACCCGATAGAGCTTTTCTGGGCCTTAAAGTATAGCAGTGGACTCCGAGGGGCCCACTCTTAGGAAAGAAGATGATATATTGGGGCCCCAGGGCTCTAGTCCTGACAGAGGACCAGGGAAGGTACCTGTAACAGAGCTGAAGAAAGACCTGAGGCTGTCTGTTGCAAAGAGGGCCCCAGGGAACCAAGGAAAAAGGTCCAGAGCCCCTACGCCCTCCTCCTCCTCAGAAGGGTCCTTTTGCTTCCGAGAAGAGGCAGGGGCCCAGAGGTACCAGTGGGACTGAGCCCACAATCTGCCTCAATTGGGAGGAGGGGAGGACAAGCAGGGAACAGGCACTGCTCAGAGGCTGAGGCCCATGAGGGGATGGAGGGTGGGAAGAAACAATTACTCACCATAGTAATGTTGTTTCTTCTAATGGAGTCTTGCTGTATTCTGATTATATGTAGTTAGCCTCAGCACTTGAACTGCTCCAGAGAGGAAAGGGTTAACTCTCACGCCAGGGCACAGAACATTGAGCTTGAACTTAGTTTTCAAACCTCTGTCTCTGGTACTTCTCAGTGTAACTGTCAGAGTCTTACGAGCACTATACTTACTAGCCATTAAAAACAGAAATGTTTTTTTAATTTTAAGCCAAAGGGCAATGAACAAAATTTTGGGTCCAAAAGACTAAAGTAGAAAACCCTAAAAGAATCCAAGCAGATAGTGAGTAACAATAACATATTTAAAATGAGAACAAAAACCCTTCTAATAAGGAGAGGTGACACAGGTACCTGCCAACCCACATCCCAAAACAACTAGGTTCTAAGAGGGAGGGAGGAAGGAGGTCAGAATACAGCAAGGATCCATTAGAAGAAACAACATTACTACGGTGAGTAATTTTTCTTCAAACAACATGAAATCTTGCTGTGCTCTGACTATATGTAAACTACCAAGCAGTAGCCCCTTGGAGGAGGAGTTACAGAACCTATTCTGGGAACAGGCTCTGTAGTATAGCATCACTTCTTGACTGGATGTCGAGAAAATAATGCTTGGTGAATATGTGAACAGTTTTCCAGGTGGCTACTTCACAGATTTCCACTAAGGGTATGTCTCTAGGCTGCAAGCAAAGCAGCTGTACCTCTAGTGGAGTGAGCACTCAGGCCTGAGGGTGGCTCTTTCCCCAACTTTGAATAACAGAATTAGATACAGGAGACAATCACCTGGCAATAGTTCTTTAGTGGCAGGTTTACCTTTTCCACTTCTCCATAAGTGAGAAACAGCTGTGAACAGTCGTTTCTATGGGCCTTAGTGTGCTCTATGTAATAACTGAGGGCCTCTTCACATCAAGACTGTGTAGTCTTCTCTCCCAGAGGAAGAATGATCAGTAAAAAATACAGGCAATGACACAGACGGATTCAAATGAAAGTCTGATACCACCTTGGGAAGGAACTTTCTGTTTGTCCGAAGGACCACCTTGTCCCTGTGAAATGAAATGAAATCAGGTTCCACTGATGTAATTCACTGATTCTCCTGGCAAAGAATAGCTACCAGGAACCCAGTTCTCCAAGTCAAGTATTTAAGCTCAGCTGAAGATAATGGTTCAAAAGGGGGCTGCATAAGCTGCAATACAGATATTCAGGTTCCAAACAGGGTAGGCTCCCGAAAAGGAGGATTGATATGAGCGAGACCTTTGAAAATTCTTGAAAACTGGATGGGAGGCTAGGAAAGAGCCCTTCCAGCAGAAAGGAAGGCAGAGATAGCTGCCAGATGAACTTGAGAGTGGTACGCTGAGGCCTAAACTGTTAAGATGCACCAAATAATCTAAAGCAGTGGCAATGTCGCTGAATCTGGCTGAATATGCCTCTGAGAATACCAGAAACAAAATCTCTTCCATTTGGAATTGTAAGTTTTCCTAGTAGAAGGTTGTCTACTAACCTTAAGAATGTCCAAGACTGACTGGCTTGCATATTCTAGCTCCTCAAAAGCCAAGCTTTGAGTCTGAGAGTCTGAAGGTTGGGATACAGTATCCTCCTGAGAGGATGTTAGGAGATTGTTCTGTCTGGGAAGACAAATGGGAATTGTCACTGACATAGACAACAGCAGGGGGTTGCAAGGCTGCCTGGCCCAGTCTGGAGCCACAAGAATCACTGTGCAAGGCTGAGATCTGCTCTTGATCAGTACTCTGAACACCAGAGGAAAGAGAGGAAAAGCATACAGAAACCTGTTTGTCCAATCCAATAGGAGAGCATCTTGAGGAACAGACCCTAAGAGGGGTCTGCAGCAAAACAGAGGAAGCTGGTGATTGTCTGTGACTGCAAATAGGTCTATCTCTGGGGTGTCCCATCTCCTGAAAATGATCTGAAGGATTAGAGGATTCAGGGACCACTCGTGGTGACCCTGAGAAATTCTGCTGAGTGCATCTGCCAATACACTGTCCTTCCCTGAGAGATGCACAGCTATCAGGAAGCTTGAAGCCGAGGACCGAGTGCCCCCTGCTTGTTTATGTACCACATTGTTGTGGTGTTGTCTGTCCTGATCTGCACCACTTTTCCTTGAATTGTGTTTGAGAATGTCTGAAGGGCTAGAAAGACAGCTCTGGGTTCCAGAATATTTATGTGTAGGAGAGACTCCTGATGAGACCATGTTCCCTGAGCAGTGAGCTGATCAAGATGGGCTCCCCATCCCAACAGGGAACCATCCATAATGAGAATCACTGTAGTGGTCTGACTGAGAAAGGACACCTTGCCTCATGTTGTCCTCCTCCAGCCACCACTGGAGAGCTTGAAGCAGAGCCTGAGACACTGGAATTAACTTGGAAAGGGGTCTTTTTCTGAGACTAAAAGGACCTTAGATGGAACTGAATGTCTCTCATTTGAAATCTTGCCTTGCACCACTGCAGTGGAAGCTGCCATGTGGCCTAGTAACTAAAAAGTGCCTGGCTGGTTGAGATACTAATGGACGAAAGGAAGAAGCCAGGTTGTAGGACTTTGCTCTTGAGAGAGGAAGAAAGGCCTTTGCCTGAATAGTGTCCAGCTCCACTCCTATAAATGTGAGAAGCTGGGCTGGTTCCAGAACAGACTTTTCTAGGTTTAGGATGAACCCAAGGAACCCAGAAGCTTTTGAGTGACCTCTAGAGCTGACTTGACTTGGTCTGAGGACTGACCCACTATGAGCCAGTCATCCAGGTAAGGAAACAGCAAGATGCCTCGTCTCCTGAGAAAGGCCACCACTACTGCCAGACACTTGGTGAACACCCTTGGGGCAGATGTTAGGCCGAAAGGCATTGCTCTGAACTGGTAGTGACCTGAGGGCAACTCGAACCTGAGGTACTTTCTGTGGGAATGTCTGATAGGTATGTGAAAGTAGGCACCCTTGAGATCCAGGGAGGCTAACCAGTCTCCTGGTCTCAGAGAGAGGAAGAATTATTCCCAGAGTCACCATCTTGAACGTTGACTTTAGTATATGTCTGTTCAGGTATCTTAGGTCTAGGATGGGTCGCCACTCCCTGTCTTTTTGGGTAAGGAAGTATCTGGAATACAGTCATTTTCCCCGCGCTGATGGGGTACCCTCTCCACTGCTCGCAGAAGCAGTGAAGAGGAGACTTCTGCCTCTAGGGCATCTGTTTCCAAAGGAGTGAGAGAACTGAAAGACTGCTCTCATTTTGGGGAACCTTTTAAAACTGAGAGCAAGCCCTGGCTCACTACCTATAGGACCCATTTGTCTGAAGTAATAGACTCCAGACCTGGAAATAGTGAGCCAGCCTGCCCCCACTGGAACTGAGGAGGCGACCCTGACTGACACCTCAGGGTGTCTGTTTGGCAGGGGCTTAGCCTGAGTACAAGATGGAGTTCTGGTCATCCCCTTCTGCCTCTTCCCTAAAGAATCCCCTCTGTTGCAAGGAAGGGAAGCCTGAGCTTGGTAGAAAGGCCTGTGGAAAGGCCTGCCACTGCCAGCCCTGGATTGCTGCCTTTGAGGAGTGACCTGCTTCCTTTGGCTGCAGCACTCTTTTATTTTTTCACAATAATCTTTATTAAGTTTGACAGCAATAAAGACGGACATGCATACACCCCAGGGGTTGATCCTGGTCCACAACCCCAAACTGGCTGTGGTCATTATGTACAAAAGAAACTATGTACACACACAGCTGCAATGTGCCCTCCATCCTTACATATTACATATCTTTGTCAAGTTATAGCCTGGGGTAGGCAACTAAACCTCTATAATAAGAAGCAACAGTAATCAGTTAATTGCCCCGCCTCTGCATGAAGCTTGTTAAGATATCCCTTGACGAGTAACAAATCATAGGAGGAGCTTGCACCTGTGTCCCTGGAAAAGAGACAGAGTCCCCCACCCTCTGACATTTGGCAGATCATTGTATTCCTGTAGTATCAACCTACTATGAAAGCATTTGAGAGTATTAGTACCCTTTCACAAAAATAAAAACACAGAAAAAAATACTTTCTATGTAAAAGTACATCTATATTCCAACTGTTAGTCCTCAGCTAATCGCAACCAGACAGACAGACCTGCATTTGATCACTTTCAACTTGTACTGAATAGACTGCCTCCATTACCATCCACCTTTTACTATATAGCCCTTTCTTACCCTCTATGAGCATTTGTCTCTTAATTCTTTCCAGTACCCTCATAAGATCTCTCACCCACTGATCATAAGTATAGGTGAGGTCACTTTTCTAATGCTTTAAAACAAAGGATTTGACTAGGGCAGACATTAAAGAGAGATGATATTTAACCGTAGCCCCTGAAACCTAGGCCATGTCACCCAAAACACAAATCCTTGGCATTATAAACTGAGTAGTTTAGTATGGGGTCCATGTTTTGTTTGATATTAACCCGTAACGGCTGTATTTTGAAATAATCCCACATCATGTGCAGAATACCCCTGGTCTCGTACCACATCTAAAACACAGGTCTGTCCATCTAAGGCGTCGAGCACATAGTTTAACAGGGATGTAATGCATGTTGGAAGAAATAAAAAACTGCATAATCTTATATTTGGGTATAGGTATATGTTTACAACTCTTCCATATATCTTTCCAATCAGGCCTCAGTGGAGCTATACTCTTGTCCCAATATAGAGCCTGCACGGGGAATCAGGACTCACAAAGTCCAGTAGCACCTATAAACTTGTGAAAGAGGGTTAAGTGTATAGCTTACCTCCTTTAACTTTTCCCAGGTGAATGTTTTTTCTGGGGATCCCCAGGTCCTCTCAGCACTCTCCCCACTAGCTTAGTAAGCTGTAACTTTTGTAAAATTCATATCTCACACCTGGATAGAAGAACCACCCTATCATCGATTATAAAGTCTGCTAAGTTGAGACCAACCAATGTAGCAGCCCATTGTTTATTAATTATCTGTCCCCAAGACGAGAGTTAGGTTACCCAGAATAGGTTGGTCTCAAGCTCTCATTTGGTCCTTTCTCTGTGCCGTGGTTAAGAAGGACCACCAAGCGGATTACAGTTTTATCGACTGGGGTCAGCTTTACCTTATTAGGTAGTCCTTCTGAGTTAGAAAAAGCAACGCCTCTGGGGATAAACCTATGTCTTTTAATATCTGCCTCTCCATATGTAGCCAGGTTGGCGCATATCCCTCTCCCTCCAAATTTCTACACCACCGTCCCATTAAACCCAATTGCCCAGCCACATAATATAAATGAAGGACTGGAAGTTTAAGACCCCCATGTGTTGTGGAAGACGTATAGTAATGTGCTTTTTCCTGGGAGGCTTAGAGTTCCACAGAAATTCAGATATTAGTTTTGATTTTGATAAACCATAGTTTAGGGATGTTGTATGGAGCCAGGTGAATTGGGTACAACAATCTAGGCAACAGGTTCGTTTTGGTCAATCCCAGCCTAGCTGTGAAATTCAAAGGAACTTTACTCCATCTAAGTATGTCACTTCTAATTTTGTGAGCAATTTCCTATATTTGCTTCCACCCCTTCCTCTGTATTTGTAGTGATCCATATGCCCAAATATTTAATCTTTTAGGGACCCAGTGAATTTGCAGCGGTTCAAATCTGCTTTATAAATATTAGGGGTGAGAGGAAGAACTTGAGTTTTGCTCAAATTCAATTTGTAGTTCGAAACTTTAGAAAATTGCCTTATAATTTCTATAGCTCGTTTAAAACTCTCTGCCAGATCTTGTAAATGTAATAGTATGTCATCCATAAAAACAGAGAATTTAAGTTCCTTCCCCACAACAATTCCCTGTGTTGCAGAATCTATATTAATCACTTTTAGAAGGGGTTCCAAATAAATATTAAACAAAATTGGTGATGGGGCATCCCTGTCTGGTCCTGTTGTCTAACTGAATCTCCTTGATACATACCCATAACATAGAACCCTGGCTGTGGGGCTGCATATATATTTTAAGCCCTCTGAGAAGGCCTCTGGAAACCCATCCACTCCATGATAGTGATAAAAAGCTTGGGAGACCCTGTCAAAGGCCTTCTCAGCATCTAATGAGATCAGCGCCATGGGTATCTTAGAATGGGATGCATAGTTAAGTATATGGTGGAGTTTCCTAAGTGCATCATGTGCCCTCTGCCCAGCATAAACCCTACCTGATCCTGACTAATTAAAGTAGGAGCTAGTTTTATTATTCTATTGGCCAGGATCCTTGTCAGCATCTTAATATCTTGATTCATCAAGGCTGTAGGCCTGTAACTACCTGGCACTTTTTTGGTTTGTCTGGTTTCGGGATAAGTGTAATATATGCCTGATATAAGGGGGTGAGGACTCCTTCCTGCATTATTTTGATAAATAAATCCTTCAGCAGGGAAGTATGGTTGAAATATGGGTTTGTAAAACTTAGCTGTAAGACCGTCAGGTCCTGGTGTTTTGCCATTTGGTAATGAGTTTACCATATCTAGTATTTCAGATTCCTTTATTGGGCTGCCAATGTCCTTGCTTGCTCATGGTCAAGCCTGGAGAGAGATATGCTGTCCAAAAACACCTTTATTTTCTCCTCATTACTAGTCACACCCCTCGATAGATCCTTTATAGTAGGATGCAAAAGCATCGGCCAGTCCCTGGGATCCGTTACAGTTTCACCTTTAAAGTTTATTAGCGTAACAGTGCAGCTGCTTCCATTCCTAACTCTAGCTGCAAGGGAGGCGGCCAGGTACATCCCCTGTAATAAATATTTAGCTTGAAGCCTTTCTAACAGTAGTCCATCTTGCCATAGACTATATCCACCATTTCATCTCTCAAGTCTTTAAGCTCAGCATCCAATTCCATAGAGGATCCTTCCATAGGCGAGTGAATTAATAGCCCCAATATAAATTACTCCCGCGCTTTTCTCATTCTATTCCTTCTAGCTGTGTATGTTTGGGCTATACCGCATATAGTACCTTACGTGTTGGCCAGGCTAACTTTTATCCTGAAGTGTTGGTATTTGGGTCTGGATAATCTCAACAAGAGCATCCTCTAGCTTGGTCAAAAGTATATTATCTGCTAATAAAGATTCATCTAATCTCCATCTATATGGCCTAGGTGGAATAGATTCAATCTCCCATGTCAGTTAGATTGGGGAGTGGTCAGACAAAACTCTGCTATGGGTAATCAGCTCTTCGATTCCCTTAGCGCTCTTTATTGACCAGGAAAAAATCTATCTGAGTCTGAGTTTTGTGTGCTCCTGAATAAAGGTCATATTGCTATCCCCTTGCTGTGTGTCTGACAGGGGTCAACCAACGCCCGTGACCTCTAAGAATCTATTCATAGCTACCTGGGCCATAGATGGTGTTTTTTAGATGGCGGTTTCCTATCTGCCCAGTTATTTAAACACAGGTTCTAATCTCCTGCTAATATAAGGGGATGTGATGGCAGTGTAGCAATATCCACCTCCAATGAGGCAAAAAGTCAGGATTAGGCGGCGTAGGGCCATAGACAGAGACAATTGAGAATTCCCTACCCAGGATGGCACCTAAGACAAAGATCCCTCCACAATCCTCCCTTACTATCACCTGTGTTACTACATATGGACAGGCTTTCCCCACCAAATCGTAACACCCCCTGAGCTGTTGCCTTACCTGCTCAAGGACCTGGCCCACCCACATTTTTTAGAAGACCCAGCTCTTCTGTCAATAAATGAGTTTCCTGCAATGCTTCCATTTGAGCCCCAACTGCTGTATATGTTTCAAGATCACCAATCTTTTCTTTCTACCCTGAGGCCTTTGACAGTCCAAGAAATAATTTTAAAATTTAACATTTTGTACATCCATACCATTGCTTTTCACTCCCATAAGATCTGCATCCCACTCGTGATAACATTGGACTCTCTCTCTTTCCCCATTCCTTTATCTCCCCCTCCCACCTTAGTCCCCGATCCCTAGATTGCCTCCTGTGAAATGCAGATCCATAGATGAGCGTATCCTGAGTACCTAGGCTCCTCCGATCCCAATAGAAGCCTCGTAGGGCCCTTCCATGAGTATTGTCCCCATATCTGTCTCTGTTAACATCTCTTGCTATAGATACTCCCATTCCATGAAGGGAGAAACAAAACCATCTTAGAGGGAGAACAGATGCTGCGTCGGTGTCCCTTCCCCATCTATCCAACAGTAGCATCATGTTTCTTTCCCTTTCTCTCTCTCCCACACTGCTTGCATTGGTATTATTATTTAGTCCATGTATAAAGGACACTCGGACTTGGGAGTGAGGCATCCTCCGGATAATCCAAGTAGGTAGGATTCTCCCATTCTGCTTTCTTCCCTGTATACCCGCAGGTGAAGACTGGGGCCCCCATCTACACAGCCATCCTCAAGCAAATCGCTTCATTTCTGGGAGCTCCAAGTCAGGGGACATCTATGAACTGAGAATAAATCAACGTCCACTAGAATAAAGGAAGATTAATCTCCCTGTCTCCCCGAGTTGTACAAAATTTCTCCAAGCCCTCAATATGAGCCCCCCTCACCCCATCATGATCGACCAGTAAGGGTCCGAAAATATTATCCTATTACCTCTCTAATAAGCATCGGTGTTTTGGCCCTCCCATAAATGGATCTGGCCTCCAGTGGAAAACCTTTAGGCCCTCTAACTCGGCCTAAGTAACATCTGCAGGGCACAGCTCCCACTCAAAAATGAATATGAAGGGCCCTGGCAAATAAAACTTCCATCCAGTACTCTCCCCATCGCCCATTTGCTTCCAATATTAGCTAAATAAGAAAGCTAAAATTTAAATCATAAATAGCTGCAGTCCTTCTGTCCCTATGCAATCTTGCGTGGGGATCCGTCCACTCGGTCACCATTTGCCAGGTCAAGCTGTGGTTTTCTTCTCTGGACACGTTCAGGTCACAAAGAGTATGAAAATAAATAGTCCCTATTAAATTGTCATTAGCAGCTTGTGTTCACTCTTTGTGCCCACTCAACTACCATGAGCTATGTAAAAAAAGTGAAATAATATTGCAACCCAATTAAACCTGTAATTAAATGATATAAGTCTGGAATCATTCTGTCCTTTTATGGTCTTACACGACGTTCCTACCACTCAATCGCGATTACTCAAGTCTGTCTGCGACTTCCCTTGTCTATGCACAGTCAGGTCGCAGACTTAAACAGAGCTCGGAGCTCCACTCACAGGCCTTCCATGGTACAGCGTGCAGTTAAATATTTCTTCTCTCCGACTGCAGCTTCACCATCAGAGTTGCGGATGCTGGATTCAGAATTTAACCCTGCAAGGTACAGCTTTTCTTAATGTCTAAGTACTCTTTTGTTTCTCTCGAATCGAGGGTTAGGTCCTGGAACAACCAGATAGATGCCCCATTCCACTGTAGATTTTTAGCTGCTTTGGCTTTTTCCTTGTAATTTAGAAATCTCATGATAAGGACAGGGGTCATGCTCCCAGTGGGGAACTTCTCTTGTAGCGATGCACTCTTTCAAGGTTATATGCATCCCCAAATGGTGTTGGACCCAAGAGTTTCAAAGAAGGTCTTGCACAAAAATATACAATCGTTCCTTGACCTGCTCAGGCAGTCCAGCCATGATAAGGTTATTTCTCCGACTGCGTGATTCTTGATCCTCCATTCGGTCTTCCAGTTTCCTAACTTGTTTGCGTAGGGTAACCAATTCCTGATCTATTGTCAATGTTTTCCGCTCCTGGGAGGGACCTGGCTTCCCCATCCTCTGTGCCAAAGCATTCAGAGCCGGTTTTACAGTAGAGAAGTCTGCCATTAGCCTTGAAGCAGTTGCTTTATTTCAAAATATCATCCGAGGATGATTTATTCCCCTCTGCTGCCGTTTTTTGATTCTCCGGATGCGTCTGGTACAGGCGAATGGGGTTTCGGGCATTTCACCGCTGGGACTCATGCAGCCAGAGGCTCCAGGCTTCCATACTCCATTTCAGCCATTGTCCTTGGCCCTTCGTGATCTGCCGTGAAATCCAGGTAAACCGCACCACAAAGCGCTTGATTTGTTAAACAAACTGTACGGGCACTGCTAAGGGAGCTAGTCGCTGTTTTATCTTCCACTAAGGGGCCCAATATAACTGTTAAGTTTGAAGAAATGCGGTGGGGCCAAGGAGCAGCACTTAGGATGTCTTTTCCCTACTAGCTTATCACGTGATCCTCTGGCTACAGCACTCCTGTAGGTGGTCCTGTACTCATCCATCTTTTTCATGTAAGCCTCTGTTTGTTCCCCAAACAGAGAGTTACCAGTAACAGGAAAATCCATGGCCTTAGTCTGGTTATCCTGTGACAGACTAGTACATCTGAGCCAAGCAAACCTCCTCATGGAGACAGATGTAGCCATAACTCTGAAATGCACATCATTTAGAGTCCACAGCAGCATGAAATTGGACTCTGGATACCTCAATGCCATCTGCAGCCACCTGCTCCAGCTCCTTGGCAAGCTGGGCAGGGACCTATTAGCTAGAGCCATAACAGTATCCCATCTGGATTTCTGATATCTAGCAACATCAGCCATATAATTTGCCTGTCTGAGTCCTAAGGATGCTGCCATGTACTGTTTCTTTGCCATGGCATCAATCCTCCTGGAGTCCTTGTCCGGGGTGTGTGAGGCCAAGGGGATATTTGCCTTGTCACAGGCTGCAGCCTGCACTACCCAACATGGCTGCATTGTTGTGAAAGGAACTCTGTATCAGAGCCTGACAATGTGTACCTCTTGTCCATTCTCTTATCCACAGGAGGTATAGTGTGAGGAGTTTTAGAATTTTAAAGTCTGTTTCCCAAAGATTTATGCAAGGGAATAGACAGTCTCCTAGACTCTGGGATATCCATCATTTCCACATAGTCAGGCTCCTCTTGATCATCCACAGCTTCCTCCATAGGGAGCCGGAGGGTTTCAGCCACTTTTTATAAAACATAAAATGAGAAGGGGACTCAGAAAGCCTAGGAGGAGACACTCCTGAAGGTCTGTCTGGGGAGATGTCCGGATCAATGGGCACATCCAGACTTTCAAATCCACATTCACTCTCCTCATACTCCTCTTCCCCTCCTCCGGTTCATAATATTCCTCATACTTTTTAAACAACCTGATCGGTTCAAACGAAGCGATAAACAGTTCACAAGTTCCACACAGAAGAGAATTAATGTAAACCTATCTAGTACTCACAAATACCACAGACAGAGCCGAACCGACGGTTGCGGTTTAAATTCAGTCGAAAACCGAGAAAAACAATACTTTAACCGACAAAATGAACCGAGCAGAAGGAGAAATCTCCAGAGCGACTGTTCAGTGAGGCGGAATAAAGAATCTGACGGTTTGAGTTTGAAGAACAACAGACAGAGTTTCAACCGAGCTCGAGTTCAGCTGCCAAGCCTGGCATGGAAAGTTAACTCTTTCACCTCCGGAGCAGTTCAAGGTTGGGACTCATGCATATGTCATAATATAGCAAGACTTCATGTTGTTTGAATTTACAAACATACGAACATATGAGCATACGAAACTGCCAGCAGATACAGGCCATGTGGTTTACCAAGTCTGCTCGAGTGTGCAGCTAGCAATCCCTTATACTGCGGCTGCCACTCCCCCCTCTGCCCCGACACGGTGACCCTCCCTCACTTTGTCCCATCCCTTTAAAACTGCCCACCAAGACTTTCAGGACATCACCTCTTGGGCAGCATGTTCCACATAGACACCACCCTTTCCATGAAAAGTGCCTCCTCATTTCTCTCCTGAATCTTCCTCCCTCCAATCTCAGACCATGCCCCTGTGTTCCTCTCCCCAAAGTAAAAATCCCTTTGTATCAGTCTTGTTTATACCCTTCATGTATTTAAAGATCTCAAACATATCTCCCCTACCCCTCCTCTCCTCAAGGAGTACATGTTAAGCTCCCTCAGTCTCCCCTCATAGGTTTGTCTTCCAATCCCATGATCATCCTTGGTGCTCTGCACTGGACCCCTTCCAGTAATCTACCATCTTTCTTTAAGTATGGGCACCAAGAAAAATTACTCACCATAGTAATCTTGTTTCTTCAAAGGGATCACTCAATATGATTAAACTGATGCAGTCAGCCTCATGTGTTGGACTGCCCAGAGATGGAATTATATGCAAATGATGGAACTCTCAGTTGGCTCATGCCACTTTCAAACTGCTGCCCTAGCAACTGCTGCACTCTGAGTGCTTCAGATTCTTACATAGCCTAAACAGGGTGTAAGACCCACTAACTGTAATTACATTTCTAAAAATAATTTGTTGCCCTATCAGATCAAAAAACATCTCAATAAGTAAACCTAAAAAGCTTGAGACCACAACGGAACCAACTTGTTAACAAAAGGTGAATCTCTAGCCTGACCTATATGGAAAATATCTTAAAACAGGGATGCAGAACAACCTTCTTAGGTTTTTTAGTAGGGGAGGCAGGGTGGGTGCTTTAATCATAATGAGTGATCCTTTGAACAAACGATATTACTATGGGACTTCAGTTGGGCTTCCAAGCAGCATGCGGTGTAAAAGCAGAGCTCCTACACCCTTCGCTAATCTTCCCAATTTGACGCTTTCAGTGACAAGCAATTTAAATAAACAAGAACTAGATATCGAGGACATACGTAAGGAGCATTACAAAGAAAAAAATAGAAGAAATTGAACAACTACGGGCAGCAGTGAGCAGAATTAAATCGAGCAGCAATGTCGGCCCAGGAGCCCTCAGACTCTGAACACTCTCAAGCACCAGCAGAACGGCAGAACCAAACTACCACACCAAATAATAAAGCGAGAAACAAACGATAAAGTTAGATACTATATACAAGGAGCTATTATCGCTTCATGCATAAATTAAAGATCTTTACGGAGAGCTTCGAGAGACGTAGTGAGCCTGGAGCAACAAGCTGATGCATCAGAGAAAGATAACAGCAGTGGAGAACAGAGTAGATGACATGGAGAATACAATTCAACTCTTACAAGATCAATGTGTACAGCTGCAAGAAAAACAAGAAAATATGGAGAATAGGGCTCACAGAAAGAACCTAAGATTACACTGCATCCCTGAAGGCTCAGAAGGTCAGGACATTACTAGTTTACTATTGCTTTTCAAACAGCTCTTGGTTGCCTCAGATATTCAATTAACTTTAGAGAGTTCACGTGCACTAGGCTCATGGCCTACAGATCCGAATGCTAGGCCTCAATCTATTATTATGCTCTTCTTCACTGATCAAGGAGACAGTATTAACAGCAGCATGGCGAAAGGGCAAGGTCTTTACGGCAAACTCATTTCTATGTTGATAACGACTATGCTCCACAAACTATCGTAATCGCAGAGCATATACGGACATTTTACCAGTTTTGAAGGAGGCAGCCATTAGATTCACAACACCGTACCCAGCTAGACTTGTGGTGCAACTTTCATCAGGAAGGAAGGAAGGAATTTCATACTACGGAGGAGGCCAGAGAGGAGCTCCTTAAAGCGGGAATTCAAATAAAACAAAATCCACACTAGGATTACAGAAAACTGACCCACCACACTGGCATACAGTGAATCTGGGCCGAACAAAAAATGGCAGAGAAGTAACAAAGAGCGGGAACATTTCTATCATTTGGCAACTTTTCGCCAATCGGCAGGGGGAAAAACCTGACTGACAGAAGCTGAAGCTTGGCTTGTGATATCTCGATGGTCCTCTGGCTAGAGGTCCCTGAAAGCTTATGATTGATGAGAGGGCCTGGGAATTCTGTTGTCTGAACTGGGATGTTTATAAGACTGATGACTCTCTCACACGATGTTGGACAGAGAAGAGGAACGCTTAATAATTTTACTTGCAGAAAATTTTGCTATAACAAAGAAATATGTAAAACATTTGGTTTAGCTGTTTGAACTGGCCCTGACGATTGCTTTGAAGGGGCAACGGATATAACTTTAAAGAGCAGATTATAGTGCTCTGCTTGATTTGTTTTAGGATAAACTGATATAAGGGTCTGAGAAAAGTTGCCCTAGTTGTATACTACAGAATTTATTTAATTATAAAATAAACAATTTACATTGGGGGCGGGAGGAGCATCTCCAGATGTTACAAGAAGCCCATTTCAAACCAAAGACAGACAGGCAGGGTATTTTGAGTTCACATTTGGTTTTATTTAGCTTGTCTGCATATTTCTTTATTTTCATTTGGGGAGCAGGATATCCCCAGGGGCCTGGACATTTGGTGTTACCAGATATCCTCCAGTGACCCCAGACTATCAGGAGGCACACTTAGGGAGTATTTTTTAAAACTCCCCTACCTTGAAGTCAATTTTATTTGGAATACAGTGTATGTACATAGTTTTTCAAGACAAAGGTCAGACATATACTGATAATTTGTTTTAGATTTCAAAAGGTTTGATAAGATCGCAGCAGGAGATGTTTAAGATAATTTAGATCTATGGAAGATCCTGGTTCGGCAGCTTTAAAAATTATCACAAAGATTTGGTTGCAGCCAAGAACCCGGGGTATGGGAATGGAGGGATATGGCTGAATCCATACATTTGATGGAAAGGTTAACGATCAATCTTAAGCAAAAGCCACAGATATATCAACAGAAATGGACCAGATGGTTACTCTATGACAGTGGTTAAGAGAGAGATGCCTGACCTGCACTAAAGAGATATTTACCTTTACACCAGAGTCAGAGAATGTCCCCGATTAACTCCTGTTATAGGTATTTTCTGGATATGAGATAACTAGTTATAGATAGTGAAAGGACGGAGCACATCCCAGACAGTCGCACCTACTGTTACTGTTATAGCTAGACTGTAGTAAAGTTGACTACTGTGAACCAAAAATACTGTAATATTTCTGTGATGTTGTCAGTGCTAGGGCTTTTACCCCAAAGAACAACATGTGAATGATGTAACAAATGCTGACAAATGAAAGATAATAAACTAAGTATAAAAAAGAATAATTTAGATGGGAAAGGCATAAAATGTTTCAAAAAGTGGCGATCAGAAGGATGGCTCTGGGGGAACATCAGTATGGTGATCCCCAGGAATTAGATTATTAAGACGGGGACAACAGGAGAGAATATGTTTCCATAAGGGAATAAGATGGCTACTCAGATAGTAAAAGCACTCTCGCTTAATATAAATGGACTTAACAACCCCATTAAAAGGCCAGACTGTTCCAATATATCAAGAAACGCCCCAGTGATTTTTATTATCTCCAGGAAACACATTTAACAGACACAGAGCATGCAAAAATTGAACTGGGGGGCAGGTTTTGGTATATGCATCGTCCTTTCCTAAAGGAAAACGACGAGGAGTAGCCATTTAATACCTAGGACCTCTCCTTTTCATTTAGAAACACAGTACGTACATTCAGAGGAAGGTATGTAATCTTAAAGGTACCCTTTATGGGACAAAGGTCACGTTAGTGAGCGTGTATTTTCCATCTGTTTGTCTTTTAAAAGATTTCTTGCAAAGCTCCTAGACACTATGCACGGATGTCTTATTATAGGGAGATATCAATTTAACTTTGACACCTCGGTTGGACTCCTCTGCACCTTCCAAATATAGGCTAACATCAGACCAAAGATTATTTATCTCTCAACTTGGAGCACTGGGTCTAATCGATGTATGGAACACTTTTATCCTCTTTCTGGGGATATACGTTTTTCCTCCCTAGACACAACTCTTACTCAAGACTGGACTACTTTTTCATTTCAAAGGACATTTGGACTGCTTACAGGATTTAAGGACCTAGATTTCTTTCTGATCATTCTCCCCTATTTTTGAGGCTAGATTTTTTTTGGCATCATATGTTTATTGAGTTTTCCAGTCATAACAAAGGTAAAACATACTTATACATACAAAACATATTTATACATAAAAACAATAGTAACTTTAATCTTAGTACATCATATCAATACCCTTTTAATATCTCCTTCTCATTCCAATTTATTAAGTTGCCTTCCTCCCCAGACCCTACTCCCAATGATACCACCCCCCACTTCAAACAAAGGAAAACAGAGGCCCCGACTAATTATACAAACTAATAAAACCTAGGAAAGAAAGTAAAGGAGACAACTCATCTTGTCTCTCATCTAAGCTCCCTCTACCTTATCCTTTCCAATGTGCTCTCTCCGCATGCATTCTGGCCCAATCCCCTGCTCTCCACCTTCCTCGTCTGCCCCTTTTATCCTTGCAACCCTTTCCCCGCCATACCATCTCCCTGAGGGTAACGAGGACAGAAACGTTCCCCAGACCCTCCAGAACTGGTCCTCCCTATTTTTGCTCCATAGTATAACTTTTCCATCCCTAGGGCTTGCAGACACAGGTTTTCCACTGCTGAATAGTTGGGGTCTCATTTGTGACCCAAGTGTTTAAAATACACTGTCTGGCTAAGACAATTTTGAGGCTAGATTTTAAAATACCAAGGAAATCCATTGGGTGGTGCTTGAATACATCTTTTCTTAAGGATAAAGCTTTTATAGACAGCTTTAACTCAAAAATAGCTCAGGCTACTGCAGAGAATTCATCCCAGGAGACATCCAACACAATAGTTCGGGATACTGTGAAGGTTGTGATCAGGTGGGAGATAATTCGTATTCAGCATACAAGAAGAGATATTGCGAAACATGATATGGTAAACTACATGACAAACTAAGGAAATGAAAACAAAGTTTATTCCTATTACCACAGAGGCCCAAACCCAGATTAATCCGACAAAGGCTGAGCTCCAAAACTTTTAGATGAAAAACACAACAGGCACCATTTTACTTGAAAACTATATAGGTATGAGGGAGGGCTAAAGGGCGAAAATTTAGCCGGAGGTTTAGGGGACATAGGACAGCCACAATCATAACACATTTAGTGGATCCAGAGAGAAAACAAGAGCTCTTAACTCACAAGCAGATACTGCAACTGTTCCAGAAATATTATAGGCAGCTATATGAGAAACCACAAGGTCTAGAATTTGACAAAGTTGAGGAATTTTTTACCCCTTACATTAAGAAAGCTAACTAAGGAAATGGAAAACAGATTAAAAGCCCCTGTCAGATCAGAGGAAGTCAGGCGTGCCATAAAAGAAAGTAAATCATTAAAACCCCTGGCCCAGACGGATTTCCGTTAGTGTGGTACAAGACTTTTAGTAAACAACTGACTCATTTACTACTAAACACCTTTTTAGAAATTCAGCAGGAGGTTCCCTCCTCCATTGCACTAATATTTCACCTATCTTAAAAGCAGGCAAACCAGCAGATTTAACTACCTCATATGGCCAATATCCATATTAAACATGGACTACAAGTTATTTATGTCCATATGGGCACACAGACTAGAGGAAATGTTACCATATTTGCTTAATTCAGATCAATCTGGGTTCATTCGAGCCAGAGAAACTACAGATAATATATGCAGAATGATCCATTTGTTGGACCACTTAAATCAGAGACAGATACAGGCAGTGTTGCTCAGCCTCGGCAGACAAGGCTTTTGATGCATCAATGGAAACTTCACACAAGTTTGTATACCCTGGGAATTCTCTAGCATGATACAGAGAATTTATGCCTCTCTGAAGCCATATGTTAAAGTGAATGGACAGTTATCTTCAATGTTACAGCTGGGAAGGGAACTAGGCAGGGCTGCCCACTTTCCCCTTACTGTTTGCCATATACATTAAGCCAATGGCTGAAGCCATAAGGCAACATCCTAATATTCAGTGGGTCCCTTTAGGAGGGAGGATTTTACCATATCATTATATGCAGATGACGTATTACTAACACTCCTAGAACCTGAAAAGTCCATTCCTGCTACCCTACAAGTGATAAGTAAGTTTTCAGAAATTGCCGGATACAAAATAAATATACAAAAACAGAGTTATTATCTTTAAATTTCACCCCCCATGCAGTCTCTGAAGAACCAGATCCCTCTGAAATGGAGAAATACTAAGATTAAATATTTGGGTGTAAATATTCCTAGAAACTAGAAATGGAAATTACAGTACCTACCGTAATTCTTGATCTTCTTGGATGAAGTCTCCACCACTCATTCACACTAATGGGAATAGCGCCAGAGGCACTGGGACCCAGTGAGGAGCAAACTTTTGCTGGAGGGTGGCGCCAGAGATGGAGCCCCGCGAGGGCTGTCTTTCGTGAGCCCTCCTTTCGTGCGGTAATGACTATCTAAGTCAACCCTCCAACCGCCTCAGTACCTTTTTTTCCGAGGAGGTGCAGCGCAACTAACCGAGAAGGATAGCTAACAAAAACCGGACATAAGATAGTCCGGAAGACCCGTATAAGAAGGGTCAACAAAGAGTCTTCACAGCCTAAAGATTGAGGGTGAAGACCAACAACAGAGAGTGAGATCGGGGATGGAGGGTGGGCGTGTGAATGAGTGGTGGAGACTCGTCCAAGAAGATCAAGAATTACGGTAGATACGTAATTTCCATATCTTCCTGGACATAAGTCTCCACCACTCATTCACGCTAATGGAGAGTACCGAGCTAATAATCCCGAGAGGGCGGCAGAAGAGACCAAGAGCTCACAGTTTTGAGGATAGAAGTCCATTAAGGATGGTTCTGCCAAAGGAAAGATGTCGTCTGGCATGGACATCAGGGCACAGTGTTTAACGAAGTATGCACTGAGCTCCAGGTAGCCGCATTGCAAATATCTGCAATGGGTATGTTATGGATTTCTGCCAGAGAAGCCATGACCTCCCTAGTAGAGTGAGCGACACCTGCCCTCCAGCTTAACCTCGCGCCATGGAATAACAGTGGCGAAGGCATGCCACTAGCCATGCTGAAATACATCTGATAGCGACAGGTTGACCCAGCTGGGTCTCGCTGAAGGAAACAAACAGTTGTTGAGCTTTACGAACATTTTTGTTCTATCTAGATAGAAACGCAAAGCTCTCTTGATGTCCAAGGAATGAAGAGAACGTTCTCCTTCACTTGGAAGTCCATAAAGTAAGAGGAAGGACCAAAGGTTGGTTTAGATGGAATTCTGAAACAACCTTAGGAAGAAAATTTAGGATGGGTTCTAAGGACTACTTTGTCTTTATGGAACACAGTATTTATTTATTTTGATAACCGGGTAGGTGTGCTAGACATGAAAGTGACTATTTTCAGGCACGACCGGAGGTCAACAACAAAGGGAGATAACAGATTACAAAGATTACAATGTCAGGAGCTGCGTAATACATTTCAGGCAGACCTGGGGTAAGAACAACATAGAGAGATGACATTTACATAGAATACAGGGTCAGAAGCCATACAATACATAGCAAGCATAAGGTGAGATAACTTTAGGACATAATAATGATACAAGGCATAAAGGTTTACAATTAAACAATTGTGGATAAGTGCACACATGTGGATTAACATAGTAATGCAAGGATATGAGGTACACAAAGAAGAAATCAAATTGAGCAGCGGCATTATGACAAGGTACTGAGAGTGATAGGGTATAAGACTGGAGGGCAGGAAGGAAAGGTAAGGATGAGATAAGAGTAGTGGGGCTAGGGAGAGGTGTAATCGAACACTGCAGAGGGTGTAACCAAAGGCGGTCAGGCGAGGCTACATCTGGACCCTAAGGAGGGTTAAAGCAGGTACATTGAGCACCAGTGGTAAGGAGGGAGTGGTACAATTTCTTAAACATGGCATGATTAGCGTGAGGCGAACATCAAGGGGCAGCGAGGTTCCAGTAGGAGGGCCTATATCGAGAAGCCTGATTTCCCTTTGGTAGTACTACATCTGGGAATGCAAAACAAGGAAAGTTCAGTAGAACGGAGACCATAGGGGATGGGCTGAGGGATTAGCAGGGAGGCTAGGTAGGTGGGCATACTTGATCAAGTACACCGTCCATCAGGTTCCCAGAGAGAGAGGCGTTGAGCAGTAGGAGAAAGCCAGTTAAGATAATAGTACAGCAAGCAGTGATGTTTTAGCCTGGAGGAAGCAGAGCGTAGCGGCATATATTGTTGTAAGTAGTGTCCCACCTATGAAGATTAGCTTTAGATGTATTTGTATAGAGTATGGATCCATAAGAAAGTGATGGAAGAAGGATACCTCTAGCAATGGCAGTCCTAGCAGTTGGGGTAAGAATATAGCTTGTTTTGTAGGCTAAGCCCAGTTTGGCATTCACAGCCTTACAGGTGGAGGTAATGTGGGCATCATAGGTGAGGGACTCATCGAGTAAGACCCTAGATAATTGAAAGAAGTTACCATCTCCAGTGGGGAGCTGTCCGCCCAGGTGATCTGGAAGGATTTACGGTGCTGTTTTACTTTAATAGAGGAACCAAAGAGCATGGCCTTGGTCTTAGCGACATTTATGATAAGTTTGTATACGAAGGGTCTGTGGCCGGCATGTATCTCAGAGACCCTGTGGGCTGAGTGTAATGGCTACCAGGAAGGCCGTTTTCCAGGTGAGAAATTTAGCTCACAGGTAACCAGAGGTTCGAAAGGTTTCCGAGTGAGCATATCTAGCACAAGATTAATGTCCCAGGCTGCGACTGGACATCTTATAGGAGGTCTGGTATGCAGAATTCCTTAAGAAACCTCTTAACCACACAGGTAACTGAGCCAGTGACAAGGAAAAAACAGCTCATGATAAGCTGAGATGGCACAAAGGTGAACTTTGACTGTAGAGTACTGCAGACCTGAATTTGAGAGGTCTAGAGGTACTCAAAATTTTATCTGGTGGGCAGGAAAGGGATTTAAAGAGGATTGCGCACACCAGAAGCGACAACTTCCATTTGGCTGTGTAAGTTTCTAGTGGCTGGCTTCCACGCAGCCAGAATATTATCTGAACCCTGTGAGAGACATTGAACCTGTTCACTTCTATCTCTTCAGGAGCCAAGCGTGAAGGTGAAGCGACCTCAGGTTGGGATGAACAACAGGCCCCTGAGTCAAGAGGTTCGTCTGAAGGGAAGTGGTTTCGGCAGAGCTGCCGACATACTGTTGAGTAGTGGAAACCACATCTGTCGAGGCCAGAAGGGAGCAATGAGGATCATTTTGTCCCCTGGGATTCGAACTTGAGAAGTACCCTCTGAATTAGAGGAAGAGGCGAAAGCTGTATAGAAAGCGCTTTGTCCACTGCAGCCTGAACACATCCTGACAGAAAATGCCAGGCCCTGGATTTCTGGAGCAGAAGAGAGGCAGTTTTGTGTTGAGTGGGGATGCAAAAGGTCCAGGTTTAGAGTTCCCCACTCTGCGAATATTGACTGAACTACGGCTGAGTCGAGAGACCATTTGTGAGGATCTGTCTCTGTTCTGCTGAGGCGATCTGCCAGTTCGTTCTGCACTCCTGGCAGGTAGACCACTTGAATTAGAGACTTGTGCTGCAAGCACCATTCCCACACTCTCATCGCTTCTCTGCATAAGGGGTAAGAGTGAGCACCGCCTGTTTATTGATGTAATACTTCACTGCTTTGTTGTCCGTTTGAAGGAGAATGTTCTTGTGACAGAGAATGTCCTTCAAAGCCGGACCACATAAAGGACAGCTCTCATTTCTAAGACATTTATGTGAAGCTGGGACTTGACCTGAGTCCCGTATCTTGAGTGTGGAGAGCCTGACAGTGAGCTCCCACCCCATCAGAGGCAGCGTCTGTGGTAATGGAAATCTGATGATCCAGAGAAGCAAGGGATACCCTTCTAGGAGACTGTTCTCTTGCGACCACCAGGTGAGTGACCTCTTTAATGGCCTTCACCACCCCACTCCCAGGCCATATCGGTCCTACGGGTCCGTTATCCTGGGGGCAGTTCAGGAGTTCTCGTGGCCTTCCCTCATATGTTAGATACATGCATGAGCGGGTCTTCGACTCTCCCACCGCGCAGGAATCCTCTGGGCATTCCAGTTCCCCATCATCCTCGTCTCCCTCCTCCGAGGGAGGAACCCTGCTCATCTGTCCTCCGATGCTGATTTCACAGAATATCAGCATTTCCTCTCGAGGATGGTGAGGGATCTCCAGTTTCCTATGTTGAAGAGACAATACCGAGCGGGAGGCAGCGTGAATTCCTTGGTGAATTCAGTGCCCAGCATCTGGTGGTACCTTCCTGGCCTATCCCTTCCAGGAGGCGTCTATCCGGTCATGGCAGTCCCTGCGCTTCTTCCCAGCCCCGCGGACTGCCAGCGTAGGTATTGTGCCCCTCTGAGTCTCTAGGTTCCCTTCCCAACCCGTCCTCAGGTTTGGTATACCTGGATACTCCTTCTGGGTGCGTTGCCTGGCGCTACGACCGCCCACAGTTCGGACTCTCTCAGTTTGACCGTTGGGGAGCGAAGAGTGTTCTCTTCTTCTGCGTGCGAGTGTATTTTGCATCACATCAGGCTCACTGCCGCTGCCTACAACCGGCATCTGTGGTCGATGATGTCCCAGCTGCTGGCATCTATGCCTGATACGGAAGCAAACCAGACAAGCCGTTGCCCTCTCCGCGGTGAGGCCTGGAGCTGGCAAGACACCAAGCAAGGGCATCTTATGGCGTAATGAGGTGGCTTCAGGCTTATGAGGACAGCGATCTGCATCAGGCGGACAGCATGGCTTAATCTTCCAGGTTGTCACCCTGGCCCGGCGTGGGTGATTAGCTCCGCCTTCCGGGGGACCCGTCTTTTCTTCAGAGCTCGTCCTCGGGAGGCACCTCCTAGCTCTTCTCCCACTTGAGGCTTTCTGAATAAGCCAGGGTCTTCTCCTTCTGTTTCTCACCAACAGAAGGCTGGGGTCTTGTTCCCTCAGGGTATGGCCTCTTCCCCTCCAGGGAAGAGGAGCTTAATACTCACCCAGGAAGTAATGAATGGTGAAGATTGACAAGGGAAGATAGGAAAATTACTTACCTACAATTTTGATCTTCTCTTGTATCTTCACCATTCATCTACACCCTCCCCACCATCCCTCAGTGGCCTCTTCCTGTGGCTTCTCCACCTCCCGTCTCCTTCTCTCTCTGCATTTATATAAAATATAGGAAAATTGCTTCATTTTCCAAAAAAAAAAAAAAAATCTTCTTGGGGAGGTTAAAATCAGAAAAATTATTTACTCTAAGATTCATGGGCCATCCATGGATTGCACTGGCGATCAGACTACACAACTATCTCTTGCTGTTCTTATGGCAAGATACCTCTGGGGTTGTTTGGCCTGGCTCAGGCTATTCAGTTTGATCCTGCAATCCCGTGTTCAGATAGTTGCCCTGAAATCTAATCCCCTATTCTTGCCTTGCAGAGCAGAGAACGAAGCGTCTGTTCCTTTCTCTTAAAAAAAAAAAAAAAATGCTGAGGGAACTCTCTCCGACTGCTATAGGCATCTTGGTATCTGGGTCATGCATCTAGTTAAAAAAAAAAATTTTTTATCTGTAAAAAAAAAAAGAAAAGGAGAAATCAAACAAGAAGGCAAATGAGAAGGTAGGCTATCCTTCTCGCTGTTTTCTAAGTGGTTTCTCCCTTTAAGTGTCCTCCTGGACAATTTTTACAGTAGAGCTCTGCTGACCATATCAATCTTAGCCAGCCTAAGCCTTGGCCGGCCTTAGCCAGTCAGTCTGAGTCCGTTCTATCTTGGAGCGCCTGAAAGGCTTACATTTCCATTTCTAAACCCCTGAGCAGCTCTCATGCTGCTGGGGTTTTATTCTTCCCTCCTCGGCTGTCCTCCAGTTAAAGGCCTTCCGCGGCCAGGGCCCGAGGTGGTGTCAAGAACAATGGCATGTTGAAGATGAGGACTGTGCCCTCCTGAGTCTGTCTAGCGGGTTCGGTGAACCTTCTCTTCAGCTCTATCTCCGAGTTCTTGCTTCCCCTTTAGTCGAGCCTTCAGCTACAAGCTAATTATGCTCGTTCGGCATTCTGGTCCCTTCAACATCCATCTCTCTCTTCTCTTTCTTCTTCTTCTTCTATTTTCTCATTTCCTTACTCATCTCTCCTCCTAGAGTCGCCAAGGTAAGAGGCCCTGCACTCCCTAGGCTAGGGATGTTCTTATCTCCTCTGTCCTTCCTCCATCGGCTTATTCCTTTTCAGTTCATTCTTCCTTGCTTTGCTATCCCTCGGCTATCTTGCCTCGCTATCTATATTTTCTGCTTTCATTTTGCCTCTCGGCTCACAGAACTGAGTTGGAGGAGGTGATCGCTACTCGCATGCCGCTCCCTTACGCGCTGGCCCCGTCGCTCGGTAGGGGCCGTTAAACAACTTTCACAAAAAAAAAAGCTCCTGTGACAGTGCAGCGCCTCCAGCTTACACCCAGTAAGTAATGAATGGTGAAGATTGACAAGGGAAGATTGAGTGAATACCTGCGGATTATCCAGAGGACCCATTTGTCTGAGGTTATGGACTTCCATTGATTGTAGAAGTGCGTCAGATGACCTCCCACCACTGAGGAAGAGTCCACCTCGGGCAGCTGAGGTGGGACTTGAGCCAACAACTCAGAAGGCGGCGCTGGGCACTTTGGGTCCTTGTGCCTTCTGTTGCATTTTCTTTGAGGCTGGGGGCTTGGTTTTATGAAAACTTCTTCTGCCTTTGCCTCCGAAAGGACTGGCGAGTTATGGAACTGGCGGTTTATTAACACCCCTCGAGGGGACAGGAGGAGGTCGAGTCAACAATGGCTGACCTAGTCTTTTGTTATAGCTTCTAGAGCTTGTTCTACTTGAGGGCGAAGAGATACACACATCAAGAGAGCGCCATTACCTGCTGCTGTGTGTCATTTGTGAAACCTGAAGTGCGAGCCAGGAATGACAGCGGTACAAATGCCGCCACCGCCGCCGAAGCAGTATCGAAAGCATCCATAGCCGCTTTAACCTGCTGGTTGTTGGATTCGATACCCCTGGTAATGGTTTGAAGTAGCTCTGACTTTGTGTCCGATTCAGTAGAGCTTCAACCATTTGTTTGAGTGAGTGCCAAAGGATATACCCATATTGAGAGAAATAGCCTTGGTAGCTGTGCACACATGCCAGGGTGGAAGCAGCAAAGATTCTCTTACCTAAAGTGTCTATCTTATGAGATTCTTTGTTAATAGGTCGAGCTGTAGTAGTCTGGGAAGGATGACCTTATCATTCTCTGCCAAAACTACAATAGGATCTGCAAAGGCTTGGGATGCCAAAATGGAGTCGATCCTTGGGGGCTGGGTATTTCTATCTATGGATTTAACCACAGAAGAAATGAGAGCAGGATTATTCCATACCATTGAGACAGCGGCTCTAAGGAGGGCTGTACGGAGGAGTCAAATCCGAGGGATCTCCGGAACATGGAGGTATTGGAGTCTTAGCAATTTCCCAGGATCGATGTCTGTAGTTTGGAAAGAAAGAATGGAAATCAAGTTTTCAGCAGAGACTTAAAAGACAGGTCCTCGACCACAGGCTCTGCAGCAGGAATAGATACTGTTCCTTCCATTCATCACCCAGCCTAAGGTCTGGGTCAGGCTCAATGTCATCTCTGACAGTCCAGGAGGGACTGCAAGGACAGGAAAGGAGTGAAAATCAAGGGAAAATGAGGAAGGAAAAGGGTTAAAGGAGGAGTCCTGAAAGGTGGATGGCGCCTAAGAACCCCTGGTGCCGCAGAAACACACGGCGCTGAAAAAATGCACAACGCACAAAGGCGCAAGAAGCCACATGTCGCCACAAAGGGCACGGCGCTGAGAGACACACGCCTGAGGAACTACATGGCACTGAAGACAGTGCGCAATGCTACATGGCGCCCGACGATGCACACAGCGCCAAGGATGGTGCGACAGATGCATCAGCACCAAGATGGGCGGCGTGTGTACCATCGACGCTGAGGGCGCTGAAACACCCCAAGACTCTGAAAACAGAATTTGAGGAGAAGGAGGAAGAAGAGCAAGAGATAGAGGCATCGGTGTGGCCCCCTGAGCCGCAGCCATATGGGGGACACTTGGTGCCAAGAGAGTCGACGGCACCGAAGATGGTGCCGCACAACCAGGGAGGCTCACTGCCCTACCTGGTCTCCCAAGAAGCCCAAAAGCCCTGAGAGACTGGGCCAGGCAGCTAGACCAACCTCCGAGCCCAGTGCTCCATAAGAGCAGCCCACTGATGAAACTGCTCATCTGAAGACCTACCAGAGGGCGGGGTAGGGCTCTTATGTCGAAAGGTCGGCTACCAGAAACAGAAGCTGGCGACTCGAAGGAGGAGACCGGCAACTAGCTCCAATAACTGACCGTCTCGGCACGCAGACATATCAGAGGGCGACCTCAGTGATGCCTTCTCTTTTTTGACCTGTGGGCGAAGAAGGCTCGAGCCGAGCGGTGCGAGAATGCAACCGTTTATTTTATGCTTTTCGAGGGACCGCCCGCCCCCTCGGGCATTGGACTGACTGTGCAGACCCCCCTCCGGAGAAGGCGGCGGACCAGAGCTAGCCCGGCTGACTGAATAGCTTTCATACGTAAGTCTCCCTACTGTCACCTGACCACGCCATGGTCGACTCCGTCAAAGTAGGCTGAGATTTCTTTGTAAATAAGAATAAATTAGGTGATACTTATTCTAGATATTACTACAAAACAACAAAACTGAAAACTATGCTGCTAGTTTGAAGTTTGACTCCTAATGAGTAAGCGGCAGTCGTCACTAGGCGCACTCTTGGCGGGGAAAAAGGAACTGAAGCGGTTGGAGGGTCGAAGCCGAGATAGTCATTTCACTTCCAGTGGAGGCTCACGGTGCATGCCCCTCGCTGCTCCATCTCTGGCGCCGACCTCCAGCAAAAGTTTGTTCTCAAGGTCCTAGTGCCTCCGGGCGCTATTCCCATTAGTGTGAATGAGTGGTGAGACTTATGTCCAGGAAGATCATTTGAACTGTTTAATTTAGAGCCCCTATTGATAGAGATAGAAATTTAGTTGGGAATTGGACCATGGGTATTATCTTTTCAGCTGGAATACAAGCTATTCGGATGACCTTGTTTCCTAAGATATTATATTATTTCCAGGCTTCACCGATTATTCCATCACAATTCTACTTCACATCCTGGGCTAGAATTTTTGAGGTTTGTATGGGCTGGCAGCAGCCAAGGGTCAGATGGTCTCTGTTACAGTTACCAGTGGCAAGGGGTTGTAATCTTCCAAACCTTAGAGATTACAATAAGGCAGTAACATGGAAAATAGTGATGACATGGCTGAACCCTCAGGTAGAGAAACCATGGAAATTTATTGAATTTATACTAAATGATCTTGTAAACATTATCCTATTGTATTAGCCCCCCATTTCTTATCCTCAGTTACAAAACTTCACATTTGGTACCCGTTATATGTTAAAGGCTCGGTATGAGCTAAGGGTATCTACTACATCAACTGAAGTTTTTGGTTATTTTAAACTAATCGGTACAGAAAGTGTATCTTTGGATATGGGTGCTGTTCGGGTCCATCAAGTATGGCAGAAAAAAGTTTGCTTTTGTTATATCAATATCTGGATGTAAATGGAGTACTGCTTTTGCCACACTACAGGCAAAATATCAATTCCCCATACACAACATTATAAATATTTACAGATTCAGACATTTTATACAGAAAGAATTAGCATTAAATACTCTGCCCTCTCTCATACCTACGTTGATGTCCTTTTAAGGGACACTATAGAAAACGGGAACAAATTCATTTAATTGGACAAATATATAATGCAATAAGAGAAGTTTGAAAGGAATCCACTGAATATATCTTGGGAGATGGAATAGACAATTAGGGACTCGGATAACTTATGAGAAACAGTTGGAACCTATTTCTCACCTCGATGAGAGTATCACAGTCCTCATACTGGTCAGAATATATATGGAAATGTAGTAGATATTTTATACCCTGACAAAGTTGCTAAATTTGTATCTATGAGGCATGGCCTTTGTTGGAGAGAGTGTGGAGAAAAATGGCAAATATAACACATATTTTTTGTGCCTGTCCGAAAGTTACCCAATACTGGTTAGATATAGAAAAGAGCATACAGAATATTGTGGGACCAGAAATTCAATTATCCAATCAGATGATTCTGCTTTATATTGGGGAAAACGGAAAAGTTTCACCAAGCAAGTAAGTTATACTTACCTGGCAGCAGCTAAAAAGGTTATAACTTACATGTATTAATACAGCTAAAGTACCCACCTTCCTCATTGGCATTCATTGATGACTGAGATATAGTATCTAGAGAGAATAGTAGTAGCTTCTAGAGCCGGAAGGATGTCACAATTTGAGCTCCAGTGGAGGCCATGGGTTTTCTATATCTGCCTCTGGATGAAGCGTTTGTTCCTGATAGAGCTATTTGAAAGTAACCAATTTTTGTAGGATATGAATCTTGATCTAGTGTCATTTGATATATAACAGAATGATGTTGTAGAAACATGAATTGCCATCCTGAAGAACATTCCATGTATTTAAGACAAAGAAAATACTGTACAGATGAACTCCTGCTGTCATATATATAACTATATAAAAACAATAAAAATAAAGAATATTAAAAAAAAAACAAGATTACTATGGTGAGTAATTTTTTCTTCTAACTACAGGAATCTCTCATTATGATTAAACTGATGCAGATTACCAAGCAGTACCTTTGGAGGTTGGCAGAAAACCTATTTTGGAAACGGTTCTGCAGCACTGCTGTACCAAACTTGGCATCACTTTTGGATTGCAGATCCAGGCTGTAGTGCTTTGTGAAGGTGCAGGGGATGAAAATCCCAAGTCCGAGGTCCGGGACTCATTTAAAACGCAGGCGGACTTGAACTGCAGAGCCCTATTCAGTCCGGACGGACTTGGCTCCAGACTCTGCAGTTCAGTGTAATTGCACGCATGTGCAGTGTCTCTCAGGCAGGCCTTGATTATGATCCCCGGGGCTTACCTCTCCTGATATTGTTGACTTCAGGAGCCGGGGCGGGGAGCGTTAGTGGTGGGCGGAGTGCTGGATGTAAGGGGAACTCCTGACTGGCTTCCTCGGGTGACTCCAGGGCTTGTGGCACGCCCAGGACACACTGTGGACTCAGGAATTGAATGTGAACTGTAGTAACAGCCACCAGGAGATCACATGAGTGTTGTAATTGTGATCAGGTGGTGGCTGTTCTGCATGTACAGAGACCAATCGCTAGTGCGCCATCAGTTTTGATCGGTCTCTGAGAGAATCGGACATTCGGTCTCTGAATAGCGCATTAAGGAGGCAGTTCGCTACTTGGGGTCCAAAAAAAAAAAAGCAGAATTACACTCTACTGGGGTTTGGGGTTATTTTGCTGTGGAAAAGTCTGCTGCAGGGGAAAACGGAGGGGTAGTGAACAAAAGTGAACTGGGGCTTCATTTTCATTTGGGGCTTAAAATCTGCTGTGGAACACCAAAGGGAGTGAACTGGGGGTTCAGCTCATGAGATAGGGCTTAAAATCTTTTGGGAAAAGCGGTGGAGTGGACAAAAGTGAAGGGGCTTCAACTGTGATATTTCTGCTTTAAAAAGCCTAATTAGGTCCTGGCATCAATTTGAGCACTGTCTGGGGTCACTCACTGACCCAAAGTTCTGTTTTGACACACAGACTAGAAGGGTCACACTGGACCTGACCCTTTCATTTAGTGTTTTGCTGTCAGGAAAGAGCTCTAGTTAAAAGAAATCTACCATTCTTAAGCACTGCAGCCCCCGACTAAATAGCTAACATTGAAGACTAAGGAATTTTTCTTGGCTTGTGAGAATTGACTGAAATTAAAGTCAAAAGTGTGACATTATTTTTGTTTGGCACAATAAAAATGATCTCACTGCTGTTTTCTGCCTTTGAAATAGAGCAGAGTTTAAGGGATATGATATAAAAAAAAAAAGAAGTTCTGCTACGAATAATATTATTTCAGTCTGAAAGCAACTACAGGATCAGATTATTTTGTTTGAGACTAATTCTGGGCTAAAGCAAAGTCTGCATCGATAACGGTCACCAAATATTTTTCTGAAGCAAAGCCTCGTCTTTCAGTCAGTGAAGTCACTACAGTCACTATTATTTTTCTGGGCTGAAGCAAAACCTGTCTCGGTCTATAATTAGTTTGAGAGAGAAGTCACTACAGTCACTAAATATTTTTCTGGGCTGAAGCAAAGCCTCGTCCATCAGTTTGAGTCAGTGAAGTCACAATATTTTTCTGGGCTGAAGCAAAACCTGCATCTATTAGTTTGAGTCAGTGAAGTCACACAATATTTTCTGGACTGAAGCAAAACCTCGTCTTATTAGTCTGAGAGAGAGAGTCAATGAGTCTTTTCTGGGCTGAAGTAAAGCCTGCGTCTATTAGTTTGAGTCAGTGAAGTCACAAAATATTTTCTGGGCTGAAGCAAAACCTCGTCTATTAGTTTGAGTCAGTGAAGTCCCAAAATATTTTTCTGGGCTGAAGCAAAGCCTACATCTTATTAGTCTGAGAGAGAGAGAGAGAGTCAATAGAGTATTTTCTGGGCTGAAGCAAAGCCTGCATCTATTAGTTTGAGTCAGTGAAGTCACAAAATATTTTTCTGGGCTGAAGCAAAGCCTCGTCCATTTGTTTGAGTCATTGAAGTCACAATATTTTCTGGCTGAAGCAAAGCCTGCGTCCATTAGTTTGAGTCAGTGAAGTCACAATATTTTTCTGGGCTGAAGCAAACCTGCATCTATTAGTTTGAGTCAGTGAAGTCACACAATATTTTTCTGGACTGAAGCAAAACCTGCGTCTTATTAGTCTGAGAGAGAGGAGTCAATAGAGTCTTTTCTGGGCTGAAGTAAAGCCTGCGTCTATTAGTTTGAGTCAGTGAAGTCACAAAATATTTTCTGGGCTGAAGCAAAACCTCGTCTATTAGTTTGAGTCAGTGAAGTCCCAAAATATTTTTCTGGGCTGAAGCAAAGCCTAGATCCATTAGTTTGAGTCAGTGAAGTCACAATATTTTTCTGGGCTGAAGCAAAACCTGCATCTATTAGTTTGAGTCAGTGAAGTCCCAAAATATTTTTCTGAAGTTATCAGTGTGTCACTAAAAAGTTTGCAGAAGCACACCTCCCTTGTGACTGATAAATAAAACATTTCATAGTGTCACCGCCTTATCTCATTGTCAGTCATTTAGACATTTGTATTCTGTCTGTCTGCCCTTACTTGCTAACCTAAGCAGCAGCCAATACTTCTGGGCCATAATAGTCCTCGCGTGTATTTGCATTCTTGCTCATAAAGTAAACATTTCTATTACAAAAACTTCTTCTAATCTTACCAGAGCAGTTTCTCACAGCAAAATGAGCTTATTAAAATTTGGTTTCTCAAAAATCTGGTGGAGCAAGTACTAGTAGTGCTACAACATCCAGTTCTGCTAAGCGTAAAAGTCCTGACGATGGCCTTACCAAGGATCAAAGATATGACAGAGAAAAAGGGTCAGGAATTTCCGTCCTGAATGGAAAAAAGAATTTCCATGGCTGGATTACAGTGAAGAAAAATCTGTAATGTACTGCATATTTTGTAAAGCCTACCCCAAATCTGTGATCCTAACTCAGCTATGGTAAAAGGTTCAGGAGATCTTAAGTTAGACCCCATAAAGAGGCATGATTTGACGAGGGAACACATCACTTGCACAAAACATTACTAAAGGATACTTCTAAAGTACCACCCATTCGTCTGTCAGAAACTGCTCTGGGTCAGTCATTTCAAAAAGACACATGACAACAAAGAAGTTGAGAAATACAAAATTTTATTTAACACTGCATACACGTGGCAAAGAATGAGAAACCTTTTCTGATTTTGAAATCATTTGTGAGATCCAGCGTAAAAATGGTTTAAATGTTGGCAACAACTACATGAACATAGCAGGTTGCCGCTTGTTTGTGGACAACATAGCTAAAACAATACGTTCAGCAATAATTGAAGAGGTAAAAAATGCCTCCTTTGTGAGTATTCTTGCAGATGGAAGTACAGACCACTCCATCGTTGAACAAGAAATTGTCTACCTGAGATATGTAGGTGCTAACTGTTTGCCAGTCACACATCTAATATCTGTGTTACCACTTGAAACTGCAAGTGCTGAGGGCGTATTTAATGCTATTGAGGAAGCCTTACAATCAGTGGGTTTGCCATTACCAGAACTGACAGGCAGTGCACATCCAGCACTTGTATGTGCTAATTTTGATGGTGCATCAGTTAATCTTGGTGACGGACAGGAGTCATTACTAGACTGAAATCACTTTTGCCAGACATTATTGGCATTCACTGTGTTGCCCACAAACTTGAACTTGCCATTTTGGATGCAAATAAACATTTCAAATACATGGCCAAATTTGAAGAGTGTTTAAAAGGCATTTTCAGTTTTTATTTTTGGTCTCCAAAGCGCAGGAGAGAACTTAAAGAAATTGCTGAAGTTCTCGATGAGCATCTTGCATCATTCTGGCTGTAAAGCAAGTCAGGTGGCTAGCAAGCAAAGAGAGAGCAGTTGTGGCATTAGAAAAACCTGGACATTGTGACAATGCATCTGGAGCACAGATTTGTGGATGGCAACAGGGCAGAGGATGCTAACAGAGCTAAGAAGGTACCTGAAGGAACTGACCTCTATGCATTTCATTAAAGTTCTTTATTTCTTATTAGATTTTTGCCAATTGTTGCTAGATTATCAAAAACTTTCCAGTTGGCAGACTACTTAATTGTTGAGATACCAGAACATATGAGAAAGCCATTCTGCAGCTAGAAGCACTTAAAAGTACTCCTGGAAAATATCTTACAAAATTCCAGGAACAGTATAACACAGAAGAACGTATGTTTGGCAAAACAAAGTTCACGGAACACCTGGAAGTGAAGCTGAACTTCACACATTTGTTAACGATACTGTCACGTACATCCAGAAAAGGTTTGGTGTTCTCTCAGAGAACCTTTGTCTTTACTTCATATTCTGAATTATCACAACTGGCCACTGGAAAGGAAGATCTAGCAACATTTGGCAATGCTGAACTAATTGAACTCATCACAGATAGCCTTTCTCTTCTCACTTCTCAGAACTTGATAAAGATTCTGCTATAGATGATGGGTGCAGCTGAAGTTATATCTTTCTCGATTCGAACCAAACCTCTCATAACTATGTACCAGTTGGTGTTACAAATGAAAATTGGTGACGTGGCCCGGACTCCACGAAGGGCCCTATGCAAAAGCTTATTGAGATTCTGCTCACGATTTCCCCTTCCACAAGTGAGTGTGAAAGAGGATTTTCAAAGCTAATTTCATTAAAACAAATTACGAACAACCCTGACACAACAGTCTTTCGAGAACCAGCTGCTTATCATGACTACAGGACCATCCATCTCTGAATTTGATCCACTGCCATCAATAAAGTACTGGCTTGACAGTAGTCTGGTACTATCCATTCCTCTGGTCACAAATGTCCATCAAAGAAGAAGAAAATCAGCCTGAAGCAAGCTGCAGTACTATTGCTGTCTTATAATATTCTCTCTGCCTCTCTGAAACCTTTCTCTGACTGTCACTGGAGCATCCTAAAAGGAAAAAAATAAATAATTATTTTTTCTCGTAATAATATGAAAAAATGTTGCGACTTACTGGATCCTGATATGGACTTACCAAAAGGGACCATAAGTCCTGGACTTATGCATCCCCAAAAATTTTTCAACCCCTGAGGTGTGTACTGTTTTCCATGTAACTGCTTTGCAGATTTCCAATAGTGGAATGTCCTTGAAGCTTAAGCCAGGGACCACTGCCTCACTGCTTCTGTGCACAGTGGGGCTGACCTGGTTCCTCCTGTTTGTTGATGTAATACATAGTAGTGGTGTTGTCTGTTCTGACCTGCACCACTTTGTTTTGAAGTTGTGAAGCAAATACCACGGGAGTTAGGTACACTGCTCTGAGCTCCAGCAGATTTATGTGCAACAGGGATTCTTGAGGAGATCAGGTGCCACTTGCTGTATAATTCAGCATGTGTGCTCCTCAACCCAGAAGGGATGCATCTGTTGTAAGAACTAAGAAGGTTGTTCCTTTGTAAAGGCACACCTACCGGAGGTTTTGCTCATCCAGCCACCACTGCAGTGCCTGTAGGAGACTGCGGGTGACAGGAACCAATTTGGACAAAGGATCTGTCCCTGTGACCAATATTGTCTTAGGTGGAACTGGATGTCTTTCATTTGGGATATGGAACCTAGTACCACTGTGGTGGCAGCTGCCATGTGACCCAAAAGCCTGAGGAATTCTCTGACTGGTTTGGTCTTCCTGGTACAAATGAGCTTGCAATCCTCAGAATGATGCTTACCCTGTCCTGTGGCAGAAAAGCTCTGCCCAGGCTGGTGTTAAGTTCTGCTCAATGAACTCGAGTACCTGGACTGGTGTTTGCTGAGACTTCTGCTCATTTGAGGAAACCCAGGGACTCAGAGTAGACTTTGTTAGTGCTAAGGCCTGCTCTGTTAGTTGTAGAGATGGACCCACTACTAACCAGTTGTCCAAATAGGGAAAGACTGTATCCTTGTTTCCTGAGAAACTCCACTACACGCCAGACACTTTGTGAATGCCCTTGGGGCAGAAGTCAGACCAAAAGGAGGCTGGGAACTGATAATGACCTGAGGCCAGTCTGAACCTCAGAAACTTTCTGTGAGAAGGTCTGATGGGGATGTGAAAATAAGCATCCTTTAAATCTAGGGAGGCTAGCCAGTCTCCCTTTTGTAAAAGTGGGAATGATCAGAGCAAGAGTGACCATTTTGAATCTTGGTTTCAGAATGTGTCTGTTTAGAAGTCTTAAATCCAGGATAGGTTGCCAATCCCCATTTTTCTCCTTTGTAAGGAACTATCTGGGTAAAGCCTTTACCCGCTGGTGTAGGGGCACGGTTCCACTGCCTTGATTGCTAGCAGATGTTTTACCTCTGCATCCTGTAGGAATCTGTCTGTAGTTGTAACTGGTGCAAATGTTCTTGCTCTCAGCTTGGGAGAGATTTGAAACAGAGTGCCAGACCCTGGCTCACCTCAGGACCTACTTGTCTGTGGTGATGGTATACCAATCCTGGAGGTAGTGAGCCAGTCTGCCACCCACTGGTGGATTTTGGCAGGGGATGCGACCTGTACTAGCCTGTCAGGGATTCTGAGTGGGCTGTGCCTGAATCACTGGGGAGGGAAAGCTCTCCTCATGGCTCTCCTGCCCTTCCTCAAAAATATCCTCCAGGCTGTTGTTGCAGCTGGGAGGCCTGAGCTTGGAAAAAAGGTCTGGGATAGGATCCCTACCCCTGCCTCCCTAGTCTGGAAAGGCCTATCCTTAGAATTACTTTTGTAGGTGGCCTTATAATCTTCTACCTTTTTCATGTAGGCCTCCGTTTTATCCCAAATAGAAAATATTTCTCAAAGGAAAGTCCATCACCTTGGCCTGGGTGTCCAGGGTCAAGTTTGTAGCCCCAAGCCAGGCAAATCTCTAAGGGGACAAACAGTGCCATCAAACTGGCTGCAAATCATTAGTGTCTACAGCCATGTGGAACTGGTATTTTGTGGCACATCTAAAACAGCTCTTCCTGTGTCCTGCAAGTCCACTACCACCTCCACCAGGCACTCTGTCAGCCAGAGCTAACACTGCATTCCAGAGTGCCTTCTGGTATTACACTCGTAAGCCATATAATTGGCTTGTCTAAGGATGAGAGTAGCAGCCATATACCCTTTTTACCCATTGCATCCATCTTCTGTGAATCCTTATCTGGAGGATGGGTAGCCAAGGAGTTCTGGCTTTGTTGCAGGCAGCAGCCTGCACAACTCCTTCAGGGTCAGGGTGGCTGAATAGAAAATCAGCTGTTGTCCTATGAAGCTGATATTTCTTAGCAGCCTTTTGTCAACTCCTGGAATAGCGTTAGGAGTTTGGAATACTTGTAATGCTGCCTTTTTAAGGACTTATGCAAGGCAGTAGTAAACATTTTGTGAGGGTTAACCCCATCATATCAAGAATTCTGCTTCCTTCACATCTTCCTCTGTCTCCTGAAGGGAGGTTGAGTGTTCCACCATGCTTTTAACAAAGCATAATGTGAGAATAATCCTCGGGGCCTCTAAGGAAACAAACTCCTGTTCTGGAGAAACCTCTGGATCTATCGGTTCCACCTCAAAATCATCATCATCCTCCTCAGGAAAGGAAGCCTGAGGCTCCTGAGAATGTGGGACCACCACAGGAACTGGTGCAGTTGGTACTGGAACAGGACTGCAGCTTGCAGTGCTTGCAAGACCTGTAAGCCTTGGCAATGTCCTCAGCCGAAGGCATACCAGTTTTGTCAGCTGGAGCTCCTTAGCCTTCTTGGCTGGAAGTGCAGTGACATGCTTTTCTACATTTTTCTGAAGTGGCACAGGTTCAGCCCCTGAGTCCACTGTCCTTTTTTTACCTGCTCAACTTTATCTGATCCTTTATCAGGATCCAGGAATAACTTTCACCAGTATTAGTAGAAGCAGAGGCCATTTCTTCCAAAATGTTGGATCTTTTCTTAAGAGTTTTAGGGCAAAATGTTTTACAAATGTCACAATTTGCAAAAATATGGCTAGTGCCCAGACAAAAATACACCATGAATGTCTGTCTGCTTTAGCTATGATCTAACCACAAGACTTAAACAATCTGAAACCAGTGGGTCCTGTCGTTTTTAGGTTTAACAACAGGAGCCTCTGACATTGAGCAGAAATCGTTAAAGAAATATACCAAATTATCGGTTCCTCAGAACGAATATTTTAACTATAAACAACCGATAACGGTTCCGGGAACGGCGCTACTTGTTTCTGAGAAACTAAAAATGTAAACAGAATTAAAACAAGTATATGCAGTTAGGAACCGACTGCAAAAAATTAACAATTATATATAGATTTGAGGTAAAAACCTGACTAGAAATAGCGGAACCCTCAGTTCCAAGGAACCGTGAAGGAACTGCTAAACACTCTAAATATTAACACAATTTACAAAATAAACTAAAACTAAGGCAGCAATCTGAAATATAAACTAAAAACACTACTTATTGACCAGATAAATGGATTTTGAAGAGGTTGAAGGAGAGCTCTCCGGGGCGTCTTCACTAGGCAGGCAGAGTAAAGAATCTGAAGCACTCAGAGTGCAACAGTTGCTAGGGCAGCATTTTGAAAGTGGCGTGAGCCAATTGAGAGTTCCATCATTTGCATATAATTCCATCTCTCCAGGCAGTCCAATGCAGGAGGCTGGCTGCATCAGTTTAATCATAATGAGTAATTCCTGGGGTTAGAATACTGCACACAGTACTCGGTGCGGCCTCACCAACAATCTGTACAGAGGCAGGATTACCTCCTTTCTCCTGAGGTGATTCCTCTAGCAATACACCCCAGCATCTTGTTGGCTTTAGCTGCTGCCTTCCTGCACTGTGTTGAGTAGTTCATTTGCTCCATTATTATCACCCCAAGATCCTTCTCTTCCTCTGTAGCAGCTATCAGCACCCCTCCCAACTGACAACACCTCCTTGGGTTCTTTGCTCCCAAGTACATGACTTTGTGCTTCTTAGCACTGAACCCCAGCTGCCATGTGTCTGACCAGTTCTCAGGTTTTGTCAGATCATCTTGCAACCCTGCCACCCCTACTGTGTTATCCACCACTGCACGATCTTGATGTCATCCACAAAAGACTAATCTTGTTCTTAATGCCATGTGAGATATCAGCTATGAAAATGCCAGACAACACTGGGCACAGTATCAAGCCCTCACGGCACCCACTCGTTACAGCCCTTGGGCAGAGGTTCCCCTCCACCACTACCCACTGTTGCCTCCCTTGCAGCCAGTTCTCGATCCAATTCACCTTCTTTGTCCCTGCTCCTTGGTATCCCAGCTTGCTAATCAGCCTGCCATGTGGCACTGAATTGAATGCCTTGCTGAAATCCAGATACAGGACATCCACCGCATGGCACTTGTCCAGTTCTAGTCACCCAGCCATAATAGTCAACCAGGTTGATCTGGCAGGATCTGCAGAGACAAAACCATGTTGCTTCCATCCTGGAGACCATTACCTTCTAGAAAGGTTACTAACCTCTCTTTAAGGATTGTCTCCATTACCTTTCCACAATGGATGTGAGGCTTACTGGTCTACAGCTGCCCCATTCATCCCTGGGTCCACTTTTGTGGAAGGGGCACCATGTGAGCCATCCTCCAGTCCTGAGTACGCACCCTGTTTCCAGAGGTATTGAACAAGTCTGCCAATGGCACTGCCAGGACATCCACCAATTCCTTCAGTACCCAGGTGTGGGGTCTGTGATAACAGCGATTGTGGAAAGCGATCGTCGTTAGAGGCGAATGTACATCAGAAATCCACTTTGCCGATGTACCACTCCCAGCGCACAAGCAAAGGGCGCCAGGAACTTGCTATTTTTCTTTTGCCCGCACCTACCCACCCCCACTACAGATTCTCAACTCCAGGGTGCATTGGGGGGCTGAAAGCAAAAATGTTTTGGTGGACTGGCGCAAAATCCAGATGCGCCCAGCACTGAACCCGGAACCCTAGCCTGCCACAAACCCACCATGCCACCACGGCCAGCTTAGCAGCCACCATCGCTACACCTCACAAACCCCTCCCTCCCCTTCTGCCCATTGCATGGCGTGCTCGCTCTCCCCTGCGTGCATACATATAGCGACAGAATGTCGCTATTCTATATTGCCCCCCTGTCCAGTAGCCTTAGTGAGCAGGCACCGCTTTGAGTCACCTTTTGTAAGTGCCCAATAGCAGTTGCCCTTCTCACAGGATACCCTGGGTGTGATGCTGTCTGGTCCTGGTGCCTTATCCACCCTCAGTGCCCTTAAACTGTGTAGTACCCTGGCCACATGTGATTACCCCATCTGTCACCCCTCCCCTATGCCTACCCTCCCTATCTCCTGAGGCATTAACCCATCCTTTTCTTTAGTAAGTACAGAAGTATTCATTTAGCATTTCTACCTGCTCTGCCCACCTCCATCCTTCCTGAGCCCTACTATTTGATCTTTGCAGATCCTTCTCTCTCTTATGTACCTGAAGAAGTCCTTTTCCCTTTCCTTGATGCCCTGTGCCAGCCTTAGTTCTCTGGAAGCCTTGGCTGCCTCGACTGCTCTGGTCACCTCTCTAGATTTTTAAGGTACTCCTCTCTATCCTCCCTCCACCTGGATCTCTTGAATCTCCTGAAGGCTGTCCTTTTGCCCTCACCTTTCCAACACCTCCCGCTTAACCAACTAGGTTTCTTGACCCTAGCCTTTTTGCTTTGTGTCTTGGTACAGGATCTAGTGGCCTCTGCTAGTCCTAGTTAGATGACTTCCATTTCTGGCCAGCATCCATGTGTGGGTGGATTGAGGCTAGTGCCTGGCCACTATTCCCTCATCCTCCCAAAGTCAGCTCGCCTGAAGTCCAACACCCTGGTGCCTGTTCCATGACCTCCTTGCCCATGCTGGTGAGAACCACACTGTGGTGGTCAGTCCCTGTCAGCGGATCCTCCACTCCCAGCTCTCGGACAAACTCCTGCTAAACAGCACAAGGTCCAGAGTGTTGCCTAACCTCATTGGCTCATTTACCATCTGTACCAAGAAGCTGTCCTGAAAAGTCTAAAGGAGGACTTGCACCCTTGTGCTTGAGGTGGCTGGGGTGCTCCAGTCCACCCTGGCAAATTGAAGTCTCCCACGATCATGATGTTACCCTTCCGCTGACCCTCCTGATCTGCCCTGCTAGTTCTCTGTCCAAGTCCTCTGCCTGAGGCGGTGGCTTATACCACCCCATCCTAAGGGTCCTGTTTCTTGAATCCTGGAAAGGTATCCATAGTGCTCTGTTCTATCGTCCTCCTCGTACGTCCTGGTGCACCTTATCCCCTCCCCTCAGACTGCCACCCCCTCTCTTCCCTTTTTCCTATCCCTATGATATATTCTGTATCCCAGGATCACCAGGTCCCAGTCCTGGTATTGGGTGGCCCATATTTCGGTGATGGCAGCTATATCCACCTCCCTCTGCCATGAGGCCTGTAACTTGTGCCATTTGTTTCCCCAGGCTCCTTGCATTCAAAGAGACCACCCTCCAGTATGTGCCCTTCTCAGCCTTCACCCTTTGAACACTATTGTTATCAACTCTGTATGTACAATGCCTTATTTCATCCCTACTTGTATTGGGAGTAGATTGTTGCTCCCTACCTGAGACCTTGTTTGAATTCCACTCAACTGCCTCCCCACATCTAGTTTAAATACCTCTGGTTGCTATATACTCCCCAGTCTCCGTTTTAATACCCCGAGCCCTCCTTGCTGAAGTGTAACCTGTCCCAGGCATACAGGGTGCTGCTAATCCAAGTTCTTCCCATCCCCACCAGCTCATACCCTTTGATTCTGACACCAGGCTCCCAGCCAAGTGTTGAATTCCCTATTCTCAATTTCCTTGCAGCACCTGCTCTGGGTACAGGGAGTACTTCAGAGAAAGCCACCGAACTCCTGCTTCCTCACACAACCTCCCTAACTCCAAGAATCTCCCTGTACCTCCTTGACTGTGTTTCCCTCCAGATCATTCATGTCCAAGTGCACCACGATGTAGAGGTTTCTCCCTCACCCCTCTTTGCGCACTTAAGAATAAACTGTCCCCCCCCTACCTGTGGTCTTCCTGGTATGCACTCCACCCATATGACTACAGTATGTCATTCCCTTTACACCCCCATCTCACTCCTTTTAGTACTGAGCCTTCCAGCATTAAGACTCCACCCCTTTTCCTGTTGTGGCCCCTGCCTCATCCCATTTTCTGGCCCCTAGACTGACTCTTTACCCCATCCTGCATATTCCCAACTCCCATGCTCCATTTGCCTCCTTCCCAGCCCCTACTCTCATCCTGCCCCCCCACTGCTTCCCTTGGCTGAACTGCCCTCCACTCCCCTAATGCACACCTGCTTGAGCCCCCTCATTCCCCATCACCACTTAACCTTTGCTTCCTTCCTCCACTGCTTTTTGGTCCCCCACCTGCTTTAGTCCTCCCTGTTTCCCTCTTTTATGTACCCATCATAATTCTGTCCCTCCATCTGCAATACTGCTGCCCTCTGGGATGACAGTACCCCCATTCTTACTGCCCCATACACAAGCTCCTCCCCTCCTTATCCTCTATGTAGCCAGCACCAAGAATCTATTGTTTGACACTTGTACTCTGCCCTGAGCTATCCCTGGCAAACTGTTCCGAGGCTTCCATTGCTGCTGCCCTTCTGGACCATTACTACTCCTATTTCTGATCCTCTTCCAGCCCCTGGTTCTGTACCCCTAGATTCCTGAGGGTGGCAATATTTGTCCATTCCCCACCCCCTTCTCACCCTTGACTGGGATATCTGCCAACCTCTGGGGCACTCCTATGTGCTCCGGGTCCTGGATGGTTCCCCACACTGCCCCCATCCCTTTCCTTATCTCTGTCCTTAACCAACTAATCTCATCCCTAAGATACTCAAACTGCCTGCACACAAGCACCCCCGCTCTCCATGCTACCTCTAAAAGACAGCTGTCCCACAGCTGTTGCAACCTCTCACCCTCCTCTTATCTCTATCAACCATCTGACTTACCCCTGTGCCCCAGCTGTAGGCTGTCTGGCCCATCCCCTAGGCTCTTCCCACCTTCTAGGTTTATTCATGATATGTGTGCAACCCCCTTTTCTCGCTGATCCATATCTCTAGTATCTCTAACGTAACAGATTTTGTTTTGTCCCTCTGGATCTCAGGGATGATTAGGACACATTAGTGGATGCACCTGGTTGTGCTATCCAACAATCCAATGCAGCACCACCCCAATAAATGTGGATGAGCTTGGGGTGGGATAGATGGGAGAAGATGCGCTGAGCCTACTCCGACTCCAGTGAGAGTCAATCAGCCCCTTATACAACAGTGCACCTTAGCCCCTTCCCTCAGGCAGGAACAAACAATTCCCTGTAGTTCATGCTCCTTCAGCCTCAGATCCAAACTGAATTAATTAGCTAAAATGGCTCCTGGCTAATTTCCTCCCTAAGGCTAAATCTGTTTACAGTTTCCTGTGTAACTCCAAGAACAGAACTGCACTGTCAGTAACAGCTCAAATCCCAAACAGCACTGATTAAACTGCCACTCACATAACACCCTCCCAGTACAAGCTATTACAACAACAAAATCAAACAGCATGAACAAATACTTCCTTGTAGTTCATCCTCCCTCAAACAGCAGGAACAAACACTGCCCTGTAGTTCATCCTCCTTCAGCCTCCAGATCCAAACGTATCTTCACTATATCAGTCTTCACCATTCACCAATGGTGGGTGAGTATCAAGCTCACAAAGTGGACGGTACCTCCCTGAAGGCTGGACTGCTTTCAGCCCGCTGGAGAGTCAGAGGGAGGGCCTAACATGGGTCTGGCCAGACCGCCACTTACTAGGTCAGCATGGGTCTCCTGACCAGCAGGAAGGAGGTGCTCCGACAGCTCCCATCTGGCTCTTCGGGAAAAACAGCCCTTCCCGGAAGGCGAGGCAGTCACCCTATGCGGGCCATGGATGACAACGGGATGAGTGAAGTCATGCCATCTGCCTAATGCAGACCGCTGATCCCATCAGTCTGGAAGCTACCATGTTGGAGTCATACCACGCCCACACCTGGGGTCTCGTTAGCTCAGACCCCTTATGTGATGATAACAGCGCACCTGGATACCTCACAATCAGGCAATGCCACAAGGAAGAACCCACTGCGGTCCCACAGACACCTCTCATGGCCACTATGTGTGCCTGATGAGCTGCTATTGATAACAGGAGACACACTGTGGTAAAACCCATCTGCCCCAGCGGTTGAACTCCAGAGAGTCTATGTCCACAGGACAGTCTCCTGTTAGGTGTAGACACCCAGAAGGGGTGTCCAACCACTCAGACCTGAGGTGGGGTGGGACAAAGACCCTGGAGACCCAGAGGGAGCACAATACTGGTGCTGGCAATCCCAGGGTCTGGGGAGGTGGGAGGCAGGCGACCGCCAGGCGCTGTGCGACTCCTCCGCAAAGGGCAGAGAGCCACAGAGGGATTACTGCAGACTCCTGGCTGTATTCCCCAAGGAACACCATAGTTGCATGATCAATACGCATATTTGTACAGGGGTTAGACTGAGCTCCCAACATTGTCGATAGGAAGCACTGATATTTAGTGAAGTCATCATCCGATGACCGGTAGGATGGAAGGTCCTCTTCTGCCAGGGAGGAAGCCAACAAGGCAGAGGGTTCTGTATAGGGAATGATGGAGCCGTATCATGAGATGTAAAATCAGCTCATCCACGGCCCTGTATAATGTAGGGAACAAATTCACTGTAGCCCTATCCTGCTCCTAGGTGAGGGGCCCAAAAGGGCCAGAGATATCCAGGAGAAGGGAGGAAGCTGTGGAGCAGACACGGGCTCGGCAGTGTGATCCTGAGGGACCTGACCTGGTCCACTAGGGTCGGGGCATGAGTGGGGACCCTTCTACAGCTGGGGGTGTACTGCCCAGATTCCACATGCTGCTCAACCATCCCCAAGCCAGCGGGTAGAGACCCTAAAGGAAAAGACCCTGGTGGGGGCCGGAGCCCAGCATGCCCAGCACAGGTGGCCCTATCCCACCTGATGCAGGACTCTGTCTCCAGAGAAAGGGAGGGGTGCTCGGACCAACACTCTGACTCTGCAGAGGCCCAACCCCAATCTCCCCAGGGAGGACATAGACCTGCCCCCAAATAAGGTCACATGACAGCAGTCGATCTGAGTGAAGGGGGGAGCAAGAAACCCCGGCACCAAAGGTCAGTCTCTGCCTCCCCTCCAACACCCGAGCGGCACTGAAAAGAGAGTCAGCAACTGAATTAGGCTCCTCCACGGAGACTGTCCCCAATGTGACCCCGTCACTGAGGAGGTACTGGAAATGGCACTGGAAACCCCCCCATGGCACCAACATTGGAACCACCACCCAATGTGGCACCGTCTACAGCACCGACCACAGCTGCGGCACCAATGTCAGAGGCAGCACTGACATTGGGATAGCTCGACCACTGAAACCTACTGACCGTGCCACTGTCGTCGCACATGGCACTGACCGTGGCACTACCGGCCAGGTGCGGCACCGACCATGGCACCGTCCCAGGGCACAATGCTGCAGCAATGTCACCACCCGAGGTGAGCACTGAGAACAGCACTGGGTCACCTACAGCGCTGATCGCTGCACTGACAGAAGCAGAGGTGGCACCGAGCTCGGTGTCAACATCAAGATTAGATCCCACCGAAGGCCCCGAATGTAATCTGGTGGGCGACTGTTCTGAAGAGCTGTGCTGCCACTCCAAATCCTCTTGAGTCATCCTCTAAATCGGAGGAGGAGGAGGCAACAGAGATGTTTAAAGAGGTGACCCTCTCACCGACCAGTTTCAACACCCAAGCGCTGTCAGGAAGGAACTCCACGGCAGTGGAGGAAACAGTGTCAGGAGCTGAGACCAGACTCTCCGAAGCCCTTGTAGGGACCACTGGCGAGGGCCCCTTGTGTAGCTGAGGCATCAAAACAGGGTCTGCCGGTCCTCCAAAGAAGAACCAGACCTGGAGTGGCCAGCAGTCAGCCCCTCAGAGGAGGCCGACAGCTCCTCCACATGCTGGGGCTCAGGAGGATGCAAGCCAACAGCGGCTGCTTCCCCATGTGTGCACAGCCTCAGAGGGACAACCGGAGGTCAGACCCAATGACCTTACCTTGGCGGCCATTGTATGCTGCTTGCCACTCAAGGTTGGGGGTCGCATCCAACCCCGCCACAGGCAATTCCAGGGTATGGTAATCAATGCTGTAACAGGTATCGCAACATTCCATATCGTGATTCTGCCTCAGGCAGGTGAAACATCGATCATGCAGGTCCGTTACGGTGAACTGACCTCTGCAGGGCGCATGATGCATGGGTGAGGTCCCGCCTGGAAGATTTATGCCATGATTTCACAAAGAAAATAAATAAATAGAAAAGGATGATGCCAAACTTTTAACTGAAGACGAGCGGTGTTGAGAGCGGTGTCGAGATAAACAACGAGCAGAATGACTGAGTGATGCAGTTGAAAATCCTCAAGCTGTCACGAGCAACAGCTACCTGACAGTGAGGCGAGCAGAAGTGAGGAGTGGAATGGACAACGTCAGTTACTAGCCAACCTGCTGGCCATGCAATGCACTGGCCTCGAGGTGGCGCCGTCCTCGACACTGTCCTCCTCTTTGAGCAGTCAACATTTTCTTAAAGCAAAAGCTTCCTGCAGGTTCCTGTGCCTTCAGCTAGAATCCCACCAGTGATGAATGGTGAAGACTGATACAGGGAAGATCACATTTTGCCCAGGATTTGAAAAATGACAGCTGTGACATACATGAGGTGGGGTAATAAGAGGCTATGTTGAAAATCTGGGGTGAAAACATTTAAAATTTCCAAAGTTATGAACATGCGTAGCAAATTGCAATGAATGGTCATAACTTGCCATTTTAATAATTTTGACTCTTAAATTTTCAACATAGTCTTTATGACTCCACCTCATGAACAAGGTCAGGAAAATTGGTTAAATCTTACCCAAAAGTAGATTTGCCAAGCTTACCACAAAATCACCTTTCAGGGTGGAGCTGCGTAATGACAGTCATATTGTTCATGAAGTAGGGTCCCCAAAAGGCTATGTTTGAAAATAAAGCTATATATACTAAGACCTGCATAATTGGGCAGACTTGACAGACCTGTGGGCCTTTTTCTTCTGGCAGTTTCATATGTAATTTGTGGTCAAAAATCTAAAAAATGGCCAAGTTATGCATTAAAGTTGAACCCCCATTGAAATACACTGAACCGCACTAGATAACAAGGAATGTAAAATTTGCCAAAGGGGACGGTGATTAGCGGAGAGTCGTACTAACTGTCTACATACAACAGTCTTTGGACTACACAGAACATTATATGGCAGCATTTTAGGTGCTTAAGGACTCGGTCAAGGCAATGTATAGGACTGGGTTTGCGGATGGTGCTTTAGGGCTCATGTGTCCTTACTAAAGCGGTATTCCTGCTTAGTTTGTTTAATCTTTAGAACTGCTACTCATACTGTAGTGCACAGCCAGGACATCTGATTTAGTTAAATACTGTGTATTACTGCTCCTCAAATGTATTACTGGTGCTCTCTTGCCCCAACAACTGTATTTGCTTCTCCAACTTCTCTTTCTTTGCTTCTCTGACTGCTCTCTGTTTCTTCTGTCTCCCTCCTGCTGCAAGCTAACAGCCCCCTCACCGTCTCACGTTTCAGCCTGCCTCCATTGTCCAGCCAGCCCACATACCTGTCCCTTCTTATTCCTCTCCAGAACTGTGTTCCTCCTGGATTCCAGACAGCAACAGGGTCATAAGGGCAGCAGCGGCAGAGTCCTCCCCAGCATAGGACCCCCTGAAACAGGTACAACGGTGTTCAGCACCATCCTGGAGCACAGAAATGGACCACGGCACCGGGAAAAAATAAAAATTATGGTGACGGCAATCAGAGGGGGGAGGGGGGGTGCCACTAAACACAAGGGATATAGATTTAAAAAAACTTTTTTCACCAACCGATTTCATTTTTCATGATGACAAAAGGAATCGTGAAAAGGAACTGTGAATCGCTGTAAAAGGATTTAAATAGTTGTAAAAACATTCTGAAGCCTTGGAGCTATAAAAACTTCACAGTGAAACTCATCAGCTCCCAATGAGTAAGATACATGTTTGGATGTATGTAGAAGGCATCCCTGGGTAGAGTTGACAGGTTGTTGTGTGCAAAAGAAAACAAGATGGTGTCTCAAAAAAAAAGGAATTTTTCTGGCAAAAATGATTGGCCCCTTTTCGTGAGACCAAAATCCATTTCAAACCCATTCCTCTATCCTGAGAAGGATTTTCCCATTGAAAATAATGGAACTTAAAAACTGAATAACTTTGTAACAGATGAAAAATTACTCACCTTAGTAATGTTGTTTCTTCTGTTGGAGTCTTACTATATTATGACATATGCAGTGAGTCCCAACCTTGAACTGCTCCGGAGGTGAAAGAGTTAACTTTCCATGCCAGGCATGGAACCTGAGCTCGAGCTCGGTTGAAAACTCTGTCTGTTGTTCTTCAAACTCAAACCGTCAGATCTTCGAGCTAAACTCACTGAGGTCCTGTGTGGAAGCTGTAAACCTACACTAGCCAACTGGCTACTAAACATAATAACACATTTTTGGTCCCAAAACAAAGACTCAAGTCAGGAGCTCCAAAATGAAAACACAACACCAAGTCACCCCAAAAAGAAGGTGAAAAACAACAAGGTGGGCACCTACCAAGTGCCAACACTGCACTGCCCACCCACATCCCAAAAACAGAGGTTCTGAGAGGGGCAGGCGGGGAGGTCATAATAGCAAGACTCAATAGAAGAAACAACATTACTAAGGTGAGTAATTTTTCTTCAACAACATGAGTCTTGCTATATTATGACTATATTCAGACTTCTAAAGCAGTACCTCCATGGAGGAGGACAGAACCTACTTGGAAATAGGCCTGAAGCACAGCCGTGCTAAAGTGGGCATCACTCCTAGCCTGGATATCCAGGGAGTAATGCTTGGTAAAAGTATAGAACTGTTTTCCAGGTAGCTGCTTGACATATCTCTAGAATAGGGATGTCCCTGGCAGCAGCCAGGAAGCAGCTGTACCTACAGTAGAGTGAGCCCTCAGGCCTGAGGGAGGAACCTTACCCAGTTTTTCATAACAAAATTGGATACAAGAGACAATCCACCTGGCAATGGATCTCTTAGTGGCAGGTTCCTTTACCAACCTCACCATAAGTGAGGAATAATTGGAGGAGTCAAACCTGCTGACCCTTGGTACGCTCTATGTAGTAGCTAAGAGCTCTTTTGACATCTAAACTGTGCAGCCTCCTCTTGCCAGAGGAGGAATGGTCAGTGAAGTACACAGGAAGAGAAATAGATTGATTAAGGTGGAAATCTGAAACCACCTTAGGCAAGAACTTCCTGTTAGTCCTGAGGACCACACTTATCTCTATGAAAGGAGATAAAATCAGGCTCCACTGACAAAGCTTGTAATTCACTTATCGTCTGGCAAGTGATGGCTACCAGAAACACAGTTTTCCAAGTCAAGTACTTAAGCTCTGCTGAAGACAAAGGCTCAAAAGTGGGTTGCATAAGCTGAGCAATGCAAACATTAAGGTCCCAAGCAGGGGCAGGGTCCCTGAATAGAGGGTTGGTGTGAAGCAATCCTTGAAAAACTTGGAGAATACAGGGTGAGCTGAAAGAGGAGAGGGCTTACCTGCTGAAATAAAGGCAGACACAGCTGCCAGATGCACTTTAGGGCAGCTGGTCTCAGCCAAGGTATTTAGATGGACCATGTAATCCAGGACTGTGGTAAATCAGCAGATTCTGGGAGAAGATGCTTTCCAGAGCACCATATGGAAAATCTCTTCCATTTGGAATTATAAGTAGCCCTGGTAGAAGGTTTTCTAGAAGCCTTCAGGATATCCATTACACCCTGGGAAAGGTGTAAATCAGCAAACTCTAACTAGTCAAGCGCCAGGCCTTGAGATTGAGAGATTTGAGGTTCGGTACCAAACCCTCCCCTGAGCACAGGTTAACAGGTTGTGATTCCTGGGAAGACAGAGGGAAGATGGACTGCTAAGGGCATAAGGAGTGGGTACCAAGGCTGTCTGGCCCAATCTGGAGCAATCAGGATCATCTTGCAGGGTTGAGATCTGATTTTGACTAGCACCTTGAACAGAAGAGGAAGGGGAAAAGCATAGAGAAACTTCCCTTCCTAACTGAGAAGGAAGGCATCCAGAGGACTGAGCCCAACACTGGGGCCTACAGCAAAAAGGGAAGTTGGTGATTGTCTGGGGCTGCAAAAGATCTATCTACGGGTGCCCCATCTGGCAAATACTACCTCAGTACTAGGGGATCCAGTGACCATTCGTGATGGCCTGGGAAATCCTGCTGAGAGCATCTGCCAGGACATTGTCCTTGCCTGGGAGGTGAACTGCCGTAAGGGAGGTGTTCAGGGAATAAGCCAGAGACCACAACTTCATTGCTTCGGTGCACAAGGCCATAGACCGAGTGCCTCCTTGTTTGTTGATGTACCACATTGTAGTGGTGTTGTCTGTTCTGACCTGTACAACTTTGTTCTGAACAGATGTGGAAAAACTTGAAGTGCTAGAAAAACTGCTCAGAGTTCCAACAGATTGATGTGGAGCAGAGATTCCTGAGGGACCACAACCCCTGGTAGTGAGGTCGCCCATGTGAGCTCCCATCCCAAGAGGATGCATCTGTAGTAAGATTGAGGTGAGACTGGGTGACAAAAGGAACCCCTTGTCTGAGATTGTTCTGATCCTGCCACCATTGTAGGGCCTGGATCAGGGTTTGAGTCACTAGGATCAATTTGGTTAGAGGGTCTTTCCTTTGAGACCAAAAGGCTCTCAAATGGAACTGAATGTCCTCATCTGAAATCTTGCTCCCTGCACCACTGCTGTAGAAGCAGCCATGTGCCCAGGAGCTGTAGAAAATGCCATGCTGGTCGAGACACCTGCAGGGTGAATGAGGAGGCCAGAGAGACCAGGGTCCTTGCCCTGTCCAAAGGGAGGAAGGCTCTGGCTTTTCTGTGTTTAGCTCTGCGCCTATGAAGGTGAGGAGCTGAACAGGCTCTAGAACTGATTTTGAAAGATTCAGAAGGAAACCTAGAGAGGTGAGCAGTTGCTGAGTTATCTGTAGGTGTAACTTGACTTGGTCTGGGGACTGGCCTACTATGAGCCAGTCGTCTAGGTAAGGGAAGATGGCAATTTTTGCCTTCTTAGAGAAGCAACTGCTACTGCCAGGCATTTTGTGAATACCCTTAGAGCAGAGGTGAGGCCAAAGGGCATTGCTCTTGAACTGGTAATGGCCTGAGGGCAGCTCGAACCTGAGGTACTTTCGATGGGAGTTTCTGATGAGAATATGGAAGTAGGCATCCTTGAGGTCCAGGGATGCTAGCCAGTCCCCTGGCCTTAAAGAGGGTAGAATAATTCCCATAGTCACCATTTTGAATTTTGGTTTTAAAAGGTGCTTGTTTAAGTATCTGAGATCCAGGATGGGCGCCATTCTCCTGTCTTTTTGGGGTAAGGAAGTACCTGAGTACAACCCTTTGCCCTGGTGTAGGGGTGGAACTCTTTCCACGGCTCTGAGAGCCAGGAGGGAAGAGACCTCTGCCTCTAGGGCAAGTGCCTCTGGAGGTTTGCAGGTGGAAAGGATCTGGTTCTCATTTTTGGAAACTTTTGAAGCTAAGAACCAGTCCCTGGCTTACTACTTCCAGGACCCACTTGTCTGATGTCAGAGACTCCCAGTCCTGGACAAAGTAAGCCAGCCTGCCCCCTACAGGTAGTTGAGAATCGGCCCTGGCAACCCCATCAGGGTGCCTGCTTGGCAGGGGCTTTGGGCTGAGAGGTGGAAGCAGGCCTGCTTGCACCCTGTCTGCCTCTCCCTCTAAGAACCCCTCTGGGCAAAAGCAGAAGAGGAGGCCTGGGCTTGGTAAAAGGCCTATGAAAAGGCCTGCCCCTGCCCCTGGGAAGCTGCCTTTGAGGAGTGGCCTGCCTTTCCTTGGCCTGTGCACTCTATAGGTGGTCCTATACTCATCCATTTTCTTCATGTAATTCTCTGTCTGCTCCCAAACAGAGAATTACCCACAACAGGAAAATCCATGGCCTTAGTCTGGGTATCCCAGACAGGGCTAGTACATCTGAGCCAAGCCATCCATGAAGAGCCACAGATGTAGCCATGACTCTTGATGACACATCATTTGAGTCCACTGCAGCATGGAATTGCACCTTGGATGCCTCAATACCATCAGCAGCCACCTGCTCCAGCTCCTTGGCAAGCTGGCAGGGATCTGTTTGGCAAGAGCCATAACAGTATCCCATCTGGACTTCTGATATCTAGCAACATAAGCCATAATTTGCCTGTCTGAGTCCCAAGGATGCTGCCATGTACTGTTTCTTGCCATGGCATCAACCTTCCTGGAGTCCTTGTCCGGGGTGTGAGGCCAAGGGGATATTTGCCTTGTCACAGGCTGCAGCCTGCCACTACCCCAACTTGGCTGCATTGTTGTGTAGGGAACTCCATATCAGAGCCTGACAATGTGTACCTCTTGTCCATTCTCTTATCCACAGGAGGTATAGTGTGAGGAGTTTTAGAATTTTAAAGTCTGTTTCCCAAAAGATTTATGTAAGGAATAGACAGTCTCCTAGACTCTGGGATATCCATCATTTCCATAGTCAGGCTCCTCTTGATCATCCACAGCTTCCTCCATAGGGAGCTGGAGAGTTTCAGCCACTTTTTATAGAAAATAAAATGAGAAGGGACTCAGAAAGCCTAGGAGGGGACACTCCTGAAGGTCTGTCTGGGGAGATGTCCGGTCAATGGGCACATCCAGACTTTCAAATCCACATTCACTCTCCTCATACTCCTCTTCCCCTCCTCCGGTTCATAATAATCCTCTAAATCGTAGTCTTGAACCGTGGAACCCGCCAACCGGGCGCTTACTGATGGCACCGTTCGGTCGGAACCGGAGAAAGCGACTGGACAATCTGAATCGCTTTGGCTGTCTCTTCAGTGGTTGGAGAGGAAATTTTGGCTCCACACCAGCTGATTTTCTAGTCCTTTTGCTGGAACCGACCCCTCAGGTTGGTCTCCTTTGCCCGAGGAAGTCTCGCCTGGTCAGAGGTCATCCTCTGTTCGTTGGAACCGAACGGGCTGGCCATCCGGTCAGCGGACTTCTTGGCCTCCCTTTCCTGAGCCTACCAACTCTCTTTCCAGGGTAGCTGCAGGAACATTTTACAAATCTGGCAGTCTGCATTGAGGTGGTCAAACTCCAAACAATAAACACAGGTGGTGTGGGGGTCAGCCTTGGCAAAGGCTTCCCACACACACTGCAGTGTTGAAACCCAGTGGGCCGGTTTTTCTTTTGGGTTTCTCAGACATAGTGCCAGTCCTAACCAAACTTGCCCGTTTATGGCAATCCGCCAAGTAAGACCCTCTTATCGGTTCCCAACTGTGTCACGGGTCATGGAAAACCGTAAGAAATTCCGTTTTTTAGAACCGATAAGAACCGTAACACACTCTAAATGATAGAATAAAATATTTTAAACAACCTGATCGGTTCAAGAGCGAACCGATAACAGTTTACAAGTTCCACACAGAAGAAAAATAATGTAAACCTATTTAGTACTCACAAATACCACAGACAGAGCTTTGAACCGACCGGATGTGTTTAAATTCGTCAAAAACGAGAAAATAATACTTTAACCGACAAAATGAACCGAGCAGAAGGAGAAATCTCCGGAGCGACTGTTCAGTGAGGTGGAGTAAAGAATCTGATGGTTTGAGTTTGAAGAACAACAGACAGAGTTTTCAACCGAGCTCGAGCTCAGCGCTCCATGCCTGGCATGGAAAGTTAACTCTTTCACCTCCGAGCAGTTCAAGTTGGGACTCACTGCATATGTCATAATATAGCAAGACTTCATGTTGTTTGAATAATATTTTTCACCAAACAAACACATGGCGATCTTATAGATTTTTTGATTGGGTGTCGAAGAACCTAAACGGGGAGTGGACGCCACCTACCTCGATTTCAGCAAAGCCTTTGACACCGGCCCCACATAAAAGGCTGCTTAACAAGATGGTTAGTCTGGGCATGGGACACAGGACTGAGTTAGAAGCTGGCTAGCAGACAGAGATGGTGGTAGCGGATCCAATCCAGGGAGAGGGGTGACCACCAGGGTACTTCAGGGATCAGTCTTTGAACTAGTCCTGTTCGATGTCTTCATCAGTGACATTACAGAAAGGCTGAGGAGAAAGGTCTGCCTGTTTGCAGATGACACGAAGATCTGCAACAGGGTGGATACTCCAGAAGGGGTAGAGAAAATGAAGAGGGACCTGAGGAAGCTTTAAAATGGTCTGAGGTGTGGCAGCTGGGGTCAATGCAAAGAAGTGCAAAATAATACAGCTGGGAGGAGGGAACCCTGGGGAAACATACAGAATGGGGGAGAGGTGTTGACAATCACCAAGGAAGAAAGGGACCTGGAGGGTCATCATTTCAGATGACCTAAAGGTGTCCAAGCAGAGCATAAAGGCTGCAAGGAGGCCAGTGGCATGCTGGGATGCACAGGCGGAGGCATCACTAGCAGAAAGTGGGAGGTGGTAATGCCACTGTATAAAACATTAGTGAGGCCTCACTTAAGAGTACTGTGTGCAGTTCTGGAGGACACACCTTTGCAAAGACATCAACAGGGTGGAAGCAGTCCAGAGAAGAGAAACTAAGATGGTGCATGGCTTGCACCACAAAACGTACAGACACAGATTAAAGGACCTCAATAGGTACTCACAGGAGGAAAGGAGGAAATGGGGAGATGATAGAAACATTCAAATACCTTAAGGGCTTTAACATGGTATGAGGAAGAGAGACATCTTATAGTGCAGAAGGAGTGCAAGAACAAGGGGGCATGATGAAATTGAAGGGGGAATGTTAAGGGAAACGTGAGAAAGTTTTTCCTTTACAGAAAGGGTGATGGACAAATGGAATAGCCTGCCACAGGAGGTGGTGGAGCAAGCACAGTGGAGGGTTTAAACATGCCTGGATAGGCACAAGGGAACCTTGAGGAGGGAAGGAGTGATGGAAATCACTAATCACTTAGGGTCAGAGGCCACAAACAAGTATAGGGCTTAAGGGCAGATTAGATGGGCCTAGTGGTCCTTATCTGCTGACAATTTCTCTGTTTCTGGGTTTCAGTTCTGTTACTCTTGCTGTTTCTACCATGAACAATTCACACCAAAATTACACACCAAAGTGATGAGAAAAACTGCAAAAGTGGTGACTTTTAAGGTTTTGCATTATCTGGATCTCAGAATGTGCATATCCAACCGGAACAAAACTTGCCATATCAAGAGATCTAGCCCACGGTCTGCGATGCCAAAATGTGTGCAAATCCATCAATCAATTGCAAATTTATTAAAGTGCAAAATTTGAGGTTTAACATTAAACAGGCTACTCAGCCGTAACTATAGGGGCACTATAATATAAACACACACACACACACATGTTAGTTATGTAATTTGAATTTCAAACCAGTATAGCTGTTTTAAATGGAAAGGCTAGTGTGTGTGTTGGGGTGAGGGGCTGTAGATTTCTCTCGAATAGGTTCACTCATGCATTTATTTCTTAGGGTCTTAGCAAGCACATGTGGGAATACATTAGTAATTCTACAACAAACCAGTAAGTATTTTATACATACACTACCACAGTATTTTAAATGTTTTAATTAGTAACTATACAACCCATGTTTGCAACAGTATTGAATAATCCGTCATTCTAAACACACTGAAATCCACTGCTGTCTACATTGCACGGTCATGCCTTATTTTTCATTTGTATTTAAATTATGATCCTGTCCTGCATCTGCACAGTAGCATGTTTATCCCATTGCTGTCATGTTTATTAGCATTCAGTTACGTAATCTGCATTTCAAACCTGGTCAGATGTTTTAAAATGAAAAGGCTAGTAGTGTGTGTGTGTGTGTGTGTGTGTGTGTGGTGGGGGGACTGTAGCTTTCTCCTGAACAGGTTCACCATTGCATTTATTGAGGGTTGCAGCAAACACGTGTGGACAAATGAGTAATTCTACAACAAACTATAATGTACTTTGTATACACATTACCATAGTATTCTTAATGCTTTTATTAGAGACCACACAACCCATGTTTGCAACTGTACTGAATAATTTACAGTTCTGCCAACAAGTAATACTCCACTGCTTTCTACCTTTCACAGTACATGTGGACTTTGTATTTATACAATGATCCCTTTCTGCATCTGCACAGTAGTATGTTTGTCCCACTGCTGTCATGTTTATTTTCACTGACATGATACCTTCTACTGAACTGAGTGTATAGACTGAATTGTATTGTTCTCTTCCCTTCCCCAGAACAAGTCTGGAAATTAGCTATTCTCAGTTCTATGCCTTTCCTGGCAAAACTTTAGAAATAAATAGATTAGTGTTTTGCCTTGTAGCTGAAGCTGTCTTTCTTTTGTTATCTTTCTAGTTGGCCTGTTATTCTCTGTGTTCATTGTCCAGCTTCTAAACAGAAATAACAGTTTCTGAGTGGAAACAGCATGTTCTGTAGTGGCAATATCATTTATATCACCATCATAGCTATATTAGAAGGAAAATATAACATTTATGTAAGATGTGTGTACGTAGATAGATAGGATACATACATAGAGGTATATATTTATAATTTATATATTAGTTATGACAACACAAGATATGATATCGTGAGATAAGATGCAAAGATATCACTTGTTATCTTGACATTTTATCTCCCTGGTGTTATATGTATTGCACACACTGTAATCCTTTCATCTATGAAATTATTGTTTCATTTGTTAATTCTTTTTCTTCTGTGTTAGTTTTGCTTCATGTTCTGTTCATTTATCAACATTTAAAATGCTGCTCTTCCCATTTGGGGATGAAAAGGCTGAGTGGTGTGATGTTACCTTGACTTGGAGGTCTTCAGAGCTTTCGGTTTCCATGTACAAAGAAAGTAGCTTTGGCAAAACATTTCACGGCAACAGCTCGTGCATGCTCAGGAGAGTGTCTTCCAATCTGCCCTAAGGCCCAGGCAGTTGCTGCCTTAATATGGTCTTCTGGTTCTTCTGACAGGCAGATAGCCAACTGTGGCACCCCTGCAGTGTCGATCAAAGCACACACATTCAAAATCAGTGACAGAAGACTTGAGAGGTTCATACTAATAAGGGTTTAAAGAAAGCATTGGTTCCTTATTTCTACCTTACTCCGTCTTCCTTTGACTAAAGAAACCGCAGATTACTGAACAGCTGCCAAAATTGATAAGGATGAATTTGGGTTGGGGGAGTCATAAAAGTCAAAATGACATGGAAATTCTTCAAATAAAATTACAGCTATTCTACTTTATTGCTTTTGTGTACATAAAAATCAAAGAGATAAGTAAATTATCTGTGCACTGAAAATGAAAAGACAGAAAAAAATGGAGCCCATACAAAGATGATTAATTATTTTATAGATTCAGAACAAGGAGATACGAGCTCATGTCAGCATTTTGAAGAATTTCATTTTCCATTTTACAAACAGGAAGATGTAATAATGAATTCAAAGATCATCATAGTGAATTCAGCTAATTAAAAAGACTGCTGCTGGGCATATATATTGCAAATGGCTTTCTGATCAAACACAAAATAGAAAGCTTAGGAAAATAACTGAAATAAAGAATCCCTGTGCTTTTGCATAGTGTAGGCAAAAATCATTAATATAACAGAATTTTCCAGTACATTGATGTAGACTAAATTTTAGTTAAACATACCAAGCTGCAAACTGCCTCAGAATAAATGGATTACTAAAATACAGTATAAACATGCACTGGTAGCCTATTACTAATATAATCATATATTATGTTTATATTTTCACTGCCTGTGTACAAGTTACATAAAGTTAGTTCTGTAATGAATTTACTAGGTATAGCTGTTACATGTTTAATTTAAATATGATGTCTCACTGACTCAGGACTGCATCAAAACAATATCCATAAATTTAATGCATTAAGTCATTGTGTGTATCCGCAGTGGCATAACAGCAGACCTCAGTGCATTGTAAATGAGTCTTACTGAAATTATTAATAACATCTATCCACCCAAAACAGCTCCTCACAAAATGACTAAATACATAGGGCAAGATTCTCAGTCACAATTATGTAAACTCCCCCCAAAGTTTGTGACCCCATCAAACCATCATCAGTGAGAGTGGAACCCTCCTACCCGCTGTGTAAAATATAACACTTGTTTGTTCAAGTAACAAGCTGTGAATGAGCTTGGTACATCAGCGAACCTGGGTTAGACTTAGTGGCGGCTCTACACAGGGCCCGCCGAAGGCACGTGCCCTGTAAAAATGCTGTCCCCAGTTGGTGCCCCATAAGCTGCAGAACTTCCCCCATAGTAACAATATATCAGTGCCTGGCTGTTATCTGTTGTTGTGCCCCAGCTGTGCCCTGGTAACCATTTGTGGCTAGAGCAACTACTGGTTAGACTCCACAAACTCCACTTGCATACTGTGTGACTCTGAGCAAGTCACTTAACTAGCCAGTGTTCCCAGGTTGCCCCTGAAAACAGGCACCTGTGCCTAGTGGGCCTTACCTGGTTACCAAGGAATTAAAAAATCTACGTTTCTTTACTAGCCATTTTGTACACTGTTTAAAAACTGAGTATACATATAATTATTGCTATCCTTTCTAGGTCAAAAGTAAAACAATATTCTTTCTTCTACAGTAAAACAAAATACTTAGAAAGGAAATGTTAGTCCAAGAGTATATATACATTTCTTAATTTATGTATTTTTAATTATTCCACCAGCAGAGTTCAGCAATAAGTTCACTTCTCCAATTTTTGGACATACTGGGGATCGATGTAGTGCTGTATATGTAAAGTACAGCGAAATCATTTACAAACAACACTTCAATGGACTAATCCTTCTATATATATCAAATTGAATCCAGATTTGTATCTCAGTACCATGTGGCATGTTCTGTTCCTAACAGTGAGAGACCTTTTCTCACTACAATCAGTGCAGCAAAAGATCTGTATTATTCATGTCGCTTACTTGGTACTGGAAGAATAACTGACTTGACGTAATTAAAAATATTTTCATTTCATAATGCATAAACAGGTAAGTATTAATATTGAACTAAAGCTAATATTCTGAAACCATAAAATGCATTCACTAAATGACATTATACTTTGTGTCTCTGCATATAAGCAAACTACACATCAAACACAAAATGCATTTGTTTCTGGCAGCCTCTTTCTCTTGGGTCTGCTAATGAATAAACTACTGTATTCAATAGTTTTCGGATCCTGCTTAGTTTATTGCCCTTTTGCAAGGCCTCACTGTAGTAACATGCAACAGGCAGATAATGAAGCTTGTAGTAAGTACTAACCTTGAGACGATCACTGCCATTGCCAGGTTCTCAGAGTGGCTGCAACATAACCCAGCATCATAATACCGGGTAACCTGACAGTGCCTTGCATTCACCAATATAGTCAATGACAGCAGCTACTCCTCCGCATTAACTATGAGCTGTAGCTGAAAGAAACATAATAAGAAAGAAGATGATGGATATGCCGTGTGTTGTATCTTGAAATGTATTATCTTTTAACAGGCCTACATTTCAAATGCACACATACTTTGAAACCTACCATCCCTGCATAGTCTCCTTGGTAATTAAATTAGTATGCATACTTCTCACGCCTCTATTTTCAGGAGGATTGTTTTACATTTTAGCTTCCCGACTCTCAGAGCACTATCCCATTTCTCCAAAACTCCTCTGAATTTATGCTGTTCCGCTTGTCTTTATAGATCTTGCAATGTATTTTAACACACAGTATTACAGGCTGAAAATAGACAGTATTGTCTAGCCCTCTTTTCCGGTCATCAACAAATAATGAATGAACAAATACTCAGTTAATGTACAATGTATAGCCCAGTGAAAATCTCATTGATTTTGATGACTGAAATTGGGAGATTTCCTTCATTTGAGGGGTAAAGTTCTGGACATTGTCTGACTTGCTTTTGTTTTTTGAGTTATCTATTTTTGCCTGTCGTACTCAGAAGCTGCCTCTCCTTGACATCATGACCCCTCAGACATACCTCCTACTATTTCCACATAAGCCACCTTACCTCATATTCGCAGCTGACCTCATTATAGCCTGGCGTAACCCTGTGCAATTGGGTCCCTCTCCTCAAAGGGGAAGGCACCAGCGGAGGAAACCGCACACTATTTCTTTCGGTCCCGGCGCTGGAGACTTTGCATGGCCTCTGGGAGTCTTTCGAGGTGTCTCTAGGCCGCAGCCGCATCCGCCAGTCTCCAGAGCAGTATTTCCATTTTCTGGTGTTTCCCCAGAAATGCTCCCTCTGCGATGCTCCCAATCTCCACTGGGTGCCGCTGCAGAGCGGCCATGTCGTCCTAACCCACCCCAGGGGAGGAGAGCAGTCCTACAGATGCTTGATCCATCCCCTTCCCTGCCAACCTGGTGCCCGAGTCCGTTCCCGAACCCAGGTCGCCGCGTAGTAAGAGGTAAGGTGCCCGCGCCTCAACCTCTACACCACCGGGCCGGCTCCGACTTGTTTTAATTTACATTTAGCTTGTTTTATGGACTGATGCATGAGACACAAGGGCAATCAGTAACAAACAAAAAAAAAAAAAAAAGAATTTACAAGAGTAAATAATGTACTGGTGGAGTAGATGATGTAGGGGATATGCAATGACCTGACTCAAACTATGTAATTTACTGCACATTCATGAATGAGTAGGCAGGACAGTAACTGACAGCGGGATGTGCTGGCCACAAGAGAATGGATCTGTGCCCAAATGTAATGTATGCTGCGTGAGTGGAGATGGCATTTCCGTGAATAAGCACTTTGTGTATATTCAAAGAAATGTGCCCCTCACTGTCCAGAGATGCGGGACAAAGATACACCCGTGAAAAGCAGGCCTAAGGTGGCCAGCCACCCACAGGCAGGCCATGGCAGTGCAGGCAGGTGCTGGCAGCCTGCCCGGCCCAGCAGTCAGGTAACAGCCCCTCCATCCCCCAAGGCCCCGTCCACATAAATATTAAATCCGAACATCCCTGGCAGTCTAAGCGGACTCCCACCATCCCAATTGTAAAATAAAATAGTATCCCCATATTTCCCTAGTAGAAAGCTTACAGTACACTACGGCCCATTTGGTCGACAGTGTCGACCAATGAGTATATGAAGCGTATACTGTAAGCTGTCATTCTGTGACAGCTCAGTTGGCGGGTAGCCATGGAGGTGTGCGGTGGGTTTGCTGCCCGCGGCTTCAATGGCCATGCTGGGACTGGGGGCGGGGTGGGGTGTGGGAGCCTCAGAGGGGGGGGGGGCCACTGGGCTACCAGGAAATGTTGGGATTCATTTATCTGTTACAATCGGGGCTGGGGAGGGTACCACTAGACTACTAGGGAAGGTCATAACGTTACGTTATACTACGGATGGGGTTCGAGGCTGTGGGGGCCACTAGACTATCAGGGAAATATGGGGATACTATTTTATTTTACAATTGGGGATGGAGGGGTCCGCTAGACTACCAGGGATGTTTGGGATTTAATAATTTATACGGACGGAGTTTGGGGATGGGAGGGTACCACTGGACTACCAGGGTGATGTGGAGTGTTCTTTTTAACACAATGACTGCAGGCGCCAGTGCATTCAGCGGTCACAGCCATGTTAATGGGCTCATAATTAGCATGCATGGTGCCCCTTTGGGCCATGCATGCCAATGAACTCATCAGCATTTCCTGGCTGAACATCAAACTTGGGGTCATGGTGCATCCAGGTATGCGCCACACATAGCCACTGGCGATATGAAGCACAGTCCCTGGTTGCGCTGTGCAGGACACGTGGCCACCCGCTATGGGCTGCACATCCAAGGTGGATATTCAGACAGTGTGAGCGATCAGTACTGATTGCACATACTGTTTGAATATACCCTCAGAGTTGGCTGAAGTATCTATTCTTGGCACATCTTTGCGCCCACGCAACCGGCTGGCTCTGAATATGTCCCCCCAGGTGCTTAGTAATGCATACCCTAAAAATGAAGGTCTGGGGCCCTTCGCTGCCTGCAGTCATTCAGTTTGCTTTTATTTGTTTCTTTACTTACTTTTTCATCATTCTATTTTTATTTTGCCAACTGTGAAAAAGAATCCAATGGAATCCATGTATTATTGAAGTCAGAAACTTTACTATAGCAAGGCTGCCAATGTATTTCAATGGGAAACGACAACTTTCTTTTCAGATTTTTATGGAGCAATAACACTTTCTACCACCAATATATCATATATTTAATAGAAATATGGGATTTTTGATAACCTGTGATCTTTGTTATAACTCAGCATATGACATTTTCTTCATAACAAGATTTTACATGGGAAGAAGAACAAGAAGCTAATTATTGCTTTAAAAAGTCATTCAGATGGACCACAATAGTACACACATACAAAAGGCAAAGTTTGTTACTGAAAGAAGTATTCTATTTATTTTGAAAAGTATAGAAAATATATTTAGTTTCTCATTGAAATACACTGGCTCCTACTGTATGTAAGTGGCAGTTTCTGACATCACAATACCAGACTTCTATTGAATTCTTCTTTACTAACAGTGTGAAAAGCAAAGGTAAAAGCCTGCTTATAGTGGTATGGTGGAACGTTGTTGAGAATGGAAATCCATCCCTCATAAACCTTGTTATGTAGCACTAGCTACGTCAGCTGCTGTGTTATGTTGCACTAGCTATGTAGCTACTGCATCACAACACCTTGGAATGCCTTCACGTATGTGTTCCACAATCCTCCAATGCGCTCTAATGGGCATGGTGGTGAGACTGGCCCCAGAAAACAGCTATGCTTCAAACAAGTTACAAGTAAGGACAAATTAATAATTTTATGGCTGCCAATACACTATAAAAGGCAGTATATGGCAATCATATACAACACATCTGCTTTTCAATCCTGAGGTTTCCATGGTAACAAGACCTCTTGAGCCGTGCACTCAAGGTCTCCTACTATTACCACGGAAACCTCTCAATGAAAAAATAGACCTGTTGTGTATGATTAATCATACACTATCCTCTATGTTTCACTGTGAACAAATATTTTGTTACAAAAGTAGAAAGTTATTACTAATACATCAAAATACAATAAATAAAATATTTAGAAGTTGATGGCAGATAAGAAACATAGAATATAGAAGTTGACAGCAAATAAGGACCACAAGGCCCATCCAGTCTGTCCATTTCTTTTCTACTTATGAATGTGCCATAGGTCTTTGCTCTGTCAATAGCCTATCTATTCATATTCATCTGTATTGCTCCATATGCCTATCCATGCCCGTTTGAAGCCCTGCACTGTATTCATATCCACCACTTCCTGAGGTAGGCTGTTCCATGCATCCACCACCCTTTCTGTGAAAAGAACTTCCTCACATTTCCTTAATCGGCCTCCCACTAATCTTATGCTGTGTCCTCTTGTCCTGCTATTTTTCTTATATTGAAACATGTTAGACTCTTTCACCTTGTTATTGCCCTTAAGGTGTTTGAATGTTTCAATCATATCACCTCTCTCCCTCCTTTGCTCTAGGGTATACATATTAAATTCAGTTAATCTGTCCTCGTATGTTTTCTGATGCAGTCCCTGCACCATTTTGGCTGCCCTTCTCTGGACTGCCTCAATTTGGTTAATGTCCTTGTGAAGGTATGGCCTCCAGTACTGCATGTAGTGGGCAGTATTTAAAATGGGGATTACAAGAACAACAGAATTATGCATTAAGCAGGTTAGCAAGAGGAAAAGGAAGAGGAGACCATTATGGTTTTCAAAGAGGTAGCAAAGAAAGTGAAAGCCAAAAGATTGCATTCAGGCAATACAAAAAGACACAGGTAGAAGGGGATAGGGAGAAGTACCAGGAGAAGCAAAGGGGCAGGGAGGTCAGTAAGGAAGCCAAAGCTCAGACAGAAGAACACACTGCAAAATCAGTGGGTAGAGGGACAAAACCTTTACAGGTACATAAGTGAAAAAGAAAGACAAAGGGAGGGACAGTGAGACTGAAGGGGGAGGATGGGGCCGTGTGGAGGATGACAACAGTAAATCTGACATATTGAACAGGTATTTCTGCTCAGTCTTTACTGAAGAGGAGGAGGGTAATGGGTCTGAAGGGAGTACAAGGGTGAGAATGGTGCAGAAATGGACACAAGTCCCTTTACACAAGAAAGGGTCCTGAAGGAACTGGAAGTAAAAGAGTTGATAAAGCAATGGGGCCAGACGGGGTACACCATAGGGTCCTTAAAGAACTAAGAGAGGTGGTGGCTGAACCTCTGGCTATCCTGTTTAGCCGATCACTGGAAACAGGGAGGTACCCAAAGACTGGAGGACAGCAGATGTAGTCCCTTATACAAAAGTGGGAACAAAGAGGAAGCAGGGAACTACAGACCAGTCAGCCTCACCTCAGTAGTGGGGAAGATCATGGAAGCACTACTGAAGGAGAGATTGGTGGAACATCTGGTTGTCAATGGACTACAGGACCCAAGGCAGCATGGTTTCACCAGGGAAGGTCATGTCAGACCAACCTCATTGAATTTTTGACTGGGTGACTAGGGAGGTGGATCAGGGGAGGCAGTGGACATGGCCATCTGGTCTTCAGCAAGGCCTTTGACACTGTGCCACATAGAAGACTATTACACAAACTGGGGAATATGGGTGTGGGCAGGACAGTAGTGTGGTGGGTAGGTAACTGGCTGGGTGGCAGGACACAGAGGGTGGTGGTAAATGGCTGTCACTCCACAGAGGGAAGAGTGACCAGTGGGGTACCACAGGGATCAGTGCTGGACGGTCCTATTCAACATCTTCATCAGTGACATTCATGGGACCTAGAAGGCAGAATTTCACTGTTCGCTGATGACACAAAGCTCTGTAACAGAGTAGACACACCAGAGGGTGTAGACAGAATGAGAAGGGACCTGCAGAAACTTGAAGAATGGTCAGGGGTTTGGCAGTTGAAATTCAATGTAAGGAAGTGCAAGATAATGCATATGGGGCACAAAAACCCTGGCACAATATATCAGTTGGGGGGTGAGGATATAGCATGCACCAAACAGGAAAGGGATCTTGGGGTTATCATCTCTGATGACCTCAAGGTAGGGACACAGTGTGACAAGGCAGCAGGTAAAGCAAATAGGATGCTGGGATGTATAGACAGGGCATCACCATCAGGAAAGGGAGGTCATAATTCCGCTATACAAGACACTAGTGAGGCCCCACCTGGAGTACAGTGTACAGTTCTGGAGACCATACCACGTAAGGACATAGACAGGGTAGAGAAGGTTCAGAGGAGGGCAACAAAGATGGTGCATGGATTGCATCACAAGTCCTATGAAGACAGGTTGAAGAAACTGAACATGTACTCCCTGGAGAGAGGAGAGGAGGGATATGATAGAGACATACAAGTATCTTACAGGGAGGAACAGGGTGCAGGAATACACTATTTTTAAGCGAAAAGATGTTCCAGGACTAGAGGGCATGGGATGAAGTTGGAGGAGGGACGATTCAGAGGAAACATGAGGAAGAATTTCTTCACAGAACGGGTGGTGGACAAGTGGAACACCCTGCCGGAGGAAGTGGTGGGGCACTAAACAATCACGGTTTAAGAATGCATGGGATAGACATAAAGGAATTCTGAAGGTCAGGGGTAAGGGCAACAGACTTCTAGGAAAACATAAACTGAACTTCGCTCAAATGGGCAGACTGGGTGGGCCATAGGCCCTTATCTGCTGACACTGTCTATGTATCTATGTACTCCAGATGGGGCCTAACTAGTGTCTTGTAAAGAGGATTATTACCTCCCTCTTCCGACTGTGATACCCCTACTAATACACCCCAACATCCCTCCAGCCTTACCTACTGCTTTAGAGGTCTGCTGTCATCGGTGATGATGATGCCCAAGCCTCTTTCTTCCCTTGTGACTGCCAGCAACTCCCCCAGCCTATAGGTGGCTTCAGGGTTTCTCTTCCCTCTGTGCATGATCTTGCACTTCTTTGCGTTAAACCCCAGTTGTCACTCTTCCGACCATTCTGCTAGTTTATTCAGATCTCTTCTCATTCTGCCCACACCGTCTGGATCATCCACTCTGTTGCAGATCTTGGTGCCATCTGCAAACAGACAAACCTTACCCTCAGTCCATCTGCAATGTCGCTGATGAAGATCTTGAAGAGGACTGGCCCCAGAACTTATCCCAGAGGTACCCACTTGTGACTTGCACCTCTTCTGACTGTATACGTTTACCACCACTCTCTGTTTTCTGCCCGTCAACAGTTTGCCACCCAGTTGACCACCGTCCCAACCACCGAGCCTACCCAGTTTATTAATCAATCTTCTCGTGGAACAGTATCGAAAGCTTTGTTAAAGTCAAGGTAGGCAACATCAACTGCTCCCCTTGGTCCACCACTCTGGTTACCAGTCAAAGAAATCTATGAGATTAGTTTGACAGGACCTTCCTTTGTAAACCCATGCTGTCTTGGATCCTGTGCTCCTATGGATTCCAGGTGTTGCACTATCCTTTACTTAAGGAGTGTCTCCATAATCCTGCCCACTACTGAGTTAAGACTGACTGGTCTGTAGTTCCCTGCCTCCTCTCTGCTACCACTCTTGTGGAGGCGAGATCACATGACCCTTCTCCAGTCTTCTGGGACCTCTCCTGTGCTCAGAGACTCACTAAACAGTTCTGATAATGGCTCTGCTAGTTCCACCCTTAGCTCCTTTAGTACCCTGGGATGTATGCCATCAGGTCCCATTGCCTTGTCACCCTGAGCTTATCAAGCTCTTATAGAACCCTTTCTTTTATGAATGGACTAGTGCATACCTCCTTCCCCTGTGTCCATGGTGCAGAACTGTGGGCCCTGCCCTACCTTCTCTTCAGTAAATACTGAGCAGAAGTATCTATTTAGATAAATGCTTTTATATAGTCCTCCTCCTCAAATGTCCCTTATCCCCTTTGATCTTGCAATACCCCTCTGGACTTTCTCCTTTCACTAATGTATCTATAGAAAGTCTTGTCACCTTTGACTGTTTGTGCTAGTGTTTCCTCAGTTTGGGCCTTTGCCTGCCTTACTGCCTTCCCTGCTTCCCTTAGGAAGTTTGGTATGCCTCCCTGTCTTCATCCTGCTGCGTTCCTTATATTTTCTGAAGGCCAGCCTTTTGGCTCTGACCTTTTTGCTACTGTGTTTGAGAACCAGAGTGGTTTCCTTCTTCTTTTGCACTTCCTTTACTCACTAACACAATGGGATGTTGCTTCAAGTATTGCATCTTTAATGCTTGCCCACTTTGCCTGTACCCCTCACCTGTATTTCTTTTGCCAGGGCTAGCTTAACTCTGTTGGCCATCTTATCAAATTCAGCTTGCCTGAAGTCCCATATTTTGCCTTGGAATGGGATGATTGTGTTCTAGTGGCCAAATTGAACCATACCATGTGAAGGTCACTGGCCACTGTCTATTTATTAAGTAAACACCTGCTCTTTAATTCAGAATGCTTTAATGGCTAAAGAAAACAACTCCTCACCATAGTAATGTTGTTCCTTCTTAGGGATCCATCAGTAAGGTTTACAATAGCAATTAATCCACTGGAATGAGTTGCCCCAGAGATAGAACTTTTGCTAATTTCTGAACTTTAGCATTAGAACTAAGTTCAAACACTGCACTGTCGTCACACTCCCCACAATAGCCTAACATTATATTTGCTAGGGGAGCTGTGACCATTAAAACTAGCTAAATGGCTAGCATTTTGTATTTATTTTTTAATTTTAAACAAACTTTGAAAAACACTAAATAATTTAAGAGCACCTTTCGTTCCTTGCAGAAAATACTCCGAAGGCCATGAAGGGCCCTTACCTGACCACAGAGTTGGAGGGTATGAAGAAAACATTTTCATATTGCGCATTTTCTGGATGGAAGGGATCATATTTTAGCTCGGAGGAGCCGACCTAATCCCTTCCGCTTCGGTTTAGAGACATGCCCTACACTGTTACATATTCTGACATCACAATGTGCTTGCACAGGGTGTGCTCCATAGACATGTTTGAGCACGCTCCCACGCAAGCACACAGTGATGTCAGAATATGGAACAGTGTGGGGCGTGTCTCTAACAGGGAAGTGAAGGGATCAGGTGTATCAGCTCTTCCTTGCCAAAATACGATCCCTTCCTCTGGAAAATGCAGCAATATGAAAATATTTTCTTCATACCTCCAACTCGAGCCAGGTAAGGGTCCTTCCTGAATGGAAGCAGTAATACCAGAAAAGGTGCTCTTAAAATCAGACAACAAAAGGCATGGAGAAAACTTTTTGTAAACTGACCATTTATAAACAACTGTAAAGGAAATGCAATAAGAAATGCTCAATCACTTAAAGAGAACCAGTTCTTGTATGAACCTATTTTCAGGTTCTGGCAGGGAAGCGTGACAAGAGATTGTAAAAGCTTACTGATGGATCTCTTAGAAGAAACATTACTGCGGTGAGCATTTTTTCTTCTAATCCAGGAACCCATCAGTATAGCTTTACAATAGCAGACTCCTAGCAATACCTTGGGAGGCTGGGTCCAAAACCTAGTTTGTCAAAAGGATCTGTAAGACAGCAGTGCAAAACTGGTATCCCTTCTGGATTGCATGTTCAGACAGTAGTGTTTTGTGAAGGTGTGCATTGTCTTCTAGGTAGCTGCTTTACAGATTTCTTGAAGGGGTTGCCCTGCTGCTGCCACTAAGGCAGAGCACCCCTTGTACAGTGTACCCATCGACCTCTGGGGGTATCTTGCCAGCTTTTTCATAGCAGAATTGTATTCAGGAGACTATCCAATGTGAGATAGTTCTCCTAGTTGCTGATTACCCTTTCCCACTTCACCACAGGTGATAAAAGCTTAGTGCTGTTGGACTGGACATACTTTGTGGTCCAGTTAATAGCTCAGTGCTCGATTCTAGATTATGTCGTTTGGATCTGTGCAGAGGGCTTGTAGGTCACTCATCCTTCTAGCAGATTCAACAGCAACTAGGAATATTACTTTCTATGTCACGTACTTTAGGTCATCCGTAGGCACAGCCTCAAAGGTGCTTCCATCAACTGAGCAATGCACAGAGATCCCAGGGAGGAGCAGGGTCCCTCACAGGGCGGTATAAATGACTAAGGCCTTTAAAGAACCTTTTGGAAACAGATTGCGAGGCCAAAGACTTGGTTTTGTCATCTGAGGTATAAGTCGAAACTACTGGCAAGTGCATCTTCAGGACTGAATGCCTCAGGCCTATGGACTATAGGTGCACTAGGCAGTACAAGACTGTAGGCAAGCTGCCTGTATAGGGATTATCTTTCTGGAAACACACCAGAATGAACACTTCTGCCATTTTGTGGTGTATCTTTTTCTTGTTGGTGTTTTTCTAGAAACCTTCCACATCCTCATCACCTCCTCTGATAAATGTAGGCTACAGAATTCTAGCTCAAGAATCATGCTTTCAGGTGTAGGGTTCTGAGGTCTGGAAATATTATCCTGGTTGTTCACCCAGGAAGCAAACAGGTCTATTTTGGTGTACCCCATCTTTTGAACACTGATGCCAGTATCTGCTGGTTCAGGGTTCACTTGTGAATTTCCTGGCTGATTCTGCTTAGGGGAGTCTGCCAGGCCATTATCTTTTCCACTAGATATACTGCAACTAGTTCTACACTTAGGGAATATGCTGGGTTCTAGATCTCCATGGATGCTGGGCATAACCATGAGGATCTTGTTCATCCCTGCTTGTTTATATAATACCATCAGTTCCTCTTGTGTGCATACTGTTGGGTACAGCAATATTCATGCATTCATCCAAAATGGCTTATATCCAGAAAATTAATTATACATTTTAAAACTTGCAGGAAGGCACGTTGATCAGTACAGTAATTAACTGTATTATTGTATTCCAGGCAGGAAGGCTTATTAAACAGTTGCACCTCATGCTCACTACGAATTCAGTTCTCTTGGTTTCTCAAATGTTTGGCTTCAGCATATTGAGTGTACAGAACTCCTCATACCTAATGAGTTACACCTATAACACCATTTAGTATTAATTTCACCCCAAATCTGCAATTACCACCTCAGTCAGGTCAGAATACCAAGAAAAGATAACAACATTGCATACAAAGTACAGTTTCATAAGAACTTACTGTAACAGTAGATCTTCAAGAGAATCTCTTGCCAGGCCACACTATAGACCAATAGCCACCAGGCATTAGGACCACATGGAAAATGTTCTAGCTAGCAGTCTAGTAGGGGCTACCCACAACGATGACCCTCCCATATAAACGTGAGGCCCATGCCCTCCTCATTCCCCCCGCCAGAGACCATATACAGAGGATCTCCTCCTGGGAACCGACAGAGAGCCAGATGTTCCCACTACTTAGCAAGGTGAAACAGAAGGTAAACCATCCTGGAGAAAGAAAGACAGGAAGAAAATAAAAATTACGTACCTACCGTAATATTTGATCTTACTGTATATCTTCACCATTCATCACTGGTGAGTACAAGCAGGAGGTGCTAGGACCCGTGGGAAGTTGTTTAGTTAAAGTTTTCTATTTGGAGGAGGGCCAATGCTGGGATGGCGGTGCCCTTGAGGACAACGTGTTCGTGGCACTCGTGGGGTTGGTCAGTAACCCACTGCCCCTCCACCATCTCTGTTCTATGATCGGAAAGTGACACTAGAGACAGAGGAAAAGAGAGGATAGCTAGGCAAGGAAGCCCAAGGGACAGAAAAGGAAGGGATATAAACTAAAGGAGGTATAAGCCAACCAGAAAAATGGGATGGGCCCTACATTTTGTGGGAGGGAGGCCCCAACCACTGGGCAGGCTAGGAGGCATTGAGGATGGGTGGGAGAAAAAGGGCAAGAAAAGAGAAAGACAGTAAGTTAATAAGGAGGTGGGGGGAAGGAGAGTGAAGAAATGAGAGAGAGAGAAAGAGAGAGAGAGAGAGAATGGACCCCACCCAGTCAACATTGCAGGGTTCTTCCACTGTCTGAGGTCTAAGGGAGGAGGGGCGACTCTACTGCTCTTTTATATATCGGCCCTAAGCCAGGTCCAGGGATTAACACAAGGACCTATATGGCAGCGCAAACAAGATGCCCAGTACCACAGAAAAAGTCATCTCCCAAGCCCCAGAAGGAGGGTCAGATCAATTCCCTCTCACTCTCTGCACTCCTCTCCTTCTCTCTCCTCCCAACCCCCTAGATAAGGGTGAAGGTAAAATGATCCACCAGGGCAAGGTCCCTCCGGCACAAGAGTAGGGGTCACCTGAAAAATGAGCCCCACTTGAGAGCTAGTGGAAAGCTGTTTGCACCTAGATCTACCCACAGGAGGAGGAGGAGGAAGATAGGGTTTACCTCTACAAGAGGTAAGAGATAAGAAGAACCTTGCCCCATGGATACTCACTGGGTGCACACACAGAGTGTTAAGGAATCACGTGTGACCCTGAAAGGAAGAAGAAGACAGGATCCTTGGAGCCCTGCCGACCAGGCCAGGACCAAAGGGAGGCAAAAGAAGGGTCCACACAAAAGAAGAGGTCCCAGGACCAGGAACCCTGGCACTAATGTTGTCTCAGGGAGGACCCCACCAGGTCATACAGAACTCCAAAAGGGCAAGAGCTCCTGCTTGCCCTCCTCCAGAAGTGGGCTCCTGTTGCTTCACAGAAGAATCAGTGCACCTGGAGGTGCCAGCAGGACTATGCCCACAACTGGCCTCAATTGGGGGAAGGCAAGCAGAGAGGGTGGCACTGCCCAGGAAGCTGAGACCTATGAGGGAAGGTGGGCGTGAAGCAGTGATGAATGGTGAAGATATACAGGAAGATCACAAATTATGGTAGGTATGTAATTTTCATATCTTACCTGTCTCAATCTTCATCATTCGTCACTGGTGAGTGAGTACCAAGCACCTAAAGGCACTGGCACTTCTGAGGGAGAAGTCTCCCTCAGCCTCCTGTGAGGGAGAATACAGGAAGGCGGGCCCTTTACAGGCCTGGTGAGGCCTGAAGCAATCAGGGCAAAACAGGGACTTCTGTTGCCTGGGAGAGGAAGGCGCCTGCTAACTTCTGTCGCACTCTGTGGGAGAAAAAATGGGCCCCTTGAAAGAGAGGCAATCACCCCACACTGGGCAAAGGGTGAAAACCTTGATAGGCAAAGCCACATCATCCGCTGAATGTAGACCACAGTTCCTGCCAGTCTGGAGACCACCTCATTGGCGTCATAAGATGCCTTTGCCTGATGTCTCGCCAGCTCCAGACCACATGCAGAAAGGCTAATGGCCTTCCTGTTTACCTCTGAATCAGGCATAGATGCCAGGAGTTGGCTCAGCATTGTCCATAGGTGCCTTGAACAGGCAGCCTGATGGGTCTGGTGTGCTACCATGCACAGAAGGAGGCGCACCACCGAGAAGACCCTGCGACCCCAGCAGTCAAACTCAGCGGAGTCTGATTCCGAGAAGCAGTTGTGCCTTGAGCAGCGATGCCCGGAGGGGTGTCCAGAGCTCCACTCCCGAAGTAGGGTGGGGCATAACACCTGGAGACCCAAAGGGTGTGCAATACCTGTGCTGGCAGTCCCCAGTGGAGGACAGACTCAGCTAGACCCCATGCGATGATTCTGCAAAGGAAACAGGGCATGGACTAATGACCAAGCAGTCAGCACTGAACTCGCCTAGGAAGGCGCATGTTGCATGGTCAGGAAGGTTGATCCGAAACAGGACAGATGGAGCTCCTCCAGCATTCCCGACAAGAACCGCTGATAGCTGGTGAGATCAGCATTAGAGCAGAGATGGATGGAGGAGTCCCCTGCCTCAGGGAGGAAGGCGAGGAAGCTGAGGAGCCCGACTCAGAGCTTGGAGTGGCTGGGGGCTCAGGTCAGAAAACAACATCATCCATGACTCTAACATAACAGGAAACGCAGCTGCTGAAGCCCGTGTTGCTCCCAGGTCATGGCCCCCAAGGGGCCAAAGAGGCCTAGAAGAGGGAGAGGGGAGACAGAGGGTGGAGAAAGGAGATCTCTGGCTGGGCAGAGCTGACCCACTGCTAGGGGCTGTGGAATGCACAGGAGCCCTCCCGAGGGAGGAGGCTGCTGACCCCACTCGCTGAAGGATGCCCAACTTGACTGGTGTGACCATGGTGGTGTCCTTGGGAGAATCCCTCAGATGCGGTGAACAGAGCCATACAGGTCCTTGTCAGTGGCCCCTGACCCACCAACCGCAAACCCCCTTGAGGAGGAAGAGGCTTGGAGGAAGGGTCAGTACTTCTCCTCAGGACCACCAGCTGTGCTGGAAAGGAGCCTCTGAGCCTCCTTTGATTTCCCTGCCCACCCCCTCAGAGAGGGGTCTGGTCCTCGGGGAACCCTATGCCCGAAGGCTGGAGGGACAAGGTGTCTCCCACACCCAAAGTGGTGCTGGAAACTACCCTGGACCCCGCCTTTAGCGGAGTCCAAAATGGCACTGCTAGAGGCACCGACAATGGACCTGGAATCAACATCCATACGAACACAGAACCAGCACCAACCTCCCAACAGCGCCAGAAACAGTGCTGGCGCCATCCCCAGCACTGATCCACTCGCTACAAATGATGCCGGAATCCACTGCGGCACCAACTCCAGCACTGACAGCGGCACTGAACAAAGCACCAGAATCCACTGCGGGCGCCGATTTCGCGAACGACCGAGGCACCCAGCCATGGCACCGACTGCAGGGCCATCCCTGCACTACCATGGCATCATTCCCAGCATTGACCAAGGTGCTGACTCTGGCACCAACAAGCTGTGCCGTCCCGGCACGGCACCTGCCAGAAGGAGAAGCACCAGTTTGCATGGAAGATTCCGGGGCTCAGAGATCTCAGAGCTGAGCATAGGAGAGTCTCAGAGCTCCGACAAGCAGGGCTGCGAGTCGGGTCATCCAGTCCTCCTCCTCCAAAGAGGAAGAGACCAAGAAGACCTCCAGAGAGGCAACCCCTAAGACACTCCCTTCTAAGGTACATGGAATGGCACCACAGGAGACAGCACTGACCTCAGGAAAGCACCGTTCACCCGACACTGGAGGCGGTGTCGGGAGCTGAAGCAGTGTCAGAAGGTGGTACCAAGGGCACCACCAGCTTGGGCCATGCGTATAGCAGCAGTGACACGGGGGCATCCAGGCCTCCGAGGAGGCCCTGGACTATGAGGGGTGCTCAGCCGACCCCTCCCGGATGAGGATGACTGTCTGACCCCTCAGCACAGGCCTCGGTCTCGCGAGACCAGATATGGAGGCCTACTCCCTTGGTACATATAGTACTAGGGCAGACCTGGGGAAGGTCCAAAGTCCTGGCATTGGCGTCACTGGACCGATGACACCCTCGAGGCAGGAGGTTCCTGACCCACCCACAGTGCGCACTTTGCATTTCAAGGACCAGACGGTCCATGGAGAAACAGGCATCACAATTGTTCATGTTGTGATTCGGACCAAGGCAGGATAAACAGTGATTATGATGGTCTGTCATGGTCATAGGCTTGCCACAGGCACCGATACATGGGGGCACGCTCTATCTTGGAATTAGAACTAGGCCCCAAACTGGACATAATCATTCGGATACAAATAAAATTCAACAAATCAAGAGACTTGGCACTGTAGAATAGAAAACAAGAAAAGAAATAAAGGGAATGTTTTACTGGTTCCAGATGCTCTCACGTCGAGTAGTGGTGGCAGCAGAACTCAAACGTTTTGATGCATATCACAGGGTGGCTACAGCTCCCATGGGGTGATGCACACTCGACTGTGGGAAAAGAAGAACTGAGATGGTGGAGGGCCAGTGTTGGTTACTGGCCAACCCTCAAGTGCCATGCAATACATCGTCCTCTAGGGCAGCGCTGTCCCTAGCGTTGGCCCTCCTCCGACTTGCCACCAGTGATGAATAGTGAAGATTTATACAGGTAAGATGAGAGCTCTAAGGTCAAGGGAGATGGAGGTGGGACGGCATGGCCTGATGCAAGAGATTCTCTCAAAGATTTACTGTTATGGTAAGTTCTTACATAACTGTACTATCTTCATCGAGGATATCTCTTGCATCAGGTCACACCTATAGAATGATTCCCAAGCAGTACTGACAGTGGTCTGAGTGGCTGGAGGCTATAGGCCTAAGACAGGAGGTCTTGAAGCACAACAGGCTGAAGTCTGCCCTTTTCTAGAGGCAATGTCCAGACTGTAGTGTTTAGTGAAAGTGTGGACAGTACTCAGCGGCAGCTGCACAGAGTTCAGTGGCTGAAATAGGCAGCAGAAGTGGCCATTCTTCTATTGTAACATGGGTCTAAAGATAGGAATGAAATGGAGACATGACATTGGTCTAAACATACCAGCTGACCGAAAATGAGCAGTGATTAATCCACAGTAGAGCCCGCTTCTGCACTACAATTTCAGCCAGAGGAGAAAGCAAATGTGCACAATCACAATAATAATAACACAGGTAATATAGGAGCGGCGAAATGATGTATGTCTGAGGACAGGCGGGCGCAGCAAGCAATCATAGCGACGGGTCGGCAAACACACAGATGGCAGTAGGACAAAGTAGCTACGAGCTCAACCCAAGTAATGGACTAGGAGTCAGCATGTGTAACCACTGTGTCGGAGGGGTGCAGCGACAAAAAGCACTGAAATAAAGCACACAGCATGACATGTCTTGTAGATCCTGGCCAAAATGTAATGTTGCCAGTAGCGTTGCACAATAGATAGGAATAAAAGCATCAGTCCCATGATGCAGTACTGTGAACAATCTCCCGATGTAGCAACGAGCAGAGATGCAGGAAAACTGCGGTCAGAAAAAAAAAAAAAATACAAGTTGTACTTGTTATACAGTGCAATGTAATGTAAGCACTAGTAGAAAATGTGTGCACACTACATAAGACCATGTCACCCATGGAACCTGAATGCATACGCTGTTACAGCATCATTGTAAGAAAAGCAGCAACCTGCAGCATGTTTTATGCACACCACTAAGCGATCGCCACAATATGGTGATCGTTCTCCATCTTATCTCACAGTAACAATACTTGGCTCCCACTTGCCATGTTACAGTGCATTAATCACCAGGGGCGTCGGGCTCTGCGGTGGAATAATGCCGGTGGGTGGTTGAGCTTGCACGGCCTGTGGCCTGCGTGCCCCCCCGGGCGATAATCCACTGGTAAACCCTCCTCTTCGGTGATTAATGCTTATGTGAGTGGCACCACACAATCCCAGGAAGTTCCTTACCTGCTTCCTGTAACAGAAAAATAATACAGTTAGCCAACTATTTGGACAAGCACTGTTCAGAAACTGGTACACCTTCTTTCCCCAGGCGAAAGAAAGAAACAGCTGCAGGACTTCCTGCAGTCCCTCATGCATGTAATGAAATATCTGAGAATTCTATACATCTAATGTATGGAGCAATGCTTTCCTTGGATTAGCATGCTTCAGGAAATAAACAGGAAGGTGAATGGTTTGGGAGGCACCATAGAGCCAGCTTCCAGGCAGGATGCTTCTTCCATAGCTCTGCACACCTAGTTCCCTTTTGGCTACTAAAAGCAATTTTTACATGCTATACTGAAAAATAAGTGGGACCTCAGCTCTCCGGCAATAACAAAATTGATATGGGACGCACAAAGAACATGTAGCCACAAGCCTCAGGAACTCAGCGCCTAATGCACCACAGCATCAACTGAGCTGAGCAGAGTCAGTGGACCTTCTCACAGCTTCATCCTCGAAAGAACCCGAGGGCAAGCCATTCTAGAGTCAGTAAGGGCAATGGATGCTAAAATTGAAAAACCTCACCAAATTGAAACCCATGCAGCCACTACCCTCCTGACCTCTTCTGTGGCAGATGATAAAAGAGCCTCGCAGCTCAAGCCATGGAGGCCCTAATTACTAAACCTACAGCAGCTTCAGGGTAGACTGGAAGCAGTGGGGAACGCTATGCAGGCGGGAATGTCCATAGTCGGCATGCCAGAGGTGTTGAGAGGGGAATCTCCTTGCCTATCTAAAACATGGATGGTTGAGAATCTTGTCTCCGAAGACTCTCGAATGGGCAGAATTGTAGCAGGCTTACAGGATCACTCCAAGGGTGGCCTCACGACATGAACCAACCACAAAACTGTAGTCCTAAAGATCACTGGATCAGAGGTGCAGGGACGTCCTCATCAGTGCTGCATGGGCTGCTTACCCATTGGAGATTCAAGGCCAGGATGTTAAAGTATTCCTGATCTCTCTCCTTCCAGACCCAGGCCTGGTGTAAACAGTTTGACTGATGCAACAGAAGCTCCGCACACTGGGGATCGTTCATTCTTTCCTACTCCGGCAGTTTAAAGGTCACTTATGGAGCCAAAAGCTGGCAATTTACTGACCCAAAAGATGCTGGTCAGTGAGTCAAGAAAGCTGAATCTGAATTTCAGGCTCAGTCTCCAGGAGCTCTGCAGCAGAAGGCTCTGATTCTGAAGAAGGCTGAGTAGTCGGACTTTGGTTCTCACAGTTTATACATTTTATGTAACAGCTACGGACTCAGGGTTTATTTCTTAACTATTATGCTTGTTTTTTCTTGAAAATTGCCTATGGGGAGGAATGTATGACTGGAAGAAAGAGCTCAGTGGAAGCTACATAAGGAATACTGATATACAAACGTGCCCTAGTCTCTTTTCGAATCCCCACCCCCCCCCCAACCACGAGACATTAATTTTCCTGAGAAAAATGCTGTATGGTAATCTTTTTTAAACTTTATGTTTTATTTTATAATGAAACAAACATATAGTTTCTTGCCAAGCACAGACATTACAGATATATATATTTTACATCCATAGAGGTCACCACTCCTCTTAATAATAACAATACAGACCATCCAAAGCTTACAGATACATCACCTTGGAGAAATCAATGGAGAGAAAATAATTATTTTTCTCATAAATCCTAAACAGTAAAATACCACTGCTGTAATGTAGCCCATGAGCTGCATGGAAATGATCATATGATAAAGTATAAAGCTGAAGTCCAAAGTCCTTCACCATAAATGATGGTACTGGATGCCATGCAATCGCTAGTGAGAGCACAAATAATGTGCAAACCATTTTGATCCACTTAAATGTTAATATTCAAGTGCTTAATTGACCAACTTTAACAACATGCCAAAGAGAGTAATGAAAGAGAAACTGAAAACCCATTAACATCGGGTCACTTAACTATCATTCTGGAAGAGCTACAGTCTCTTAACATTTAAAGTATCAGTCCAACGTTCAACGGATTGGAATGAAAGCAAGACAATGTCCTGAACATAACTTTACCCCCAAACTTGAGGCGTGAACCTTGCAGGTGAAATTATCATCCTCTCAGAACAGTATACCAAATGGTATTACCAATAAAGTTCAAAAGTGCCTGATGGCTTCACCCACCACTCTTTAGAGCAAACAGATTTGGGTTCAGGATTCCTCATCCTCAGAGGACTGATGATCTGAGTCAGACTGGTGAGCAGGAGGGAGGCGTTCTTGCGGCCCCACTTCAGGGCCTCAGCCAGGTCAGAAAACAAATAAATCTTCCCGCGATGTGCGATACGTAGTCCCGCTGAGAAAATCATGCAATGCGGGATTGAGGCCTCCGCAACATCACTCAAACTCCATCAATCTTCTCCGCTTCTGGCGGTGGCGAGCTGATGTCTGGAAAGAGGCTGACTCGTTGTCCATTCTGAAGGAGGGTCCTTTGTGTCTGGCGAGCGCAATGTAGTCCCTGGTCCCAGCTCCGTCTGTGACCAAAATGATGGTTCTGGGAGATCCTTATCATCCGGTTGCCCAGGTGGCATAACTCTGTAGGCCCATTGAAATAACTGGACTTTAGGTCTCCTTCACCCCCATCTGTTGACTGAACCAGTCCTGTAAAACAACAGAAGACTGTCCCTTCACTGCCTTACGGCATGCCCAAGATTCTAATGTTGGGGCTCTAATTTGGTTTCTAAAGTTTCAATGCAGGCTTTCCAGTGCCTGCTCTCTTTAATCAGGGGCGACACCGCCCAGTAGCGGCATCCACTCTTTAGAGGCATCTAGTGCTGTCGTCTGTGTGCCTTCCATTATTGCTTCCAAAGTGGTGACCCTGGTAGCTAGTCCATCAAATTTGTCTGATAGCATGGTTATAGATTTGATCAGCTTGGAGAGCTTTGCCCCAATGGTTTGGAGGGTTTCCTTGGCCACGTCCCAGTGTTCTCTTCAGGCCTGCTTTATGTAGAGTGGGTCGCCTGTGCCAACGGAGCATTTCTCCTTGCTCCCGTTCAGAACGCTGATCCTTCGTGGGTTGCCCATATTGGTCAGGAGACTTTCGCTACCCTTTCTTATCTCTCTTGGAAAGTTATCTTGTTTAAAATGTCCAGTTCTGTGTAGTTTGCCAATCGAAGCTGAGCAAGTTAATTAAATAGGCGCCATCTTGCTTGAGCTCCACAGCACCCCCTGATAATCTTTGATATAGTATAGTACCTTGTTATTGTTATGGGTTATCTCTTTTCGGTCAGTTGGCTATGGAGTGGGGTGTGGGTAGTGGGAGACAACACTACCTAAATTTAGCCTATGCTCCACAAGGTTAACAGCACTACTGGCTAGTGCAGCATTTCTATCTGAGAATTCTACCTATGAATACAACCTCAGCCATTGAAGTGGCTGGCCTTTCTTTGGACATATTGGGACTTCTTGTATCAGTACCTATGTTAACAATTTCCCCAATCCTACTGTACAAGAGTGTAAGAGTAAGATTGTGTTACCCACGTGTAAGGAATGGATTGTTGTATCTCTTGCATAAGATTACTGACTGTATTGTTTTTTTCAAAAGCAATAAACAGAAAGTAAAAAAAGGAAGGTGAAGGGATTGATTCAGGGTAAACGCAGACACCACCTTTGGTAAGAACTTAGGATTGATACACAAAAATGTCTTTGTAGAAAGACAAAAAGGAGACTCACACATCAGAGCCTAAAGCTTGAAATCCTTCGAGCAGAAGTAACAGCAACCAAAAATAACACTTTCCATGACAGAAAGCATAGCTCGATGTCGTGACTGGCTTAAAAGAAGCCAGAGTAAGTTTCTCTTACACAAAATTTAAGTCCCAAGGAGGTACTGGATTGGGATGGGAGGCTTCAGGTGAAGAATGCCTCTCAGAAATGTATGGGACACCTCCAGCTGTGCCACTGTACAGCCATCAGTGGGCACATAGAAGGCTGAAATAGCAGCCAGGTGCACTTTAATGGAGGAGTACTGCAGACCAGAGTCTAAGAGGGACAGCAAGTACTCCAGAATCTGGTTCGCTGGACAAGTGAAGAAATCCAACTGATGGGAAATCGCCCACTGACTTGGGAAGGTTGACTGTGATCCCTAGTGCGGAAACAGTTGTCTGGTGCACATTAGGTTGTAAGACAGTTGCCCTCTGGACTTTTCTTTTTAATGCTGTCCGTCTGCCAGCAGATGTCCCAGGACAGATGGGCCTGGAAGGCATGCAGGCCATATAGCACGACCCTCATCTCTTGGATGTTTATGTGGAGGAACTCTCACTGTGGTCCATGTCCCTTGGGTCTGTGGTGAGACTCAAGCGAGCCCCCAGCCCATCACGAAGCATCAGCTGTGAGAATTTGAAATCAAAGTGTCAGTGTCTACATGGACTCCGACATGCAATGGTCGACGGCAGTAAAAATACTAGTCCTGGTCTCTTCCCAGTACACAAGGTACTGCAGTAGTGAATGGACCCCTTGAATCTGCTTCAAGGTGTCCCATTCCAAATATCCTCCTGCATCAGATCCTACCCACAGATGCCTTAGGTTTGGGCTGGGAGCACACCTGGGTGTGACAGGGCTCAATAAGGCCCTGTCCCATTTGTTATGCAGAAAGAGTTTAAGATGCAAGGATCTGCTCTATCCTCTCCTTTTCTGTCTCTTCTCTGTCTGGTTGTGCAACCAACTTTTCCTGTGAGACCTAGGAACTGATCACTCCGACGGTTTCGCAATTCTCTGCCTCTTGCTGTCTCTCTACTTTCCCTTGCTGTTTCCGTCTTTTCTTCCCCTTGCATATTTGCAGGTATGAAATATATGTGAATCTCTGAAACGGTATCCTTTGTTTAAAACTGTATATATTTATACTGTTGAAATGATTGCAAAAGCTATTTGGAACTCAAGGGTTAACCTGAAATGTAGTTTTAAGCCTTTGCAGAGATGTAAACAAAGAGGTCAGTTCTGGGTCACAATGTTCTTTTTGCAGCACCTGCTGAAACTGACAAGACACTGTGTGAGAAGCATGCTGTTTTCTTAACGAAGTTTCCCAGGCACAGACTTACAATAGAGTATGCCTGTGCAAGAGAGACAGAGACTGAGATTTGAAATTGAGAAGAAAAACTCAGAAGAAGTACTCTGCTTTCTATGTTTGTACTGCCATTGTAAATAGTTATACTGAGCAATTTTATTTTTATTTTGCTGTCATTAATAATAAAATGTTATTTGCAAATTTTACAACTGCTCATGTTTTTCCTTGCTTCCTGACCTGTGCCTTGATGACAGTGGGTCCCTTCAAACCCAGGGCTCTTGGTCCCAGTGGGAAGCCTCCTGCATATCAATATCCTGGAGATGAGGACGGTGATCTACGCCATGCAGGCTTTTCAGGAACACCTTGCTCCAGGTCAACTGCTGGTGCAGTCAGATAATCTAAGCGTAGTATGCTACATCAACAAGCCGAGGGGGAACTCATTCATACCCCCTTTTCAGGAGGCAATGAGAGTGTGGTACTGGATGTTGGTTCATGGTGTGACACTCTCTGCAGTCCCCATGCCAGGTGTGTTAAACACTCTGGCAGACAGCTGAGCAGGACTCAGTCCAGCATGCACAAATGGGAGCTTCTCTAATCTGTCGTAGAAGCCTTGTTCGACAGATGGGGTTGTCCAGATTTGGACCTTTTGCATCCCAGATTTGGGCCTTTTGCATCCCCACTCAATGTAGAACTGCCCAGTTTCTGCTTGCTAGATCCAGGGCCTGAAGTTTTCTGGTGAGATCGTTGTCCCTCTCTTGGAGCAAGAGGTTTCTTTATGCATTCCCTCTGTTTCCTCTGATCCAGAGGTGCTAATTAAGCAGCAGATGGAAGGGCCAGTTTGACCCTGGTAGCTCTGTTCTGGCCTCAACATATTTGGTTCCCTCCGCTTCAGCAGATGGCGGAGGAACCTCCAGTCCTCTTCCTCTTGCAGGAATCTGCTGACCAAGGCACAGGGGACCCTGGTCCATCCCAACATCAGATCCCGCCATCTGCATGCCTGGCTCCTGAGGAGATAGCCATTGCCAGGTTTGGGGTCTCTAACAGGGTGGTGAATGTCCTAGTGGCCACCCAGAAGCCTTCCACTCGAGCTACATATGCCATGAAGTGGAAGTGGTTTGCCGTCTGGGTTGCCAAACATAGCTTAGACCTTTTCACCTGCTCGGTGAACCATATCCTGGACTACCTGATCTCACTCTCTAACTCAGGTCTCCAGTACTCTTCCCTCAAGGTCCACCAATCGGCTATTTCTACATTTCATGAGCCCGTGGGTGACCACATGATTGCTCAGCTGGATGTTTCCCGTGCCTTTCTAAGGGGCCTCCTGCATCTGAAACCCCCAGTCTATTCTCCTGTCCCAATTTGGGATTTGAATTTTGGTTTGGAAAAACTGACACTATCTCCTTTTTTTTTTTTTTTGTTAGCACTTTTCCCCTGGCCACCAGTCTGCTTACCTCTACATCCAGGCATCCATTCTGAGGTTGTACGGCCACCATCCGGGGACTCCCTGGCTCCACATTGGACCCGGCACCCCTTGGCTGGGAGGTGGCGAGCCACCCTCTCAAGCTCTCACACCAGACCAGGATCTAGTTAAGCTGTGCACCCTCAGCGCCGAGCTAGTCCCTCCGAGGACAGCCATTATGTCGCCGCGACTGGTGCCCATATTTTCTATGTTCATCCTCCCATGGCGTCTCGGCATGCAATGACGCCAAGGGAAAGGGTGCACATGCTACCGCATGCACCCCTTCCTGGCATCTGCCACAGCATGTCTTCCCAAGTCTGCCTGTGACCTGCCGTCGCCCCCAGCCACCGCTAGAGGCCACTAGGACACCAGGACAACCCCCTCGGAGAAGGAGAGCAGTCCTACAGATGCTCAATCCTTCTCCTCCCTACCAACCCGATGACCCAGGCTTGTTTCGAACCTGGGTGGCCGCGTGGTGAAAGTGTGGCGTCCAGCGCCTCAGCCCTCAGCGCCACCGGCCGCCACTATCTCCTTTTGAGTCAATCAATACTTGCGATTTACGCTTTCTCTCTTGTTTTTATTTGCAAGTAATTCTGCTCAAAGAATTTCAGAGCTTTACACCCTCTGGTGCGAGGAGCCTTATTTGATTCTTCACAAACACAGGGTGTCTTTGTGCACAAATCCTAAGTTTCTCCGAAGGTGGTTTCAGAGTTTACACTCAATTAGTCTATCCACCTTTGGTTTCTTTTCCTGAGTGTGCCAATCCAGGGAAGCACTTCTCCATATGTTAGATGTGCACAGAACTTTGAAGTACTACCTGCTTAGGACCAAGGAGTCCAGAAAGTCAAAGCAGTTGTTTGTTTCCTTCACCCCAGGTAGAGTGGACATTTCAGTTTCTAATCAATGTTTATCCAAATGGTTGGCTAATTGCATTGTGTTATGTTACAACAAATGCACAAAGAATGGCCTGGTGCTGTTAAAGCTCATTCCACCAAAGGAATAGCTACCTTTGTGGCTTGTTTCCGAGGGATCTCAGCCGCTGACATTTGTGCAGCTGTCACCTGGAGTACAGTCCATACTTTCACCAAGCACTACAGTCTGGACACTGCCTCTAGAGCTCTATGCAGGTTTTGGCAGGGCTGAGTTACAGGAACTCCTGTCTAAAGTTCATGGAGAGCCCTCCTCCCAAACTGTCTGTTATGCACTTGTAACTGCTTGGGACTCATTCCTGTGTTGTTACCTGATGACTGAGATATCCCGAAGAAGACAGAACAGTTATGTAAGAACTTCCCGTAACAGTAGATCTTCAAGGGATCTCAGTCATCAGGTATGCTTTCCCTCCACCATCTCCTTTCTTGGGGGTCCTGTCTAGGAACTGGCTGTCTGGTATATCCAGCCTTTATTTTAGGTCTGGGCACCTCTCTCTCTCTCTCTCTCTCTCCTCTGTCCCCATGACAAGAGACTAGCTCCTTTAGTCTCTGGGGAAAGAACTGAGGGAGGGAGTGGGGACCGCTCACTCCTTTATAGGGTTGATGATGTCAACTGAAGTCGACGGCATGGGCAGCCTCAGTTGTACTACTGAAAATCTTCCATGTGGATTGCCCTTCACCAACAGCAAGGGTTCCTACGGTGTTACCTGATGACTGAGATCCCTGGAAGAGCTACTGTTATGGTAAGTTCTTACGTAAATGTTCTTTTCCATGTTTTCTATTGCCTGCTGTTTAGTTGTGAAGTCCAGATAGAATGCTGTTTACTTTACTTTCACTATGGGTAATTCCTGTGTTCCTACTGATGCTGCCGCAGCACTGTTGATAGAAGGAGTGTCAGAAGACAGCGTCACCATGGTGGGAATCAGCTGTGCAGAACAGTGCAAGGCAACTGTACGCTCCATAAGAGGTACAGTAGTACAGCACTCTGACTGGTGGAGGCAGTTAAAGTGCTTAATAATATTAAATAAAGTATATTTTTTCACAACAAGAAGCGGTTCCATAAAGGCGGGAACCACATTAATGCGTGGCCTTCTCTGGTTCCAGCGAATGCGACTGGGAACTAGAAAATTGCAGAATTTAAGGGGAACTGTCAACAATAAGAGGCTCACACCCAAGTGCGAGGCCGTTTTCAATTGCACCTTGTGTAAAAAAACATTTTTTACTTACTGTTTACTGCAGTATAGTAGAATTTATTAGGCTAATTTTGCTGACTTCTAAGATTCCATTCCTGTAACCAGAAATCCCAGAATCCTCGTAACTGACAGAGCAGGACTGCAGAGCTGGGAGATTCAGCAGCCCAATGTATACATGTTATATTTTGTAGCTAAAATCAGATGTTTCCTGGTCCTGCTGTGCTCACAGTGCTTAGTACAGTCTTCTGTGACTATTTCTAGCCCCAGGAGAACAGCAGACCAGCAAACAGAAGATTACAGCTTATTAAGAAACTCTGACATTCACTGTAGGCTACTGAGCCTCCACTGCTGCAATCTTCCTCTGATGTCAGCTGCAGGGAGTCTGGCATTCGGTTACAGGAAATGTCAGCTTACAAGCCAATAAAATTAGCCTGATACAATCTACTACAGTGCAGTAATCATTTGGTAAAAAAAGTGTGTTTGCACAGAAAGGGCTAATTGGGATCCGCCTCACACTTGGGTGTGGGTCTCTTATTGCTGACAGTTCCCTTTAAAGGACATCTACAGGCAGCTGTGAAGCCCTGACAGCTGCACAGATCAGAACTTCACTCCACAGATCCCCTGCAGGCACCATATAAAATAAAATGTTTTTTTACCTGAACATGTGTAAAAATTTGTTAAGCCCAGGTGCAGCCAGCATTTTAAATATGGCACTCCTCACCCCCTGCGTCGCGCTGCTAATAACGAGAGAGATGATGATGATCCACTGCCCCTTCCTTACTGGCACCCTAATGTATGGAGATATAATAATCTCTGTATCTTGGACTTTGTCTAATACACATGGCATTTAGGCAAAGTCTGTAAAAATAACCATGGGCATCCGACATATGGAGATTATTATATCTCCGTCATAAAGGGCACTAACAAGAAAAGGGCAGTGGAGTGTCATCCTCTCGCGTTATTAGCAGTGCGATGCATGCATGAGCACAAGAGGAACAAGGAGAAAGAAACCTGGCAGGTTATTATGCTAAACTCAAAGAGGCAAGGGTAACAGTCATGAGGGCAAAGGCAGACATGGAGCTGCAGACTGCTGAGGAGTAAAGGTGGGTAGAAAGACTTTTGGTACATAAGGGAAAAAAGGAAAACAAGTGGGGATAGCTAGGCTAGTTGAGAGAGGAGGGTAGTAGAAGACTGTGAGCAGAAGTCAAACACTGGGCTATAGGTACAAGGGTTTCACAAGGGTCAATCTTGGGCCCCTGCTTTTCAGTCTGTTCATGAACAACCTCCCCAGGCATGTCAGGATAAGGTCCTACTCTATGCTGATGATGTGGTGCTCTTTTCCAGCCACTTGGACCCAGTCATGCTAGAACAATGGATGAAGCGTAACTACTCTGCAATCGAGACCTGGTTCATCAACTCTAGGCTCCTTTTAAACTACAAAAAAAAAAACTATGCTATTTGCCTCCCTCCATAACTTGTATAAATCCCATCAATGAATCCATTCATTCACATATTAGGACTGTGTAGTACAGTACTGTCTGCATCCCATTATTGCCGCTGTGGACACAATGGGCTATACTCTATACGCTGTCAGTCGGCGAGGCGGCCGTGCGGCTTCTGGGTGGAGTGCTGCCGCCTGCCGCTGACTGTGGGTGGAGCAGGGTGGTGGGACTGAGTGGGAGGGTTGGGGGTACCGCTGGACCACCAGGGTTATTTCACTCACTATAAGCCCACAATCGGGCAGTGGGATCGGGTCCACTGGACCACCAGGGATATTATTTAATGAAAGCCCGCCGACTGGGCTGAGGATAGGGTCCACTGGACCACCAGGGATTCTACGTCATTGAAAGCCTGCGATCGGGCTGTGGGATCGGGTGAACCACCAGGAGTTTAATTCTTTGAATGCCCACGATCGGGCGTTGGGGTGGCTTGGCTGCCCGGTGGCAGGGGCATCGGTCCCCGCGGCTGCAGCATGGCAGGGTGCTAGGCGCAAGTCACCAGGGATCGGCACACCTGCATGCAAATGGGGCCATAATGATATGCAATGGCCCTATTTGCACCTTGCATGCGTATGGCCCCATATGTATCCACCACTGAATATGGCGGTTGCTGCGCCCCTAGCGCAGCATGGCACTTGTGCTGGCGCATCCTCCTGCTCCTCTCTGGCCACTTGGCGCTGGCGCAGTACCACTGCACCATGCGCATGCGGGTGGTCATAGTGCCATATTCAACTGTGCTAAGCCATGGCGCAGCACCATTGAATATCACCCTGTCAATGCCCTGGCGCATCCCAGTTGCGCTGCGCCCAGGCTTGCGCCACAGCCTGGCGCAATCTGAATATCCCACCCAGTATGTACAGGTTCCATATATAAAGGTTCTGAAATGTTGCGGTCCGCCATGATTTATATACCATATCCCAGAAAAAGATCATGAAAGGACATTCAAAAAAGATGTTCCTGTGTTTCTAGAATTTGCATACAAAGAAGGCCTTGGGCAATATCGTTCTGTTAATTGTTTATATTTATGGTCATTCTTCACATTCATTCTTCCATGTATGCTTAACCATAACATATCCCCAGGTAAAGGCAGGGATTCTTTCATTTGTGAGCTGTGACAATGAAGTTTGGGTCTCAAGTACAGAACAATTAGCAAGTCCAAATCTTGTTTTGTATTGTCCATCAGAAATTGATACAACTCTTGTCATGATTTGGGTCTCAGAAATTGTCCTGGAATTTTCAGTGTGATAAGATCTTGAAGCATCGGTGTAACACAACCTGGAATTGGTTTTAGTCAACAACTTCCTGTTCCCTTGTTCCCATGCCATTTTGCCAATAGCTATCCATTCAGCAATCACTTCCTCCCACCATTTCTTGGCACCCACTAAGGTAGAAAACATGTTACACTATAGAAAGATACTATAAAAGAACAGACCTGGATCTATCATATCTAAACCTCCCTCTTTACGTGCTGATAGGTAATCCCCTTTAACTGGGTTCAATTAGAGATAGGCAGTATACCAAGCGTAGATGTTTTAAGACTATAGTATGGAAAACGAAATCTTGTTCTAGGGAAAATCAAATGGGATAGGCTTTTTCTAATTCTTGATTTGGAACTGGCCGTGAAAAGAGTTTATTGACTTGTTTCTAAAAGCCTGTAATGAAGTAGCACCATATAAAATATCTATTTTCAGGAAACAACCTCTACCATGGATTACTGAAAAGTTAAAAAGGAAATACTGATAAAAGAATTTGGAAAAAGGCTAACAAAACATTAGACAACGAGGACTGGAATTTATACAAAAACTTAGAAATCAGTTAAAGTTCAAAATTAGGAAATCAAAGGCTTGCTAGTATAAAGCCAAGGTGGATTCAAATAAAGATCCCGGAAATATTGGTCTCTACTGAAACTTTTGAGAAACCAATAGATGATAAAGCTCCCATTCAAATAGAAGTTAAAGGGAAAATATTGACAGCTCAGGAGTCAGCAGATCATTTAAATAAATATTTTACTACATTCCAGATACTGATTTATGTGTAAATAGTACAGAAGGGACCAGAAAAATTCCCAAAAGAAAATGTCAACACTTATAAGTTCAGATTTAAGATCTTTTCCTGTAAGGAGGTAAAGTTAGAATTAAGAAAGTTAAAAATAAATAAAGCTCACTGTCTAGATAATGTAGAAAATAGGTTTCTGAGGGACTCTGTAGAAATAATAGCACCAGTGTTGACTAAGAAATTTAACTGGAGATTAATTATTTTATTTATTTATTTAGCTTTTGTTGACCGGTAAGTGCACTAGACAAATCCTGCCTATTTTCAGGCACGACCCAGGAGGGGATACAGATGAATGCCAACTGACCTTGAACCAGATTAAGCTGTTGGTGGTATTTTTAGTGAATGAGGGAAATTTGGCTAGGACACGGGAAATTCCCTACTCTTTCGATAAGTGCCATGGGATCTTTAACATCCACCTGAACTATCACCAATCCAGGCAGATGGGACCTCGGTTTAACGTCTCATCTGAAAGACGGAACAAATTAATAGAACAAAGATTTCCTGCACTTTGGAAAAAGCTAAAATAATTCCCATTCATAAAGGGGTGCAGCTGTAGAACCAACTAACTATAGACCTATAGCTCTGTTGTCCACGGTGTCGAAGGTGATGGAAAGGTTGGTGCAGAAGCAGTTAGAGAATATCTGGAGAAGAACTCTGTTAACCTGTTACCAGTCTGGATTTCGGAAGGACCATTCCACGGACACAGCTCACCGACTTGGTGGATATTATTGCATCCCAGTTGAATGAGGGAGGGGTGGGTGCGGTGTTCGTGGACCTCTCCAAAGCCTTTGACACCGTGGACCAAAGAATATTAATGGGTAGGTTGAAAAGTATAGGTCTAGATGATGAAACATCACCATGGTTTCAGTCTTATTTATCAGATAAAGTACAACAGGTACAGATAGGATAGTACCTATCAAACTCAGCCATAGTTCAAAGAGGAGTCCCACAAGGCTCAATATTAGGGCCTACATTATTTCTTATATACATAAACGATCTGGTCAAAATAGTTGAATATACAAAAGTGAGACTTCATGCTGATGATACAGTTCTAATATCTCAAGGAGATACATTTAAAGAAATGAACTTAGGTTACAGACAGATTTTACAAATCTGGAACTATGGTTGAAAAATCAAAGTTAGTATTGAACAGTAAGAAAACAAAAGTTATGGGTTTCAAAACAAGTGGGGAGAATGGAGATCCACATGCACAAATTCAGATAAGAACATTACAAAATGATACTTTAGGGCAGGAAACTAGTTATAAATATCTGGGAGTTTGGTTAGATGAGGAAATGAAATTTGATTTTCACATAAATTAACTAATAAAGAAAACAAATAGTAAATTATGTGCCTTCCGTAGATCAGGATTTTGTCTAGATATCAAAATGAGGACTAGTATAGTAAATCAATTAATGACCTCATGTTTAGACTATGGAAGCCACATATGGTCAAACAAGTAGAACAAATTTAAAAATTGGATGTAGTCTATAATAATCTAGCTAGATTTAGTTTAAAGTGTAATTACTTCACACATCATTGTGAAATGTTACAATTCTTAAACTGGTTATCCTTGGATTATAAAAGGAACTGAAATGGATAGGTCATATACACTCAGTGATACAGGGTAATAAACCTCAGTACTTGACAAATTAAAAATTAAGGAATCTAAATACAATCTAAAAGATTCAAATAATAAATATTCTAAAAGGTTCTCAGAAATGCTGCAATCTGATTGGCTGTTAGGATTCCAACAGCCTTACATTAATCCATGTTATACTGTCATGTACAGTCTGATCACAATGGCACATGGATTCTTCCTGTTAGCATTCCATCCTCTAGCACTGCTAAATGACTGGAATGATGCATTCTGATTTTGAACCAGCATTCTTAAACTGTTGGTGGAAGAACTATTTTATTAAAAATCTCCTCTAAATGAGGAAAACATTCAACAAGTATTCTTTTAACCCTTTTCTTTTGGAACATTTTTTATAATAGCAATAAGATACTCCCAGGAGTTAGATTAACGATCAATTAATCACCCCTAGGGGCAATATGGCACTGGGCTGCACCTCGTGCCACATTACACCCCTAGGGGTGATTAATAGACTGTTAATCTAACTCCTGGTCATGCCTTATTGCTTAATTTATAAGTCAAAATTAAGAACAGATTTGGGAACATGACTTTTGCAGCTAAGGTAAGACAATATTGGGAACCTATTGACATTAAACTAAGATATAAACAACAAAGCTCTAAACTCTTTGTGAGTGCGTTGATGAAAAATGCTGGCTGGAACTGTAAATGTTACAACTAGTAAGTAGTCATCATAAAGACCAAAATAATAATAAAAATATGGATACCCTGTCTCACTGAATGATTAATAGATTTAGATTTTTAACTTGGTATAATTTATGCTAATTGTATGCACTTTAAATGCTTGTATGATAAATGTGAACTCCCTTTGAAATGTCGTTATGATGATTGAATGTTTTCTTATTTTGTATTTGTATGTTTTATTTTCTTTATGTTGGAACTATGAATTGTATTGACAGGACCATCTTGAAAATGGGTAATGACCCAATGATGTATATAACATCTTTCCTATATAAAAAAAACAAACATTTCTACTACTACAGCTAGGTCTCCGTCACCAAAAATAATCCCCAAAATTGTAAGAGGTTCTTGGGTTAATGTAATACTGCATACTTTTGACAAACAGTATCTGACTGACTCTCTATCCAGATAGAACTACTTTTCTCAAAATTAATCTTCCAGCCTGATCTCTGAGAATACTCTAAAATAATGTTAGTGATGGCCTGTTCTTCTGTACCCTTTTGGCTATAATTACAACATCATCGGCATAGGCTAAACATTTCACCGGGGACCCAACTCGTCAGGGAAATACCTTGAGAGAGGCAGATAACTGGATAGATCTTAAAAGGGGTGATACAAAGGTGTACAATAAGGCCTGTCTCACCCCTTTCCGTAATCTGACCAGGTCACCTTCCACCCACTGATCCTGGGGGTCAGTGTTCTTCCTGTTACAATCACGATATCCAGTGCACAAATTTAACCTGTATCCCATAATGATGTAAAACCGAAACAAAAAGGAGTGAGAAACAGAATCAAAGGCTTTATGCTGGTCAAGGCTAAGAACAAAGCCTTCCTCTGATCCCATCTTACCTCTTTGAAATAATTCTCTCAGAATTATCAAATTATCTTGTATTCCCCTTTCGAGGATTTAACAGGTTTGTGCTTTGCTGATTACTGTTTCCATAATCTGAGTCAATCTTTGTGACAAAATTTTGGCCAAAATTTTTAAATCAACGTTTGATAAACTAATAAGCCTCAATTATTTAAATCCTCTTTTTTCCTTTTTATATAAAAGGATTAGGTCAGCCTCTTTCATAGAAGGTGGAAGACTCCTGTGTCCAGTATTTCATTATACAATTTAGTAAGATCAGATACCAAAAAGCACTATACTTTTTATAGAATTCCCTGTGAGCCCATCTGTCCCTGGGAAGTTCCATTTTAATGTAGTAATCACATGTCTCACTTCATCTTCAGTGACCGGTCGTATGAGAGCAACCTCCTGTGATGATAATAAGTCCGGAACAACCAAGTCTTGTAAATAAGCATCAGGGTTTTGGACTACTGGGGTAACTCCAAACCAATGTTCTACCTGCTGTTACACTACATGTAGTATATCTCATTTACTCGAGACACACCGTCCCTTATCATCTATCACCTGTGATATTAGTTTCCTTTCAGTTCTTTTACTACAGTCTTTAAAGGCGTTAAGGTCTGCTTCCTCCTTTTAGTCCCAAACCGCATTTTTGTTGCAAAGATTTAGCCCTATCATATTGCTTTGCAAACATATCTTGTTTTATTATTCGTATTTGAGCACTGAAATCCATTTTTAATGTCTCTGTGTTTGAGATCAGAGTTTGAAGTTGCTTCTGCAATCCCAAATAATCTAAATATGTTTTTAAAGTGTGTTTGCCTGCCATGATTTGAAACAATTCCTTCACCAATTTCTTTGTCTCTTCCCATCATTCTGCCTGAGAAAGATACAAGCATTGTACTGACTTGATTTCCTAACCCTCCATAAGGCCTCCCATTCTTTGGTAAGCTCTCAGAATCAAAAAGGAGATATTTAGGCGCCATGGACTGTTCCCACAAACAGGGCTGTTCCCCAGTTAAGGCGCAGCAACAGTCCTCTACAGTCAGAAAAATCAAAACACTATGTCTGAATATCTTGGATAATCAAGGTGGACACAAAAATAATCTATTCTAGTTGATAGGGACCTCTAAAATATGTATTCCCACCTGTTTTGTGCTTTACGATAAGCATCTTGCAAGCGATTATTAGATACAACGTCATTCAAAACATTTGTATCACAATACAGTTTATTTGTTGCTAAACCCCATACCCATTAGTTTCATTACACAATTAAAGTCCCCCCATATAACCAGCCGGGATGTATGTAAGTATGGCTGTACTGCCTAAAGACGCAAAATCCTATTGGCTTTTCCTGGGGCATAACTGTTCACTAGTCTAAGTCTAGTGGCCTCAAACTGAATATCTAAAATCAGTGTCCTCCTGGCTTGAGATCAATTAGTCTGGTGACCTTCAAATGTGGATTACTAAAGAGGATCCCTACCCCATCATGAAGTATCTATACCTTGAGACCAAAAGGATGCACCCTTACCTCACCATCTCGATGCTTGTGCTATCTCAGAAAATGTTTTAATTCTGTTATCTTGAATGAAGATGATACCTGCTGTGGAAGATTGTAATTCTGAAATAATAGTTAGTCTTCTCTTCCCATTATTAATACTGTTAACATTGATAGATAGCAGTTGTAATGATGTCACAGTTTTGCAAAATGGACATATAGTTCTTATTTCGACCTGGACTTCCATTGTTTTGACCCTTTCTTTTCTAGTCCCTTCATCAATTTCTGAGGAATAGTCCATCGTAGAAGACGAAATCGAAGAGGAATCTGAGTTGTCATCTTCCTCAGAATTCCCCAATTTTGATGGTACACAGTACAGTGTAAGGATTATTTGTAGCAGCTTTCCCTTTTCTGTGACAACCTTTCTTTCCTTCATCTTTGGCTCTGTCTTTGCACTGAGTCTAGTCCTAGTCTTTCTTATAATCCACAATCTGAAATGGAGGTGTCTGTCCCTTGGGAGGGCATAGTAGAGCATCTTCTTCATGTGAACACTGTGCATCCTGCCCTCCGTCCATCTGGAAAGTAATTTCAGCATGGGTCTGGGCCTGTGAGTTATCAAGCTCCTTCACAGGTACGACCTGTAGGGGGCAGGCATTTGTGATGATAGGGGGTCACAAACCTGCGTGGTATTGTCCTGAAAATCCATCAACTGTGCTGGACCATCAATAATTACAGGATTTACCAGAACTTCTTGTGATTCCCCTACAGTATTATGTTCTGTGACGTGATACTGTTCCACCATCCGTGGCGCAGTCTCTTTTCCTTCCTCTGGTTTGTTACCCATTTCATTTTGCTTTGCTGCTTTCTCCTGCCAAATGGACTGCATTTGTCTTTCTGAGGCAGATGCACAGCCTTTTTCTGAGCCTGAGTGATCAAGGCTTCATGTAGACTCCTTCTTCAGTATTATGGGAGGCCCATGGGCATTTAATGTAGGAATGCCCTTCTCTCACATAAGTTGCATCAAAATGTATTGATACATGAAGCTGTATGACCAGTTTCTAAACAATGGGTACATTTCGGGTGTCAGAAGAATTACTAAATGAAGTCTGGAACCACATTTGTGGCAAGATTTAGGCTGGCCTGGATAAAATAAAGATCTCGATCTCTGCCCAAGTAAAAACAACTGGGAGTGTACAATCCCATGATTACCTAGGAATAGCTTGCATTTCACTCTCCATCCACCAGTCCAAAATTGTTCCATATCCATAACAGGGTTGGAGTTTTCAAGTAGTTCTCAACGTTTGTACAGCAAAACAATATATCTGTAATATTCACCCTCATTTTTAAAGATGATAGTGAGAGTTCAAACAGCAGGTTTAGTAATAGGAATGGCGCAAAAAGTGACCACAAAGGGGCATTTTACAGCAGATTATATTTCACCTAGAATCGGTCCAAACCTCCACTGTCTTAAAACTAATGTAGTAATTATACTCACCCATATGACTGAGTGCAAAACTTCAGAGGCTTAAAACTTAGAGAATCTTTCAATAAGGTTCAGCCCATAAACTCTGTCAGGCGGGTCCGCTAAGCCACTTTTGTAAACAACCTGATGGCGTTGCCTCGTGGGGCAGGTTCACCTTTATTTTTAAACAGGTCTGCCATGTAAGACGGGTTTAAACCATTTTCCTGTGCTCGGTCTTGTAATCTCAGGATCCCTGGCCCCACTGGTAAACTCCCATTAACAGTCTGGTCATCAGAAAACCAGTAACATTTTCAGAAGCAACACATTGGCATCAGAACTGTAGTTCTGTAGAGGAATCTCTGTAGAGGCATTTGAAGTAGAAGCTACGCAGTATCATGAACATTCATACCTTCCCCACTTACTGGTATTGACACCTCTGTCATTTTTTCCCATTTGGCAGTCCTTGTTGTATGACATAAATGCCTACAGTATCCTTAATAGAGGTGGATGTATTCTCTGAGTCAGCGGTAGCATGTAATCCCAAAGTGCTATGCACTAAACCCATAGTTAAACCATTTTGTTGAGCAGGAAGGAGAAAAACAATTTTACCTGTGGGGTAACCTCCATTGCGGAGTACTGCGCCATGGCTGGATCTGTTGGGTCAGGAGACCATCCCTCATGGTTCCATAATCCAACCTGCTTCTTGCAAAGCTTTAGCGGGCATCCATGCATCCATATCAGAGTCCCTATGCCCCGGATCATGTCGTGACAGTATCCACAACTTTGGATGTAACAACAGTTTGGGCCAAAACACCCAGCGTTTTCCTTCCACTTTTACCAAGGCCCACCTCACACTCCAGTAGAAGTTTCTGAGCTCTGCAAGCCTCCTGCAAAACATTTGGTCAGCCGTGCCCCACCTCTTGCAACTGGTCATGTCTAGTGCAGTCTCCGTACGATCTTGTGCATGCAATAACAGTTCAGGCGCTAAGCGGAATTTTCTTCTTAGTCTGCAATTTTCTAAAGTATTAAAAGTGAGTTGACTCCATGTGTGAGCATGCAATCGCTCTGTTTCTAAACGGGATCCTTCTCCACATCTTCCGGACATTTAAAGTTGTCCCTTGGTTCCATATTCGCCATTACATCCTCCTCTGGGTCCTGTGCAGCTGCTGTAGAAGAGTCCAGTGGTATTGTAACCTCTAGTCCAACTGCTTGGTCCAAACCTGGGACCAATATATCCCCAGAACTCAGAGTTTCTTCTCCATCCATGAGTGGTGAATAATGCACATTACTATCAGTCGTTGTCTCTGAATTAGAGCAAGGAAATGGGACGGAGACCAAATCCCCAGACTCCTGAAACTCCATCTCCTCCTCTGGAACACCTCAGGCGGCCATCTTGCAGCTGGCCAGAATCTTCCCTCAGGTGAGTAGGGAATTTCCTCAGTGCCCTGGCCAAAATTCCCGCATTCACTAAAATACCACCAACAGCTTAATCTGGTTCAAAGTCAGTTAGCATTCATCTGTATCCCTCCCTGGGTCGTGCCTGAAAATGGTAGAATTTGTCTAGTGCATTTACCGGTCAACAAAAACTAAATAAATAAAAATAAAATTGGCAGTACCCTTAACCCTGCTATTTAATGACTCACAGAAGTCGAGTGATGCCAGCGGACTAGAGAACCGCTAACATAGTACCACTCCACAGAGGAGGATCCAACAACCATCAACAATATTACTGTACTCCTGAACCTATCTCCTGCAGTGACTTTGTAAGCTTGCACCACAGCAGTTTGGGTGGTGCTAACCCTGCCACTATTCATGGCATAGTTTCTGGTACTGCACGGCACTAGTATCTATATTTGCATTATATCTCATCTTTATTTTTGTGGCCCTTAATATTCTACCGTAAATTGTGCCTGTGCACGGTTATTTATTGCTACTTTGCATTATACTGTACTTATTGTTACTGATACTGCACCATGCATTATGTATTTTCACCTGCGCATCATATACTGTATATTCCCCAATCCACCCAGGATGCATCTGGAAATGAGCTGTTACAAGCTCAGTATGTCTTTCCTGGTGAAAGTTTTGAAATAAATATTTGTATTTATTTATTTGAATTTTGATAAGCAGGTAAGCCCACTAAAACAGAATATCCCTTTTCAGGGGCAACCCGAGGAGGGTACAATGGGAGGTACAAAATAAGATAACAATAGCAGGGGAATATATGAAGGCACATAGACAGTAGTTACAAACATGTAAATAAAATAAACATAAACAGTATAAGTTCAATCACTCAGAAAATAACCTAAGATGATAACAATAGTAACGGAATATATACAGGGCACATAAGCAGTAGTTACAAATGTGTAGGAGAGAAGTACGATTCAGTATAAATTACAAATCACCAGAAATAACCTGAGGGAGAAAATTGGGTAGAGAAAAATAAATATAGGCAGATGACATGAGAGTAAGGGTACAGGGCACAGTAAGGTAATGTCGACAGGAGTGAAGCAAAGAGAAAAGTAGGACAAGGCATGGTGCAAGAGAGCAAAAGAAGAGCAAGGGATGGGATAATCACATGTAAGAGGGAGGAGAAGGACGGGATGAGCAAAGGGCCATAGGTGGGGGACCTCAAGTACAGGTGCAGTACTGGGAGAAGACTAGGTGGGATTTAAGAGTGCCTAAACTGATATAAAGAAGGGTAGGTTAGAACCACAGGTTGGAGGAGTTCCAGAGAGATGGTCCAGAAAAGGAGAAGGCTCTCTGACCAACTGCTAGGCAGGGTTTAGAGACTGCTAGCAGTATGAGGCAGGCCGACCTTAGGGACCTTGTCACCAATTGGCATTGGATAAGGGTTTTAAGACACAGAGGAGTGGACATGTGGACAAGTTTAAAAATCAGACATGGGGTAGAGTACTGGAGTCAAGCTTTGAAGGAAGGCCAACCAAGAGAGGAAAGGACAGAGTAGTGGTGCTCTCTAGAGTTTGTACCAAGAGCGAAGTGACTAATCCTATGGTATGCTTGTTTTAGCTGGGCATGGTGGAGACCCAAGAAAGGGAGAACAGGAGCTAATGAGATAAGAGTAAGAAAGCTATGGCCAGGCGAGGTGAGGGTGTTAGGTAGGGATGAAGGTGATAAAGGAGGCCTAGTTTCTGGTGTAGGGTCCTGACAACATTGGTAACATGGGCATCAAAGGTGAGGTTGGAATCTAAGGTGATACATAGACATTTAAATGATTGCACCAATTCAAGAAAGGTCACCATGGGAGGAGTTAATCACGAGGGGGTGGACAGGTGAGCTTAGGGGTGCGATGATAAAAAGCACAGACTTAGTCTTCTTGATGTTGACTACAAGGAGATTGTTGAGAAACCATGCCTCAAGGCTCTGGAAATCCAGCTGTAACTGGTGGTTCAGCTATGTAGGGGTCAGAGGAGGACCTGTATAGGATGGCATCATCAGAGTACAGCTGAACCGATGCACCACTGCAGTGCTGAGGAAGTTCATTAATAAACAATGCGAACAGGAGATGGCTGGAGATGGACCCTGGGGACCCCATCCATTACGGAACTGAAAAGGGAAGTATGGCCAGCCCATTTCACGCATTCAGTATGGCTTATGAGGTAACTGGAGAACCAGTTTAAGGATAAGGAGTCAAGGCCTAAGAATAGTAGTTTTTGGAGAATAGATTATGATTAACAAGGTTAAAGCGGTGAGATCAACAAATCGCACCGGTGACTAAGCCTTTATCCATAGAACTGAGAATGTTGAAAAGTCGAGAGAAGGACAGCGATACCCTCCAACATGTTGGTGCAGATTAAGGGCAGCTAGCCCAAACAGGAACACAAATTCAAGGACAATCTGCACTCCAAAGCCTGAAGAAAGTGCTGCATACTCACAAATAAATTTACAAAGCTTTTATTACTTAATCCCAGAATGTGCTAGGTCAGTATAGATTGCAAACACGACTTGCCCCTACTGAGGATGTCAGAAGTTACCTTCAACAACCGTCCCAGGTGGCGCCTGAGGGTTGAGGTGCTGGAAGCCACACCTCACGACATGGCCCGGGTTCGAACCACCCTCAGGCTGGCGGGGTCAGCAGGGGAGGGAGGATTGAGCATCCCAACGTTACTCTCCTCCTTCTGGGGTGGGATACCAGGAGTGCAGCGCACCCGGCCGCCCTAAGAGGCGCCAGTGGAAACAGGGGCTCTCGAGGGGTTGGTGGCTCCGCCTAGGAGTCGGGAGGGAGACGCCTGTGGCGCTTGAGAGGACGTGCGCCAGCATGTCTCTTCTGGATGCTTGCGCCCTGTGCCGACGCCCCAGGGGGCTGGGACAAGGGAAACCACAGAAATGGGAAAGACCCTCGAGTCCTAGATGACGACAGCTGGGCCATCCAAGACCACCGATTCCGGACAGACCCTGCTGTGCAGGAGGAAGTAAGAGGTGAGGCACTCTAGGGCAGATCCGAGTAGTGGGCGGAGATGGTGCTGAGCGGCCGAAGAGAGGCACTGAGGGTAGACAGGAAGAGATAAACAGAAAGTATATAAAAAAAGAAGTTACCTTCATGAGGACAGTGTGGGTACTATGATTTGTAGAAACCATGCTGATAAATGAAGACAGAGCTATTAAGCTCTAGATGCAATTGGAGTTGAAAGTGAATGATTTTCTCCTGGATTTTAGCAAGAGGGCAGAGGATGGAGATGGGCCGGTAGTTCTTGAAAGCAGAGTTTGGGCCACTCTTGTGGATAGGGACTACTACTGCAGCTTGCCACTTACGAGTACAGTGCCTGAGTGGAAGGACTTATCTAGCAGGTCATGCACGGGGAAGCAATGGCAGGAGCACTGATTTTAAGAAGGGCTCCAAGAGTCGAAATATATAACTATACAAGCCTGTCAGCCTCACTTCCATTTTAAGTAGGCTGATGACCATCGCAAGGAAAATCTGGTGACCTACTTAGAGGGCAACAGATGACAAGATAACAAGCAGCATAGATTTTGTCAGGAGGTTATGTCAAACCAGCCTAATGCTGCTTTTGCTTGGGTCTCTAAAGTGATTGACAGAAGGCACGCAGTAGATTTGCTCTACTCGACAGCAGGGCCTTTGATTTAGTACCACACAGAAGACTGCTGGAGAAATTGGAGGACTTGAAAGTAGAGTGGGGTTTAGTTAGGTGGGTAGGAAGTTGGCTTGGGGAGGCAACAAAGTGTAAGGGAGAATGAGACTAAATTGGAGGATAGGGAGGTCACGAGGGGTGCATGAGGGATTGGTCCTGGGACCTGTCCTATTTAATAGGGTCATAAGTGACATAGAAACATAAAACAGTGACAACAGAAAAGACCATTGGTCCATCCATTCTGCCCTTAAAACCCTAACTCATAACCTGTTGTCCATATGGGGTTCTAATCCACACTGTTCATCCTCATTCTCCCTGCCATACCACTACACCCTAAGAAAAGACTAAGCCCTTCACTCTGTCCCAGAAGCACTGGGGAAGGTATCCAGGAAAGCTGTGTCTCTTCAGCTGACAACACAAGCTATGTGGCAGGGTAGATCATGAGGAAGGAGAGATGGTCTAAGGTCTGGCAGTTGAGATTCAATGCTAAGTAATTGCTAATGCAAGGAGGTCAAGAATGGGGATAAACCTTTCTTCAGTTACATGAGCTAAAAGAGGCAGGTGAGGGGTGATACAGTGAGGATCAGGAGACCAGGAGGGGTACTGTGCAGGGAAGACCATGAAAAGATAAAATTGTGAGCGAATACTTCTGCTTGGTCTTCACAACAGAGAGAAGATGGGCCGACATGCATTAACAGGCACGGGGAGGTGTGTGAACACAAGTCTATTTACAGAAGAGAGTGCTAGGGGTCAGAAGTCCTAAAGGAAAACAAGGCAGTGGGGCCAGACGTGGTCCACCCAAGGGTACTAAAGGAGCTGAGCACAGTGCTAGCCACACCTCTGGGAACACTATTTAGCACCTCTTTGGAGATGGAAGCCCTAAAGGAAGACAAAGTGGTGGGGTTGGACAGGATCCACCCAAGGGTACTGAAGGAGCTGAGCATGGTACAAACTGCCCCTCTATCAACACTATTTAGCACTTCTTTGGTGACTGGGGTGGTCCCAGAGGACTGGAACAGGGTTAATGTGGTCCCACTGCATAGAACCAGCATCAGGGTGAAGATTAGCAATTATAGACCAGTCAGTCTCACATCAGTGGTAGGAAATTAATGGAGTCCCTGTTAAAGGAGAGACTGATGGAGTACCCGGAGACAAATGGGCTGCAGGAACACTGGCACTATAGCTTTACAGGGGAGGTTATGTCAAACAAATCTCATAGAGGTCTTTGACTGGGTAACTAGGGAGGTGGATCAGTAGAGGATAGTGAATGTGGCCTAGCTAGACTTCACTAAGGCCTCGGTGACACTGTACCACACAGAAGGCTACTACTGAAACTTGGCAGCCTGGGGTGTGGGAGAAGGTGGTGAACTGGGTATCTAACTGGTTGAAGGATGAGGCAGATGGTGGTGGTAAATGGCAGTCACTCAGAGGATGACAGAGTGATTAGTGGATACCACAGTGATTGGTACTGCGTCCTACCCTCATTAATGTCTTCATAAATGACATTGATGAGGAACTGGAGGGAATGTGTGTTTCTTTGCAGCTGACACAACAATCTGCAACAGGGTGAACTCAGGAGGAGGTGGAGAGAATGCAAAGGGATCTGGAGAAACTAGAGGACTGGGCTAGGAGTGGCAGCTGGGTTTCAATGCCAAAACATGCAGGGGAAACCAGAGGGCTGTGTATAAGTTGGGGGGTACTTACAGTTACCAAACAAGAGAGACAGCATGGGGTGGGTAATCATATGTGAAGACCTCAAGGTGGCAGGGCAGTGCAACAAGGCAGTAGGCAAGGCTAGCCAGATGTTGGGGTGAATAGGGAGGGAGTTCTACCAGGAGAAAGGGGAGGTGTTGCCTCTGTATTGCTCACTTGTTAGACCTCACCTGGAGTGCTGTGTCCAGTTCTGGAGGCTGCACCTCTGCAAGGACATTGACAGGGAAGAGGCAGTCCGAGGAGGACTACCAAAATGGTGTGGGGGTTACATGAGAAACCATATGAGGAGAGGCTGTGGGAGCTCCTTGAAGAAGAGGAGGAGGGGACATGATTAAGACCTGTAAGCACCTCACAGGGTAAACAAGGTGCAGGAGGGTGTCTCTTTCACAGGAGGAGGAGTACCAGAACACAGGAGCATATCATGAAGCTTGAGGGGAGTTTAAGAGGGATGTGAGGAAATACATCTTCACAGAAGAAGTAGTGGATGCCTGGAATAGTCAGTTAGAAGAGGTGGTAGGGCTAAGACAGTGGGGAGCTTCAAATATGTATATGATACATACATGGGTATAATAAGTACAGTAAGGGAAGAGGGGACATCTGTTGCCGAACAGGTCTGGGGTGTAGTAATAGGGAAAATAGGGCAGACAAGATGGGCCTACCAGTCCTTTTCTGCTGACACATTCTAGTTTCGGTGTTTTTGAATGGAAGGGGTTAGACCGCCCACTTAAACAAAGGAAAGGGATCCGGGGTCATAATCAGTGACTCCCTCAAGCAAACGAATCAGTGCAACAAAGCATACAGCAAGACATTGAGGATGCTGGGCTGTACAGGGAGGGTTCTGACAGGAAGAAAAGTGAGGGATTCTACCACCATACAGATCCCTTGTGAGGCCTCACGGGAGTAATGGGCCCTGTTTTAGAATCATCACTTGAAGAAAGACAATTGACAAACTAGAGTCAATACAGCAAAAGGTCATCAAAATGATTCAAGGCAAGCAGGATATAGTCTATGATGATTGGCTGGAGGCCCTAGATTTTCAAACAACATGAAGTCTTGCTGTATTATGACTATCTGCAGTTAGCTGCAGCCTTTAAACTGCCCCGAGAACAAAGGGTTAACTTTCTATGTAATGCATAGAATGCTGAGCTTGAGCTCGGTTGAGGTCTCTGTCTGCAGCCTTTGAAACTCAACTGTCAGATTCTTTACTCCACCTCACTGAACAGTCGCTCCAGAGATTTCTCCTTCAGCTCGGTTCAAAGTCGGTTAAAGTGTCGGTTTTAAGTCAAAATTATATGAATTTAATCTGCATAGTCGGTTCAGGCTTTGTCTGCAGTACCGTGAGTACTAGATAGTGGTTTCTGATTATTGTGTGGAAATTGTAAGTTTGTACAATCGGTTTGGCTGAACCAATCCTTTATATTGATTTTCTGTGCTTTACTTTAGTGTGTGGTTACCGTCCTTATCAGTTGTAAAAAAACGTATTTTAGACGTTTTATCCAACACCGTAACACGGTTAGAAACCGATAAGAGTCTTGCCTGGCGGTTGCCGAAAAAGGGTAAGTTTGAGTAGGTTGGCCATATCTGAGAAACCCAAGAAAAACCGGCCCACTGGGTTTCAACACTGCAGTGAGTGTGGGGAAGTCTTTGCCAAGGCCGACCCCACACCACCTGTGTTTATTGTCTGGGGTTTGAACACCTTGATACAGACTGCCAAATTTGTAAAATGTTCCTAAAACTACCTTAGAAAAGAGATTAGGTAGACTTAGGGAAAAGGAGGCCTAGAAGTCCGCTGACCCGGATGGTCAGCCCAGTTCAGTTCTGATCGAATCAGAAGGAGTGCCCTCTGACCAGGGCGATACTTCTTCAGGCAAGAGAAGAGACGATCCTAAGGGATTGGTTCCTACAAAAAGAAAAAGAAAAGACAAGTCAGCGGTTCAGATCCAGAGGTTCATGTTCTGACCGCTGATGAGATTGCCCGAGCGATTCGGATTGTTGAATTGCTTCGCCTGGTTCCATCAGATCCAGCTCCTTGGCTACGAGCTCGGTTCAGTTGGTTCCACCGGTTCAGAAGTCGCCCAGGAAGATTTTTATGAACTGGAATTTGAGGAGGAGGGGATTTTGAAAGATGATGATTATGATGGAGCAGAAAGTCTGGATGTGCCCATTGAACCGGACATCTCCCCAGACAGACCTTCTGGTGTTTCCTCCTAGGCTCTCTGAGTCCCCTCCCCACTATTTGTTTTACAGGAAAGTGGCTGAAATTCTTCAGCTTCCTATGGAGGAAGCTACAGAGGATCAAGAGGAGCCTGATTTTGTAGAGATGATGGACATCCCAGAGTCCAGGAGGCTGTCTATTCCTTGCACAAATCTTTTGGGAAACAGACTCAAAAAATTTCAAAGTCTCCTAATTCTGTACCTCCTATTGATAGAAGGATGGATAAGAGGTACACCCCTATCAGGCTCAGACACAGAGTTTTTCTACCAACAATGCAGCCATGTTAGGATCGTGCATGCTGCAGTCTGTGAGAGGCTAATGTCCCTTGGCTTCACACCCCAGATAAAGACTCCAGGAGGATGGATGCCATGGCAAAGAAGCAGTACATGGCATCCTCTTTGGGACTCAGGCAGGCTAATTATATGGCCTATACAGCCAGGTACCAGAAGTCCAGGTGGGATACTGTACTGGCACTGGCTAAACAGGCCTCCCCCAGCTGGCCAAGGAGCTGGAGGAGGTGGCTGCAGATGGGACTGAGGCATCTAAGGTACAGTTCCATGCTGCTATGGACTCCAAAGATGTGTCATCAAGAGTCATGGCTACATCTGTTGCTCTTTGGAGAATGGCTTGGCTCAGATGTATTAGCCTCTCACAGGACACCCAGGCTAAGGCCATGGATTTCCCTGTGGAAGGTAATTCTCTGTTTGGGGAGCAGACAGAGAATTACACGAAGAAAATGGAGAATATAGGACCACTTATAGAAGTGCACAGGCCAAGGAGGGCAGGCAACTCCTCAAAGGCAGCATTCTAGGGGCAGGGGCAGGCCTTTTCATATGCCTTTCTACCAAGCACAGGCCTCTTCTCCCTTTCACAGAGGGGGTGCTTCAGAGGGAGAAGCAGAAGGGGGATGAGCAGGGCTGCATCCACTCCTCAGCCTAAGGCCCCTGCCAAGCAGACACCCTGATGGGTCTGTCCGGGTCGACTCTCCTATCCCTGTAGGGCGCAGGCTAGCTTACTCGTCCAGGACTGGATGTCTGTTACTTCAGACAAGTGGGTCCTGGGAGTAGTAAGCCAGGGACTGGTTCTCAGCTTCAAAACATTTCTGAAGATGAGAGCTAGATCGTTCCACCTGCAAGTCTCTCCAAAACCCCTGCCCTAGAGGCAGAGGTTTCATCTCTTCTGGCCCTAGCAGCCATAGTGAGAGTTCCTACCCTACACTGGGGCAAAGGTCTGTACTCCAGGTACTTCCTTACCCCCAAAAGACAGGGGAGTGGCGACCCATTCTAGATCTAAGATACCTGAACAAACATCTTTAAAACCAAATTCAAAATGGTGACTCTGGGAATAATCCTTCCTCTCTAAGGCCAGGGACTGGCTAGCCTCCCTGGACCTCAAAGATGCCTACTTTCACATTCATCAGGTGCTCCCACACAAAGTACCTCAGGTTCAAGTTGCCCTCAGGCCATTAACAGTTCAAAGCAATGCCCTTGACTAACATCAGCTCCAAGGGTTTTTACAAAGTGCCTGGCAATAGTAGTAGCCTTTCTAAGAAGGCAGAAGATTTCCATCTTTCCATATCTGGACGACTGGCTCATAGTGGGTCAGTCTCCAGACCAAGTCAAGTCAGACCTGCAAGTGACCCAGCAATTGCTATCTTCCTGGGGTTTCTTCTCAAGCTTCCCAAGTCAGTCCTCGAACCAGTGCAGCTCCTTACCTTTAGGGCAGAGCTAGATACTGTCAAAGCAAGAGCCTTTCTTCCCTGGAACGGGCAAGAGTTCTTGTGGAACTGGCTTCTTCCTTCAGCCTTCAGGTGTCTCGACCAGTAAGACACTTCCTTCAGCTCTTGGGCCACATGGCAGCTTCTACAGCAGTGGTCCAAGGGCAAGTTGCAGATGAGGGACATTCAGTTCCATTTGAGGGCTTTTGGTCCCAAAAGAAGGACCCTCTTACCAAACTGATTCCAGTGACTTGGACGCTGATCCAAGCCCTCCAATGGTGGCAGGATCAGGACAATTTAAGGCAAGGGTCCCATTGTCACTCAGTCTCATTCGGTGGTCCTTACCACGGATGCTTCCCTATTGGGTGGGAGCTCATCTGGGAGTTTTCACAGCCCAGGGACTGTGGTCCCCTAAGGAGTCCCTTCTTCATATCAATCTCCTGGAACTCAGAGCAGTTTTTCTGGCTCTGCAAGCCTTTTCTCAGACTGTGCAGAACAAGGTGGTTCAGGTCAGAACAGACAATACCACAACCATGTGGTACATCAACAAGCAGGAGGCACTCGGTCTACAGCCTTGTGCACGGAGCTATGAAATTGTGGTCCCTGGCTTATTCCTTGCAGACCTCTCTGACAGCGGTCCACCTTCCAGGAAAGGACAATGTGCTGGCAGATGCACTGAGCAGGATCTCCCAGGGCCATTACGAATGGTACCTGGACCCTTTGGTGTTAAGTGAGTTTTCAAAGTGGGGCACTCCAGAGATAGAGCTCTTTGCAGCCCCAGACAATCACCAACTTCCTCTGTTTTGTTGCAGACCCCCAGTCTTGGATTCAGTCCCTCTGGATGCTCTGATTCTGAACTGGGAAGGGAAATTTCTGTATGCCTTCCTCCCTTTCCTCTTCTGTTCAAAGTTCTAGTCAAAATAAGGTCACAACCTTGCAAAGTGATTCTGATTGCTCCAGACTGGGCCAGACAGCCTTGGAACCCCCTGTTGCTGTCTCTAGCAGTCCATCTTCCCTGTCTCTTCCCAGGAATTACAACCTGTTAACCTCTTCTCAGGGAGGATTTGGTACCCCAATCTTGATCTCTCAATCTCAATGCATGGCTCTTGAAGAGTTAGAGTATGCAGATTTGCATCTGTCTCAGCAGGTTCTGGATATTCTCAAAGCTTATCGAAAAACCCCACCAGAAAGACATATAACTCCAAATGGAAAGATTCAGCAGTTGGTGTTCCAAGAAGCATATTTCCCCAGACACTGCTCAATTGCCTACAGTTCTGAATTATATGGTCCATCTTAATGGCCTAGACCTCCATCCAGCTACCCTCAAGGTACACTTGTCAGCTGTTTCTGCTTTTCTGTCAGTGGGAAGTCTTCCTCACTATCATCGCATCCTGTGTTATGTAAATTTTTCAAGGGATTGCTTCATACCAATCCTCCCTTCAGGGATCTTGCTCCTGCCTGCGACTTGAATGTTTGCACTGCTCAACTAATGCAACCTCCCTTTGAGCCTATGTCCTCAGCAGAGCTTAAGTACTTGACTTGAAAACTGTGTTTTGGTAGCCATTCCTCTGCCAGACGTATCATTGAACTGCAAGCCTTGTCAGTGGAACCTGATTTTATCTCTTTCCATAGAGATAAGGTGGTCCTTAGAACCAATAGGAGGTTCTTGCCCAAAGTGGTTTCAGACTTCCACTTGAATCAGTCCATGTCTCTCCCTGTTTTCTTCACTGATCATTCTTCCTCAGGAGAGGGAGGCTACACAGTCTGGATGTTAAAGAGCTCTTAGCTACTACATAGGCGTACCAAAGGGTCACAGGTTTGATTCCTCCAGTTATTCCTCACTTATGGAGAAGTGGGAAGGGCAAACCTGCCACCAAGAGAACTATTACCAGGTGGATTGTGTCTTGTATACAATTCTGCTATGAGAAACTGGGAAAGATTCCACCTCAGGCGAGGGCTCACTCTACAAGAGGTACAGCTGCTTCCCTGGCTGCTGCCAGGGATATCCCTCTCTTAGAAATTTGTCAAGCAGCCACCTGAAAAACAGTCCATACCTTTACCAAGCATTACTCTCTGGATATCCAGGCTAGGAGTGATGATCGGTTTGGCACAGCAGTACTTCAGAGTCTATTCCCAAAGTAGGTTCTCTCCTCCTCCATGGAGGTACTGCTTGGTAGTTTGCAGATAGTCAGAATACAGCAAGACTTCATGTTGTTTGAAGAAAAATTACTCACCTTAGTAATTGTGTTTCTTCTAATGGAGTCTTGCTGTATTCTGACCTCCTCCCTGCCTCCCTCTCAGAACCTGGTTCTTGGGAAGTAGGTGGGCAGGTGCAGTGTTGCACCCCAGAGGTGCTCCTGGCACACCTTCCCTTTTATTTGGTTGTTTTATTGTATTGTTATCCTCTTTGGATTGGTTTTAGTTTTGGGTTTCAGACTTGAGTCTTCCTGGGGAATCCAAAACTCTTGTTGCCAGTTGGCTTAGTTAAAATTTTACAATTTCCACATAGTATAGTTAGTGAGTTTTGCTCGTAAGAATCTGACGGTTGAGTTTCAAAGGGCTGCAGACAGAGACCTCAACCGAGCTCGACTCAGCATTCTATGCACTGCATAGAAAGTTAACCCTTTGTTCTCAGGGGCAGTTTAAAGGCTGGAGCTAACTGCAGACAGTCAGAATACAGCAAGACTCCATTAGAAGAAACACAAATACTAAGGTGAGTAATTTTTTCATACTTACTGGAGGCCAGGCCGGGGTGGGTGGGGAGTCATGACTAACATACAAGTTTCTCGGTATAAACAAATTGAATAGATGACCTATTTGTATGAAATAGGGATGCAGTCATTAGGGGAACGAATGGAAGTATAAACCAGGTGACAGTGAGAACCTATTTTTAAGGAATAGGGATGCAGTCACAGTGGGGCATAACCGGAGGTTGATGGAGGTGGGGGCAAATTTAAGAGAAACATGAGGAAGTTCTACTTCACTGCGGTGGTGGAGCCATGGAATAGACACTGCTGGTGGAAGTAGTAGGGCAGCTAAACTTAACGGGTTTACACTGTTGGGACAGGAAAGGGACTCACAGTCCCCAAAGAGGGACGGTGAATACGGGGTTTGAGGGAAGGGGGAGGAGGTTATAGCCCACCAGTGCAGACGGATATGGTAAGGACAGACTCAATTAACATTCGGTCTCCTTCAAATTCAATGTTTCTATCCCTGATCTTGTCAGGTCCCTGGGGCTGTCCCACCCTAGTTTCAACCTCACACTGTTTAAGAACATATCACCTCACTTGGTAGGCTGTTCCATTTATCCACCACTCTTTCTGTGAAATACAAGTACTACTTTCAGAAATCCTCCTCAACTAGGGCTGTGTGAAAACCTTTTCCAAATATTATACTGGGGCAAATATTCAGTATTTGTTATTCAGCTGATGGATGTCTTAAAACAAAAAGCCTTTCCTCTTCCAAGGTCATAAGGGCTAGTCTCCTGGCCACCATTCTGGCTCCTACCTCCTTGTCCTGACTGAAGAATGGGGGCTCATACCTTCAACTCCCAGCTATCTCAGTCTGACCCCTCATTAGCATGATGGATCTAATTGATTTATTTGACTAGGTGACCAAAGTAGTAGACCAGGGAGGGCTGTGGACATGGCCTACCTACACTTTAGCAAGGCATTTGACACAGTCCCACACAAAGATTAATAGTCAAATTAACCAGCCTGGGAGTGGGCCCCAGGGTGGTAGCCTGAGAAACACTGGCTGGACAACAGGACACAGAAGGTAATTGTAAATGGAGTAAACTCTGAAGAAGAGGGGTTACTAGTGGGTACCTGCAGGGTTCAGTACTGGGTCCAGTTCTTTTAATGTCTTTATAAGTGACATTGCAGAGGGATTGGAAGGAAAAGTATGCCCTTTGCAGATGACACAAAGATCTGCAACAGGGTTGATACACAAGGAGGTGTGGAAAGGATAAGAAGGGACTTGGCAAGGTTGGAGGAATGGTCAGAAGTATGGCAGCTTGGATTCAATGCAAAGAAGTGCAAAATAATGCACCTGGAAAACAAAAACCAGAAGATTATACAATGGGGGGAGGAGTTAGTGACAACAACAAAAATGGAAAGGGACCTGGGGATAATCATATCAGATGACCTTAAGGTTAGCAAGCAATGTGACAAGGCAGTAGGGAGGGCTGGGGGATACTGGGATGTATAGGAAGAGGCATCACCAGCAGAAAACAGGAAGTTGTTATCCCTCTGTATAGACAGTTGGTGAGACCCCATCTGGAGTACTGCATCAATTCTGGAGATCCCATCTCCGCAAGGACACAGACAGGATAGAGGCAGTCCAGAGGAGGGCAACTAAAATGGTGCAGGGTCTGCAAGAGAAGCCATCTGAGGAGAGGCTAAAGGAGCTTAATATGTATACCCTTGAGGAAAAGAGAGGGGGGCATGATAGAACGTTTAAGTACTTCAGTGGAATCAACAAAATCCAAGAGGGTAGCATCTTTCAGAAAAGAGATGTGCAAGAACAAGGGATACAATTTGAAGATAGAGGGGACGGCTCAGGGGCAATGTGAGGAAGTATTTTTTCACAGAGAGGGTGGTGGACATATGGAACAGCCTTCCTGAGGAGGTTGTGGGGTCTAAAACTGTGGGAGAATTCAAGAATGCATGGGACAGACATAAGGTAATTTTGGGGGTAGGAAGAAATAGGCTGTTGGTTAAATAGGATCTGCAGCTTATCCTCTAGGTAGGGAAACAGGCAGACTAGGTGGGCCAGGTGGTCCTTATCTGCCGTCAAAGTCTATGTTTCTGTGTTTCTATGTTTCTATGTCTGAGAGGAGTCTAATGTAGGAGGGAGGATGGAGTTGCGAGCATGGAGGCGGAATGGAGCCAGGGACAGGAGGTAAGAACCGTGATGGGCACAGGTCTGTGGGCCAGGGGTAGGGAGGAGGAGGGAAGTAGCAAGTTAGGCACTCATGAATTGCAGATAGGTGGGGTTAGTTAGGATATAAACAGGAGGGTTGGTCAGGTAGGACAGGTGCATTTCCTCGCGGGAAAGGTGGGACCTAAGTGCAGATTTGAACAGGTCGATTTGCTGTGTAGCTAGTTCAGATGGAAGAGAGGAGAGCCATAGCGGGCCGGCATTGAAGGAATGCTGACCTTGGGTAGTGCGATGATAGGGGATCTTGACTGAGATCTTACTGGATGTCCTAGTGGTCCTAGTTGGAGCAACCTGGTGTATGAGGGAGCTGGGCCCGGGGGCAATAGGCCAAGGGTTGCTTTTGGCAAGGAGGCAGGTTTGATAGCAGGCCCTATTGAGCGGATTTAGCCAACCAGTTTCATAGTAGAGTGCGGGTATGAGTCAGGTGAGGGGCACCCAGTGCGGTCTGCAGGCTTTGTTGAGTGTGGTGGCGAGACGCCCAGTGTGCTGTCCGAGGTTACACAGTAGATGGCAAGGCCATAATCAATGGTTGAGAAGACCGAGCTGGTTATGGAGAGCTGGAGGGCTTTGGGAGTGAGGCTGCTATGGTGCTTATATAGCAGACCAACCTCCTGTTAGCAGCAGTGGCCACCTGGTCGATGTGCGTCAGAAGAGAGGAGATGTTAAGCGTGAGGCCCAGGTATTTGAAATTGGTGACCATTTCAATGGTGATATTTTGTAGATTCTGTATGTTGAGGGTTGCGCCTTATGGTGGCTGTGCTCCGAGGCAAAGAGCATGGTCTTCGCCTTTTGTGGTAGACTTGGAGTTTTGCGTTGTTAAACCAGGCTTCAATGTTGTTGAAGTCCTGTTGGAGACGCTGTTCCAGAATGGTAGGGTCAGAATGACTGGAGTAGATCACCGCATCGCCAGTGTAGAGCAGGATTTTGTCGGCAGGCTAGAGGAAGGTTATTTAAAAAGAGGCTAAAGAGGAGGCCAAGGATGGAGCCTTGGGGACCCCAAGAGACACTAGAAGGGGTCAGAGAGCACATTGCTTATTTTACCTGCTGAACACGCCCTGGGAGGTAGCTCCTGAACCAGCAAAAGGAGTCTGGGAAGAGTCCTATAACCTCTAGTTGTGCCAGAAAGAGGTCATGGTTGACCGTATCAAAGGCCTTGGTGAGGTCGATAAAGGTTGCTCCCACCAAGTGCCATACTTATGATGAACAATACAACCCATTAACCCTGTTAATCCCATGGAGATATTAAACAAGGATATACACCACTACTGGAAATATAGTTGATATTTGTTCGAGTGCCAACTGACCGATAACATCACGAGTGATGAAGCCACGAGTGATGTCATCGGGTCAATCGGCACTCAAACAAAAAATATCGACAATATTTCCAACAGGAGTATATTTCATTTCTGCCATACCTCCCAAAAAGTGAATCATATTTAATTTCTTGTCATTTTTGCTGATTATAAAACATCTTAAAGGTATCTATAAATAAAACACTACTCATTTTGTATATATTTGTGTCCTGATCAACTTTTGCGCTCCAAGCACCATGCTATCATTTCTTTTAAAGTTATTTGTATTTGTTTGTTGGAAAAAGTGAAAAACATTTATTTTCTGCTGTTTTTGCTAATTATACAAAACTATTTATTTGCTTTTGGTAACTGGGTGCATGCACTAGGCATAGGATGCTAATTTCAAGAACGACCGGAGAATACAAGTCATATACGAGCAATACAATGTGACGGCACATAAAGATCACACAAAGCACGGTGGACAGAAATCAGACAAATTAGAACACAGTATGAATACAGAGTTATACAAAGTCCAGAGTATAATCAAAATACAGTAGGAGATATATATGAGAGAGAAAGTAGACAAGTGCAAAATAGGTATGGAACTGACCAGATTAGGTGTAATATCCAATATACAGTACAATATTCAGTATACAGTAAGTGCAGTTTACAAGGCCAAAATAAACAATGTAAAATTGATGGGAGAGGCACAGAGAAGTAAGCAGAAGTGGGGATGGAGGGAGGGTAGATGAGATTAAGGTGGTTGGAAGCAGTGCAGGATTCAATGCAAGTAGGTGTTCACGGTGAAGTCTCTTGAAGCCAGCATGTGTAGGGTAAGGTGAATAGCGTGAGGGATAGAATTCCAATACTTAGGAGCAGCATACGAGAAGGTCCTTGCTCCCATGGTGGTTTTATGTCTAGGGATGTAGAGAGGGCTTGGTCATTTGATCGGAGCCCATAAGAGGGGCTTGGGAGTATAGCAAAAGGCAAGGGATTGGGGAGGTCTGACCTTGTTATACTATCAAGTAGGAGCCATAGGACAGTAGTCAGTGAGTAGCAGGACTGGGTCATCTTAGGTCAGTATAGAGCCGACAGTGGTGCTTGTACTGAGAGGAAGTGGAGGCAAACTGGCAAATGTTATCATAGGTGGTGTCCCATTTATGGAGGGTGGTCTTAGTGGTGCCTAAGAAGGAGACTGAGCCATAAGTTAGTGCCGGAGAAGGAGCCCTTGTGCCACAGCTAGCCTGGCCGATAGACTGAGGGCATAGCTAGTACGATAGACTCCCCAATTTTTGCATTAACAGATTTACATGTGATATGGAGATCAAACTCCAGGGATTCATTAAGAAGAACATCTAGATATTTGAAGGAACTAGTGCTGACTAACGGAAGCCATTAACACAGGATACTTTGAGGGTACTGCGATTCGCTTTGGAGTCTGGCTGGGGAGCCAAGGAGCATGGAATGGGTTTATCAACATTAAGAACAAGGTTATTTATAGTTAACCAGGTTTGAATGCTTAGGAAGTCCAAGGCTAGAGAGTTGTTGATATCCAAATTTCTGGCACTGTGGTAGATGACAAGGTCATCCATGTAAAGCAAGGAAGAGCAGGTACATGCCAGCATTGGAAAGTCATTTATGAAAATGAGGAAAAGCAGAGGGCCAAGTATGAACCCCTGAGGAATGCCTATATGTACAGACGAAGATCGGACATGGCAGAGTTAAAGGCTCGGCCTGCTTCCAATTGGAGAGATAGCTATTGAACCAGGTCACCGTGTTAGTTGAAAACCCAAGGAACGGAGCTTATTAAGGAGAAGGGTATGGTTAACTAGGCTGAACGCCTTTGGTTAAATCGATGAAAACAGCCCTGTTAGAGACCAGATTCCATAGCAGCATAAATGTCATTTGTAAGTTTTAGGAGGGCAGAACTAAAAGGTATCTCTAAATGAAACACCACTCATTTGTAGATATTTTTGTTCTGAACAAATTCGATGCTCACAACACATGCCTATTATTTTGATTTAAAGTTATTTGCAATTGGTGTTAGTTGAAAAGTGAAAAAATCGAATTTTCTGTTTTTTTGCTAATTATAAAAAAAGGTAGCTGTAAGTTGCTTCATTTACATGTGCACTGTAACCCGGTTCAAACACTGAAAACAGGATCAAAGGAAAATCGTGGTTTAAAGATGCATTAAACCCTATTGGTGCACTAACCAGGTTGCTTTTGAAACCGTTTTGAAAGTAAGAGGTTCACAGTAATCGATGCCTGTAGAACCCGAATGTACTCTGCATGTAAACTGAATCAGTTGTCCAATCGTTCCTACAGGCATATACTTTAATCATTCCTCTCTTGCCAGCGACAACAGCAAGTATTAAGCATGCTCACATTAATTGTGTATTGGTTGCTGGTATTCCAGAGACACAAACGTAAACTGAATCATGTCTCTGAACCGGAATGAGCTGTTCATGTACATTGAACAGCACTGCAACTGGAAAGAAGAGTTACATAAGAACTTACTGTAACAGTAGATCTTCAAGGGATGTCAATCATCAGGTCACATATACTGAACTTCACCGTCAGTGAAGCAGAATCCACACAGAAGATTTTCAGCAGTACCACTGGGGTTGCCATGCCAACATCAGCTGCCCACGTCACCAACCCTAAAAAGGCATGAGCAGCCTGTTCCTTCTCAATTCTTTCCCCGGAGACTAAAGGAGCAGAGCTCTCAACATGGGGGACCGAGGAGAGGGAGAGAGAGAGAGAGAGAGAGAGAGAGAGGTGCCCAGGCCTAAATAAAGGCTGTAACGCTGGTTAGCCAGTTCTGAGAAAGAGCCCACAAAGAGGGGGATGGTGGAGGGAAGGCAGACCTGATGACTGAGATCTCCTCGAAGATCTACTGTTAAGGTAAGTTCTTACGTAACTGTTCTATCTTGATCAGTGGTATCTCAGTCATCAATTCACACATATGGAACGAGTCCCAGGCGGTTGCAGAGGCACTAAGACAGTCTGGGAGGAAGGCTATCCCAAAACGAGGATAGGAGGCCCTACAGACACAGCCCTGCCAAACCTGCACGGTTCTAGAGGCAATGTCCAGACTGTATAGCGTGGTGAAAGTATGGACAGTACTCCAGGTGGCAGTAGCACAAATGTCAGTGGCTGAGACCCTTTAAATAAGAAGGCCATGGAGGCAGCCATGCCCTTCCTTACCATGCTTGTTGTAGCAGAAGAAAAAAATTACAATAGTAATATTGTTTCTTCCAAGGGATCTCCCCATAGGATTAGACTATGCAGTCAGCTCAGAATCTTTGACTGCTCCTGGAGCTCTGATGTAATGTGGAATGTATGCAAATCATGGAACTTAGAATGATACATTGAAACTGCTGTCTCTAGGTGGACTGTATTCCATCTAACTGCCAGATTCATTTCTGCAGATGAAAAACACCAGACTATCTGAATTAAATAATTACAACTTAATAATCACAACAATAATACCCTCCCTAGTAAAGAGGAAGGGTGTCAAACAGGAAAAGCAGAAACACTAAAAGGAGAACTGGGTGCCTTAGTCATATCTCTGTGCAATAAGACATTAAGTTAAGCCAGTGATTAACGGCAACATTATAACCTCCATAACAGTATTGCTGAACCTGTTTCAGGTTCTGTAAAATGAGGTAAGGATGGAGGTGTAATCTTACTGGGAGATCTCAGTAGAAGAAACAATATTACTATGGTTAGTAATTTTTCTTCAAACCCCAAGAATCTCCCAGTAGTATAAGACATATGCAGACTACCAAGCAGTACCTTGGAGGTGGGTGCAGAACCTATTTAAAGAAAAGGTTCTGCAATACTGCAGTGCCAAACCTAGTATTACTCTTGGATTGAACATCCAGGCAACAGTGCTTTGTGAAGGTGTGGACCATACTCCAGGTAGCCGCTTTACAGATTTCCAGCAAGGGGATGTCCTTGCAGCTGCCACAGAGGCAGCAGTTCCACAGTGGAATGTTCCCTGAAGCCCTGTGGTGGCTGTTTGTCAGTATTACTGTAACAGAACTGAATGCAGGATACTATCCAACGTGCAGTACCTCTTTGAGGCAGGCCTGCCCTTTCCCACTTCACCACAGGTAATGAACAGCTGTGAGTGGGAATCCCTGAGGTCCTTAGTACAAATAATGTAATACTCAAGAGACCTTTTACATCCAAGCTATTTATTTATTTTATTTATTTAATAACATTCAGAATTACAACCCTTTGAGTCATAGACTCCTTTACAAAGGCTCCACGTCAAACAACAATAAAGACTTACATACAGCATTAAGCAGTACAGTGTTCCGTAAGAGAAACAAGACAGAAAACAAGTAATGGAAGTTACATATACACAAGATTATACAGTATTATAAGTACAGTGATCACAGAAGAAAGATAATGCACAAAAACACACAGATGGGGATACTGAAACAATAGTCTTTGGGACAGGAGGACCTAGAGTCATCCATAATGTGCATAATATTTAGGTAGTGCATGAATACAGATTTTGTTTTCCATATATACATACATTTATATGAGGTAGATTGATACTATATAGAGCCCCACCAAGAGGGAGCAGGTGAAGAGAGGGTTAGAGACAGTGACAAGCTGAAGTTTCTAGCAGATGAGCTTTGAGACTGGTCTTGAAGGGACCAATCCAGGGCTCCAGGGAGATGAGGGGAGGCTGTTGAGCCAATGGGGGCTCTGTAGAGAAAGACTTTTGTCCAAGGAAGTTCAGCAGTGGGGGACTAGTAGGGAGGTCCCAGTAGAGCTACAGGAGGTTCTGACCAAGGGACAGGCTGGATGAGGCTATGCAGACCAGGCAGAGCATGACCAAAGTGTATTTTCTCTGGCCAGGAGGCAAGTAGGGTACCTAAGACGGGCATCAAATGGCAACCATTTGGCAGACTTGTAGAGATCAGAGGTGGTGTCCATCTGTCACAACCCGTGATCAGTCTGTATGCTTTGTTTAGGGCGACTTTGATATGTCGAATGCCTTGGGGTCAGCAGTGCCGTAGATGACAATGTCATAATCTACCAGAGAGAGGACTGAAGAGGTAACGACCAGGCGGATAAGCCATTGGGGAAGGCAGTGTTTGTGCGGTACAGAAGACCAAGTCTGAGTTGATAGCTATGAAGCCTCAATTCACCTGAACTGGATTTGGCTGTGAAAAATACAGGAATGGTGATGGACTTGTTCAAGTGAAACTCAGATACCACCTTTGGAAGGAACTTCCTGTTAGTCCTAAGGACCACATTGTCCTTTGGAAGATAATGTAATTAAGATCAGTGCAAAGAGTTTGGAGCTCACACACTCCTCTTGCTGAAGTGATTGCCACCAGGAAAACAGTTTTCCATGTGATATATTTCAGGTCAGGTGTAGCCATTGTCTCAAAAAGAGGTTCCACGAGTTTGGCTGTGCACAAATTCAGATCCCAAGGAGGGACTGGTTCCCTAACAGGAGGGAACATATGTGCCAATCCTTTGAAACATTTTCTAAAAATAGGGTGTGAAGAAGATACAGGTTACTCACCTGTAACAGGAGTTCTAGGAATGGTATATGTTGTTCATCCACACTCATTGGCAGGTATCCTTGCCGCTTAAATCTTGCCGGAAGGTCTTCAAGCTTGCTCCTCCCACCCACCGGGTGGTATAACTCTCGGCTCCCGCCCATGGCGCTTAGATCTGGCCGCTGGAAGCTCAGGTTGTGCGTCCGAGCCGGGAGGTCGGGTGGAATGTAGGATGAACAACATATACCATTCCTAGAACTCCTGTTACAGGTGAGTAACCTGTATTTCTAGGGACATGGATATGTTGTTCATCCACCTCATTGGCAGACTCCTAGCAGTTCTCCGGGAGGAGGGAGGCAAGACGCACACCCCAATACTTACTTGGGAAAGAGAGACTGGAGAACCGAGGCCCCAAACCAGCATCCCGGCGTGACTCAAGGTCGATGTGGTAATGGGTAATAAAGGTGTTTGCTGACTTCCAGGTAGCAGCCCTGCAGATTTCCTGGATAGGGCGTCTCTGGAAGCAGCCACCGTTGCAGCAGTATGGCAGGTAGAATGAGCTTATCCCTCTGGGAGGCTCCATGCCCCGCCAACTTATAACAGAGATCTATGCAGGAGGTTACCCACCTGCTTATCGTCCGCTTGGCTGCAGGTCTGCCAGATGCGGCTTCAAGCGTAGGTGACAAACAGCTGGCGAACCTCTCCCGACTTTCAGCCGTACGCTCCTTTATAATAAGCGAGCGCCTTCTAGGGTCCAGAGTATGGAGCCTATATTCGCCTCCGAGGTGTGATTGGGGTAGAACACGGCAGAGTTAACACCTGGTTAAGGTGAAACTCCGACACCACCTCGGAAGGAATTTCGGGTGGGCGCACAGGACAACCTTGTCCCTGTGGAAGACCAGGTAGGAGACTGGAGTGGAAAGCGCCTGGAGCTCTCCCATCCTTCTGGCTGGACGTGATAGCCACCAAGAAGGCGGTCTTCCACGACAGGTGAGAGAGCACACCTGTGCATAGGTTCGAATGGCTTGCCCATGAGCTTTGCCAGTACCAGCAGTAGATCCCACGGAGGTGGGGTTCCAGACTGGAGGAAATGTGATCAAGGCCTTTGAAAAAGCCGACCACCCTTCTCCTCATACGCGACTGCTTCCCTCCCGCCCGCGTGAAGCAGAGATGGCTGCCAGGTGCACCCTTAGGGTCGCCGACCTAAGCCCTTGACTAGAAAGGGACCAGAAATAGTCCAAGATGCTTGCCAAGGAACAGGAGGAAGGGTCCAAGCCCTTTGCCCTGACACCAAATGGAAAACCTTTTTCATTTGAAGGCATAGCATTTTCTGGTCGACTCTTACGGGGACGCTCAACTACATTGAGGAATTCGTCGGAAGACCCAAGGCCTGGAACTCTGGCAGCTCAGGAACCAGGCCGTCAGGTGCAGGGATTGAAGGTCCGGATGGAACACCTTCCCTGATTGACTGAGAGCAAGTCCGGCGAGCTGAAAGCTGCCGCGAGTCCTGGAGCTGAGACTGAGGAGATCTGGGTACCAGAACTGCGAGGCCAGTCTGGGGCTATCAGAATCACCTGCGCCTTGTCCCTCCTGCCTTGAGAAGCACCTTGTGGATCAAGGGAAATGGGAAAAGGCGAGAAGAGGCGGGGTCCACTGCCTCGAGAAGGCATCCCCTGCAGCGAGCCCTGCTGAGGGCGGGCATGGAACAGGCTCAGCCCGCGTTCTCCCTGAGGCAAACAGGTCCACCTGAGGTGTGCCCCAATGGGAGAACAGATGCTGTACTACCTCCGGCAGGAGAGACCACTCGTGGGATGCAGCCCCTATCTGGCTCAGGGCATCGGCCGGGTGTTGGAGGCTCCTGCCACGTGAATGGCTAGGAGATCCGCCTCCAGGCTGCGTCACGAGTGACCAAATGCGGAGAGCTTCCTTGCATAGAAGCATGGAGCGCGTCCGCCCTGGCGGTTTAGATAGTACATGGTCGTGGTATTGTCCGTCTGGACTCGGACCACTTGACCCGGAGGAGCAGACAAAGGCGGTGAGAGCTAGGCGGACCGCTCTGAGCTCCAGCAGGTTGATGTGGCATCGGACTCCGGGGACCAGAGGCCATGAGCCAGTGTTCCCCAGATGGGCACCCCAACCCATCAGAGAGGCATCGGTCGATAGAGAGACCGTCGGCTCGAGGCGGACGAACAGGATGCCCTCCTGCAAATGATCTGGAATGGTCCACCACTGGAGAGCGTTCCACATCCCCTGTGTCACCGACACAAGCTGGTCCAAAGGATCGCAGCATTGTGACCACTGGCTGGCCAGTCCCCACTGAAGGGACGATGTTCCAGCGGGCCCAACGGACCACGCTGGTGCAGGCCGCCATGAGACCCAGGAGGCGAGGAAGTCCCGGCAGGCGCAATGCCCAACCAGAAATGATCGGGCAAAGGAGGAAAGAACCTCGGCCCTGTCCGCGGGAGCCGCGCCTGGCTCGAGAGAGAGTCGAGCTGCGCTCGATGAATAGAATCACCTGCTTGACTCGAGTTCGACTTGGCCTCGTTGATAAGGAGGCCCAGTTGAGAGCAGACCTGGAGGACCAGATTTCTGGACCACTCTGCCTCCTTCCTGGAGGGAGCTGCTATCAGCCAGTCGTCCAGGTAAGGGTACACCGGACCCTCGGCGCCAGGAAATGCTGTCACCACTGCCATGCATTTGGTGAAGACCCTGGGAGCTGGAGACAAGCCGAAGGCATGGCTTGGAACTCGAAGAGGGATCCTTCCGCTGGAGGCGAAGGAATCTCTGGTGAGGCGGACGGATAGGGGACGTGAAAAAGCGCGTCCCTGCAAGTCCAGAGAGCAGAACCACACGCCAGCGTTCAAGGATGGTATTATCTGAGCCAGAGTGACCATCCTGAAGGTTCCGAGACCTTAGGAACTTGTTTGAGTCGTGGAAGTCGAAATGGGTATAGCCCCCGTCCTTTCGGAACCAGGAAGTACCTGGACACAAACCCTGGGTCTGAAGGAGGGTCCACCACCTCTCTTATCACCTCCTTCTGGAGGAGGAGGCGATGTCGGCTCGACGAGCCGCCAGTGAGCTGGGATCCCGGAGCCCCCGGCGGCGGCTCTGAAGGGTGGTGCCTGCTCGAATTCAGAGGCAGGCCTCTTCCACCACCTCCAAGACCCACCTGTCCGTGGAAACAGTGGACCAGGCGGAGCGGAGTGCGGAGCCGTCCCCGGGGGACCCAGGGATAAGGTGGCGGGAATGGGGCGACACCCCTCAGCCCGTCACTGGGCAGGCTTGGAGGAGGGACCGGCCGAGGACCTCCTGGGCCTTTCCTCCTGCCTCCTGTTAGAGGAAGCCGGCGGCTTGGGTTTGGGATGCCAAGCCGAGCCTGCTAGCCCTGACGTTGCTGGGCCGGGCGCGCGGGCACAGAAGACGAAAGGGCTTAGGCTGTGGTTTCTGACCTTTGTCCTTTTAGCGGAAGAGACCGAGTCCAAGGTAGCATTGGACTTCTCGATCCTCTGCAGGTGACCTTCCACCCCAGGGCCGAAGAGGTCAGTCCCAAAAGGGGACATCCGCCAACATGCTGGGTATCCAGTAAAGGTGGATATCTCTAAGCCAAGCCGGCCGACGCATAGCCACTCGCGGCCGCCACCGATCTGGCACATGAGTCCCCTAAATCCAAAGCAGTCTGGAGCTGCTGTTTGGCCACTGCCCTGCCCTGGTCCCGCACCTGCTTAACCGTAGTCTGCAGATCGGGGAAGATGAGGATGACCTCATCCAGGGAGCCCAACAGGGCATGAGAGAAAATGTGCCATGAGGGCGGCCGAACTGGCCTGAAGCAGAGAGAGACCGAGCGTAGACTTTCCGCCCGACATAGTCCATTTCTTGGACTCCTTGTCAGGAGGTTTGTCCACATCCCTGGCGCGCCGGGCGCGGAAAACGCTGTCGGTAACCAACCCCTCAGCAGAGGGTGTTCAAAACCGGACAAGGAACCAGTAGGGACCGCATACTTCCTGGCCATCCTGGCGGCGCAGGGCAGGAAGCAGGGCGCTGCCAAAGCTCCAGTGCGGACCCACTATGGCCTCGGCCACGGAAAGGCCTCCGTCGGAGAATCCCTCGGTCCAGAATCTCCGTGAGGGATACCTGGCCCGCTTTGGAAGCGGGTTCGAGCTCCATCCCGGTGGACTCGAGATGAGCCGAAGTAGTCCTAGGAAGGACGACGGGCTATCGTCCATTGACTGACCTCCTGAAGACTCCAAGTCCAGTCGCTTGGAAAAGGAGGAATCATCTTCGGACTCGGAAGAGTCCTCGAAAACTGCCTCTGGCCTGAGCCACCTTCACCTGCCGAGGTCGATCGGGAGTGAGGGTAACTGACAGCCGATGGGGTAGACCCTGGCCGACCGGAATCCTTGGTCGGAGCCCCAGTGTTGGCTGGCGAGGCGGAGGTTCACCGGAATGGGTGGGCAGCTGGTTTTGGCCGAACAACCGCCTGGGTATAGGCTCTCGGATAAGTCCAGGGGTTGTGTCGGCCGATCCGGTGACAGCCACTTAATGGCGGGGAAAGGCGGCGGGGTCGGCTTATTCCGGCCAGGAGCATTGTTGCAACGCCAAGGTCGTACCGTCGTGGTACGCGAAGCCTCCCTCATCCGAGGAGGAGGACGAGACGAGCGGCGACGCCGCCTTACAGCGTGCCGAGACCAGACCGCCTATGACGGTGGGATCGGCTGGACCGCAAGAGGTCCGAGACAGACCGAGTCCCGGAATTTCCGAGGTCGGTGCGGGAGGTGTCGGCCGGAACCGGCACTCCTCGCCGCTCGGATGGTGCATCCGAGGCTCCGAAACGGAGGCACAGGCGAGCCCACGGGATCCTCAACTCCTCCGGAGGAACTGGGAGAGGGAATCTGGCTGCTAGGACAGCCCGTCCAGCAGGTCGAGAAAATCTCGACTTCATGGGTGGGAGTCTCGGTCAACTGACCTGGCAGGGGACACCGTGGGAGCCAGTGGCGAAAGCAGCCAACGATCGACGAAGCCGGCAGTGCGATGGCCCGGAGAGGGACCTTTCCCGCTCCCAAGAGCGCCGACAGAGAGACTTACCCTTGTCCCTCTTTTGGACCGAGAATAAGGTCCGCCAGCGTGAGGCCCTTCTCCTTTAGTGGAGAGGGACAGACAAAGCTCCTTAAAAGAAGCCGTGAAGAAGAGCCCAGAAGGCGGGATAAATGCCGCGGCCGAGGAAAGATCTGACCAGCGCCGCCTCTTCAGGGCGACCATCCGTCGAGCTGATCGTCGAACGACCCGCTGGACAATCGCCAACCGGACCTCCTGACTTCACCGGAGGGAACGCTCGGACGGCCCAGATGCAATCGGGCAGCACGGTTCTGAGGATCACGAGGCCGCAGAAGGAAGAGTACAGGTCGTGAAGCCCGCGGGTCGTGGCTCAAGGCCTAAGCAGTAGACACACGTGGAGTGTGGATCCGTCCGAGACATCTTCTGCCCGCATGGGCATCTCCGAAAATCCGGAGTCGATTTGTCCATCGCGGCGAGGATAGAAGACTGAAGTCTTTTGCAAAATTTTATTTTTTAAATCCTGCAAGCGGAGAAATAGGAACCAGTCTCAACGCAGAGCGTTAAGGAGGGAACCTGAGCTTCAAGCGTAAGGAAGATCTAGGCTCATGGGCGGAGCCGAGTTATACCACCCGGTGGGTGGGAGGAGCAAGCTGAAGACCTTCCGGCAAGATTTAAAGCGGCAAGGATACCTGCCAATGAGTGTGGATGAACAACATATCCATGTCCCTAGAACTATTGTTCTCTGAGCACCTGCAGACAAATAAGCAATACTGCTGCTAGTGAACCCTAAGAGCTGCAGGACTGAGGCCTAGAGCCTGCAAGTGCACCAAATAATCAAGCAATGTAGACAAGCGTGCCTTAAGGGATTGATTTTCTTAGGCAAACACCAGATGGAAAATCTTTTCCATTTTGAAGCATAAGTCTTTCTTGTGGAAGTTTTCCCAGAAACTTTCAGTACTTTAAGTACCTGTTCTGACAGGTTATACTCAGAAAATTCTAACTCCTCAAGAACCAAGCCTTCAGGTGAAGGCTCTCGAGGCTTGGAAAAACTATCTGCCTCATAACGGCTGTTAGAAGATTGTATCTCTGGGGCAGATGAATGGGTTGCTTGGTGGACAGGGTGAGCAACAGAGCTGCCTGGCCCAGTCTGGGGTAACCAGTATCATGGTTGCAGACTGATCTTCATCTTGAGAAGGACTCTCGACACCAGTGGAATTGGAGGGAGGCATAATAACATTTTCTTGTCCAATCCAGGGCTAGTGCCTCCATGGGCACTGTGCCCCAGAAGGGTGGCCTGCAGCAATAAAGTAAAACTGGTGATTTTCTTTTGAGGCAGACAGATCTATTTCTGGGGTGCCCCAACATCTGAAAGTTGTGTCCAACACTTGCCTGTTCAAAGCCCATTTGTGATGATCCTGGTTGATTCTGCTGAGTGAATCTGCCAATGTATAGCCAAGAGTGGTTTTCCCAACAAGACAGAGAGAAAGCAGGGGACCTCAGCTTAGAATGGCAAGGTAAAATGTCCACTTTTTAGGTGTTTCTGAAATGCCAAATGTTAGCAGACAACACAAACTTCCCAAAATGGGTTTAAAACACAGATTGCAGTTAAAGGTAACCCCTAATTTAACAAAGATTTCTATCAGTTTAAACAAAACATTGGTTGGTTCGGACTAAAATCGGAGCTGATCTGAAATAATTACAAAAGCTTTAAAAATATGCTGAAAACTAGCAAAATTAAACAGTTAAACTAGTGGTAGGAACTGCAGCAACCAGTAGTTTAAAACTGAAATCTCTGTTCCGGAACCACAGGAAAACCACGAAGAAACGGATAAAGATCACAAATAAACTAAACTAAAATAAATTTTTATAAAAACAGTATTAAAGGCAGAGTATAAACCAAAAAGTATAAAATACCACTTTTCTGAAAGAAACGATTTTCATGGTTGCTGAGCAGCTCTTAGGGGCAAGTCTAGCTGTTTGAATGGAGAAAATGAATTGGCAGTTAGATGGAACACAGTCCATCTAGAGGCAGCAGTTTGAATGTATCATTCAAAGTTTCATGATTTACATACATTCCACATTACATCAAGAGCTCCGGGTCAGTCAGAGATTCTGAGCTGACTGCATATGTCTAATGCTACTGGGAGATAATCTGTGGTTTGAACACAATACATTGTGCCAGCCATTTGGACAAACATTGTTAAAAACCTGCACACCCTCTCTACCAGGAGTGAAAGACACAAAAGCTGTTTGACTTTTGCATTCCTTAGTTCGAGCAGATAATACTTTAAAATTCTGTACACAGCTAATGTATGGAGCAGTGCTTCCCCTGGATTGGCATGCTTAGGGTAATAAACAGGTAGGTGGAATGATTGGTTCAGGGCAAATTTAGACACCAGCTTAGGGAGAATCTTAGAATTTGTGCGTAAAGACACACTATCTGTGAAAAATCAAGTAAGGCTCCTTGCACCAGAGGGCCTGAAGCTTGAAATCCTTTGAGGAGAAGTAACAGCAACCAAAAATAATGCTTTCCAAGAGAGAAGTGTAGCTCAGTGCCTCAAACAGAGACAGGGTCAACTTCTCCAAAACAAAACTCAAATCCTAAGCTGGGACAGTGGAACGGACTGGAGGTTTCAAATGCAGGATGCCCCTGAAAAAGTATGGATACATCCAACTGAGCCACAGTGCAACCACCCATGGGCTCATGAAAGACAGAGATGGCTGAAAGGTGTACCTTGAAGGAGGAGTACTGGATGGAGACCTGCATCTGACAGAGATGTCAGGTAGTCCAGAATCTGGTTCACTGGACAAGTGAAAGGGTCCAGATGATGCTGGCAGCCCAGATGGCAAACCTCTTCCACTTCATGGCATAAGTGGCACTAGTGGAGGGCTTCGAGCTGCCACTAGGACACCCATTCTCTGAGATACCCCAAACCGGACGATGGCTATGTCCTCAGGAGCCAGGCATGCAGACTAAGGGACTTGAGGCTGGAATGGACCAGGGTCCCTGAGCCTGTGTCCAGCAGATCCCAGCAGAGGGCAGAGGGACTGGATGTTCCTCTGTTAACTGCTGCAGTAATGGAAACCATATCTGCCATGGTCAGAATGGTGTGACCAGGATCATGCTGGCCCCTCCATTTGAAGCCTGATTAGCACCCTCTGAATCAGAGGAAATAGAGGAAGGTGCAAAGGAACCTCCCGCTCCAGGAGAGGGACAACGCATTTCACCAGAAAATTCCAGGCCCTGGATCTTGCGAGCAGAAACTGTACAGTTTTGCGTTGAGTAGGGATGCAAAAGGTCCATTTCTGGACTACCAGATGTGGTGAACAGATCTTCTGTGACGGATGAGAGAAGTTCCCATTCGTGCATGCTGGACTGCATCTAGCTGTGGCTGTCCGCCAGGGTGTTTAGCACACCTGGGACATGGACTGCCAAGAGAACCAGACTGTGGTCTAGCACCCAGTACCAAACTCATGGCTTCCTGCATGGAGATATGAATGCGTCCCCCCAACTTGTTGATATAGAAGACAACACTGAGGTTGTTGGCCAGGGACGAGCAGCTGACCCAGGAGGAGATGGTTCTGAAAGGCCTGCATGGTATACAGGACCGCCCACATCTCCAGAATGTTGCTATGCAGGGACAGCTGGATAAGGGACCATGTCCCTTAAGTCTGAAAGGGACCCAGATGCACTCCCAGCCCAAGCCGGAAGCATCCATGGTGAGGATTTGCTGGGGAGAAGGAGATCTGAATGGGCCCCTTGTAACAGGTTCTGTGGGTCCATCCACCGCTGGAACATTCTGAGAGCTGGGAGGACCAGCACTAATTGATCTAATTCATTCGTGCCTTGGTCCCATTGCACTCTGAGTGTCCACTGCAGGATTTGCATGTGTAGCCTGGCCAAGAGAACAATTAGCATGGCCAAAACCATCAGATCCAGTAGTCTTAAATATACCCTTGCAGGATATAACCACCTAGGCGACCACCTGAGCCTGTGCAATAAGGCACTCTGCTCTGTTTAGAGGTAGGAAGGCTTTGCCCTGCGCTGGAGTCTAGAACTGCCACTATATACTGCAGCCTTTGGATGTTGTCAGGACCGACTTGGGCAGGTTGACAGTAATGCCCAGGAGAGAAACAGCTGAAGGGTTCTGAAGGAGCTGTTCTCTTGATGGCCTTTAGGAGCCAGTCATCCAGATAGGGAAAACATACAATCCCTCCTTCTGAGAGCTGCAGCTACTGCTGCTAAGCACTTGGTAAAGACCTGTGGTGCAGAGGATAAGCCAAAGGGCTAAACTTTGAATTGGTGGTGCTCACCCTGAAAAGAAATCAGAGGAACCTCCTGTGCGGTGGAAATACTGAGATATGCAGGTAGGCATCCTGCATGTCCAGGAAGCACAGCCAGTCACCCTACTTGAGTAGGGGCATCGAGCCTGGCAGGGTTACCATGCTGATTTTTTGTACTGGACATACAGATTGAGGTCCTTGAGATCTAGTATGGGCCTCAGATCTCTGGTTATTTTGGGGACCAGGACTAACTTGGAACAAAATCCTCTGTTCCTTTGGCACCTGGGCACTGTCTCAATGGCCTTTTGTGCAGAAGGGAATGTACCTCTTCCCGCAGAATGGACAGATGGGCGGGGTTAGTGGAGGGTACTGGATGAGTCTCTGGAGGCAGCTCTATGAGTTCCAGAGTGTCACCCTCTCTATAATCTGAAGAATCCAGGTATCTTGTACTGATGGTTCCCCATTGATTGAGATGAGAGGAGGAGAACTGACCTCCGACCACCACCTCTTGGTTGGGGACTGGAAGAGGGAGGTCTGGCAAGAAGTCAAGCAGAAGCAGATCCAGTCGTTGGGCTGACCCATCACCCTGGTGCTTTGCTGTGGCTTCAGAGGAGAAGTGGGTAGGCAAGGCAGAGACTCTTCTCTGCTCTGGGCCGGAGGCTGCACGGATTTGTGGGACACCTGTGAAAGTGAGGGCGCTGTCTGCTCTTAGGCTGAGTATGGTAGAACAAGTGGACAGACTTGATAGCCCTGCCAGATGACTATAGCACATGTATGATGTCCTAAACATCTGGCTCAAATAACAGAAACAATTAAAGGGCATCAGCCAGAAAGCCTGAGAACCTCAGCCAGCAGTGCCTATGAAGGCAAATCCATGGCAGCAGCCCTGGTACCTGTATCTGAAATTCATAGAGAGCACTCAGGAGGTCCTTGCTAATATCCTCTGTACTTTGCAAGCATTTGAGAACCTCCTGTTTCAGGGAGCAATCAGGAAGGGCCTGGGCAGCAGTCTTGCCCTTCTTCCAAATGGTATTCTGGTGCTTAACCATGTGAGACAGGTAGTTGGCAATCCTCAGCCCCAAGGTGGAGAAAACATATATCCTCTTGCTCCAGTGGTCAGTCCTATAGGATTCCTGTCAGGAAGGGAGCTGAGGTGCTTGGGCACCTTTGACCTGTCATGGTTGCCTTTTATAACCACAGAATCCATTACAGGTTGGGCAGCATACTGTGGAAGGCCCTGGGGCATAATATAACTTATCCGCCTGGCAGGCGTGGCTGGCACCATGTCAGGTTTGTGCCAGGCAGCAGTAGTGGCATTACTCAGGGCTGGAAGGATAGGAAGAATGACCTTGGAAGGAGATTCTGGGATTTCAGAAAGTCCACCAGCTCTGTTCTGGTGGTATCCTCCTCTTTGGTGTGGACAGCTGCTTCATAACACTGAAGAAAGTAGGATCCTCTAGAGGCGACCTGGTAGTATGTTTGACGGAACCCTCGCCCACTGAGAGAGGTGGTGCACTGATGAGAAGAGAGGTTCAGGCTGGCCGGTGGCGCTGGCGCTGGGGCACTGGATGCTTACTTTACGTAATGCCGGCGACCCCGTGTTGGGAATGGGCATGTGCCTCACGGGGTTGGCAGGGGTGAGAAGGAGAAGGGAGGGGGGTTCTCAGAAGCTGGCACATGTCTGCTCCCTAGCGGAGACTAGGGACAGGGCGCTGTGCTGGGAAGGGGAGGAGCCGGGCAGACGCTGGATGGAGCATGCGGATGCATGCACGCCCTTTCCCAGGCGCCATTGCATGCCTCGACTCCTGGGGAGAAAACTCCAGGAAATCAGTTGCTGCAGCAGAATGGTGGAGGCGCGCTCAGGCTCCACTCCTAACCAGCCACAGTGCTGGCCCTCTGAATGGACCCCGCGTGAGCCCTGGGCTGGGCCAGTGCCGGATGGTGGATGCCGGGCTAGGGGCTCCCTCCAGAGACAAGCCGGCAACAGCAGAAAAAGTATAACTAAAAAAGAGAGGCTCTTCATCTTCCTCCTCTTCCTCAGGTAAGATGAGGTCAGGATGGTATCCTCCTTGACGTCAACCTGCTCCAGCTTAAGGTCCAATGAATGAGGACCAACAACGCACACGGGAACAGCCCGTGTAGGTCAAAGTGGTGTCGATGACGACGGTGCTGTCGACGGGCAAGCCACCCAGGCCTCAAAAGTGCCCAGTTGATGGACCAAGACTGAGGTGAACTTGGTAAAATATCATTGAGGTCAACCACGGTAGATGGCAGGGGGGTCAACAGCATAGTGTGCGATGACCCATCCACTGGGCCTTGACAGCCCAAACAGCCTGAAGACCGAGGACCTGGAGAAGCATCAGGCCTCAACGGCAGGGCTGTCAATGATGAACCCAGTGTCAATGAGCTAGAGGCCGACAACCCAAGGGTCAATGACTGTGTGACAGGGTGGAATAGGACCCTGTCCCAGTTGTTAGAGAAATTGTTTAAAATGCAACGATCTTTCCTTTTCTGTTTCTTCTGGTCTGGTTGTGCAATCCAATTTTCCTGTGAGACTTGGATTTGATCACCCCAACAATCTCCCAGTTCTTTGGCTCTCACTGCCTCCCGTTTTCCCTTGCTGTCTGTTTTTTCTCCCTTGCATATCTGTTGACATAAAAATATATGCAGTTCTTTGTATGGAAATGTAATGGATATTAGGATCCCTTTATTAAGAAAATATATAGTATTACTGTTGAAATGTATATAATTATAATTTGAGATGATTGCAGAAAACTATCGTAAACTCTAGAGGTTACTTAAATGCAGATCTTCCAGCCTTTTGCAAAGCTGCAGACAGGGCCTCAGCTCAAAGCACACTGTGTTCTAGCAGCTCCTGAAACTTACAAGGACAGGATGTTTGCTAAGGATGGGGTTGAAAAGACTTATATGAGAGCTAAGCTGCAACTGCAAGAGAGATTAGGAGAATAAGGACACAGAGACTGAAAGAAAACTTTATTTTATTTTCTCCTCTGTACATAGTTATTATCAACAAGTTTATTCTTTTATGATACTGCTAGTGTAAATAAATAATTTTGGTGACTTCTACAACTGTTCCTGGTTTTCCTATGCTTCTTGACCTATGCCTTGATAACAGACTGGCCTCCCTGCAGAGCGGGTGGTGGTGCTGTCGTGTAGGGGTCTGGTAGGAACAAAGACCTGGACAGCTACGGAGTCGGCACAGCCACTGCCAGCACTGTACCACCAGATGAAGAAGAGGAAGCCGTCAGAATGATAACACTGCCAGAGGCTTTTATGACTTTTCCTGAGGACTTGTCTTGAGCCTTAGAGGACAGAGAGCTCGACAAACCTGCTGCTGACTGGGAAGGAGGGACACCAGAGGACCCATGCCCAGAACTGGCTACCTGTTGCTCCATTTAAAATTTTTGCAGAGCCTTTCATCGCCTGAGGATGGTTTGGTTAAACTTATGGCAGAGCTCACTTTCTGAGACGCCGTGGTCAGGCTAAAACTGCAGACACACAGAGTGTTCGTCTGTAGAGGCAATCTTCTTTCCGCAGCAAAGGAAGAGGGAAGTAGAAGGATTAACCTTTACATAGACAAGGTAAAGGAATCTCTTTGAAAAAGAGATTCTAAAAAGCTATACGAAATAAAGTCATAGGCAAAATGGCATGAAACTGCATCTGAGCTTCCACAGAGATCTATGCAAACAGAGTGACAGCAGGAAAGAACTGAGGATGGAGCAGGGCCCCTCACCCTCTTATAGGGTTGGTGACGTTGGCAGGCGACATCGGAATGCCTCAGTGGTACTGCTGAAAATCTTCGAGTGGATCCTGCTTCACCAATGGTGAAGTTCCATATGTGTGACCTAATGATTGAGATACCCCGATGAAGATTTAGCAGTACCAATCCCGTTCCTCAATCACATCTGCAATGTAAATGAAATACAACTCATTTTATAGATATTTTTGTGCTGAACAACTTTTGCAATCACAGTACCATGCTATCATTTTCGTTTTAAAGTTATTCGCATTTGAATATGGTTAGTACTGCTACTGAAGCCAAACATTCTAAATGAGTTCTGAATGAGCCAATCAGGACTTACTACAGGTATATTTGGACCTAGAGTGAGAATATTTTGATATTTCCACTGTACGTCCTCAGGAAGCAAAAATATCAGTGATAGATGCCCTGAAATATACTTACAGGTATGGCATAATATGTTTCTATCATGTCCCCCGTTTCCAGGGTGTACATGTAGCGATCTCTCAACCTTTCCTCGTATGTTTTGTTGCATAGCCTCTGGATTTTGGTTGTCCTCCTCTGCACTGCTTTTGCACTGTCACAGTCCTTTCAAACGTATGAGCTCAGAACCTTGCACTGTACTCCTGGTGGGGCAAACCAGGCATCTATACAGGGAAGGATCCTCCTTGCTTCTACTGATCCCTCTTCCTATACACCTCAGCATCCTGTTAGCCATTCCCACTGCTTTGTTATACTGGGCCAACACTTTGAGGCTTTCCAGTATTATCATCCCCAAGTCTCTTTCCTCAGTAACTTTCTCCACTGCCATCTACCCCATCAGGTATTAGTTTTCAGGTTTTCGTTCCAGATATGCATTACCCTGCATTTTGTGTTGTTTAATTTAAACTGCCATATCTAGACCACTGTTTAGCTTATTTATTTATTTGAAAACTGCTGACTGAGAGAGGCACACTGAGCCAAAGCCTAGGGTTAATGCCATCCCTGAAAGCAAGGTTCTGAAATGTTAATGATGTGCATCCTGTTTTGCAATGTGTTTTCTAACGTGTTCCCTGCTTAGTGACAATAAGTTTAGGTAGCAGCATTATACCAGTAATTGCTCATTGGTTGGGAGGGCTTCTAGGCAATATTTCCCACCACAGAGGTATATAAATAGGGCACAGGCCTGCCAAAAGCAATACAGTGTTCTACCCCAGAGCACCACTGTGCAGCATTCCAGAACTCAAACCTTTGGGTGCGGTTCTACAGCTGTGATTGGGTATTTTTATTTTTATTTTATTCTTTGGTAACCAGGTAAGGCCCACTAGGCACAGGTGCCTGTTTTCAGGGGTGACCCAGGAACACCGGGAGGTTAAGTGACTTGCTCAGAGTCACACAGTATGCAAGTAGAGACTGTGGGAATCAAATCCAGATCTGTCTACTTGATGTACCAAGCTCATTCATAGCTTGTTACTCTAGCCTCTAGGCCATGCTGCCAGCCAGAGATGGTCTGAGGCCGAGGAATGGTGGCTTGATTCTGGGTCATGGTGGCAAGGGCTCCCTACGGTACTGATCGCTGAGGTTCAGGACCAGCCTGGGGACAGCAAGAGCATGTTGGGGACTGACCCTAAAGAAGGGCCTCCTAATGGCTTCTACACCATCTGTCCTATGTATCCTGTATCGGTGAAGAAGTTGCAGATGAGAATGCTGAACTGGGGAGCGAGGGCTGTGACTAAAGGAGCTGTTCTGAGACAAATTGACCAGGGTAGACAGCATCAGAGGTGTAGAATTGCTAAAGAACAAAGCAGGTACAAGAGACTAATATGTTTCTCAGAAAGGGTCAGAAAAGCAATGAGGCCAAGTAAAAGGCGTTTACCTGCTACCAGGAAAAGCAAAGGGTCCTGAAGAAGCTTGAAGCCCTAAAGGTAGATAAAGCCCCAGGGCTGGATGGCGTGCACCAATGGTGCTCAAGGACTTAGCTGAATCCTAGCAGTGCTATTCAGCAGCACAATTCACAGAAGAGTAGTTCCAAAGTCTGGAGGGTAGCAGATATAGTCCTGCTACATGTGGGGGGGACAAGGAGCAACCTGGGAATTACAGACCTGTCAGCCTTACCTCTGTAGTAGGCAAACTAATGGAGTAGCTGATCAAAGAGGACCTTGTCGACTACCCAGAGAGCAACACTCTACAGGACAGTAAACAGTGTGGGTTTGTGGTAGGGAGGTTTTGTCAGACCAACTTATTAGTTTTCTGACAGGGTAACAAAGGTAGTGATAAGGGTCATACTGTGGATGTACTTTACTTCAGTTTCAGCAAGGCTTTTTGTTGGTGTCACACAGTGATTGCTGAAGAAGCTGGCGGACCTGGGTGCAGCTAGGACATAGCTGGACAGGATACTAGTTGAAGAAGAGCTAGACAGAGAGGTGGTGGTAAACAGGGTCAAATCAGAAGAAAGGGAGGTCATGAATGAGGTGCTACAGGGATCTGCCCTGGGTCCTGCCCTCTTCAATATTTTCATGCGACACTGGAGAAGGCATTAGAGGCAAGCTGTCTCTCTTTGCAGATAACACAAAGCTCTGTGGCAGGTAGACAGTGACTAAGGGATCAGGGAGATGAAGAGGGATCTACAAAGGCTAGAGAGGTGGTCTAAGGTTTGGCTGTTGAAATTCAACACCAACAACAACAAGGTATTTACCTAGGGGTAAAAACCCGGACAGAGTACTGATGGGAGGTGTTAAACTGTACACCATGGCAGAGGAAAGGGACCTGTGAGTCATTATGAGTAACTCCCTCAAACAATCAAGCCAGTGTAACAAGGCCAATAGTAAGAATAATAGGAAGCTGGGATGTATCGGAAGGGTACTGATAGCAGGAAAAAGGAGGTACTACTACCTCTATATAGTTTACTGGTGAGACCACACCTAGACTACAGTGCTCAGTTCTGGAGACCTCACCTATGAAATGTCAGGACTGGTGGTAGACAGTGCAACAGAGAGTGATCAAGATGATTCAAGGTCCACAGGACAGATCTTACAAAGATCATCTCAAGGCACAGAGCATGTACTTGCTGGAGACCAGGCAACAGAGAGAGATATGATAGAGACCTTCAAATTTATGAAGGAAGGTGAACTACAGAGAACTGTTTAGCAGGAGTACAGAGTCAAGAAAAACAGGTTATTCACCTGTAACAGTAGTTCTAGGAGTGGTACATGTTGTTCATCCACACTTCTTGGCATGTCCGTTCCCTTTAATTCTTGCCGGAAGGTCTTCAAGCTGGCTCCTCCACCCACCCAGGTGGTATAACCCTCGGCTCCGCCCCCATGATGCCAGATCTTAGCCCGCTGGAAGCCAGGTTTGTAGCGCCGCAGCCAGGGAGGTCGTGGTCAATCGTGGATGAACAACATATCACTCCTAGAACTACTGTTACAGGTGAGTAACCTGTTTTTCTAGGGATGTGGATATGCTGTTCATCCACACTCTAGCAGACTCCTAGCAGTTCTCCGGGAGGAGGGAGGCAAGGCGCAATCCTACTTAGGGAACAGAGACTGGAGAACTGAGGCCCCAAACCAGCATCCCGATGTGACTCAAGTTCGATGTGGTAGTGGTTGATGAAGGTGTTTGCTGTCTTTCAGGTAGCAGCCCGGCAGATTTCCTGGATAGGAATGTCCCTGGAAGTAGCCACCAATGGAGCGTATGGCGGTAGAATAAGCCCTTAGCCCTACAGGATGCTCCTTGCCTGCCAACCTATAGCAGAGATCTACACAGATGTAATCCATCTGCCAATCATCTGCTTTCCTGCAGGTCTGCCAGAAGCGTCTTCAGTGTAGGTGACAAACAGCTGGCGAACCTCTCCTGAATTTCCACCATTCTCTCCTTGTAATGGGAGAGCTCGTCCTCAGGTCCAAGGTATGGAGTCTGTACTCGCATCTGAGGTGTAGTTCAGATAGAACACAGGCAGAGTCAATACTTGATTAAGATGAAACTCTGACAACACCTTCAGGAGGAATTTCGGTGGGGCGGCTGGACAACTTTGTCCCTGTGGAAGACCAGATAAGGAGACTCCACGAAAGCACCTGGAGCTCCCAGTCCTTCTGGCTGATGTGATTGCCACCAGGAGGCCATCTTCCACGATAAGTGTGATAGCTCACACTTGTGCATTGGTTTGAATGGCCTTGCCCATGAGTTTAACCAACACCAGCACTAAATCCCATGGAGTGGAGGTTCATGCACGGAGGATATGATCCAGGCTCTTGAAAAGCACCAGACCACCTTCTCCTGTGCCACCGCTCGCTGATCGGCCCATGCCTCGTAAGCAGAGATGGCTGTCAGAAAGCACCTTAAGGGTCAAAGACCGAAGACCCACTTTGGACAGAGACCAAAGGTAGTCTAAAATGCTAGCCACAGGACAGGACAGAGGGTCCAGGTCCTTGTCCTGACACCAAATGGAAAATATTTCCATTTGAAGGCATAAGTACTTTCTGGTCAACTCCTTCCTGGATGCTTCCACTACTGTGAGTACATCCTCAGAGAGACCCAAAGCCTGGAATTTAGCTGCTCAGGTACCAGTCTGTCAGGTGCAGGGATTGAAGTCCGGATGGAATACCTTCCCTGACTGACAGAATATCAGGTCGGGTGTGCTGGAAATCACCTCAGGAGCCTGTTGCTGAGGCTGAAGAGATCTGGATACCAGAACTGGTGGGGCCAATCTGGGGCTACCAGGATCACGTGCGCACTTGTCCTCCTCACCTTGAGGAGCACCTTGTGGATCAAGAGAAATGGAGGGACAGCATAGAAGAGCTTGGGGTCCATGGCCTTGGAAGGCATCCCCTGCAGCGAGGGGTGGGCATGAAACAGCAGCCTCAGCTTGGTGTTTTCCTGGAAGTGGCAGAGGTCCACCATCGGTTTGCCCCAGTGGGAGAACAGGCTGTAAGCTACCTCTGGATAGAGAGACCACTCATGGGCTGTCTCACCCACGCAGCTGAGAGCATCCGCCAGTTGATTCAAGGCTCCTGCCACATGGATGGCTAGGAGATCTGCCTCCAGTCAGCTCACGAGTGTCCAGATGCGGGCGCTTCCCTGCACAGCAGCCAGGAGTGTATGCCACTCTGCTTGTTGAGGTAGTACATGGTCATGGTATTGTCCATCTGGACTTGAACCACTTGACCCGAAGCTGCTGAGCAAATGCTGACAATGTCAGCCTGATCGCTCAGAGCTTCAACAGGTGATATGTGATCGGGATTCCTCGGGGTCCAGAACCCATGGGCTCTGTTGTTCCCCATGTGGGCTCCCCAGCCTGTGAGAGAGGCATTGATTGTGAGGACGACCCGTCGGCTTGGGTGGACAAACAGGATCCCTTCCTGCAGATGGTCTAGGATGGTCCATCACTGCAGGCGTCATCTTCTGGTCACAGTGATCAGCTGGTCGAAATGACCTGGCGCTGGAGTCTATTGGGCAGCCAGCTCCCATTGAAGGGGCGCATATGCCACCAGGCCCAATGGACCATGGTGGTGCAGAAGGCACAGAAAGTCCCGGGCAGGGTGCAAGTGCCCAACCAGAAATGACTGGGCAAGAGAGAGAACCTTGGCCCTGTCTGCGGAGAAACCGATGCTCTGGCTCAGCAAGGTCGAGCTCTGCCTGATGAAGCATATCACCTGAGATGGCACAAACTCTGACTTGGCCTCGTTGATCAGGAGGCCAAGTTGAGGCTGGAGTCTGGAGGCCAGGTCCCTGGACCTCACCACCTCTGCTGGGTGGAACCTGCTAAGAGCCAACTGTAGAGTGCGGGTACCTCTGACCCCTCGACGCCTGAGATGGGCTGCCACCACTGCAATGCATTTGGTGATGACCTGTGGGGCTGATGACAGACTGAATGGCATGGCTCAGAACTCATATAGGGTTCCTCTGTTCTAAAGTGGAGAACTGCTGGTGGGATGGATGGATTGGGACATGAATAAACGTGTCCTGAAGATCCAGTGAGCAGAACCATGTTTTGCTCCAGGGATGGTATGATCTGGGACAGAGTTACCATCCTGACAGTGCATGGCCTGAGATACTGATTCGGGTCATGTAGATCTAGAATGGGCGCCAGCCCCGTCCACTTCCGGACCAGGAAGTACCTGGAAAAACCCTGGGTTGACTGGAGGATCTGCCACTTGAACCACTGCCTCCTTGAGGAGGTTGGGCCTATGTCGTCTCTCAGAGCTGACCGAGTGGAGGCTGATACCTCTCCTCCCATGGGCGGAGGCTCGGCTGGGAGGGTACTGCTTGAACTCTAGAGACAGACCCGTCCAACCACTTCTAAGACCCACCTGTCCGTGGTAACAGCAGACCAGGCGGAAAGGAAGTGACGGCCGATCCCCACGGGAGGGTCCAGAGCTGGCATGATGGGGATATGGGTGGTAGCCTCTATCCCATCACTGGGCAGGCCTGGAGGAAGAGGTCCAGATTAGAAACTGCCTGAATCCTGTCCTCCTTGTCTGCGGGCTGGTGGAGGCCCAGACTTGGGCCGAGGCGCCAAGTCTGTGCCTGCTGTTGCTGCCCACCCTGAAAGGAGAGCTGATTGGCCACAGGAGCAGGGTGCTGAAAAGGCTCTTCTTCTTCTGCTGCTTTTAGAGTCAGCATCTTTTTGGCAGAAGTAACTGAGTTCACAGGCACTGGACTGCTCGATTCCGCGAAGGTGACCATCAACACCTGGGCCAAAAAGATCAGTACCTAGAAAAGGAACATCAGTGAGTTTATGCTGGTATCCACCATAAAGGTGGAAAGCTTCAGCCAAGGGCTGTGGTACATAACAACACGGCTGCCACTGAGCAGGCGCAGAGTCCCCAAGATTCAGGCCGCCTGAAGTTGTTGCTGGCAATGGCTCTGCCCTGGTCCCGGACCTGCTTAACCGTAGTCTGAAGGTTCGGGAGATGTGGGAGAACTCTGTCCAAGGAGACCAGGAGGCGTGGGAGAAGTATGCCATGATGATGACCGAGCTTGCCTGATGGAGGCCTAGACAGGAGGCTGCACAGACCTTCCTGGCAGTGTGGTCCAGTTTTTAGACTCCTTGTCCTGAGGTCTATCAGTGTCAGCAGAGCTGCCTGTGCGTCCTGAACACAGAGGCGGTCACTAACCCTCCGCCGAGGATGTTCCGTGAACCCGAGAGGGACCCAATGGGCACTGCATACTGGGTCATCCAGGCAGATGGCAGGGTGCTGCCATAGTTCAAACCGGGCCAACAATGGCCTCAAGCCACGGGAAGACTCTGTGGGGTATCCCTCTTAAGAATATCTGTAAGAAGGTACTCTGCCCTTTTCTGGACAGGTTCCAGGGGCATCCCTGTAGATTCGGGCTAAGGCGGAGAATCCCCAAAATGACAAAGGGCCCTCCTCCGTCGACAGACTATCAATGGAGTCATCATCCAGCGAATGAGAGTGAAGGTCAGTGTCATCCGAATCATCTGAATAAATCGGTCGGCCACCAAGGTCCCCATCTACACCTGGGGTGGTCTGGTGGGGTGACCGATAACCTACGCTGAAGGCCCAGAACCATCCGAGCATCCTTCTGCCGAGCCCCTCCCAAAGGCTGTTTAGGCAGCAGCTCCACCACAATCGGTGGAGAGACTGATTTTGGCCGAACCGGGCAGGTTTAGCTGGCTCTGGGACGGGGAACCGATTTCACCCGTTCTAGTGGAGTCGGCTTCGCCTCCGAGGTGAAAGTCAAGTAATGGCTGGGTGGAAACCGAGCAGGCTTCTGCCCAGACAGAATCAGCTGTTGCCACATAAAATCCTTGTAGCATCAATGGAGTTTCTGTTGAAGCCTCTCAATATCCGAGGAGGATGATGATGAACAGTGGCGTCACCTCTTTTAGTGCATTTATGTGCTTTCTCAGGCCTGTTGGTTGGGGGTCCAAGATCTAGACCTCGATCGGACTGGCCGAGTCAGTTGCTCAGGAGACACCAGTGGAACCGTGATTTTTCTGGATAAGGGACCGGTTCCTCTATGGGATTCCCAGCTGGCTGGGTCTCCTCATCAGGAAGAGGCAGGACCAGGGTCCTAGTCAAAGAGTTGTCAGCCTTGTCGGGCAACAACAGATCGACAAGATCAAGAGTGATCTCAACCGCACGTCGACTGAGGCCTTGGTTAATTGACCAGACGTCAAAGCTGAGAAGCCAGCAGCCGAGGAAGCAATTTCGATCAAAGTCGAGACTGCAGTTTCCTGGGACCGAGATCACTCATGATCCCAAGAACGCTTCCATCGAGACAAAGAATCTCTCGGTTCCCTGTCCTTTTATGGGACCAGGAGATATGTCACGAGCCCGAAGGTCCCCGCCCTTAGTGGGAGAGATTGCACAACTCCTGAAAGGAACCCAAGAACGCTGAGCCCCGTTGAGAGGAATGAAAATCGGCCAAGAGGAGAGTTCTTGCCCATGCCACTTCTTCCTCAAGGCCTACATTTGTTCTAACTGCTTGGACCCTGCAGCTGCAGAGACCACCCACCAAGCTTTTGGATTTCACCAGAGGCTTAAGTTTCTAGGGCCTGCCCAACTTGAGCGCAAGATGATCGTTGAGGCGTTTGGATGGGCGAGACATATCTCGCAAGCCTGGGTGTCATGGCCGACCTCAAGCAGTACGACGATGTGGTATGAGGATCAGTGCATGACATTTTCTAGCCGCACAGGCACTGGCGAAAACCGGGAAGATTTATCTTCCATGATCGAATAGCACAAATTGCAGTCGCTAGCTTGAACAAGCCAAATCTTCAGAGGATCCAAAGAATCTGAAGCCATGGCCTACAAAACAGTCGTGGAGAGGAGGCAACCTGTATCTTCTAGATGCGTGGGTAGGAGCCGAGGGTTCACCACCGGGTGGGTGGGAGGAGCCAACTTGAAGAACTTCTGGCAAGAATTAAAGAGGAAAGGAACATGCCAAGAAGTGTGGATGAACAACATATCCACATCCTTAGAACCCAAGGTTACAAGTGGAAACTGGCGGGGGAGCTGTTTAAGAGGGATGTGAGGAAGTTCTATTTACAGAAAGTGGTGGAGCCATGGAACAGTCTGCCAGCCGAAGGTGAGTGGAGTCAAGACCGTAAATGGTTTCAAGCATGGCTGGGATAGAGTGAAGGGTCTGGTGGTTGCTGAAGTCGGCACCATTAGGGAGGGAGGGAGGGAGCAGGAGGCGGACCAGGAGGGATAAAACCCTGTATGGACAATAGGTTCTGGGGCAGATAGGTATCTCTAGGTAGACTAGATGGACCCGAGCTCAGTTGGCACCAAAGATCTGCCCCCCAGGAAAAGGATGTGTCATCAAAGCACAGGTCAGGAAGCACAGGAAAACCAGCAGCAGTTTTAAAATTTGCCAGTAGCATTTTGTTATCAACAACAATAGAATAAAATAACAAAAAATGTTTAGGATAGCTATATGCAAAGGAGTGCAAACAGAGAAACAAGTAATTCATCTGATGGTTTCTTTTCAATTTCAAATCTGAGTCTCTCAAAAAAAATATTGCTGCCCTTTTATAGCAAGTCTTTGCCTAGAAATTCACTTCTTCATCCTGAGTCTTAAAGAGACATCCTGTTTCTCAAAATATATCAGAGTTCTTGTCAGTTTCTTTGCAGAGCAGGCTTGCAAACAGAACAGGGTCCCAAGCTGGCCTCCTGCTGAGAAGCCAGCTTGGAGTTTGCAAAGAGTTTACAAACAAGCCTGAGAGGTGCTCAAACTGCATCTCAGGTTAACCCCTAAATTCAAATAGCTTTCTGCAATCATTTCAACAGTATAATAAATTACAATTTAAACCAAGGATCCGAGTTTCACATAATGATTCCCATATATTCTATAACCGTAGATATGCAAGAGGGAAAAGAAAAGCAGAGGATAGAACAGATCCTTGCATTTAACTCTTCTGCATAACAAATGGGACAGGGCCTTATTGAACCCTGTCACAGGATGTACCTGATATCTGGTAAAGGGTGAGACACTGTAGCCTGTGACCCTTAGGCACCGACTCCACCCTTATGGAGGCACTGGGCTAGGGCAGGCGGGATCAAGGTAGCCAGTCCCTTATTCTACGCCAACTTGTGCATTGGAAAGGGTAAAACCCTTTGTCTGACCTTCCTTTAGGCACAGTGCCATTCCTTATTTGCCATTCACTGTGACGCATACCCAAATGTGCTCATACTGCTTATTGTCACATGGGGTTTGCAGGTTAAAGATGGAACTCTTGTGTGTCACCATTAAGTGATGAGGAAATGTGTCACCAGTATGTAGAATGAAGTAAGGGCAAGAGTGTAACGGAGATCAAGTGTAAATATGCTGAAAAGTGAGTATGCTAAGAACTGAACCTGTAAACAGTTGGTCAAGGGACATGTACATTAAAGAACAGTTATGTAAGAACTAACTGTAACAGCAGATCTTTGAGGATCTCAGTCATCAGGTCATACCGTAGGAACTTCACTGTCGGTGAAGCAGGATCCACGGAAGATTTTCCAGCAGTACCACTGGGATTGCCAATGCTACATTGCCTGCTGGCGTCACCAACCCTATAAAGGCATGAGCGACCCTGCTCCCTCCTTGGTTCTTTCCCTGCAGACTAAGGGAGCAAACCCATGCCATGGGGGACTGAGGGAAAGAGAGGTGCACACACACCATGTAGCCTGTGACAGGGTTGAATAAGCTCTGTCCCATCTGTTATGCAGGAAGAGTTAAATGCAAAGATCTGTTCTTTCCTCTCTTTTCTGTCTGTCTGTCAGGTTGCACAACTAAATGTTCTTGTGAAACCTAGGAATTGATCACTCTGACAGTCTTGTGATTCTCGCCTCTGCTCTCTACTTTCACTTGCTGTTTCTGTCTTTTCTTCCCCTTGCATATCTGCAGTTATAAGAATATATGTGAATCTGTGTGAAACAATGATACTGGGATCCCTTTGTTTAAAATCTATATAGTTACACTGTTGAATTGATTGCAAAAGCTATTTGGAATTTAGTGGTTAACCTGAGATGCAGTTCGCTCTCCTCTCAGGCTTGTTTGCAAACTGATCTGCAGAGCTGTCAGCAGGAGGCCAGATTGGGACATTGTTCTATTTGTAAGCCTGCTCTGCAAAGAAACTGGCAAGAACATTTTGTGAGACACAGGATGCTCTTAACTAGTTCTCAGGCAAAACTTCTAAAAAGAGCAGCAATGCTTTGCTAGAGAGAGTGAGAGACAGAGACCGAGTTTTAGAATTGAAAAGAACCCTCAGATGGAAGGACTTTGTTTCTCTGTTCTGCTTTTGTAAGTAATTATACTGAACAATTTTTATTTTTTATTTTACTGATAATAATAAAACGTTACTTGCAAATTTTGACAATTGCTCCTGGCTTTTCCTATGTTTCCTGACCTACGCCTCAAATGACATAGCCAGTCTGAGCAGAGGACCCCAAGAAGGGGATGATGGGAGGAAGGAGACCTGATGACTGAGATCCACTCAAAGGTCTACTGTAATGGTAAGCTCTTATGTAACTTATATCTTCTTTGGAGGGTATCTCGGTCATCAGGTCACACTGTAGGAACAAGTCCTAAGCAGTTACAGGTGCAGCAGAACAGTCTGGGAGGAAGGCCAGCCAAAGCATAGGAAAGGAGGCCAAAAACAACCTGGCCAAAGACTACTCAGGCTCTAGATGCAATGCCGAGACTGTAGTGCTTAGTGAAAGTGTGATGATACTCTAGGTGGCAGCAGTGCAAATGTCAGCAGTTGAGACCCCTTAGAAACAGGCCACAGAGGTAGCCATGTCTTTGTGGAGTGGGCTTTCACTGCCCTGGCAACTCTTGACATGCATGTTGTAGCAGAACACAATACGATGGGCCAAATCCATTTGGACAAACATTGTTTGGAAACCTTAGTGCCTTCTCTTTTTGGGGCAAACGGAAAAAAAAGCTGTTTTGTTTTTCTGAGTTCTTAGTTCACGCAGATAGTATTTCAGAATTTCAAATATCTAAAGTATGGAGCAGTGCTTCCTGGATTGGCACGCCCAGAAAATAAACTGGTTGGTAAATATATTGGTTCAGGGTAAACTCAGACACCACCTTAGGGAGAAAAGTACAATTTGGTAAGAACTTACCATAACAGTACATCGTCGAGAGAGGTTCCTGCAGTAGGTCATTACTTATAGGACTGCACCCTCTAGCATCAGGACCACATAGCAAACTTTTCCAACAGTGTCTGGCGGGAACTGCCCATCCAGTGTCACATGATGGACGCCAGCATGACCCTATATAGTGGGCGGTCCCTGCACCCACCTTCCAGCTTTCCCACCGGAGATCCAAGGAAGATGAGACAGGAGAAAGGATGAAATCCTGAGCCCAGTTCAGAATGACTGAAAGAAATGCAGAAAACGGGGGGAAGGAGGGAGGGAAAAGGTCACCTACTGGTAAGTTCTTACGCCATTGTATATCTTACTTCGAGAGGCTTTCTGCAGTAGGTCATTACTTATAGGACTGAATCCCAAGCAGTCACTCATAGAGACCAAGAGAGTTATGGGAGGAGGAGCAACAGAAAGACAGCGACCAGTCTAAGACAGTAGGCCCTGCAAGGCAGGCAAGGCTGAACCTTTTCACCCTAGAGACAAAGTCCAGACTGTAATGCTTACGTGAAGGTATGGATGGAACTCCAGGTTGCTGCCGCACAGATTTCTGCTGCAGAAACATCCGCAGGAATGCCATAGAGGTAGCCATGCCTCTAGTAGAGTGATCTCTAACCTCCCCGAAGAGGTTTGCTGTACTTGGTAACAGAAGTGATTGCAGTCACCTAGCCATTTAGAAAGGCACTGTTTAGAAACTGCCGATCCCAAGGATTTGGGAGCAAAGGAGACAAAAGCTGATCGGACTTTCTGATTCCTTGGTTCTATGAACATAACATCTGAGGATCCTATGGACAGCCAAGATTTGAAGGAGATCCTCCCCTGTTCAAATGAGCAGGGTGATAAACCGGAGTTCAACCGCCTGGTTTAAAGTGAACTCAGAAACCACCTTAGGAAGAAACTTAGGATTAGTACGCAGGACCGCCCGGTCCTTGTGAAAAAATCAAATAAGGCCCTTAAGCATCAGGGCCTGAAGCTCGGAACCTACGAGCAGAAGTAATGGCAACTAAAAACAGTGCCTTCCAAGAAAGGTAGCGCATGTCACAGCTCATCGCTGGTGTAAAGGAGGAAGCGTTAGCTTCTCTAACGCAAATTCAAATCCCAAGGTGGTTTGGGGTTACGAATGGGAGGTTTTAGGTGGAGGATCCCTTCAGGAAGGTCTTAGAGCTCTCCAACTGAGCCACGTTTTTTCTTCCACTGGCACATGGTAGGCGAGATGGTTGACAAGGAACCTAAGGGACAAATACGCATAGACCCGAATCAGACAGGTGCAGGAGGTACCCATGACCTTAGGAACAGAGCAGGTAAAGGGATCCCAGTCTTTGAAGTCACCCAAATGGAAAAATGCTTCCATTTCATGGTGTAGTGGATCTGGTGAAGGGTTTTCTGGCTTCCACCAGGACTTGAGCAACCTCTTGGGAGACCCCAAAGCGAGCTCTGATTATGTCTGAAGGAGCCACACATGAAGATGCAATGTCCTGAGTCCTGGATGTACCAACTGCCTCGATCCTGGAGTCAACAGGGCATGCCTGAGAGGCAAGGAATTGGGGTTCCACTGTGCTGCTGCAGTAGCGAACCCACATTTGCCTTGGCCAGAGAGGAGCAACCAGGACCATTCGAGTCCCTCTGCCTGGAGTTTGAGAAGTACCCTCTGAAGAATGGGAAAGGGAGGAAGGTGTACAAGAACTTCCCTGTCCAACACAGTGACAACGCATCGTGCCAGAAAGCTCCAGGCTCTGGAACAGTGAGCAAACACTAAGAAGTTTTGCATTGGATGGGGAGGTAAACAGATCGATGTCTGGGTGATCCCACCTCTGGAAGAGTGTCTGCTACCTCCGACTTAATCCCATTCTGTAAGTGAGGGACGCCTGACTGAAGCTGTCCACCAGGACGTTGTGAACGCCTGGAACATGCACGGCTATAAGAAACAGGTCATGCTGGACTGCCCAATTCCACACCCCTCATCGCCTCCCTGTATAGGGGGTACAACTGGTGCCTCCTGTTTGTTGATGTAGCAGACTACCGACATACTGTCTGTCTGGATTAGCAGTGTCCCTCTCAAGAGGATAGTCTGAAAAGCCTGAAGGGCGTAAAGAACCGCCTTCATCTCCAGAATGTTGATGTGTAAGGACATCTCCAGCTGGGACCAGGAACCCTGAGTTCGGTGGTCCCCAGGTGCACTCCCCAACCCAGGCATGAAGCATCTGTGGTGAGGGTCCATAGAGTGGAGACTTGAAAGGAAGTCCTTGGACAGATTCAGAGGTCCTAACCACCATTGTAGATCCCTCTTGACTGCTCTGGAGACCAAAATGGGGTGGTCCAGATTGTCCAAGCACTGATCCAACTGGACGCCAAGAGTCCACTGGGAGATTCACATATGCAACCGGGCTAAAGGAACTGTGGAGACAGAGGCTGCCATGAGGCCCAGCAAGCATAGCAACGCCTGGCCGGAAGAGATCTGGACAAGATCACTAGAATGACCCGCTCTCAAAGAGTCTCCGCCTGTTTGAGGGAGAAGAGCTCTGCACTGGACCATGTCCAAAACCACCTCTATGAATTGAAGGTTCTGAGAGGGGTTAAAGGTAACAGGGGAAGACTGACTGTGATCCCCAACCAAGGAAAAAAGGTCCAGGGTAACTGAGAGGGAGTCCAGAAGGCTGTTCTGGATGCAGCTGAAATTAGCTAATCGCTCAGGTAGGAATATTGTTTTCACATTTGAGAGTAGAGCAAGTCTTGCTCTACTCTCAAATGTGGAAGATGCCATTAAGATGCAGCAACAGTCTGTGCCTCAAGATGAAGGCATTTGATGAACAAGTTATAGCATGTAAAAGTAGAACAACTGAAATCAAACAAACATTCTGAGACACATGGGAATTCCACTATAGGAACAAGTCATTTGAATGAAGGGGCAATATACCAAATGCCCAGATGATATTCACGCCACAACGTAGTGAGGCTGATGCAAAATGAAGCATTAAAGTACATAGCGACATATAAGTAAGAAGCTCCTTTGAAAAGATTCACTTTATGAATAGAAAATGTCAGGGCAATATAAAAGAAAACAAAGAAGAATAAACAAGTTTTGTGGAACTTTGTACAAAAGACTCCATCTTTTCTTCTATTTCAAGAAGTTCTGGGGATCCAAACATTTGCCTGTTTGGATTTATATATCGCACCTGAAGGATCCCATCATAAAGCAGCTGAAGATATCCATTTCCCATGGAACTTCTGTTACATTGAACACCGCTACTAGGCACTTGGTAAAACCCTGGGGCTGAGGACAGGCCAAAGAGGAGGGCTGTGAACTGGAAGTGCTTCCTGGAAACAAAACTGGAGGAAATGGCGGTATCTAGAAGATCGATATGCAGGTAAGCGCCCTGCATGTCCAGAGCACACAGCCAGTGATTCTGCTGCAGAAGGGGCAGGCGGTTTTGAACAGTCAGCATGTGGAACCTCTTGTACTTGATGAAGAGGTTCAGACTGCTGAGGTCCAGGATAGGACTGAGGTCGCCTGCTCTTTGGGACCAGGAAGAAGTGGGAGTAAACCCCTTTCCTCTCTGGGTGACTGGCACCGGTTTGATTGCTGCATTTCATTCAGGGTCCTGATCTCCTCCTGGACGAGTGGGGCTTGGTGCAGGGAGTAAGCGTGACCGGGAGGAGAGTCTGGAAGTAGCTCCAGGAACTCTAGTGTGTGCCCTGAGAAATGAGCTGTAGGACCCACGTGTCTGAAGTTATATCCTCCCATTCCTGGACGTGAAGGCAAATCTTCCCCCACTGGCTGCACGCTGAAATGGAGGGAGGGAAGACTGGGAGAGTCAGGAGGCAGAGGGGCAGAGAGAAAGGCCCTCCTGCCGGTCTCTGGGTCTTGCAGCCGGTGGAGAGAAAAGGAGGAGCCAGTGGCTCACCTTGTAGTCTGTTTCTTTAGCCGCTTTTGCTTCCCCGGCACTTGAACTGGCGCCAAAGGGCTGCTTCTTGGGAGTACTAGCCCTATACATAGAGCAGACTAATGTGGCATCGACAGGCCTGACAGCGGAGGGAGGAAGGAATGCCTGATGTCCGGAGAAAATAGGAGACCTGGACGGTAGGTCTTGACCAAGAGGCCTGGACGGGCTAGCATAAATACCCGACATCATGATAGTTGACGTCAGGATAGCCATCGCCGGGTAGCTGACAGAAGGAATATACTCAGGGTCCCTGATGTGGGTTAGCCGACGTAGACTCAAAGAGGACAGACCCCTGCATAGAGGCTGTCTGGGCCCTGATGGAGGGAGCTGATGTGTGATATCTGATGGTGCTGCTGATGTTAAAGGAGGAGCAGCAGGCAGGAAATGTCAGAGAAACTGGTGAAGGATACATATCCCAGGGGATCAGAGGGACTGCCATAGGAGTGGGCGAAGATAGAACCACTTCCAGGCATCCTTCTTCCTCCTCTGTCCCAGATATAGGCTGTGGGGCAGGGAAACCACCGGGGAGGTGGAGAGAAATTTCCAGCCAGGCAGGGCCTGGGCGAGGCTGACTCAGAGAAGCCAGGATGCTTTCATGGACGCTGTGGTGAGACGGGCGGATCAAGGGAGAGCAATGCCCGAGCAGTCATCAGAGGTGACCAATTGACTGGTGGAACAGCGACTCAGGCGGTGGAGGGTGGGACCCTCGACCAGCTTGTTGGTCGGAGCAGAGCAGATAACTGTCTGCTTCTGGGTGGAGTCTGACTTATCGGCCGCCAGGGGCCCTGGAGGAGCTGGGGTCTGACTTACCGCAAGAACCAGGCGCTCACTGGAGGAGCCAGTGGACAACTTCCCGTCAAGACTGGCTGAAAGACAGCGGCACTGGAGGTTATCCCAGAAGCTGCCTGGATCACCAAGAGGGTGGGTGGCAGGGCCTTGCTGGTCGAAGGCTCGCTAGCTGAGGATCAGTCCTGGTCCTCATGGCTGCCTTTTCTCTGTGCCTCCTTGTCCTTTTCTTCTTCTGTTTGTCCGATGAAGGGAAGAAGCAGAGTCCTGAATTTTTTGCATCTCCTTCTCGAGCAAAGCCATTCTGGACATAAGGAGATGGGCCTCCAGAGCCTGCTGTCGTCATTTGTGGGTGGCCGGTTAAAGGCTGGCAGTCAGAACAGGCCGTGGTACCGTGGTCCGGCCTAAACAGAAGAGGCACAGATGATGTCCGTTTTCTGGGGAATTTGCACCCCACACTTGGTGCACTTCTTTACCTTTGGAGGCGGTGCCAGAGAAGACATAAAGTGCTGAATTTGGACTGAAAATACGTGAAAACAAGAAAAATGGTGATCGACAAAGCTGGATGATACCGCAAGATACTAGTGCTGGTCGATGGTGGGAAAGACAAGGAAGATGGAGTGCGGGGACTGCCACTATAAAGCGTCATGTTGACTTCCATCACATGACATTGGGTGGCAGTCCCCCACCAGACACTGCTGGATAAGTTTGCCATGTGGTCCTGATGCCAGAGGGTGCAGTCCTATAAGTAATGACCCAATGTAGGAACCTCTCAGTAAGATCTTAGGATCTGTGCACAAAGAATCCCTGTCTTTGTGAAAATCAAATAAGGCTCTTCACACCAGAGAGCCTGAAGCCTGGAAAATCTTCAAGCAGAAGTAAAGCAATGCTTTTCAAGAAAGAAATGTAGCTTGCAAGTCGCAGCTGGCTCAATAGGAGACAGGGTCAATTTCTCCAAAACAAAATTAAAATCTCAAACCTGGACAAGGGAACAGAGTGGAGGTGTCAGGTGCAGGATGCCCCTGAGAAAAGTATGGAAATCCACGGTACAACTGCCCATGGGCTCGTAAAAGGCAGAAATGACCAAAAGGTGCACCCTGATGGAGAAGTACTGAGCCTGAGTCTGACAGGGAGATCAGATAGTCCAGAATCTGGCTCACTGGCTAGGTAAAAGGGTCCAGATGATGTCTGGCAGCACAGATAGCAAATCTCTTCCACTTAATGGCATATGGCTCAGTGGACGGCCTCAAGCTGCCACGAGAACACCTGCTGGGATACTCCAAACTGGCAACGGCTATGTCCTTAGGAGCCAGGCATGCAGGCAAAGGGACTTGATGTTCGGATGGATCAGGGTCCCCTGAGCCGCGTCAGGCCTTGAAAAGTCCACAGTCACGTGGGTGGAACGTTGGCAGATGCTGGTAGAGTGAGTTTGAGCACTTTCATAAAATATATTTTAAACTATAAGAGCCAAGCTATGGTCTCTTTCATTGCCCGGTGTATACTAGTGCATGTTAGCAACTTTTGCTTTCTGGAGCACCAAGCATTGCAGTCTGGGCAGGGAGCCCATGACAGTGGCCACGGGCATAAGCCCTAATAGCCTCAAGTACACCCTTGCAGAAGCATAATGGCTGTGGGCAACTTCTTAAGCCTGGGAAATGAGGCAGTCCCTCCTGTTTTGGGCAGAAAGGCCCTGCCCTATGCTGACTCCAGGACCGCACTATATACTGCAGCCTCTGGGATGGATTCAGTATGGACTTGGGCAGGTTGACAGTGATACCCAGGGAAAGAAACAGCTGGAAGGTCCTCTCCAGGGTCCAGAAGAGCTGATCTCAGGATGGAGCTTTGAGGAGTCAGTCATCCAGGTAGGGGAAAACAGGCCTTCCTCCGGAGGGCAGCAGCTAGTGCTTCTAAGCATTTTGTGAAGATCGTGGTCAGAGGATAAGTCAAAGGGCAATACTTTGAATTGGTAATGCCCGCCCTGAAAAGAAACTGGAGAAACGCCAGTGCGGGGACACACTAAGATATGCAGGTAATCATCTTGCATATCCAGGGAGCACAGCCAATCATCCTGCTTGAGTAGGGAGCAGGTCTGGCAGAGTGACTACGTGGAATGTTTTTACTGGATATAAAGACAGGTCCTTGAGATCTAGAATAGGCCTCAGATCTCCGGTTCTTTGAGTACCAGGAAGAACCTGGAGTAGAATCCCTGTTCTTCTGGCACCTGGGCAATGGTTTGATGGCCTTTTTCCACAGAAGGAACTGTACCTCCTCCTGGAGAACCTTTATATGGGCGGGGATAGGTGGAGAGCTCTGAGGAGTCACTGGGGCAGCTCTACAAATTCCAGAGCGTGACCCCATCTATAATTCAAGAATTCAGGTATCTGAAATGATTGTTCTCCATCGATTGAGATGGAGGGAGAACTGACCTCCACCACCACCTCTTGGTCGGGAACCAGAAGACAGGGGTCTGGTAAGAAGTCAGGCAGAGGCGGATCTGGCAGCTGGGGCTGATCCATCACCCTGGGTGGTTTTCTGGCAGGGTCCGAGGAGAAGGGGTAGGAAAGGCAGAGGAGGCTTTTCTTTGCTTGGGGATGGGAGCCCACTCTGGGCTTCTGGGACACCTTGCAGGAGGATGGGCATTGTCTGCACCTAGGCTGTGTATGGTAAAGCGAATGGACAGACTTGATAGCCCTACCAGATGCCTGTAAGTCATTAATAATGTCCTGAACATCTGGCCCACATAACTTAGAGCCACTGAAGGGGATATTGAGCACCTTCTGTTGGACATCTGCTGCAAAACTCGAGACCCTCAGCCAAGAGTGCCTACGGCGCATGCCTGTGGCAGCCGCCTGGCACCAGTGTCAGAAATGTCATACAAGGCCCTGAGGAGATACTTACTAATATGCTCAGTGGCCTGCAAGGATATGAGAACCTCCTGTTTATGGGAACATTCTGGGAGGGCTTGGGAAGCCACCATGCCCTTCTTCCAGATGGTGTTTTGGTACTTGACCATATGTGATAGATAGTTAGCCATTCAATGTCCCAAGGTGGAGGAAGCATGAACCCTCTACCCCAAAGGTCACTCCGCCTGGATTCCCTGTCAGGGAGGGAGCTAATGTGCTTGGGCACTTGGACATGTCATGTGCTGCTTCAATGACCACAGAATTGGTCTCAGGTTGGACAGGATAATAAAACAGGCAGTGAGGGGCATGACAGAGTGTGTAGGCTTGCTGAGCATGGCAGGAACCATGTCTGGTCTGTGCCAAGCCACAGTAGTGGCATTCCTCAGGGCTGTAGGAATGGGAGGAATGACCTTAGGAAGAGATTCTGGAATCTCCAAGAAGTCCACCAGGTCTCTAATGGTGGTATCCTCTTCCTCAGTGTGAATGCCCATAGCTGACGACAGCTGCTTCATCACATTAAAAAGATAGGATCTTCATGAGGGGATCTGGGAGTATGTTTAACAGAGTCCTCGCTCACTGAAGAGGCAGTGGACCTAGCGGAGGAAAGAAGTTCCTCCTCTTCCTCATGGAGGATAAGGTCAGGATGGAACTCCTCTTCAACGTCAGCCTGCTTTAACTCGAGGTCCGATGAATGAGGTACTGACGGCACCCTACGAGGCACGGACCAAGGAGGTCAAGAGGCACTGACATCTACAGGGCTGTCGACAGTGCTGGAAACCCAGGCCTGTATGAGTCCAAGTGGTGCACTAGGCCATAGTGAACTGTGTCAAAATCGCATTAAGATTGATGGAAGAAGAAGGATGCGCTGACAGTGGAGGGGACGCCGCACAGGGCAATGGGAACCATCCATCGGGACTTGAGAACCTGAGGGTCCCAATGACTGAGGGCCTGAGAAGCATCAGACTGTGACAGAGGGACAATTGGTGATGACTCGAGGGTCAACAGACAGGGGTCCAACGACTTGAGGGTGGATGGCCGCCTCCTGAGAAGCAGGAGGAGGCGGTGTCGGTATGTGCTTGGATGAAGCACGTGCCTGGACAGCAGAGGACGGCAGTGCAGCCGCAGCTGATGGAGTGCTCCTGGAGGATGAAGAAGAAGCTGTCAGGGCGCAAGAGCGCGCTGAAGGGAGCGGTTCTGCTCATGGTCTTTTGTGACTTTTCCTGAGAACTTGTCTTGGCCTTCGAGGTCTGGGAGCTCAATGAACCCACTGGCAACTGAGAAGGAGGGCCCCAGGACCCTGCCCAGAACTGACTAACTGCTTCTCCATTAGGAATTTCTTCAAAGCCTTTTGCATTGCCTAAGGGTAGTTTGGTTGAATTGCTGGCAAAGTTCACAATCAAAGATGTCGTGGTCAGGCCCAAGACAGCAGAACGGAGCATGTGGTCATCGAAGAGGCAATTTTTTTCTGCAGTGGCAGTGACGGAAGAAAGAAGCAGAGGGAGCAACTTTGACGTAACAAGGTAAAGGAAACTCTTGTTTAAAAGAGATTCTGAAAGCTGGGGTAGAAGAAATAATTGTAGGCAAAATGGCACAAAGTATGTTGGAGCTTCCGTGGAGACCCACGCGAACAGAGTTGATGATGGGGAAAGAACTGAGGAGGAACCAGGGCTGCTCACGCCTTTATAGGGTTGGTGACATTGGCAGGTGACGTTGGTGTGGGTGGCTTCAGTGGTACTACTGGAAAATCTTCCATGTGATCCTGCTTCACAACGGTGAAGTTCCTACGGTGTGACCTGATAACTGAGATACCGCCTAAAGAAGATCTGATTGTTGCCAAACATGATTATGTCAAATTATGATGACTGTGATTGGGAATGCTGATTTGGAACTGGGCCTAAAATGGGAGCTGGGGCTGCAGACTCATCACTATCTCAAGCAAGAGCACTGCTTTTGTAAATAAATGTTTGAGTTTTTGCAAAGAACTTCCTGCTTTTGGTGTCATGCTCTGTGTCTGAGTGATTAATAAGGTACAGTGTATAACTGCAATTGCAATAGCTAATGTAGTAGAATCGAGTTACAGAACCACAGTGTAAATGAGTTAAGGCCTACTCCAAGTTGCCTCATGGGGACAGTAGAGTGTACAGTGTGATGCAATCAAAGTCAATTTTTTGATCAATAAAAGTGGCTGTTTACCTCTGTAGTCAAAGATGAAGAATGTGATGAGCAGCAGGTTGGAGAACACCATTACTACACTGAACATATAAGCTGGCAAGAACTGAGAGGAAGTGGTATCCTTGTCCATGCAGCATGTAGGCCACCACAGGTATGAAGGTAGGCAGTCTCCTAGTAGGGGCACAAGTGGCATGGCCAGAGCAGTTCCCGCCAAAGTGCATGGGGACTTTTAGAAGCACCTCTGTGGGCCATGCCTCCAAGGGTGTGGGGACAGTGCTTCATCCCTCTAACAATCTGTTCTGTTTTATTCTTTTTTTTTCCCAGTACCCTATTAGCTTCATGTGTTCTCATCAGATAAATGTCCCTGTCCTTATCTTTTGGTTTCCTTGTACATCTTAAATGCTTTACCTTTCTCTCTCTCACCATATCTCCCACTACTTTCATGAACCACATCAAATTCTTTGCTTTTTGCTTACTTACTTTACCTACACAAAGTTCTTTAGCATCTGCTTCTATTTCTGCTACCCTTTTCAGGCTACCACCCAACATCTCCTGCATCCTTCCAAAGTCCACTCTCCTGAAGTCCCATACTTTTGTCTGGCTCCATGTTTTGCTGTTCTCTAACTGGATCTGCATCCACACTGTCCTGTGATCACCTGTACCAAGCAGTTCCTGGACTGTAACACTCTGACCCTGTCCCCGACCAACAAGCCCTAGGCCTAAGGAGTCGTCTCCTTTCTCCATGTCAGACCATTCTTGTTGAATAATTTGATCAACAGTGTTGGATGCTCGGGAAGCACTTAGGTGCAGAAAGAATGCGAGGCGCAACCAGGGTCTATGTGGATTGAATCTCTTTCAGCTGCAATAAACTATATACCTCGGTAAGCATAAAAGACATAATTTTTATGTCAAATAAGGAGGGCTCAGAATTAATTTTTCAGCTTCTGTCCACTTCCCTTCACTTCAGAGTAATAATCACTGTCATCTGACAGCAAATCTGGTTCTGTTGGATCAGAATTTTATCATCATTCCCCTTTAATCATCCTTATCATGATCAACTTATTTAAGTGAGATCTAGGGAAGCCTGCAAACTGGGGTGAGCAGGGTCTCTATGATCTGGTACACCTGGACATACCTGTTGGGGCCCCTTGGCTTGAGAGGTCCACTTAGGCTTGGGTGTTTTGAAGGTGTTGTAACCTGCAGATCCTTCAGAGTGTAAAATCTCATTAAGATGTAAGAAAATGTACTTTTGCAACTCACCTTTACCATTGACAGGAGATACACCAGGTGCACTCCCCAAACTGGTGCTCTGGTTGGTGGGGACCGAGACAGACATGTCGGCTTGTGTTACTCAAAAGGGACAGTATGATCCCATTGTTTACAGTCTCAGCGTCCTGTGACAGGTCTTTCATCTTTATATATAAAGGTCTGCAACACGCCATGATGCTTAATTTGAATAGTAATATGAAGTTCCTTTTTTTAAATTCATCTTTATTAAGTAACATAGGTACAATAGTCAATACTTAAAGACTAGTAAAGATATTGCGAGCACAGCAGTTTGCACACACTGGTGGGACAGTTGTCATGTCCAAAATAGTATACAAAACCTTAACCACTCTCAGGCTGTGACCCAGCAACTCAATTATAACTCAGTCTAAAGACTATGAAATGTCAAGTCAGACATTAAATAATCTTCCTCTTAAAGGTCATCACGCAGCCACAATGTCCATCTGAGGACAAAGATATGTGTTTGGAGGTTGATTTATATGTCAGTTCCTCATAGATTGAAGGTCTTGAACCATGGAAAGCCATGACTGGTATGTTGGGGGTTCTGGCTTAAGCCAGTGTCGGATATGACCTTGTGCGCCACAGCTAGTAATATATTCCAAAGATAATTGTCTCGCCCTACTAGTCCAGCAGGTGGTAAGCCCACACGGCATGCTCCAACAGATGCAGAGTGGCTTCTCGATTAAAAAGGTTTTGCCAGTAATACTGTGATTTTGTCCCAGAAGTCCCTCAGCACTGGGCAGGTCCAGAAAATATGAGTATGGTTGGCCTGTGCCTCCCACATTTCCACCAACAAACAGTGGAGAAACCTGTTCTCCACTTCCCTGAACGACAGGAGTATGATAGTACCGCATCCTGACCTTCCATGCAAACTCCTGCCATAAGGGGAGCAGGTGGTCCTAAGCCTCAAAGTAAAAACTTGGTCTAATCAGATTCAAAGTGCTTTGTTACTTTTTGATGCCATTTTTGTTTAATATAAAGTACCTTGATTGGGGGCCTCTGTATGATAAATGAGGGTTACTCAGCTGTAACCGTAGTTCTAGGAGTGGTATATGGTTCACATCCACACTTCTGGCAGTAGTTCCTTTCCTTAAATCTTGCTGGAAGATTTTCAAGCTATTTCCTCCCACCCACCTGGGTGGTATCCTCTCGGCACTGCCACGATGTCAGATCTTACATGCTGGAAGCAAGGATCGTGTGCCACTCGCCAGGGAGGTTGGGTGGGTTGTGTGGATGTACACCATATACCACTCCTAGAAATGGCAATTACGTACTTACAGTAATTCTTGATCTTCTTGGAAGCAGTCTCCACCACTCATTTGCACTAATTGGACTACACGGAGGCACTAGGACCATGTGGGAGTCAAAAATCTTCAGGAGGGCTGGCACCGGATGGGACCACGATGTGTGGCACTGCAGACTAGTTCACGCCTATCAGCTATCTCGTGTCAACCTCCAACTGCCTCAATACCTTTTCAACTGAGGAGGCAGCGTAACTAATAAAATAAATAACTTACCCTAACCTCCGGGCGGTGAAGGCCTGGATGACCCATGCAAGAAGGGAACAGAACAATGTCTTCACAGCCCGAGCAACAAGGCAGTGAAGACCAAAGAAACAAAGCAGGTGAGCCTGCGGGGATGATGGGTGGGCGGGTGAATGAGTGGTAGAGACTGTGTCAAGAAGATCTAGAATTACGGTAAGTACGTAATTTCCATATCTTCCTGGTTCAAGTCTCCACCACTCATTCACACTAATGGGAGAGTACCAAGCTAAAACCAACCCATCCTGAGAAGGGCGTGCCTAGAGAGGGTTTCACTCAGAATGGCAGTTCAAAAGACTGTCCTGCCAAGAAAAGAGCTGTCTGGAAAGGATATCCAGAACATAGTGCTTATAAAGGTATGCACTGAGCTCCAACTCACTACCTCGCAGAAGACTGCAATGGGCACATTCTGAATCTCCGCTAGGAGGTCGCAACCACTCTGATAGAGTGGTGTAACCCAGCCTTTCAATTTGGCCTGAGAAAAGGATCAGTAGTGTCAAGACATGCAACTAACCAAGCTGAAAACATCTCAGGGCAAGAAGCTGACCCAGCTGAGGCATGTTGAAGCTACAAAATTGTTCAAAGTGTAGCTCTTCATTCTGTCAAAGAGAATCGCAGACCATCCTAACATTCAGAGAGTGAAGGAGAGCTCTCTTCCTTCTGAAGTTAAGGCAAAAACTTGGCTAACGTAAGAGCCAGAGGCAATGTCTACTGGTTCAAGCTAGACCAAAAAGCACAGATGTGTACCTCCACTACCAGCATGGCTGACTCATGAATGACAGGTCCAAGAGGCACTCAAACACCTTACTTGGTGGGCAACTGAAGGGTCCAGGTGGGATTTGCCCATCAAATGGAGAAGGGTTTCCACTTAGCCACATAAGCCTTCCTGGTGGAAGGCCTATACATGACTTAGAAGACATCTGCGATGGTCTGGGAGAAACCAGAGCCTACCCACTTTCATTTCAATGAGGAATAATTCTGACCCTGTTTGCCTACAACTTGAGCAGCACTTTCTGAACTAAGGGAAGAGTAGGAAAGTGTACAGGAGAAACTTGTCTACTGTGGTAATGCACCCTGACAGAAGACACCAGGGTCTGGATTTCTGAAGCAGGATAGGGGCAGATCTGCGCTGAGAGGGGACGAGAAAGGACCTGGTTCGGCTACTTCCACCTGGCCGTAAAGCGACCCTCATAACGACTGAAGTCACACAACGTGCTCAAGGCACCACTCACCACGGCCTTCCTGTACAGGGGTTAGGAAAGTGCTCCACCTTGCTTGTTGATGAAAACTTCACAATTTTGTCTTCTGCTCAAAGTGGAATAACTTCATGACAGAGGGCCTCCTTCGCCCTGGAGGTATCTAGGGAGCCCCTAAGAGAAGGAGCTGCTGGAAGGTGAAACTGACACCTTCCCCGAATCAAAACCCTCCTGAAAAGCAAGAGGGAAGCTGAGACAACTGCTTCCGAGGAGTCTAGCCAGGAACAGCTGGCTCGGAGTCAAATGTCCAGGAAGTGAAAGGCTTGAATACTGAGAACTCCGTCCTGAACAAGTACCTGTTTGACCTTCCAAGGTTGAGAAAGAGAGCATGCCATCTGTTATCTTGGAACCAAGCAAGGAAGTATGAACCTGTGTTCCGACTCACCATGGAGTCACTTCTACTGCTCTGAGGCCCCGACTCAAGGAAAGAGAGTCTGACAGATAAACCAACAGACTGGCTGCTGCCTAGGTCTAGGAAAAATATCTGAATTAAGACAGAATCCCTCTCAGAAAATTCTGATGACCCATATCTTTGTTGGATTGGACTTCCCTAGTTAGTAGGAACAAGTCAGGTGTCCTCCACTTGACGAGAAGATACCACCTCAGGCAGCTGAGGTGGGACTTGGGCCGGATCCAGAAGGATGGTACCGGTGCTGTTCAGGCCTAGGCCCTCTGCTGCAATTTTTTTTTTGTTTTACAGGCAATCATTTGGTTCCTGACAAAGGCTTTCAGGCCTCTACCTTGAAATGACTGCCTGTTACAAGAATGACGATGATGTTGTCCTCTGAGGGCAGAAGGAGCCTAAGCATCCTCCATGACTTAATCTGAGGACCAAACCAATAATCACAGCTGAGGAGATCTTAATCACCCATTGCCAATGGTAGCCACCATAGGGCAGTGTCACAGGGGCTATATACCCCTATCAAAGGAGTGGAAGAGTCCAGAAGGCTCTCGACCATTGAATTAGTGCATTCCACAGGGTGTAGTTGTATTGACGATTGAAAGAAGTTCAGATGCAGAAGTCTTTGGTCCACAGAAGCCTGAAATGTTATGGTGGACCCCATATCCCTGAGGAAAACTGAAAAGACGATCTTCCATCACAGACTCTGCTGATACAGAAGGCTTGCATTCCAGCCTCTAAAATGAGTAATTCGCTGCATCACCGACAAGCAGGGCAGGGAGAGACTCATCCAGATCTACTTACCCCAGAAGAACCTCCAAAGGAGGTCTAGGTCAGAATAACTAGAGACTCCGCCACCTGAACGGCATCAAGAAGCTCAACGCCACTTCATGGAGTTGGCACTAGTGCTGCGAGAAATGAGGAATTCGCCAGCGAACAGTGCAGAACAACAATTCGCCAGCGGAAATTCCGCTGAATTTCACTGGATCCTCCGCGATCTCCACACACTAGGATCCGTGGAACAGCACTTTATTCTGTGGAAAACCACTCTGCAACAACTTCCATGGAAAAGAAGAGATCCATGGAAAATGAAACTGCCAACTTGTTCCACTGTACAGCACCAACCGACACCACCATGGGCACCACCATCACCAGCGGTGACAGGACGGTACCACGTGGTGCCAAAGCCACCAGCGGTGCTGACAACACCTGCACGGCACCCACGGCACTATGCAGCACTGATGGCACCACCCATGGCACCAAAAGCACCATGCAGTGCCAACAGCGCTGCTACCATAGACCTTAAGGGGAGAAGGAAAGTGGTACCCATGCCGGGGTAGGCACGAGGGTCAGCGTCGATGGCATTGGCACCAAAGGGAGCACCGCACCATCCTGGTCCAATCAACCTGGCCCTGATCCAGTGGCTTCAAGGTTCGGAGGTCCCGAACCAGGTCCACTGGACAGACGCTGAACCCCTGCTCCAAAGGAGCAGCTCAGAGGTGAAACTGCTCACTGGAACCCCATCGAGGACAGAGATGGGATCCAGTGTCAAAGAATGTGGCCGCTAAGAGCGGGCCAGAGAGGAACCCACCAGAGTTGGTTCAGGCCTACTACCCTCCACCAGCGTCAATCCCTGTGCAGACGTACCAGAGGGCGACTTGAGGGTGCCAATTCTTCTTTCCTCCACAGGAGAAAAAAAGCTTGCGGTCAAGCGGAGCCAGATCCCTGAAACCACCGGGTTTTGTGGTCGCAGACTGTCCTCCCCCCAAGCACCGGACTGCCCATGGTCAGGACACCCCTTCGAAAGGGGTGACGGACTGGACACAGCCCCACTGCCATCACAACTTTCAAACAAAGTCTTCCTACCATCACCGCTATCGCCTAAGGTCGACTCCACTGATGGCAGGTGAGAATTTTTCTTCTTCTTTATCATTTTCTTCTTTTGTAAAATAAGAAAAGAACACTAAAATGTTAACTAAACAAATACTGAACAGCTAAGCTGCTGTCGATAGACGAAGACTTGACTCCGCAGGTGAGCGATGTCAACGTCGGTGCAGTCGACGGCGGAGGAAAGGAACTGAGGCAGTTGACAGGTCGATGCTGAGATTAGCCTATACAGGCACGAGCTAGTTCGCAGTGCCACGCATGCGTGGTCCAATCCAGGTGCCAGCCTCCTGAAGATTTTTGACTCCTGCAGGGTCCTAGCGCCCAGCGTAGTCCCATTAGTGTGAATGAGTGGTGGAGACTTGAGTCCAGGAAGATCTACAGTTACAGGTGAGTAACCTCATTTCTAGGGTTGGGGATATGGTGCACTATCCACACTTCTGGCAGACTCCTTACCAGTTCTCTGGGAAGAAGGGGCAAGCCGCATATCCCTACTTGGGGAAAAGAGACTGGAGAGCTGAGGCCCCAAACCAGCATCCTAGCATGATTCAAGGAGGTCGATGGTAATGGAAGATGAAGGCAGCAGCCCTGTAAATCTCCTAGATAAGGACGCCTCTAGAAGCAACCACCAGGGCAGCGGTAATGCCTGGTGGAATGAGCCCTAAGCCCAACGGAGCCTCCCAACCAGACAACCTACAGCAGAGATCGATGCAGAAGACTATCCACCTGTTAATCATCTGCTTTGCTGCCAGTCAACAGGTGCAGCTTCAGCATAGGTGACACAGTAGTGGGCAGACGCTAAGGCGCCAACCCCCGCCTTTTGTGGTGTAAATTTTAATCACACTACTGCAGAATCACTTGATTGCTGCATTTTTATTAATTGACTATGCCTTCCTCTGTCTCCTTCCAGTCCAGCCCGCCCTTGCCCTCAAGCACCCAGTGAGTGCGGGGCTCGCTCCGCCAGCGGGCGGTCGGCGACGCAAGGCCGCCCAGGGGACCAGGAGGCGGGAGAGACAGCCAGGGAAGATGCGGAAGCCCGCGACCAATCCGAGGGCGTAGCGCTATCTGAGCCTTTGCGCCTGATTGGTCCGCTTACCCATAGACTCTGTTAGACTTTACACTACTGAAGCTGGTTGGGATTGTGACTTTTGAACCTAAATTACCTAAAAGAGCTGTTTTACTGCTTTATTGTGTTAATGCTAAAATTCCTGTTGTATTTTGAAATGTTTCTGTGATTACAGCCTTTTGGTGGGATTTGTAGTGGCCAGATGCTAAGGCTACCGAACCCCCCGCCTTTTGTGGTGTAAATTTTAATCACACTAACTGCAGAATCACTTGATTGCTGCATTTTACTTAATTGACTGTGCCTTCCTCTGTCTCCTTCCAGTCCAGCCCTTGCCCTCAAGCACCCAGTGAGCGCCGGGGCTCGCTCAGCGGCGTCGGCACGCAGAGGCCGCCCAGGGACCAGGAGGTGGAGAGACAGCCAGGAAGGTACTGGAAAGCCGCGACTCAATCGGAGGGCAAGCGCTATCTGAGCCTTGCGCCCGATTGGTCCGCCTACTCCATAGACTTCTGTTAGACTTTACACTACTGAAGCTGGTCGGGATTGTGACTTTTGAACCTAAATTACCTAAAAGAGCTGTTTTACTGCTTTATTGTGTTAATGCTAAAATTCCTGTTGTATTTTGAAATGTTTCTGTGATTACAGCCTTTTGGTGGGATTTGTAGTGGGCCAGATGCTAAGGCGCAACCCCGCCTTTTGTGGTGTAAATTTTAATCACACTAACTGCAGAATCACTTGATTGCTGCATTTTTACTTAATTGACTGTGCCTTCCTCTGTCTCCTTCCAGTCCAGCCACCCTTGCCCTCCAGCACCCAGTGAGCGCTGGGCTATGTCTTCAGCGGGCGTGTCAAGCACCGCAAGGCCGCCCAGGGACCAGGAGGCCGAGAGACAGCCAGGAAGGTGCACGAGTTGCCACCAATCGGAGGGGCGAGCCATCTGAGCCTTGCGCCCGATTGGTCCGCCTACCCATAGACTTCTGTTAGACTTTACACTACTGAAGCTGGTCGGGATTGTGACTTTTTGAACCTAAATTACCTAAAAAGAGCTGTTTTACTGCTTTATTGTGTTAATGCTAAAATTCCTGTTGTATTTTGAAATGTTTCTGTGATTACAGCCTTTGGTGGGATTTATAGTGGGCCAGATGCTAAGGCGCCAACCCCCGCCTTTTGTGGTGTAAATTTTAATCACACTAACTGCAGAATCACTTGATTGCTGCATTTTTTACTTAATTGACTGTGCCTTCTCTGTCTCCTTCCAGTCCAGCCGCCCTTGCCCTCAAGCACCCAGTGAGCGCCGGGCTACGCCCGCCAGCCGGGCCTCAGGGGACCAGGAGAGACAGCCAGGAAGGTACAGGAAAGCCACACTGAATCGGAGGGTTGGCTATCTGAGCCTTTGCGCCCTATTGGTCCGCCTACTCCATAGACTTCTGTTAGACTTTACACTACTGAAGCTGGTCGGGATTGTGACTTTCTGAACCTAAATTACCTAAAAAGAGCTGTTTTACTGCTTTTATTGTGTTAATGCTAAAATTCCTGTTGTGTTTTGAAATGTTTCTGTGATTACAGCCTTTTGGTGGGATTTGTAGTGGGCCAGATGCTAAGGCCAACCCCCTGCCTTTTGTGGTGTAAATTTTAATCACACTAACTGCAGAATCACTTGATTGCTGCATTTTTACTTAATTGACTGTGCCTTCCTCTGTCTCCTTCCAGTCCAGCCTTGCCCTCAAGCACCCAGTAGGCGCGGGGCTACGCTCCGCCAGCGGGCGGTCAGCGACCATAAGGCCGCCCAGGGACCAGGAGGCCGGAGAGACAGCCAGGAAGGTAATGGAAAGCCGCAAAATTTTTGCCCACCCCTCCCCTCTTGGGTGTTTCTTTATACGCATCTTCCCGCCGATTTTCTTACCTCCGCCCACAGCAAAATTTTTATCCAATAAACTGCAGCTGGCCCATGGTGGCATCTGCTCAGCAGTCCTCCCCTGTCCTCATTGTAACTAACCCCTAGGTACCGCATCAAAATGGGGAAGCTCCTCTTACTGTTTCTCTCTCTCATATCTATGGTTTTCTTTGAGGATGATGCCATACCAATCCATGCCTTGCTGAATTATGCAGCTCGCCAGCCTAACCTCCCTGTGACACCTCCAGTGGATGCCGCCGTTCCTCACATATGCCCTACCACTGCTTCACCACAATCAGTGGGTAACCCCAGAAAGGGTCACAACCTGTCATGTACTCTTTACGCTCAATGCTCCATTACTGGATCTACAGTGCCCCTTATACCTTTCCACCAAATTAGCACTCTGCGATAGGTTACTAAGCCGTAATACACAGTGGATTATCTCAAAGCATCGGCCACCGAGCAGGAAAGAAGGCCCATTGACTGTTCCTTCCTCCTATCCTTCAAGCCCTCACAAAACTTTTATTCTTTCTGCTAATCTGTATTGGTAATGTTGAAATCAATCCAGGACCTCCAGAGGGTATCACCTCCCCAGCAGATCTAGCCTCCATTAAAGGATTAAGCTTCCTTCATATAAATGCTTGCAGCCTCCTGAAAAGCTTTCATTAATACAAGCCTGGGTAACCCACACCATGCCAGACTTCCTGGTAATATCTGAGACATGGCTCAAACCTACAACAACAGATAGGGAGGTAAATCTACCCAACTACCAAATATTCAGAACAGACCGCCTATCAAGGGGCGGGGAGTAGCTATTTATGTTAAATCGAATATATCCGCATCGTGCCTTAGTACAACATCTTGCCCAAAGAGTTTGAATGTTTATCCCTTAAAATAGCTATCCCCAACATAGCAGCTTTTCAACTAGTTGGCTGCTATAGGCCTCCTCTGCTGATCATAAGCTCCTAACCCACCTGGGGAACATAATCAAACTTGTCCCTGAAGATACTATTATCTTAGGTGATCTGAATTTAAACTGGCTCTCAAGACAGCTGCACCCCCTAGTATCCTTTTGTGATACATATGGGTTTTATCAACTAATAAATGAACCGACAAGAATCAATTTAAAAAACAGAAGTAACAGTACCCTACTTGACATCATGCTGGCAAACAAACCCCATCTGTTCTCACATGCTGGGATACTATTCAGTGACATAAGTGATCACTGTCTTATTGCAGGAATAAGATCATCTGGCAAACCAGCTAACCCAGCAAAATTCCTCCTGAGAAGATCTAAAAAACTTCAACATCGAGGGATAGCTCCACCATCTATGCCACTCTGCACACTGGCAGGAGTTCTACCTTGCAGACTCTGTGGAATTAGCACTTCAGGTGTTAAACAGCATAATTATAGGTGCCCTCAAGACTCATGCACCAATCACTAGTGTTAGAACGAAAACAAATCTTGCCGCTGGTTTTCAGCCGACCTTAAATCTGCACTGCTTCAGAGAGATAAGCTATGGAAAATGGCAAGGAAGACTAAAGATCCAAATGACTGGGTGCTGTTCAGAAAAGCCAGAAATAGCTGCACCAAAAAGTAAGGGATGCTAAGGCTGCTTTCTATTCGCTGAGCTGGATGCCTCTTACCACAACCCTGCTAAATTCTGGGGCACCATCAAGGGATCTTAGGGCAGGACTCTAGCACTTCTCTGCCACCTCAAGTACACCTTAATAAGGCTACTATCTCCGACAAACAAGAAATACTAAATGCATTCAACACTCACTTCACAACGGCTGGCCTTGCTTTCGATTCTCTCCAGCTAATCATCTGTGGTCACAACTTAAATCCCAGTCTAATGAGGCTCAGAGGCTGATTCTTCATTCTCATTTAAACCAATTTTACTGAAGCAAGTAGAGGACCTATTACTGCACTTGGACACTAAAAAGCGCAGGTGCAGACTCTCTTGACCCCTATTTTCTAAAACTGCATTACATGTGCTTGCAGTTCCCTTAACACATCTTTTCAATCTCTCCTTAGCCTCTGGTTCTATTCCTTCGCTGTGGAAGACAGCACAAGTGTTTCCTCCTAAAATCAGGGGACCCCATGGACCTCAACAACTACAGGCCCATTTCCATCCTGCCAGTGCTTTCCAAATGCTAGAAAATTAGTGAGCATCCAATTAAGAGACTACCTCGATGTTAATAATCTCCTGAACCCTGCTCAATCTGGGTTTAGGACCAGGCATAGCACCATTTCTGCACTGGCAAAAGTCACAAATGACTGGCAAACTGAGCTAGACAAAAAGAACAACGTCTGTGCTGTATTTCTTGACCTAAGCAAAGCCTTCGACACAGTGGATCATGAGCTGTTACTCTCTTCACTGCAATCCATAGGCCTAGATCCACCCTCTCTCAAGTGGTTCAGATGTTACCTCACTGATAGAATGCAACAGGTGAAAAATGAAGGCAACCTTTCCTCATCAAAACCACTCCTAAGAGGAGTACCTCAAGGATCTATTCTGGGCCCTATCCTTTTGCCATCTACATTAACAATATTGACTCTAACCTCACAAAGCCAATGTTCACCTCTTTGCAGATGACACTGTCTTATATGTTAGTAACCCATCACCTTCAAAGGCCTGTGAAATACTACAATCAGAGTTCTCCTTTTGCAGTACCAACTACTTGATAAAAACTCCTCCTTAATGCAAAGAAGACAAAAGCTATGTTCTTCTCCACTAATTACTATACTAACACCTTCTCACCAAGCAATCTTCCCCAACTATCCACCATTCTTGGAGAAAGTCTTGACTATGTTGACAAATTCAAATATTTAGGGTATGGATTGACAACAGGCTTGATTATACTCAGCATATTGAAGAACTTGAAAAACTTCGTCAGAGGCTCGGCCTTTTCTTCAGAATCAAACATTATTTAACCAGGGATTCAAGACAGAGAATAACCCAGGCCTCATTTCTATCACTTATCGACTATGCGGATTTCCTCTATGGCCACTGTACTATTTCATATTTAAGTAAATTGGATACCTTGTATCATAGAGCTCTAAGGTTCATCACAGATCTTCCATTCAACACTCATCACTGCTCTCTCTATGCTGCAGTTGGTTGGACATCCTTACACCTTAGAAGGAATAAAAATGCTGCACTATGGATATACAAGGCCCTGTCCAACAAACTTCCATCCTATATTTTAGATTGCTTTACTGGCCTCAGCTAGGTCATATGCCCTAAGAAGCAACAACTTCATCATTTTGAAACTACCAAAAGCCTGCACCTGACATGGGAGATCTGCAATCAGTTACTCCCTAGCATTGGCATGGAATTCTCTGCAGAAGACCCTAAAGCTGACCACCATATACCCTCTATCATCCTTTAAAAGCTCTACACAAGTCTCTTCCCAGAGAAATGCAATTGCTTTCATAAAGCCTAGTCCTATCACATTCTTTACCCCCACCAAATCCTCCACTGCTACCCTGACACTTACTTCTACCCCACTTAATCATTACTAGTAGATTTAGTCCCTATCCATAACTCCCACCAACCCGCCCTATGTCATTTTTCATTTCGGAGGCTGCTTCTAACATTTTATTAGGCTTCAATCATAACTGTCTGGTCTAGCATGCTTTGGAGCCATTAATCCCTGGCTACCTTGTTTGTAAATATGTTTATATTTTGTATCTGTTTATATAGAAGTGTTTTTGTATATGTCTGCTTTTGTACCCTTATTTTGTTCCTCGACCTATCAGGTCCATCTTGTAAATGAGCTTTGCTCAATGATGTCCGCCTGAATACATAAAGATTTTGATTGATTGATTGATTGAAAGAGTTGGTGAACCCTCCTCAAACTCCAACCCGTACGCTCCTTATACTATGTGAGCATTTGCCTTGGGTCGAATGTATGGAGCTTGTGCTCAGCCTCTGAGGTTGGGCTAGTGAAATACACTGTGAGGTGAATAACTGGTTAAGGTGAAACACCGAACAACCTTTCTGGAGGAACTTTAGGTTGGGGCAGAGGACACCCTTGTCCTTGTGGAAAACTAAATAAGGAGACTCCACTGAGAGCACCTGGAGCTCACGGATCCTTCTGGCAGAAGTGACAGCCACCAAGAAGACGGTCTTCCATGACAGGTGGGAGATGTGACATCTGTGCATAGGTTCAAATGGCTTACCCATGAGCATTACTAAAATAAGCAACAAGTCCCAAGGTGGTGGTGGTGGCTCACCCATCGGCAGGGACAAGTGGTCAAGGGCCTTGAAAAAGCACCTGACCACCTTCTCCTGCACCACCATCTGCATGCCAGCCCATGCCTCGTATGCAGAGATGGCTGCCGGTGCACCCTGAGTGTCATCAACCGTAGACCTGACTGAGAAAGGGGCCACAGGTAATCCAGGATGCTCGCCACTGGGCAGGGCAGGGGGCCTAGCTTCTTGCCCTGACACCCCAAATGGAAAATCTCTTCCTTTGAAAGCATAGCACATGTGAGTTGACTCCTTCAGAGGGGCCTCAATGACATGGAGGACCTTGCTGGAGAGACCCAAAGCCTGAAACTCTATCCGTTCTGGAACCAGGCCATCAGGCGCAGAGACTGAAGGTCCAGTGGAGGACCCTCCCATGAGCAAGTGAGCAGGTCCAGGCAGAGAGGCACGCCACGAAGGCCTGCTGCTGAGGTTGAGGAGATTGGGGTACCAGAACTGGCACGTCCAGTCTGAAGCCACAAGGATCATCCATGCCTTGTCCCTCTGAACCTTGAGCAACACCTTGTAGATCAGTGAAAGGAAGGGAAGACATACATGAGAACCGGGGTCCACAGTCTCGCAAAGACATCCCCAGCAGTGTGCTGCACTGAGGGAGTGAGCACAAAACAGCCTCAGTTTCCCTGCTCTCCTGAAGGCAAACAAGTTGACCAGGGAGTGCCCTACTGGGAAAAAGGCGATCGACTACCTCCTGGTGAAGAGACCACTCGTGAGATGTCTTGCCCACTCAGCTGAGCGTGTCTGCCAGCTGGATGGAGTCACCAGCCACATGAATTGCCAGAAGATAAGCGTCCAGACAGCAAACAAGGGACCAAGCGCAGAAAGCTTCCTGGCACAATGGGAGGAATGCATCCTGTTTTGCTTGTTGAGGTAGTACATGGTTGTTGTGTTGCCCATCTGGACCTGAATGACCTGACCCCGCACAACTGGAGCGAAGGCCTCAGAGCTAGATGCACTGCACGGAGCTCCAACAGGTTGATGTGACATTGCGACTCCTTGGGGTCAGAGCCCTGGGCTCTGTGGTCCCCATGGGCTCACCCATTCTATCAGAGAGGCATTGGTCATGAAAGTGACCATCGGCTCTGGGCAGATGAATGGGACTCCTTGCTGCAGATGTTCTGGGATGAGCCACCACTGGATGGCATTCCACATTGGCTGTGACCAGCTGGTCAAAGTGACCCGAGGTGCTGAGACCACTGATGAGCCAGCACCCACTGCAGGAATGCATCCACCAGTGGGCCCACGAACCACCCTGCTGCAGGACAGCATAGGTATCATAGGTCAAACAGAGCTTATGTAGACAAAAGTCCTTTTGCTCGCAATACATTAATACCTCTTAATCTCATGTTTAAAAAATAATTGTCCAGCTCCTCCTTAAAGATGTTCATATTTGCACTGGTTACAATCTCCAAGGGTAACTTATTCCAAATTTCTGTCACCCTTAGGGTAAGCCATGATTTCCTTTTCTTCGTTCTGGAACATTCAACTAGCAGTTGGAGAGGATGAGCCCTAGTATTATAAGATGAGTCTCTTAATTCCAGTCCCAGAAGTTTCCACAATCCTGGGTCAATGAATGATTTATAAATCATACACATATCTCCTGTCAATCACCAGAGCTCTGATGGGTACAGATCTAACATTTTAACCTTGTTTGGTAATCGTATCCTTTTGCTTCCACCATACTACGGGTTGCCCGCTGTTGGACTCTCTCCAATGCTGCTATTTCTGTCCTACCTCCTGGTGCCCAAAATTGTGCACAGTAATCCAAATCAGGTCTAACCAAAGCTGTATATAGTGGTAGCATTATCTCTCTATTTTACAAGTTATATGTTTGTTTATATAATGCAAAATATAACTCGATGTCTTTATGACCCCATTACAGTGTGTTTTGAACGTTAAGTCATTTGTGATCATGATACCCAGATCACTCTGCTGCTCCACTGTATTCAGAGTTTGCCTGCCAAGTGTATAGGTCCAGTTTTTATTCAGTCACCCAAAATGCATGACACAGCATTTATCAATATTATGGGTTAATTTTTCCAGTGCCCAAATGTCTAATTCATTCAATGCTTCCTGAAGTCAGGTAGCATCAGCTTGATTATTCACTATATACCCTACCCTGGTATAGTCAGCAAATTTAGATAACCAAACATCATTCTTAACATGCACTGATGCAATGTATATGTTAAAAGACATGGCCCCAATACAGAACCTTGGGGCACTCCACTGGTCACATCCGACCCATGGAATTTGTGCCATTGACTCTAACAATTGTGACCTAGCATGTACCCCAGCAGCTGCAGGAGTCCCGGGCAGGGGCGATTACCCAATCCAAAATGATCAGGCAAAGGAGGTAAGATCCGCCACCTTATCCTCAGGGAGTTGGGCCCTGGCCCTGAAGGAGTCAAGCTGTGCCCCAATGAAGTGAATGACCTATGAGGGGTGGAGTTCTGACTGGGGTTGGTCGACCAAGAGGCCCAAGGCCAAGCAGGTCTGAAGGACCAGATCCCTGGACCGCTCCACCTCCACTTTAGAGGAACCTGCAATCAGTCAGTCATCCAGGTAAGGATACATCCAAACACCTCAGTGCCGCAGGAATGTTGCCACTATTGTTATGCACTCAGTGAAGACCCTGGGAGCCGAAGGAAAGCCTGAACAGCATGCCCTGGAACTCGTTAAGTATCCTTCTGAACAGAACTGCAGGAACCGCTGGCCAGATGGACAGATCAGGATGTGAAGAAGGCATCCTGAAGGCCCAGAGAGCAGAACCACATGTCCTTCTCCAAGGAAGCAATCATCTGATTCAGACTGACCATCTGGAACTTGCACGGCTGTAAAAACTGATTGAGGTCGTGAAGATCTAGAATGGGGCACCAACTCCCTGTCTGTTTTGGAACCAGAAAATATCTGAGACAAAGCCTGGACTGGCCGTAGATTCCAGGCCACAGTTTCCTTTGAAGAAGCTGGGCGAGGTCCTCCCGAAGGGCAGACATGTCCACTGATACCACGTCTTCCCATGGGGAACGTAATAGCTTTACCGCCAGCTGCAAATCAGCAGGAAGGCGGGAATAACTTGGTCTAGCATTCACAAGACAGCATGGGAAACATTGGCCATCACAGCGGCCGAACTGGCCTGCTGAAGTCCCAGGGACAAAGTGGCATAGACCTTTTTGCCCCATGGTCTTGCTTTCTTGACTCCTTGTATAAGGGCTTGTCAACATGCCCGACATTGCCCATGCACCGGAACACTGAGTTGGTGACCAGACCTTTGGCTGAAAATGGTCAGTGAACCCAGGCAGAGAGCTGGTAGGCCCATATACTTGTGGACCATAGAGGCTGATGGGGTCAGACAGGAAGCAGGTCACTGCCACAGCTCCAGAGCAGGACCAAGGATGTCCTTTGCTACAGGGAAGGCAACTCCAGAGGAGTCATCCCTGTCCAAGATCTCGGTCAAGGGTACTTAGCATGCTGCTGTACCAATTCCAGCAGGATCCCCATGGACTCCGAGAAGAGAGAAGGACCCCGAAGGAAAGTGGCCTTTGTTCTGAAGAAAGCTCCTCAAAGGGCTCCTGGTCAAACCCAGGGTCCGAAGGGTTGCATGGAGGAGTCCTCTGAGTCTGAATACTCCTCAAACACCGCCCGTGACCCAGGCTCCCGCTGACAATCTGGGGCTCATCAGAGTGTGAAATCAGCACTGAAAGCCTACCTGGAAGCCAAGAAGCGGGCACGCAGCTTCCGATTGGGTCCCGTGCAAGAGCTGGGAGGTGGTGGCTCCACTACAATGGGTGGGGAGGCAGGTGTGAGCTCGATTGGGGGGGCAGAGACTCTGGCACCGGCAACCAGGGAGTGCCAGAACCTGCTGCAGAGCACGGCCATGGCAGAGAATCCACTGCTGCCAGATCAGCTCCTTGTACTGGCACCACTATTCACGGTGGAGCCGTTCTCACCTGAAGACAAGGAAAAGGTGGATGGGGCGTCAATGGCACCTCTTGGCTGACAGTCATCAGTGGGACTATCAATGACGTTGAAGTCCTGAGAGCTCAACCAGGACCTTGACTGATGACACATTGGTCATCGGGGAGGAGATGCAAGGGAAGGAGGAGGACTCGAGGAACCCCTGAAGGTTTGATCTCCAAGGGGAGACAGCCAGCTTTGCTGAACTGGTTGCTCTTGCGCAGGGACTGTAAGGACCAGAGTTCTTGAAAGGGAATCCCTCCGACAACGGGTCCACTGGGTCGAGAAAGATCTTGACCAGCTGGTTGACCCACGTCTCAGCCAACAAGCTCAATGGGGACACTGTGGGGCCAGCAGCCTGGACTTGAACATCAAAAGTGTCAGCAAAACCAACAGCTCCACAGCTGTTGAGCCAACAGAAGCACGAGGAGCAGGAGGAGCAAGCCTACTCCCAATTCCATGATTTGTGGCAGGACTTTTTGGACTTGGAGTCTCATGAAGATTTGGACCCTCGGGAAGGGCCCTCCCTGAGAGTAGGTAGGGACTGCCACAAGTCCCTGAATGTCCCAGTAAATGAGGTGCCCAAGTCCCCCAGAACTCAAGGCGGACAAAGCAGTGCCTGAAGCGATCTGGGCTGCAGCCTCCTTGAAGGCGGCAAGCTGCGCAGCAGAACCGCCACTGCAAAGATTGCACTACAGATGTTCCTGGACCTAACGGTGGGTCCCACTGTTCAGGCGACCCAAGATGAGGCGGGCATTAACAGTCCTCCAATGTGAAGAGCTGAAGGGTTCTGCATAGCCGCAAGCCTGTAGGTCATGCTGGGCCCCTAAACAATAGGCATGTGGAGTGCAGATCAGTGTGCAACATTTACTGGACACATGTCATGCACCGCTTAAGCCAGGACCTGATTTGGCTTCCTCGCATTCCATGGATGGAGACAGAATTAAGAAAATTAGAAGAATATATTAAAGAAAACTCAAAGACCGACAAAGATTTTTGGGGCCTACACTGAGCGTGGAGCCGCAATGGAGGAACCTGATGCTCCCAGCAGAAACATCTCACATCATGGGCGGTGCTGGGAGGGATACCACCTGGGTGGGTGGGAGGAGCTAGCCTGAGGACCTTCCAGCAAGATTTAAGGAAAGAAGTACTGCCAGAAGTGTGGCTAGTGTGCCATATCCACATACCTAGAAAAAAATGTCTTCCCCAGCTGCCAGGAAATCTCCTAAAACACTAGAATGTGTCTCCAACCTTGTTAAGGAACAGTCTAAATAAAGAAATACCCTAAGTTCTTTGCCCTTCCGTAAACAATGCTCTTGTAAAAACAAACCCTGTGCCATTACTCTGAGAGCCCTTACTTTAATGCTGAGGCACAGCTCTTGAAACAACAACTTTCCAGTGCTTTCCCTTAAAAGAAGAAATTCACTTCATACTTACTGTAATTTCCTTTTCTGTTAGCTTCAATATTGTCCACTAGTAATCCTTACTACTGGGTATAGTGCACCCTACCAGGGAATGGCACAGCCAAGATTTAGAATGTTGGGCACCTGAGGATTCCATGTACTAATGGTAACTCCCCAGTTACTACTTAGCAGTGCCATGAGAGCTACACATATATATAATCAAAAAACAATCACATATTTACAACAATAAAGTCAGTCATTTTATTTCCAAAAGCCTTTTGCAATATCACAGCACTTGTACAAAACCATAAGACATACTAAAACTATGATAAAATGGTAATCAATTAAAATCAGCAAAGTTCGGTTAAAACACATCTAAGAAGGTTGACTCAAATAAATACGTTTTAAGGCAGCATTGAAGGTCTCAGTGGACAGGCACTCTCTAATCTGGCGAGGTAGAGTTCCATAGGGTTGGGGCCATATATGCAAAAAGATCTCACCCCAAGGTCTTCACGGACCCTGGGAACCTCTAGCAATCCCTTGTCAGTAGAACGGAGGGCAGAGGGGGCGGTTGGGATGCAGGACATCTTGCAACTACACAGTCCCTGTTCCTGTAGGGCCTTTTAGGTCAGCAAACTGACCTTGAAGGTGATCCTCCACTGCACTGGCAGCCAGTGCAGTTCGAGAGCACAGGCGTAACATGGCTAGATCAAGATAAGCCGTCAACAGCCTGGCTGCCATGTTCTGCATCAGCTGCAGGCGGTGGATGTCCTCCTGGAAGCCCTAGGTAGAGAGCATTGCCGTAGTCAAGGCAGGAGGTCACAAAGGCATGGACTACGGTAGGAAGGTCATCAGGCAGAACAAGGTGTTTTATCTGGGTGATTTTCCTCAGATGGTAAATGAGGCCTTGACAACAGCTGACACCTGTGATTTAAGCGTCAGCTCGCCATCAAAAATAACGTCCAGATTCCGCATTCCGTTCGGGAGGACCTCAGCTGTCTGCCCAGAACAAGCCAGAGGGCTGAGTGGCCAAGGGCCTCTACCTGACGACACAGGGTCCACAACCAACACATCAGTCTTATCCGGGTTCAACCTCAACCAGTTAGCACTCATCCAGTCTTGAATCTCGCGAGGCAGTTTTAAAGACCATGACAGCATCATCCTGCTCAGGCAGAAAGGACAGGTATAGCTGAGTATCATCTGCATAGCAGTGAAAATTCAGTCAATACCACTGTATAATGTCTCCCAACGGCAGTATACACCCAACAGTCTTCATGATATCAATGATTGCCAGCGGTCAAAGTCAGACCAGACAAACTGGTCACTAGCAACCTCCCACCATCCACAGCATCACTCACTGGAGTATACAGAATGGATCTCCGACCCGATGGTGGCAACCTTATCTGCAAAGAATTGAGCAAACTCCTCACACTTAAGCTGTGAAAAGGCTCTCCGATTCTGAAGGCTGGTTGTATTGCACAACCTGTCAACAGTATGGAAGAGTAGGGCTGGTGATTCCTTGCAGTGACAATCTCCCTGGACAGAAACTCTGCCTTATTCCGGAGGCGGCGATTGATAGTCCCTGTAATGGGCCATCAATCTAAGTTTGTCAACCTCAGGCTGGATTCCGTCAGCAATGTTCCAGCCTCGCCCAGCTCACCTTAACTCCTTCAAGGTCCCATTAAACCAAGGAGACCAAGGACAAAGACTGAGTGGACGAACTCAGACAGGAGCAATGGAGTCTAGGGCCCCGATACTGCACTATTATAGTGCAGCAGCAGGTCACCTGGCTCCATGCATCCTGTTGGCCTCCTCAATAGGTCCAGTATAGAGGTCCAGTATAGCACTCCGGCGTTATCAATGGGTAATCCTTACAACTGGGTTCTAAGAGCAGTACTCAGACAAAAAACGGAGCAGGAAGAATGTTATCCCATCACGCCTGATGCTTTAGAATTACTTGTGAACTGCTGCCTGCAACACTCAGTGACCAAACGCTGCGTCAGCAGAACTCTGAACATCCAATTCATGATGTTTCATGAATGTGTGGACTGAGGTACATGTAGCTGCCTTGCAAAGTTCTGAAACTGTGGCCATGCCCTCTCTGCCCAGGAAGTTGCCAGGGCCCTGGTGGAATGGGCCTTGATCAGTGCCGGAGGCCTCTTCTTTTGCACAGAGACCTTAGCAACACAGGCCCATACCCACCTAGCTAGGTTGGGTTTAGAGGTCTTTGTCGTTGCTTGACTGACCCAAAGGCACACACTATCTGACTTACGAAATTCAGACGTACATTTAAGATAGATCCTTACTGCCCACTTTAGGTCCAGTTTATGCAACTCCTACTGCTTGGGGTGAGAAGGACACGGACAGAAGGATGGAAGGCAAATTTCTTGGTTCACATGAAAAGCTGTGGGCACTTTAGGAATGAAAGACAGAACAGTCCTAAGTATCACCTTGCCCTTATGCATGATAAGGTAAGGCTCCTTATGAGACAAGGCCTGGAGCTCACCCACTCTCCTGGTTGAACACATGGCCACCTAAAACAGACCTTCTAGGACAACACATCCAGTAGCACGGGTGACAACGATTCGAAAGGCTCAATACAGACAGCACTGATAACCAAGTTAAGATCCCACAGGGGAACAGGGACCGAAACAGTGGTCGGCTCCTGCCAACTGCATGCAGAAAACGAACAACTTCTCTATTTGTTCACAGGAGAAACCAAAGAAGCTCTGAGTGGAAACCTAACCTCTCAGCGTGCTCAATGCAAGACCCCATCTATGCTATCCTGAAGAAACTCCAGGATTTGAGCAATGGAGGCTTTCAAAGGTTTAATTCCTTTCTCTCTGGCTCAAGAAGAAAAAATGGTCCAGACTCGGGTGTAAACAGCCAAAGTAGAGGTTCTTCTTGCCGTCATCAAGGTCTCAACAATCCTTGGGAAAAATCTAATTTTAAGAGTCTCCTCCTTTCAGGATCCAGGCTATGAGTTACATTGCGCCTGGATTCAGGTGGAGAATGGGCCCTGCAGCAGGAGGTCCCTTCATACTGGAAGGTGGAAGGGAGCTTGCTGGTCTAGGTTCACTAGATCTGAGAACCACAGTCTTCTTGGCCACTTCGGGGCTATCAGAAGAAAGTTTCCGCTTGAGTGTCTTATTTTTCTTAAGACTTTCTGTAGGACAGGCATTGAGGGAAAAGTATACTCTCTGGGAAGGACCACACACAGTCAGGCGTCCACTGCCTCTGCGTGAGGACACCAATATCGACTGAAAAACCTGTGGGTCTGAGCATTGTGGCTTGAAGCAAACAGATCTATCTGTGGTTGCCCAAACTGATTGCTTAGTAGTGAGAACACCTCCAGGTTCAACTGCCACTCTCCGGGTGAACATCTTCACAACTAGCCAGTCCACCTGAGCGTTCAATTCCTCGCCAGATGTACTGCCGACAAAGAAAGAAAGATTCTCCTCTGCCCAGCTCAGTAGGTTGGAGGCCTCCCAAAGCATTGCTCTTCTTTTGTGCCTCCTTGATTGTTTATATGTGAAACATATGAAGAAACGCCATCAGATACAGGCCTTAAGGTCTATCGAGTCTGCTTGATTGTGCAGCTATCAGCTTTTACTCTGTATGCCACTGTGACAGCACTGTCCAACCGCACCTTTAATGCAGTGTTCCTCAGTCTGGACTTGAAATAATGCAGAGTTAAGTGAACGCCCGCATCTCCAGGACATTTCTGTGGAGATGCTGTTCTTGTAGTGACCAAATCCCTGAGTGGGAAGTTGGTCTAGGACTGCCCCACCTGTGCAGGCTTGTATCTGTTGTGAGAATCACCTCCGGCGGCAGTTCCAATGTAACCCCTTGTTGAGATTCTGCACATTCAGCCACCAACTCAGGAAGTGACAGGTTGAGGGTGAGGAGGATCCGGCTTGCTAGACCTCAGATGACGGGTCCCAGGACATCAGCAGCCTCGTCTGACGGGACCCATGTGGAATCGGGTCCAAGGAACTAAGTCTGTTGCTGCCGCCATGAGGCCTAGAATCTGCAGCAGAGTGTGGGCCGATGCTGAAGACTGATTCCTAAGCCACTGTATCCCCAACAGCAACATCTCCTCTTGGGAGGGTGATAGGAACACCTCCCTACTTTCATGTCGAAGATCGCCCCAAGTGCTCCAAGGACTGCGATGGCTCTAAGGAGCTCTTCTCCCAGTTCAACATCCAGCAATGTGATTCCAGGATCTCCATAGTCCTGGACACCGATATCTTTTCAAGAAGCATCATCGGTGCTCGAATGAACAGGTCGTCCAGATAAGGGCAGACATGAAGACCCTCCTGTTGTAGTTGAGCCACCAGACAAATCAATACCTTCGAGAAAACTCGGGGACTGTTGCAAGGCCAAACGGTAGAGCCCTGTACTGGAAATGCTGGCCCAGAATTGAGATCCTGTTGTACCTCTGGTGGGACTGATGGATGGGGATTTGAAGGTAGGCATCTGTTAGATCTATTTAGGCTAAGCAATCCCCGGTTGAACAACCTGGATTAGCATCCTCAGAGACTCAATTTTGAACATCTTGTGGTGCACAAACTTGTTCAAATGCTTCAGATTCAAAATGTGCCTGAATTCCATGACTTCTTGGGAACTACTAAGTAGAGGTGTAGAACCCTTGACCCTGCTCATCTGGGGAACCGGAACTATGGCCCTAATTTGAAAGAGATGGGTCAGAGTGTCTGACACCACTTGGCTTTGCCACTTGCTTGAAACCGAACGGCAGAAAATGTCCCCTTGAGGGAACCGTTGAGAATTCTATGGCATAGCCTAGGTGAAGGATTTCCAGAACCCAGGTGTCTGACATTGTTTGGGCCCATTTTGCAAGACATTCCTGTAGTCTTCCACCAAGAGGAAGGGGGCAGGGATGGGCCCGTGTACCAGCACTGTGAGGTATCAGGCCTTTGTGCTGGTCCTCCTCCTGCGGCACCGGGAAAGGAGCCTCTGCTGCCGTATCCTCTATTGCCTGAATAGGTACCTCTGTTCCTTTGGGTACCAAGTTCCAAAAGGACAAACCCTCCCCATGACTGTCTGCGCGACCATCGCCCTGGCCTCGCTTGAGGAGCTGTGGTGTTGAGTTGCTGTTTTGACACTGGGAGGTGGCCCTTCTTATCCTGCACATCCTACAAGATAGACTCCAGACCAAAACAAACAATACACTTCCTTCAAAGGAAGACTAAACAGTTTCCTCTTTGAAGACTGATCAACAGACCAATGCCTGAGCCACAGACTCGTGGGCAGCATAGTGTGATGGATTGAGTGGGCTGATAAGCGTAAACTGTCCACTGTGGAATCCCCAAGGAAGAAGGATGCAATGACCACCAACGAAAATACTCGCACCCTCCGAATCAGGAGGGATGCAGTCAGTCAGCGTAGTGATCCAGAGGTTCAAGACTCTGGAAACAATAAATGAAGACTAGGAGGTATGAATGTTTATGCCTGAAGTGGTGAAAGCCCTCCTGCATGAGGTATCCGCCGCTTGTCATGTGAATCTGATAGTGCCAAGCCCCCCTCTACTGGAATGGTAGCATGTTTTATAGAATTATAAACAGCCTTGTCTGCGGGGGCCCATGCAAGACTGTTCCCCTAAAAAGGATAATTCCTAGTTCTTGGTTTTGGGAGATTTCTTCTCTCATCCACACCTGCCCATTCCTGTTCAATAATTTGGTCACGGGGAGAAAACTTGGGAAACATTTTGGAGCAGAGGAGGATGCTGACAAAACTGGATCAACCTCCAGTGTCTCCATGAACTGCTCCTCCTTGAGCTACAAAGATCTACATGCCTCAGCTATCAAAAAGGACAAGGACCTGTTATCAAAGAGGGGTGAACTGGTATCTTGGTCTTGGGGTCCGTCCACTCTCCTTCCTCTACCTCCTCCTCAGAGGGTACATTCTCCCTCGTCTGGAAGCAATTTTTAAGGTCAGGTGTTTCCCAAGATCCCGTAATCATAATCCTGGCCATCCAATGGGTCAGGGTTGGGATCTGCCTGCATATCTGATTCTGTAGCCTGCTCCTGCTGCATCACACCTGGACGTCCTGTGGGCCCCCGACCTGAGGGGCCCAGGTTGGATTGGGTGTATCAGCTGAGATGTCCTGTGGGACATCAGGGCTCAAAAGCTCACCGAGGAGCAACCAGAGATTTTTACGCGAATTATGTTTTGTCACTGCCAGCGACAGACCAGATGCCCCCAAGCTCAGAGGATCAGCTGAGGGAACTGTGAGAGAAATATTATGCTGGGAAACACAATGAGGACAATATGTACCCATGGAGAGGACCTCATCACCCTTCTGCAGGTCTTACATCATTCATAATGTATGGTCTCCTGAAAACCATGGTGCTAAAACAGAAAAGGACTGTAACAGAAAATACAGGTTACTCACGGTAACAGGAGTTCTAGGAATGGTATATGTTGTTCATCCACACTTCATGGCAGGTTCCTTGCCACTTTAAATCTGGCCGGAAGGTCTTCAAGCTGGCTCCTCCCACCCACCGGGTGGTAAAACTCTCGGCTCAGCCATGACACCAGATCTAGCCTGCTGGAAGCCAGGTTGTGCGTCGGGCCGGGAGGTCGGGGTTGGATGAACAACATATACCATTCCTAGAACTCCTGTTACAGGTGAGTAACCTGTATTTCTAGGACATGGATATGTTGTTCAATCCACACTTCTGGCAGACCTAGCAGTTCTCTGGGAGGAGGAAGGCAAGGCGCACACCCCTACTTAGGAAACAAGGACTGGAGCACCGAGGTCCCAAACCAGCATCCCGGTGTGACTCAAGGTCGATGTGGTAATGGGTAATGAAGGTGTGTGCTGACTTCCAGGTAGCAGCCCTGCAGATTTCCTGGATAAGGACATCCCCTGGAAGCAGCCACGGCAGCGGTATGCGGGTAGAATGAACTCTTATCCCTCTGGGAGGCTCCATGCCCGCAACCTATAGCAGAGATCTATGCAGGAGGTGACCCACCTGCCTATCGTCCGCTTGGCTGCAGGTCTGCTAGGTGTGGCTTCAGCATGGTGACAAACAGCTGGCGAACCTCTCCCTAACTTCGGCCGGGCCTGCCTTGTAATAAGAGAGCGCCTTCTAGGGTCCAGAGTATGGAGCCTATATTCGGCCTTTCGAGGTGTGATTGGGGTAGAACACCGCAGAGTCAACAGCTGATTAAGGTGAAACTCTGACACCACCTTCGGAAGGAATTTGTGTGGGGGCTCAGGACAACCTTGTCCCTGTGGAAGACCAGATAAGGAGACTCGATGGGCGCCTGGAGTTCTCCCATCCTTCTGGCTGGCGTGATAGCCACCAAGAAGGCGGTCTTCCACGACAGGTGAGAGATGTCACACCTGTGCATCAGTTCGAATGGCTCGCCCATGAGCTTAGCCAATACCAGCAGTAGATCCCATGGAGGTGGAGGTCTCACACCAGAGGGGATATGTGATCAAGGCCTTTGAAAAAGCCCGACCACCTTCCCTGCGCTTCCCGATTGCTTTCGGTAGCAGGTAAGCAGAGATGGCTGCCAGGTGCACACCTTAAGGGTCGTCAACAAGCCCTTGCTGAGAAAGGGACCATAGGTAGTCCAGAATGTTGGCCAAGGAGCAGGAGGAAGGGCCCAACCCTTATCCTGACACCAAATGGAGAATCTCTTCCATTTGAAGGCATAGCATTTTCTGGTCGACTCTACGGGATGCCTCAACAACGTTGAGGACCTCGCCGGAAAGACCCAAGGCCTGGAACTCTAGCTGCTCAGGAACCAGGCCGTCCAGGTGCAGGGATTGAAGGTCCGGTGGAGTACCTTCCCTGGTTGACTGAGATCAGGTCCGAGCGGACTGGAAGCCGCCTCGGAGCCTGGAGCTGAGGCTGAGGAGATCTGGATACCAGAACTGGCGGGCCAGTCTGGGACTACCAGAATCACCTGCCTTGTCCCCTTGCCTTGAGAAGCACCTTGTGGATCAAGGGAAATGGGGAAAGGCGTAGAAGAGGCCCAGGGTCCACGGCTCGAGAAGGCATCCCTGTAGTGAGCCCTGCTGAGGGGGCGGCCATGAAACAGCCACAGCTTCAGATTCTCCCTGGAGGCAAACAGGTCCACCTGAGGCGTGCCCCAGTGGGAGAACAAATCATGTACTACCTCTGGCAGGAGAGACCACTGTGAGATGCAGCACCTATCCGGCTTAGGGTATCGGCCAGAGTGTTGGAGGCTGCCACATGGATGGCTAGGAGATCCGCCTCCAGTCTGCTCATGAGGGACCAAGTGCGAGAGAGCTTCCTTGCAAAGGGCAAGGAGTGTGTCCAGCCCTGGCGGTTTAGGTATTACATGGTGGTGGTATTGTCCGTCTGGACCTGGACCACTTGACCCTGTACAAGCGGAGCGAAGGTGGTGAGGGCTAGTCAGACCGCTCAAGCTCCAGCAGGTTGATGTGGCATCGAGACTCCTGAGGGGACCAGAGGCCATGCACTCTGTGCTCCCCAGATGGGCACCCCAACCCATCAGAGAGGCATCGGTCGTTAGAATGACTGTCGGCTGGCGGACAAATGGGATGCCCTCCTGCAGATGAGCTGGAGCGATCCACCACTGGAGAGCATTCCACATCTCCTGGGTCACCGCCACAGGCTGGTCCAGAGGACCGGAGTGATGTGACCATTGGCAGGCCAGCCCCACTGAAGGGGACGATGTGCCAGCGGGCCCAATGGACCACGCTGGTGCAGGTCGCTATGAGGCCCAGGAGGCACAGGAAGTCCCGGAAGGCGCAATTGCCCAACCAGAAATGACTGGGCAAAGGAGGAGAGAACTCAGCCCTGTCCGCCGGAGCCGTGCTCTGGCTCAAGAGAGTCGAGCTCTGCCGCAAGGAATTGAATCATCTGTGTTGGCATGAGTTCCATTTGGCCTCATTGATGAGGAGGCCAATCTGTGAGCAGACCTGGAGGGCTAGATCCTGGACCGCTCCACCTCCAGCTTGGAGGGGCTGCAATCAGCCAGTTGTCCAGGTATGCTGTCACCACTGCCATGCATTCTGTGAAGACCCTGGGAGCTGGAGAAAGGCCCAAGGGCATGGCCCGAACTCGTAAAGGGACCCCTCCGCCTGAAGTGAAGGAATTGCTGGTGCGGACGGATGGATTGGGACATGAAAGAACGCGGTCCTGGAGGTCCAGAGAACAGAACCACATGCCTCGTTCCAAAGATGGAATGATCTGTGCCAGAGTGACCATCGTGAAGGTTCGAGATCTTAGGAACTTGTTTAGGTCGTGTAGGTCTAGAAGGGGCACCAGCCCCCGTCCGTTTGGGACCAGAAAATACCTGGACACAAACCCTGGGTCTGGTGGAGGATCCGCTACCTCCTTGATAACCTCTTTCTGGAGGAGCAGAGCAATGTCGGCTCAATGAGCCAACAGAGAGGCTGCGGACGACATAGCCCCGTGGGGTGACAGACCGATAGGGTGGGGCCTGCTCGATTTCCAGAGGCAGACCTTTCCCTACTACTTCAACACCCAGTGGTCCGCGGTGATAGTGGACCAGGCAGAAAGGAAGTGGCGGAGCCGTCCTCCACGGGGAACCGGGGAGTGACAAGGCTGGGGCGACACCCCTCAACCCATCACTGGACAGGCTTGGAGGAAGGACCGCCAAGGGACCTCCTGGGCCTTTTTCCTCCGGCTTCCTGCTGGAGGAAGCTGCAGGCTTGGCTTTGGGTGCCAAGTGCGTGCCTGCTGGCCCTGATGCTGGTGTTGCTGGGCGGATGTGCACTGAGGGCAGAAGGCCAAGGGCTTGCGCTGCTGCTGGCAGCCTTTGTCCTTCTGGGCAGCGTGACCCGAGTCCAAGGTGGCATTGGACTCTCGATCCTCTGCAAGTGACCCTTCACCACAGGACCGAACAAGTCGGTACCCAGGAAGGGAACGTCTGCCAGCTTGTGCTGGGTATCTGCCGTGAAGGTGGAGATCCGCAGCCAAGCTCTGCAGCGCATGGCCACTGCGCCACTACTGACTGGGCACAGGAGTCTCCAATGTCGAGAGCAGTTTGAGCTGTTGCTTTGCCACCGCCTTCCCTGATCCCACACCTGCTTGACCGTAGTCTGGAGGTCAGCCGGAGATGAGGAATCACCTCATCCAGGGAGCCCAAAGGCGTGGGAAACTGTGCCATCGCAATGCGGCCGAACTGGCCTGGCGAAGGCCTAAGGAGGATGCAGCGTAAACTTTACGCCTGGGTAGTCCAGTTTCTTGGACTCTTTATCCGATGGCTTGTCCACGTCCCGCGTTCGGAGCACGGGAAAACACTGTCGATCACCAACCCTCTGCAGAGGGGTGCTCGAAATCCAGAGTGAGCCGTGGAGGAGGCATACTTCCTGGCTATCCTGGCCGAGGGAGCTGGACAAGGAGCCGCCACTGCCATAACTCCAGGGCTGGGACAACAATGGCTTCGGCCACAGGAAAGGCCTCCGTAGGAGAATCCCTCAGTCCAGTATCTCCATAAGGGATACTTGGCCCACTTGACAGGGTTCGAGCTTCAACCCAATAGATTCTGAGATGAGCCAAAGTAATCCCATGAAAGAGGATGGGCTCTTGTCCACTGACTGTCCCCAAAGGACTCCAGGTCAAGAGGCCTGGAGAACAGGAAGAGTCATCATCAGACTCCGAGGAGTCTGCAAACAGCTCGCGGGGCCTGAGCCACCCTCCACCTGCCAAGGCGATCGGAGTGAGGATGACCAACAACCGATGGGGCAACCCATGACCTGACCGAGAATCCTTGGTCAGGGCCCCAGTTTTGGTTGTGGAGGCGGGGCTTCCACCATGATGGGTGGCACAGCTGGTTTCGCCGAACAACCGCGCCGGCTTCAGCTCCGATAACCATGAGGGGTTGTTTCGCAGCTCAGGTGACAGCCACTTTATGGCGGGGAAGGCGACGGGTCGGCTTGTTCCCCGGTCAGAAGGAGCTGCTGCCACATCAAGTCCTCATAGCGTCGACGCAATTTGCGCTGAAGCTTTTCCTCCTCCGAGGAAGAAGACGAAGATGAGCAAGCGCTCGCTTTCCTCGGTGCGAGTCCAAGTCCGCCCGTGTCGGCGGGATCACCAGGACGAGAAGAGGTCCAAGACCGAGACCGCCGGTGTTTGAGGGTGGTCTGGGAGGGAGCAGGGAAACCTGCTCCTCCCTCGCTCGGGAACCTTAACCGGGACTCGCACAGGAGGCACAGGCAAGTCCCGGTTTCCACCGGGGAACTGGCGAAGAGGGTTGTCCAGCTTCTCGATGGGCAGCCCACTCTGGTCGAGACAAGTCTAGCATCGACGGGTGTCTCGCCAGCTGACCTGACGGGGACACCGTGAAGCCAGCTGCCTTTAGTCGCGAACTCCTCACCGAAGTCGAGTATCGACTGTCCGGAGGACCCTCCCCGCCTCCCACAACGCCAACGGTGGGGACTTACCCTTCGAGTCCTTCTTCTTGGACTGAGAGGAATGTCCCATGGACCCTCACCTTTTGTAGAGGGGACTGACAAAGCTCATAAAGAAGCCGTGTAGGAGGGCCAAGGAGGCGGGATAAATGCAGCGGCCGAGGAAGATGAAGATGCGGCCTGGGCTGCCTCCTCCTCGAGGCGATCATCTGCTCAGTTGCTCAGCCGAGCCCACCGCCGGACACCGCCCAACAGGCTCTTGACTTCTTCAATGGAGGAACACACGCTCTCTCATGGTGCTCAAGTTGAGTCTGGCAGCACGGTCTTCGAGGACACTGACCGAGAAGGACTTGCACAATTCACAGGCTGCTGGATCGTGATCGAGTCCAAGGCAATAGACGATGTGAAGTGCGGATGGGTCTGAGACATTTTCTGCCCACATGGGCACCGCCGAAAATCAGGAGTCGACTTATCCATCACAGCCTTGAAGGAAGAAACAGACCGAGTCTAGAAATTTAGAATAAGTTTGGTTTAACCGATGAGTTTGGATCCAGGCCTAAAGCGCAGCTAAGGAGGAACCTGAGCTTCCAACCGGTAAGGAAGATCTGGAGTCATGAAGAGCAGAGTTTTACCACCCAGGTGGGTGGAAGAGCCAGCTTGAAGACCTTCGGCAAGATTTAAAGCGGCAAGGAACCTGTCATGAAGTGTGGATTGAACAACATATCCATGTCCCTAGAACCTTGATTTTAAACTTTCTTTAGATAGTTGCTCCACAACTGAAAACTGTGACCAATTTTTAGCTGAATTGTTAAAAATCACAAACTGCCAGCCAACTGTGAAAACCTTCCAGCAGCTTGAAAAGCAGTAACTGAGTGTGTGTTCGCCATCTAGACTCGTAGGGGCATGGTGCATAAATGCTGCATTTCTGCCTACTGGTGGAACTGAAATGATGAAGAAGTGTTACTAATTTAATGGCGGCCACACAACTGGTAAAAACTGAGGTAAAAAGTGGGAAAATACAAAACACTCACAAGTTGACAAACACAAAAAAATTTGGGGGGCAGAAAACACAAAAATACAGACCCCCAAAAAAATGCTCAAGCTGGAGGGCAAGAACTGGCGCTAAAGGTGAGTGACCCTCAGACCCCTACACTCCCAAGAAACAAATCTGTCATACCTGAGGTACCTTTTTCTGTTTTTAAAGGACTGTAACAGGAGACCACAGAAAAACACCCTAGCACGACAGAAGTGGCTCCCAGTCCACACAGGGAGTGAGGAAAAACGGCAGGTTATTCAATTTTAAAGTCGCAGCTTAACAGGCACGATTTAAATTTAGGATGCTTTCTGAAACAGGTAGCCCCAACCTACAGAACAGAATTGCAGCCCCAACTGAAGTTTGAATCTTGAAATCTGAATTTCTTCAGAGAAGAAAGTAGCTCTTGTCTCTTCTGAATGGCACAGCACAACTGGGGAGTTGCCCTAGTGCATGGAATCCTCAGGTACCCAACATTCTAAATCTTGGGCTGTGCCCTTCCACTGGTAAGGGTGCACTATACCCAGTTGTAAGGATTACCCATTGACAATGTGGGCCTACAGAATAAAAAATTACTCACCTTAGTAATGTTTCTTCTAATGGAGTCTTGCTGTATTCTGACATATGCAGTTAGGTCCTGCCTTTCAACTGCCCGGAGAACAAAGAGTTAACTTTTCTATGCCTTGCATAGAATGTTCATCACGAGCTCAGTTGAAGCCCTGTTTGCTGTTATTTAAACTGCAACTGTCAGATCTTCTGAGCAAAGACTCACTAGGTGTTCTGTGGAAACTGTAAAATTCTTACTAGCCAACTGGCAATATGTAAAATGTTTTTGGTTTCAAAGGAAGACTCAAGTCAGGAAACCCAAAAACAAACACATCCAAACACAACATCCCACCCAAACGAAAAGAGGGTGTAAAAAGGACACCCCTAGGGTGCCAACACTGCTCCTGCCCATCCACATCCCAAAAAACTAGGTTCTGAGAGTGGAGGGGGGGGTCAGAATACAGCAGACTCCATTAGAAGAAACAACATTACTAAGGTGAGTAATTTTTCTTCAAACAACATGAAGTCTTGCTGTATTCTGACACATGCAGACTACTAAGCAGTACCTCCATGGAGGAGGGACAGAACCTACTTTGGGAACAGGCTCTGAAGTACTGTTGTGTTAAACTGAGCATCACTCCCAGCCTGGATATCCAGAGAGTAATGCTTGGTGAAAGTATGGACTGTTTTCCAGGTGGCTGCTTGACAAATTTCTAAGAGAGGAATATCCTGGCAGCAGCCAGGAAGCAGCTGTACCTCTTGTGGAATGAGCCTCAGGCCTGAGGGTGAGTTCTACCCAGTTTTTCATAGCAGAATTGTACACAAGAAACAACTCCACCTGGCAATAGATCTCTTAGTGGCAGGTTTGCCTTACCAACTTCTCCATAAGTGAGGAACAACTGAGGGATTCAAACCTGTGACCCTTGGTACGCTCTATGTAGTAGCTAAGGGCTCTTTAACATCCAAGTTGTGTAGCCTCCTCTCTCCGAGGAGGAATGGTCAGTGAAGAAAACAGGAGAGATACAGACTGGTTGAGGTGGAAATCTGAAACCACTTTAGGTAAGAACTTTCTGTTAGTTCTAAGGACCACTTTATCTCTGTGAAAAGAGATGAAATCAGATTCCACTGACATGGCCTGCAATTCACTGATACGTCTGGCAGAAGTAATGGCTACCAAAACACAGTTTTCCAAGTCAAGTACTTAAGCTCTGCTGAGGACAAAGGCTCAAAGGGGGTTGCATAAGCTGAGCAATGCAAACATTAAGGTCCCAAGCAGGAGCAGGATCCCTAAAGGGGGATTGGTGTGAAGCAATCCTTTGAAAAACTTACAGAATACAGGATGGGATGACAGAGAGGAAGACTTGCCTACTGACAGGAAAGCAGAAACAGCTGCCAAGTGTACTTTGAGGTAGCTGGTCTGAGGCCCTAGGCCATTAAGATGGACCATATAATCCAGAACCGTAGGCAATTCAGCAGAGTCTGGAGAAATATTCTTCTTAGAACACCAAATGCTGAATCTTTTCCATTTGGAGTTGTAAGTCTTCCTGGTGGAAGGCTTTAGAAGCCTTAAGGATATACAGAACCCCTTGGGAAAGATGCAGATCTGTAAACTCTTAACTCTTCAAGAGCCAAGCCTTGAGATTGAGAGACTGAAGATTCAGGTACCAAATCCTCCCTGAGAGGATGTTAACAGGTTGTAATTCCTGGGAAGAAACAGGGAAGGTGGACTGTTAGGGACAACAACAAGGAATACCATGGCTGTCTGGCCCAGTCTGGAGCAATCAGAATCACCTTGCATGGTTTGTGACCTTATCTTGACTAACACCCTGAACAGGAGAGGGAAGGGGAAGCATACAGAAATTTCCTTCCCAGTTCAGAATCAGAGCATCCAGGGGACTGAGCCCAAGACTGGGGTCTGCAACAAAAGAGAGGAAGTTGGTGATTGTCTGGGGCTGCAAAATATCTATCTCTGCAGTGCCCCATCTCGAAAAATCACTTTCAAAACCAGAGGATCCAGGGCCCATCTGTGATGGCCCTGGGATATTCTGCTCAGTGCACTGCTAGGACATTGTCCTTCCTAGGAGGTGAACTTCTATCAGAGAGGTTTGCAGGGAATAGGCCAGGACCACAACTTCATTGCTTCTGTGCACAAGGCCATAGACCAGTGCCTCCTTGCTTGTTGATGTACCACATGGTGGTGGTGTTGTCTGTTCTGACCTGAACCACCTTGTTCTGTACAGATTTGGAAAAGCTTGCAGTGCCAGAAACACTGCTCTGAGTTCCAAGAGATTGATGTGAAGCAGAGATTCCTGAGGTGACCACAGTCCTTGGTGGTAAGATTCCCCAAATGGGCTCCCCAGCCCAGCAGGGAAGCATCTGTGGTGAGTATCAGTGAATGAGACTGAGTGACAAATGGAACCCGTTGTCTCAAATTGTCCTGATCCTGCCACCATTGCAAGGCTTGGATCAGGGTTCGAGTTACTGGGATTAGTTTGGTAAGGAATCCTTTCTTTGGGACCAAAAGGCTCTTAAGTGGAACTGAATGTCCCTCATTTGGAATCTTGCCCTGGACCACTGTGGAAGCTGCCATGTGGCCCAGTAGCTGAAGGAAATGCCTTGCTGGTCGAGACACCTGAAGGGTAAATTAAGAGGCCAGTTCCATAAGGTTCCTTGCCCTTTCCAGGGAAGGAAGGCTCTTGCCTTACTGTATCCAGTTCTGCACCTATGAAGGTGAGGAGCTGTACTGGTTCGAGAACTGACTTTGGAAGGTTGAGAAGGAATCCTAAGGAAGTGAGCACTTGCTGGGTCACTTGCAGATGTGACTTGACTTGGTCTGGAGACTGACCTACTATGAGCCAGTTGTCCAAGTATGGGAAGATGGAGATCTTTTGTCATCTTAGGAAGGCAACAACTACTGCCAGGCACTTTGTGAAAACCCTTGGGGCTGATGTTAGGCCAAAGGGAATTGCTCTGAATTGATAATGGCCTGAGGGCAACTTGAACCTGAAGTACTTTCTGTGGGAGCACCTGATGGAAATGTGAAATAGCCATCTTTGAGGTCCAGGGAGGCTAGCCAGTCCCCTGGCCTTAGAGGAAGGATAATTCCCAGAGTCACCATTTTGAACTTTGGCTTTAAAAGATGTTTGTTCAGATATCTTAGGTCCAGGATGGTCGCCACTCTCCTGTCTTTTGGGGGTTAGGAAGTACCTGGAGTACAATCCTTTGCCCTGTGTAGGGTGGGAAGAAAAATTACTCACCTTAGTAATGTTGTTTCTTCTAATGGAGTCTTGTATTCTGACAATAGCAGTGAGTCCCAACCTTCAAACTGCCCCAGAGATGAAAGAGTTAACTTTCCATGCCAGACATGGAACGCTGAGCTCGAGCTCTGTCTGTTGCTGTTTAAACTCAAACCGTCAGATCTTTACGAGCTAAACTCACTAAGGTCCTGTGTGGAAGCTGTAAACCCACACTAGCCAACTGGCTACTAAATATAAAACACATTTTTTGGTCCCAAACAAAGACTCAAGTCAGGAGACCTAAAAATGAAAACATAACACCCACTCACCCCAAGAAAAAGGGGTGAAAACAACAAGGTGGGCACCTACTGAGTGCCAACACTGCACTGCCCACCCACATCCCAAAACAGAGGTTCTGAGAGGGGCAGGTTGGGTAGGTCAGAATACAGCAAGACTCCATTAGAAGAAACAACATTACTAAGGTGAGTAATTTTTTTCAAACAACATGAAGTCTTGCTGTATTCTGACAGAGCAGACTACAAAGCAGTACCTCCATGGAGGAGGGACAGAACCTACTTGAATGGACTCTGAAGCACAGCTGTAAAAACCGAGCATCACTCCTAGCCTGGATATCCAGGGAGTAATGCTTGGTAAAAGTGTGAACTGTTTTCCAGGTAGCTGCTTGACATATCTCTAGAATAGGATGTCCCTGGCAGCAGCCAGGAAGCAGCTGTACCTCTGGTAGAGTGAGCCTCAGGCCTGAGGGGGAACCTACCCAGTTTTTCATAACAAAATTGGATACAAGAGACAATCCACCTGGCAATGGATCTTTTAGTGGCAGTGTTCCTTTACCAACCTCGTCATAAGTGAGGAACAGTTGGAGAGTCAAACCTGTGACCCTTGAGTACGCTCTATATAGTAGCTAGGGCTCTTTTCACATCTAAACTGTGCAGCCTCCTCTCTCGCCAGAGGAGGAATGGTCAGTGAAGTACACAGGAAGAGACATAGATTGATTAAGGTGGAAATCTGAAACCACCTTAGGCAAGAACTTCCTGTTAGTCCTGAGGACCACCTTATCTCTATGAATGGAGATAAAACCAGGCTCCACTGACAGAGCTTGTAATTCACTTATGTGTCTGGCAGAAGTGATGGCTACCAAAACAGTTTTCCAAGTCAAGTACTTAAGCTCTGCTGAAGACAAAGGCTCAAAGGGGTTGCATAAGCTGAGCAATGAAAACATTAAGGTCCCAAGCAGGGAGGGTCCCTGAATGGAGGTTGGTGTGAAGCAATCCTTGAAAAACTTGGAGAATACAGGGTGAGCTGAAAGAGGAGAGGGCTTACCTGCTGAAATAAAGCAGAAACAGCTGCCAGGTGCACCTTCAGTGTAGCTGGTCTCAGCCCCAAGGTATTTAAATGGACCATATAATCAAGGACTGTGGGCAGATCAGCAGACTCTGGGGAAATATGCTTCCCAGAGCACCATATGGAAAATCTTTTCCATTTGGAATTATAAGTAGCCCTGGTGGAAGGTTTCCTAGAAGCCTTCAGAATATCCATCACACCTTGGGAGAGGTGTAAATCAAGCAAACTCTAACTCTTCAAGAGCCAGGCCTTGAGATTGAGAGATCTGAGATTCGGGTACCAAACCCTCCCTGAGCACAGGTTAACAGGTTGTAATTCCTGGGAAGACACAGGGAAGATGGACTGCTAAGGACAGTAGGCGTGGATACCAGGGCTGCCCAGCCCAGTCTGGAGCAATCAGGATCATCTTGCATGGTTGAGATCTGATTTTGACTAGCACTTTGAACAGGAGAGGGAAGGGGAAAAGCATACAGGAACTTCCCTTCCTCAATTGAGAACTAAGGCATCCAGGGGACTGAGCCCAACACTGGGGCCTGCAGCAAAAAGGGAAGTTGGTGATTGTCTGGGGCTGCAAAAGATCTATCTGAGGGTGCCCCATCTGGAAAATATCACCTCCAAGACCAGGGGACCCAGTGACCATTCGTGATGGCCCTGGGATATCCTGCTGAGAGCATCTGCCAGGACATTGTCCTTGCCTGGGAGGTGAACTGCCGTGGGAGGTGTTCAGGAGTAAGCCAGAGACCACAACTTCATTGCTTCTGTGCACAAGGCCGTAGACCGAGTGCCTCCTTGCTTGTTGATGTACCACATTGTGGTGGTGCTGTCTGTTCTGACCTGGATAACTCTGTTCTGAACAGATTCAGAAAAGGCTTGAAGTGCTAGAAATACTGCCCTGAGTTCCAACAGATTGATGTGAGCAGAGATTCCTGAGGATACCACAACCCCTGGGTGGTCAGGTCGCCCATGTGAGCCCCCACCCCAAGAGGAAGGCATCTGTAGTAAGGATTAAAGAGTGAGACTGAGTGACAAAGGAACCCTTGTCTCAGATTGTTCTGATCCTGCCACTACTGTAGGGCTTGGATTAGGGTTCGAGTTACTGGGATCAATTTGGTCAGAGTGTCCTTCCTTTGAGACCAGAAGGCTCTCAAATGGAACTGAATGTCCCTCATCTGAAATCTTGCTCCTGCACTACTGCTGTGGAAGCAGCCATGTGCCCCAGCAGCTGTAGAAAATGCCTTGCTGGTCTAGACACCTGCAGGGTGATTGAGAGGCCAGAGAGACAGGGTCCTTGCCCTGTCCAGGGAAGGAAAGCTCTGGCCTTTTTGTGTCCAGCTCTCGCCTATGAAGGTGAGGAGCTGGACAGGCTCTAGAACTGACTTTGAAAGATTCAGAAGGAAACCCAAAGAGGTGAGTAGTTGCTTGAGTTATCTGTAAGTGTAACTTGACTTGGTCTGGGGACTGGCCTACTATGAGCCAGTTGTCCAGGTAAGGGAAGATGGCAATCTTTGCCTTCTTAGAGAAGCAACTACCACTGCCAGGCATTTTGTGAATACCCTTGGAGCAGAGGTCAGACCAAAGGGCATTGCTCTGAACTGGTAATGGCCTGAGGGCAGCTCGAACCTGAGGTACTTTCGATGGGAGCTTTGATGAGAATATGAAGTAGGCATCCTTGAGGTCCAAAGACACTAGCCAGTCCCCTGGCCTCAGAGAGGGTAGAATAATTCCCAGAGCCACCATTTTGAATTTTGGTTTTAAAAGGTGCTTGTTTAAGTATCTGAGATCCAGGATGGGCTGCCATTCTCCTGTCTTTTTGGGGTAAGGAAGTACCTGGAGTACAACCCTTTGCCCTGGTGTAGGTGGAACCCTTTCCACAGCTCTGAGAGCTAGGAGGGAAGAGACCTCTGCCTCTAGGGCAAGTGTCTCTGAGGGATTTGCAGGTGGAAAGGATCTGGTTCTCATCTTTGGAAACTTTTGAAGCTGAGAACCAGTCCCTGGCTTACTACTTCCAGGACCCATTTGTCTGATGTCAGAGACTCCCAGTCCTGGACATAGTAAGCCAGCCTGCCACCTACAGGTAGTTGAGAATCGTCCCTGGCAACCCCATCAGGGTGCCTGTTTGGCAGGGGCTTTGAGCTGAGGGGTGGAAGCGGCCTGCTTGTACCCCGCCTGCCCTCCTCTAAAGAACCCCTCTGGGCATAAGCAGAAGAGGAGGCCTGAGTTTGGTAGAAAGGCCTATGGAAAGGCCTGCCCTGCCCGGGATGCTGCCTTTGAGGAGTAGCCTGCCTTTCCTTGGCCTGTGCACTCCTATAGGTGGTCCTATATTCGTCCATTTTTTCATGTAATTCCTCTGTCTGCTCCCCAAACAGAGAATTACCCACAACAAGGAAAATCCATAGCCTTAGTCTGGGTATCCTGTGACAGGCTAGTACATCTGGGCCAAGCCATTCTCCAGAGTGCCACAGATGTAGCCATGACTCTAGATGACACATCATTGGAGTCCACTGCAGCATGGAATTGCACCTTGGATGCCTCAATACCATCAGCAGCCACCTGCTCCAGCTCCTGGCAAGCTGGCCAGGGACCTGTTTTGCTAAAGCCATGAACAGTGTCCCATCTGGATTTTTGATACCTAGCAGTATAGGCCATATAATTGGCCTGTCTGAGTCCCAAGGATGCTGCCATGTACTGTTTCTTTGCCATGGCATCAATCCTCCTGGAGTCCTTGTCCGGGGTGTGAAGCCAAGGGAATATTCGCCTTATCACAGGCTGCAGCCTGCACTACCTCAACATGGCTGCATTGTTGTGTAGGGAACTCCATATCTGAGCCTGACAATGTATACCTCTTGTCCATTCTTTTATCCACAGGAGGTATAGTGTTAGGAGTCATTAAAATCTTAAATGTCTGTTTCCCAAAAGATTTGTGTAAGGAATAGACAGCCTCCTAGACTCTGGGATATCCATCATTTCTACATGTCAGGCTCCTTCCTGGTCATCCACAGCTTCTTCCATAGGAAGCTGGAGGGTTTCAGCCACTTTTTATAAAACATGAAATGGGAGGGGACTCAGAAAGCCTAGAGGAGACATCCTGAAGGTCTGTCTGGGGAGATGTCCGGGTCAATAGGCACATCCAGACTTTCAAAACCACATTCACTTGCCTCATTCTCCTCTTCCTCCTCCTCTGGTTCATAAAATTCCTCTAAATCATACTCTTGAACTGGTGGAACTGGCTGAACCAGCACCTGCTGGAAGGTGCTGGTCTGGTCGGAACCGGGAAAGCGACTGCACAATTTTGATCGCTTTAGCTATTTCTTCAGCAGTTGGAGAGAAAGTTTTGGCTCCACACCAGCTGACTTTTCTTTTCTAGTTCTCTTAGCAGGAACCGACTCTCAGAATCGGCTCTCCTTTTGCTGAAGAAGTCTCGCTGGTCAGGGGCATTCTTCTGGTTCGTTTGAACCGAACCGGCTGGCCATCCAGATCAGCGGACTTTTGGCCTCCCTTTCCTGAGCCTACCAACTCTCTTTCCAGGGTAGCTGCAGGAAAATTTTACAAATCTGGCAGTCTGCATTGAGGTGGTCAAACCCCAGACAATAAACACAGGTGTGGGGTCAGCCTTGGCAAAGACTTCCCACACACACTACAGTGTTGAAACCCAGTGGGCCCGGTTTTCTTTTGGGTTTCTCAGACATTGTGCCAGTCCTAACCAAACTTACCCTTTTAATGGCAATCCACCAAGACCTTAAGACCCTCCTGACCGTGTCACGGATGTGAAAAAACGTAATAAAATCCGTTTTTTAGAAACCGATAAGAACCGTAACCACACTCTAAAAGTACAAATTAAGATTTTTAACAGCTAGATTGGTTCAAACCGAGCCGATGAACCGTTTACAAGTTCCACACAGAAAAGAATAAAATATAACCTATCTAGTACTCACAAATACCACAGACAGAGACTGAACCCGACAGGTTCGCGGTTTAAATTCGATCGAAAACCGAAAACGGTGATTCTAACTGACAAATTAGACGAGCAGAAGGAGAAATCTCCGGGCGACTGTTCAGTGAGGCGAGTAAAGAATCTGACGGTTTGAGTTTAAACAGCAACAGACAGTCTCAACCGACCTCGAGCTCGGTGTTCCATGCCTGGCATGGAAAGTTAATCTTTTCATCTCTGGGGCAGTTCAAGGTTGGGACTCACTGCTATTGTCAGAATACAGCAACACTTCATGTTGTTTGAACTCCCTCTATAGCTCTGAGAGCTAGGAGAGAAGAAACCTCTGCTTCTAGGACAAGGGTCTCTGAGAGATTTTCAGGTGGAAAAGATCTGGCTCTCATCTTGGGAAGTTTTTGAAGCTGAGAACCAGTCCCTGGCTTACTACTTCCAGGACCCACTTGTCTGATGTAGAGACATCCAGTCCTGGACAAAGTAAGCCAGCCTGCCCCCTATTGGTATAGGAGAATCGAACTGGGCAGGCCCATCAGGGTGTCTGCTTGGCAGGGCTTTAGGCCTAGGGGTGGATGCAGGCCTGCTCATCCCCTTCTGCCTCTCCCCTAAAGAACCCCTCTGCGAAAAGGAAGACGAGGAGGCCTGAGCTTCATAAAAGGCCTTTGGAAAGGCCTGCCCCTGCCCTGGGCTGCGCCTTTGAGGAGCTACTTGCCTTTCTTTGGCCTGAGCACTCTGTAAGTGGTCCTGTACTCATCCATCTTTCTTCATGTATTCTCTGTCTGCTCCCCAAACAGAGAATTACCAATTACAGGAAAATCCATGGCCTTAGCCTGGGTATCCTGTGAGAGGCTAGTACATCTGAGTCAAGCCATCCTCAAGAGCCCAGATGTAGCCATGACTCTTGATGATACATCACTGGAGTCTACAGCAGCATGAAACTGTACTTTCGATGCCTCAATCCCATCTACAGCCACCTGCTCCTGCTCCTTGGCCAGCTGGAGGAAGCCTGTTTAGCCAGTGCCAGTACAGTGTCCCACCTGGACTTCTGGTACCTGGCTGATAGGCCATATAATTAGCCTGCCTGAGTCCCAAAGATGCTGCCATGTATTGTTTCTTTGCCATGGCATCAATCTTCCTGAGTCCTTATCTGGGGGTGTGATGCCAAGGGAATGTTTGCCTTATCACAGGCAGCAGCCTGCACAACCCAATATGGCTGCATTGCTGAAAAGGAACCCGTGTTCGAGCCTGAGAGACTGTACCTTAGTTCATTCGTCTGTCCACAGGAGGTACAGAATTAGGAGACTTAAGAATTTTTGTGTCTGTTTCCAAAGGATTTGTGAAGGGAATAGACAGTCTCCTGGACTCTGGGATGTCCATCATCTCAACATAATCAGGCTCTTTCTGATCCTCTACTGCTTCCTCCACAGGAAGCTGGAGGGTATCAGCCACTTTTTGTAGAACATGTAGTGTGAAGGGACTCATAAAGCCTAGGAGGAGAAACACCTGAAGGTCTGTCTGGGGAGATGTCCGGGTCAATAGGCACATCCAGACTTTCACCATCATCATAATCATCCTCATACTCTCCTCCTCCTCCGGTTCATAAAATTCTTCCAAAGTATAATCCGGAACCGGGTAACCGACTGAACGAGCCCCTGCCAGATGGTGCCGTTCGGTCAGAACCGAACTAAGCGATTGCACAATCCTAATCGCCTTGGCTATCTCATCGGCTGTCGGAGTATGGTATTTTGGGTCCAAACCAGTCGATTTGTCTTTTCTTTTTCTTTTGTCGGAACCGAGTCCTTGAATTGGCCTCTTTGCCCGAAGAAGTACGCCTTGGTCAGAAGGCACTCCTTGTGGTTCAGTCGAACCGAACTGGCTGGCCATCCGGTCAGCGGACTTCTCGGCCTCCCTTTCCTCAGTCTACCTAATCTCTTTTCCAGGGTAGATTTGGGAAAATTCTTGCAAATTTGGCAGTCTGAATCGAGGTGGTCAAACCCAGACAATAACATAGTGGTGGTGGGATCAGCCTTGGCAAAGACCTCCCACACACACTGCAGTGTTGAAACCCAGTGGGCCCGTTTTTTCTTGGGTTTCTCAGACATGGCCAATCCTAACCAACAACTTACCTTTTTTTGCAATCTGCCAGGCAAGACTCCAATCGGTTCCTGACCATGTCACGGGTCTTGAAAAACGTAATTAAATCCGGTTTTTAGAACCGATACGGACTGGTAACCACACTCTAAAGTAAAGCACAAGTTTTTACCTCAAATTGATCGGTTCAGCCGAACCGATCCACAGTTTAAGTTCCACACAGAAAACAGAACAAAAACCTATCTAGTACTCACGGTACTACAGACAGAGACTTGAAACGACTATGCTGAAACAGCAACTCGGTAGAAACCGACCGAAAACCAACACTTCAACCGACTTTTTGAACCGAGCAGCAGGAGAAATCTCCGAGCGACTGTTCAGTGAGTAGGAGTAAAGAATCTGACAGTTGCAATTTAAACAACAGCAGACAGGGGATTCAACCGAGCTCGTGATGAACATTCTATGCAAGGCATAGAAAAGTTAACTTTTTGTTCTCTGGGCAGTTGAAAGGCAGGACCTAACTGCATATGTCAGAATACAGCAAGACTTCATGTTGTTTGAAAGGGATGTTTTACTAAAAACACACACAATATGGGATAGCTTCAATAAATCAAGCTTCAGCCACAAAAGTAAGCACAGTACTACACAAGCTTGACTAACTAAAGCGAGCCAACTGTATTTTTGCACAGCTTAGGGGTGGGGTGGGTGGCTCTGTCAAATCTGTTGAACACTTAGCAAGGAGAGAAAGTTTCCATCACTTACCTCAGGCCCCAGGCTAGAATTACAGCCGACCTGCAGCCTACAACACAGACATCTTTTACATTCTACTAAATGACAAGTGGTCCCTATCCAGTTTCTTAAAGAGCAGGTTTTCACTTAAAACACATCCTTCCCCCCTCCCAATTCTGTAGCTTACCCTCCAGTTTAAAGATCCATATATGATGCAGCATTTATTTATTTCATATATTTCTAGTATGATCACTTATAAAAACCATGCACGGAGACCCAAGCCTGCATTCCTTACAAAGGTATGCCCCCATGCTAGCAGGTTATATGATGTCAGTCCAAGAATAGCGTGGGCACGCTTCATAGACTATAACAGGGCTGGTTTTGGCATTCCTTTTAAACACTTTTATGTGCCGGTTTTGAGAAAGAAAGCCACCGCTCAACTAACAACGCCTTGTTAGTTGAGCGGTGGTTTGCTTTTCTTCTCAAACCGCATATAAAAGGGTTTAAAATGAATGCCAAAACTGGCCCCATTACAGCCTATGAGGTGTGCCCCCACACTGTTCTAGGACTGACATCACATAACGTGCAAGCATGGGGGCGTGCCACTGGTAAGGAAGTACAGGCGCTTTGGCAGTGGGTCTCCGTGCTGGTTTTTACGAGTGATCATACTAGAAATATATGAAACAAATAAATGCTGCACATATACAGATCTTTAAACCGAGGGTAAGCTACAAAATTGGGGAAGGGGAGGATGTGTTTTAATGAAAACCTGCCTTCAAGGCAGGTATGAGAGTTTTGGCAGGTTCGTTAATTTGAAAGCTAAAGCTTTAAAGGAACTAGTTTTAAAATTTATGTGTGCTGCTTGTCACCAGGCAGCCAAAACCTACTCCAGTGTCACTTTATTTTCTGCTAAAAACAATAAAATGATGAAATGGGTGAGTATGTTCATGTCCTCAGGGTTCCAGTGCTGCTGGGAAAGTTAAGTTTAGATTGTATCACTTATCCCCTGGTGAGGTGTACATTACCACATGTGTTAATTATTTTCCATTGACAACATTGAGTGATACAGAAAGGTCTGTCAGCCCCTGCAGTTCTTGTGACAGGTTGGTACACTTAATCCAAGCCTATCTACAAGTGACTAGAGTTGCAGCAAAGTTTTACTCCACCAGAGGATTGCTGCAAAGCGGAAGAAATTGCATCCGTGGAGTTTTCAATGTTTTCCCTACCCTCAGCAACCTTGACTTCGCCCTAGAGTGTCAAGTTTTCCATGCAAATGGCAGAAATCTGCCTGCTAAGTGTGGAATTTATCCACAAATGGCAGAATTTAGCTCTCAGAATGGCAAATTCCACCATTCGTGGATGAAATTTGTATTTCCCGCAGAATTCCACCATTCGGGTGAAATTCCACAAATGGCAGAATTTAGTTCGCAAACAGCAAAACTCCGCCATTGGTGGGCAAAATTCTGCACTTTCCGGTAGAATTTCACCATTCGTGGTGAAATTCCGCACTACGTGGATAGAGCCACATTTTGCAAATTGTGCTAAGTTTCAGAAACTTCACCCATCTGTACAAGTGACCACTCCAGTAGCCATTTGCACTCTTTGCAAATCTCTAGCGACCTTGTCATTGGCATATACAGCCATTTGGATAGGTTGCTTAGAAGCATACAGTACATACTAGATGGTATAGATGAAGTTCTGCCTGACCTTAAAGATGTTTATCCACAAAGGGGCAGAAGGGCCAACCAGAGAGAATGCTGGTGTTAGGCAGTGTGCCCTAGAGTAGGTAGCTGGCCAAAATGCCAGAGAGGATAGAATAATAATAATAATAATAATAAAATGTTATTTTTATAGCGCCTTTAAAGTATCAAGGCACCTAACAGATTTAAAATCAGAACTCAAACATCAACAAACATAAATCATATAAAATCAACAGTAACATCATACCATCAATCAATCAGTCACTGAATGCCTGGTGCCATAAAAAGTTTTAAAGCTTGTAACTCCATCCACAGTTGTGCACTCCCGTAACCGGAGGTAGAAATTCAAAGGGTAGGGCTGCATGCATAATGCTCTGGCCCCAGAAGATTTCAAACACACCTTTGGGATCTCTAGTAACCCCTCGGCTGAGCCGGAGCGATCATCCAGGGCAGTAAGCGACCAGAAGCTCTTTCAGGTAATCTAGGGCCCAGTCCGTGGTACGGCTTTAAAAGTCAGAAGACCGACTCTGAAGGTAATCCATCACTGTACTGGCAGCCAATGCAGTCGCGTAGTACCAGCAAAATACGACAGGACTGGAGACGATCCGTGCAAAAGTCACGCCGTGTTCTGTACCAGCTGCAGGCAGTGAATCGCCACCCTAGGAAGCCCTAGGTAAAGGAGTTGCAGTAATCTAAGCGCGAGGACACAAAGGCATGGACCAGAGTAGGAAGATCACCGGACAGAACCAGATACTTAATCCTGGAGATATTCCTTAGATGATAAAAGGAAGATCTGACAGTAGCCGACACCTCTTGAAATCAAGGTTTGGCCCTTCATCAAAAATTACCCCCAGGTTTACGCACCTGTTCAGAGGTCAGGAGTGATAAGCCGCCAAGAAAAGTCCAGAGAGCAAACCAACCCCCAACCTCCCTATCTGGCGACCTGTGTCCACAACCAGCACCTCCGCTTTTTCAGAGTTCAACTTCAACCAGCTGGAATCCATCCACTCCTGGATTTCACAGCTATTGAAGACTGATAGAGCTCCATCCTGGTCAGGTGCAAAAGAAAGGTAGAGCTGGGTATCATCAGCATAGCAGTGAAACCTCAGCCTATACCTTCTTACAATGTCTCCGAGGGCTGCATACACACCGCGAAGAACATGGGAGACAACACTGAACCTGAGGTACCCACACACCAGAGACTGGGTCTGGAGGAAAACCCAGACACCACTCTCTGAGTTCTTCCCGTGAGGAGCGATGTAAACCACCTGAGGACTGTACCCGACAGTGCACAGATGTACCTCAGAGCGACCAAACAGTACCCCATGGTCCACAGTGTCAAACGCTGAAGAGAGACCCAGAAGAACCAAGATGGAACGGCTCTTCCGATCTCTAGTCATCAGGAGATCATTGAGCACCTGAACCAGCGCTGTCTCGGTACTATGCCTCTTTCGAAAACCGGACTGGAGGTTCATAGATGTCATGGATGGTCAAATGGTCCTCCAACTGTGCACCACTACTTTCTCAATCACTTTCCCTAAAAGGGAAAGTTAGAGATTGGTCTGTAGTTTGCATGGCAGTCTGGGTCCAAAGCAGCTTTCTTTAAGAGGAGTGTCACCATCGCCTCTTTCAGGGAGCTTGAAAACTCACCAGATTCCAAGGAGCACCAGACTATCCATGCTAGGACCAGACCGATTGAGTCAATAAAACCCAAAATTAGAGAAGTTGATCCTGGGTCCAAACTACAGCATGTAGGGCACACACTCTGGATGATCCGCATGACATCCATGAACTCCTGTTGGTCGAAGGTACTCCAGGAAGGGTGAGGAGCAGTGGCCTCGTGCTGATCCAAACAACGCTCACAGAGTGTGCAGGTTGGAGTGCCGCCTGATGTCAAGCCACCTTAGTTGCAAAGAATTGAGCAGGTTCATCGCCTCTCTTATTTGCGAAAAGGCTTTTTGGACTTGTAGATGTCTGGGTTGCACAGTCTGTCCAAAGTTCAAAACAGCTGAGCTGGTCGATTCTGAGCAGCAGCAATCTCCCCGGACAGGAACTCTGCCTTCTTATAGGTGATTGATTGCAGATTGATAGGCTTGATAATGGTCCATCAATCAGTCTAAGAATAAACCCTCTTCCCAGGGAGTCCATTTTAAAGCTTATCTTATAAAGAGGGTTGGCAAGATGGTGGCAAGGACATTACAGTCGGAGTCACAACCACAAGGCTGAATGCTGGGCCAAAAGGAAGTTATGATCCTCAATAGGAACTACAAAAAGCTTGCCAGCCTTTTAACCAGGGCTAGAGCCTGCAGGATTCCTTCCAGCACACCAGCATTTAGCTGATGGTGCTGGAAAACTCTCCTCCACAATTTCAGAACCAGTTGACTGAACACCAGAACAGATCCTCTTCAACAGCACCATTACAGTGAGGGCAGTCCTTGATAAGTAAGTATTCTGGGCCAAACAGTCCAGATATTTACTGTGTTTATCAGCTATAGGCATGATATTCTTCCACCCTGATACGCCTTAAATCCACCGAGGATTTGCCTTCTGCAAGGACATTGAACAAGAGGAAGCTGAGATATCAAGTAGAACATATGTGCCCAAATAATAAAAAGGACAGGGCACTGAGCTAGACTGAACCCATACTGAAACAAAATTGATGCACAGCGGATTAGGGAGTAACAGACTATGTGGCATAGAAGAAAATCAAACAGTTGAAGAGGACTGGTTGCAAGGTGTGGTAGGAGGTGCATGCAGTGTGACTGAAATCTACTGGACAGTTCCAGAGGCCAGCTCTTTGATTTAAACCAGAATTTTGCAGATGTGTGACTATGGATAAATCTGCACTGTTAAAATGCATCAATCGGCATTAACAAAAGCGGAAACAGGTTGTTGAATTGGGAGCTCTGAAAGTGTGCCAAAGCTTGTGGAGTCTCAACATGCAGTACCCTCAGGGCAACAGCTTCATCCAGGTATGTCAACTTTTAATACAGTCCCACACTAAAGCATATGATGGCAAAGGTGCACTGTTGATGCACACCTCAGTGCATTTGATGCCTTGAGGGTGTATCGTGGGTCTCACAGCCCCAAATGTACTTATGTGTGTCAACTTGCACATATTTGTGCTGAAGCATTCTGTATTTGAAAGGTGCATAAGTGCAATTTAAACTACTAAACCTAGGAAGGCAAATGTCACACATAATTCCTCTTAGGGCATAGGAAAGGAATGTGGATTGTCATTGTCCTAGAGCAAGTCTTGTAGATTTCACAACCGTTGTGCAAAAAAGCACGGGCTAGTATTACAAGCTGGGATCATGTACATGTTTAAGTCAAATCATAACAGAGTAAAATGATGCCTTTCATGTTCCATAAAATATTTGATTTTAATGTAGTATTGTTGGCTGTTCTTCGTAAAAAGCCTGTTGGAAGCAGTTGAGCCTTTCTTTCCGTCCAGTGCTCGTACAGTTATACAAATCATTTGCACTTTTGCAAATCTCAAAACAGTTAATAAATACACTGCTGTTCTGATCCAAAGTACATAAGGCAATCAGTTCATAGTGTGAAATCAGCAGTGCTGTGGTCAAGAAAGTTCATGCAACACTGTTTGAAAGCTGGCAAGAGCAACAGAGTTAAAAATAGAGAACTCTACATGGAGAAAAAATAAATTACCATAGTAATCTTGTTTCTTCCAAGGGAATCTTACTGTATTCTGACATGCAGTATGGTCTCACCATAGGACTGCCTGGAGCCAAAATGGTTAATAGAACCTATGCAAATGATGGAATGCTAGGCTCGAGCTTGGTTTTCAAACCACTGTCCCCGAAATACATCCTGCAACGTTAGATTCTTATGAAGCATGCATAACAACAAGCTATCTAAACTATCCTAATAAATAACACCCCCAAAACAAACAATCCTTACATTTAAGAGTGTGGGCATCACTAAGACTCAAGTCAGAGATGCCCCAACAAGTAACAACTCAGAAGTTTCAAACAGCAAGGACATCTGAAGTGCAGTGCCGTAAGTTCTAGTAAGGAGGTAGAGTGGGAGCTCAGAATACAGTAAGCTTCCTTGAAGAAACAAGATTACTATGGATAGTAATTTTTCTTCTAACCCCAGGAAATCTTACTGTATTCTGACATGTGCAGACTACCCAAGCAGTACCTTTGAAGTGAGCACAGAACCTATTTAGGAAACAAGCTCTGCAGTACTGCTGTGCCAAATCTGGCATCACTCCTGGCCTGGGTATCTAGGCTATAACGTTTAGTAAATGTGTGAACAGTTTTCCAGGTAGCTGCTTTACAGATATCCAACAAAGGAATATCTCTTGTAGCTGCTATAGAAGCAGCTGTACCCCTTGTAGAGTGGGCCCTAAGACACACAGGGGTTCTTTGTCTACTTTGTGGTAGCAGAATTGAATGCAGGCAACAATCCAGCATGCAATGGTCCTCCTTGAGGCAAGCTTGCCCTTTCCCACCTCTCCATGAGTCAGGAAGAGCTGAGTGCTATTCTGCCTATGATTTTAGTGTGATCCACGCAGTAACTGATAGCCCTCTTGACATCCAGGCTATGCAGCCTAAGTTCTCCTGAACTGGAATGTTCAGTGAAAAAGACTGGCAAAGTGATGGACTGATTCAGGTGAAATTCGACACCAACTAGGGAGAAACTTCCTGTTAGTCCTGAGGACTACCTTGTCACTATGGACTGAAATGTAATTCGGCTCTGTGGACAAGGCCTGGAGCTCACTGATTGCATAGAAACATAGACTCTGACAGCAGATAAGGACTACTTGGCCCACCTAGTCTGCCCATTTCCCTACCTACTGGATAAGCTGCAGATTCTAGTTAACCAACAGCTTATTTCTTCCTACCCCACAAGAACTGCCTTATGTCTGTCCCATGCATTCTTGAATTCCCCCACTGTTTTAGACCCCACAACTTCCTCAGGAAGGCTGTTCAATGCATCCACTACCCTCTGTGTGAAAAATACTTCCTCACATTGCCTCTGAGACCGCTCCCCTCTATCTTTAAATTGTGTCCCCTTGTTCTTGCACATCTCTTTTTCTGAAATATGCTACCCTCTTGGACTTTGCTGATTCCTTGAGGTACTTAAAAGTTTCTATCATGCCCCCTCTTCCCTCAAGGGTATACATATTAAGCTCCTTTAGTCTCTCTTCAGTATGGCTTCTGTTACAGACCCTGCACCATTTTAGTTGCCCTCTTCTGGACTGCCTCCATCCTGTGTATGTCCTTGTGGAGATGGGGTCTCCAGAACTGCACGCAGTAATCCAGATGGGGTCTCACCAACTGTCTGTACAGAGGAATAACAACTTCCTGTTTTCTACGGTGATGCCTCCCCTATACATCCCAGTATCTCCCCAGCCATCCCTACTGCCTTCTCACATTGCTTGCTAACCTTTAGATCATCTGATATGATAACCCCAGGTCCCTTTCCATTTTCTTGCTACTACCCCCCAAATGTGTACTCTTCCCTGGGTTTTTGTTTCCCAGGTGCATTACTTGCACTTCTTTGTACTGAATCTAAGCTGCCATATTTCACTATTCCTCCAACCATGCCAAGTCTCTTTTCATCCTTTCCACCACCCTTGTGTATCAACCCTGTTGCAGTTCTTTGTGTCGCCTGCAAAGAGGCATACTTTTCCTTCCAGTTCCTCTGCAATGTCACTTTAAAGACATAAAAGGACCGGACCCAGTACTGAACCCTGCAGTACCCACTACTAACCCCTTTCTTCAAAGTGGACTCAGTTTACTACTACCTTCTGTGTCCTGTTGTGCAGCCAATGTTTTACCCTGGGACCCACTCCCAGGCTGGCTAATTTGTTTATTAATCTTTGTGTGGGACTGTGTCAAATGCCTTGCTAAAGTCTAGGTAGGTGATGTCCACAGCCCCTCCCTGGTCTACTACTTTGGTCACCCAGTCAAAGAAATCAATTAGATTCATCTGACATGACCTTCCCGCAGAATCCATGCTGGCTTGGGTCCTGTGCCCCACTGGCCTCTAGGTACTCAACAGTTCTTTCCTTAAGAAGTGAGTCCATCATTTTCCCATGACTGAGGTCAAACTGACAGGTCTGTAGTTTCCTGCCTCTGTCTTGCTCCCACTTTTGTGAAGAGGAATCACATCCACCCTTCTCCAGTCCCTCAGGTACCACACCATCCTCCCATGATTTGTTAAAAAGGGTAGTCAGTGGTGTCACTAGTTCTCCCTTAGTTCTTTTACAATTTTGGGGTGAATCCTTCAGGCACATTTCTTTGTCCACCTTCAGTTTTAGGAGTTCTTGCAGAACCTTTTCTTCTGTGAAAGGACTGGTATTGACCCCCTATCCAGAGTGCTTCTATAGATTGGATTAGGTACCTCCTCGCTCTTCTTTGTGAATACTGAGCAGAAGTATTCATTCAGTATCCCTGCTTTTTCACTATCACTTCTGCCCACTCACCTTCCCCTTTATTCAGCTTCACTATCCCTCCTTTGTCTTTCTTCACTCCCTAATGTACCTATAAAAGTTTTATCCCCCCTTCTTAACAGAGTTGCCTATCTTTTCCTTGGTTTGGGCCTTTGCTATTCTGACTGCCTTCCCGCTTCCTTCTGCTTTAACTGGTACAGTTCTCTGTCCTGCTCCTTCCGTGTTTCCTTATACTCCCTGAATGCTATCTTTTCTCCCTAACCTTCCCCACCACCTCTTTTGAGAGCCATAGTGTTTTTGCTTTCATTTTGATTTGTTTATCTGCTTCACACAAAAGTTTGTTGCCTCTGTGATGGCAATTTTGATGTTTTCACATTGTTGCTCCACCCTCCTTCTTGCCTGTTTGCTAGTGCTTTCTGAGGCACTCTCCCATTTTTTTTGTTATCTTTTACCTCCTCCTGCTCTGGCTTCCACCTCTCCTTCAGGCCCTTCCTAGTATCTCTCCACTCCCGCCATCGTCTTCCTGAGCGCTGCTCTCACCACATATCGCAACCAACCTCCGAGTCGTCCCCGAGTAACCCATCTCTGGGCAGATCCCCTCCTTGAGAGGGAAGGCACTGGGGCCGGGAACCCTCAGCACTCTATTTTATCCTACGGGCTCGGAGGTGCTGCTGTGGAGGGCAGGCTCATGGAGGTTCCGGGGCGTGAAGGATACGGAGGTCCATCCGTAGAAGTCAAGTGTTTTCTGGCTTCTGGTTGTCCCTCCTGTGCCGCTGCATATAGTACTGGGGCCACTACAAGAGCGAGGCTTCCTCCAAACCCACTCCTAAGAGAGGAGAGCAGTCCTCCAGACGCTCAATCCTCCCTTCGCCAGCCAGCCCCTGATGACCTGAGTCCGCTCCCGAACCCGGTCGCCGGGCGTGGTTCGAGGTGACTCTCCATTTTGACAAAGTCAGCCTCCTGAAGTCTAGTACCTCACTTTTGTATGGCTTGACACTGCAGCTGAGTTTATCGTGAACCACACTGTTTAGTGGTCACTTAGTCCCAGATGGCTACCCACTTCTAGATCTGAGATCTTCTCTCCATCTCCATTTGAGAGTACCAGGTCTAAGATTGCTCCTCCTGAGTGGGTTCCAACACTAGCTGTCTCAGGCATGCCCCTGTAAGGCATCGAGAATGACCTGTTTTGGATGTGGCTGTAGCAAAGGTGCTCCAGTTAACATCTGGCATATTCAGGTCCCCATCAACAATATCTCCCCTTTCTCTGCCATCCTAAGGATGCCTTCTATCATTCCTTGTTCATTTCCTCCCCGAGACAGGGTCTGTATACAATCCCCATGCAGATTGTGGTGCCATTTCCAGTCTCCAGGGTGACCCACAGTGCCTCCTCTCCTCCCCGTTTACTCTTTTGTTCCATTGCTTTGATCCCTTCCCTACATAGAGAGCTACCCTCCTCCTCCTCTTCTACCCTGCCCGTCCTCCTGTAGATTGTGTACCTGGTATGTTGACATCCCAGTCATGGTTCTCTGTGTACCATGTTTCTGTGACTGCCATGATATCCAGGCATCCTCTTCCATCAAGGCCACCAGTTCAGGGAGCTTGTTACCTAGACTACGGGCATTGGTACTCATTACCCTCCATTTTGATGGCCTTACCCCTTTTGCCCCATCCCGCCCTTAATGCCTTTGCCTTTTGTCCATTTACCCTGTCCTTCTCCCTATCGACTCCTCTATCTTGTTGTTTACCTCACTAACTACCCTGATTTTTTTTTTTTTGGGGGGCTAGGATTTCCTGCTCCTTTTCAGTGCCTCCCCCTTAGCTGGATTTGAATGCTTGCCAATGAAGCATTTAAACTATCACCTAGGATCCTGGTTCCCCTCCTGGACAGATGCACACCAGTATAGGCCTGCATCCTCCAGGCGGACCCCAGTCCCCGAAGAAGCTAAAACCCTGGGCTCTGCACCAGTTTTTCAACCACTGATTGAATCCATGACGCGTGCACCCCTAGCCTCACCCATGCCACACAGGCAGCACCTCCAAGAAGGTTACCGTATGCATACTTATCTAAGGCCCCTCCTCAACTCCACAAACTCCTCCTGCACTGCTCTGATCCTTTCCCAGCCAGGTCATTTGTCCCTAGGTGGACAATGACATCCAGTTCCCTCACCTGTGCAGCTGCTCACGTGATCCTGAGGCTTCGTTCCTGTTCCTCCAAGCCATGGCGCCAGGCAGGCACCTTATCTCCCTCTCCCTCCCTTCCCCAGTTCTACCCTCCTAACAATGGAGTCCCCCACCAGAAGTTGTTTCCTTCACCTGTGGGGTCTCATGCAACCCTTCTGTGGGTCTCCTTTGTGGAGGTTCCCAGCATCCTCCTTGGTCTCCACTGTGGGTATCTCCAGAGAAACCACACTCTGCCAGAACGGCATATGAATTGTGGAGCAGCACAACTGGAGGGATGCGCCTCTGTTCCACCACTCTCACCCTCCCTGAGCCCACTGTGGTCCAATCGCCTCTTTCTTGGCCACCTCGGAGGCAGCGGGCGGTGGTCTGGTGGTCCCTGGGTGGGAGAGGAGGTCCCCGAATCCTGGCCAACTCAGTTTGGAGATGAGCAACCTCCTCTCTCAGCCCAGAGAGGTGCCTGCAGATGGGACAATACCACATCCTCCAGAACGTCTCCAGAAAGACTGCTGCTCCACAGCCATTGCACTGCATCACTCCCATCATGTCTTACTTGTGGCCCCTTAACTGTCGATTCTCCTGGCTGAGGTGATAACTATCAGAAACACTGTTTTCCATGTCACATATTTAAGCTCTGCTGAAGACCTGGGCTCGAAGGGTGGCTGCATTAGTTGGCCAATGCATATGTTCATACTAATGTTCATACTAAGGTGGATGAGGAGTGAGGAGGCTGATGTAGCCCATGAGTGCTACTTATTCTATTATAAAGTGTAATAATTTAAAGTCTGCCCAGATAGCGAAAAAGTATTGAGACATTTCTTGAATTCAGCTTTGTTTTACTGATAACTATCTCCTAGGGTAATCTATTCCAGGATTTACAACTCTCAAGGTAAAAATAATTTTCTAGCGAGCCCAGTGGCGTGAGGTTGAGGAGCTGGATGCTACACCTGTGCCACACCGCGACCTGGGTTCGGTGATGGACTCGTAGCCAGGAGTCAGCAGGGAGGGAGAGGATGTAGCATCCGGAGGACAGCTCTCCTCTCTGGTGTGAGATCCAGGGTTGCCTGGTATCCTGGCAGCCCCTGATGGAGATCAGGGCACTACAGCTTCACTAGCCAATGTTAAGGGGTGGAGTGCAGCAGACAGCAGCAGCAGGGCAGCCATGCGCAGATGTCACTGCATGCTGCACTCCTTGGGAGCAAACAAGGAGAAAACCCAGTCCTCGGGATAGGTGATGGCACCTCTGCCCAGGCCACACTCCCAACACTGGGCACTCTCCTCTCAGGCCCCAGCCACCCAGCACTCTAGACTGTAGATAAGCGCCCTGATGGATATAGGGCCCCACCCCTCGGGGTTCAGGAGCTGGGAGGTATGTCGGGCTGGAGCAAGGATTAGAGGTGTCTCAGGTGGGAGGTAGTCCGAGGATAGAGGATGCCAGAGAGAGTTCCCTGAGAATGGTGAAGAAAGACAATTGCCAAAAAAAATAAATAATAATTTTCTGCTGGTATAGTTGAAATGTTTTCCTGCAAGTTGGAGAGGGTGACCGCTGCATCATAAATATTATTTTAAACCAAGCCCAAATTGTCATTAGGTAGGGTCTTGAACAATGTCAAACAGAAAGAGCAGATTGCCACTTAAAAGACGTGTTCCAATGTCATTAAAGTCAAGTGCGGCTAGTCTGTTTTCACATGTTTCATTTTGCAAGCCATGTACTGTATGTGTTTTGTGCATTTCCGCTGAACTTTCTCTAATAGACTAGTCTGTCAGACTTCAATGCAAAGAAGTGCAAGATAATGCATATGGGCACAAAACCCTGGCACAATATATCAGTTGGGGGGTGAGGATATAGCATGCACCAATCAGGAAAGAGATCTTGGGGTTATCATCTCTGATGACCTCAAGGTAGAAACAGTGTGACAAGGCAGCAGGTAAAGCAAATAGGATGCTGGGATGTATAGGCAGGGCATCACCAGCAGGAAAAAGGAGGTCATAATTCCGCTATACAAGACATTAGTGAGGCCCCACCTGGAGTACAGTGTACAGTTCTGGAGACCATACCTACGTAAGGACATAGACAGGGTAGAGAAGGTTCAGAGGAGGGCAACAAAGATGGTGCATGGATTGCATCACAAGTCCTATGAAGACAGGTTGAAGGAACTGAACATGTACTCCTGGAGGAGAGGAGGAGAGGGATATGATAGAGACATACAAGTATCTCACAGGGAGGAACAGGGTGCAGGAATACACTATTTTAAGCGAAAAAGATGTTCTAGGACTAGAGGGCATGGGATGAAGTTGGAGGGGGGCGATTCAGAGGAAACATGAGGAAGAATTTCTTCACAGAACGGGTGGTGGACAAGTGGAACACCCTGCCAGAAGAAGTGGTGGGGCTGAAACAATCACGGGATTTAAGAATGCATGGGATAGACATAAAAGGAATTCTGGAGGTCAGGGGTAAGGGCAACAGACTTTTAGGAAAACATAAAATGAACTTACAAGCTCAAATGGGCAGACTGGGTGGGCCATGGCCTTATCTGCCGACACTGTCTATGTATCTATGTATCTAGTCAGATTTTTAAAGGGCACCACAGCTGGAAGCATACTTGAGACATGGTTTAGCATATGCTCTGAATAAAGGCAACATCACCTTAGAGTCATGGGATTTAATGTTACATCTTACAGACCAAATCACTCTATTAGTTTTACTAATAACTTCATTGATTTGTTTAGAATGCCCCAAGTCATTAGAGATAATTATCCCCAAGTCTTTTTCATCACATGTTGTATTCAAGGTGGAACCCCTCAGGACATATGAGACACTGGGATTTCGTTAACCCAACTGTTTAACTTCATGCCCCATTTAGTAACCCAAGTAGAGATTTTATCCAAATCTTGTTGTATAGTATCTGCTTGATCTGTGTTGGCACAGGGCTGCCAATTTAACACTGTCAGCATTTTAATAGAAGCAGAGATACAATTACTCGTCATGTTGGATATGAAAGCTTGAAAAGACAGGGACCCAAAACAGAGCCCTGTGGGACCCTGCTAGTGACATGACCCAATTAGAAAAGCTGACCATTATTCAGTACTCTCTGCATTCTGCCAGAGAATCAGTTACATATCCAATTAACAATGCTTTTATTAATTTGAAAGTTGTATAATTTATCTTTCGAGGCCCAATGGAGCATAACATCAAAAGCCTTACTGAAATCAATAAATATTACACCACAGGAATTCTCTTGTCTAACTGAGAGCTAATAAGTTCTAGAAACCCATCAAGTTGGTCAAACAACGTCTACCTTGTTTAAACCCATGCTTCGCTGGCTCATGTATGTCAAGGACCAGTGTGATCATGTCTATAATTAGACTTTCCAATATCTTACAAATGGAAGATGTTAGGCTAATTGTCTGTAATTTTGTAGTTTTTGGGCCTTTTCATGTAATAGGAATAATATGAGTATTTTTCCAGTCATCTGGAACAAAATTCTTGCTAGACAACCCTCAAGTAGTAACTTCAAAGGATAGATAAGGCAATCTGCCACTGAATATAATAAGTGGCCAGTGATGTTGTCAGGGCTAGGCAGGTTTTACCCTTTGTGATATAAGTTTTTATGTAAAAGATCAACAGACAGGGTAATATAGGCTAGTGTCATTCTGACTAATACATTGGTCAATTTTTTGATGAGTACTATAGACTTCACAAAATCTTTTATTAAATTTTATTTGATTTATTTTATTTAGTTTTTGTTGACCGGTAAGTGCAGTAGACAAATCCTGCCTATTTTCAGGCATGACCCGGGAGGGGATACAGATGAACGCCAACTGACCTTGAACCCGATTAAGCTGTTGATGGTATTTTTAGTGAATGAAGGAAATTTGCCAGGACTGGAGAAATTCTACTCTTTTCGATAAGTGCCATGGGATCTTTAACATCCACCTGAACTTCCACCAATCCAGGCAGATGGGACCTCGGTTTAACGCCTCATCCGAAAGACGGCACCTCAGAAGTGCAGCACCCTCTCATGCTGCACTACAGTGTCAGTACTGGGATATCAACCCAAATGCCAGATGTGGGAACTGCCATGTCCTTAGGGTCATCATCCAGTTGTAAGGGTCCCACCTGACAGATTGTTTTTTTAGGGAATTGATATAGGAAAGAAGTGTTTGCCAGTAGTTTTGTTTGCTGACTTTGCTGCTTGATACTCCCACTTAGTTTTGGCCTTTTGATTTTTGCCTTACATTGCTTTTGTGTTTTGAGAAAGGCAGCCCAGTGGTTATTTGTTCTGGCTTTCAGATAGATGCGTATTTTTCTTTTCTTTTAAATAGTCTTTTAATCGAGTAATCTAGCCATTTCGGAGAACGTTTTATGTTTTCGTATTTTTTGCCTAGATGGTAAATATTTCTCTCTTAAATCAGTCAAAGTATTTCTGAAGAAACCCCAACATTCTTAGATAGTGTGATTATTAAAAGCTGAGTCCCAGTTAATGTTATTTAATACTTTTTCATGTCAGTTATACTGGCTTTATCATAAAGATAGATCTTTGTTGTACCAGTATTATATGTAAATTTTTTAGTAGTGAAGACATGAATAGTATTATGATCACTATTACCTACTGGAGAAGTAACGTTGATATTATTAAGATCCAGCTGATCATTGCAAAGTACAAAGGAGGGACCCTGTCCTCCAGTAGGTGTTAAAATATTTTGTTTAAGATGAAGCTGGCCACAAGTTGACAGCAGCTTATTTCCTTTGACAGAGTTGGCAGGATTATTATTCCAGTTAATTTCCCAGATTAAAGTCACCCATTACCAGGATATCTCCCATTTCTCCAGCCTTTTCATGTTCCATCAAAATTACGTCAAATGTTTCAGGCGGGAATTGGGGGTCGCTGACATTTTCCCAAAATGAGAGGTTCTGAGGATTCGAGATTAATTTGACCCATAAAGTCTCAGTGTCTATGCCATCGGTTTTAACTTTATCAGTCATGTCAATAGTATTTATGCTGCTGTTGATAAGCAATGCTACTGCTCCACCTTTCCTGGAAAGCCGATTCAGTTTGTGCACATTGTAGCCTGATAAGGTAAAGTCCCAAGAAGCTCTACTGTCCCACCATGTTTCAGAGATAGATATAATGTCTATATTTTCTTGACAGATCCTCAATTTTAATTAATCTATTTTATTATTAAGGTTTCTTGCATTAAAGTACATAAAGTTTAAATGACCGCCATAAGTAGGTTGTTAAAGCCATTTCTAGTATTTAGAGAGGTGGAAATCCTAGCTTCTCCTGTTTATTTAGTTTAAATGATGCGTAATGGCTTTCACAATGTGTTTGCCCAGTGAGAGTGCTGCCCTTCTGCTTAAATGCAGCCAGCCCAACAGTAAAGCTGTCTGTCTTGAAAATCTTCCCAATGGGTAATTAAGCAATAATGTCACGACAGGTGTGTGTTGTGCTGGGATAACACCACCTTGTGTAGTTGGGCATGAGGCCAAAGGCCGAAAAGCACCAACAGCAAAGTAATGATGTTATCCCAGCACACACCCTGGAGTGCATTATTGCTATTATACAATGGCTTGGGTATAAAGAGAAAAGAAAGAACATTAAAGAAAAATTACTCACCTTAGTAATGTTGTTTCTTCTAATGGAGTCTTGCTATATTATAGACATTAGCAGTTTGATCCAGCTCTAGAACTGCCCCGGAGTGAAATGGTTAAACCATTCCAAATAGAATTTTGGCACGAGAGCAGCTCTATCTGTGTCATTTCAAACTTGAACTGTCAGATCTTACGAGCCAAACTCACTAAGGTCTGTGTGGAAGCTGTAACCTGCACTAGCCAAATGGCTACCTAAATAATAACAACCATAGATGGTCCCAACACCCAAGACTCAAGTCAGGGGACCAGAAATATTAACACCATTCTAATAATATGAAAATGGAACATAAGTATAATAAAACACACACGCGTACACATACACACCCCAAAGTCCCAAAGGGACAAAATGCTAACAGAACATAAGTAGTGCCCACACTGAGTTGCCCGCACCCCACCAAGTAGAGGTTCTGAGGGGCAGGTTGGGAGGTCTATAACATAGTAAGACTCCATTAGAAGAAACAACATTACTAAGGTGAGTAATTTTTTCTTCAAACAACATGAAGTCTAAGCATATTATAGACATTAGCAGAATACACAGCAGTACCTCCATGGAGGAGGGCAGAACCTACTTAGGAATAGGCTCTGAAGAACAGCTGTGCCAAAGCGAGCATCTCTCCTGGCCTGGACATCCAGGAGTAATGCTTGGTAAAAGTGTGTACCGCTTTCCAAGTAGCAGCCTGGCAAATCTCTAATAAAGGGATATCTCTGGCAGCAGCTAGAGGCGAGCTGTACCCCTGGTAGAATGAGCCCTCAAACCTGGGGGGCTCTGCCCACTTTCTGATAACAAAATTGATACAAGAGACAATCCACCTGGATACTGATCTCTTAGTGGCAGGTTTGCCTTTTCCCAACTTCACCATAGGTAAGGAAAAGTTGGAGGATTCAACCTTACCTTTGGTACGCCTATATAATAACTAAGAGCTCTCTTAACATCCAGGTTGTGCAACCTCCTCTCAACCAAGAGGAGTGATCAGTGAAAAATACTGCAAGGAGATAGATTGATTAAGATGGAAATCTGAAACCACCTTAGGCAAAACTTCCTATTAGTCCTAAGGACTACCTTATCCCTGTGGAAAGAAATAAAGTCAGTCTCCACTGACAAGGCTTGCAATTCACTTATGCCTGGCAGAAGTGATAGCCACTAGAAAAACAGTTTTCCAAGTTAGGTACTTAAGCTCTGCAGAAGACAGAGGTTCAAAAGAGGGTTGCATTAACTGGGCAATGCAAACATTAAGGTCCCAAGCAGGGCCGGTTCCCAAAGGGAGGATTAGTATGGAGTAATCCCTTTAAAACTTGGAAACACAGGATGAGAGGAAAGAGGGATAACTTTCCTGTTGTCACAAAAGCAGACACAGCTGCCAAATGAACTCTCAGGGTAGCTGGTCTGAGACCCAAGGAGTTAAGATGTACCATGTAATCTAACAAAATGGGCAATTCAGCAGATTCTGGGAAATATTTTTCCAGCACACCAAATGGAAAACCTTTTCCATTTAGAACTATAAGTAGCTCCTAGTGGAAGGGCTGGAAGCCTTTAGATCTCAAGAACACCCTGAGAAAGGTGTAAATCAGCAACTCTAACCCTCAAGAGCCAGGCCTTGAGGTTGAGGGATTTGAGGTCCGATACCAAACCCTTCCTCGGCACAAGTCAACAGATTGTGATTCCTGGGGAGGCACAGGGGAAGATGGACTGTCAGAGACAGAAGGAGGGAACCAGGGCTGCCTGGCCCAATCCGGAAATCAGAATCACCCTGCAAGGCTGAGATCTGATTTTGACTAGTACTTTGAATAGGAGAGGAAAGGGGGAAGCATAGAAGAACTTCCTCCCAATCCAGAAGAAGGGCATCCAGGGAACTGGAGCCCAGCACTGGAGGTCTGCAACAGAACAGAGGAAGTTTGTGATTGTCTGGGGCTGCAAAAGATCTATCTGAGGGATGCCCCACCTGGCAAAAACTATCCCCAGCACTTGAGGATCCAGGGACCATTCGTGATGGCCCTGGGAAATCCTGCTGAGGGCATCCGCTAGGACATTGTCCTTCCCTGGAAGATGAACTGCTATGAGGGAAGTGTTCAGGAATAGGCCAGAGACCACAACTTCATTGCCTCGGTGCACAAGGTCAAGACCGAGTGCCCCTGTTTGTTGATGTACCACATTGTTGTGGTGTTTTCTGTTCTGACTTGTATCACCTTGTCGTGGACAGATGCAGAAAAGCTTGAAGAGCTAAAAGACAGCTCTGAGTTCCAGCAAATTGATGTGGAGCAGAGATTCCTGGGGACCAAACTCCCTGAGTGGAAAGGTCGCCCATGTGGGCTCCCCAACCCAGAAGGGAAGCATCTGTAGTGAGAGTCAAGTCGTGAGAAGGAAAATGAAGGGGACCCCCGCTTTAAATTGCTCTGATCCTGCCACCACTGGAGAGCTAGGATCAAGGTTCAATCACTGGGACCAACTTGGAAAGGGGTCTCTTCTCTGAGACCAAAGGTTCTCAAGTGAAACTGAATGTCTCTCATCTGAAATCTGGCCCCTGTACAACAGCTGTGGATGCAGCCATGTGCCCCAGGAGCTGCAGAAAGTGTCTTGCTGGTCGAGAGACCTGCAGAGTGAAGGAAGAGGCCAGAGCCACTAAATTCCTTACCCTTTCTGGGGAAGAAAGGCTCTGGCTAGCTTTGTGTCCAATTCTGCCCCTATAAAGGTAGTACCTGGACTGGTTCCAGAACCGACTTTGGTAGGTTTAGCATAAAACCCAGGGAGCTGAGAAGCTGCTGGTGACCTGCAGGAGATTTTACTCTGTTCTGGGGACTGGCCTACAATGAGCCAGTCGCCTAGATGGGAAAAACAGCAATCCTCTGCCTCCTTATGGGCCACTGCCACTGCTAGACACTTTGTGAATACCCTTGGAGCAGAGGTAAGGTCAAGGGCATTGCTCTGAACTGGTAATGACCTGAGGGCAGTTCGAATCTGAGGTACTTTCGATGGGATCTTCTGATTAGGACATGGAAATAGGCATCATTGAGGTCCAGGAGGCTAGCCAGTCCCTGGCCTTAGGGAAGGTAAAATCATTGCCAGAGTTACCATTTTGAACTTTGGTTTCAAAAGATGCTTGTTCAGATATCTGAGATCTAAAATGGGCCTCCATTCTCCTGTCTTTTTGGGGTAAGGAAGTATCTGGAATACAGACCCCTGCCCTGATGCAGGGAGGAACCCTTTCTACTGCTCTGAGAGCTAACAGGGATGAGACCTCTGTTTCCAGAGCGAGGGTCTCTCGAAGCACTTGCAGGTAGAAAAAGTCTGCTTCTCAACTTAGGAAACTTTTTGAAGTTGAGAACCAGACCCTGGCTTACTACTTCCAGAACCCACTTGTCTGAGGTTAAAGAGGCCCACTCTGACTGAAGTAAGCCAGCCTGCCCCCACTGGTACAGAAGGATCAGGCCCTGGGCACCCCATCAGGGTGCCTGTTTCGCAGGAGCTTTAGGCTGGGGGTGGGAGCAGGTCTGCCCACCCCTCGGCCTGCCCCTGCCTCTGAAGAAGCCCCTCTGAGCATAGGCAGAGGAGGCCTGAGTCTGGTAGAAAGGCCCGTGAAAAGGCCTACCCCTACCCCTGGGGCATGCCTTTGAGGAGTGGCTTGCCGCCCTTTAGCCTGGGCACTTTGTAAGTAGTCCCATATTCATCCATCTTCATGTAATTCTCTGTCTGCTCTCCAAACAGAGAATTTCCACCACAGGAAAATCCATAGCCTTAGTCTGGGTATCCTGTGACAAACTAGTACACCTGAGCCAGGCCAACCTACGAAAAGCTACAGATGTGCCATGACCCTAGAGGAAACATCATTAACATCCACAGCAGCATGAAACTGAACCTTAGAGGCTTCAATGCCATCAGCAGCCACCTGTTCTAGTTTACTAGCTAGCTGGCCATGGGCCTGCTTGGCCAATTGCATAACAGTATCCCATCTAGATTTCTGATACCTAGCTACATAAGCCATATAATTTGCTTGCCTGAGTCCCAGAGAGGCTGCCTATATACTGTTTTTTGCCATGGCATCAATCTTCCTGGAATCCTTGTCAGGAGGATTGAAGCCAAGGAATATTAGTTTTATCACAGGCAGCAGCCTGAACTACCCCAACATGACTGCATTGCTGAGAAAGGAATTCTGTATCAGGGCCTGACAATGTATACCTTCTGTCCATCTTTTTATCTACAGGAGGCACAGAATTAGGAGCTTTTAAAATTTTAATTGTTTGTTTCTAAAAGACTTATGTAAAGGAATAGACAATCTCCTAGACTCTGGAATATCCATCATTTCTACAAAATCAGGCTACTCTTGCTCATCCACAGCCTCTTCTAAAGGAAGCTGGAGGGTTTCGCAACTTTTATAAAACATAAAATGAGATGGGGACCCAGACAGCATAGGGGAGATTCTAAAGGTCTGTCTGGGAGATGTCCGTTCAATGGGCACACCCAGACCTTCCCAGCCACATTCATACTGTTCATAATCCTCCTCCCTCCTCTGGTTCATAAAATTCCTCAATATCATAATCCTGAACCACTGGGACCGGACGAACCGACCTTTTACAGATAGTGGTGGTTTGGACGGACCCTGAGACAGTGACTGGACAATTTGTATGGCTTTTGTTATCTCTGCAGCAGTTGGAGAAGAATTTTGGACTCAGACCTCTGATTTTCTTGTTTTCTTTACTGGAATTGGTTCCTCAAAACCAGCTTTTCTTGCCCGAGGAAGTCTGGCCCCAGTTCAGAGGGCACTCCCTCTGTCTGGGTTGGCACCGAACCGGGCTGGCCAGCCTGGGTCAGCTGGACTTTTGGGCCTCTGCCCTGAGCCTGCCCAATCTTTTTCCAGAGTGGCTGCAGGAAATTCTCACATACCTGGCAGTCTGACTGGAGGTGGTCAAACCCCAGACAAAAACATAGTGTGTGGGTCAGCCTTGGCAAAGACTTCCCACAAACATCACAGTGTTGAAACCCAGTGGGCCCGGTTTTTCTTTGGGTTTCTCAGACATAATGCCAGCCTAACCAAAACTTGCCCTTTAACGGCAGTGACAGTAAGACACCCTTATCGGTTCCAACTTGTCACGTATTGGAAACCGTATTAAATCCGCTTTTAGAACCGGAGAAGAACTGGGAACCGACTCTAAAATAGTACTTTAGTTTTAAATGAGTTTTAAATTCCACTGATCGGTTCAAACCGAACCGATAACTTACAAGTTCCACACAGACAAAACCTTCATTTACTTACAGTTACCACAGATAGAGCTTGAACCGAACGGTTTTATGTTGTAATAGAACTATTCCTCGGTTAAATCCAACCAGAAACACTTTTTAAACCGAGAAATGAACCGAGTAGAAGGAGAAATCTCCGGAGCGACTGTTCACTGAGGCGGAGTAAAGAATCTGACAGTTCAAGTTTGAAATGACACAGATAGAGCTGCTCTCGTGCTAAATTCTATTTTGGAATGGTTTTAACCATTTCACTCTGGGGCAGTTCTAGAGCTGGATCAAACTGCTAATGTCTATAATATAGCAAGACTTCATGTTGTTTGAAATATATATATTTAAATACATTTTCAGTTAATTTTCAGAGGGGAGGTACATATTAAATAAAAGTTCTGTTTCACTGTTCCAGTAAGCAGGAATTGCAGGAGTTTGCTGAATTGTGCTGAACTCTTGTGTACCCCTCCGAAAACACACACACACACACACACACACTCTACAGGAAGCTGGGACTCTAGAGAATGTGATTTATTTCACTTTTTTTTCTTATGAAGGGCTGCTGTTGTGTTTGGGAACAGAGCAGGTGGAGCTGCATTCATGGTACTGTGGAGCTGAGCAGAGCAGGTATGTTGTAAAGCCGCATGTACAGCGAGTGAGCAGGAAGAGCGCAACATGAAGAAATTCAGACAAAAATAGGAGCGATCAGCTTCACAACCCCAGTGAAAGAGAAAGATTCTACATATGTGGCTGTGAAAGCAATCGCCTCTGACGGCTTAGGCAGATTTTTTTAAGCGCTGCTTAGTTCGCTGAATAATGTAGACCAGAATGAAGCCTGTCAGAACTATGATAAAATTAATTTTTAAATGTAATCTGCCACAGTGACAGGATGGGAATGGATATGTTGAATATGCACTATGACAGAGCGGTGTCAGTGAACCTGTAACCGGCAGTTACGGTCTCTATGGTTCACTGAAGCCGCTGGGTTCGGGAAGAAAGTAAACGTGCATATAATTCATGTTCTGGGGAGTAAAGTGTCTGACTTGGTGTGAAGGAGGTTTTATTTTAAATTATAAAGGAGGTGGGAGCACTCAGTCAAAGCTATGAACGGAATCACGAAGCAGTTTTACAGATCGACAGGGATCACTCAGGCAGGCTGCATGGAGTGATTCGCAAACAGTTGTTGCGGTTCATATTGTGTTGGGACTAGACCCATGATGTTGTACTGGATAACATCATGGGCCCAGTCCCAGACTGACCAATCAGAGACCAGCATTCTTTCTTGCCATTGTATAATACAGGTTAAACTTTGCTTCAGGCAACATTTTCTTAGCCACTCATTAATGGTCTTGATCTTGTTTGTTTGATATTCAGAAGCTCTTGGGATCAGAAGTATTTCAGAGAAACAAATGTCGCAACCCTAATCCACTAGCTTATTAGTGAGTGCAACAAAATCTTGCTTAATTTGATGAATGGACTCATGATTGATATTATTAGCACCAACATGTATAACTACTAAGGGTCTGTCCCCACTGTCATGCAAGATATCACCAACCATAGTGGTAATGTCAGAAATTTTGGCTCCTCTAAAGGTTGAGCAGGTTCTGCTAGATTTATCTAGGTTGCAGATCGCCCTACCAAGATGTTTTATGATGGAGTCCCCAAGACGAAAACTTGTCTGGGACTGGGAATAGTGGAATTTACAGGATCCATAACAACTCCATGTCAATATGGGTACTGGGGTGACAGGTCCCATGTCTGGCTGGATGTTCACAAGTGGGGTCATGTTGCTAGATGGAGACTGATCTAAGGTGGACTCAAGTAACACTGAGCCATTGTTACATGTATTGCAACCATGTATGGAACCACAACAAGAGGGCAAAGGCTTGGGGCTAGTGCCATTTAATCCTGCTAGGCTATAATTATTGTTTACATTAACCAGAGCATTATCTGTGGATAGTGATACTTTGGACTGGGAGTGGTGACTGATTAGAGACACTGGCTTCTACCTCTGAGCTGATATGGTGAAATCTATTGTAAATTGGTAAGCTGAAGTGCTGGCCTTTCAACCTTTCTTAATAACTTTTGAATTTTGCACAAAATGCCAGTTTTCATCCATCCTTTCATTATCAACGCCTTCCCTAACTCTCATTTTATTTAATGTATTAGGTTCATTTATGTTCAGGAAACTAGGTAAGGGTACAGACTGTGATCCTTGAGCAGGGGCAGAGGGACCTGGAACAGATTCATTTGTGATAACAGTATCACTCCCAGGCTGATTTTGACAAGTGGCCATCAATTGCTGATTTTCATTAGGTGTTCCATTCCAAAGTTTCAGTGTATTGGCTATGTTTTTCTGGCTTAATTATAGAACAGCCAATCTGGTGTTAAAATAGGTACTTTCTCCAGTATGTCTGAATTTTATTTTCATTTCTCACCATATAAGATTGTTTGGTAATTAATTCTGATGTAGTATGTACATCAGACAGCCAGTACACTTGATCCCCACATCACCTTCTAAGGTCATGATAGTGTCAGCCATGGTTTTAAAATGTGTATTATTGCAAAACGTTGCTAACTAGGGGTTTAAATACCAAAATATCCAATTACTACCCGCTATCGCCACCACCATGTAATTCAGACCATGCTTACTTTGTGCATGATTGCTGTATTACAAAATAGATGTATGTAAGCTGGCCTACTACAGTCAGAATGTGCACTATGTTGCTTGTCTAGCTTACCAAAAGGTTATTTAGATTCCTGTCTGTGACCTGAAGCAATCCCAGCGTCACTCAGAGGTCCTGAATTAAACTATAATACTTAAAGACTTAGCTGCACAGACCTCAATTGGAGCCCAGGCATGCAGCCAAGAGAGTCCCTAGTGCTACGAGGAATATGCTATATATTTAGTTTTCCTCGGATGAGTAGGATAGTTAGCAATATACTGTATTGGGGACCCTACTGATGCTATTCTTGGCCTACCTTTATTATGCCTTGCTTAATATTGTGACCTCCTTCCCAGCCGGACACACTCCACGCGATCTCCATGTCCTGGTCACAGAGGGTTGCCTTTATTCTCACAGTGATCCGGAAGTTCATCCCAGGGTCACAGGCTCCTAAAATTAAACACAGCAAAAGAGCTTAAAACGGCGAGAACCCTCATGGAGCCCTGGCACATTAGAAATAACAATAGTGCCCCACAAATTGATAATCTGAAAGTTCTGACTAGACTGGTAGTTCATGAAGCTGATGCCTGAACTACTAGTCTCTTCCTGTTTCCGGGTCACAGGAATAGGGTTCACGTATGTAAATAAAAACTCCAATAAAAGATTCGGGCACAAAGCTGTAACCTGCCCACTAATGTGTACTGCTGCTCACAGTGGCCTGCAACTAAAATATTAGTCGCCTGCTCGCAGAGGGGCTGTCCTTACACTCACAGTGACCTGGAAGTCTATCCCAGGGTCACACGGCTTCCAAAATTAAACACAGCAAAACAGCTTAAAAACGCATGACAACCCCTCATGTGGAGCCTTGGCATGTTAGAAATAACAACAGTGCCCCACAAACTGATAATCTAAAAGCCCCACTATACTTGTAGTTCACAAGGAGCCGATTCCTAGACTACCAGTCTCTACCTGTTTCCTGGGTCACAGGAACAAGGGTCATGAGAAGTACTCACAAAGTGTAAATAAAAGCGTCAATAAAAAGATTCGGGCACAAAGCTGTAACCTGCTCGATAAGCGTACTACTGCTCACAGTAGCCTGCAACTAAAATATCAGTCACCCTGCTCGCAGAGAGGCTGTCTTTATACTCGCCTGTAACCCAGAAGTTCATCCCAACACGGCTCCCAAAATTAAACACAGCAAAACAGCTTAAAAATGGGTGAGTACCCCTCATGTAGAGTCCTGGCATGTTAGAAATAACATTAGTGCCCCACAAACTGATAATCTAAAGTTCTACTAGACTGGTAGTCTCAAGGAGCTGATGTCCGAACTACCACTTCTCTTCCTGTTTCCTGGGTCACAGGAACAGGGCTCATGAAGTGTAAATAAAAACTTCAATAAAAGATTCGCACAAAGTTGTAACCTGCCCGCTAAGTGTACTGCTGCTCACAGTAGCCTGCAACTAAAATATCAGTCCCATGCAGGAGTTGGCACCCTGTGGGGGATGCAAGTGCAACAGACTTTGAAAACTTTCTCAATACCTGGTTCGCAGCCAGAGATGAACCCTACCCATGAAGAGGTAAGCAGAGACAGCTGCCAGATGCACCTTAAGGGTAGATGGCCAAGGCCAAGGGAATTAAGGTGTGCCAGATAATCCAAATGACTAGCAAGCCAGCCTGGCTACAGTCCATATGTTTTTGCTGGCACCAAATAGAAAATCTCTTCCACTTAGAGGTGTAAGTTTTCCTAGGAACTCTGAGGACCTCTAGAACCCCTTCAGAGAGGTGTAGGTCAACATACTCTGTCCTCAAGAGCCACGCCTTGAGCCTGAGGGACTGGAGATCGGGGTACAGGATCCTGCCTTATGAGGAGTGCTGTAGGTTGTGCCTCCTGGAGAGGAGATTGGTCTGGATACTGACAGGGTCAGGAGCAGTGAATACCAGGGCTGCCTGGCCCAGTCTGGAGCAATGACGATCATTGTCACTGGCTGAACCCTGAGCTTGTTCAGTACTCTGAGCAACAAGGAAATGGAGGAAGGCATACAGAAACTTCCCTGTCCAATCCAGCAACAGTGCATCCAGAGACACTGTGCCCACTGCAGGAGGTCTTCAGCAGAACTGTGGCAGCTGGTGGTTGTCTGGGGCTGTGAAGAGGTCCACCACTGGGGTGTCCCAACTTCTGAACACAACTTGCAGGATCTGCCTGTTTAGTGACCACTCTTGGTGATTCTGATTGATCCTGCTGAGAGCATCTGCGAGGACATTGTCCTTCCCTGGGAAATGAACTGCTGAGAGGAGATCCCAGGAGTAGGCCAAATTCCATACTTTCACGGCCTCTGTGCACAGGGGATGACCGTGTGCCCTTTGCTTGTTGATGTAGAACATTGTGGTTGTGTTGTCTGTTCTGACTTGAACAACTTTGCCCTGCAGCACTGAGGCAAAGGACTGAATGCCTAGGTAAACTGCCCTGAGTTCAGCAGGTTTATGAAGCAGAGACTCCTGCTGAAGTCAAGTACTGTGGGTGGTGTGCTCCTCAGGTGGGTACCCTATCTTTGGAGGGAGACATCCGTTGTTAGCACTGCTTATGGTGGCTGCTGAAGGAAAGGCACACCTTCTCTGAGGTTGTCCTTTTCCTGCCACCACTGGAGTGCTTGAAGAAGGGTTCCTGTGACTGACACCATTTTTGACAGGGAATTTCTTTGCTGTGACCAGTGAGATCTGAGATGGAACTGGATGTCTCTCATCTGGAACCTGGCACTGTTGCTGTTGACGCAGCCATATGTCCTAACAGCTGGAGAAAGTACCTTGCTGGTCTGGGAATATGCAGCTGAAAGGAGCTGTCCAACTGTACCAGGCAGTCCACCCTCCCTGAGGGAGGAATACTTTTCCCTTAGTGTATCCACTTCGTTCCTATAAATTCCAGGAGCTGAACTGGCCTCAGCAGTGACTTTTTCTGGTTTACCATGAAGCCTAAGGACTGCAGGGTATCCTGAGTGGTGGTTAGTGCATCTTTGACCTGCTGGGGTGACTGCCCCACTACTATCCAGTCATCCAAGTATGGGAAGACTGTAACTCCCTGCCTCCTGAAGTCCACCACCACTACTGCTAGGCACTTTGTAAACACTGAGCAGAAGAGAGGCCGAAAAGGCATGGCTCTGAACTGATAACGGCCTAATGGCAATCTGAACCTCAAGTACTTTTGTGGGACTGCCTGACTGGGATGTGGAAGTAGGCATCCTTTAGGTCTAGAGGTGCCAGCCAAACTCCCTGCCTGAGTATAGGAAGTATGGTGGCTAGGGTGACCATTTTGAACTTTGGTTTTGTCAAATGTTTGTTTAGATGTCCGGGATCCAGTATGAGTCGCCACTCCCAGTCTTCTTTAGGATGAGGAAGTATCTTGAGTACAGTACCTTTCCCTTTGGGTCAAGGGACGGGTCTCACTGCCTTCTCCTGCAGGAGTTTTCTACCTCCACCTCCAATAGGATTGCTTCTAATGGGGTGGCACGTCTGAAAACTCTTGCCCTCAGTTTGGGCACCTTGAAGCAGAGGGCAAGACCCTGGCTCACTAGCTCCAGGACCCACTTGTCCGTGGTAATAGAACTCAAGCCTGGAGGTAGTGAGCCAGCCTGCTCCCTACTGGAAGTGGGGTCTGCTTTGCTTGTGTACTGGGCTGGGGACTGGGGACAGCACAACTGTCGCCCTTCTGCCCCTGCCTCTGAAGTACCCTCTCTGCAGCTGGTAGGCTGGAGAGCCTGAGTCTGGAAGAAAGGTCTGTAGTGGGTCTACCCTATCTCCTTTACTCTGGTACTTTTGAGATGTTGCTGCTTTTCTTTAGCAGCAGTACTCTTGTAAGTCACCTTGTATTCATCCATCTTTTCATGTGGACCTCTGTCTGTTCACCAAAGAGAGATGTGGGCTCACAAGGAAATCCAGCGCTTTCACCTGGGTGTCCTGGGATAGATTAGTGGCCCTGAGCCAAGCAAACCTTCGAGGGACACTGAAGTTGCCATAAGTCTGGCTGCAAAGCCACTGGCATCCACTGCCATTCTAAATTGGTATTTGGAGGCTTCAATACCTCTTTGCAGCCTCAGCTAGGTCAGATGCCATGGAAGCAGAGCAGGCTTCGCAATCTCAAAACCGTGTTCCAGAGACTTTTCTGGTATCTGGAAATATAGGTCATGTAAGTGGCTTGCCTAATGGTCAAAGAAGAATCCTAATAAAATTTCTTGGCCAAAGAGTCCATTTTCCTTGAATCTTTATCTGGGGGATGATGCTAGAGGAAAGCTTGCCTTATCACATGCAGCAGCCTGTACCACCCTTCATGGCTGGGATGCCTAAAGAGGAATTCATTTCCTGCCTTGGCAAGCTAGTATTTTCTATGCATTTTCTTGTCCACTTGGGGAACAGAAGTGGGGTTTGCAAAGTCCTAGTGGCCTGTCTCTTCAGAGACATATGGATGGGTAATAGCAACCTCTTAGCTGCTGGTACATCCATTCATTTCCATGTAATCTGGTTCCTCCTCCTCCTCTGTAGATTCCTGGCTGGAGAGGTCCAGAGTTAGTGCCACTTGCTTCATGAAAGCAAAATATGAGATAAAATCCTCAGATCCTTTATCAGGGAATTAGGGCACAGAGGATCAGGGAAACATCCAGCTCAGGGGCTCCCAAAGTCCTCATCATAATCCTCTTCATCATCGCCATCACCATAAACATCAGTGTAGTGTTCAAGAGAACCGGAACAGAAGAGGAACCCGAAGTTTGAACCGTGGATGATGTGAACTAGGTCACGGAACCGAACTGGTACCAGTTTGCAGCGACTGAATTATTCTAATAGCATTAGTAATTTCTCAGTGGTAGGAACCGCTGGGTTTTACGGTTGCGGTTCCTTCCCCAGTGCTTTTTCTTTTTTTCTTTTGAAAGCGGTTGCTGGTTCAGCGGCAGTTTCTGTGGTTTGCTTCCTTCCAAGGGAAGCGCCACCTTTGTCAGAGGGCTATTTGTCCGTTCCTTGGGTTTTTTTTGAATGAGAAGGAGTCGGCTTATTCTAGGCTGGGTCAGCGGCCTTATCAGACATCTCTTCCCTCAGTCAGTTCAATCGCCTATCAAGCATTGACTGGGGAAAATTCTTACAGATCTCATAGTCTGTATTCAGGTAGTCAAACCCGAGGCAGTAAACACAAACTAAGTGTGGATCAGCTTTTGCAAATGGTTCACCACACTCTGTACAATGCTGAAACCCGAGGGCCAGTTCTTTTCCTGGGAGCCTGTGACATAATCCAAACACCCCAAAAAACAAGGCTTCTCTGAGCCCACTACACATACTATTAAATCAAACTTCTGGTTTTCCTTTTTATTTTTATGTCAGTTCAGTAACTGAAGCAAAACTGAGTTACTTCGCTTAAATAATACAAACTAAATGTAAATAAGAAACCAGATATCAGAGAAGTAAATTCCAAAGACGTTTTACCTCGAAATGTAAACAACGACTTGGTTTCTTCCGCGTTACAAGGAACTGGCAAGGAACCGAAAAACTTACTGGAACAACACTAAATCTATACTAGTCTACCTGTAATGCTAAGGACAGTGCTTTAAAATGAAAAGAAATACTAGGTACTTTAAAAAAACTGAGAAAATAAAATCTTCAAGAAAGATGAAGGAGAGCTTTCGAGGTGTCTTACTTAGGCAAGCAGAGTAAAGAATCTGATGGTTGCAGGATGTATTCCAAGGACAGTGGTTTGAAAACCGAGCTCGAGCCTAGCATTCCATCATTTGCATAGGTTGTATTATTCATTTCGGCTCAGGGCAGTCCTATGGTGAGACCATACTGCATATGTCAGAATACAGTAAGATTTCCTGGGTTAGAATAATTTGTATAAGACCAACCTAAGAAAAGAAATACATTTAAAATGTAAAATAGAGTCTTCTTAACTACTTGTCTATATTAGTAAATTGAATATTTGACTGGATATCAATTATAACTGTAAAGCATTTTGAAAGATGTATTTTATAAAAGGCTCTATATGAATGTCTAGTGCATTGTATTTTATTTCATTATAATGCATTAAGTGACACTTAGAACTTTGTGAAGTGAAATGCATATGAAAGTTCTTAGACGATTTTAATTTTTTTTATTTTATTAATATCGGTTTACATCATAAGCACGGCTACAATGGAATATATAATACTCAATACACAAGTCTTACAATTCATGCGCCATTGTTACGTAGTTTATAGCTTACCTCGGTGTATGTTTTGCAATTTCTCTTATTAAAGTTGCAACATTTTTCTTGACATAGTCATCTGGATCCTTTAGACTTGGGAGAACAGCTGGGAAAATTTCTGCTTCAACCACCATTTCTGCCAGATCCACTGAATGTTTTCCAATTTGACTGAGTGCTGAAAAGACTTGACGCTTATTTATAAACCCAAAGTAAAAGAAAAAGCCACTCTTACAATAGCATAAAAATATTGCAACACAATTAGCAGTATTTTTCTATTGGACTGGCTGCTCCATTATTTATTTTAGCTCTGAGTATATTTAGTTCCTTGAACAACATCCTGCAGTGATATTTATAAAAATGGACACACGTGGTTAGAAATATAAATCATCTTTTACATCACGGGTTCATTTCCATATAACTGCTGTTTTATATCTGAGAAAAATTTACAATATTTATGTAAAACAAGATATAGAGAGGTACAACATATATTAACCTAATGTGCTACAAAACTGGAATATTCCCCATCCTCTAAAATCATTATACAGATCCAAGTGTTAAGTATTGAATAACTGGCTTCTATTCAGAATAAATGAAAATGAAAATATAAACATCTGCTTCACCAGTATACAGACTGAATGTCACATTAAGTGCAACCAATGTAAAATGATAGTAATGTTGATAATTTCATATCAGAAATAAAATTATAAAATGGATAAGAGAAATGATTCACTGTGATTGGTGGAATCTGATCACATGGCCATGATATATCCATGATATAACCACAGTTTTGAACTTTTGTTTTCATGTCTATTTTCGCTTTTTCTCAATACGAACCCATGTTACGTAAAATAAATTTTATTTATAAGATCAATAATACACTAAGGGATGAGGCATATCTTGAGATGTGCTCAGTTCTTGAGTAGCTGAAGGCACTTTGCTTTACCTCATGGCTCATAAGAAAAATTACTCACCTTAGTAATGTTGTTTCTTCTAATGGAGTCTTGCTGTATTCTGACATACAGTATGCAGTTAGGTCCTGCCTTTCAACTGCCCCAGAGAACAAAGAGTTAAACTTTCCATGGCCAGCATGGAATGTTAACCACGAGCTTGGTTGAAGCCCCTGTCTGCTGTTGTTTAAACTGCAACCGCCAGATCTTTACGAGCAAAGACTCATTAGATGCTCTGTGTGGAAACTGTAAAATTTTTACTAGCCAACTGGCAAATATATCAATATAAAAGATTTTTTGTTTCAAAAGGAAGACTCAAGTCAGGAAACCCAAAACAAAACACATCCAAAACACAACCCCTCACCCAAACCAAAAAGGCGTGAAAAGGACACCCCTAGGCTGCCAACACTGCTCCAGCCCACCCACATCCCAAAAACTAGGTTCTGAGAGGGAGGCGGAGAGGTCAGAATACAGCAAGACTCCATTAGAAGAAACAACATCACTAAGGTGAGTAATTTTTCTTCAAACAACATGAAGTCTTGCTGTATTCTGACATATGCAGACTACCAAGCAGTACCTCCATGGAGGAGGGACAGAACCTACTTTGAAACAGGCTCTGAAGTACTGTTGTTAAACCGAGCATCACTCCCAGCCTGGATATCCAGAGAGTAATGCTTGGTGAAAGTATGGACTGTTTTTCAGGTGGCTGCTTGACAAATTTCTAAGAGAGGAATATCCTGGCAGCAGCCAGAAAGCAGCTGTACCTCTAGTGCAATGAGTCCTCAGGCCTGAGGGTGGAGTTCTACCCAGTTTTTCATAGCAGAATTGTATACAAGAAACAATCCACCTGGCAATAGATCTCTTAGTGGCAGGTTTGCCCTACCAACTTCTCCATACGTAGTAACAACTGGAGGATTCAAACCTGTGACCCTTGGTACGCTCTATGTAGTAGCTAAGGGCTCTTTTAACATCCAGCTGTGTAGCCTCCTCTCTCCCGAGGAGGAATGGTCAGTGAAGAAAACAGGGAGAGATATAGACTGGTTGAGGTGGAAATCTGAAACCACTTTAGGTAAGAACTTTCTGTTAGTTCTAAGCACCACTTTATCTCTATGGAAAGAGATGAAATCAGATTCCACTGACAGGGCTTGCAATTCACTGATACGCCTGGCAGAAGTAATGGCTACCAAAAACACAGGTTTCCAAGTCAAGTACTTAAGCTCTGCTGAGGACAAAGGCTCAAAGGAGGTTGCATAAGCTGAGCAATGCAAACATTAAGGTCCCAAGCAGGAGCAGGATCCCTAAAGGGGGATTGGGTGAAGCAATCCTTGAAAACTTACAAAATACAGGATGGGATGATAGAAAGGAAGGCTTGCCTACTGACAAGAAAGCAGAAACAGCTGCCAAGTGCACTTTAAGGGTAACTGGTCTGAGGCCTAGGCCATTAAGATGGACCATATAGTCCAGAACCGTAGGCAATTCAGCAGAGTCTGGAGAAATATTCTTCTTAGAACACCAAATGCTGAATCTTTTCCATTTGGAGTTGTAAATCTTCCTGGTGGAAGGCTTTGGAAGCCTTAGGATATCCAGAACCCCTTGGGAAAGATGCAGATCTGCAAACTCTAACACTTCAAGAGCCATGCTTTGAGATTGAGACTGGAGATTCGGTACCAAATCCTCCCTGAGAGGATATCAACAGGTTGTAATTCCTGGAAGAGCCAGGGAAGGTGGACTGCTAGGGACAGCAACAGGGGGTACCAGGGCTGTCTAGCCCAGTCTGGAGCAATCAGAATCACTTTGCATGGTTGTGACCTTATCCTGACTAACACTTTGAACAGGAGAGAGAAGGGAGGAAAGCATACAGAAATTTCCTTCCCAGTTCAGAATCAGAGCATCCAGGGGACTGAGCCCAAGAATGGGGTCTGCAACAAAAGAGAGAAAGTTGGTGATTGTCTGGGGCTGCAAAAGATCTATCTCTGTGTGCTCCCATCTCGAGAAAATCACTTTCAAAACTAGAGGATCTAGGGCCCATTCGTGATGGCTCTGGGATATTCTGCTCAGTGCATCTGCTAGGACATTATCCTTCCTGGGAAGTGAACTGCTATCAGAGAGGTTTATAGGAATAGGCCAGGGACCACAACTTCATTGCTTCTGTGCACAAGGCCATAGACTGAGTGCCTCCTTGCTTGTTGATGTACCACATGGTGGTGGTATTGTCTGTTCTGACCTGAACCACCTTGTTCTGTACAGATTTGAAAAAGCTTGCAGTGCCAGAAATACTGCTCTGAGTTCCAATAGATTGATGTGAAGCAGAGATTCCTGAGGTGACCACAGTCCTTGGGTGGTAAGATCCCCAAATGGGCTCCCCAGCCCAGCAGGAAAGCATCTGTGGTGAGTATCACTGAATGAGACTGAGTGACAAATGGAACCCCTTGTCTCAAATTGTCCTGATCCTGCCACCATTGCGCTTGGATTAGGGTTCGAGTCACTGGGACTAGTTTGGTAAGGAATCCTTTCTTTGGGACCAGAAGGCTCTTAAGTGGAACTGAATGTCCCTCATCTGGAATCTTGCCCCTTGGACCACTGCTGTGAAGCTGCCATGTGGCCCAAAAGCTGAAGGAAATGCCTTGCTGCTCGAGACACCTAAAGGGTGAATGAAGAGGCCAATTCCATAAGGTTCCTTGCCCTTTCCAGGGAAGGAAGGCTCTTGCCTTTGCTGTATCCAGTTCTGCAGCTATGAAGGTGAGGAGCTGTACTGGTTCGAGAACTGACTTGGAAGGTTGAGAAGGAATCCTAAGGAAGTGAGCACTTGCTGGGTCACTTGCAGATGTGACTTGACTTGGTCTGAGACTGACCTACTATGAGCCAGTCGTCCAAGTATGGGAAGATGGAGATCTTTTTTCTTCTTAGGAAAGCAAGAACTACTGCCAGGCACTTTGTAGAAACCCTTGGGGCTGATGTTAGCCAAAGGCATTGCTCTGAATTGATAGTGGCAACTCAAACCTGAGGTACTTTCTGTGGGAGCACCTGATGGGAATGTGAAAGTAGGCAGCTTTGAGGTCCAGGGAGGCTAGCCAGTCCCTGGCCTTAGAGAGGAAGAAAAATTACTCACCTTAGTAATGTTGCTTCTTCTAATGGAGTCTTGCTATATTATGACTATTGCAGTTTGTCCCACCATTAGAACTGCTCCGGAGGTGAAAGAGTTAACTTCCATGCAGGCATGGAACTTAGAGTGCAAGCTCGGTTAGAAAAGCTCTGTCTGGGATATTTCAAACTGAAAACTGTCAGATCTTTACAAGCAAAACTCACTAAGGTTCTGTGTGGAAGCTGTAACCTACACTAGCCAACTGGCTACTAAAATATTAACACATTTTCCTGGTCCCAACACCAAGACTCAAGTCAGGGACCAGAAAAGATAAGATAAGAAGATAAGATAAAATAAAACACAACACCCAAACTCCCAAAAAAGAAGGGTGGAAAACATAAAAGGGTCATCAATAAGTGCCAACAGTGGACTGCCCACCCCATACCCAAAGTAGAAGTTCTGAGAGGGGCAGGCTGGGGAGGTCATAATATAGCAAGACTCCATTAGAAGAAACAACATTACTAAGGTGAGTAATTTTTTCTTCAAACAACATGAAGTCTTGCTATACTATGACTATTGCAACTACACAGCAGTACCTCCATGGAGGAGGGACAGAATCTACTTAGGAATAGGCTCTGAAGCACGGTTGTGTAGAACCGAAACATCCCTCCTGGCCTGGATATCCAGGGAGTGATGCTTGGTGAAAGTGTACTGTTTTCCAAGTAGCTGCTTGACATATCTCCAAGATAAGGATGTCTCTGGCAGCAGCTAGAGATGCAGCTGTACCTCTGGTAGAGTGAGCCCTCAGGCCTGAAGGGGAACCTTACCCAGTTTTTGATAGCAAAATCGGATACAAGAGACGATCCACCTGGCAATGGATCTTAGTGGCAGGTTTCCTTTCCCAACCTCACCATAAGTGAGAAATAGTTGAGGAGTCAAACCTGTGACCCTTGGTACGCTCTATGTAGTAACTTAGGGCCCTCTTAACATCTGTTGTGCAACCTCCTCTCACCAGAGGAGAATGGTCAGTGAAGAACACTGGAAGTGAAATAGATTGATTAAGGTGGAAATCTGAAACCACCTTAGGCAAAACTTCCTGTTAGTCCTGAGGACTACCTTATCCCTGTGAAAGGAAAAAAGTCAGTCTCCACTGACAAAGCTTGTAACTCACTTATGCGCCTGGCAGAAGTGATGGCTACTAGAAATACAGTTTTCCAAGTCAAGTACTTAAGCTCTGCCAAGACAGAGGTTCAAGGGGGGTTGCATCAGCTGAGCGATGCAAACATTAAGATCCCAGGCAGGGCAGGGTCCCTGAATGGTGGATTGGTATGAAGCAATCCCAAAAACTTGGAAAATACAGGGTGAGCAGAAAGAGAAGAAGGCTTCCCTGCTGAAATAAAAGCAGAGACAGCTGCCAAATGCACTTTCAGGGTAGCTGGTCTCAGTCCCAAGAATTAAGATGGACCATATAGTCCAAAACAGTGGGCAAATCAGCAGATTCCGGGGAAATATGCTTCCCAGAACACCATATGGAAAACCTTTCCACTTGGAGTTATAGGTAGCCCTAGTGGAAGGCTTCCTAGAAGCTTTCAAGATTCCGAGAACACCTTGAGAAAGTTGTAGATCAGACTCTAACTCCTCAAGAGCCAGGCCTTGAGGTTGAGGGATTTAAGATTTGGATACCAGACTCTCCCTGGGCACAGGTTAACAGATTGTGGTTCCTGGGGAGACACAGGGGAAGATGGACTGCTAAGGACAGAAGGAGTGGGTACCAGGGCTGCCTGGCCCAGTCTGGAGCAATCAGGATCATCTTGCAGGGCTGAGATCTGATTTTGACTAGCACCTTGAACAGGAGAGGGAAGGTGGAAGGCATAGAAACTTCCTTCCCAATCGAGGAGAAAGGCATCCAGGGGACTGAGCCCAACACTGGGGCCTGCAACAAAAAGTGGAAGTTGATGATTGTCTGGGGCTGCAAAGATCTATCTGAGGGTGCCCCATCTGGCAAAAACTATCCCCAGTACTAGGGGATCCAGTGACCATTCGTGGTGGCCCTGGGAAATCCTGCTGAGAGCATCTGCCAGGACATTGTCCTTGCCTGGGAGGTGAACTGCTATGAGGGAAGTGTTCAGGAATAAGCCAGAGACCACAACTTCATCGCCTCGGTGCACAAGGCTGAGGACTGAGTGCCCCTTGTTTGTTGATGTACCACACTGTAGTGGTGTTGTCTGTTCTGACCTGTACCACTTTGTTCTGAACAGATGCAGAAAAACCTGAAGTGCTAGAAAAACAGCTCTGAGTTCCAACAGATTGATGTGGAGCAGAGATTCCTGAGGGGACCACAATCCCTGGGTGGAGAGGTCGCCCATGTGAGCTCCCCATCCCAAGAGGGACGCATCTGTAGTAAGGGTCAAGGAGTGAGATAGAGGGATGAAGGGCACCCTTGTCTCAGATTGCTCTGATCCTGCCACCACTGAAGGATCTGGATCAGGTTCGAGTCACTGGGATCAACTTGGATAGGGAATCTCTTCTTTGAGACCAAAAGGCTCTCAAATGGAACTGAATGTCCCTCATCTGAAATCTTGCTCCTTGCACTACAGCTGTGGAAGCAGCCATGTGTCCTAGGAGCTGTAGGAAATGCCTTGCTGGTCGAGAGACCTGCAGAGTGAAGGACGAGGCCAGGGCCACCAGGGTCCTTACCCTTTCTAGGGGAAGGAAGGCTCTGGCTCGCTTTTGTGTCCAGTTCTGCACCTATAAAGGTGAGTACCTGGACAGGTTCCAGAACTGACTTTGGAAGATTGAGAAGAAAGCCCAGAGAGGCAAGCAGCTGCTGGGTAACTTGCAGGTGTGATTTGACTCTGGTCTGGAGACTGACCCACAATGAGCCAGTCTTCTAGGTAGGGAAAGATGGCAATCTTTGCCTTCTTAAATGAGCAACTGCTACTGCCAGACATTTTGTGAATACCCTTGGGGCAGAGGTAAGGCCGAAGGGCATTGCTTTGAACTGATAATGGCCTGAGGGCAGTTCGAATCTGAGGTACTTTCAGTGGGAGCTTCTGATAAGAACATGGAAGTAGGCATCCTTGAGGTCCAGGAAGCTAGCCAGTCCCCTGACCTTAGGGAGGGTAAAATCATTCCCAGAGTCACCATTTTGAATTTTGGTTTTAAAAGGTGCTTGTTCAGATATCTTAGGTCCAGGATGGGCCGCCACTCTCCTGTCTTTTTGGGGTAAGGAAGTACCTGGAGTACAGACCCTTGCCCTGGTGTGGGCAGAAACCTTCTACAGCTCTGAGAGCCAGGAGGGTTGAGACTTCTGTTTCCAAAGCAAGAGTCTCTAGAGGGTTTGCAAGTGGAAAAGATCTGATTCTCATCTTTGGAAATTTTTGAAGCTGAGAACCAGACCCTGGCTTACTACTCTAGGACCCACTTGTCTGATGTTAAAGACTCCCAGTCCTGGACGAAGTAAGCCAGCCTGCCCCTACAGGTAATGAAGAACCGGCCCTGGGCATCCCAGCAGGGTGCCTGTTTGGCAGGGGCTTTAGGCTGAGGGGTGGGAGCAGGCCTGCTTGTACCCCGTCTGCCTCTCCTCTGAAGAACCCCTCTGAACATAAGCTGAAGAGGAGGCCTGGGTTTGGTAAAAGGCCTATGAAAAGGCCTGCCTCTACCCTGGGGCTGCCTCTGAGGAGTGGCTTGCCGTTCCTTGGCTTGTGCACTCCTATAAGTGGTTCTATATTCATCCATTTTCTTCATATAATTCCTCTGTCTGCTCCCCAAACAGAGAATTTCCCACCACAGGAAAATCCATAGCCTTAGCCTGGGTATCCTAGACAAACTAGTACACCTGAGCCAAGCCAATTCTACGAAAAGCCACAGATGTAGCCATGACTCTAGAGGATACATCATTAGAATCCACTGCAGCATGGAATTGCACTTAGATGCCTCAATACTATCAGTAGCCACCTGCTCCAGCTCCTTGGTAAGCTGGCCAGGGGCCTGTTTGGCTAAAGCCATGACAGTATCCCATCTAGATTTTTGGTATCTTGCAACATAAGCCATATAATTTGCTTGTCTGAGTCCCAAGGACGCTGCCATGTATTGTTTTTAGCCATGGCATCAATCTTCCTGGAGTCCTTGTCAGGAAGATGTGAAGCCAGGGAATATTAGCCTTATCACAGGCTGCAGCCTGAACTACCCCAACATGGCTGCATTGCTGTGAAAGAAATTCTGTATCAGGACCTGACAAGTGTACCTCCTGTCCATCTTTTATCCACAGGAGGCACAGAATTAGAAGCTTTTAAAATTTTATTGTTTGTTTCCTAAAGGATTTATGTAAAGGAATAGACAATCTCCTGGACTCTGGGATATCCATCATCTCTACAAAGTCAGGCTCCTCTTGCTCATCCACAGCTTCCTCCAAAGGAAGCGGAGGGTTTCAGCAACTTTTTATAAAACAGAAAATGAGATGGGGACTCAGAAAGCCTAGGGGAGATTCTCCTAAAGGTCTGTCTGGGGAGATGCCCGTTCAATGGGCACATCCAGACTTTCAAAGTCACATTCACACTGTTCATAATCATCCTCCCTCCTCTGGTTCATAAACTCCTCTATATCATATTCTTGAACTGTGGAACCGCCGAACCGACCTTTTGCCAGATAGTGGCGGTTCGGACGGGAACTGGGAAAGTGACTGGACAATTTGGATTGCCCTGGCTATCTCTGCAGCAGTTGGAGAAGGGATTTTGACTCCACACCTGCTGATTTTCTAGTTCTCTTTGCTGGAACTGGCTCCTCAGAGTCAGCTTACGTTGCCGAGGAAGTCTGGCCCTGGTCAGAGGGCACTCCCTCGGTTCGGTTGGCACCGAACCGGCTGGCCATCCGGGTCAGCGGACTTTTGGCCTCTCGTCCTGAGCCTACCAACTCTCTTATCTAGGGTAGCTGCAGGGAAATTCTTGCAAATCTGGCAGTCTGCATTGAGGTGGTCAAACCTCAGACAATAAACACATGGTGTGTGGGTCAGCCTTGGCAAAGGCTTCCCACAGACACTACAGTGTTGAAACCCAGTGGGCCCGGTTTTCTTTTGGGTTTCTCAGACATAATGCCAGCCTAACCAAAAACTTGCCCTTTTTCGGCAGTGCCAGGCAAGACACCCTTATCGGTTCCCCAACCGTGTCACGGGTCATGGAAAAACCGTAATGAAATCCGCTTTTTAGAACCGATAAGAACCAGGAACCGCACTCTAAAAGCTTTTAAATGCTTCAGAATAAAGTTTCCATTATTAACCTGATCGGTTCAAACCGAACCGATAAACATTTACAAGTTCCACACAGAAATAAACCTATCTATTACTTACAATACCATAGACAGAGCTTGAACCAATCGGTTTGCGGTTAAAATAATGATAATCGCGGTTGAATTTAACGAGAAAAAATACTCTTAAACCGAGAAAATGAACCGAGCAGTAGGAGGAATTCCGGAGCTGACTGTTCAGTGAGGCGGAGTAAAGAATCTGACAGTTTCAGTTTGAAATATCCCAGACAGAGTTTTTCTAACGAAGCATGTTTAAGTTCCATGCCCTGCATGGAAGTTAACTCTTTCACCTCCAGAGCAGTTCTAATGGTGGGACAAACTGCAATAGTCATAATATAGCAAGACTTCATGTTGTTTGAAGGATAATTCCCAGAGTTACCATTTTGAACTTTGGCTTTAAAAGGTGTTTGTTCGGATATCTTAGGTCCAGGATGGGCCGCCATTCTCCTGTCTTTTGGGGGTTAGGAAGTACCTGAGTACAATCCTTTGCCCTTGTGTAGGGTGAGAACCTCTCTATAGCTCTGAGAGCTAGGAGAAGAAACCTCTGCCTCTAAGGCAAGGGTCTCTGAGAGATTTGCAGGTGGAAAGGATCTGGTTCTCATCTTGGGAAATTTTTTGAAGCTGAGAACCAGTCCCTGGCTTACTACTTCCAGGATCCACTTGTCTGATGTAAGAGACTTCCAGTCCTGGACAAAGTAAGCCAGCCTTCCCTACTGGTATGGGAGAATCGGCCGGGCAGACCCATCAGGGTGTCTACTTGGCAGGGCTTTAGGCTGAGGGGTGGATGCAGCCTGCTCATCCCCTCCTGCCTCTCCTCTAAAGAACCCCTCTGAGAAAAGGAAGAGGAGGAGGCCTGAGCTTGGTAAAATAATAATAATAATAATAATAATAATAATTTTATTTATAAAGCCTTTCATAATATCAAGGCGCTGAACAAATCCATAAAAACATCAGCAAACAAGATAATAACGGACCATAAAATTGTAAATATATTCTAAAACATAATAAATTACAATAAAATTACGCACACTATACAGTGTATTTAACTTTCAAAAAGGCCCTTCTCCAAAGATAGGTTTTAATTCCTTTTAAAGGTCTCCACGGAGGGGTATTCCCAGAACGCAAGGTAGAGAATTCCAAAGAGTGGGCGGCATAGAAAAGTTCTACTGCCGGAAGATTTCAGACTCACTCTTGGAATCTCTAACAACCCCATGTCGGCCGAGCGGAGTGATCGGCTAGGACAAAAGGCCTGCCCTGCCCTGAACTGCTGCCTTTGAGGAGTTGCTAGCCTTTCTTTGGCCTGAGCACTCCTGTAAGTGGTCCTGTACTCATCCATCTTTTCATGTAGTTCTCTGTCTGCTCCCCAAACAGAAATTACCAATTATAGGAAAATCCATGGCCCTTAGCCTGGGTATCCTGTGAGAGGCTAGTACATCTGAGCAAGCCATCCTCCGAAGAGCCACAGGCGTAGCCATGACTCATGATGAAACATCATTGGAGTCCACAGCAGCATGAAACTGTACTTTCGATACCTCAATCCCATCTGCAGCCACCTGCTCCAGCTCCTTGGCTAGCTGGTCAGGGCTTGTTTAGCCAGAGCCAGCAGTGTCCCACCTGGACTTCTGGTATCTAGCTGTATAGGCCATATAGTTAGCCTGCCTGAGTCCCAAAGATGCTGCCATGTATTGTTTCTTTGCCATGGCATCAATCTTCCTGGAGTCCTTGTCTGGGGGTGTGATGCCAAGGGAATATTTGCCTTATCACAGGTAGCAGCCTGCACGACCCCAACATGGCTGCATTGCTGGAAAGGAACTCCGTGTCTGAGCCTGAGAGAATGTACCTGTTGTCCATTCGTCTGTCCACAGGAGGCATAGAATTAGGAGACTGAAGAATTTTATGTGTCTGTTTCCTAAAGGATTTGTGGAGGGATTAGACAGTTTTCTGGACTCTGGGATGTCCATCATCTCAACATAATCAGGCTCTTCCTGATCCTCTACTGCTTCCTCCACAGGAAGCCGGAGGGTTTCAGCCACTTTTTGTAAAACATATAGTGAGAAGGGGACTCAGAAAGCCTAGGAGGAGAAACACCTGAAGGTCTGTCTGGGGAGATGTCCGGTCAATAGGCACATCCAGACTTTCATAATCACCATAATCATCACACTCCCTCCTCCTCCGGTTCATAAAATTCCTCCAAAGTATAATCGGAACCGGGGAACCAACGAACCGAGCCTACCAGATGGTGCTGGTTCGGTGGACTCGAACTAAGCGATTGCACAATCCTTATCGCCTTGGCTAGCTCATCGGTGGTCAAGTATGAATTTCTGGTCCGAAACGACAATTTATCTTTCTTCTTTTCACCGGAACTGACTCTCAGAATCGCTCTCCTTTGTCCAAAGAAGTATCGCCTCGCCCAAAGTATCGGTCAGAGGGCACTTCTTCGTCTGAAACCAAACCGGCTGGCTATCCGGGTCAGCTGACTTCTCGCCTCCCTTCCTCAGTCTACCTAATCTCTTTTCCAGGGTAGATTTGGGAAAATTTTTCAAATTTGCAGTCTGAATCGAGGTGGTCAAACCTCAGACAATAAACACAGGTGGTGTAGGGATCAGCCTTGGCAAAGACTTCCCCACACACTGCAGTGTTGAAGCCCAGTGGGCCGGTTTTATCTTGGGTTTCTCAGACATGGCCAATCCTAACCAAAACTTACCCTTTTTTCGCAATCTGCCAGGCAAGACTTCCCTCACGTTCCTGACCGTGTCACTGGTCTTGGAAAACATAATAAAATCCATTTTTTAGAACCGATATGGACCGTTACCACACCTAAGTAAATCACAAACTTTTATATTTGAAACTGATCGGTTCAGCCAAACCGATCCACAATTTACAAGTTCCACACAGAAACTACACAGAAAACCTATCTAGTACTCACGGTACCACAGACAGAGACTTGAACCGACTAAGTGGTAACAGCAATTCAGTAGAAACCAAGTGAAAAATGACACTTCAACCGACTTTTGAACCGAGCAAAGGAGAAATCTCAGAGCGACTGTTCAGTGAGGCGGAGTAAAGAATCTGACAGTTGGAGTTTAAACAACAGCAGACAGGGGCTTCAACTGAGCTTGTGGTGAACATTCCATGCTGGCATGGAAAGTTTAACTCTTTGTTCTCCGGGCAGTTGAAAGGCAGGACCTAACTGCATATGTCAGAATACAGCAAGACTTCATGTTGTTTGAACACATCTGTGGCATAATTATGTTGCATGATGTATCACATCATGTTGTGTATTACTGCTTAAGAGTACTTTTACTACCATTATACATAGAGCCACACTCATTGGTTACAGGAAAGGAGGCTCTAGGACCCCATAGAAATCAGAATTTTGGGATGGTGGCACCATGTGTAGGCACTGACACATGGCGCCACGGCATATATAGTATAAATAGTGGCACTGGCCCCACCTGCCTCAGTAACTTTTTTCAAAGTGAAACCATCTGCAGAGTGAAAACAAAAACAAAACACTATCCAAACCAAAGATGAGTTAAGACAAGATCCTTATAACAAAAAAACAGCCCACATAATATGGACCAGTATCCAAAAGCCAGCACTAATGAAAAGATGACAGAATCAAAACCGAAATTACACTAGTGTCCACACACTGAAATAGTTGTTCTAAAAGTCCAACTGAAACCTTTTGTGATTACAAGACAGTAGTGGATTATCTACAGTTCTTGCCATATAAGTATCATCTATTTTAGAATAAGTGCATTGAAAAAAATATAGAGAGAGGAATATTCCATAAAGCATCCATAAATACACTTTTTATTCAAGGGCATCCACAAATAGGTTTTTTATTCAATCTGTAACATTACCAATAATGCTGCCTAAGGACTGACAGAGGGAAGTGATGCCACGAGTGCCAGGCTGAATTGTAGGCAACATTCCCACTGAATAAAAAGGTCTATGCAATGTCATATTTATACCATGAGTTCTGTCTTCATAGTAATCATAGTAATGTGTCAGCAGAAAAAGACCATCCTGGTCCAGCTAGTCTGCCCATTTTCACCCACCCTACTTGTCTCCACTTCCCAGGGATATTTCCTCCTGCCCTCCAGCCAACTCCTTGTGTTTGTTCCATGCCCTCTTTAATTCCTCCACTGTTTCTGCACACACCACCTCATTAGGTAATCTGTTCCAGGGGTCCACCACCCTCTCACTGAAATAAATGGAAATTACATACTTACCGTAATTGTTGATCTTCTTGGACAGTCTCCATCATTCATTTCACACTAGTGGGATAGCGCCAGAGGTGCTAGGACCTAGTGGGAGCTAAAATCTTTCAGGAGGGTCAACGCCAAGACAGGACCACACATGCGCGGCACCACGAGACTAGCTTGTGCCTGTGTAGGCTATCTCAAGGCCAACCCTCCAACCGCCTCAGTACCTTTTCAACCGAGGAGGTGCAGCATAACTAATGAAAATAACTTATTCTGACTTTCTGGGCCTGAGAGGGCCCAGATGACCCTGCAAGAAGAGTCAAAGAATAATGTCTTCACAGCCTGAACCATAGGACCATGAAGACCAGGAAACAAAACGAGTGAACCCAGGGGATGGTGGCGGGCATGTGAATGAGTGATGGAGACTGTCCAAGAAGATCAACATTACGATAAGTACGCAATTCCATATCTTCCTGGACTAAGTCTCCATCACTCATTCACACCAGTGGGAGAGTACTCGAGCTTAAAACCAACAACCCTGAGTAGGTGGTAGGAGCTAGGGTTCACTCAGAAAGGATGGCCAAGGACTGTCCTGCTAATAAAAAGAGCTGTCTTAGAAAGAGCATCTAGAACATAGTGCTTACAAGATAAGCGCTTGAGTTGTAACTCACCACTTTGCAGACGACTGCAATGGACACAAAATGAAACTCTGCCAGGAAGCCGCAACCATTCTAGGAGAGCAAGAACCCGCCTCACAATTTGGTCTAGGACAAAATTAAAAGTGTCAAAAACATGTACTAATCTAATGTAAAAGGACCTCAGGAACTGAAAGAGCTGAGGTAAAGTCTACTGGTTTAGCTGTGAGACCAAAAAGCGCAGATGGAAACCCTCACAACAAGTATGGCTGACCTGCAAACAACAGGTTCAGGAGCAGTTGAACCTTTACTTAGTGTGCAAAGAAGGTCCAGGTGGGGTTAGCCCATCAAGGAGAATGGTTTCCACTTAGTCACTGAAACCTTCCAATGGAAGGCCAAAGCACGACTTAGAAGCCTCTTGTGGTGGTCTAGTAGAACCAGATCCTACCCACTTCATATTCCAAAAGGAATCACCCTGCCCCTGTGTGCCTACAGCTGTAGTAGCAGTCTCTGAACTCAGGGAAGAGGAAAGTGTACAGGAGGCGTGTCCACTGCGGAAAAACATTCCGACAGAAAAAGCAGGGCTGGATTTCTAAGGCAAATAGAGGCAGATGTCACGAGGAGGGACACAGCAGGACCAAGTTAGGGCTGACCCATTCTTTGAAAGTGACTGAATAGTGTCAGAAGTTACTCAATGCGGTGAAGCACCACTCTCCGGCCTTCCTGAAGGGAGTAGGAAAGGACACTAGTTTGCTTGCTGATGAAAACAAACATCACAGTTTCAACACACTTGGAGAGGATAACTTCATGAGCGACTGGCAAAGAACCAGTGGCATGAACCAAAGTTGTGAATATTGAGAAGCTGTCTCAGAAAAGACCTACCTGACCTACAGTCAAGAAAGGAGCAGGTTGTCTGTTGAGTTGAAACAAGCAAGGAAGTAGGAACCTGAGTTACGACGCTGGAGAGTCACTTCTGTTGCTGCGAGGCTCTGATCAAGAGAAGAAAGCCTGATAAAAAGGGGGACCAACAAACTGGGCAGTCGCTCAAGTCTAGGAAATATCTCTGAATAAGAGAAATCTCTCTTGGAGAAAAGAGATGACTGGTACCTCAGCTGGATCAGATTCCCCTAGGGGTAGAAGAAATCAGGTACTATTTACTGTAGTTTAGAGACTATCGCCTCAGGGGCTGAGGCGGAACCTGACCAGATCCAAAAGAGTGGTATTGGGTAATTTCGGTAGGCCCTGTGCTGTGATAATTTTTCTTTTTCCTTTTCCTTTTTACCATTATTCCACGCCTGGCAAGGCTTTCAGGCTGCTCTTTCGCAAGGATTGCCTGATACAAAAATGACGATATCAGCTATCTGAGGGGCAGGAGGAGCCTGAGCGTCCATAACTGGAATCGTGACCGTACTCAATAATCACAGCTGAAGACATGTTAACCACTTGTTGCCGATGGAGCCACCAAAAGGGCAGTATCACAAGGAGGCTAAATACCCCTATCAAAGGAGGAAAGAACCTGAACGGTGCCTGACCATTGAATTAGAATATCCCACAGAGTGTAATTGTCTTGACGACTGAAATAGTCTAGACGCAGAAGTGTATGGTCCATGGATGTAGTCTGAAATACTACAGTGGTCCCCAGCACTGAGGAACTACTGAAAAGATCTTCCATCATGGACTCTGAAGATAGAGAAGGCGTGCTCTTCAGTATATGAAATGAGTCATCCGCTGTATCACTGACCAGTAGGACAGGGAGAGACTCATCTAGATGCACTTCTACCCCAGAAGGACCCCTAAGGAGGTCTAGGTCAGAGGCACTAGAGACTCCGCCACCAGGAAGGCTGTCGAGGAGCTCAACACCACATAGGAGCCAAGAAAGTGCTGGAGCTGTATGAGAGATTCTGCATGGCAAAACAGCACAGAAGAGTTCCATCAGTGGAAAACCGCTGGATGTCACAAGATCCCACGCAGACTGCCACTACTAAGATGTGTGGAAAAATAATCCGCAGAACAGGACTTCATTCTGTGGAAAACATTTTGCCACAAGTTCTGTGGAAGAAGAGGTCTGCAGAAGGACACTGTCACTAGTTCTGCCGGACAGCACCAACTGGCAACCCTGCAGCACCAGCATCACTGTGGTACAGGAGGTCACCAAGCAGCGCCTATGCCAACCTGGGCAGTACCGAGGTCACCCATGGCAGTACCCACAGGCACCCCCGGCACCCATGGCAGCAGTGGCACCCGAGGGCACCCATGGTACCATGGCACCCATGGTAGCAATGGCACCTGTGGCACCCATGACACCCATGATACTCATGGCGCCCATGGTACTCATGGCACCCATGGGTGCTCGTGGCATCATCTGTGTCAACCGTGGGTGCCCGCGGTGCCACCCATGGCACCCGAGGGTGCTCGCACTGCCCATGGGTGCTCAGCACCACCCACGGGTGCTTGGCACTGCCCGTGGCACCCGCTGGTGCTCAACGCCACCAGCAGGTGCCAGTGGCACTGTGGAGACACCCGCAGCCGCAACCAACAGCACCAACAGCACCCACAGCGCTGCACAGAGCTACGGCGCCGAGCCATGGTGTAGACCCGTAACACCAGCGTGCCGCCACGGCACTGATGCCAACCAGCGGCTGCCATGGCGCCAGACCCGCGGTGTCACCCATGGCGTCTGGCACAGTGCCAGGACCAACACCACCATGGAAAATGCCAATGGAGAATCCTGAGGAGAAGGGAGAAGGAAAGGTGGCACCTGTGCCGGCCCCTGCATGGAAAGAGAGGGGGTAGGCATGAGGGGTCAACACGATGGTGAAGACGCCAAGAGGCACACTGCTCATCCTGATCCAACTGACCCGCCACGGTCCGCGCTCCGAGGCCTGGAGGCCCGGAATCAGGAACGCTGGCCAGGAATACTGGACCGAGTCGAACCCCTGCTCCACAGGAGGGCCCAGAGGTGAAACTGCTCACCAGAGCTCCATCAAGACAGAGATGGAGGCCGGAGTCAAGAATGCGGCCATTAGAGCGGGCCAAGGGAACTCCACCAAAGTTGGTTCAGGCTTATCGCCTCCCAACCAACAATTCTCGTGGCAGACGTACTAGAGGGCAACCTCAAGTGGCACCACTTCATCTTCCCCAAACGAGGAGGAAGAGCTCGAGGTTAAGCGGAGCTGGATTCCTCCGAACCGCCGATTTGGGGGTCATGGACTGTACTCTCTACACAGGACTGTCCTAGTCGGACCCCCCGCTATCAAGGGCGGCGGACCGACACAGACCCCTCTGCCATAACAACTTTTAAACGAGTCTTCCTACCATCACGACTACTGTCTAAGGACGACTCCGTTGATGGCAGGTGAGAATTTCTTTTCTTCATAATCTTCTTTCTTCTTGTAAAATAAGAAATGACTACTAAAATGTTAAATTAAACGAATACTAAAATGCTAAAAGCTGCTGTCATATAGAGAAAACTTTGACTCCGCAGACGAGCGACGCCGACATCCAAGTGCACTCGATGGCAGGAGAAAAGGAACTGAGGCGGTTGGAGGGTCCACGCTGAGGTAGCTCACAGGCGCAAGCTAATCTCACGGTGCCGCCGCATGCGTGGTCTCTGTCTTGCGCCCAACCCTTCTGAAAATGTTGGCCCTGCTTGGTCCTAGTGCCTCAGGTGCTATCCCACTAGTGTGAATGAGTGATGGAGGCTTAGTCCAGGAAGATCATCTCCTTACATTGCTCTTAAATCGTCCCCCTTCCAGTCTTAAATTACGACCCCATGTTTTAACTCCTACTTTCCTTTTGAATAATCTATCTTCATTCACTTTATTTATTCCTTCATATACTTAGAAGTCTCTATCATGTCACCTCTATCTCTTCTAAACCTCCAGCGGTATAGATTTAATTCTTCCATCTAGTCTCGTATAGGCTTCTCTTGCACACCTTGCACCATCTTTGTTGCCCTTCTCTGAACCCTCTCCACCCACATATTTCCTTTTCTTAAATAAGGCCTTGCCTTTGTAACAAAATTGTAGTGGAAATAACAAGCTGTTTTAGAATTAACATGTTTATTTCCACTGCAGCCGAATAAGAGTCAAAATACAACGTTTTTATTCTGCACTGTTATTCATCTCTCATGGTAAAGACAAATATATTCACTGCAAAAGCTATAGTAAGGCAACAGTTAGGATTTAAACACAAAACATAAAAGTAAGAAAATAAAAATTAGGGGAAGAACTCACTGAGCTTTGGTGTATCTGTGTTCTGGGTTCCTTAGAGTCTGAATGATCATGGGATACAGCACTGATGTTATCCTAACTTCAGTGCTGCCTTTCCAGGTACTGAAAATCCTCACACAGCAATTCTTGAATAGAGGGTGCCAAATTTAGGGTAATCACGTCATCATTTAAACCCTGAGGAACTCACAACACAGATTCACTAAGACTCTATTGACTTTTACCCCTGACTTTTCATTTTCTATTTTTATGTTTTATACTTAAAACCTTACTGATGTGTTACAGTTCTTTCTTTTGCAATGACAAACAACTGATGCCTATAGCTGGAGAAGCAGCAGACCCATTAGGCAGGGCCTTACAGCTGTAGCATTGTTTCTGCAGGTATGCAAGCATCAAACCCATTTGGCATGGTGACAGACCTCTAGCTTGCTCAAACTGGTGTGGGGGAACTAAGTCTATGTACATGCAGTTTGCTTTTCTAACTTACTTTTCTTGATGCTTTTTATGTTGCCTTGCACACGAGCATGCAACATCTTGTGGTAGTATTAGTACAGTGAGAGATGTGTCAGTGTTGGTGAATGCAGGGCACACTTTAGTAGGTGCGTCCCTCATTCCCCAATTAGCCAGCATACTAGCGCTGATGCAAAAATATGTAAATGCCACCAACTTGGAAGAAATCTGCCGCTGCAATCAGAGACAAGATCATCATGCAGTGACAGAGATGACACGCCTCCGTATGCGTTTTCCTGGTGAAACATTTTAATAAATACGGCGGTGGTTCCTGCGGCCACTACACAATCCACAAACAAAGCCGACACCGGGGTGCAACCTCTGTCAGCATGTCCCCCACCCTCCACACTGTGTGACACACTGGGAGCCCACCCAGTGTGCCGCCGTCACACAAAGCAGACCATGTCGGCATGTTCTCCCTCAACCCCTTGTGTAGCACACTGGGAACCCACCACGGTGTGGCCAATAAACCGTGTCACAATGTCCGGGTTTTTTTTTTTTTACCTGAAAAGAAAACGGTCCCTGCTGTCCGCGCCCCTCCCCCAACCTGCACCCACCATCTGTGTGCACCCCACCTCCCACACACACCCTCACCCCATACCTACTCTCCGGAGGTCCAACGCTATGATCTTCGTGGAGCGGAACACATCTGGACTCTTCAAAGCCAAACTGCAAAATGAAGAAATGCCAGTAAGCTGTATAATGGCATCAATGGGGGTCAACTTAGGTGGATATCTCAGCCATTTTCTAAGCCAGGCAAACCTCTTTAAGGATACCACGTGGCCAGAACTCTTGAAGCAGTGTCATTTGTGTTTACTGCCATGTGAAACTGGTACTTTGTGGCATCCATGGCTGATCTAGCTGTGTCATCCATGCCCTGTGCTAAGTCACCAGTTGCTTTCTCATTCAGTGCCACTATGGAGTTCCAGAGTGCTTTCTGGTACTCAGCCATGTGTGCCAAGTAAGCTCTTGCCAGAGAAGCAAGGAAGCTGATGTATACACTTTTCAGCCATGCCGTCCAGTTTCCTGGAGTCCTTCTCAGGAGGCTTGTGAAAAAGAAAGGCACTTTGGCCTTTTCACATGTGACAGCCTGGACCAGCCCCTCATGATCAGGATGGGAGTACAGGTACTTGATCCTGTCTGTCCACTTGATACTTTTTAATTTTGTTGTCAGTGCCAGAAATTGAGGTGGCTGCTGACATGGCCTCTTAGTGGCTTTCTTGAGGGATTTGTGGAATGGGAAGAAGTGACCTCCTTGTGGGAGCTAATCCCATCATATCTATAAACTCTACCTACTCTTCATCATCCTCAGTTTCATGGCAGGGGATGTTGAGGGTGTTCACCATCTGCCTTACAAAGGAATAATAAATGTGTAATCCTCTGAAAGCCTAGGAGGAGAGCCACATTCTTGCTGAAGTGAATCATATGATTCCAGAGATTCCCCTTCCTCTTCAGTTTCATAATACATTTCTTTCTCCTCCACAGGCATTTTATGAGAACCTGAGCTGGGGAGGGGCATATTAATGAAATTTCCCATATCCTGGAAAAATTGCATGCCTTTGTCATCATGTCCTCTGTTGGGAGATCTGTTTAGAGTCAGCTGTGTGCTCTCCTTTCCTTTTTCAGGAGAAGGGACAGAATAAAAATTACTTACCACAGTAATCGTGTTTCTTCCAAGAGAATCTTACTGTATTCTGACTTCTGCAGTATGGTCTCACCACAAGACTGCCCTGGTGCTGAAATGGTTAACAGAACCTATGCTAATATGGAATGTTAGGCTCGAGCTCGGTTTTCAAACCACTGTCCCTGGTAAACACTCTACAACCATCAGATTCTTAAGGAGCAAAGCTAATAACAAGCTATCTATACTTAATAATAATAATACTAATTAACACCCAACACCAACTATTCCCTTCTATTTAAAAATGTGGGCCAAACCAAGACTCAAGTCACTAAGCCCAAAAAGAAACACCCATAGGATTTGAACAACATGAACAGCTGTGTTGCAGTGTTTATAGGTTCTAGCAGGAGGATGGTGAGCTCAGAATACAGTAAGATTCCCTTGTAAGAAACAAGATTACTGTGGTAAGTAATTTTTTCTTCAAACCCCAGGAAATCTTACTGTATTCTGACTTCTGTAGACTACCCAAGTAGTACCTTTGAGGCAGGTAGAGAAGAAAAAATTACTACCACAGTAATCTTGTTTCTTCTAATGGGGTCTTGCTGTATTCTGACTATATGCAGTTAGCCTTTTCAGTTCAACTACCCTGGAGATTAAAGAGTTAACTCTAAGCAAATGCACAGAACATTGCGCTCAGGCTCATTTTCAAACCCTGTCCCTGGTACATTCTATGTATCCGTCAGATTCTTATAAGCACTAAAACAGTGGCCACTATGCTATACTACATGTATAACAATAATAAAACAGTAGTCAAAGGACTAATAGTCAACAAAAGGACAAACTAAAAGACTCAAATCAGAAATGCCCAAGAAAATGCACCCCAGTGGCAGAACTCAAATTTTTGAACAGCTGTAATGTAGTACCCGTAGGTTCTGTTAGGGGAGGCAGGGAGGGTGGTCAGAATACAGCAAGACTCCATTAGAAGAAACAAGATTACTGTGGTAATTTTCATCAAACAACATGAAGTCTTGCTGTATTCTAACTATATGCAGACTACCGAGCAGTGCTCCTTGGAGGTGGGTACAGGACTTACATAGGAAATAAGCTCTGCAATACTGCTGTGCAAACCTGGCATTACTCCTGGCCTGGGTGTCCAGGAAGTAGCGTCTAGTGAATGTGTGAACAGTTTTCCAACTAGCTGCTTTGCAAATATTGAGCAGGGGAATACCTCTGGCAGCTGCAATAGAAGCAGCTGCTTCCTGGTAGAGTGGGCTCTGAGACCAGCTGGTGGCTCTTTCCCCAGTTTGCCATTGCAGAACTGAATGCAAGACACAATCCACTGAGCAAAGGTCCTCTTGGTGGCCAGCTTCCTTACCCACTTCCCATAGGTGAGAACAGTTGTGTGCACTCATTCCTATGGGCCTTTGTTTGATCCAGGTAGTAGCTAATTGCCCTCTTAACATCCAGGCTATGTAGTTCACGCTCCTGAACTAGAATGTTCAGTGAAGAAGACATGTAATGTCATAGATTGATTCAGGTGGAAGTCAGAGACCACCTTAGGAAGAAATTTCCTGTTTGTGCTAGGAGCAATCTTGTCCCTGTGGAGTGCTAGTCAGGCTCCACTGACAAGGCCTGTAGCTCACTAATCCTCCTAGCGGAGGTTATGACTACCAAAAGACCATTTTCCATGTCAGGTACTTAAGCTCAGCAGAGGACATGGGTTCAAATGGGGCTGCATTAGCTGTGCTATGCAGATATTTAGATCCCAAGAAGGGTTGGCTCCTGTGGTGGGGGAGGTGCAGGTGAAGCAACCCTTTAAAGAACCTCTTGAAGAGTACATGAGAAGCCAGGGAAGGGCTCTTCCCTGCTGACAGATAAGCAGAAACAGTTGCCAAATGTACCTTCAGGGCAGAAGGCCAGAGGCCTAAGGAATGGAGGTGGGCTAAATAGTCCAACAGGACTACCAGTCCAGCAGTTTGTGGGTCTATTTCCTTTAGTGCACACCAGATAGTGAATCTCTTCCATTTGGAAGTATAAGTCTTTCTGGTGGCAGGTTTTCTGAAACCTTCAGAATAGCCAGGACCCCTTCAGAGAGATGCAAGCCTGCATACTCTAGGTCCTCAAGAGCCAGGCCCTTGCCTGAGGTATTTGAGGTTGGGGTATAGGATCCTCCTTGTGAGGAAGTCAGGAGATTGTACCTCCTGGGGAGGCAGATCGGGCTGGTCACTACCATAGACATCAACATGGGATACCAGGGCTATCTGGCCCAATCCAGAGCAAATCAGAATCATAGATGATGCCCGGCTCCTGAGTTTTATCAGAACTCTGAAGATCAGAGGAAAGGGGGAAAGGCATACAGGAATTTGCCTGTCCAGTCTAGTATCAATGCATCTAATGGCACTGACCCCAGAATTGGAGGTTTGCAGCAGTACTGGGGCAGCTGATGATTGTCTGGGACTGCAAACAGGTCTATGTCTGCATGCTCCATCTCCTGAACACTGCATGCAGTATTTCCCTGTTCAGAGACCACTCATGGTGGCTCTGATTTATTCTGCTGAGGGCATCTGCCAGTACATTGTCCTTGCCTGGCAGGTGTACTCCTGAGATGGAGGTCTTGAGGGAATAAGCCAGATTCCAGATCCTCATTGCTTCTACACAGGGTAGAGGACCTTGTCCCTCCCTGCTTGCTGATGTAGTACATGGTGGTGGTGTTGTCCATCCTTATTGCACCACCTTCCCTGTACCATATTTAGGAATGACAGAAGAGCTAGGAACACTGCCCTGAGCTCCAACAGGTTGATGTGGAGCAGGGACTCCTGGTGAGACCACGTCCCATGAGCAGTGTGATCCCCAAGTGAGCTCCCCATCCTAGGAGAGAATCATCTGTGGTCAAAACCACTGTATGAGACTGTTGGAGGAATGGAACACCCTCCCTGAGGTTGTTCCTGTCCTTCCACCACTGCAATGCCTGGATCAGGGTGGCTGTCACTGGGATCAGTTTGGACAGTGAGTCCTTCTCTGGAACCAATAGGACCTGAAGTGAAACTGAATATCCCTCATCTGAAACCTGGCTCCTGGAACCACTGTTGTAGAAGCTGCCATGTGTCCCAGGAGCTGAAGCAAATGTCTTGCTGGACGACACACCTGTTAATGAAAAGAGTCTGCCAGGTGGATGAGGTTGTCTACCCTTCCCACTGGCAGCAGAGCTTCTGCCTGGACCATGTCCAACTCTGCTCCTATGAACTCTAGGATCTGGACAGGCTCCAGAACTGCCTTCTTTAGGTTTACCAGAAACCCTAAAGATATGAGGGTATCCTGCAACAGACCCAAGGCATCCCTCACCTGCTGGGGGACTGACCTACAACCAACCAGTCATCCAGGTAGGGAAATACAGACATTCTCCGTCTTCTTAGATGAGCTACCACCACTGCCAGACATTTTGTGAATGTTCTGGGGCTGAGGGAGGCCAGAGGCATTGCCTTGAACTGGTAATGGCCTGAGGGTAATTTGAACCTTGGGTACTTTCTTTCTTTTTTTTTTTGAAATTGTGCTTTATCTTCTCCCACTACCTGTCGGCCCTGACCCTTCAGGGCATCCAAGGGTCATCCTTCTGCCACCCTGCCCATCAATACTTACCTCGGATCCCCCATGTAGCTTAGGCACCCCAGTGGGGACGTAGGTGGGGCGGACCCTGTAAATCAACTTTTGTCAGGTCCGGAGGTAGTCGTAAGCAGCAGGACACATTGAAGGCATGCCCCGGAAGCCCATCTTCCCAGAGCCAACAGGTGTTTTTCCACTTTCCTTCCTCCGCCTCGCAGCTTCCAACCCCGATGTCATGGCGCTAGTCACCGGCGTTTGCTGCGTGTTGGGCCGCCCATCTCCTTCTAATGGGAGCTTGCAGTTCCCGAGCCTCCGCCCGGAGTCGTGCAAGTGCGATGGGCAACGGCCCTCCCACCCGACCCTCCCTGGAGACGGTGAGCTGTTGTGGGATGCTCAAGCCGTACTCCTCCCAGCCGACCCACCAGTGACCCAAGTCCGCTCCCGAATCCGGGTCGCCAGCATGGAGCGAGTGTGGCGACCAGTGCCTCAACCCTCAGCGCCACGGGCCAGCTGAACCTTAGGTAATTTCTGTGGGAGTGTCTGACTGAAATGTGAAAATAAGCATTCTTGAGGTCCAAGGAAGCTAGCCAATCTCTTTGCCTGAGGGTTAGGAAGGATTTTGGTTAGAGTCACCATCTTGAATTTGGGTTTTGTTAGGTGTTTGTTGAGATAACTCAGATCTAGAATGGGCCACCACTCCTAGTTTTCTTAAGGTAAGGAAGTACCTTGAGTATAACCCTTTTCCTTTGTGAAGAGGAGGAACAGGTTCCACAGCTTCTTGCTGCAGGAGTGTGGTAACCTCTCTCCCCAGCAGGGCTGTCTCTGAACTGCTGTCAGGTTTGAATTACCTTGCTCTTATTCTTGGAAATTGTTTGAAATTCAGAGCAAGGCCTTGGCTCACTACTTCCAGGACCCTCTTGTCTGTGGTAATGGCCTTCCAGGACTGCTTCACCCAGACCTCTCCTAGCTCCTATGCCCTAAGAAGCAACAACATCATCCTGCTCAAATTGCCCAAATTCAACACCAGGCTAGGGAGGGCAGCAATCAGCTATTCTCTAGCTATAGCATGGAACACCCTACAAAATCCTAAAACTGTCCAATATCATTCCATTTGCATCCTTTAAACAGCATTGTAGTCTTCTTCAAAGAGAAATGCAATTGCTACCACTAGAGCTAGCATTGTCATCTCACAAATCTCCTTCCAAACCATATATGGCATATTCCTTCCAGACAGACACCCCATCTTATGGCACCCAGTAATACCTTCACCATCCTAGTATTACATTATGTTGAGTGTCTGCCATGCCTCACTGGGATATGTATATACTGTACATACTGTAAATATTAGCTTAACTTTCCTGTAACCATTTTTATCATGTGAATTTACTGTACATCACTGTGTTTATAAACGTTATTTTCCCTGTATGTATAACTGTCTTATATAAGTGTATGATGTATCTGTTGTGTATCAACTATTGAACCTTGACCTTATCAGGTCCATCTTGTAAATGAGCCTTGCTCAATGATGTTTTGAATGAATAAAGATTTGATGATGATGATGATGGAAGTAGTGAGCCAATCTGCCCCCTACTGGCAGTGGGGAGGCGGCCCTAACTGACACATCAGGGTGTCTGCTTGGTAGGAGTCCCAGGCTGAGAGGTGGAGGCAGCCCTGCTTACATCCCTTCTACCTCTGCCTCTGAAAAATCCACTCTGCTGTTGCTAAGCAGGGAGCGCCTGAGCCTGGTAGAAGGCTCTTTGGTAAGGCCTGCCTCAGGCTGCTGTTTTTGTGGAGCTGCAGCTTTTTCCTTGGTAGCTGCATGCCTGTAAGTGGACCTGTACTGCCTATTTTCTCTCTGTTCCCCAAAAGAGTTCTGGACAACAGGGAAGTCCATAGCTTTAGCCTGCGTGTCCTGGGAGAGATTGGTATACCTGAACCAAGAAAACCTTCTTAGGGAGACTACAGTAGCCATGACCCCAGAGGATACATCACTTGAGTCCACAGCAGAGTGAAACTGGACCTTGGCGTTTCAATGCAATCCTTGACTATGTGCGCAGATCCTTGGCTAGCTGAGGTGGAGCAGTCCTAGCCAGTTCCAGAACAGACTCCCATCTGGATTTCTGGTATCTAGAGATGTATGCATGTAAAACGCCTGCATAATACCCACCGAGGCAGCCAAATACTGCTTTTGGCTATGGTATCAATTTTCCGAGAATCCTTCTCAGGAGGGTGTGAGGCCAAGGGATGCCAGCCTTATCACTAGGCAGCAGCCTGAACAACCCCAAGGCTACAGTGGTTGTACAGGAACTCTGTACCATTGCTAGATAACATATACCTCCTATCCATTCTTTTGTCCACTGGAGGAATGGAAGTAGGCATCTACAGAATTTTGTTTGTCTGCTTTTTAGAGACTTATGAAGAGGAATTGAGAGTCTCTTAGTGTCAGTGATATCCATCATTTCAGGAAGCGTGGCTCCTCCTCTTTTCAGCTGCCTCAAGAATAGGTAGCTGTAAGGTCTCAGCAACTTTTCTGTAAAACAAATAATGAGAGGAGAACTCCCCAGGCTGTCTAGGAGGAGAAACTGACTCTAGCCTATCAGTGGAGACATCAGGCTCAATGGGGTCACCCAAGCCTTCCTCATCATCTTCCTCATCCTCCCACTCGAGTTCGTAATAGGTCTCTGAATCGTATGAACCAGTGGGAACTGAACTGGCAGGTGGCTGAACCGCAGTATGCAGTTTCTGAACCGTCCGATATCACCTGAACCGGTCTGTAGGGACTGTACAATCCATATCGCTTAGCGATTTCTTCAGCGATTGGAGCTGCAAAGGTTGCTCCGAACCAGCCGATTTTCATTTCTCTTCATGAGTACCGACTCCTCAGTATCTGCCTTCCTTCTGGTTGAGGAGGTATCGCCCTGGTCAGAAGGCACCTCCTCCAGTTCCCCAACTCCCTCGGGAGCCAAACCGACCAGCCATCCGGTCAGCGGATTGTTTGGCCATTCTTTCCTTAAGCCGGGTTAATCGCTTATCCAGCGTGGCCTAAGAAAGTTTTACATATTTGGCAGTCTGTTTTCAGGTGGTCAAACCTCAGACAGTAAACACTGATGAGGCGGGGATCAGCCTTGGCAAACACCTCCCCACATTCTGTGTAGTGCTGAAATCCAGTGGGACCTGTCTTTTCTTGGGTTCCTCTGACAAGATGCACTGAAAAGACAAGTTACCCTTTTATTGGCGGTCAGGCCTGAGTAACTAAATGTGTTTTCGGTTAACGACGGTTCAATGGTTGATTGAAAAATCAAGAGAAAGTCTCAGGATTTTTTAAACTGAAAACCGCCAAATCCCAAACTAACTACTGTAATACAAGTTAAACTTTCGATTTTACCTCAAAAGGAAAATAATTCACTGTTTCCTCCCGGTTATGGGAACCGAAGAGAAAGACAGAAGACTTATTGATTTTGGAGAAAACCTATACAGTCTAGCCTGTACCGTAGGACAGAGGCTTGAAGAACTGAAATTTGAAACGCAGTTTGAAAAAAACATTGAAAACACAATCTAGCGAAATGAGCAAAGAAGAAATCTCTGGAGCAACTTCACAGGCAGGCGGAGTAAAGAATCTGACGGTTACATAGAATGTACCAGGGACAGGGTTTGAAAACCGAGCTAGAGCTCAACGATCTATGCATTTGCATAGAGTTAACTCTTTCATCTCCGGAGCAGTTGAACTGGAAAGGCTAACTGCATATAGTCAGACTACAGCAAGATTTCATGTTGTTTGAACCTATTTAAGAAACAGGCTCTGCAGTACTGTTGTGCCAAACCTGGCATCACTTCTGGCCTGAGTATTCAGGCTGTAGTGCTTGGTGAAGGTATGAACTGTTTTCTAGGAAGCTGCTTTGCAGATTTCTATCAAAGGATAGGTCTTGCAGCTGCTATAGAAGCAGCTGTACCCTTAGTGGAATGGGCCCTGAGTCCTACAGGGGCTCCTTACCCACTTTGCTGTAACAAAACTGTATACAGGCAACAATTCAATGGGCAATGGTCCTCTTTGAGGTGGGTTTGCCCTTTCCCACTTCTCCATAGGTCAGGAAGAGCTGGGTCCTATACTGCCTATGTCCTTTGTGTGATTCAAGTAGTAGCTAATAGACATCAAGACTATGCAGTCTGCGTTCTTCTGAGCTGGAATGGTCAATAAAGAAGACTGACAAAGTCATGGACTGGTTAAGGTGGAAGTCTAAGACCACCTTAGGAAGGAATGTCCTATCAGTCCTATAGACCACCTTGTCCCTGTGGACTGCTATATAGTCTGGCTCTGTGGCAAGGCCTGGAGCTCACTGATCCTCCTGGCTGAGGTGACTGCTACCAGGAACACTGTTTTCCATGTCACATACTTGAGCTCTGCTGAAGACATGGGTCTAAAGGTGGCTGCATTTGCTAACCTATGCATATGTTAAGGTCCCACGCAAGGGTAGGTTCCTGTGAGGGGATGCAAGTGCAGTAGTCCTTTGAAACATTTTCTGAATACTTGGTTGACAGCCAGAGATATCCCTTTTCCGGCAGAAAGATAAGCAGAGACAGCTGTTAAATGCACCTTGAGAGTGGATGGCCGAATGCCCAGGGGTGCAAGTGCGCCAGATAGTCCAGGACTACTGGTAGTCCAGCCTGGCGGTGATCTATTTGTTTCTGCCCGCACTAAACAGAAAACCCCTTCCATTTGGAAGAATAAGTCTTTCTGGTAGAAGGTTTTGTAGACACCCTGGGACCTCTAGCACCCCTTCCAAGAGGTGCAGGTCAGCATTTTCTAGGTCGTCAAGAGCCATGCTCTGAGCCTGAGGCACTGTAGATTGGGGTACAGAACTCTGCCCTGAGAGGAGGTTGGTATGTTGTGCTTCCTGGGCAGGGAGATTGGTCTGGCTATTGACAGGGTCAGTAGCAGTGAGTATCAAAGCTGTCTGGCCCAGTCTGGTGCAAGTAGGATCACTGTTGCTGGCTGGACCCTGAGCTTGTGCAGTACTCTGAGCAACAAGGCGAAATGGAGGGAAGGCATACAGGAACTTCCCTGTCCAATCCAGCAGGAGTGCATTCAGAGGCACTGTGCCCAGTGCAGGGGCCTGCAACAAAACAGTGGCAGCTGGTGATTGTCTGGGGCTGCAAAGAGGTCCACCTCTGTGATGCCCCACCTCTTATTTATTTATCTTTATTTTACCGGGTAAGTATATGGGCCAAGGCCCTTTTCATATGCAACCCGAGACTGTTTACAGAAAGCAGTCATAGACAATACACAGATTACTTTGTACACTTACTTAAAAAGGCATAAACAATTATACATGTACAATTAAACAACTGCATAGGAATTAAGAGTAACAATGACACTGCATACAATTAAAAAGATGTTTTAATTTTCTTGAGCCCAACCTGCAGGATCTGCCTGTTTAATGACCACTCGTGGTGGTTTTGGTTGATTCTGCGGGTATCTGCTAAGATGCTGTCCTTCCCTGGTAGATGGACTGCTGAGAGGGAAATTTCTAGGAATAAGCCAGGTTCCATACCTCATGGCTTCTGTGCACGGGGGACTTGTGCCCCTTGCTTGTTGATGTAGTACATTGTGGTTCTATTGTATGTTCGGATCTGAACCACTTTGCCCTGCAGCATCGAGGTGAAGGACTGAATGCCCAGATAAACTGCCCTGAGTTCCAGTAGGTTTATGTGAAGCAGTGACTTTGCTGGAGAGTAGGTATCGTGAGCAGTATGCTCCCCAAGTGGGCACCCCATCCTAGGAGGGAGGCATCTGTCGTCAAAACTGCTGCTGCTGGGAGCTGGAGGAAGGGCATGCCTTCCTTGAGGTTGGCTTTCCTGCCACCATTGCAGGGCTTGAAGGAGGGTTCCTGTGCCTGGTACAATCTTGACAGGAGTCTCTTTTCTGAGACCAGTGAGCCCTGAGATGGAACTGAATGTCCCTCATCTAGAATCTTGATTCTGATACTGTTGCTGTTGATGTGGCCATGTGCCCCAACAGCTGGAGAAAATGCCTTGCTGGTCTGGGGATAAGAAGCTGAAAAGAGGCTGCCAGCTGAACCAAGCTGTCTACGCTTCATTGAAAGGAAGGCTCTTCCTTTTAGAGTATCCAGTTCTGCCCTATAAACTCCAGGAGTTGAACTGGTGTCAGAAATGACTTTTCTGGTTTACCAGGAAACCCAGAGCACCAGGGTATACTGAGTGATGGTTAGTGCTTGTTTTACCAGCGCTGAGGGGACTGACCTGCAACCAGCCAGTCATCCAGGTAAGGGAAGACTGTGACCCTTACCTCCTAGGTGTGCCACTACAACTGCTAGGCATTTGGTGAACACTCTTGGAGCTGATGTGAGGCTGAAAGGCATGGTCCTGAACTGGTAATGGCCTGATGGAAATCTGAACCTGAGGTACTTTCTGTGTGATTGCCTGATGGAATATGGAAGTAAGCATCCTTTAGATCCAGGGATGCCAGCCAGTCCCCTGTCGAAGTGTAGGGAGGATGGTAGCCAGAGTAACCATTTTAACTTTGGTTTGTCAAATGATTGTTTAAGTGTCTCAGATCCCGTATGGTCGCCACTCCCATTTCTTCAGAGTGAGGGAGGAAGTATCTTGAATAGAGGCCTTTTCCTGCTGTGGTAAGGGAACTGGCTATATTGCTTTTCCAGGATCAACTTTGCTACTTCCTCCTGTAACAGATTTGCCTCTATTAGGCTGGCAGGTCTGAAAACTCTTGCCCCAGTTTGGAAAGAAATTTGAGCTGAGTGCAAAATCCTGGCCCACTATCTGCAGGACCCACGTGTCTGTGGTGATGGATTCCCATGCCTGTAGATAGTGGGCCAGCCTGCCTACTGGGATGGGAGGCAACCCTGACAGGCCTCTCAGGGGTATCTGTCTGTCTTGCTGGGTGCTGTGGCAAGCCCTGCCTGCGCTCCTTCTGCCCGCCTCTGAAGTACCCTCTGTGGCTGGAAAGCTGGTGATGCCTGGGCTTGGAAGAAAGACCTGTAGTGGGTTTTACCCATACCTTTCCTTTGGTACAACTGGGGAATTGATGCCTCTCCTTGGCAGCAGCACTCTTATAAGCCACCTTATACTTATCCATCTTCTTCATGTAAGCTTCTGTTTGTTTTCCGAAGACAGATGTAGGCTCACAAGGGAAGTCCAGTGTCTTTGTCTGCATGTCCAGTGACAAATTAGTAGCCCTTAACCAGGCAAATCTTCTGAGGGACACTGAAGTTGCCACTGGTCTGGCAGCATGTCATCTGCATTCACTGCCATACAAAACTGACACTTGGAAGTTTCTATGTCCCTTTTGCAGCTTCAAACAAGTTTGATGCCATGGGACCAGGACAAGCCTTAGGCTATTTCAAGACAGTGTTTCAGAGACTCTTTTGATATCTGGATACATAGGCCATATGAAAAATTACTCACCTTAGTAATGTTGTTTCTTCTAATGGAGTCTTGCTATATTATGACATATGCAGTTAGTCCCAACCTTTGAACTGCTCGGAGGTGAAAGAATTAACTTTCCATGCCAGGCATGGAACGCTGAGCTCGAGCTCGGTTGAAACTCTGTCTGTTGTTCTTCAAACTCAAACCGTCAGATCTTTATGAGCTAAACTCACTGAGGTCCTGTGGAAGCTGTAAACCTACCTAGCCAACTGGCTACTAAACATAAGAACACATTTTTTGTCCCAAAACAAAGACTCAAGTCAGGAGACCCCAAAATGAAAAACACAACACCAAGCACCCCAAGAAAGGAGGGGTGAAAACAACAAGGTGGGCACCTACCGAGTGCCAACACTGCACTGCCCACCCACATCCCAAAAGCAGAGGTTCTGAGAGGGCGGGCAGGGAGGTCATATAGCAAGACTCCATTAGAAGAAACAACATTACTAAGGTGAGTATTTTTCTTCAAACAACATGAAGTCTTGCTATATTATGACATATGCAGACTACAAAGCAGTACCTCCATGGAGGAGGGACAGAACCTACTTAGGAAATAGGCTCTGAAGCACAGCTGTGCCAAACCGAGCATCACTCCTAGCCTGGATGTCCAGAGAGAAATGCTTGGTAAAGTGTGAACTGTTTTCCAGGTAGCTGCTTGACATATCTCTAAAATAGGGATGTCCCTGGCAGCAGCCAGGAAGCAGCTGTACCTCTGGTAGAGTGAGCCCTCAGGCCTGAGGGGGGAACCTACCCAGTTTTCATAGCAAAATTGGATACAAGAGACAATCCACCTGGCAATGGATCTTTTAGTGGCAGGTTTCCTTTACCAACCTCACCGTAAGTGAGGAACAGTTGGAGGGAGTCAAACCTGTGACCCTTGGTACGCTCTGTATAGTAACTAAGGGCTCTCTTCACATCTAGCTGTGCAGCCTCCTCTCGCCAGAGGAGGAATGGTCAGTGAAGTACACTGGAAGAGATATGGATTGATTAAGGTGGAAATCTGAAACCACCTTAGGCAAAAACTTCCTATTAGTCCTCAGGACCACCTTATCTCTATGAAAGGAGATAAAATCAGGCTCCACTGGCAAAGCTTGCAATTCACTTATACGTCTGGCAGAAGTGATGGCTACCAGAAACACAGTCTTCCAAGTCAAGTACTTAAGTTCTGCTCGAAGACAAAGGCTCAAAGGGGGTTGCATTAGCTGAGCAATGCAAACATTAAGATCCCAGGCAGGGGTAGGGTCCCTGAATGGAGGGTTGGTATGAAGCAATCCCTTAAAAACTTGGAGAATACAGGATGAGCTGAAAGAGAAGAGGCCTTACCTGTTGAAATAAAAGCAGACACAGCTGCCAAATGCACTTTTAGGGTAGTTGGTCTCAGCCCCAAGGTATTTAAATGGACCATATAATCCAGGACTGTGGGTAAGACAGCAGATTCTGGGGAAATATGCTTTCAGAACACCATATGGAAAACCTTTTCCATTTGGAATTATAAGTAGTTCTGGTGGAAGGTTTCCAGAAACCTTCAGGATATCCATTACAGCTTGGGAGAGGTAGATCAGCAAACTCTAACTCTTCAAGAGCCAGGCCTTGAGATTGAGAGATTTGAGGTTTGGTACCAAACCTCCCTGAGCACAGGTTAACAGGTTGTGCTTCCTGGGAAGACACAGGGGAAGATGGACTGCTAAGGACAGTAGGAGTGGATACCAGGGCTGTCTGGCCCAATCTGGGCAATCAGGATCACTTTGCAGGGTTGAGACCTGATTTTGACTAGCACTTTGTACAGGAGAGGGAAGGGAGGAAAAGCATATAGAAACTTCCCTTCCCAATTGAGGACTAAGGCATCCAGAGGGACTGAGCCCAATACTGGGGCCTGCAGCAAAAGGGAAGTTGGTGATTGTCTGGGGCTGCAAAAGATCTATCTGTGGGGTGCCCCATCTGGCAAAGATCACCTCCAAAACTAGGGATCCAGTGACCATTCGTAATGGCCCTGTGAAATCCTGCTGAGAGCATCTGCCAGGACATTGTCCTTGCCTGGGAGGTGAACTGCTGTAAGGGAGGTGTTCAGGGAGTAAGCCAGAGACCACAACTTCATTGCTTGAGTGCACAAGGCTGTAGACCCAGTGCCCTTGTTTGATGTACCACATTGTGGTGGTGTTGTCTGTTCTGACCTGTACAACTTTGTTCTGAACAGATTTGGAAAAAGCTTGAAGTGCTAGAAAACTGCTCTGAGTTCCAACAGATTGATGTGGAGCAGAGATTCCTGAGGGACCACAATCCCTGGGTAGTGAGGTCGCCATGGAGCTCCCACCCCAAGAGGGATGCATCTGTAGTAAGGATTAAGGAGTGAGACTGAGTGACAAAGGACCCCTTGTCTCAGGTTGCTCTGATCCTGCCACCACTGTAGGGTCTGGATCAGGGTTTGAGTAACTGGGATCAATTTGGTTAGAGGGTCTCTCCTTTGAGACCAAAAGGCTGTCAAATGGAACTGGATGTCCCTCATCTGAAATCTTGCTCCCTGCACTACTGCTGTAGAGGCAGCCATGTGCCCTAGGAGCTGTAGAAAATGCCTTGCTGGTCGAGAGACCTGCAGGGTGAATGAGGAGGCCAGAGAGACCAGGGTCCTGCCCTGTCCAAAGGAAGGAAGGCTCTGGCTTACTCTGTGTTCATCACTGTGCCTATGAAGGTGAGGAGCTGTACAGGCTCTAGAACTGACTTTGAAAGATTCAGAAGGAAACATAGAGGTGAGCAGTTGCTGAGTTATCTGCAGGTGTAATCTGACCTGGTCTGGGGACTGGCCTACTATGAGCCAATCGTCCAGGTAAGGGAAGATGGCAATTTTTGCCTTCTTAGGAAGCAACTGCTGCTGCCAGGCATTTTGTGAATACCCTTGGAGCAGAGGTGAGGCCAAAGGGCATTAATCTGAACTGGTAATGGCCTGAGGGCAGCTCGAACCTGAGGTACTTTCGATGGGAGCTTCTGATGAGAATATAAAGTAGGCATCCTTGAGGTCCAGGGACTCAGCCAGTCCTCTGGCCTTAGAGAGGGTAGAATAATTCCCAGAGTCACCATTTTGAATTTTGGTTTTAAAGGTGCTTGTTTAGTTATCTGAGATCCAGGATGGGCCGCCATTCTCCTGTCTTTTGGGGTAAGGAAGTACCTGGGTACAATCCTTTGCCCTGGTGTAGGGGTGGAACACTTTCCACAGCTCTGAGAGCCAGGAGGGAAGAGACCTCTGCCTCTAGGGCAAGTGCCTCTGGTGGATTTGCAGGTGGAAAGGATCTGGTTCTCATCTTTGGAAACTTTTGAAGCTGAGAACCAGTCCCTGGCTTACTACTTCCAGGACCCACTTGTCTGATGTCAGAGACTGCCAGTCCTGGACAAAGTAAGCCAGCCTGCCCCTACAGGTAGGTGAGAATCGGCCCTGGCAACCCCATCAGGGTGCCTGCTTGGCAGGGGCTTTAGGCTGAGGGGTGGAAGCAGGCCTGCTTGTACCCGTCCTGCCTCTCCTCTAAAGAACCCCCTCTGGGCATAAGCAGAAGGGAGGCCTGGGCTTGGTAAAAGGCCTATGAAAAGGCCTGCCCCTGCCCCTGGGAAGCAGCCTTGGGGAGTGGCCTACCTTTCCTTGGCCTGTGCACTCCTATAGGTGGTCCTATACTCATCCATTTTCTTTCATGTAATTCTCTGTCTGCTCCCCAAACAGAGAATTACCCACAACAGGAAAATCCATGGCTTTAGTCTCGGTATCCCATGATAGGCTAGTACATCTGAGCCAAGCCATTCTGCTAAGTGCCACAGATGTAGCCATGACTCTTGATGACACATCATTAGAGTCCACTGCAGCATGGAATTGCACCTTGGATGCCTCAATACCATTAGCAGCCACCTGCTCCAGCTCCTTGGCAAGCTGGCCAGGGACCTGTTTTACTAGAGCCATAACAGTGTCCCATCTGGATTTCTGATATCTAGCAACATAAGCCATATAATTTGCCTGTTTGAGTCCCAAGGATGCTGCCATGTACTGTTTCTTTGCCATGGCATCAATCCTCCTGAGTCCTTGTCCGGTGGTGTGAAGCCAAGGGAATGTTTGCTTTGTCACAGGCTGCAGCCTGCACTACCCCAACATGGCTGCATTGTTGTGAAAGGAACTCCGTATCAGAGCCTGACAATGTGTACCTCTTTGTCCATTCTCTTATCCACAGGAGGTATAGTGTGAGGAGTTTTTAGAATTTTAAATGTCTGTTTCCCAAAAGATTTATGCAAGGAATAGACAGTCTCCTAGACTCTGGGATATCCATCATTTCCACATAGTCAGGCTCCTCCTGATCATCCACAGCTTCCTCCATAGGGAGCTGGAGGGTTTCAGCCACTTTTTATAAAACATAAAATGAGAGGGGACTCAGAAAGCCTAGGAGGAGACACTCCTGAAGGTCTGTATGGGAGACGTCCGGTTCAATGGGCACATCCAGACTTTCAAATCCACATTCACTCTCCTCATATTCCTCTTCCCCTCCTCCGGTTCATAATATTCCTCTAAATCATAATCTTGAACCGTGGAACCGGCTGAACTCAGGTGCTTAGTTGAAGGTGCCGGTTCGGTCGGAACCGGGAAAGCGGCTGGACAATTTTAATCGCTTAGCTATTTCTTCAGCGGTTGGAGAGGAAAGTTTTGGCTCCATACCAGCTGATTTCCTAGTCCTTTTGCTGGAACTGACTCCTCAGAGTCGGTTCTCCTTTGCCCGAGGAAGTCTCGCTGGTCAGAGGGCACTCCCTCTGGTTCGGTTGAACCGAACCGGCTGGCCATCTGGTTCCAGCGGACTTTGGCCTCCCCTTCCTGGAGCCTACCAACTCTCTTTTCCAGGGTAGCTGCAGGAAATTTTTACAAATCTGGCAGTCTGCATTGAGGTGGTCAAACCCCAGACAATAAACACAGGTGGTGTGGGGTCAGCCTTGGCAAAGACTTCCCCACACACACTGCAGTTTTGAAACCCAGTGGCCCGGTTTTCTTTGGGTTTCTCAGACATAGTGCCAGTCCTAACCAAACTTACCCGCTTATGGCAATCCGCAGCAAGACCCTCTTATCGGTTCCCAACCATGTCACGGGTCGTGGAAAAAACCGAATAAAATCCGCTTTTTAGAACCGATAAGAACTGGCAACCACACTCTAAATCACAGATTAAGATACTTTAAACAACCTGATCGGTTCAAACCGAGCCGATAAACTGTTTACAAGTTCCACACAGAATAGAAATAATGTAAACCTATCTAGTACTCACAAATACCACAGACAGAGCTTGAACCGACAGGTTGCGGTTTAAATTGGTCGAAAACCGAAAACAATACTTTAACCGACAAAATGAACCGAGCAGAAGGAGAACTCTCCGGAGCGACTGTTCAGTGAGGCGGAATAAAGAATCTGACGGTTTGAGTTTGAAGAACAACAGACAGAGTTTCAACCGAGCTCGAGCTCAGCGTTCTATGCCTGGCATGGAAAGTTAACTCTTTCACCTCCGGAGCAGTTCAAGGTTGGGACTAACTGCATATGTCATAATATAGCAAGACTTCATGTTGTTTGAAAGGCTGACTGCCTGATGGCGAAGAGGCACCCAAAAGGATTTCTTAGCAATGGAGTCCATCCTTCTAGAATCCTTTTCCAGTGGATGTGATGCCAGGGGAATCTCTGCCTTATCACATGCAGCAGCCTGTACTACACCTTCATGGAAGGGATAGCCAAACAGAAATTCTGCTCAGACTTGGCCACCCATTATTTTCTATCCATTCTCTTGTCCACTAGGGGAATGGAAGTGGGTGTCCGAGAATTGTTGAAACTTGTCTTTTAAGGATTTATGGATGGTGGCAACAACAGCCTTTTGTGGCTGGCACATCCATCATCTCCATGTAATCTGGCTCCTCTTCCTCCTCTGTGGATTCCTGGGTGGAGGTCCAGGGTCTGTGCTACTTGCTTCATAAAATCAAAATGGGATGTAAAATCCTCAGCTCCCTTTCAGTGGAATCAGGACGATGGGGATCTGGGGAGACCTCTGGATCAGGAGGTTCCCAAATCATCATCTTCATCATTGTCTTCCTCATCCTCCCCATACACCTCAGTAAATCTTTCCAGTGAACTGGGAACTGAGGAAGAACCAAGGTACTGAACTCAGGGCTGTGAACCGAGCTGCTGAACCGGGACCATGGTATCGGTTTGCAGCACCTGGAGAATGATTATAGCATTCGCTACAGCCTCTCTTGGTTGGAACCCATGGGACAGTCGGTTGTGGTTCCTTAACCGAATGCTTTTCCTTTTTCTTCCTTTTCAGAGGCGGTTTCTGCGGTTCTCTTTTTCCCCGAGGAACCTTCACCCTGGTCAGATGGTTGTTCAACCGGTTCCTTCGATTCTCCTTCTGAGAGGAGGATTCTTTGTCTGCAGCTGGGTCAGCAGCCTTCTCAGACATTTTTTCCTTCAGTCGGTCAGTCGCCTATTAAGCGCCGACTGAGGAAAAATTCTTGCAATTTCACTATCTGCCTGAAGGTGGTCAAACCCCAGACAGACAACACAAACCAAGTGAGGATCGGCTTTAGCAAACATTTCCCCACACTCTGTACAATGCTGAAAACCTGTTGGGCGGTTAATTTTTAGGAAGTGACATATCCAACCATAAAAAACAAACTAGTTTTTTGTTAGGCCCACAACAAAAATGGAAATTATGTACTTGCTGTAATTCTCGATCTTCTTGGACACAGTCTCCACCACTCATTCACACTAATGGGACTACGCCAGAAACACTAGGACCTCTTGAGAGCTAAAATCTTCAGGAGGGGCCAGTGCCAGGATAGGACCGAGCATGCATGGCACCTTCGAGGCTAGCTTGCTCCCATATGGGCTATCCTGGCATCAACTCTCCAACTGCCTCAGTACCTTTTGACCAAGGAGGTGCAGCGTAACTAGTGAAAGAAAAAACTTACCCTAACCTCCGGCCTGTGAAGGCCTGAATGACCCATGCAAGAAGGGTCAATCTGAACAATGTCTTCACAGCCCAAACAACAAGGCAGTGAAGACCAAAGAAACAGAACGAGTGAGCCTGGGGGGATGGTGGGTGGGCATGTGAATGAGTGGTGGAGACTGCATCTAAGAAGATCAAGAATTACGGTAAGTATGTAATTTCTTATTTTGCTGATGTAACACATCATGGCTTTGTCGTCCTTCCAGAGTAGGAACACTTCATAGCAGGGGCATACTCCAGGACTTTGTTTATAAGATAGCTCTCATCTCGTAAGAAATTTATGAAGAGATGAGGTTCCCCTGGCTCTACACTGGAGTGTGAAGGTCTTGACAGTGAGCTCCCACTAGAGATTTTGTTCCAAGCTCCGTAATTTTGAATGGAGGATTTTTGGATGCGTGGTCAGAGACCATAGTCGCTATGGGGACACCCCGAGTTCCAGCATCCACTCGACCAAAGGCCAGAAAGAGTTGTTTTCCAAGATGTTATGAATCATCTGAAGACATCATTTTCCCATCCTCTGAACGGAGCTGCTAGCTACTGAGCCAAAGTTCCAGGAAGTGAATACTTGAACATAGAGGTTCTAGTGAACTTCTCCCTGAACAGAAATTTGTTAAACCTTCCAAGGTTGACAAAAGCATATGCCGCCTGTTATCTTGAAACCAGAAGCAAAGGAAATAGGCAGCCAAGAGAGGTGACTGAGAGGCAGACAGACTGGGCTGCTGTCTTGCTGGAATGTCTAGGGAAATCTGCAAAATTGGGAGAGTATCCTCTCGGACAATCCTGATGACTCCATATCTGGTGTAATGGACTTCCACCAGCTGTAAACTGAATTAGATGCCCCTCCTACCGCTGAGAGGCATCCCCCTCAGACAGCTGAATGTGGGACCTGGGCTGGACGCGCAGAGGTTGGTACAGGGTGCTTTGGGACCTGTGTCCTCTACTGGGTCGGTTCCAGATAAAGGTGCCAAGGCCTTACCTTGAAAGGACTACCTGTATGAGAATGTCCAAGGTCCCATCCTCTGAGAGGCAGCAGGCACCACCTATTGTTTGAATGGCAGCTGTGTTGTTCTAAGTGGCCCCAGAACTTAACCTGAAGGCCGAACAGTTAAGCACTGTTAAGAGACGTTAACCACCTGCTGCCAGCCGCAGCTGCCTTACAGGCAAAGTCGCAGGTATCCATAAAAGCTTTCAGCTGATTATTGGGCTACTATAAGCCCCCAGCAATGGAGGATTAGATTTCAGAAGGCTCTCGACCATTGCACTGAGTATGTTCCACAGGGTGTATTCATACTGAGGAATGTAGAAACTCATAGAAGTCTGCTTCGTCCACAGATGAAGACCAAAACGTTATGGTGGACCCCATATCCCTGAGGAAACACTAACTGGAAAGAAGATCTTCCATCACATTGATACAGAAGGCTTGCATTCTATCCCACAACAAGAGTCAACCGCTGCAGAATAGGAAGAGACTAATCTAGATCCACTACTACCCCAGAATAACCTCCAAAATGGCAGGTCTACGCAGAAACAAGAAAGACGCCACCACCTGGAGTGGCGAAGAGTTCAGCTTCATGTGAAGCACTGGCACCACATTTGGTGCCTGAGCCACTAAGCGGCACTGACACCACTCATGGCACGGCACCATTTGTGGTGCTGGCACCACATCTGCACCGGCACCACTCACGGCACCGACACCACTCATGGTGCCGATCTCTACATGGCGCGCCGGCACCACACGTGCCAGAACTGCTGGGTCCAGACCTGAAGAAAAATAAGGGAGAAGGAAAGCAGTACCCATGCGGCCCCTGCAGGAGAGGAGAAGGGGGCTGGCATGAGGGTCGGCGTCGATAGCATTGGCACCAGAGGCACCACACATCCCGACCCAACGGACTTGGCCGCAGTCCAATGGCTCCAAGGCCCAAAGGCCCCAGAACCAGGACCACTGTCAGGAAAACTGGGTAGACACCATACCCCTGCCCTAAAGAGCGCCCAGAGGTGAAACTGCTCACCGCACCCCATCAAGGACAGAGACGGGATCCGTGTTGAAGATCGCAGCTGTTAAGAGCGAAGCCACAGAGGAACCCACTGGAGCTGACTCAGGCCTACTGCTCTCAACCACCGATGATCCTCGCAGACGTAGCAGATGGTGACCTTGAGTGGTACTCAATTCTTCTTCCACCGAATGGAGGAAGAAGAGCCGCGTCAAGCGGAGACATGTCCTGAACCACTACATTTGTGCTTTGGGCGGACTGTCCTCCCCGAGCACCGGACTGCCTGTGGTCAGACCCCCTCTGAAAAGGGTGGTGGACTGGACACAGCCCCACTGCCATCACAACTTTCAAACTAAGACTCTATCATGACCACTACCGCCAAAGGTCGACTCTGTTGATGGCAGGCTGAGAATAACGCCTACTTCTTTTCTTCATTTCCTTGTTCTTCTTTTTTTTAATAAAAGAACACTAAAAGGTATGTTAGCGAATACTGAATGGGTATAAGCTGCTGTCATATAGACAAAGACAAAGCTCCCAGCCCAGACGGCGATGCCATCATCAAAGCATACTCGACGAGAGAGAAAAGGAATTGAGGTGGTTGGAGGGTCAATGCCGGGATAGCCTATATGGGCGTGAGCTAGTTTATGGTGCCACGCTATGCGTGGTCCTATCCTAGTGCCAGCCCTCCTGAAGATTTTAGCTCCTGCAGGGTCCTAGTGCCTCTAGTGTAGTGAGTGGTGGAGACTTGAGATCAAACTTCCTTTTTTTTTTTTTTTTTTGCAGTCGGTTTAGCAACTGAGAAAAAACAGGAGTTACCCTGGTTTCTCTTTCAATAAAATAACGGTCCCAAAGGGTTTTAAATTTCAAAATTAAACTTTAAAAGTACAAATAAATGATCGGTTTCCTCCTGGTTAAAAGAACCAAGAAGAAACCGAAAACTTACCGGATTAACACTAAATCTAGACTAATCTACCTGTAAATGCAAGGACAGTGCTTTAAAACGAACGGAAATAAAATTTACTTCAGAAAAATAAGAAAATAAAATCTTCAACAAAGATGAAGGAGGGCTCTCCAAGGCGCCTGTACTAGGCAAGCAGGGTAAAGAATCTGACAGTTGTAGAGTGTTGACTAGGGACAGCGGTTTGAAAACCTAGCTTGTGCCCAACATTCCATATTAGCATAGGTTCTAGTAACCATTTCGGCTTTGGGGCAGTCTTATGGTGAAAACATACTGCAGAAGTCAGAATACAGTAAGATTTCCTGGGGTTTGAAAATGAAAATGACATACCTACCCTAATTCTTGATCTTCCTGTATATTTTCACGATTCATCACTGGTGGGTACTACGCAGTGGCGCTAGAACCCCTCGAGGAAGCTTTTAGCTTAAAAAGCTTTTCTCCTAGGAGGAGGGATGTCGGGACGGGCGCTGCCCTCGCGGGTGATGTACTGGCGTGGTGTTTGCAGGTTGGCCAGTAACCGCCATCATCCCCCACTACCTCAGTTCTACTCACCAGAGAGGAAACAGGCACAGAAAAAAGAAGGGTGTAGGGTGGGGCAAGAGAGCCCAGAGATATGAAAAGGAAAGGCTAAAAACTGAAAAGGAATAACCCAACCAGGTAAGAAAAAGAGGTTGGAGCTTAGTTTGTTTTGGGACGAGGGCCCCAACCACTGGGCAGGCTAAGATGGAGAGAAGACAAGAAGGAGGAGTACGAGAAGGAGATGAGGTGGAAGGATGAGACTGCATGCCCCCACATTCCAGAAGTCCCTGTGAACCAAAGGGAGACTAAAACTCTGCTGTCTACATCCTCTTGTTAAGGTGAAAATTGCCTCCCCTTTTGGGAGGGGCCTGAGACAAGCGATAGTCCAGAGAACAGGACTTTTCAAGAGAAGCAGGGAAATATAAACCCCACCAGCAAAGGGATCCAACAGGAGAAATGCTCGACAGGTCAAGCTAAGCCCCAGGTCCACTAAAGGAGGAACATTTGGTAATAGATGCTCCTTCTCCAACTTCTCCTTAGCCAGAAGATGGAAGAGAACCTGTCTTCCAGTCGGAGTTCACCTCGCCCTAAGAGGAAAGTCCCAGGGTGCAAGAGGGTAAACCCTATATTTAGCACCACTAGGAGGTGAAGTTAATAGGAAAAGGAGACCTCAAGGAGGTTCCTGAGTCTTGAAGTCCAAAGGGACTTTGAGCAAACAAGAGACCCAGGAGAGGATCTCTTGCAATTGGAGAAAGAAGAAAACAAAATAGAGAGGGTCCTCAGTACCCTAATCTCAGCACAGAGGTTCAGATGAAGGCAGGACCCACAAGGGTAGCCCAAGACAGAACTCCCAGACAGGAGGCTTGAAAATCTCCCCTACTGAAAAGAGGGGCCTGGGGAGCCAAGGAAAAGAGGGCAAGAGCTCCTCTGCTTGTCCTCCCTTCTAGCGTGGGCCCATGGTACTTCAAAGAAGTGGTAGGGAGCCGGGCTACCAGTGGAACTTCACCCACAACTGGCCTCAACTGGGGAAGGCAAGCAGGGAGAAGGTGCTGCCCAGAAGCTGAGGCCCAAGAGGGAAGGTAGGTGGGAAGCAGTGATGAATGAAGAAGATATACAGGAAGATCAGGAATTATGGTAGGTACGTAATTTCATATCTTACCTCTGTCAGTCTCACCATTCATCACTGGTGGTGAGTATCAAGCCCACAAGGTGGACTGGTACCTCCCTGAAGGCTGACAGCCTTCAGCCCCTCATGGGGACTCCACGAGGAAGAGGGCCCATCACCGGTCTGGCCAGACCTGCTACTGTTCACAGCCAGGAATGGGCTCCTGACCTGCAGGAGAGGGAGGACGCCCTGACATTTCCTGCCTGACTCTTCAGGAGAAAAACCGGCCCCCGGAATGGCAGGAGCAGTCACCCTACACCAGGTCAAGGGTGACAACTGGGAGAAGTGAAGCCATGCCATCCGCTAATGCACGCCACATATCCCCCAACCCTGGAGGCTATCGTGTTGACGCTATAAGATGCCCACGCCTGGTGTCTCGGTAGCTCCTGGCATCTTGTGGAAATGACAACAGCTTGCCTTTCTGCCCCCAATGTGGCTCACAGGCACCACATAGGCCACCATGTGTGCCTAATCAGCAGCAATGGACAGCTAGAGACGTGCCGAGGTGAAAACTCTCCTGCCCCAGCGCTTGAACTCCGCAGAATCCACGTCCGTGAGACAGTCTCTTATCAGGCACCGACTCACAGAAGGGGTGTCCAGCCACCCAAGGGAAGCAGAAGTAGGTGACTGCAGATGTTGTACCACCAATCCATAAAGGGCCAAGTCCATGGAGGGATCACTAAGTATTCCTGGCTGTACTCCACAAGGAACACCTTATCATGCAGCAAGATTGTGTTGAGACACTGGGTAAGACTAAGCTCTTCCATCATTGTCAACAGGAACCCTGATACTCTGAAAGTCAGCATCTGAAGACCGGTACAAGGAGGTCCTCTTCCTCGGAGGAGGAAGCAGACAAAGTAGAAGGGTTCTGTATAGGAAATGACAGTGCAGGAAGAGTAGTTGAGAACACCATCATCTACGCCCAGTAAAACATGGGAAAGCACTTGCCGTGGGTTCTACACTGCTCCCAGGTGAGAGGTCTCAAAGGACCGGAATGACCCGGGAGAAGAGGGGGAGGAGGAGGCAAAGAGGAAGAAGGATGGGCAGAATTGTCCTGGGAGACCGGGCCCCTCTGCCAGGGCTGGGAACAAGTGGGAGACCCCTCTCAAGGGGATTGTGTCCAGACTCACCCGCTGCTCAAACCTCCCGAGTCAGCAGGGGAAGCCCAGGGAGAGAAGAATCCTGGCGGGGAGACCAGAGCTGAGCAAACCCCAGGGTGGCCCTGTTCCCACCCATTGTAAGACTCCCTCCCGCAGAGGAGGAGGAGATGCCCAGCCCAATACCCCGAGTCCGCCTGGAGCGACTCAAGGTCACTGAGCAGAGCGGGAGACAGACTGGGTCCCTGACCCCCCCGAGACCGAGACCCTGCCCTCAAGCGAGGTCCCACTATAGCAGCCATTCTTAAGGGAGGGAAGAGAAAAGGGCACCAGGGTCAGCCTCTGACCCCTCTAACTCTGTGTAGGCACTGAAGAGCGACCCGGCACTGAAATCGGCCTCCTCTATGGAAGCAGCACTCAAAGTGGACCCATCACCGAACGCAGCACCAACCCGCAGCACCGGAGCCGCCGCGCGCCAACATCGACACTATCCCGAAACGGTGCCACCACTGTCATAGACACTGACCTCAGCATCAACATTGGGGTGGCACTGACCTTGGGGATGGTGCTGACCATGACACTGACCCTTGAAATGGCACCATCCGTGGCACCGACAGAAGCATGGTGCCAACCACGGTGCCACAGCCAGATGCGGCACCAACTGCGGCACCATCACTGACCGTGTGACACCGTCTGTGGCACTGACACCAGGGGCAGTGCTGCGACCATAACCCAAGATGCTGAGCACGGCACCGATGGACGAAAGGGCAGCATTGCAAACGATGTCAATCTGAAGACCAGAACTCACAGACAACGACCTCAAGCAGATCCAGGGTGCTACCATTGCTCCGAGAGCTCACTTGCCAATCCGGATCAGCCTGGTCATCCTCCAAATCTGTGGAGGAGAGCACAGTGATCCTGAAAGAGGCAGCCCTGGCACACTACCTGTTCCAGCACCGAAGGCGGTGTTGCGAGGACTCCATGGCACAGGAGGCCGACTCGTTCACTGACACGGAATCGATGTCAGGAGCTGAGGCCCACCTCTCGAAGCCCTCAAGGACTACTGATGCAGGCCCCGCGTGTTGCTGAGGCCTCAACACCGGATTGGCTGGTTTCCTGAAGGGGAACCAGGCCTTGAGCGATCCACGGTCAGCCCCTGGAGAGACCGATCGTTCCCCAACTGCTCAACCAGGCATCCGGGCTCAGCGAGACCTGAGCCGACAGAGGCTTCTTTTCCCAGTGACGCATAGCAGCGGGGGAGGCCTGGGGACAGGCATAAGGTCCTTACCTTAGTGGAAAAGAAAAATTACTCACCTTAGTAATTATGTTTCTTCTAATGGAGTCTTGCTGTATTCTGACTGTTGCAGTTAGCCCCAGCCTTTAAACTGCCCTGGAGAACAAGGTTAACTTTCTATGCAGAGCATAGAATGCTGACTCAAGCTTGGTTGAGGTCTCTGTCTGCAGCCCTTTGAAATCCAACCGTCAGATTCTTATGAGCAAAAAACTCACTAACTATCCTATGTGGAAATTGTAAAATTTTTACTAGCCAACTGGCAGCAAGAGTTTTGAATTCCCAAGGAAGACTCAAGTCAGGAAACCAAAACCAAAACCAATCCAAACAAGAATAATAATAAAACAAACACCCAAACAAAAAGGAAGGTGTAAAGAAGCACCCTGAGGTGCAACACTGCACCTGCCCACCCACTTCCCAAAACAGATTCTGAAAGGGAAGGCAGGAGGGAGGTCAGAATACAGCAAGACTCCATCAGAAGAAACATAATTACTAAGGTGAGTAATTTTTCTTCAAACAACATGAAGTCTTGCTGTATTCTGACTATTACAGACTACCAATCAGTACCTCCATGGAGGAGGGACAGGACCTACTTTGGGAATAGGCTCTGAAGTACTGCTGTGTCAAACCGAGCATCACTCCTAGCCTGGATATCCAGAGAGTAATGCTTGGTAAAGGTATGGACTGTTTTCCAGGTGGCTGCTTGACAAATTTCTAAGAGAATATTCCTGGCAGCAGCCAGGGAAGCAGCTGTACCTCTGGTGGAGTGAGCCCTCAGGCCTGAGGGTGGAATCTTCCTAGTTTCTCATAGCAGGATTGTATACAAGACACAATCCACCTGGCAATAGTTCTCTTGGTGGCAGGTTTGCCCTTTCCCACTTCTCCATAAGTGAGAAACAACTGGAGGGAATCAAACCTGTGACCATTGGTATGCTCTATGTAGTAGCTAAGGGCCCTTTAAACATCTAAACTGTGTAGCCTCTCTCTCCTGAAGAAGAATGATCAGTGAAGAAGACAGGAAAGACACAGACTGATTCAAGTGGAAATCTGAAACCACTTTGGGCAAGAACCTTCTATTGGATCTAAGGACCACTCTATCCCTATGAAGGAAATAAAATCAGGTTCCACTTTCAGGGCTTGCAATTCACTGCTACATCTGGCAGAGGTAATGGCTACTAAAAACACAGCTTTCCAAGTCACGTACTTAAGCTCTGCTGAGGACATAGGTTCAAAGGGAGGTTACATAAGTTGAGCAATGCAAACATTTAAGTCCCAGGCAGGGCAGGGTCTCTAAAGCAAAGCACGGCTTTAGAAAACACCACAGCACCATGACTGCACTAGCAAAATTCTCCTCTGATATTCTTACCAACATGGACAAGGGAAGCTAACAGGGCTGTTTTCATCGACCTCACTAAAGCGTTCGACCTTGTTGACCATCCTTTACTACTTGCCTCCCTCAGAAATCTGGGCTTCTCCTACCCTGTCACTACCTGGTTCAGCAGCTACCTTGCTAACAGGACTCAAGCAGTGAAATTCAACTCGGCGTTCTCTGACAGTGCTGTTATCAATATTGGCGTCCCTCAGGGCTCCATTCTCGGTCCTCTCCTCTTCTCACTATTTGTAAACAATCTCCTGATGTAGTAACCTCTGGCCACTCCTACTTTATGCTGATGACCTGGTCATCTATGCCCCTCTGACAATATCACCAACCTGAATGTTGCCCTCACCACAGACTTCCACTTGTGCAGCGCTGGCTACACACCCAACGCCTTGTCCTTAACTCCAATAAAACTAAAGCCATGCAATTTGGATCCCACACAAATTAAGAACCTGCTCTTCTTCTCTCTCTGTGCCTGACATTAATGGTAACCCTCTGGAGTCTGTTAGCTCTTTTCGCTGTAGGGCGTTCACCTTGACCAAAATCTTGACCTAAAAGCTGCACATCCAGGAAACTTGAAATCTGTCAATTGTAAGCTAGGGGCTGCTTACAGGACTAACTACCTACTTACCCCTGCCGCTAAAACTGGCAATTGCTAGAGGAATCCTGTTACCAACCCTCACCCTCTGGTGCTCCCATCTAACCATGGCCAGCAAAACTGCTCTGCACCAATGGGACACCACCTTCAACAATGTTTGCAGGTATGCGGCTAAAGCACCGCGCCTGAAGCACCATTGTCAGCTATACAAAGACCTGGGCTGGCTATCTCCTCCTCCACCAGGCAATATTACCTCTGCAACCTTTCAGACACCATCATCAGAGCATCAAAGCCAGCTGAGCTCTCAAAACTACTCCAACCGGTTATACCTTCACGGGACCTTAGATCCTCTGACAAGTCCTTATTGAATATTCCTCTCTGCCGCACAAAAAAGGGCTTGGGAGCCTTACAGTTCTGCCCTCACTTTTGGAACTTGCTGCCCAGGGACTAAGAAATGCTCCTTCTCACGATGCATTTAGAACAATCTCAGAGCTTTCCTTACCTCGATGGACAAATGTGTTTGTTTTGATCCCTCTTGAATCCCATGCTCTAACCTGTTCTCCTCCCTCCCTATTATGTATTATAGGCACTTGCGCTTTTTTATTCTTGGTTGTTTTGCTTTTATGTTTCATGTTTGTTGATACTGTATAACATTGTTGTTCTGATGCCAATTGTAAAGCTGTCTAATTACTGCCTAGTCACTTAGCTTGCCCTCGCTCCTGAGCTGTTTTCCCCACCTTCATTCCTTATCCTGTACCCTCTGTTCCTGTAACACTTACTTTCCCAGCCCGCTCTCTTCCTTCCCATAGCCATTTCTCCAGTACCCCCTGTCATTACCCCTCCCTTTTCCTGCCCTCCCTCTCTTGCTCTTTGCCACCTCACTCCCCCTCTAACTGCCTCCACTCCCTCTCTGCTGTCTTTCGGTTCCACCAGCCTGGTAACAGGTTGCTACCTTGTACCACAATGCCGTAACTTGCCGCCACCCTTCCTACCTTTCTTTCACCTTTCTGCCCTCTCCCTGCCAGCTTTCCCTCCTTCTTTTATTCTTCCCTCTTCTCCCTATGCTCAGTCCTCACCCTCCCTCTCCTATTTTATCCCACCTCCCACCAGTTTGTGACTCCCTCTCTCTCTCCTGCCGTCACCGTCAGTTCCACCGGCTCAGCGCAGGTTACTCTACCACCGCCAATGCCGTTTTCACCGCCTCGCCTCTTGTCCTCCTCCCTTCTTCTGCTCCGCTGCGCTCTTACTAGGTGCACTCTATCTCCCTACCCCCACTCATTTCCCTATCTGTTCCAGTGCCCTTCATCCCTTTTCCCCTATACCCTGCCCTTCCCACCCTACCCTTCCCTCCCCATTCCTTTAGTTCAAATCCCTCCTCTTGCACCTAGTCCCCCACCGCCTCCCTGCACATCACCCTCTCTCCCTCTCTATTTCTGCACCCATAGCTTCATTGTCCTGTTCCCCGACCTCTCCATCTCTCTTGCCGACTCCCGGTTCCACCGTCCGGCCACAGGTGGTAACCTTCTCCCGCTAATGCCGCACTTGGCGCCTTAACCTCCCTCCTGTCCTCCCTTTTTGCTATTCGTCCTACCACCCCTGTCTCCGTCTCTCCTGCCCTACCCTTACACCTGTCCCCTACCACCTCTCCCTAGTTCTCAACAACTGAATACATGTAATTTTATCCTTATTGCTATGCTCGACTACACTGTGTGACTTTGTCCTTGCAAATGTATCCTGCTCTGTGTAATTTCTTATGTATCCTGCAAATGTATCCTGCTTTGTGTAATCTCTTATGTATCACTGTGTTCTGTAACTGTCCTCCCGGGTCGTGCCTGAAAATAGTCACTTGTTGGCTAGCGCACTTACCAGTCAACAAAAACTAAATAAATAAAAAGGAGGATTGGTATGAAGCAATCACTTAAAAATTTACAGAACACAGGATGAGATGATAGTCAGGAAGACTTCCCCACTGACAGAAAAGCAGAAACAGCTGACAAGTGTACCTTGAGAGTCGCTGGTCTGAGGACTAAGCCATTCAAATGGACCATATAATCCAGAACTGTAGGCAATTCAGCAGTGTCTGGGAAATATGTTTCTTGGAACACCAAATGCTGAATCTCTTCCATTTGGAGTTATAGGTTTTTAATAGCGGGCTTTTGAGAGGCTTTGAGAATATCCAGAACCCCTGAGAAAGATGCAAATCTGCATACTCTAACTCTTCAAGAGCCATGCCTTGAGATTGAGAGACTAAAGATTGGGGTACCAAATCCTCCCTGAGAGGAGGTTAACAGGTTGTAATTCATGGAAGAGACAGGGAAGATGGACTGCTAGGGACAGCAACAGGGGTACCAAGGCTGTCTGGCCCAGTCTGGAGCAATCAGAATCACTTTGCAAGGTTGTGACCTTATCTTGACTAAAACTTTGAGACGGTAGAGAAAGGAGGGAAGGCATACAGAACTTTCCCTTCCCAGTTCAGAATCACAGCATCCAGAGGACTGAGCCCAAGACTGGGTCTGCAACAAAAGAGAGAAGTTAGTGATTGTCTGGGGCTGCAAAGAGATCTATCTCTGGTGTGCCCCACCTTGAAAAAAATCACCATCAACACCATAGGGTCCAGGGACCATTCGTGATGGCCCTGTGAGATCCTGCTCAGTGCATCTGCTAGCACATTGTCCTTCCCTGGAAGGTGGACTGCTATCAGAGAGGTTTGCAGGGAATAAGCCAGGAACCACAACTTCATGGCTTCTGTGCACAAGGCCGAGACTGAGTGCCTCCCTGCTTGTTGATGTACCACATGGTGGTGGTGTTGTCTGTTATGACCTGAACCACCTTGCTCTGCACTGACTGAGAGAAAGCTTGCAGGGCCAGAAAACTGCCCTGAGTTCTAGGAGATTGATATGGAGAAGGATTCCTGAGGGACCACAGTCCCGGGCAGTGAGGAGCCCCAGCTGGGCTCCCCAGCCCAGAAGGGAAGCATCCATGGTAAGGACCACTGAATGAGACTGAGTGACAAACAGGGCCCTTGCCTTAAATTGTCCTGATCCTGCCACCATTGAAGGGCTAGGATCAGGGTCCCAGTCACTAGAATCAGTTTGGTAAGGGATCCTTCTTCTGAGACCAAAAGGCCCTCAGATGGAACTGAATGTCCCTCATCTGGAATCTTGACCCTTGGACCACTGCTGTAGAAGCTACCATGTGGCCCAAGAGCTGAAGAAATGCCTTGCTGGTCGGGACACCTGAAGGCTGAAGGAAGAAGCCAGTTCTATAAGAACTCTTGCCCTTTCCAGGGAAAACAAGCTCTTGCTTTGACAGTATCAGCTCCGCCCCTATAAAGGTAAGGAGCTGCACTTTCGAGAACTGACTTGGGAAGGTTGAGAAGAAATCCTAGAAGTGAGCACTTGCTGAGTCACTTGCAGGTCTGACTTGACTTGGTCTGGAGGCTGGCCCACTATAAGCCAGTCGTCCAGATATGGAAACATGGAAATCTTTGCCTTCTTAGAAAGGCAAACAACTACTGCCAGGCACTTTGTGAAAACCCTTGGGGCTGATGTGAGGACAAAGGGCATTGCTTTGAACTGATAGTGGCCTGAGGACAACTCAAACCTGAAGTACTTTCTGTGGGAGCACCTGATGGGAATGTGAAAATATGCATCTTTAAGGGCCAGGGAAGCTACCAGTCCCTGGCCTTAGAGAGGAAGAATTATTCCAGAGTTACCATCTTGAACTTTGGTTTTAAAAGATGTTTGTTCAGGTATCTTAGGTCTAGGATGGGTCCCACCCCTGTCTTTTTGGGGTAAGGAAGTACTTGAGTACAGACCTTGCCCCAGTGTAGGGTAGGAACTCTCTCTATGGCTGTTAAGGCCAGAAGAGAAACCTCTGCCTCTAGGGCAAGGATTCTGAGAGACCTGCAGGTGGAAAAGATCTGGCTCTCATCTTCGAAATTTTGAAGCTGAGAATCAGTCCCTGCTACTACTTCCAGGACCCACTTGTCTGAGGTAATAGACATCCAGTCCTGGACAAAGTAAGCCAGCCTGCCTCACTGGAACAGGAGAGTCGACCCGGTAGGCCCATCAGGGTGTCTGCTTGGCAGGGGCCTTAGGCTGAGGAGTGGATGCAGCCTGCTTATCCCTCTTCTGCCTCTCCTCTGAAGAACCCCTCTGTGAAAAGGGAGAAGAGGCCTGTGCTTGGTAAAAAGGCCTATGAAAAGGCCTGCCCTGCCCCTAGACTGCTGCCTTGAGGAGTTGCCTGCCTTTCCTTGGCCTGAGCACTCTAAAAGTGGTCCTGCACACGTCCATTTTCTTCATGTAATTCTCTGCTCCCCAAACAGAGAATTACCCACTAAGGAAAATCCATGGCCTTAGCTTGGGTGTCCTGTGAGAGGCTAGTACATCTGAGCCAAGCCATTCTCCAAGAGCCACAGATGTAGCCATGACTCTTGATGACACATCATTGGAGTCCACAGCAGCATGAAACTGTACTTTGATTCCTCAATCCCATCAGCAGCCACCTCTTCCAGCTCCTTGGCTAGCTGGGGAGGCCTGTTAGCCAGTGCCAGTACAGTGTCCCACCTGGAGTTCTGGTACCTGGCTGTATAGGCCATATGGTTCGCCTGCCTGAGTCCTAAGGAAGATGCCATGTACTGCTTTTGCCATGGCATCAATCTTCCTGGAGTTTTTGTCTGGGGGTGTGAAGCCAGGGAATATTTGCCTTGTCACAGGCAGCAGCCTGCACTACTCCAACATGGCTGCATTGTTGGTATAAAACTCTGTATCTGAGCCTGATAGTGTGTACCTCTTGTCCATCCTTCTGTCAACAGGAGGTAAAGTATTGGGAGACTTTAAGATTTTGAGTGTCTGCTTCCCAAAGGATTTGTGAAGGGAATAGACAGTCTCTCCTGGACTCTGGGATGTCCATCATTTCTATATAATCAGGCTCCTCTTGATCCTCCATAGGAAGCTGGAGGGTTTCAGCCACTGTTCCATAAACAGAAAGTGGGGAGGGACTCAGAAAGTCTAGGAGGAAACACCAGAAGGTCCGTCTGGGGAGATGTCCGGTTCCACAGGCACATCCAGACTTTCACCATCGTCACCATCATCCTCAAACTCCCCTCCTCCTCAAACTCCGGTTCATAAAAATCTTGGGGTGTAATCTTGAACAGGGAACCGACTGAACCGAGCCCCTGCCAAATGGTGCGGATCGGTCAGAACCGGGTGAAACGATTCCACAATCTGAATCGCTCTGGCTATTTCTTTGGCAGTCAGAACATGAACCTCTGGATCCAAACCAGTCGATTTCTCTTTGCGTTTCCTTTTGTAGGAACCGACCCCTCAGGATCAGCTCTCCTTTTCCCCAAAGTATAAGCCCTGGTCAGGCAGCACTCTTTCTGGTTCGGTTGAACAGAACTGGTCTAGCTATCTGGGTCAGCGGACTTCTCGGCCTCCTTTCCCTCAGTCTACCTAATCTCTTTTCAAGGGTAGATTTAGGAAAATGTTTACAAATTTGGCAGTCTGTATCGAGGTGTTCAAACCCCAGACAGTAAACACAGGTGGTGTGGGGATCGGCCTTAGCAAAGACCTCCCACAATCACTGCAGTGTTGAAACCCAGTGGGCCGGTTTTCTTCTTGGTTTCTCAGACATAGCCAACCTAACCAAACTTACCCTTTTTATGGCAACGCCAGAGCAAGACTCCTTATCGGTTCCTAACTGTGTCAAGGGTGTTGGAAAAAACAGTCAAAACACATTTTTTAGAACCGATAAGTACGGTAACCACACACTAAAGTAAAGACAGAAATTCACTAAAAGTGATCGGTTCAGCCGAACCGATCAAACAAGTTTACAATTTCCACAAAGAAATAGGTAAAACCTATCTAGTACTCACGGTACCGCAGACAAAGGCTGAATCGACTAAGCGGAACAAGTTACCAACACACTTTTACCGACACTTTAACTGACTTTTAACCGAGCTGAAGGAGAAATCTCCGAGTGACTGTTCAGTGAGGCAGAAAAAGAATCTGACGGTTGGATTTCAAAGGGCTGCAGACAGAGACCTCAACGAGGCCGAGCTCAGCATTGTTCTCTGGGGCAGTTTAAAGGCTGGGGCTAACTGCAATAGTCAGAATACAGCAAGATTTCATGTTGTTTGAAGAAAGAAAACAGACTTGGCGCTGTATCAGAACACTAGTTAAGAAAATAACAAAATGATGCCTAATGCAGCGTCGAGTATTCGGTCAGATGAGCAGAAAATGGTAGTTGAGGAGTGTCGTGTAGACTTCTTGCTGTCCTGCATAGTCTAAGCTGCTGCATCGACGGTGGAAAAACAGAATTGAGGTAGCAGGGGACAACAATGGTTACTGGCCAATGTCGGCGCCACACAATCGCGTCGACCTGGAGGGCAGTGCCGTCACCAATGTCACCACTCCTCCTAGGAGAAAAGCTTTTAAGCTAAAAAGCTTCCCGCAGGTCCCCACCAGTGATGAATGGTGAAGACTGATACAGGTAAGATCATTTTCATTTTGTTTTCTTAACAGGCATTTTCCAGTGGCTGCTCAGAAACTCTTTTGTTGTTACTTGACTCAGGGCTCCCCCAGTCAGACACCTGATCTCTGAACCACCTTTTGCAGCTTTATCTTTTTCTGTCCCATCTGACAGGGACAGCTGCTTACTTTGAGGGGCAGGACCCTCAACTGGAGTCTTTCGGTGACATAGAGGCAGACTGAGAAGCCATGAGATCTCTTTTTTAGCCCTCTTCTTTTGTGTTTTAGGGCAAATGTTTTACAGAGATCACAATTTATAAAATCGTGGTTCATAGGTTCATAGAAATGTACGAGCCCATTTATGCTTCGCCACCCATATGTCCTATGGTGGAAATCAAACTTTTGTTTCCCATATGTTTATCCAATCTTTGTTTAAATGTACTTAGATTATCACTATTAACAACACTTACAGGTAAGTTATTCCACAAACCCACAACTCTCTGTGTAAAAATAGACTCCTTCTAGTGGATATGCACTTTTCTCCAATGAGTTTATAACCATGACTCCTAGTTGACTTGACGTTTGAGGCACTAGTAAGTCAATTGTGGTTCTTAAATAATCATTTTTAAGGTTTGATATACCAATATTAAGTCATCCCTTATTTGTCTGTATTTTACAGAAAATAGGTTAAGTTTTTAATCTATCTTAGTAACTATTATTATGTAATGATGATACTTTTTGTGAATTACGCTGAACACCCTCTGCGAGTTTTAAGCCCCACAAGAAGTTGGTGCACAAACCGAGAGCAGTATTCCAAGTGGGACGCACTAGACTGGTGTAAAGTGGCATAATAACCTTGAGTCTCTACTTTTGATATTTCTTAAAATAGAGCCAATTATTTTATTACATTTTTGACTTTAGTTATACTATTTTTTCGAAAGTTAAATTATCTGAGATTATGACACCCAAATCCTTTTCTTCCAAAATACTTTTCAGATAAACATTGTTTAAGAATAGTTGAAGGGGATGTTATTTTTGCCCAAATGTAAGACTTTACATTTGTCAACACTAAAAACATTCCATAAGCCTTGCCCAGTTTGATAGGTTGTTTAAATGATTTGTACTGAGCATTTATCACGAAGGTGCTTACCAAACTACCCATTTTACAGTCATCAGCATATTTTGTGACCCTTATCTTATCAGTTGTAGGCAGTGTAGAGACCATAATATTAAACAGTATCGGACCCAGGACGGAGCCCTGGGAACACACTAGTCACACACCCGCTGCAGACAGGTGACCCTTGACTGATACCTGTTGAGTTCTGTTATCCAGCCACGACTGTATCCAGTTTATAATATTGGGTTGCAACTTAATTTTGACCAATTCTTATAATAAAACCTTGTGTGATACTTTATCAAAAGCTTTGGAAAAATCAAAAATATTACATCCACGGAATACCCAAGTCCAAAGCAAGCGCTTACTGGTTCAAAGAAATGTAGTAGGTTGGTCAAAACTGATCTTCCAGTCACAAATCCATGTTGAATGTTATCGACTATTTTATATCTTTCTAAATACTCTATAATATGGGCTTTAAGCAATCTTTCCATAATTTACCTATGATGGAAGTCAGGCTTACGGGACGATAATTGTTTTTGTTGTCTTTAACTTTAGTAACTAAATTGAATTCAATTTTTAGATTTAGATGATTTAATCATATGTTTTAATTTTTGGCTGCAATTTTGTATTTTTCAGGAGACTGTTGGAGTTAACTTTTGTATTTTCTATATAGTTTCCTTTTTTGTAATTGTTTCTTAATTTTTGAAGACCACCAAAGAGGGACGCGTTATTGTTACAATACTTCGCTTCTATAAGGAACCCAATTTGAGAGACAAATACTGATTTTGTTATTGATTAAATCCCAAATTTGTAATAAATTTAGTTGTTTAGTTCCATCTTCCAATTCCATTTTGATAAAAATCATTTATTTTGTTATAGTTAGCTTTACTGAAGTTTTTAATTTTAGTAATGCCATTTGCGCTTGGAAGATCTGCTACGTATTCATATTTGACCATACAATGATCACTATCACCCAGAGGAGGAAGTATTTTAATGTTATCAATTTTCTCATTAACATTGGTAAGTACAATGTCAAGGATATTGTTGCCTGGTAGGTTTACTTACTGTTTGTTCTAGGTTAGATTCGAGAAAAACATCCATAAACATCTTTTCAATATTTTAAACTGATGTATAATTGTCCCAGTTAACAGCTGGAAGATTGAAGTCACCCATCAATATATAGGGAGTATCAATGTTTACCTCACATATTTCTTCTATTAAACTATGATTTTCATCATTAGTTAGACTAGGAGATCTGTATATTAGTCCAATTACTAGTGGACTATGGGGAGAAAATTTTGACCCATAAGCTTTCATTTATACTTGTTTTAGTTTTAATTGTGTTTGCTGTCAGGTGTTCGTCGATATATAATATAACACTCCTCCCCTTTTATTTTCATTTCAGTTTTTGTAAAACTTATTATATCCCTTTATGTCAGTGTTCCAATCATCATCCTTATACCAAGTTTCAGTAACTCCACAAACTGATATTTTTTGCTTGAAGGATGTAAGTAAGCTCTTCTTTTCTGTTACGTAAACTTCTGGCATTAGTTAATATAATATTTATATTTGGTTTAGAAATGGCACCAGTAGTATTTTTGAGTGAAATTACGGTTGATTATGGATGCTGGGTTTGAAGAAAATTGAACTGAGGTTCAAGAGTTGTATCTAAATCATACAACTCCCCTGGAAATTTAAACAACCATTAATAGAATGAACTATGCTTTCAAGCAAGAGCCTACTACCCTCTCTACTAAGATGAAGTCTATCCCAACAATACAGGTTTGATTTGCCATAAAAGTCCTCCCAATGAGTGATACATTGTATATCTTGTTTAAGACACCAAAATCTCAACCAATTATTTATTTCTCTTATTTAAATTGTTGGGAAAGATTTGCTCTTGGAATAGGCAAGATTTCAGATAGGACTACCTCACATCCTAAATCCAATAATTTGTTTGTTAATGCAACAAAATCTTCTTTTAGTTTTTGAGAAGAATCCTTTAGAACATTGTTGGCTCCTATGTGAACTATTACAAGGGTTTAGAACCTGAGTTTTGTAAGATGGTGCTAGACATCTCTGTAATGTCAGAAATGCCAGCGCCCTGAAGCTAGAAAGAGTTCTATTTGTGTTGTCAGGGTTGCAAATGATTCTATCAATATGTTTGAATATGTTTGATGATAGAGTCTCCTAGCACTATAACTTGTCTTTTTGTGCAAACATCATTTAGGTCCAAGTTGTCACAATTTTCTAGTGAAATCAAGGATTTACATCAACTAGGTCATGTTTTTTGGCCTCTCTGGTATCAGTAACATTTTGCAAATTGCTGGGAAAGGGAGGGAAGAGTTAAACTCACGTTTGAAAGATTTGTATTTGTTATAGCAAAAGTTGAGTTTTCTATATTTTCAAAATTTTCAGCAGTGGGGACACTTGTTGTTTCTGGGTCACGCCTGTATCCAAGATATATGTTAAGGGATCAAAGGAATTAAAGGTAGAAACCGTAAATTGGTCTGCTCTTCTGCCCTTTTTGGGTTTTTTGAATTTGTAAAGTGTACCAATCTTCATCTGCATTATCAGATGGATCTTCTTCCTTGTTCTCTTAACACTAACACTTTTTTCTTTTTGTACAGTGGGTATTTCAATAGATTCTTGGTAAGAGGTGATAATTTCATTTGCCTTCTGCATTTTGACAATGATTTAAGTTTTGTCCCTGATGTTTGTGCTTTTGCCTACCAGATGGACTTTGGTGGGTTAGGAACTGTCACTAATTTGATTATTAAATCTACTAGACATTTCCTGTTGGCTGGTCTAAAAAAGCTCAACCTATTGTTAAACAATTCCAGTTTGGCAGTTAAATCATAGTTTACTTTACATTTAACACAGGTAAAGGGCAAGGTGAAATTGTTTATTTCAGATATTAAGTACATATTACAGGATTGACATCTGCAACCTAAGCACTCTTTGTTTATTTGAATAATATCTTCCATATTTTACGAAGACCAGGACTAAATCCAAGATGGTAGATTACAGTTTATGAAGGTATTTGACTTCCCAAGCTGTCTATTGAACAAAACACAGCAAAGCTTAGAACAAGCTACAGTAGTTATAGAAATAGTATAGATAGTCTGAATACACAAAGTTACCTTCCACCTTCTTCCGCCTACGAATGACGACAGGCACCGTGGCCTCTGCTCGTTCGCTTCCGCTTCCGCTGGGCCGACTTCGTAGCTCGCCATGGAGCCGACAGTTATGTAGCACTATTGGCGCTGACGCCACCAGTTGCTATGGTGATCAAAGGAGACAACAAAGCAAAACGATGGGGCGAGACGATATGCTTCCGCCTTTATAAAGGCGGGTTAATAACAACAAAAGCAGCTACAAAGGGCTACCTTTGAGCACTGAGGAGCAATGCCTGCCCAGTTTTCCAAGCCTCTATAAAGGGGTTTAAAACGCCTCTACACTGAATTCCTGTCAGCAAGTCCTTAAATTAAAACAGTAGGCAGTACCTGTTAGCAAGTGCAGAGACTAGAAAATGAGCTAAAAGATCGCTGGAGCCCACAGTTATGTAGAGCTATCGCAGCTGACATCACCAGTTGCTATGGTGATCAAAGGAGACAACAAAAGCAAAACAGTGGGGCCAGGCAATGTATATAGCTCACTTTATAAAGGCGAGTTAGCCAACACCAAAAGCAGCTACAAAGGGCTGCCTTTTGAGCACTGAGGAGCAATGCTTGCCCAATGGTAGAGACCTAAGAACCTTAGACAAACCTCTGGCAGTCTGCCTTTGCCAGGAGCTGAAAACTAATAGTACAATTTTTAAAGCTTGTAGGTCCTGTTTTCCTTTAAGCTTTGTCAGTCATGCCAAACACTGAAGACCAAAAATCATTACCCTTGGTAAACTAGCAAAAGATCATTTTAAAACAAGCCCAAACATGCTAAAAAGAGGCTTTTAGAACAATTCATGGTTTGGTTGTTTTAAAAGTTAACCACTAATGTTTTAACCTCAGGATTAAGTTTTGTTCCAGTAGGTAAACAGATTGAGGAAAAATGTCTTGGTTCCTCTAAAATGGAACCGAGTGTTAAATAAGCCAAGAACCACTAAAAGCAGTTATAAATAGGACTTTTATAATGAAAAACACAGGTACAGCAGTTCCTAAAGGCAGGAACTGCACTGACTAGTGGCCTCTCCGTTCCTGGGAACCAATTGGGAACTACAGAAACTGCTTATGTAATGTATAAAATACACCCTAACACACAGCATCGAGAAATAACTGAGGTAAACTAAAATAATACCTTCAATAAAATAAATAACCGTGACCGGTCACAAGACTTTTAACTATACTTCAGGGTGACTGCTCTCTTCAGCAGAGAAATAAATCTGACATTAGGAGGCAGGGTGCAGTGTGACCACAGAGCAGAGTTTGAACATAATTCCAATTCAATGTTATACAAGTAGCATAAGTTCCAGCTCTGGGACAGCTCATTCTTTGGGACTGATTGAACTTTGTGAATACGCTGATAGATTCCAGGTGTTGGAACTTGAACTTTCTGATTTAGGAAAAAATATGTAAAAATGTAAACATTATGAGCATAAGAAAATAAAGGTTAAAAACTAAGTCTGTGCACATGCACAGTTCATGGATTTTTGGACTTAGGATGTTTTATTTTTACTGGTTCAGTATGGCGGTCAGCCGAGGTAGAGGGAGGGCTGCCAGTTGCCCACTGAGGGACCCCAATTTTGACGGTGAGTGGAGGAGCAAAGGATGGGGTTGCCAGAAGGTGGTTGGGTTGTTCAAAGGTACAAGGACATGCAGCACCTACAAAACAGGCAGGAGGTTTTGGTGATGGTGGGCACGAGGCGGGGCAATAAGAGCTGCATAATGGCAAAGCTGTAAAAGCTGTAAAGTTATGCTGACAAATGACCAAACCATTTGTTACCTGACCAACATAGGGAAATGGCTAAGAATATGTCCATGCAACAAACTGGGAGCATGGCATTTCACTAAACAGATATGTATTATACTACACAAACAGGCCAGAAGGCACACACACTACAACCAAAGGTGCCCATGGTGGAGAGCGGGGCAAAAACTACTGAGCAACACACTTGGGAAACTGCTTGTGCAAAACATACTAGAGGATTGCATTGGACACAGACTACAACCATGTGCTATGTAAAGTCATGTTTCCTAAAGCAGACATAACAGGTTTGTTATACAGACTTCTACCACCCTAACTAAGGGTCCAGTCCTTTTAGATATGAAAACTGGGCCAAAGGTAGGGTGGATGAAATTGGGAAAAGAATGGGGTGTGCTGAAGGGCAATGCTACAGCAAAGCCTCATTTTAAGCTGTCCAGTAGCAGACTAAATTTTGAGCTTAACAAGTAAGTGTCATTAAAGGTTCATTTAAAGTCTGTCTATTTTCTGGTGAAAAAATTTCTGGAAGAATCCGAACATTGTCAAATGGGGACTACACCCACAATGTGAGTAACATTGTGTGCAGCTCTCATTTGATATTGATTAAACTGCTGCCTTTTGAACATAGAGAGCAGCAACTTTGCTCTAAGTGGATAGTCACCAGCCTTCCTAGCAGGGCAAATGATGAATCCCACAAATGTTGATCACATTTGGTCATGTAGGCCTGGTAGTTCTATATGCACCAGCTCATTACCACTAAGGCATGCATCCCTTAATAGAACTGTTTATCTGATGTGATTCCTTCACCAAGAAATGAACTGTAATAGTACCATCGACTGACAGTCAGACCAACATGCCAACCCTGGGAGAGGAAATAATGTTTCTTACTTGGAGATGATGAGTGATGAGAGTTCACTATTGCAGGTACGGCCAAGGACTCCATTGGGTGTCTCCAGACTGACATGGTGGCAGCTTATTTGCCAAAATAATGTAAACTAACTTACAGAGTGAATGTTTAAACTCTTCTGAAACAGCTGTGTGCTGAAACAGTTATTATGCAGAAATTGTCTTCTGATCAAACATGTTCTGCACTATTTCTTTAATGGGGTTTAGAAATTCCAACTTTTTAAAATAGTAATGTGGAAATCACATGACACTGGGTATTTACACCTACACAGACCACTTCAGAACACCCTGATGAAGCTGTGGTTGTAATGAAGAACTTAAGCGTTAGGGAGATCGGCAGCTGTCACTAGGGGTAAGCACTTTTGGAAACTTTACTCTGAATGTATGAAACTAAATACTTTTTGAACAAAATAATTTGTATGTCACCACTGCTTGCACAGAGATGATGTAAACATAGCACTTTACATAGGAGAAGATTAGTAAAACCCAGGATGACCAACAGTAAATGAAACCAGCTGTGGTGCAGAGGCAACTGGCTCTGGAAGGAGGTAGGGGAGAGAGTGTTAATCATATAGAAGAATACCTTGGAAGAAACAAGATTACTAAAGTAATTTTTTCTTCTAACTGCAGAATTCTTCAATATGATTAACTGTAACAGATTATGAAGCAGTACCTTTGGAGGTGGGCACAGAACATTACTTAGGACACAGGATCTGCAGCACTGCTGTGTCAAACCTGGCATCACCCCTGGATTAAATGTCCAAACTGTAATGCATGGTAAAGGTGTGCACTGTTCTCCATGTAGCCGCTTTACAGATTTCCTGAAGGAAATGTCTCTGGCAACTGTTCCTTGTAGAATGAGCCCTAAGGCCTACTGGGAGCTCCTTGCCAGTTTTGCTATAACAGAACTGGATACATGCCAAGGAAAGCCCTTCCTTGTCGAGTATCCAGCTCTGCTCCTATGAAGGTCAGAACCTGAGTGGGTTGAAGGACAGACTTTTGGTTATTGATTGATTGATTTTTTATTTGTATATGGGTAAGCACTCTGGGATACAATCCTTTTAAGGTACGAACCGTGGTCTAGAAGTATACACATAATACAAAATACATGATAATGAATCTCAGAGACTCCAAGGTATCCGAGTGAACCTGAGGGCATCTCTTACCTGCTGTGGGGACTGGCCCATGACCAGCCAGTTGTCCAGGTAGGGAATACTATTATGCCCTGCCTTCTCAGGCGTGCCACCAGCACCACCGGACACTCTGTGAAAACCCTGGGGGCGGAGGTGTAGGCAGAAAGGCAGAGCTGCAAACTGATAATGCCCACAGTGAAGCCTGAACCTGAGGTATTTTCTGTGAGATTTCCTGACTGGGATGTGAAATAGGCATCCTTGAGATCCAGGGGTGCCAGCGGTCTCCTTCTTGAAGAGTACGGAGAATCATTGCCAGAGTTACCTTCGGAAATTTGGCTTTGTCAGGTGTCTGTTTAAAGCTCTTAGATCTAAGATGGGTAGCCACTCCCATTCTTTTTAATGTGAGAAAGTATCTGGAGTAGAATCCTTTTCCCTCTGTTAGGCGGAACAGGTTCCACCACCCTTACTGCCAGCAGGCCTGATACCTCTTTTTCCAAGAGTGCCCTTTCTGTGATAGATGCTGGTCTGAAGGACTTTGACCTTAGCTTGGGGAAGGATTTGAAGCTGAGGGCTGGGCCCTGGCTCACTACCTCAAGACCCACTTGTCTGTGGTGACTGTTTTCCAAACTGACAAGTAGTGAGCCAGCCTGCCCCTACTAGTGGTGGGAAGGTGACCTGCTGGGATCAGGAGTCTGCTTTGCCTGGGCTGCAGACTGCGTGGTCAGATCACCACACCCAAGCCCCTTCTGCCCCTGCCCCTGAAACAGCCTTCTACTGCTGGTATACAGGGTGGGTTGGGCCTGAAAGAAAGCTTTGCTGCAGCCTGACCTACCTCTACCTCTCCTTCCATGTGCCCTGTAGGAGGTAGTAGCCTTTTCTTTGGCAGTACTGCACCTATAAGTGGCTTTGTATTCATCCACCTTTTTCATATAGGCTTTAGTCTTGTCTCTGAACAGGGAATTGTTTTCACAAGGAAATCAATGGCCTTGTTCTGGGTATCCTGGTGAGGTTTGTTGTCCTGAGCCAAGCAAACTTCCTTAGGGCTACTTTTAAGGCCATCCATCTAGCTGCAGTGTCATCTGAGTCCACTGCCATGTGGAGCTGATATTTGGTGGCCTCTGGAGCCCCCTTCTGGCTGTCTTAATCATCTCCGAAGCCATGGCAGGTGGTGCTTTCTCAGCCAGAGCCATCATGGAATTCCAGACATATTTCTGGTACCTGCCTGCATATGCCACATAATCAGCTTGTCTCATGGACAAAGAAGCAGCCAAGTATCCCTTCTTTGTCACACTGTCCAACTTTCTCAAATCCTTTTCTGGAGGATGAGAAGAAAGTGGCACTTTTGTTCACCACAGGCTGCTGCCCGAACTACCCCCTCATGGTCAGGGTGTTGAAACAAGAATTCTGCCCTGACCTATCTAGTTGATATTTCTTGTCAGTTTTTATCAGATGGGGAACTGAACTGGGGGTCTGCAACACCTTTAAGGCATGTTTCTTTAGGGATTTCTGGATGGGCAAAGGAGCCTTTTTGTTGGGGCCAAGCCGTCATATCCAGAAAATCTGCCTCTTCTTCCTCCTCCTCCTCTGTTTCATTAGGGAATGTCCAGGGTCTCCACCATTTGCGTAACAAAAGTAAAATGGGAGAAGTAATCCTCTGGTAGTCTAGGAGGAGACTCAAACTCCTGATCCAGAGAAACCTCCGGTTCGATGGGATCCTCCTTGTCCTCATCCTCATCATACTGTTCATATGAGAGGTCTTGGGGCTCCTGAACTGGTCCCTAGACCAGTGTTCTGACAAGCTGGAACCAAAGTAGTTCCAATGCAATCGAGGCCGGGTTGTGAATGGTACCAGACCCTGTAATGCTTGCAATATTTGCAGGGCTTGACCTACAGCCTCAGCCGAGGGCATGTTCGGTTCCTTTACTGAGGGCGCCTTTGGATTTTCACCTGAGGCACAGTATGTTTCTTTTGAACTGTTTCTTAGCCAGAGACGGTTCTGGAACCGGGACAGTGGTTATTTTGTCTTGGAACTTTTGCCTTTGTCAGAGACTTTAGTATCCTACTTTTGTCTTTAGGAGGAGAAGGCGGTTGATGAGGAACCGGCCCACTTGGTTCCTCCATTCACTTTTAAGCATTCCAGGTTCTTTCCACAATTTTAGCCCGGAAAGTTTTGCAGATATCACAGTCGGCCTGGAAGTGTGAGGAACTTGGACAGAGCAAACACAGGTCATGTTTGTCTGCTTTTGCAAAGATGTCCCCAGTTTAGTGCAATTTTAAAACCTTTGGCTCCTGTCTTCTTTCTAGGCTTATCAGGCATAAGCAAGAATAACCTAAATACACCACAATCAGACAGTTAAACATGTTTTTGTTATCTCCTCTAGCAATGCGAGTCGGTTACTAAACCAGAGAAACCACAACAAAAAGTTTCAGAATTAACCGATACTTACACAAAGACTCCAGTGGAGTCCTAGACAAAACATATATTTTATTTAAATAAAGTAATACAGAAGATATAATTACTCACCTTAGTAATGTTGTTTCTTCTAATGTAGTCTTGCTATATTATGACATATGCAGTATAACCCCAGGTTAGAACTGCTCCAGGTGAAAGAGTTAACTTCCATGCAGGGCATGGAATCTTGGCTGACTCGGTTAAACACTCTGTCTGTTGAAGCTCAAACTTAAACTGCCAGATCTTTACGAGCAAAACTCACTAAGGTTCTGTGTGGAAGCCGTAAACCTACACACTAGCCACTGGCTACTAACTACAAAACACCTTTTGTTCTTGATCCCAAAGCAAAGACTCAAGTCGAGATTCAAGAAGGAAAATTCAAGCATAACACCTAAGCACCCTAGAAGGGTGAAATAAAGTGGGCATCAAAGAAGTGCCAACATTGCACTGCCCACCCACATCCCAAAAACAGAGGTTCTGAGGGGCAGGTTGGGGGAGGTCATAATATAGCAAGACTCCATTAGAAGAAACAACATTACTAAGGTGAGTAATTTTTTCTTCAAACAACATGAAGTCTTGCTATATTATGACATATGCAGACTACAGCAGTACCTCCGTGGAGGGACAGAACCTACTTGGAAATAGGCTCCTGAAGCACAGCTGTGCCAAATCGAGCATCACTCTAGCCTGGATATCCAGGAGTAATGCTTAGTAAAAGTGTGAACTGTTTTCCAGGTAGCTGCTTGACATATCTCTAGGATAGGAATGTCCTGGCAGCAGCCAGAGACGAGCTGTACCTCTGGTAGAGTGAGCCCTCAGGCCTGAGGGAGGAACCTTACCCAGTTTTTGTAACAGAATTGGATACAAGAGACAATCCACCTGGCAATGGATCTTTTAGTGGCAGGTTTCCTTTACCAACCTCACCATAAGTGAGGAACAATTGGAGGATTCAAACCTGTGACCCTTAGTACGTTCTATATAGTAACTAAGGGCTCTTTTGACATCTAAACTGTGTAATCTCCTCTCACCAGAGGAGGAATGGTCAGTGAAGTACACAGGAAGAGACATGGATTGATTAAGGCAAAGTCTGAAACCACCTTAGGCAAAAACTTCCTGTTAGTCCTGAGGACTACCTTATCCCTATGAAAGGAGATAAAATCAGGCTCCACCGACAAGGCCTGTAGCTCACTTATGCGCCTGGCAGAGGTGATGGCTACCAAAACACAGTTTTCCAAGTCAAGTACTTCAGCTCTGCTGAAGACAATAGCTCAAAGGGGTTGCATAAGCTGAGCGATGCAATATTAAGATCCCAAGCAGGGGCAGGATCCTGAGCAGGGGGTTGGTGTGAAGCAACCCTTTAAAAAACTTGGAGAACACAGGGTGAGCTGATAAAGAAGAGGGCTTACCTGCTGACAAGAAGACAGACACAGCTGCCAAGTGCACTTTTAGGGTAGCTGGTCTCAGCCCCAAGGAATTCAAATGCCAAATAATCCAGGATCGTGGACACCAGCAGATTCTGGGAAATATGTTTACCAGCACACCATATGGAAAATCTTTTCCATTTTGAATTATAGGTAGCCCTGGTGGAAGGCTTCCTAGAGGCCTTCAAGATATCCAATACACCTTGAGAAAGGTGTAGGTCAGCAAACTCTAACTCTTTAAGAGCCAAGCCTTGAGATTGAGAGATTTGAGGTTCGGATACCAAACTCTCCCTGGGCACAGATTAACAGGTTGTGATTCCTGGGAAGGCATAGGGAGGGTGGACTGCTAAGGACATGAGGAGTGGGTACCAGGGTTGCCTGGCCCAATCTGGAGCAATCAGGATCATCCTGCAGGATTGAGATCTGATTCTGACTAGCATTTGAAAAGAAGAGGGAAGGGGAAAAGCATAGAGAAACTTCCTTCCCAACCGAGTAGGAAGGCATCAGAGGGACTGAGCCCAACACTGGGAGCCTGCAGCAAAAAAGGGAAGTTGGTGATTGTCTGAGGCTGCAAAGAGATCTATTCAGAGTACCCCATCTGGCAAATATTACCTCCAGTACCAGGGATCCAGTGCCCATTCGTGATGACCCTGGGAAATCCTGCTGAGAGCATCCGCTAGGACATTGTCCTTGCCTGGGAGGTGAACTGCCGTAAGGGGAGGCGTTCAGAGAGTAAGCCAGGAGACCACAACTTCATTGCTTCGTGCACAAGGCCGTAGACCGAGTGCCCCTTGCTTGTTGATGTACCACATTGTAGTGGTATTGTCTGTTCTGACCTGAACTACCTTGTTCTGGACAGATGTGGAGAAGACCTGAAGTGCTAGAAAAACTGCTCTGAGCTCCAGCAAATTGATGTGGAGCAGGGATTCCTGAGGGACCACAGCCCTTGGGTGGAAAGGTCGCCCATGTGAGCTCCCACCCCAGGAGGGATGCATCTGTAGTAAGGGTCAAGGAATGAGACTGGGGGTGAAGGGACCCCTGTCTCAGATTGTTCTGATCCTGCCACCACTGAAGGGCCTGGATCAGGGTTTGAGTCACTGGAATCAATTTGGTTAGGGATCCGTCCCTTGAGACCAAAAGGCTCTCAAATGGAACTGAATGTCCCTCATCTGAAATCTCGCTCCTGCACTACTGCTGTAGAAGCAGCCATGTCCCCAGGAGCTGTAGGAAATGCCTTGCTGGTCGAGAGACCTGCAGGGTGAAAGAGGAGGCCAGAGACACCAGGGTCCTTGCTCTCTCCAGAGGAAGGAAGGCTCTGGCTTCTTTGTGTTCAGTTCTCGCCTATGAAGGTGAGAAGCTGAACAGGCTCCAGAACTGACTTTGGAAGATTGATAAGGAAACCTAGAGATGTAAGCAGCTGCTGGGTTACTGGTAAATGTAGTTTGACCTGTTCTGGAGACTGGCCTACAATGAGCCAGTCGTCCGAGATAAGGAAAGATGGCAATCTTTTGCCTTCTTAAATGAGCAACTGCTGCTGCCAGGCATTTGTGAACACCCTTGGGGCCGAGGTGAGGCCGAAGGGCATTGCTCTGAACTGGTAATGGCCTGAGGGCAGTTCGAATCTGAGGTACTTTCGATGGAACTTCTGATTGAGAACATGGAAGTAGCATCCTTGAGGTCCAGGGAGGCTAGCCAGTCCCTGGCCTTAGAGAGGGTAAAATAATCCCCAGGACCACCATTTTGAACTTTGGTTTAAAGGTGCTTATTTAGATACCTGAGATCCAGAACGGGCCGACATTCTCCTGTCTTTTGGGGTAAGGAAGTACCTGGATTACAACCCTTTGCCCTGGTGTATGGGTAGAACCCTTTCCACAGCTCGGAGAGCCAGGAGGCAGAAACTTCTGCTTCCAGGGCAAGTGCCTCTGATGGGTTTATGGGTGGAAAGATCTGGCTCTCATCTTCGGAAATTTTTGAAGCTGAGAACCAGTCCCTGGCTTACTACTTCCAGGACCCATTTGTCTGATGTAACGACTTCAGTCCTGGACAAAATGCGCCAGCCTGCCCCTACCGGTAGAGAATCGGCCTAGCTACCCCATCAGGAGCCTGTTTTGCAGGGGCTTTGGGCTGAGGGGTAGAAGCAGGCTTACTGAGCCCTTCTGCCTTCCTCTGAAGAACCCTTCTGGGCATAAGCAGAAGAGGAGGCCTGGGCTTGGTAAAGCGGCCTAGAAAAGGCCTGCCCCTGCCCCTGACATGCTGCCTTTGAGGAGTGACTTGCCTTTCTTTGGCCTGTGCACTCCTATAGGTGGTCCTATACTCATCCATTTCTTCATATAATTCTCTGTCTGCTCCCCAAACAGAGAATTTCCCACAAAAGGAAAATCCATAGCCTTAGACTGGGTATCCTGTGACAGGGCAGTACATCTGAGACAGGCCATTCTGCGAAGAGACACAGATGTAGCCATAACTCTAGATGAAACATCATTAGAGTCTACAGCAGCATGAAATTGCACCTTGGATGCCTCAATCCCGTCCGCAGCCACCTGCTCCAGCTCCTGGCAAGCTGTTCAGGTGCCTGTTTTGCTAGGGCCAGGACAGTATCCCACCTGGATTTCTGGTACCTAGCTGCGTAAGCCATATAATTTGCCTGTCTGAGTCCCAAAGATGCTGCCATGTACTGTTTCTTTGCCAGCATCCATCCTCCTGGAATCCTTTTCAGGAGGGTGAGGGCTAGAGGAATATTAGCCTTGTCACAGGCTGCAGCCTGCACTACCCCTACATAGCTGCACTGCTGAGATAGGAACCTGTATCAGGGCCTGATAAAGCATACCTCTTGTCCATCCTTTTATCCACAGGGAGGATAGAATGAGGAGTTTTCAGAAATTTACGGTCTGTTTCTAAAAGATTTATGTAAGGAATAGACAGTCTCCTAGACTCTGGAATATCCATCATTTCCACAAAATCAGGCTCTTCTTGATCATCAACAGCTTCCTCAACAGGGAGCTGCAGAGTGTCAACAACTTCCTTTAAAACAAAAATGAAGGGGACTCAGATAGCCTGGGAGGGAATACTCCTGAGGGTCTGTCTGGAGAGATGTCCGGTTCAGTGGGCACATCCAGACTGTCAAAATCACACTCCTCTCCTCATACCCCTCCTCCCTTCCTCTGGTTCATAAAAATCTTCAAAATCATAATCTTGAACCGAGGAACCGACCAAACCGGCGCTTGCCCAATGGTGCCGGTTCGGACGGAACTGGGGAAAGAGACTGGACAATTGGATAGCTTTGGCTATTTCCTCAGCAGTTGGAGAAAGAACTTTTGGCCCCAAATTAGCTGACCTTCTAGCCCTTTTAGTTGGAACCGGCTCCTCAGAGCTGGTTCTTCGCTTGCCCGAGGAAGCATCGCCTGGTCAGAGGGCATTCCCTCAGGTTCGGGTTGAATCCGAACTGGCTGGCCATCCGGCCATGGACTTTTGGCCTCCCTTCCCTAAGCCTACCAACTCTTTTTCCACGGTGGCAGCAGGAAAATTCTGACAAATCTGGCAGTCTGCATTGAGGTGGTTAAACCCAGACAATATACAAAATGGTGTGTGGGTCAGCCTTGGCAAAGGCTTCCCACAGAGGCCACAGTGCTGAAACCCAGTGGGTCCAGTTTTTCTTTTGGGTTTCTCAGACATAGTGCCAGCCTAACCAAACTTGCCCGTTACTGGCAATCCACCAAGCAAGACTCTCTTATCGGTTCCCAACCGTGTCACGGGTCGTGGAAAAGCGTAATAAAATCCGTTTTTTAGAACCGATAAGAACTAGGAACCGCACTCTAAAGGGCTAGAAAGTAATTTTAAACCCTCTGATCGGTTCAAACCGAACCCGAAAAAAGCGTTTACAAATTCCACACAGAATAAAAATTAATAAATAAGCCTATCTATTACTTACAATACCACAGACAGAGCTTGAACCGACAATTGCGGTTAAATTTGGTAAAATAAACTGAGAATTACACTTGAAAACCGACAAACAAACCGAGCAGCAGGAGGAATCGCCGAGCGACTGTTCAGTGAGGCGGAGGAAGAATCTGACAGTTTAAGTTTGAGCTCAACAGACAGAGTGTTTAACCGAGTCATGGCCAAGATTCCATGCCCTGCATGAAGTTAACTCTTTCACCTCCGGACAGTTCTAACCTGGGGTTATACTGCATATGTCATAATATAGCAAGACTTCATGTTGCTTGAAATTAAGAAAATGCGGTTCCTCACGGTTCAAAGAACTGCTGAGGGACCGAAAAGTCTGAAGTAAAATACTACTAAACACTAACTAAAAAAGCATTAAAATAAAGCAGAAAGTAAAGGCAGCAGATACAACGGTAAACTAAACTAGAATACTTAAATTTCTGGTGAAGTTAAGGAATTCTTCCACAACGATAAAGAGCAGTCTCTGAGGCATCCTTACAGGCAGGCGGAGAAAGAAATCTGAGCATTACAGAATGCAGCAGTTGGTAAGGACAGCAGATCTAGATGGTGGCACTAGCCAAAAGAGGTTCCATCATTAGCATACTGTTCCAAAATTCTCCGGGGCAGTTCAACGCTGGAGGCTGACAGCCATAGTTAATCATAATGAAGAGTTCTTGGAGTTAGAATGTGTATTGTTTGGGGTTCTTGTTGATAAAGATGGGTAAACTGTAAGGTTTCCGCTTGTTGGAACTAAAACATGAAAACGGAATCAAACATAGAAGGAGGGTTATCTGGACTAACTTTTATCCTATAAGTCTACTCCTTCAACAAAACATTAACCTTCCACTTGACACAAACTGCAGCTTGAGCAATTCAATGATCCATATGTATTCCCTTCCTTATACACCTTTATTTTTTCCAATTGTTTAACTAGGAGAGATACACTAAGCTGAAAGCTTGTTTACAGGTGCAACCTGGAAGCACAGGGAAGTTAAGTGACTTGCTCAGGGTCACACAGTATGCAAGTGGAGGCTGTGGGATTCAAACCCAGGTCTCCAGATTTGCAGCTCAGAGCCTTAAACCACTGCGTTATACTGCCTCACCCTTCTAACAGCAGGAATGTGATGTACGATGGCACTCAAGTCCATGCCTGCATGGTGCTCGGGATTTTATTTGCTGGTCACATGCTCCCCAACTTTCAAATGGTAGATCTTTCTTTTCTAATGATGAGAGTGGTTGCCCTGAATTGTGGCTCTTAAAAACTTGGCTAAGTTTATATTTAATTCGTTAAAGTCAAAATTTTTGTTTTATTACTTAAAAACAAAGGTGTCTTCGGTTCAGCACTGTTTTTATGGGTAGGGGTTATTTTAAAAGGATTATCATCTTTTCTTGGTTCCCAGTCGGATCCAAGAACCATGTATTGCCGCTTTTTCTTCAGTTACCAATGACTGGGACTGAATCGTCATAAACTATATTGTCATGTTGAGCTCAATAAACAATTAAGTGCTTATTTTAAAAACATTTAAAGCAACTAAGACTTTTCTACCTTCAGATCCTAACGACTGGATTCAAATAGAAAAGAATAAGTCTTGCTGCCTAAAAATAAGCTTACTTCTAAGCAACTGACTGTGGCTTGGGCTGAAGAAGATACAATGTCAAAAGAAAATATATCCCACTGGTTTTAAAATATGGGCATTCTAGGGATGGCTCAGTGGCATGGAGGGCTGAGGTGCTGTCACCTTATGTCCTGCAATTCTGGCAACCAGGGTTCGATAACAAGCTCAGGTCATAGGGGATTGGCTGAGGCAGGAGAGGACTGATCATCGGACTGCTCTCCTCTCTCTCCCGAGGAGGGACGGGATGTCAGCCCAGCCTTAGACTGCCACTAGATGGAGGCCTGGTGGTAGTGCAGCACAGGTGGCATGAAGGGAGGGGCTGGGGAACATTATGTGTGTCGTCTCCATGCACACACTTAACGTCTTGTGGCAGGGCAGGGAGAAAACAGGCAAAAGGAAAGTTGGAGGCTTAATGAAGCTTTGCCTGCTTGTCCCGAGTCTACACCGTCAACTGAGAACTCAGCACGGTCTGCTCTGGATTAATCGCACAGGGAAGGAAAGACATGCAACTGCCCTCTGACCTGCCACAAGGGAGAGTTTGTAGAGGAACTTTGAGACTGAGGTGAGTCCCAGGAGGCTATGGGTGACTCTGGGAGGCAGGGACAAAGCTGATTAGCCATTCCTGGACCAAGGAGCATAAACATCTTTGTGGGGAAAATAAAAGTGGTAATTTTTTCTTTTAACACATATTTTATTAGAAATTTTCCAAAAAGGAAAGAATTTATCTCCCCACTTTCCCATTTGCAAGTTATACATCTCTGCCACTTGAAGGCACTGTTTCAAGCTATCACTGCTCAAAGGGCAAGAATATTTCTATCTTTCTGACACATCACCTGATTTTAAATCTTACGGCTGTCAATAAGAAACTGTCCTGCCCTTGTCTAATCAATTTTATTGCCTCAGCTCCACCTAACTAGGTTCTACTTACAGCATCTACTCTACTTTATCTAGACCTGTCACTTAAGTAATCAATAAGACACAAAGATTGTGTGTAATACATATTTACAGCATGGCCAAGGATGTAAGTAGGCATGAGGCCAAAGGCAGTGACTTCAACCGCTGGTCATGCTACCATCGTTTACACACAACGAGTATACACTTATAAAATTGGCTTTTTTTTTTTTTTTTACTTTTTACAGTTGGGAAAAGCATGTTTATATGTAGAAACAACAGATTTACTTGTGTGCATTTATGATAAAATAGTCCTTCTGCTCACTGCAAGTGATGTCACTGATGATGTCATTGTATTACTGCCTTTCTTTTGCCTGCTTTTTTTTCTTTTCTGTTTTCTTCACATGAGGATTCCATTCGATGATTCTGAAGAGGTGGTCGCATCACATTAAGCTCTGCAAGGTCTCTGGCGGCACCTAGCTGCCACTTCGGAATTAAACTTGAAGGGAAGCAATTTATTCCTATCTGAACAAGAAAAGAACTGTAATCGCTAATAATCAATAAAACAAATTTCTCATAGAGGATAGAAATAGAAAAGAACTACAAATTAATTGACAATGTCTGACATGGAGTAACACCTCAAGAAGTACTTGACTATAATGTGCCTTTACCTCTGCTACAAGAAAAACAACTAATAACGACCATTAATAGACTTGGATGAAGAATGAGAAGGCAGCAGAGACAGATTATCACCCTTTGACAACTCAAACTTAAGAGAATTTTATGGAAATTTTCATCCATTAAGACAGCTATTTCCGATCTAACTTCGGCTAGCTAATCTCTCAATGGATGTACAAGTTAATGCAAAAAGATTATGGATGCAGAGGCTAGAATAAGTAGTCTGGAAGACAGTGCAAGGAAAGAACAAAGGGAAAGAATCACTTGTTCTCAGGCAATAGTTAAATTAGCCAGTAAATTAAAAGACCAGGAGGCAAGAAGCAGGAGAAATAACATCAGAATAGTTGGAATTCCCAAAAGTTTGGAGGCATATAACACAACTGACTTCATTAACAAAGTCCTAATCACTGTGGCTGGTCCTCCTAATGATACTAAAAACTATGTTTTGGAAAGGGTTCTCGATCACTAAGACCATGTCCATCACCACAAGAAAAATCTAGACCTGTTATAGTTAGATTCCTGAATTTTCCCAGAAAATCTATGTACAACACCTACTTCAGGACAAACCTGGAATCTTCTATGAGGGACATAAGCTAATGTTTTTAATGGTCTGACACAGGAGTTAATTCAAAAGAGAAATGCTTTTAAATCGCTCAAAGGGGTTCTGAGAGATGCTCATATTAAATATGGTCTGTTGCATCCCACCATTTTAAAAGCTGGCTCTCAGAAAGAAAAACTTTAACTTATCCTAGTTATGAAGCAGCAAAACAAGGACTTAAAAGACCTATCCAAGCTGTTCAGCAATTTTGACTTCATACGCTGAAATAGCTCGGTTAAGATGTGTTGCAGAATAGTTTGAATGCTGTATGTTCGTTTGATGGAAAGGAAAGGAGGAACACTGTCTTAAACTCACTTGTTCCTTTTTCCGTTACAGGCAACAAAGTAATTGCAGTTGACTCCTCGTCTTTCTTATTTTGCTGGACTGGGAGTGGATGATTCTGGACTGCCTGGGTGGACTTTGGAGGCAGAAACACGCCTAGGACACGCCCAAAGAGACTCACAACAGGACTGTTTTTTTCTTTTATGGAGGAAAGACAGTAAGTAACAGGTAAGCCTATCTATGAAGGTGGGCTTTGTCCCTGGGTAGGTGCTCTTAGTTTATGTAGTTAAAAGATTTTAGTTAGCAAATTCACCCAAGGTCACTTAGCAATGTTACAATATTTTTAAATGAGAGCTTTACTATATTTTAGTGTTCTGGTGTTTTGCTGGTTTGTTTTTCTTGTTAAGATCGTTTTAAGGTGTTTGTTAAATGACTTTAGGATAGATTTTTGAGCCCATGATTCGTATGAAATGTTTAGAGTTTTATTTAGTAGGAAAGGGATTACATGCTTTATAGGACAACAGATCAGTGTGGCTCGTTTATTTCAGTTGCCACCATCTTGTTAGTCAATAGCTATGGGGCTGACAGTTGGGGGTGGCGATTGAAATTCCTCCAGCAGGCAATGTCACGCTACTACTTAAGTCTGCTGTGTGGTGGTTTTCTTCTATAACACGGCACACTGGGAACTCTGAAGATGTGGAGATGATTGCTCTGGTGGGAGGTTTGTTGATGGTTGGTTTTATTTAGCATTTCAGATTGCCTCTTGATCCCTTCATTTGGTGGAATTCAGTGTTCTTTGCTATAACACTTTTGTTGAAGGGCTCTATGTGCTGTGTGACTCTGTGCTGTTTGGGGCTAGACATGTAGTTCACGATGATTGGAGTGGGAACTTTTACCGTTGTTCTAGATACAGATAGAGGGTTTTCTGAAGAAGGAAGGAGGAAAATTGCCTTAATGTGGGTTTTGGAAAGTGAATGCGTTGCATTAGGAAAAATGATTGGTGTGGCTGTGTACAGTCAGACCGCCTGGTCATCTGAACATGGACATTAGGACATTGTGAGTTTGGGTGAGCTCTGCTGCTGCATACCCGCTTAACTGTTCCATTTTGGCCGGTACTATACTGGATTTCTAATAATGGTACTGAATCCTAGATACAGGTTACTCACCTGTAACAGGAGTTCTAGGAATGGTATATGTTGTTCATCCACACTGTCTGGCAGGTTCCTTGCCGCTTTAAATCTTGCCGGAAGGTCTTCAAGCTGGCTCCTCCCACCCACGGGTGGTAAAAACTCGGCTCCGCCCATGGCGCCAGATCTAGCCAGCTGGAAGCCAGGTTGTGTGTCGAGCGGGAGGCTGGGTGGAGTCGTGTGGATGAACAACATATACCATTCCTAGAACTCCTGTTACAGGTGAGTAACTCATATTCTAGGACATGGATATGTTGTTCATCCACACTGTCTGGCAGACTCTAGCAGTTCTCCAGGAGGAGGGAGGTAAGGTGCACACCCCTATTTAGGAAATAAAGACTGGAGAACCGAGGCCCCAACACCAGCATCCCGGCATGACTCAAGGGTGATGTAGTAGTGGGTGATGAAAGTGTGTGCTGACTTCCAGGTAGCAGCCTGCAGATTTCTTGGATAGGGACGTCCCTGGAAGCAGCCACCGTGCAGCAGTATGGCGGGTAGAATGAGCTCTTATCCCTCTGGGAGGCTCCATGCCCGCCAACCTATAGCAGAGATCTATGCAGGAGGTGACCCACCTGCCTATCGTTAAAGCGGCTGCAGGTCTGCGCGTCCTGAAGGTCAGAGAACAGAACCACATGCCTCGTTCCAAGGATGGGATTATCTGAGCCAGAGTGACCATCCTGAAGGTTCGAGACCTTAGGAACCTGTTCAGGTTGTGCAGGTCTAGAATGGGCGCCAGCCCCTGTCCATTGGGACCAGGAAGTATCTGGACAAACCCGGGTCTGGTGGAGGATCTGCCACCTTCCTGATCACCTCTTTTCGAGGGCAGAGTGATGTCGGCTCCGCGAGCCGGCAGAGGCCATGGACCTCGTGCATTCCCCCGGACGGATGACAGCTCGGAAGGGCGGGTCTGCTCGAACTCCAGGGTCAGGCCCTTTCCTACCTCCAACACCAGCGGTCCATGGTGATCTCGGACCAGGTGGAAAGGATGGCGGGCCGTCCCCCATGGGGAACCCAGGGGGAGTGACGAGGCTGGGGCGACACCCCAACCCGCCACTGGGCAGGCTTGGAGGAGGGACCGCCGAGGGACCTTCTAGGCCTTCCTCCCTGCTTCCTGTTAGAGGAGCTGCAGGCTTGGCTTTGGGGTGCCAAGCACAAGCCTGCTAGCCCTGATGCTGGTGCTGTTGGGCCGGCGCGGCAGAGCACAGAAGAAGCGAAGGACTTATGTTGTTGACGACAGCCCTTGTCCTTCTGGGCGGAGGTGACCGAGTCCATGGTAGCACTGGACTTTTCGATCCGCTGGAGGTGGCCTTCCACTCCAGGGCCGAACAGGTCAGTCCCAGGAAGGAAGTCTGCCAGTTTATGCTGGGTATCCGCCATGAAGGTCGATATCCTCAGCCATGCTCTGTGGCGCATGGCCACTGTGGCCACAACTGATCTGGCACAGGAGTCTCCAATGCCAAGAGCCATTTGGAGCTGCTGTTTTGCCACCGCCCTTCCCTGGTCCCGTACCTGCTTGACCATGGTCTGCAGGTCAGCCGGAGATGAGAGATCACCTCATCCAGGGGCCCATGAGGGCATGGGAGAAGTGTGCCACCAGCGGCCGAGCTGGCCTGGGGAGGCCAAGGGAGGATGCAGCGTACACCTTGCACCCGGCATAGTCCAGCTTTTGGACTCCTTGTCAGAGGCTTATCCCATCCTATAGCGTTCCCGAATGCCGAGGCTTCTCGGTGACAAACCCTCCATAGAGGTGCTCGAAAAACCAGACAAAAAAGCAGTGGGGACCACATACTTCCTAGCCATCCTGGCGAAGGTGCAGGACAGGAAGCCGGCCACTGCCAAAGCTCAAGGCTGGGCCAACAATGGCTTCAGCCACGGAAAACCTCCGTGGGCAAAATCCCCTCAGTCCAGTATCTCCGTCAGGATACTTGGCCCGCTGGATATGGGCTTGAGCTGCATCTCGGTGGACTCCGAGATGAACCAACTAGACCCATAAAAGGCGATGGGCTCTCGTCCATCGACTGCCCCGGAGGACTCCAGGTCAAGGGGCATGGAAAACAGGGAAAGTTGTCGCCGGACTCCAAGGAGTCCACAAAAGCTGCCTGGGGCCTGAGCCACCTCCACCTGCCGAGGGACGGTCGGGAGTGAGTGACCGACAACCTGTGGGGCAGACCTGACCCGACTGAGAGTCCTTGGTGGCGCCCGATTTTGGTTCGAGCAGAGGTTCCACCACAATCGGTGGGGCAGCAGGTTTCAACCCGAACAACGGCCCAGGCTTGGGCACCTCGACTACTAGCGAGGGTTGTTTCAGCCATTTGGATGACAACCACTTGATGGCCAGGAAACAGCAGGCGTCGGCTTGTTCCCGGACAGAAGTAACTGCTGCCACATTAGGTCCTCGTAGCATCGGCGCTATTTGCACGAAGCCTCTCTCTTCTGAGGAGGAAGCGGAGACGACAGCCCGCACTTACTTTGGTGCCGAGACCGGGGCGCGATGTCGGCGGGATCGGCTGGACCGAGGCGAGTCGAGACAGGACCGAGACCCTTGGTGTTTCGAGGGCAGGTCTGGGAAGGGGCGGGGACACCCGCTCTTTCCTCGGCTGGAAGCCTTGACCAGGGACTCCGGCACAGGGAGGCAGAGGCAAGTCCTCGGTCTCCACGGGGAACCAGTGAGGAAGGTTGTCGGCTTCACCAGTCGACAGCCCGTCCGACAGGTCGAAAAATCTCGGCCAGCGTCGGCGTGTCTCAGCCCGAATGACCTGGCGGGGACACAGTGAAGCCAGCAGCCTTAGCCACAACCTCAACTGAAGTCGAGTGTCGACTGTCCGGGGAAGGGACCTCCGCTCCCACAAACGCCGACGGTGGGACTTGCCTTTCGAGTCCTTCTTTTGGACTGAAAAGAGTGTCGATGGCCCTCTCCCTTCATGGAAAGGATTGGCAAAGCTCCTCAAAAGCTGTGTAGGAGGATCCCAGAGAGAGCAGGATAAATGCCGACCGAGGAAGATGAAGATGCGGCCTGGGCTGCCTCCTCCTCAAGGGCGATCATCTGCTCGAGGTTGCTCAGCCGAGCCAGCGCCGCAGACACCACCCAATGGGCCTCCTTAGACTTCACCGGGGTGGCGCTTCTGGGCACCCAAGCTGTAACCGGGCAGCCTTGGTGTTCAGGGCGTTGGACAAAATGAGCGGCAAAACTACGCAAGCCTGCGGGTCATGATCTAAGCTGAGGCAGTGAGCGCTGCGTGGGTGCAGATCCGTTCTGGACATTTTCTGCCCACATGGGCACCGCCAACCGGTAGTCAATTTGTCCATCGTAGCCGCAGGAGTAATTAGACCAAAGTCTTGAAAACGTAAGAATTAGTTTCCGCTAACCAAGAATTAGGATCCAGTCTATACGCAGAGCGTTAAGGAGGGAACCTGAGCCTCAAGCGATAAGGAAGATCTGGTGTCATGGGAGGAGCCAAGAGTTTTACCAACCGGGTGGGTGGGAGGAGCCAGCTTGAAGACCTTCCGCAAGATTTAAGGTGGCAGGAACCTGCCAGACAGTGTGGATGAACAACATATCCATGTTCCTAGAACTAATGCCTAGTGTGTACAATTTTAGCCAACTGAAATTTACTTTAGTTTAAGCATTCTTCTGCATTCTTGTCCACTTAGTGCTGCAATATAGGGTGTACTCAATGATCTGAGTGGAAAAAGCTCATCTGCTTCCTGGTAACCACCATTCTCAGATAGGATGTACTAGTCAGTGTGCAGCCATCTGAGGGTTCGCTCTTGTGACCTCCTGTAGCAGAGAGCTGTTCTGCAACCTCTACCCTTAGAACTCTGGCAGGAATGTCTGTGTCAGACAGATCAGCTATTTACTGAGCTGAGCTCAACTGAATTAGCAGCATATCGGGTATATGTGAACATGTCCAAACGTTGAGTGCAGCATTATCTTTTAGATAGAATTATACTGTGCATGCAGTTGACTAGGTCTGACTGTGCTAGCCATCAATTCTGGATGTTTTGGATTAGTGCCAGCAACTCAGATATGTGTTTCATTCAAGTCATTTAAAATTGGTTTCTATTCTACATAAGTTTTATAGTATTGCATCTTGGTGAGACAGTTGAGTGACGGTTTTGGACAATTTGTATGAGAATTTCCAGTTTACCTGTCCTGGGACCCCTCTTATTATTCGTTATATAACTATATGGAATTATGTCCTAGCTGACAATGAGTAGGAAGGAAGAGTGAGGGTCAGCAGTGATAGATATGAGATCCCCACTGAAAAAAACTGAAATTCTTCTTAATAAAATGGTTTTGTTACTAATTATAATACTTTAAAGACCTGATGTGTTGGCTATATATGTAAATAGAAATAGAAATGTTGTGTTTTCAGTCTCCTTATAGAAATTCATTTTACGTTTATATTGAATTGTGAAAATACAATAAGCTGTACTACTCACAAAACTGACAATCCTATACAGTCTTATAGAAAAAGAAGGAGGAAGGAGAGGAAAGGTAGTAATGAAAACATTGTTTTTTCTGACTTATTTAGGGTGATGATTTCTAGGTGCTGCCTAATCGTCTTCTTTTGACTTGAATTAGACTCTGATCTGGCCTTCCACTACCATGTGAGCCACTGGCGATATTTTTTGAAGACAATTGTCCAGTAGATCTTTTATTGACAATAACAACTACCATAAGTATTTCTGTGTTTAATTATGAAAGAAATAGGATATCTATGTCTCTGAGTTTTGTTCTGGTTAAGAGAAATGGTTTTGTATGTTTATGGTGTTTCCTGCATCAAATTCAACTTAAGCTGACACAGTGCTCACCGGTTAGGCTTACCGAGTGCATCTGAAAGTTCAGTCACCTTAGTTTGGCTGACTAAAGTCAAATCAAATATAAAATGGTGAAGAGGACACAGACTTGCCGGTAAGACCTCTTCCAGGGTGTTCTGCAGGCTTTCAATTTTTTATTTTTTTATTTTATTTAAACAGCAGTTTGAAAACCTTTGAGCCATAGGCTCATTTACAAAAGTACCTTGTCACAGTAAGACAAACGAAAATACACAGTATAACAGTACAACACATAAGTATAACAGTAACTTAAGACACAGATACAAACAAGCTGGTACAGGTAGGATTGATTCAAACAATACCAGAGTTATGTTGTCCTTAGCAGCTTAGTAATAAGCTTTGTCATAAGTATTGATCCGGCTTTGACTAAGTGGCAATTACAGCCGGTGTTAATAAGGTGGTTACGTAATGAAGTTTTGAAGCACGATATAGTTGGAGCTTTGGAGATGGAGGGGCAGTGTGTTGAACCAGGAGGGGCCCTAAAGCTGAAGGCTCTTTGGCCGTGAGAGGTCCTAGCTCTAGGGATAACAAGAGAGTTTTCCCAGAGGTCCAGTATGAACTAGTGGGACAGAGCAGCATATGGTGGTGGTCAATCCTGGTGGGGATAGCCCAAGGAGGGTCTTTTTGTAAGGGTACAGGTCAGATATTTGGGCGCTCGCAAGATCAAGTACCAGCGCTTTAGCACAGTAGACAGGTGTGTGTCAGCCTAGGTGCTCCAGTAATTAACCTGCAGGCCTTATTCAGAGTAGTAAGAATTTTATGGAGTGCGGTCTGATCAGCAGCACCATACACCGGCAGTCCATAGTCCACTAGGGACAGGATAGAGGGAGGTGACTGCAAGTCAAGGAGCCTCCAGGGAGGCAGTGTTTATACCGTGTAAGATGCCCAATCGGATATTAGTGGCAGTGGCTAGGGCAGCGATGTGTCCATGGAAAGAGGGAGGGGTCAAAATGGATCCCTAGGTATTTATAGGAGCAAACTTGTTCGAGTGGGAAAGAGGACCCAGAGTGAATGAGGAGTTTGAAGTTGCAGGACTTGTTTTGGGGATGAGTGAAGAACATGGTTTTGTTTTTAAGATTTATCACCAATCTATGTTCCTTGAACCAGCCCTCGGCTTCAGTGAAGGACTTCTGCAGCGAGTCCTGGAGGGCAATAGGGTTATGACTTGAGGCAAAGATGACTGCATCATCAGCGTACAATAGAATGTTCCCGAGCAAGAGCGTGGAAGGTGTTAAGGTAAAGGGAGAATAGTAAGGGGCCAAAATGGAGCCCTGGGGAACCCCAGAAAAGAAGGGACAGATGTCTGAGTAGGTCCCATTAATTTTACACGCTGTGAGCGGTCAGATAGATAACTGGTGCACTAGGAGATAGGCCCAGCAGCAAAACCAGAGAGACTAAGGGCATCAAGAAGGAGGGGGTGGGAGACAGTGTCGAAAGCTCGAGAGGTCAATGAAGACAGCACCTGCCAGAGAACCAGTGTCTAAGGAGGAGTGGAGAAAGTTGGAGAACTCTAGGAGGGCTGTGTTGGTACTGTGGCCGCTCAAACCATGCTGCTCAGGACAAAGGACATTGTAGGTGGAGAGGTAGTCAGAGATTTGAGAGGCCACCACTTTTCCAAGGCCTTGGAGAGAGGAGAGAATGGAGATCGGTCGATGGTTTCCAGCCACAGTTCTATCACCACCTTTAAAGATAGGGGTGACAGTGGCGACTTTCCAGGCAGTTGGAACCTTCCCCAGGCAAAGAGAGTGGTTGATGAGGCATGTGATCGGGTAAGGACTGTGTCTAAGACCAGCCGTGGGACACACTGATCAGGGTGTCACTGCCTGTACTATTACTCTTGAGGGCAGTGACAAGGTGCGGCCTAAGTTCTTGGGCAGAAACACGGCGGAGGAGAAAAATAAGGGCAGAAAGATTTACTGGCAGGTGCTGGGGGAGGAGGGTCAAAAAATTTGTAGGGATTATAGGGCTGAGGTCAGTGAATGAGGTGTTGAGGTGGTTGGCTATGAGGGCTGGATCTGAGGAGATCACACCATTAATGTTGATCTGGGTGGGGGGGAGTGTGCAGTCCCATTTAACTGTTTAATGTTATCCCAGAAGGTTCTGGGTTCCCCATGAGGCAGTAGTGAGGACGATAGTGCTCAGACTTGGCCTTTCTGATGGCCTGAGTGCACTTGTTTCGGCGGCAGCATATAACTGCCTGTCATTGGGCCGGCCAGTCTCAATGGCACGGGTGCCATAGGTTGTCCCTATGTTTGAGCTGGTGGATCAAAGCTGAAGCTACCTAGGGGGCATTCTGCCTTTAGAACAGCGGGTCAACATTGGGGCAAAGATATCACAGGCATTATTAAAAATTTGGGCAAAGAAGGAGGGAGCTGTGTCGATGTCAGGAGTTGCCTGTATAGAGACCAGTCAATTTTAGTAATTTGGACCAGTCAATCAGTTATTAGTAAGATAAGCCTGAGTCCCTCTCACATTAATGTAACAACTGAATCCAGAAAGGGACACTTTAGATTGCTGAAACCACCAACATAGACCTCCATGACTCAGAGAGTTGTCATAGCCAATAAACATAAGACTGATAGCTATATATATATCTATATATATACATACATATATATATATATATATATATATATATATATGCATATATGTATGTATACAGTCGGACCTTATTTTCAAAAGGTACACTATGGCCTTTTTGATGTGATTATGTAGATACAGAGTTGGATTTGTCTGACAGATGCAGAAAAAGTCAAGAAACCACCTCATGAGGTTCTGGAATACTGCTAAATAAATTTTATATCAGATTTTGCCTTTTCACTTTTGTTTTTATCATTAAAACTTTAGTCTTTCCCTTTCCTTTGAATATTAGAAAAGCTTTTTTCTCAAAAGCATGTCAATTCTCACATAGATAGTTTAAAGATAAAGTAGGTTAAGTTGGGTTTCCTTTTCCTAGATAAATAAGATAGAGACTTGACTGGGTTATACAGAAAAGTCTTGGGACCATTACCTTTAGTGTTTAGTGTCATTGGTAACTTTAATAAAGTGGTCCTCTAGTTATAAGTGTGTCACCAGGGACCAACCTCTTCAATCACTGAGGCAATAGATAGAGGGGTGGGTTGTAAAATAGTGGGTTGGGTATTTAAACTAAATGGTCTTTTCTACTCTACTCTTACTATTTCTTCTATTTCTGTACTTTTGCTATCATTTTCTTACTAACTCTTTTTCTTCTTGGAGTGGAGAGAGAAACTGTCTTTAAAAGTGAGGGCAGATGATCCAAATGATGGACGGACAGTGAAATGCTTCATTACGGTGTCTCAGGTATCCTGCATTACGGTATCCGAAGATTCACTGAACTGTAAGTACTACTTTCTAAAGAAAAGCATATTCATGCAATAGGCATGGACATAAATCCTATGTGATAAATCTGAGCAACTATGTGATAAATTCAAAATTTTGCATTCATACACATAGTAGACATATCATCACAGATTTATATACATAGTAGATATGTCATAATCACTCTGGAACTTATTTAGAATGTTCAGCCTCAGTACCAGTACTAACTATATTCAAATGCAAATAACTTTGAAAATGAAAAAAGATAGCACAAAAGTATCTACAAAATGAGTGGTATTTCATTTATAGATAACTTATAGATTTGTTTTATAATTAGCAAAAAGAAGAAAATGCTATTTTTGTTCACTTTTTGACAAACATAAGCAAAAAAGATAATCAAAACAAATGTCCCTGCTCTGACAGAAAGCATCCTTATTGCATAAATGAAATATACAAGGGTGAGCTGTCAGATAAATGATTATCTACACTTGTGCTGTTTGACCTCGGACATCTCACTAGTAGCTTACGCCACTCATGAGGTTACCCGAGGTCAAACAGCATTTGTGTAGATAAATCATTTATCTGACAGCTAACCATTGTATATCCCTTATGTATCCTTAATGAATGGCTAAGCAAATTACCTCTATTACTTGGAAAATATGCAGGTTGAATGAAAAATATAAAGGCACCAAGTTCTTAGGCAGTTACAGAAATTAGAAGGGATATTGCCTTTCTGCAAGAAACACATATTAAAAACATAGGCAAAGATCTCATGAGGAAAGAATGGGTAGGTATGGTTTTCAGTGCAGGTAATAGCAACAAGAAAGCAGAAGTAATGTTACTAATTTCTAGAAAATTAACATTTATAGTAATAGACGAAATTCAGGATCCAAAAGGGTATTTTATGAAAGTGCATGGAATACTAAGTGGTGTAGAGGTTACCCTAATTAATATTTATGGATCCTCAAATGCCTCACATGAACTTTTCTCAGAATGTAGAGATAAAATCTCTTGCTTCTCAAAAGTTAGTTTTTAGGTGGAGTTAAACTCTGTTGTTAATCCATTATTAGACATAACTAATAAAAATAAAATTAACTAAGTCTGATAAAGGTTTGGCAGAAACAATAGACATTTTAGGTTTAGAGGACTCATGAAGGATGTTTAATCCTAAGTTGAGAGAATGTACTTTCTTGTCTCCGGTCCATAAGACAGGGTCAAGAATTGCTTATTTTTCATCCTGAGAAATTATGTACAAGATAAAAAAATCTGAGATGCATCCAATAGTGATATCTGATCACTCACTTTATCAACTACCCTTAAATAGGGCATAGTGAGGAATAAACAAGGAAGGTGGATGTTGAACACTATGTGGACACTCTCAAAAAGAACTCATGGAATTAGTATATTTCAATAATCCGAAGGATACCTCATTAGCTACAACATGGGAAGCATTTAAATGCTTTGCAAGAGTAAACTTATTAATCTAGCATCTAGAGTTAAACGCAGAACAAAGTTAAAATGCAAGAACAAATAGATACACTTAAGAGTTTGCAAAATATATTAGATACAACTCATTTGGAAAAATTATGGCAAAAATGGGCTAAGCATAAATTAGAATATGAGGAGCTAATATGAAGGAAGCAGATTTTCAAATAAGGAAAACCAAAATTAACTATGTAGCCACTGGACACAAAGCTCAAAAATTATTAGCCATGCGTCTTAAACAGAACAGAAATAAGAAACTCAGTCTAGCCCTTAAAAATGAAGATACACATACAATTATCACATACCTTACAGACATTAATAATCACTTTTGTATTATGCCAACATACATAAAATAATATACCCAATAATATGGATAAAAACATGGATAGTTTTCTTAAGAAGACTAATACTCACAGATATCGAAAGAGTCCACAGACATACTAACCAACAAATAAAAATAAAAAGATACTCAGTGGGCTATTAAGGAGCTTAAAACCTAACAAAGCCCCTGGTATGGACGGTTTTCTGTCAAATTTTTATAAACCGTCTCAGATATAATCTCTCCATATTACTTAAGGTATATCATGAAGCAAAAGAGGTTCTTTACTGACGCCTATGCAACAAAGCATTATCACATTGATCCCCAAACCAGGTAAAGATGAAACAAATCGGAAAAATTACAGACCCATTAGCCTTATTAATAAAGATAATAAAATCTTAGCTAAAATCTTAGCTTCCAGACTAATGTTGGTAATGGATGATATCATAGGCCCAGAACAGACTAGCTTTATTAAAGAAGACTTACCTCAGACAACGCTAGAAAGATCTTTCATGCAATATCTTTGTCAGATAAGAATAAAAACCCACTGCTCTATTGGCACTTGATGCAGAGAAAGCATTTGACTGTGTAGATTGGAAATTTTTATTTAAAGCTATGGAAGCTCATAACAACTATGTAATTCATAACATAGGTTAAACTTCTCTATGACAATCCTTCAGCTGCTGTGATGGTTAATGGGAGAATATCCAATTTTTTAACATTGAAAGCGGCACTAAGCAGGGCTGCCCACTCTCTCCTCTCCTAGTTAATATTGTGCTCAATCCCTTGGTCCTTCAGATCAATTCCTCACATCACATAAAAGGAGTTCAAATTGGTAATTCTTCAATAAAATGCTCCCTTTATACGGACAACATACTCTTGACTCTCACAGACCCCAAGGACTCTGCAAAAGCACTCTGGAGTTGACTGATTATTATGGTGCGGTATCTGTATATAAATTAAACAAAGGGAAAGCTCAGTTCCTCTCATTAAACGGCAGCATCCCAGCAAGTGAAATTAAAGAGCTGGGCATCAGAATTCTTATAATACATAGGGATTAAAATATATAAAACCATTAGAAAAACGGTCTCTAGTAATTTATCTAACTTCACAATGAAAGCTGAAACTGATTTGGAGAAATGGAATAGACTTCCTTTAGGATTATGGGGTAAGCTAGATTGGTTAAAATGTTCATATTTCTCAGAGTGTTACATTTGTTTCCATGTTGTCCTGATCTATACCTAACACATGGTTCGATCTGATACACAAAAATTAATAAGTTTCTATGGGCTAACAAAAACCCAGACAAACATAGGTGAAAGCCCCTACAAATGGGGTTCCCAAAAGGCTTCCTGAGCTTGCCTAAATGCTCACTGCCAGGCTGGTGTCCTGCGTTTTAGCAGTTTAAATGTGATTACCAGAACCTGTATAGCCTGTGTACTGTCTCTTAAGAACTGCCTGATTGCAGCTTAAATAATCTGAGAGGGAGCTTGTTGAAAGATGTAACTATTTACTGAAAATCATTTAGAGTGATAATGACAATGTAGTTTGTCTAACCTGCTTTCTTAGTAGCAAGGACTGTTTTGTTTGTCCCCACTATCTTGGTCCTGAACTGCAAATGGACCAATCAGTACTGTGGGACCCAAAAGGTAGCCGGATTACAGGAGCTGTCTGAATTCAAAATCTGTAGGAACTGTAGTTTTAACTTTTTGCACCTTTTTGCAACTGAAGGGGAGCTCTTGCTTTGACTGACAGCCAAATCCAACCAAATCTTTTGGATCTTGGAGAAGTCCCAGGCTGCTTGCAGTTTTCAGTTAGATCTAAGCTGGAAGCTGAACAAGAAGGAGCTGAAGTGATTCTGAGCAGCAATCCTGAGTGGATTCTCATGGGAGAACTCTGAAAAGGCTAGGTTTTGGCCTGCATGTGGTGTGCTGCTCCTGAAAGGGAGAGAAAATAATTATTTTGGACTAAATCCAAGTTTGTTTGACTAAAGTAAGCTACTGAAGTGGGCCAGGCTCAACCTGAAGAAGACCAAAGATTTTGCTGAATGCAATCGACCTGTCAGGAGTTCCAGCTACCCTAGCTCCAGGTGTGTGCAGAGACTTCTGCGATTATGACCGAGAGTGCTTTGCCTGGTACAGTAGAATTGCCGTACATGTAAATGTGCTATGAGCTGCTAGTGGGTCGTGAGTTAGTCCGCCACTGTGTGAACTGTGTTCTGCTTGCTGGAAGCTGTATCCAGCCCAAAATGGACTGCATCCAAATTTGTCTCCATGCGGTCTGGGCCTTGCCAGACTGGCCCAGCCAGACTACCCACTGCACAGAGAAGCCATTGATCTAGAGACCTGTCCGGGATCAACCCCTGCTCCACACTTGAACAGGAACAATGCCTCTACGATTCATGTGGGCTCTGCTTCTCCTGGCATTCCAGATCAACCACCTGCAGTCTTGATTTTTGTCCAGCCTGTGTCCAGTCTTGGGTATTGTGAGTAAATACCAGGATAACTCCCTGCAACAACAGCTTAATCTGAGTGTGTCATCTGTCTTGTTGTTTCGCTTCTCTTTACTAAGTGAGCTTGGTCTGATTACAAATATTGTGTACTGTGCATGTTGTGTTTTCCATCACAGGGCCCCAACCAGCTGCAACCCCGGCAACGGTCCTGGCTAGCCCATCTCTTCTCCACCTGGGTACCCAGAGGTGGACTGTGTGGGGGACTCAAAGCATGCATTACTGCTTGATTGATATAACCTTTAAGATAATTAACCTGATTTTGCCCCTCCCTTGTTCAAGTCCCCTGAATAAATCAGATCTAACTTTTTCTGCATGTAATCTGACTGTGGTTCCAGTTTGTGCTCAAAGTATTGTACTGTACTGTTGCTATTTGCTGTGCATAACCTTGTTTAAAGGGGTCCCCAGGGCTGAGCCAGAGGAATCAGCCCTGGTGGTAAGTGCAAACAGTGTGGGTACTTGTGTGGTGTACCAAGGGTACTGTGAAAGTGATTATTGTACAGTGTTCAGGCCACTAGAGGGCAAGAGGGGTTACAGTGTCCGGAGGGCTGTGCCCAGGTTAGCTTTCACCACTACAAACCCTGATCTCCGGGTGAGGCACCAATCTCAGAACTCAGGCCCCTTAACCTGCAACTAGCCAAGCAGGCAGGGGTAGTAGCCCTTGGGATAGTGCCACCTAGGGGTTACATATGGTAAACTAACCAGACTGAAGGATCAAGGAGGCTTAAGAGCATCAGATCTTCAATTATATTACTTAGCCACTAGGGCATTACAAATGGCACACTGGCATAAGATTAGAAATAAGACTACACACTTGCCGGAGTGGCTGAGAATAGTAGAAAACATTCTTAAAACCAAAACATCAGTATAAACTCACTGTTTTTGCATATAAAACTATAACAATAAATAATGCTATAATTATGGATTCTTTCAGACTAATCTCACAAGTAGCTCAATTGCTTAATCTGGAGCTGTCGACTTCTGTTCATAGCCACTCTGGGAAATCAAATATAAAATTAGAAACATTTGTTAAACAAGGGGATAGGCTGCAGAAGCGGTATTTGGAGAATCAAAGATATTTTGGAGACTCTGATTTTAAAGATATAGAGATAGTTGCTCAGGATTTTGGATTGTCAGAGAACTTGATTAAAAGTTTGCAGCTAATGTTAGATATTGTTGAATATCATGTGCTTAGAGGAACATAAAACCACATATGGATAAAACACCGAGATTTTCTGGCTATTATGAATCTGAAACCCACTGTCTCATCAATCTATGGCTATTTGAGCTCTTTAGTTATAAGTCATGTAGAACAATCAGTCTCCAAGTGGGGTAAGCTGTTGGAGAAGAAGTACATCAATGGAACTGGGAACAAATCTGGGGTTTCCTTTTAAAGCATTTTCAATTGTTAACAATAGAATAACTCAATATAAATGTTTACATAATTTATTTTATTCTCCAGAAAAATGTTTAAAATGAAACTTACAGATAATGATAATTGTCCTAAGTGCAATAGCCCTAACGCAACTGGTTTACACATGTTTTGGGAATGCCCACCTATAGCAAACTTTGGCAACAAGCTAAACAATGTCTACTAAAAACCCTTACGTAATCCAGCATATGAATGTCAAGACATGTGTAATAGGTCAGTTTGAGGAGAATTCTTCAATAACTACGGAACTAAAATATACGATATCTATGATCTCTCGTTACTAAAATTGTATTTTAAAATACTGGATAGAACAAGATACTCCGTCTATCTTAGAATGGAAAAACCATCTAATGGAGAATATAGCATGTGAGAAACTGGCAAGAGGCATGATAAATGGAAAAACACATTTGGAAATATTAGGATGCTTTAATCACACTCATTAGTGTGTGAAAATCAATAAAATAAGAGACAGTTTTATCTTGAATTCATGATCTTCTCTATCTGTTTTTCTATCTATAACTTTGCTTTTCTTTATTGAAACTAATCTTCATACTACTTTTTCTACTCTATTTTCTCTGACAAGATTTTAATCTCCTTAATTATTCTGTTTTTAGAGGAATTATTGTTATAGGAAAGTAAGGTAAGGAGTTATATTTTATGGATATTTAATATGATGACTACTGTTGATGTTTAGTAATATAGTGAGTATAAAATTGTCTCTCATCTTAAAAACAGGAAATGTGATAAAGAAATTATTAAGATTTATTAATCCTTTAAACTAAGCTGAAATGAGTTTTCTGTATATTCACATACTGTTTATTTATATGTGTTGGTTTCTTCATGTTGTAAATCTGATTTTGGAAATAAAATAAAACATTAAGAAAAATTGTTTTCTTCACATTCAAGATATAGAATGGTTATCATAGAATGTTTACGTCAGAATACAGTACATGGACTCAACATTCTGCTCAGTTCCATTGGCAGAATGTTTCTCTCCTAACACACTGTACACACAGACAACAAAGGCCTTTGTTACAGCCAGCGACTCAATTCTCTCTGTGTCAGGGCAAGCAGAGGACATTTCCCTGATAAGCAGGTAAAGATAGAAGGGGATGTTTCACTGTCAGCAAAGAAACAGTTGTAGTGAAAACTATAAACAACACTTATTGTTTCTAATTTGTTTACGTATATAAGGAGAGTATAATAATCAAAGAAACAACATTTAATTAATTTGCTTTATTTTTATTTAAGGTAGTTTTATTTTTAGGGCCCAACTGAAGTTTTTACAGTGTAAAGGTAGCAACCATGTTTGTGGTGGAAGATCAGTTCTGGCTATAGGGGCTAACTGCAATGCCTGTGTTCCAAATGCCCACTGATCTGTGTTCCAGACTCTTCACTGCTGAGCAGTCCTTTTTTTAACCATGTGTAAACCATATTTTACACATAAATAAGAACCAATCAGATTACTGGATTTTACCCTTCCATTTAATAACCAGGCATTACTAAATACTTCCTTCCTGAGGCATCTGCTATTAAAAAGCTGCAATGTTCTTCCGAGCCTGCCTACTCTGTTCCCTATGGTCCCTGTACTTCACTACTTTCTATCTCCCACCATCGCAGTCCCTCTAGAGATGCACCACAATGATGGTTATTCTTACTCCAATCTTATAGCTTACCGGCAAACAAACATGCATCCCCTCTGGTCCTTCCCACCAAATTCTATGAGAATTGCGTTTAGACTGCTCAATTCCCACACCGGCACTTAGATTAATATCCCAATACTGACACTGTAGTGCAGCATGAGGGGTGCTGCACTCTTGAGGTGCCGTCTCTGGATGAGAAGTTAAACTGAGGTCCCATCTGCCTGTCCTGGTGGTAGTTCAGGTGGATGTTAAAGATCCCATGGCACTTCTCGAAAAGAGTAGGGAAGTTTCCCTGGTGTCCTGGCCAAATTTCCCTCATTCACTAAAAATACCACCAACAGTTTAATCTGGTTCAAGGTCAGTTGACATTCATCTATATCCCCCTCCCTCGGTGCCTGAAAATAGGCAGAATCTGCCTAGTGCACTTACCCAGTCAACAAAAACTAAATAATAAATGCCATGATACCATCCTCATAAAATACCTTATGGGAGAACCTGGCTGTGCCACCTCCTCTGGTTCTCTGCTCTCACTTACCCTCCTTGCTGGAGATGTTGAACTAAACCCTGGACCTACCTCACAACAGACCTTTCCCTCATGGTCCTCTCTTAGGGTCTTAAAACTGCACATCTCAATGTTTATAGTCTCATCCACAATCATACTGAACTGACTGCCTGGGTTGACCACTATAACCCTGATATTCTGTGTCTCACGGAAGAGTGGTTGAAACCTGCCACCCTGACTCAGCCTCGCGCGCCCCAATTTTTGTGTCCTGTGCCAGTGCTTGGAGGTACAAAGCGTGGGGCAGTCTTTTAATATCTACAAAAGTCACCTTAACATATCCCTAATCCATTATGACTTGGCTCCCCTCTGCTACCTGTGAATTCTTCATGGGCTCCTCCTACTAGGGAATGCCAAAAACTTCACATCATCTGCACATACAACTCTCCAGAGCAGGGTATCAAGGGGCTCTATCTGCTTGATAGCATTAGCCCTAAAGCACCTAAAATGAGGTACTTTTATGTGGTGACTTCAATCTAAACTGGTCTGGTGAGAATGTCAAGCAGTATGAACCACTGCTGGCAGCCCTTGACCTTACTCAGCTCTCATCAGTGAGCCCACACAAGACCACCCCAATGGGAGTGAGGAACACTCCTCGATTGGATTCTGACAAACAGGCCTGATGGGATCTCAGCATCTGGAGTCCTTCCTGACTCCATATCTGACCATTCCCCATGTACTGCATTTTGAGAGTCTCCTCTCCCAAAGTGCCCTATAAAATTATACAAGTGAGACTTCTCCCACTTTAACTCTCCTCCCTTTCTTCAAGATCTTATAACCACAGATTGGGCCACAGCACTCTCTGCAACGGATGTCACAAGTGCTCTTGACAAGCTTCTAAACATCCTCCTCTCTGCAGGATAAGCATGCATCTCATGTCAGAAAGAAAGTAAGAGGCACTATCACTAAATGGTTGCATGGGGACTTGCTCTCAATCATGAAAGCCCACGATAAGCACTAGGGTAAATTTAAAGCCTCTAAGGAACTGTCTGACTACCATGAATACTGGCGGCTCCACAACATCTGCAAAACAGCCATATGTAATGCCAAGAGTGAATACTGCAAGACTGCCCTCTTATCGTCTGCTAGGGACCCGCAATACTTCTGCGCACTATTAAAACTGTAGTTGGGGGTTATAGCCGGTGTGATACCACGGAAATGAATGTCGATGGTAGAAATTGCAATAATGCTACTATCATCACCAGTGCCTTTAACAAGCAATTCTCTGATCTCTCGGCACTCACCTCTCTGTTTACTACTGACACTGACAAGTCATCTACCTCTAACCATTCCTTCCCTCCAGAATCTTTGTCTCGTCCACCTTTCTATTGTAAAACAATCTCAGTGAGGGAAACCTACAAGCTTCTTGCTGGCCTTTCTCTTCATATGAGTGCTGATCATGATAACCTTGTACCAAAACTCCTAAAGATTGGGGCCCCTTGCTTGCACTCCCAATAATTATCCCAATATTCTTAACCTCTCCTCACCACCAGAATTGTTCCTGCAATCTGGAAAGTAGCAAAGGTTGTTCCTGTTTTCAAGCAGGGTGACCGAAATGCACAGAAAACTACCATCCTACAGCCATCCTGCCTGCTGTTAGCAAGATACTGGAAAAGGTGGTGGAAATGCAGCTGATGGACTACCTGTCTAAACATACCTTACTGTCACCTAAACAGCACAGATTTCATAAAGGACATAGCACTGATACAGCCCTTGCTAAAGTTACATCTGATATAAGGACTGCCATGGACCAGGGTATGCTGACTGGGGCTATCTTTGTGGACCTCATAAAGGTCTTGATCTAGTGAATCACTCCCTACTCTGTACCAAGATTCACTCCCTTGGTGTTGCTGGTCTAGCCCTAAACTGGTTTTCCAATTAGCTCACTGACAGACTACAGCTTGTTAAGTACAACAGAACTCTATGTAACCTGTTCCTATCACTATCGGTGTTCCTCAGAGATCTCTTCCGGCCCTATCCTATTTTCTCTTTTCATCAATGACTTCCCAACGGTCCCTACCCATAGCACCACAACCCTATATGCCAATGATCTAGCCCTCCTATCTAGCTCAGGTGATGTCCGTGCCATAAATCACAAGCTGACTTCAGTAAACTACAACACTGGCTCCTGACAAATTAGCTTGTGCTGAACACACAGAAAATTCAACTCATGCTCTTCAGCTCCTCTGCTAAACTCAAACAGTGTCCTGTCCCTCATTGTCTTAAGCCTTGATGGTTTCCAGTTGACACTACATGCTCCTTTAGATACCTGGGAGTTACTCTTCACTCCAAGTTAGACCTGTCTCTACACATTCAAAATGTCTGCAGGGCAACAAATATCAAGCTTGGACTTGCACACGGGCTCGTGGTGTCCCTTACTGCTGCTGCACAGCTTAGGCGTTGCTAAAGGTTTATTCCTTCCTCTCTCAACTATGGACTGACAATCTTTACCCTTGCCAAAAAACCAGACTTGCTAAATGGGATGTGGCCTATAATAATATTTGCCACTTTGCCCTGCCATCCCTTGACTACCATCACTGTGATTTACACAATCAACTACACTGGTTGTCCCCAGATAATTATCACTCATTTGTCTTAGGCTGCTTCACAGGCAAAATTATCTGCAATGCCACCCAACCCGCCCTGTCCACACTCCTTTGGCTGGCTCTACCATCATACTGGCTAAGGTCAGCTTGACTTGCAACCCTCCTTGTCCCAAAACTCATATACTGTCAGGTGATCGTGCCTTTGTTGTTTGTGCCCATAGATTCTGGAATACCCTACCTGCAACCATCATATGTACCCACACCCATCCCATCTTTAAGAGTTCTCTCAGGTTGCACCTGAAGTCTGTAACTGTTACAAGGCTGCTTGATATCCCTACCCCTGCTTGGACCCTGTTGTGCACCCTCCACTTTCCTGGTTCCCCTACCCCTCTGAGCTCTAGTAAGGGGATTATCTACCCTGCATGCCCTTCACCTCAGTACTTACCATCCTCAAAATGGGACAAATTGCACTTGTATTATTTCCACAAAATGTAACTATTGTTTTGCTTGGTCTTACCCTTGATGTATATGCTTATCTGTTCATCCTGTACTTTTATTTATATCACCCTGCTCATTGCTTGTATTTCACATTGTAATTCCTTGTACTGTTACGTAAACCACATTCTTGTAATCTCCCAGGTCGTACCTGAAAATAGGCATTCCTTGTCTAGCGTGCTTACCCGGCAAACAAAATCTAATAAATAAATAAATATAGTCATGAACCTCAAGATAAGATATGGATGGTTAGTGAGAAACAATATAAACTGAATCAAACAAGAATAATATGGCACAGTAGATAAAATATGAATACAATACATAGATGCTAATTCCTGTTCCAATATTATAGCTAAACATTTATGTAAACTGAGAAGAATGAAATAAAGGGTGGTCAAACCTACTATGGCGACAACACAGTGACCAACGACCTCCTGTAGGCAAAGACTTATCTAAATATGAATCCCATTTAGCACATCTAGTCAATATATGAAGGTTATTGCCATCATACTGAGAGTGCACACTCACATACATATTCTCCATTACACAAATTCCATTTATAATACCTGTCCATTCTGCAAGTGTGGGCAAAGTGGAGTCAGCCATTTTCTAGTGATAGGTTTAAAGGCTGCAACCACAAAACATGATGAAGATAATTATTTTGAAATGAACTGACTTCTTCTGGAAGGACTCCAAGAAAAAGATTTCATAAAATAAATGGAGTAGAGCCTCCATTCTCCCAAAATACTTTATCTTGTGGCATGACCAAAATATGTGAAAATGGTCACCTCTTGTCCCACACTGTCATCAGCATAAGTCCGACCCACCCAAAGAATAATGGCAAGTGACAGACAGGGTCCTGAAAAGTTGACCAGAACCTTCCAGCGGAATTTCTCCGATAAAAAGAGGCAGTAGTTTTATATATTATTTTCCATACTTTTTCCTTAAGTTGAGAATCAAATGCTCTGGAAAGGGTTGATTCCCTCATTTCCCAAATAGGGTGCAGAGAAGAAAAATGACTTGCCATAGTAATCTTATTTCTTCCCAGTGATGCTCAGGAATTCATAACTTTGTGCAGTAAGCCTGGAGGGTTGGACTGCCTGGAGAGATGGAACACATGCAAATGGAATTCTTTGCACGTGAGCATCTTTTAAATACTGCCTCTACCAACTGTAGTGTTCTAACCTACTCAGATTTGTGAGAAGCCTGAAGTCAGGCATTAGGAAACTAATGTAATTAAAATCTATAAGAGAGGGTTTCCCTAATAAAAGCATAAATTTAACATAAACCCCAAAGGGAGGTTGACTCTAATAAAAACCACATCAATGAAACTGTAAAAGAGAACATTGAAAACTCCAGTTTAAAATGATTAAAACAGAAATGCAACATATAATATGGCTTAATGGCACCAGCATGCTGAGTACAGAGCTAAAAGTTCTGGAAGGGAGGAAGGAGGGAATAGGAATTCCTGAGCATCACTAGGAAGAAATAAGATTACTATGGTAAGTAATTTTTTCTTCTAACCTCAGTAATGCTCAGGATATTCATAACTTTGTGCAGACTACCAAGCAGTACCAGTGGTGATGGGCACAGAACTTTACTTTGGAAACAAGGTCTGCAGGACTGCTGTGTCAAACCTAGCATCACCCCTGGATAAAACATCCAGGTTATAGTGTTTTAAAGGTGTGTACTGTTTTCCAGGTAGCTGCTTTGCAAATGTCCATCAAGGAACTTCCTGGCAGCTGCAAGGGTAGCAGCTGTTCCTCTTGTTGAATGCACCCTCAATCCTGTTGGGGGCTCTTTACCTGCCTTAGTGTAGCAGAACTGAATACACTGGACTATCCACCGAGAAATGGATCTTTTGAGGCGGGTTTACCCTTTCCTACATGCCCATACGTGGAAACGTTGTTTTCCATTTTCCTTAAGATCTTTGGTGGCTGTCATGTAGTAGCTGAGAGCCCTTTTCACATCCAGACTGTGCAATCTTCTTCACCAGAACTGGTGTGGTTTGTGAAAAAGACAGGTAGAGTGATTGACTGACTGGTTCAGAAGAAAATTTGAAACCACTTTAGGGAAACTGTCTGTTAGTTCTGAGGACTACCTTATCTCTGTGAAATGAGAGATAATCCTGGTCAATGCAGAGAGCCTGGAGCTCGCTAATTCTCCTTGCAGAAGTAATAGCCACTAGGAAGACTGTTTTCCAAGTAGGTATTTCAAGTGGGCAGTAGCCATGGGTTCAAAGGGAGGGCCAATGAGCTTGGCTATACACATTCAAATCCCAAGCAGGCACTAGTGCCCTGTGAGGTGGGTGTAAATGCATTAGTCCCTTAAAAATCTTTTGAAAAGTTTATCAGATGCGCTGATACAGAGGTGCCCACAGAAAGGTAGGTAGATACTGCTGCTAAATGAACCTTAAGGGAACTGGTTGCAAGCCTAGTGAATGCAAATGAGTGAGATAGTACAGGACTACTGAAATGCCAGCTGTGGTATAAGGTTCATACTAGAACACCAGAAAGAGAATCTCTTCCATTTGGAAGAATAAGATTTCTGTGTGGAGGGTTTTCTATAACCCTTCAAAATATTTAGGACAGCTTCTGAAAGATTTCAATCTGCATACTCTAATTCTTCAAGAGCCATGCCTTGAGATGAAGAGACTTGAGATTGGGGTACAACAATGTTCCCTGATTGGAAGTCAGGAGATTTTGTCTGAGGGGCAACTGTACCAGTTTACTGACAGACATGGAGAGCAGAAGAGAGTACCATGGCTGTCTGGGCCAATCCGGAGCTATCAAGATCAACAATGCTGAGAGGGACTTTAGCTTCAGTAACACCCTGAAGACTAGGGAGAAGGGGAAAAGCATACAGGTGCCTGCCTGTCCAGTCCAGAACCAGGGCGTCCAGAGGAACTGTGCCCTGTGCTGGTGGTCTGCAGCAATATTGCGGAGTTGGTGGTTCTGGTGGGATGCAACAAATCTATCTCTGGAGTGCCCCACCTTCTGAAAATGACTTGTACCACCTGCTTGTTCAGAGTCCATTCGTGATGGGCCTGGTTGATGCGACTTAGTGCATCTGCCAAAGTACTGTACTTTCCTGGCAAGTGAATTGCCATAAAGAGACCTTCAGAGAGTAAGCCAGTGTCCAAATCTTCATGGACTATGTGCAGAGAGGCCTGACCTGGTGCCTCCTGTTTGTTTATGTAATACATTGTGGTGGTATTGTCTGTTCTGATCTGAACCACTCTGCCCATGATCAGTGAAGAAAAAGCCTTTAGGGCTAGTAACACTGCTCTTAGTTCCAGTAAGTTTATGTGCTGAAGGACTCTGCTGCTGACCAAATTCCTTGGGTTGTGTGCTTTCCTAGGTGAGCACCCCAGCCCAATAGGGATGCATCTGTTGTGAGTACCAAAGAGGGCTTTTTTCTGGAAAGGCACTCCTGCCTTAATTGAATTCCTGTTTCCACCACAAGAGGGCCCTTAATAGTGGGCCTGTCATGGGTATGCTTAGATAAAGGGTCTTTTTCCTGATTCCAGTGAGCCCTGAGGTGAAACTGGATGGCTCGCATGTGGAATCTGGAGCCCTGGACTGTGCCTTTGGATGCAGCCATATGACCCAGTGGTTGTAGAAACTGTCGTGCAGTTTTGAGCTGTTCAAGACAAAGGAATTTGCTATTGACTGCAGACTTTGCACCCTATCTAAGGGTAAAAGGTTCTGCCCTGAAGTGTGTTGATTTCTGCCCCTATAAACTGCAGAATTTGAGCAGGGGTTAGGACTGATTTCTTTTGGTTTATGATGAAACCCAGGGACTCTAAGAGGACTTGGGTGATTTTAGGAGTTCCTTACCTGGTCTGGTGAATTTCCCACCACCAGCCAGTCATCTAGATAAGGGAATACAGTCACCCTTGTCTTCTTAGATATGCCAATACAGCAACTAGGCACTTTGTGAACACCCTTAGTGCTGAGGAGAGACCGAAAGGAAGAGATGAAAACTGATAGTGGCCTGAAGGAGAGCCTGAATCTGAGGTATTTTCTGAAAGATTCCTTTATGGGGATGTGGAAATAGGTATCTTTCGAGTCCAGTGATGCCAGCCAGTCCCCTTTTGGATTGTTGGCAATATTCGAGCCAAAGTGACCACTTTGAACTTTGTTTTTCAGATGCTTGTTCAAAGCTCTGAGATCTAGTAATGGCCGCCACTCCCACTTTTCTTTGTTGTTAGGAAGTATCTGGAGTAAAAACCTCTTCCTCTCAGGGTGGTAGGGACTAATTCCACTGCTCTGAGATGTAGCAACTTTGGACCTCTACTTCTAGCAATGCCCTCTCTGCTAGAGGAGGTGAGCAGTAAGAAAAATTACTCACCTTAGTAATGTTGTTTCTTCTAATGGAGTCTTGCTATGTTATGACATATGCAGTTTGTCCCAGCCTTAGAACTGCTCCGGAGGTGAAAGAGTTCACTTTCCATGCCAGGATGGAATCTTGAGTGCGAGCTCGGTTGAAAACTCTGTCTGTTGTTCTTCAAACTCAAACTGTCAGATCTTACGAGCAAAACTCACTAAGATTCTGTGTGGAAGCTGTAAACCTACACTAGCCAACTGGCTACTAAAATATTAACACATTTTTGGTCCCAAAACAAAGACTCAAGTCAGGGATCCAAAAATAAAATACAACACCCAAACACCCCAAAAAGAGGGGTGAAAAACAAGGTGGGCATCTATTAAGTGCCAACACTGCACTGCCCACCCACATCCCAAGAGCAGAGGTTCTGAGAGGGGCAGGCAGGGGAGGTCATAATATAGCAAACTCCATTAGAAGAAACAACATTACTAAGGTGAGTAATTTTTTCTTCAAACAACATGAAGTCTTGCTATATTATGACATATGCAGACTACAAGCAGTACCTCCATGGAGGAGGGACAGAACCTACTTAGGAAATGGGCTCTGAAGCACAGTTGTGCAAACCGAGCATCACTCCTAGCCTGGATGTCCAGAGTAATGCTTGGTGAAAGTGTGAACTGTTTTCCAGGTAGCTGTTTGACATATCTCTAAGATAGGATGTCCTGCGCGCAGCTAGGATGCAGCTGTACCTCTGGTAGAGTGAGCCCTCAGGCCTGAAGGGGAACCTTACCCAGTTTTGATAACAGAATTGGATACAAGAGACAATCCACCTGGCAATGGATCTTTAGTGGCAGGTTTCCTTTACCAACCTCACCATAAGTGAGGAACAGTTGGAGGGAGCCAAACCTGTGACCTTTGGTACGCTCTATGTAGTAACTAAGGGCTCTCTTTACATCTAAACTGTGCAGCCTCCTCTCGCCAGAGGAGGAATGGTCAGTGAAGTACACTGGAAGAGATGTAGATTGATTAAGGTGGAAATCTGAAACCACCTTAGGCAAGAACTTCCTGTTAGTCCTGAGGACCACCTTATCTCTGTGAAAGGAGATAAAATCAGGCTCCACTGACAAAGCTTGTAATTCACTTGTCGTCTGGCAGAAGTGATGGCTACTAGAAACACAGTTTTCCAAGTCATACTTAAGCTCTGCTGAAGACAAAGGCTCAAAGGGGGTTGCATAAGCTGAGCAATGCAAACATTAAGATCCCAGGCAGGAGCAGGGTCCCTGAATGGAGGGTTGGTGTGAAGCAATCCCTTGAAAACTTGGAGAAAATAGGGTGAGCAGAAAGAGAAGGGCTTTCCTGCTGAAATAAAAGCAGAGACAGCTGCCAAATGCACTTTCAGGGTAGCTGGCCTCAGCCCTAAAGTATTTAGATGGACCATATAATCCAGGACTGTGGGCAAATCAGCAGATTCTGGGAAATATGCTTTCCAGAGCACCATATGGAAAACCTTTTCCATTTGGAATTATAAGTAGCCTGGTGGAAGGCTTCCTAGAAGCCTTCAAGATATCGAGTACACCTTGAGAAAGGTGTAGGTCAGCAAACTCTAACTCTTCAAGAGCCAGGCCTTGAGGTTGAGGGATTTGAGATTTGGATACCAAACTCTCCCTGGGCACAGGTTAACAGATTGTGATTCCTGGGAAGACACAGGGAAGGTGGACTGCTAAGGACAGAAGGAGGGATACCAGGGCTGTCTGGCCCAATCTGGAGCAATCAGAATCATCTGCAAGGTTGAGATCTTGATTTTGACTAGCACCTTGAACAAGAGGGAAGGGGGAAAGGCATAGAGAAACTTTCCTTCCCAGTCGAGAAGGAAGGCATCCAGAGGGACTGAGCCCAACACTGGGGCCTGCAGCAAAAAGCGGAAGTTGGTGATTGTCTGGGGCTGCAAAAGATCTATCTGAGGGATGCCCCATCTGGCAAATACTACCTCCAGTACTAGGGGATCCAGTGACCATTCGTGATGGCCCTGGAAAATCCTGCTGAGAGCATCTGCCAGGACGTTGTCCTTGCCTGGGAGGTGAACTGCCACAAGGGAGGTGTTCAGGAATAAGCCAGAGAACACAACTTCATTGCCTCGTGCACAAGGCCGAAGACGGAGTGCCCCTTGCTTGTTGATGTACCACATTGTAGTGGTGTTGTCTGTTCTGACCTGTACCACTTTGTTCTGAACAGATGCAGAAAAACCTGAAGTGCTAGAAAAACAGCTCTGAGTTCCAACAGATTGATGTGGAGCAAGAGATTCCTGAGGGGAACACAATCCCTGGGTGGTGAGGTTGCCCATGTGAGCTCCCATCCCAAGAGGAACGCATCTGTTGTAAGGTCAAGGAGTGAGATTGAGGGATGAAAGGAGCCCTGTCTCAGATTGCTCTGATCCTGCCACCACTGCAGGGCCTGGATCAGGGTTCAAGTTACTGGGATCAATTTGGTTAGAGGATCTCTCCTTTGAGACCAGAAGGCTCTCAAATGGAACTGGATGTCCCTCATCTGAAATCTTGCTCCTTGCACTACAGCTGTGGAGGCAGCCATGTGCCCTAGGAGCTGTAGAAAGTGCCTTGCTGATCGAGAGACTGCAGAGTGAAGGAGGAGGCCAGAGCCACCAGGGTCTTTGCTCTTTCTAGAGGAAGGAAAGCTCTGGCCTGCTTTGTGTCCAGTTCTGCGCCTATGAAGGTGAGTAGCTGAACAGGCTCTAGAACTGACTTCGGAAGATTGAGAAGAAAACCTAGAGATGTAAGCAGCTGCTGGGTAACCTGAAGGTGTATTTGACTTGGTCTGGAGACTGACCCACTATGAGCCAGTCGTCCAGGTAAGGAAAGATGGCAATCTTTGCCTTCTTAAGTGAGCAACTGCTACTGCCAGGCATTTTGTGAATACCCTTGGGGCAGAGGTGAGGGCCAAAGGGCATTGCTCTGAACTGGTAATGGCCTGAGGGCAGTTCGAATCTGAGGTACTTTTGGTGGGAGCTTCTGATGAGAACATGGAAGTAAGCATCCTTGAGGTCCAGGGACGCAACCAGTCCCCTGGCCTTAGGGAGGTAAAATAATTCCCAGAGTCACCATTTTGAATTTTGGTTTAAAAGGTGCTTGTTTAGGTATCTGAGATCCAGGATGGCTGCCATTCTCCTGTCTTTTTTGGGGTAAGGAAGTACCTGGAGTACAGTCCTTTGCCCTGGTGTAGGGAGGAACCCTTTCTACAGCTCTGAGAGCCAGGAGGTTGAGACTTCTGTTTCCAAAGCGAGCCTCTGATGGATTTGCAGGTGGAAAAGATCTGGTTCTCATCTTTGGAAATTTTTGAAGCTGAGAACCAGTCCCTGGCTTACTACTTCCAGGACCCACTTGTCTGATGTTAAAGACTCCCAGTCCTGGATGAAGTAAGCCAGCCTGCCCTACAGGTAATGGAGAATCGGCCCTGGCCATCCCATCAGGGTGCCTGTTTGGCAGTGGCTTTAGGCTGAGGGGTGGGAGCAGGCCTGCTCTGCACTCGCCTGCCTCTCCCTCTGAAGAACCCCTCTGGGCATAGGTTGAAAAGGAGGCCTGGGCTTGGTAAAAAGGCCTGTGAAAAGGCCTGCCCCTGCCCCTGAAAGCTGCCTCTGAGGAGTGGCTTGCCTTCCTTGGCCTGTGCACTCCTATAAGTGGTCCTATACTCATCCATTTTCTTCATATAATTCTCTGTCTGCTCCCCAAACAGAGAGTTACCCAACAGAAAAATCCATGGCCTTAGCCTGGGTATCCTGTGACAGGCTAGTACACCTGAGCCAAGCCATTCTGCGAAAAGCCACAGATGTAGCCATGACTCTTGAAGATACATCATTAGAGTCCACTGCAGCATGGAATTGCACCTTGATGCCTCAACACCATCAGCAGCCACCTGCTCCAGCTCCTTGGCAAGCTGGTCAGGGACCTGTTTCGCTAAAGCCATAACAGTATCCCATCTGGATTTCTGGTATCTTGCAACATAGGCCATATAATTTGCCTGTCTGAGTCCCAAGGATGCTGCCATGTACTGTTTCTTAGCCATGGCATCTATCCTCCTGGAGTCCTTGTCAGGGTGTGTGAAGCCAAGGGAATATTTGCCTTATCACAGGCTGCAGCCTGCACTACCCCAACATGGCTGCATTGCTGTGAAAGGAACTCCGTATCAGAGCCTGACAATGTGTACCTCTTGTCCATTTTTTATCCACTGGAGGTATAGTGTGAGGAACTTTTACAATTTTATTGTCTGTTTCTAAAAGATTTATGTAAAGGAATAGACAGTCTCCTAGACTCTGGGATATCCATCATTTCTACATAGTCAGGCTCCTCCTGTTCATCCACAGCTTCTTCCAAAGGGAGCTGGAGGTTTCAGCCACTTTTTATAAAACATAAAATGAGAAGGGGACTCCAGAAAGCCTAGGGAGACACTCCTGAAGGTCTGTTTGGGGAGATGTCCGGTTCAATGGGCACATCCAGACTTTCAAAATCACATTCCTCTCTTCATAATCTTCCTCCCCTCCTCCGGTTCATAAAAATCCTCTATCTCAGTATTCCTGAACTGGTGGAACCGACCGAACCGACCGCTTACCTGATGGTGCGGTTCGGTCGGGAACCAAGCGACTGGACAATTTTGATCACTTTGGCTATCTCTGCAGCGGTTGGAGAAGAAATTTTGGCTCCACACCTGCTGATTTTCTAGTCCTTTTGCGGGACTGACTCCTCCGAGTCAGCTCTCCGTTTGCCCGAGAAGTCTCGCCCTGGTCAGAGGGCACTCCCTCCCTGTTCGGTTGGCACCGAACCGGGCTGGCCATTCGGGTCAGCGGACTTCTTGGCCTCTCGTTCCTGAGCCTACCAACTCTCTTATCCAGGGTAGCTGCAGGAAATTCTTGCAAATCTGGCAGTCTGCATTGAGGTGGTCAAACCCCAGACAATAAACACATGTGGTGTGTGGGTCAGCCTTAGCAAGGCTTCCCACAGACACTACAGTGCTGAAACCCAGTGGGCCGGTTTTCTTTTGGGTTTCTCCAGACATAGTGCCAGCCTAACCCAAAAACTTGCCGTTTCACGGCAATTAATAAACAAGACACCCTTATCGGTTCCCAACTGTGTCACTGGTCGTGGAAAAAACGTAATGAAATCCGCTTTTTAGAACCGATAAGAACCGGGAACCGCACTCTAAATGCATTTAACAAAGTTTAAACACAACCTGATCGGTTCAAACCGAACCGATAATATCGTTTGCAAGTTCAACACAGAAATAATGTAAAATCTATCTATACTTACTATACCACAGACAGAGCTTGAACCGACCAGTTGCGGTTAAAATAAAAACAAATGCAGTTTAAAACCGAGAATTACACTTTTTAACTGACAAAATGAACCGAGCAGTGGAGAAATCTCTGGAGCGACTGTTTAGTGAGGCAGAGTAAAGAATCTGACAGTTCGAGTTTGAAGAACAACAGACAGAGTTTTCAACTGAGCTCGCTCAAGATTCCATGCCTGGCATGGAAAGTTAACTCTTTCACCTCCAGAGCAGTTCTAAGGCTGGGACAAACTGCATATGTCATAATATAGCAAGACTTCATGTTGTTTGAAACCCTGGTTTTCTGAGGAGGAAAAGATTTGAAGTCCAAAGACAGACCCTGACCCACTACCTCCAGCACCCACTTGTCTGTGGTAATGCTTAGCCAAGCCTGGAGGAAGTGGGATAGTCGCCTCAACAGGGAGGAGGAGACAGCCTGATCCTCAGGGATTTTGCTTTGGTTGGGGTTGAGGTTGGGTTTGAACCCTCCTGGAGCCCTTCTACCCCTACCCTAGAGTATCCCTGTTGTGGATACTGCAGGTACTGAGGCACGGCTACTGGCTGGAAGAAAGGTCTGGTCGTAAAGACCTTCCCTACCTCCCCTTCCATAGGGTCTTGTGAATGGTGAAGCACGCTCTTTAGCAGAGTTGCTTCTATAGTTGCCTTGTATTCATCCACTTTTTCATGTATGCAACTGTGGATTCCCCAAAGAGAGTTTCCCTCTAGGGAAAATCCAGAGCCTTGGATTGAGTGTCCTGAGTAAGGTTAGTGGCCCTGAGCCAAGAAAACCTTCTCTGTGCCACAGTGTTAGCCATCCATCTAGCTGCAGTGTCATTAGAATCAGCAGCCATCTGGAATTGGTACTTAGCCACCTCAACCCAAACCTGGCAGTTTTAGCCAGGTCTTCGGACAGGGGTGAGGGGCTTTGATGGACATGTCCAGTACCAACTGCCACAGGGATTTTGATACTGGGCAGCATAAGTTTGGAAAGTAGCCTGTCTCATGGCCAAGGAAGCTGATAAATAGCCATTTTGGCCATGCTGTCTATTTTCTGGAGTCCTTGTCCGGAGGGTGGGAGGACAGGGAACTCTGACCTTATCACAGGCTGCTTGCTGTATGACCCCTTGATGGTCAGGATGGGAAAAAGAAAATCAGCTCCTGTCCCGTCCAACTGGTACTTTTATCTATTCTCCTATCAATAGGAGGAACAGAGTTAAGGGTCTGTAAAAGTTTCAAGGTGTCTTTCTTAAAATATTTGTACACTGGCAAAGGAGAGCTTTTGAGGTGTTAACCCATCATATTTAAATATTCAATCTCCTCCTCATCCTCTATCTGCTCTGTAGTAGCAATGTCCAGAGCATCTGCTATTTTCGTACAAATGAGAAATGGAAGGATTAATCCTCCGACATCCTGGGGAGAACCAAAATCTTGTTCAGGAGATACCTCTAGAGGAATTGGGTCATTGTCCTGAGAGAGTTCATCCCCTCCTCAAAATATTGCTTTTCCTGAAAAGCAGGAAAATTACCACTGCTGTCCTGGGAACCCTGAATAGGGGCAGGCTGCTATGGGACAATGTTCTGCAGTGCCTGTATAATTTTAAAAGCCTGGGCTATCTCTTGAGCGAAGGCATAGCGGCATCTGCGTAGAAGTCCCTGGTTTAGCAGGGAAGATTCTGCATGCTTAGTCTTTTTCAGCTTTTTGAGGGAACTGGGGAGTCAGCCGGTTCTTTCCTCTTTTGCCCTTTATCGCCCGTATCAGGGGCAGGGGTAGGCAAAGTTGTGGGTTCAGCCACAGTAGACTGGGGTGTCAGCTGGTCAGAGCCAGAGGGACTCCTAGGAAATTTCTTATTTAGCCTTTCAAGGCGTTTTCCAAAGTTTTCTCAGGAAAAGTTTTGCAAACTTCACACTCTTGGTCCAAATGTTCAAATCCTAGACAAGCTACACATAAGGTGTGCTTGTCTGTCTTAACAAAAACATATCCACATTTTAAACAATTTTTGAAACCGGGTTCTCCGGTTCTCTTTTAGTTTCTCTGACATGGTAATACAAAATAAACACCAACCGTTAACAAGGCAAAGGGCGTTTTTTAAATAAAGCGGCTTTTGCAGTCAGTTCAGAACCAATAGAAACCGGAGGAACCGAACCGGAGAAGCTCAAATGAACCGGTTCAGCGGTTCTGTAATTGAAGAAAAGCGGTTATGAAAACTTTTAAAAGGACCAAATTTAAAGCAAAAATAACAGGTACTTTAATCAGAGAACAGAAATAAACCTAAACTAACTGGATCCCTCGGTTATCCCGAACCGCAAGGAACCAAGAAAAATAACTAACTTAGGCAATAAACAAGATTTTAAACTATCAGTAAGTAGAGGCAGTAAAGGAAATTGAAAATACTTGTGGTTTTGACGATTCTGAACTTTCTTCACGCGAAGAGGACAACGAAAACCCAGGACGACCAGACTTTCAGGCGGAGAGAAAAATCTGAGTAGGTTAGAACACTACAGTTGGTAGAGGCAGTATCTGAAAGATGCTTACATGCAAAGAATTCCATTAATTTACATGTGTTCCATCTCTCGGTAGTCCAACCCTCCAGGCTTACTGCACAAAGTTATGAATATTCTGAGCATTACTGGGGTTAGAAAAGTAAAGTTACGAAGAACTTACCATAACAGTAGATCTTGAGGTGGCTCTTGCAGTAGGTAATCACATTGAGGACTGTGCCCCTGGGATCAGGACCACACAGAAACTTTAGCTAGCAGTGACTGGAGGGACCGCTCACCTGGCGTCACATGACCCACCGTCAGCGTGACACTATATAGTGGGCGGTCCCCATGCCCGCCTTCCAGTTCTCCCGCTGGAGACCTCCAAGAAGGAGCAATAGGAGAATAGAAAAAGAGGCTCTTGAAGCCAAAATGAGCTCACAGAGAAGAGCAGCAAAGAAACTTGGGGAAGTAGGGAGGGAAAAGGTTAACTACTGCAAGAGCCTCTCCTCGAAGATCTACTGTTACAGTAAGTTCTTACATAACTGTACTATCTTACTTTGAGAGGGCTCTTCCACTAGGTAATCACCTTGAGGACTGAGTCAGAAGCAGTGTGAATCAGAAGGAGCGAAACATGGGAGGCAGGAATAATTTACAGATGGCAGAGAAATAGGACAGGAGGCCTGGAGGACAGCTAGTCCAAAGCCAGCTCTGCGCCTATAGGCATTGTCCACACTGTAATGTTTGGTGAAAGTGTGGACAGAGATCCAAGTGGCCACCACACAAATGTCAGCAGCTGACACACTGCTGAATCAAGCAGTAGAAGCAGCCATGCTTCTGGTAGAATACTCATGCTTCTGGTATAATGCCCTTTAACCTCATCCGGAGGGTTTTACCATACTTCTGGTAACAGAAAACAATACAGCTTGCCAACCATTTGGATAAACATTGTTTGAAACTGCCACACCCTCTCTCTTGGGTGCAAAAAACAAAAAGTCGGTCCGTTTTCCAGACAGACTTGGTTCTGTTGGTATAATAATGCAAGAGTCTGTGAATGTCTAAGGTTTGCAGAATCACCTCCCCGATTGGAATGCTCAGGGTAATACACTGGAAGTTGAATAGACTGGTTCAACGTGAACTCAGAAACCACCTTCGGTAAGAACTGCAGATTGATGCATGAGCCACCTGGTCTCTGTGAAAAATTAAATAAGGCTCCTTACATATCAGGGCCTGAAGCTTGGAAATCCTTCGAGCAGAAGTGATTGCAACTAAAAGAGCACTTTCCATGATAAATAGCGCATATCACAACTACCAGCCAGTTCAAAAGGAGGCAAAGTCAGTTTTTCCAAAATAAAATTGAGATCCCAAGGTGGCGCAAGACTAAGCACTGGGGTTTCAGGTGGAGTTCCCTTTCTGGAAAGTTTTGGAAACCTTCAACTGAGCCACAGCTTTGCCCTCCACTAAGATGTGGTAGGCAGAAATAACAGACAGGTGAACCTTCAGCGAAGAGTAACTCAGGCCCAGGTCAGAGAAGTGTAGTAGATACTCCATGACCTGAGGAATGAGAACGAAAAGTGTCCCAACCCTTCGAGGTGGCCCAAATGGAGAAACACTTCTATTTCATGACATATGTCATCATCATAGAAGGCTTTCTGGCCTCTACAAGGACCTGAGCCATTCTGGAGGAAACTCCATAGCATGAAGCAGCTATGTCATGAAGTGCCACGTGTGAAGGTGAAGGTGAAGGGACTTCAGCCCTGGATGGACCAGCGTGCCCCATTCCTGTCAGGAGATTGTGGTAGAGAGGCAGGGGACTGGAGGCTCCACTGGAAGCTGCTGAAAAAGCAGAAACCATATTTGGCGAGGCAATATGGGGCAATCAGAATCATGTCAGACCCTCTGCTTGAAGCTTGAGCAGCACCCTCTGCAGAACTGGAAAGGGAGGGAAGGTGTACATAAACCTCCCTGTCTAGCAGAGAGATAGCACGCTCATCAGAAAGCACCATGCCTGGGAGCAAGGAGCAAAACCTGGGAGGTGAACAGATCCAGGTCCGGATGACCCCATAGGTCAAAATGTGTTCGATCACCTCTTGGTTGAGCTCCGTTCATGGGCTCTTACTCTGGTGCGGCTGAGACTGTCCACTAGGGCGTTTTGCACACCGAATGTGAACAACTGTGAGGTGAACTCGATGCAGAACTGCCCAATTCCACACCTTCATCGCCTCCCCAGAGGATATGAGTGAGTGCCCTCTTCTTGTTGGTACCAGACTACACACATATTGTCCGACTGGACTAAAAGTGGGCCCTGGCAAAGCAAATGCTGGAAGGCTTGAAGAGCAAACAGCACTGCCCTGATCTCCAGCATGTTCATGTGCAGGAGAGCTCCAACTGAGACCACAGGCCTTGAGTCCTGTGGTTCTCCAAGTAAGTACCCCAACCCATCCCGGCGCATCTGTAGTTAGGGTCTGGGTGAGAGGAGGGACTGGAAGGAGACCCCCGTTGGTGAGGTTGTTGAGATCCTGCCACCACAGAAGATCCCACTGCATTGAACTGGTAACCATGACCATGTGAACTAGATTGTCCGACCTCTGATCCCACTGCGTTCTGAGTGTCCACTAAGACATCCGCATGTGAAGCCTGTCCAGAGGATAGTGGGGATGGCCGCTGCCATAAGGCCAGGAATCGTAGAACCGACCTGACTGTGACCCACCTGCAGGGGGTTGGGAGAAACTGCCCTGAGGCTCTCTGAGCTTTGGCTGGAGGGGTGGCTGCGGCTGAAGGTGCTGCGATGCTTGGCCTGGCATCTAACTGCTTGCTGCTGTTTCATCTGCCGCTTGGTCTGGCGGCCGAAATGGCTGTTTGGCCTTGGATCTAGGGTGGTACATGGTGTAAACTGACCTCAGGGCCTTGCCCTTATTCTGGAGGCATGTAATATCCTCGGCATCCCCAGAAACCCTGAAGGGGGCATCCTGATAGCCGCCTGGACATTGGGTGCCAAGCCTGACACCCTGAGCCAGGAAAATCTCCTGAGACAGACAGCTGTAGCCGGTGCCCTGGTTAAGAGTCCGCCACATCATAAGTGACCCTTAGAGAGTGGCGACAGGTGACTTTGGCTGACCTAATAGTGTCAGCCAATACAGTCTTGGATTCCGAGTCTGGCATGGCCTCAATGACAGGCTCCAACTGTTGGAACAGCGACCTGATACAGCAGCATGTGTGCCACATAGTTAAGGGCACGCATTGCGAGAGTGCAGGAAGAATAAACTTTCTCCCAAACTGATCAAGCTGCCTCGACTCCCTGTCAGGAGGGAGATGCTCATGTGCCTGGGCCTGGTGGACCCATCGTGGCGCCGTGATGACCACCGAGTCAGCCTTAGGGTGGACACTGAGGTGATCCTTTCTTTCAGGAGAACTGTAAGTTCTATCAGCCTTCTTCGCCACAGAATGGAGGAAGGCATCATCCATACAGTGGAGGCCAAACCCTTGTGAGGCTTCAGCCATGGAGGTGTGAAGAAAGAAAAATTACTCACCTTAGTAATGTTGTTTCTTCTAATGGAGTCTTGCTATATTGACATATGCAGAGAGTCCCAACCTTGAACTGCTCCGGAGGTGAAAGAGTTAACTTTCCATGCCAGGCATGGAACTTTGAGCACGAGCTCGGTTGAAAGCTCTGTCTGTTGTTCTTCAAACTCAAACTGTCAGATCTTACGAGCAAAACTCACTAAGGTTCTGTGTGGAAGCTGTAAATCTACACTAGCCAACTGGCTACTAAATATAAGAACACATTTTTGGTCCCAAAACAAAGACTCAAGTCAGGGGATCCAAAAATAAAAATACAACACCCGAACACCCCAAAAAGGAGGGGTGAAAAAACAAGGTGGGCATCTACTAGTGCCAACATTGCACTGCCCACCCATCCCAAGAGCAGAGGTTCTGAGAGGGGCAGGCAGGAGGAGGTCATAATAGCAAGACTCCATTAGAAGAAACAACATTACTAAGGTGAGTAATTTTTCTTCAAACAACATGAAGTCTTGCTATATTATGACACATGCAGACTACACAGCAGTACCTCCATGGAGGAGGACAGAACCTACTTAGGAAATAGGCTCTGAAGCACAGCTGTGTAAACCGAGCACCACTCCTAGCCTGGATGTCCAGGGAGTAATGCTTAGTAAAAGTGAACTGTTTTCCAGGTAGCTGCTTGACATATCTCTAGGATAGGGATGTCCTGGCAGCAGCCAGAGATGCAGCTGTACCTCTGGTAGAGTGAGCCCTCAGGCATGAGGGAGGAACCTTACCCAGTTTTTCATAGCAAAATTGGATACAAGAGACAATCCACCTGGCAATGGATCTTTTAGTGGCAGGTTTCCTCTACCAACCTCACCATAAGTGAGGAACAGTTGGAGGAGTCAAACCTGTGACCCTTGGTACGTTCTATGTAGTAACTAAGGGCTCTTTTGACATCTAAACTGTGCAGTCTCCTCTCGCCAGAGGAGGAATGGTCAGTGAAGCACACAGGAGAGACATAGATTGATTAAGGTGGAAGTCTGAAACCACCTTAGGCAAGAACTTTCTGTTAGTCCTGAGGACCACCTTATCTCTATGAAAGGAGATAAAAATCAGGCTCCACTGACAAAGCTTGTAATTCACTTATGTGCCTGGCAGAAGTGATGCTACAAAACACAGTTTTCCAAGTCAAGTACTTAAGCTCTGCTGAAGACAAGGGCTCAAAGGGGTTGCATAAGCTGGATGCACATATTAAGATCCCAGGCAGGGCAGGGTCCCTGAATGAAGGTTGGTGGAAGCAACCCTTGAAAAACTTGGAGAATACAGGATGAGCTGAAAGAGAAGAGGGTTTACCAGCTGATAAGAAAGCAGACACAGCTGCCAGGTGTACCTTTAGGTAGCTGGTCTCAGCCCCAAAGTATTCAAATACACCATATAATCCAGGACTGTGGGTAAGTCAGCAGATTCTGGGGAAATGTGCTTGCCAGAGCACCATATGGAAAACCTCTTCCATATGGAATTATAGTAGCCCTGGTGGAAGGCTTCCTAGAAGCCTTCAAGATATCCAATACACCTTGGGAGAGGTGTAGGTCAGCAAACTCTAACTCTTCAAGAGCCAGGCCTTGAGATTGAGGATTTGAGATCTGGTACCAAACTCTCCCTGAGCACAGGTTAACAGGTTGTGATTCCTGGGAAGACACAGGGAAGGTGGACTGCGAAGGACATAAGGAGTGGGTACCAGGGCTGTCTGGCCCAATCTGGAGCAATCAGGATCATCTTGCAGGGTTGAGATCTGATTTTGACTAGCACCTTGAACAGAAGAGGGAAGGGGGAAAGCATAGAGAAACTTCCCTTCCCAACTGAGAAGGAAGGCATCCAGGGGACTGAGCCCAACACTGGGGGCCTGCAACAAAAAGGGAAGTTGGTGATTGTCTGGGGTGCAAAAGATCTATCTGCGGGTGCCCCATCTGGCAAATACTACTCCAGTACTAGGGATCCAGTGACCATTCGTGATGGCCCTGGGAAATCCTGCTGAGAGCATCTGCCAGGACATTGTCCTTGCCTGGGAGGTGAACTGCCGTGGGAGGTGTTCAGGGAATAAGCCAGAGACCACAACTTCATTGCTTGGTGCTAAAGGCCGTGAACCGAGTGCCTCCTTGCTTGTTGATGTACCACATTGTAGTGGCGTTGTCTGTTCTGACCCATACAACTTTGTTCTGAACAGATGTGAAAAAACTTGAAGTGCTAGAAAAACTGCTCTGAGTTCCAACAGGTTGATGTGGAGCAGAGATTCTGGGGAACACAATCCCTGGGTAGTGAGGTCACCCATGTGAGCTCCCACCCCAAGAGGGATGCATCTGTAGTAAGGATTAAGGAGTGAGACTGGGGTGAAGGGGACCCCTGTCTCAGATTGCTCTGGTCCTGCCACCACTGAAAGGCTTGGATCAGGGTTCGAGTCACTGGGATCAATTTGGTTAGAGGTCTCTCCTTTGAGACCAAAAGGCTCTCAAATGGAACTGGATGTCCCTCATCTGAAATCTTGCTCCCTGCACCACTGCTGTAGAAGCAGCCATGTGCCCCAGGAGCTGCAGAAAATGTCTTGCTGGTCGAGAGACCTGCAGGGTGAAGGAGGAGGCCAGAGAGACCAGGGTCCTTGCTCTTTCCAGAGAAGGAAGGCTCTGGCTTCTTTTGTGTTCAGTTCTGCACCTATGAAGGTGAGAAGCTGGACAGGCTCTAGAACTGACTTTGGAAGATTGAGAAGGAAACCTAGAGATGTGAGCAGTTGCTGAGTTACCTGAAGATGTAGTTTGACTTGGTCTGGAGACTGGCCTACTATGAGCCAGTCGTCCAGGTAAGGCAAGATGGCAATCTTTGCCTTCTTAAGTGGGCAACTGCTACTGCCAGGCATTTGTGAATACCCTCGGGCAGAGGTGAGGCCGAAGGGCATTGCTCTGAACTGGTAATGGCCTGAGGGCAGTTCGAATCTGAGGTACTTTCCATGGAAGCTTCTGATAAGAACATGGAAGTAGGCATCCTTGAGGTCCAGGGAGGCTAGCCAGTCCCTTGGCCTTAGAGAGGTAAAATAATTCCCAGAGTCACCATTTTGAATTTTGGTTTTAAAAGGTGCTTGTTTAGGTATCTGAGATCCAGGACGGGCCGCCATTCTCCTGTCTTTTGGGGTAAGGAAGTACCTGGAATACAACCCTTTGCCCTGGTGTGGGGTGGAACCCTTTCCACAGCTCTGAGAGCCAGGAGGGTAGAAACTCCTGTTTCTGGGCAAGTGCCTCTGATGGATTTGCAGGTGGAAAGGACCTGGTTCTCATCTTTGGAAATTTTTTGAAGCTGAGAACCAGCCCCTGGCTTACTACTTCCAGGACCCACTTGTCTGATGTTAAAGACTTTCCAGTCCTGGACAAAGTAACCAGCCTCCCTCTAGGTAGTGGAAAATCGGCCCTGGCCATCCCATCAGGTGCCTGCTTGGCAGGGGCTTTAGGCTGAGGGGTGGAAGCAGGTCTACTTGTACCCGTCTGCCTCTCCTCTAAAGAACCCCTCTGGGCATAAGCTGAAGAGGAGGCCTGGGCTTGGTAAAAGGCCTATGAAAAGGTCTGCCCCTGCCCCTGGAAGGCTGCTTTTGAGGAGTGGCCTGCCTTTCCTTGGCCTGTGCACTCTATAGGTGGTCCTATACTCATCCATTTTCTTCATGTAATTCTCTGTCTTCTCCCAAACAGAGAATTACCCACAACAGGAAAATCCATGGCCTTAGTCTGGGTATCCTGTGACAGGCTAGTACATCTGAGCCAAGCCATTCTGCAAGTGCACAGATGTAGCCATGACTTTGATGACACATCATTAGAGTCCACTGCAGCATGGAATTGCACCTTGGATGCCTCAATACCATCAGCAGCCACCTGCTCCAGCTCCTTGGCAAGCTGGCCAGGGACCTGTTTTGCTAGAGCCATAACAGTATCCCATCTGGATTTCTGATATCTAGCAACATAAGCCATATAATTTGCCTGTCTGAGTCCCAAGGATGCTGCCATGTACTGTTTCTTTGCCATAGCATCAATCCTCCTGGAGTCCTTGTCAGGGGTGTAAAGCCAAGGAATATTAGCCTTGTCACAGGCTGCAGCCTGCACTACCCCAACATGGCTGCATTGTTGTGTAAGGAACTCCGTATTAGAGCCTGACAATGTGTACCTCTTGTCCATTCTTTTATCCACAAGAGTTATAGTGTGAGGAGTTTTTAGAATTTTTACTGTCTGTTTCCCAAAGATTTATGCAAAGGAATAGACAGTCTCCTAGACTCTGGGATATCCATCATTTCTACATAGTCAGGCTCCTCTTGATCATCACAGCTTCCTCCACAGGAGCTGGAGTGTTTCAGCCACTTTTTATAAAACATAAAATGAAAGGGGACTCAGAAAGCCTAGGGGAGACACTCCTGAAGGTCTCTCTGGGAGATGTCCGTTCAATGGGCACATCAGACTTTCAAATCCACATTCACTCTCCTTATACTCCTCTTCCCCTCCTCCAGTTCATAAAATTCCTCTAAAACATATTCTTGAACCGGTGGAACCGACCGAACCGTCGCTTACCTGATGGTGCCGTTCGGTCCAGAACCGAAAAGCGACTGGACAATTTTAATCGCTTTGGCTATTTCTTCAGCGGCTGGAGATGGAAATTTTGGCTCCACACCTGCTGATTTTCTAGTCCTTTTGCTGGAACTGACTCCTCCGAGTCGGCTCTCCTTTGCCGAGGAAGTCGCGCCTGGTCAGGGCACTCCCTCCAGTTCGGTTACAACCAAACCGGGCTGGCCATCGGGTCAGCGGACTTCTAGCCTCTCTTTCCTGAGCCTACCAACTCTTATCCAGGATAGCTGCAGGAACATTTTGCAAATCTGGCAGTCTGCATTGAGGTGGTCAAACCCCAGACAATAAACACAGGTGGTGTGGGGGTTAGCCTTGGCAAAGGCTTCCCACAAACACTGCAGTGTTGAAACCCAGTGGGCCCGGTTTTCTTTTGGTTTCTCAGACATAGTGCCAGCCTAACAAAACTTGCCCGTTTATGGCAATCTACCAAGCAAGACCCTCTTATCGGTTCCCAACCGTGTCACGAGTCGTGAAAAAAACGTAATGAAATCCGTTTTTAGAACCGATAAGAACTGGGAACCGCACTCTAAAAGACAGAATTTAATGAATTTTCAACAACCTGATCGGTTCAAACTGAACCGATAATACCGTTACAAGTTCCACACAGAAATAAATGTAAAACCTATCTAGTACTTACGGTACCACAGACAGAGCTTGAACCGACGGTTGCAGTTTAAATTCGGTTAAAAAATGAAAAATTAATACTTTAACCGACAAAATGAACCGAGCAGAAGGAGAAATCTCCGGAGCGACTGTTCAGTGAGGCGGAGTAAAGAATCTGACAGTTTGAGTTTGAAGAACAACAAACAGAGCTTTCAACTGAGCTCGTGCTCAAAGTTCCATGCCTGGCATGGAAAGTTAACTCTTTCACCTCCGGAGCAGTTCAAGGTTGGGACTCACTGCATATGTCATAATATAGCAAGACTTCATGTTGTTTGAAAGAGCAGTCTCCTGGGTGTCTAAGTGCTCAGCAAGTCTCTGGCGCTTGGGGTCCTGAGCATCGGACTTCCATCCGTGAGACCTCCACGATCAGTTTTAGGAGGTCTGCGAAGAAGGTCCTCAGAGGTGATTTGGGGACTCCTTCAACTTAGGTTCCTCTGGAGGGTGAGTCTCAAACCCCAGAGCCAAGGAGAAAGATGCACATTCAGATTCTGAGTCCAAGGTCCAATGTCTGGGCAAGAGACTTCCTGAGTCCTAGGAGGAATACCACCCACTGTCAGGGTCGACGGAGGACCTTTCATCAGGCCTAACATAGACTGGCATGGTTCCAGTGGGGAAGCAGATATGGGAGTCTGATCCCAGGTGAACGGGTGGGGGGTTCTCACCTGGTGCCGGCTGTCCAGCTCTGAGACAAGCTGAGATTTGGTCTTGGACCAGCAAGACTGGAGGATGGCCCTAAAATCCACCTGGGGATGAGGAGGAGGTCGAGGGGCAGAGGTGGCTGGTAGACCCGGCTGGAACCCGAAGGGTACTCCATCGTTAGGTATCCTGGCACATAAAACCCATGCACAGTTAACCTGGCGAAGGGTACAGATAGCGTACCCCAATGTCGGGAAGCCTGATGTCTGGTAGCTTGGCATCCGGGAACCTGATAAAAGGACGGGTAACTGGGTGGAGGGTAGCCATAGAGGCTCCAACGAAGAGCTGTGGGGGCCAGCGTGAGACCCGAGGCCTGATATACGGACTAGAGGGCCGAAGGAGCAGAGTCAGGAACAGGGCTGGCAGGAGGCAAGGCCGGTGGCGGTGCTGATGGTCCCCGGAAGAACCAGTGAGGGAGGGGCCTGTGGAGACTCCCACATCTACTCTGGGGTGAACCAGGAACTACGGCACCCAATGGATGGCCCCCATCCTCTGGCTCCTGCGGGTCTGGGGATGGCGGAGGAAGCGCCACATAGGGAGAAGAGGGGTATCTCTATGGGAAGAACCCACCTGAGAATGCTGTCCAGAGACTGGCAATTGGCTTTCCTCCAGCTGGACATTGTCGGAGCTTCGCATGAGCCGACATGAGCATGACGGCGGGCAGTCGTCAGGGACTTGACAGCTGGCTTATTCACCTTGGCCATGGGGCACCTGAGTCCTCGGAGCCTAACTTATCGGGCCGGGCATTCGGCCGGAAGGTCTGACAAGCAGCTTATTGGCCCGCCAGCCTGCTTAGACCTGGAGGTGGAGCTGAGTCTAAGGGAGGCGAAGCCTCAGACTCAGCCGAGGCGCCCGTGGCTACCATAACCAATGGCGGCAGGGGAACCAAGGGCTGCTGCTGAGAAGGTGGGGCAGACTTGGAGGTAGCGGTGGTCTTGCTGGAGGAAGAGGATCACTGTTCACCCAAGGATAGCAGCGAGTGAGAAGGGACCATTCCTGATCCCGGTGCTTCTCTATGTCCCCTTCTTTTATGTTTGTGGGAGTCAGTCGGCGAGGAAGAGGTACTAATCAACATTTGCAGCTCTTTCTCCATGGATGCCATCTTCTTTTTAAGAGATGGGCTTCGAGGGCCTGCTGGAGATGCTTCCGTGTGGCCTGGTTGAAGCTGGAACAGGCCTCACAATCCTTGACCTTATGCTCTGGGCCTAAACAGAAGAGGCAGAGGCAGCCAGGAGAGTATTTGTGCAGTAGCTGCGTGCAGTAAGAATCGCACTTATTTTTATGTGACTCAACGGAAGATGCGAAGACATGCACAAAATAGGAGTTTTTACAGAAAGACAAGAAAAAATGGATACTCATCCGAAAAGGCGGTCAAACTGCAGCAATGATCTCCGTGAGGTCCGCAGTGCTCATTTGACAGTGGAAATAACTGGAAGGTGGGCATGGGGACCACCCACTATATAGTGTCACGCTGACATTGGTCACATGACTTCAAGTGGGCAGTCCTCCATCAGACACTGCTTGCTAAAGTTTTTGTGTGGCCCTGATGCCAGGGGCACAGTCCTCAAGGTGATTACCTACTGCAAGAGCCCTCTCAAAGTAAGATCACGGCTTTACATTGTAGAAAAGCATACTGAGAAGAAATAGCATGAGTTTCCCGAGATACCCTCTTCTCATGATAGAGATATCTCTACTGTGATGGGCTGTTCAGGAGTGTGGAAAACTTTAGGAATAGACAAAGTACAATGCCGAAGCTGAAAATAACGAAAAGTTCAGTTCAGGGATATGAAATTTATGCTGCAGTTGCTCACAACTCATCAGGGTACCTTGGTCCATCAGATCAACTGTCATGTGAATGCCCTGCTGAGCCCAAAGACGAAACCAGAGCCTACAATCCCAGGCAAAAAATTCTGATTGCCCAAGATTGGAGATAAATGACCCAGTTTTTCTGTGCCCCCAACCACAGAGCAGAATTTCACCCATTCCACCAGGGTATGCCTAGTCCAAGGGTTCACAGGATGATGTGGAATGGAGCTGGGACAGAGGGAGAAGGGATCAAGTTTCAAAGCCACCCCAAAAGTTGCTCTTCCTCACAATCCAGCCACCTGGTGTCCACGTTAGATTTTAGAAAGGTGAGAACCAGAGCAACCTGTGCCATAAGATAGTAATGTTTCAAATTCAGAAGAGCTAGGCCTTCAGGTTTACTTCAGCACAGAATGGACCACCATATACGTGGGTGGTGCCCATTCCATTTAAATTTAAATATTACCCAGTCTAACTGATGCCAAAATGATTCAAGGGATCTAATAGCAAGCATCTGAAAAACATATAAAAACAAAGGCAAAACATCCATGAAGAGTGACTCAATTCTAGCTCCAAGCGAAAGAGGGAGTGTGCTCCATCTCTCCAGATCTTTTTGGACTTCCACAAGGATAAATTTGTGATTTTGTCACATAAATACTTTAAGTTAGTAGTTATGTTTAGACCAGATACTTGAAACCCTCTGCATCCAGTGGCAGGGAAAGGATGCCTTTTGTCATTGCTCAAGGGAGCCATGTAACAAAAGTGCTACTGTTTTATCCAAATTAACTTTAAAATCAGAACTAGCCCCAAACTCAGATAAGGCATGTAAAAGTGGGGAGAAGTAATGGATCTTCAAGAAAAATACAGCATCTTTAGCGTGAGAGTGCGAGCTTATGAATAACATGCACAACCTGAATGCCTTGATCTCAGCATACTGCTGAACATAGGCCACTAATGGCTCCATAGGCAAAGTGAAGACTAAGAGTGACAGGACGGCCGTGTTGAGTTCCCAGTTCAATGAAAATAAATGGGAAAGGTGCTGTTCACTCCTCTTTGGCTGCGAAGCCCATGTATAGAGCCATTAGATTTTATATAAAATCTCTGCTGAATTCAAAGGCTGCCAAACCTCTGACAGATATTGCCAATTCAACCTGTTGAAGGCCTTCTCAGCATCTACCGACAAGGCCATGGTGGTCACACTGATATGTTTTACGTGGGAGAAAAAGTGGGCAATCTGTGCTCACTGGGTGCCTGGGGATGGCAGGCATTCACAGTGTTTTGCTTGCTTGCTTAGTTCCAAGTCACAACATTGCTGACTGAATTTTGCCAAGGATTTGTCACACAAATAGGAGGAAAAAAGTGAAGAAAATCTTTATCTCCTCTAGCATCAAATAGTTGGGTAACCTGTTCTCCCATGAGGCGAACAGCTCCAGCTCTGGAACACCCCATCTTCGAACACTGTGTTCTGCACTTGCTGATCCAGTGATCCTTCATAATTTCCTTGACTTCATCTGCTTAGGGAATCTGTCAGGATATTTTTTCCTGGCAGGTACTGCAGTTATTTTGGCATCGAAGAGTATGCCAGTTTCTATATTCACATTATTTCTGTACCGAAGGTGTATATCTTGTACATACATCTCTGTTTGTTTAGGTAATACATTGTTGTGCTGTCTGTCTTGATTTGGACTGTGTTTCCTTTTAACAGGGAGAAGGACTGCATTTGTAGGAGCACTGCTCAGAGCTCTGCTAGGTTTATGGTTTCAAGTGTTCCTGTGTGTGCCCTACACCCAAATAAAGTGTTTCTATTTATTTATTGAAGATATCGGATAACATACCTTTGAGTCAAAGACTCCTTTACAAAGGTTCCACTTCATTATATAGAGACTTCAGATACAATGGCAACAAATAGGACACAATAGTTACAAAGAAGCTTGTACATTAGCAAAAGTGGTTACAGAAAGTTGCAAAAACAGTTACAGAGTAAAGACAGTAATCAGTTAACAGGGTACATACACTGCAGGACAGTGGCACCAGCCATGCCCTGGTCGTTATTTAGTAGTCTAGGCTGGACTGGGGGTGTCTGCTGTCCAGGCATAAGCACGCCCTGGGGTGGCAGAACCAGGGTGAGGTCCAATCGATGGGGACATGGGTAGAGCAAAATCAAGGACAGTCGCAATCTGAGCCTTGAGAGATTAGGTCATGTAGTTGGGATGTGAACCAGCCAAGTCTGGGTTCTGAGAGGAGGGAGTTATGCAGGGAGTTAAGCCAGCTAGGGGCCTGGTGCCTAAATGTTCTTTGACCGAGGAGGTCTTGCAGAGGGTACCGAAGTGGGTCATTGTAGAATGCCTGGTGTGGCGGGAGGACAAGGGTGCCTGGAGTAGGGGTGAGGGCAGGTAGGAGTAGACCTGCAGTTATATTTTAGCAAAGAGGCATGTCTGATATTTGAGCCTCCAGTTGAAGTTAAGCCAGTTGGTGGAAGCATACAGGGTGCAGATGTGTGTGCGCCTGGCGCAACTTCGGAGGCTAGTCTACAGACCTTATTAAGAGCCAGCCTGATTTCTATTAAAATTTAAATCAGTTTTGGTTCCTGCACTATTTGATACTGACTGTGGGTTTCCCACCTACACTAGCAGGGAAATCAGACATTTCGCAGCAATAACAAAAGCGATCTTTAAGGACCTGGAACTCTGCGGCCCGGTGGCATTAAGGGTTGAGCGCTGGGCGCCACGCCCGTGCCACACGGTGACCCAGGATTGGGAACGAGCCAGGGTGCTGGGGTTGGCAGGGCAGGGGAGGGAAGTGATCGAGGTGTCCAGAGGACAGCTCTCCCTTCCCTGGGAGGGCTCCGGGGATGCACCGCACTGTGGCGGGCGCCTGGTGGCAGTCGGGTGCAGCACAACCAGTTGGTGCACTAAATGCAGGGAGGAGCTCAACAGGTGGTGGCACGTCGTGCCCAGCTGCCATTGCAGCCCGAGCTCCTCAGGGACTGAACAAATAAGGAAAAATCCCTTCACTTGGGGATAGGCAAAGGCGCTTCCTCCGGACCACCCCAATGCTGGTCACTCTCCTCTCCTTCCCACAGCACCCTGATTCGGCATTCTACACTACATATAAAGCGCCCTGGGCAGATAGGACAGTCCTTCCCCGTGGGATTCAGATCAGAGGTTTTGCCAGGTTCGGGGTGAGGAGACAGGAGCAGCTTCACAGCGGAGGTAGAGACCGGTAAGGAAGTCGCTGGAGAAAGTTCCCCAAGTTGCAAGGTGCAGAAATAAAGACTACAAAAAAAAAAAAAAAGGACCTGGAACTTCTCCCTGCTGACTCTGGGATCCAGATCCTGTGGGTGTTTGCCATACCCCAGCAGGCCTAACCATGTGGAACTGACTCCAAAAAGACCACTCATAACAGTGATCCTCTCTTCAGCGGAGGCCAGTATCCTATTGATGCAAGGATCAAGAAACTTGGGGACATTATCTGGGAGGATTTCCAGATCACTTTTTCTGATCTAGCTTCACAGACTTATCCAGAGGTTGTTCATGTTGTGAGCTGCCATAAAATATATACTGTGGGTGGGGTGGTGCAGGGGAAAGGGTTGGTAAATGACCTGAAAAGATCCAAACATTTCCACAGAAGTTATGAGAGTGTGTTTCAGAAACAGGCAGTGGAACCTTAAAATCAGTTTAAGATAAGGGGTTATAGTAGTAGGGTCCTGGAGAAAGCAATGGGTAAAGAGGTTCCACCTATTGAGAGAAACATAGAAACATAGAATTTGACAGATAAGGACCGCTTGGCCCACCCAGTCTGCCCATTTCTACCTGATGGATAAGCTGCAGATCCTAGTTAACCAGCAGCCTACTTCTTCCTACCCCCACCCTCTAGAATTGCCTTATGACTGTCCCATGCATGCTTGAATTCCACCACTGTTTTTGACTCCACAACCTCCTCTGGAAGGCTGTTCCATACATCCACAACCCTCTCTGTGAAAAATACTTCCTTAAATTACCTCTGAGCCGCCCCTTCTATCTTCAAATTGTGCCCTTGTTCTTGCACACCTCTTTTTTTTGAAAGATGCTACCCTCTTGGACTTTGTTGATTCCTTGAGGTACTTGAAAGTTTCTATCATGTCCCCCTCTCCCTCCTTTCCTCGAGGCTATACATATTAAGCTCCTTAAGTCTCTCTTCATATGTCTTCAGGTGCAGACCCTGCACCATTTAGTTGCCCTCCTCTGGACAGCTTCCATCCTGTCTATATCTTTCTGAGATTGGGTCTCCAGAACTGCACGCAGTACTCCAGATGTGGTCTCACCAGCTGTCTGTACAGAGGGATAATAACTTCTTGTTTTCTGCTGGTGATGCCTCTCCTATGCATCCCAGTATCCCCCAGCCCTCCTTGCTGCCCTCTCACATTGCTTGCCCACCTTTAGGTCATCTGATATGACTACCCCCAGGTCCCTTTCCATTTTGTTGTTGTTAGTATCTCACCCCCATTGTGTACTCTTCCCGGGTTTTTGTTTCCCAGGTGCATTACCTTGCACTTCTTAGCATTGAATCTAAGCTGCCATACATTTGACCATTCCTCTAACCTTGCCAAGTCCTTCTCATCCTTTCCACCCCACCTTGTGCAACAACTCTGTTGCAGATCTTTGTGTCATCTGCAAAGAGACATACTTTTCCTTCAGTGCCTCTGCAATTTAGCTTATAAAGACATTGAAGAGGACCGTCCTAATACTGAACCCTGTGGTACCCACTCTAACCCCCTTTTTCAGAGTGGACTCCATTTACTATTACTCTGTGTCCTATTCTCCATCCAATTCTTTACCCAGGCTGTCATCTTGGGACCCACTCCCAGGCTGGCTAACTTGTATATTCATCTTTGTGTGGGACTGTGTCAAATGCCTTGCTAAAGTCTAGGTAGGCCATGTCCACAGCCCCTTCCTGATCTACTACTTTGGTCACCCAGTCAAAGAAATCTATCAGATTTGTCTGGCATGACCTTCCGCTGTGAATCCATGCTGCCTTGGGTCCTGTGCCCTCTGGCCTCCATCATTTTCCCTACCACTGAGGTTAAACTAACAGGTCTGTAGTTTCCTGCTTCTGCCTTGCTCCCACTTTTGTGAAGGGAATCACATCTGCCCTCCTCCAGTCCTCAGGTACCACCCCATCCTCCCATGATTTGTTAAAGAGGGTAGTCAGTGGTGTCACTAGTTCTATCCTTAGTTCTTTTAGAATTCTGGGATGAATCCCATCAGGCCCCATTGCTTTGTCCACCTTCAGTTTTAAGAGCTCTTTCAGAACTCTTTCTTCTGTAAATGGGCTGGTATCAACTTCTGTATCCAGAGTGTTTCTACTGTTTGTTTTAGGTACCTCCCCTCTTCCTTTGTAAATACTGAGCAAAATATTTGTTTAGTATCTCTGCCTTTTCACAGTCACCCTCTGCCCACCCTCCCTCCCTTATTAAGCCTCACTATCCCTCCCTTGGTCTTCCTTTGCTCCCTGATGTACCTATAAAAGGTTTTATCCCTTCTTAACTGAGTTGGCTATCTTTTCCTCGGTTTGGGCCTTAGCTGTTCTGATTGCCTTTCCAGCTTCCTTTTGTTTTAACTGATACAGTTCTCTGTCCTGTTCCTTCTGTGATTCCTTGTACTTCCTGAATGCTTTCTTTTCTCTTGAACCTTCACTGCCACTTCCTTTGAGAACCATAGTGGTTTCTTACCTCGTTTCATTTTGTTTATTTGCTTCACGCAAGGCTTGTTACCTCTGTGATGGCAGTTTTATTATTCCCATTGTTCTTCCACCCTCCTTCCTGCCCATTTGCTAGTGCATTCCTTGGGCACTCACCCATTTTGGCAAAGTCAGCCCTCCTAAAATCCAGTACCTTTGTCTTTGTATGGCTTGACTCTATTGTATGTTTATTGTGAACCATACTGTTCGATAGTCGCTAGTTCCCAGATGGCTACCCACTTCTACATCTGTGATCCTCTCTTCATCTCCGCTTGAGAGAACCAGGTCTAAGATTGCTCCCTCTCGAGTGGGCTCCAATACTAGTTGTCTAAGGCATGCCCCTGTAGGGCATCTAGAATAACCCCACTCTTAGAAGTGGCTGCTGCAACTGCACTCCAGTTAACATCTGGCATATTCAGATCACCCATCAGCAATATCTCCCTTTATCTGCCATTCTAAGTATACTTTCTATCATCTCCTTGTCCATTTCCTCCCCTGAGAGGGGTCTGTATACAACCCTCAGCGGATTGTGGTGCCATTGCCTGCCTCCAAATTGACCCACAGTGCTTCTTCTCCTCCCTGTTTACCCTTTTGTTCTGTTGCTTTGATTTCTTCTCTTACGTGAGAGCTACTCCTCTTCCTCTTTTACCCTCCCTGTCCCTCCTGTAGATAGTGTATCCTGGTATGTTTACGTCCCAGTCATGGTTCTGTGTGTACCATGTTTCTGTGACTGCCACAATATCCAGATCTTCCTCCTCCATCAAGGCCATAATTCAGGAAGCTTGTTACCCAGACTACAGGCATTGGTACTCATTGCTCTCCATTTTGATGGCTTTACCTTCTGTAGTGGCAACCCCACTGACCTTTCTACCTTGGTATTTTTCTCATTTAGTACCCTGTTTTTGTAGGGAGGCTGGGATTTTCCTTCTGTATCAGTGCCTCCCCTTGACTAGTTTAAAGGCTTGCCAATGAAGCATTTAAACCGATTGCAAAAGACTTGTTCCCTTCCTGGACAGATGCAGACCATCCTGCCAGTATAGGCTGGTGTCCCTCCAGGTGGAACCCCAGTCCCCAGTGAAGCCAAACCCCTGTGCTCCACACCATTTTTCAACCATTTGTTAAACTACATGGTGCAAGTACCTCCTCACTCATGCCACTGACAGGCAGCACCTCTGGAGAAGGATACTGTGTGTGCTACTTGTCTTAAGCCCTCCCCAACTCTACAAAGTCCCTTTGCACTGCTCTAATCTCATGATGAGCCAAGTCATTTGTCCCTAGGTGGACAATGATGTCCAGCTCAGACTCGTGCAACTGTTCTCGTGATCCTAAGGATGCGCTCCTGTCCCTCCAAGCCATGGCACCAGGCAGGCACCTTACTTCAGTTTTCCCTGCTCCCCAGTTCTATCCCCCACAATTGAGTCCCCACCAGGAGCTGCTTTCTTTCCTGTGGTGCCCTCTGCCTCCTTCCTGAGGGCCTCCCTTGTGACAGTTGTCTGCACCCTCCTTAGTCTCCTCTGTAGGTGCATCTATAGGAGAACTATGCTCCCCAGAATGGTGTATGGATTGTGGAGTGTAACAACTGACTGGGTGTGCCTCTGTTCCACCACCCTTACCTCCCCCTGAGCCCACTGTGGTCCAACTGCTGTGCTTTCCTGCAACCTCTGGGGTAGTGGTGGTGGCTGTGGTGCTCCCTGGATGGGGAGGTTCCTTGCCACTGTCCAGTGCGGCCTGAAGATGGGCAACTTCCTCCCTCAGGGCAGATAGTTGTCTGCAAACAGGGCAGCATCTCAGCCTCCAGAAAGACTCCTGGAAGACTGCTGCCCCACAGCCATTACATTGTACTACTCCCACATAACTGTCTACTGCCTGTTTTTTTTTTTTTTTTTGTGTGTGATTGGTGCGTTATATAGAAATATATGTATTTATATAATGTGTATGCTTATATTGTCAGTGCAGTGTGCTAGACAGGATATGACAGTGATGTGTACTTGCCCTCTTGAGGAAATGATGTCAGAACCCCAGGTATAAATGAACTATTTCCAGGGGTGGGTGGGGTGAGGGGTGGGAAGGGGTTGGGCCTAAACTGTGCCCTCACAAAACAATCAGCTAAACCCCTGCCTACCACGATGCGATGAGTGCCTTCCTGTCAGCAAGATGCCATACACGACAATTTGTAATACTGCTTCAAACCAATTTGACAGAGAAAATACCCTGCTAATCAAAGAGAAAAATCCAAACATCCAAGTCAGACACAGGTAAACCTCCCCAGCCCCAAAAGAGCCTGGTGACTTGTGCTCTGAAACAGTCAGCCCCAAAACACGTCATCTGTGCAGAAGGGCAGACACAGAAAACAGTATTTAGCCTATGTGGGTTTAAACTCTTCCTCACTGAAAACCTTAACACTTGTAACACAAGTAAAGCAAACTCCACCTCCTCTGTTGATTGAAAGACTGCCTTTTCTGATAATTCTAAGTTGCTTATTTCACCCTTCAGTTAGAAGTATCCTCCACCTGAAGAATATTAACTTTCCTAAGGAATCTGCTTCAAACCAAAGACAACTGTAAAGTGTAAAGTTCACCTCCTCTGTTGTGAGCACTACTCACTTTCTTGCAAATCTTAAGTCCAGTGTTGCAGCTTGCAGCCAGAGGTAGCTTCACCTGAAGACTATGAGGTTATCTGATGAGCCTGCTAAAATTAGTACTTTTATCAAGGTCTGTAAGATTCTTCCAGAGCTATTGGCTGTTAAGTAGCTGTGATGTAAGCACTTCCTGACACAGTCTGGCTTGGCCTTATACGGCACACTGAGGTAAACAAAAGAAAACCAGTTTCCACCCCTAGGGACTGTCTGGGTCCAATACACAGCCTGTAACCTGCTCTCAATTCAGGCTTATGACAAATTCTTAACTCACAGTATTACAAATATTGCAATGCAAACAGTCAATCACTAACTCCAATCAAGTCAGAAGGGCAAAACACAGAAAACAGTAAAATCTTAAGAATTGTAACAAGTAAAGCAAACTCCACCTCCCTCTGTTGATTGAAAGACTGCCTTTTCTGATAATTCTAAGTTGCTTATTTCACCCTTCAGTTAGAAGTATCCTCCACCTGAAGAATATTAACTTTCCTAAGAAATCTGCTTCAAACCAAAGACAATTGTAAATTGTAAAGTTCACTCCCTCTGTTGTGAGCACTACTCACTTTCTTGCAAATCTTAAGTCCAGTGTTGCAGCTTGCAGCCAGAGGTAGCTTCACCTGAAGACCATGAGGTTATCTGATGAGCCTGCTAAAATTAGTACTTTTATCAAGGTCTGTAAGAGCGCCAGCATTAGTGCACCTTGTCATCAGGCGCCAAGTTGGGATTTTGCTGAGCCCTGTTTTGTGGGGACTGCACCTCCCCACCCCCCTCACCTCCCTTTCTTAAGATTCTAACTCCGAGGGGCAGACCTCAGGAAGGCGCAAATCCCAAATCGGTGCCCTGATGTGCCGGCGCACAAATGCTGGTGCTCTAATGGCTTCTACCGAGGGGCCTCCTTCAAATAACCAGGCAAGGAGTTCCACAGGGTAGGTGCAGCCACCGAAAAGGCTCCATCTCCTGAATGCCACAACCTAGCCTTGGGAACTCCCAGGAGGCCTCCCTGGCAGAACGGAGGGCCTTGGCGGACGATAGGGGACAAGGAGATCTTGCAGATAGACTGGACCCTTTCATGCAGGGTCTTATAGGTCAACAGCCCTATCCTGAAGACAACCCTCCACCAGACCGGCAGCCAGTGCATCTGGCAGAGGATCGGGTGATATGTTCACACCTTTTCACCCCAATCAACAATCCTCGCTGTGTTCTGCACCCAGCTACAGTCTGCGAAGGTTGCCTCCAGATAACCCTAGGTAGAGGACATTACAGTAGTCCAACCTGGAAGTGACAAAAACATGTACCAGTGTAGTCAGGTCATGAGGCAGGATCAGGGCTCGGTCAGGCAATATTCCTGAGATGATAAAATCTACTTCTCACCACGGCCAACACCTGAGCATCAAGTGTCAGGCCGCCATCCAGGATTACTCCAAAGTTCTTCACCTGTCTAGAGGGGATACTGGCACACCCCTGACACAAGGTCAGAGAGTAACACCACACACACCCCACCCGATGACCTGGCTCCACAACCAGTACCTCAATCTTGTCTGGGTTAAACCTAAGCCAACTGTGAGTCATCCACAGCTGGATTTCCTCAAGGCAGCTGTTAAATACAGAGTCTGACACCTGGTATTGGGCACACAGGACAGGTACAGCTGGGTATCATCTGCATAACAGTAAAAATCCAGCCTGTACTGCCTGATAATGTCCCCAATGGAGCATGTACACCATGAACAATAGAGGTGACAAGACTGAACCCTCATGAACACCACAGCACAGAGGCTTGGGTTTGATGAGGCAATTCCCATTGTCACCCTCTACACACTCTGTCTGTCAGGGTATGACCTGAACCAGTTAATAACATTACCAGACAAGCCACACCAGAACTGCAGGCGGTCAAGTAACATCTCATGGTCCATGGTGTCAAAAGTCGCAGAGAGGTCCAGGAGGACCAAGATGGTACAGTCCCTCCTGTCCCTCGTCATCAGGAGGTCATTTAGCACCCTCAACAGGGTCGCTCCATACTATGCCCCACCTGGAACCCAGATTGGAAAGGCTCATAGGCAGAGGAAGTGGCAAGATGTCGCTCAAGCTGAACGGCCACCACCTTTCTATAACCTTCCCTAAAAATGGAAGGTTTGAGATTGACCTGTAGTTGCTGAGGCAGTCCGGGTTCAGAGAGGCTTTTTCAAGAAGGGTCTAACCAAGGCCTCTTTCAGGGCCAATGGAAAGATTCCACCCTCAGTGAATTCCAGACGAACTCAGCAACCACAGGTCCAATCAGATCCAAACATTTAACCAAAAGGCGAGCTGGACCTGGGTCTAGATCACAGTGTGTAGGCATCAGCTTTGAGATTATCTCTACCATTTCCTAGCCCCAATCAGCTCAAACTCAACCCAGACAGGAGGAGTGTTCTGGGAACAACTCAAGCTGGACCCTGCATCCCTTTTGAGAGATGCTCAATGAGACAAAGCCCTAATGGAGGACACCTTGTCAGTGAAAAACAGAGCCAGCTCTCGCACCTAGTGCTAGAACCTGCCTCTCAGCACGCAGACAGGCTGGATGTAAAGCCTGTCCACTCGTAAGAGCTGCTGGTCTGTTTCTCGCCGCAGCAATCTCCCTAGACAGAAATTCCACCTTCTTTCAGGAGACTGCCCCTGATAGTCCCAGAAATATGACTTAAGGGCCAATTTGTCCTCCACCAAGCCAGATCTCCTCAGCGCCTCTCTAACCCTCTGCCCCTAGTCTTTAAACTGCGGAGATCCTCATCATACCAAGGAGGTCCCCGATGAGTAGACAGGGATGGACAAGGGTGCGATTGAGTTAAAGGATGCACCAACAGCCCCATTATAGGTTGCCACTGCCTCCTCTGACCCAATCGCACAAGCTGTCCCAACACCGATAGGTCCAGTACTGCCAAGTCCACTGAGGATACTCCTCTTAATGGCTGGTACGGACCATCTCCACAGGAGGAGGACCATTTGGGAGGGGCCCTAAATGTAAACCCCATGGTGCGCTATGATCCCACCAAACCACTGGATCTACACTAAGGTCAGTAATATCTAGGCCAGATGAAAAACAGGTTCAATGTGTGGCCACCCGATTGTGTCGCTGTTGTTACCTTCGTGTCAGGCCCAGTGCCCCCATGCTCCCAAGAAGAGCAGTTCCAAATTTCGAGAGTCCACCATTGACCCAAGTATTGAAGTCCCCAGAATCAACCACCTGGGGACTCTAACACCAGGCCTCAACAAGCTCCTTGACCTCCTGTAAAAATCCCCATCACTTCCTATACTAATGCTGAGTAACAAAAACTGACTCGGTCTGCCACCAACAGAAGAATTCAGACAAATGGAACAGTTTTTCCAAATAATGAAACAAAATGCAGTGACGGGAATGAGGAAATTTGTTCATCCCAAGGACTCAGTGGACTGTGCCTTTTATTTCTTAAAAGGTATGACACAAATGGCCAGAATTCCAATACTGAGTCAGAGGTTGATGTTGGAGAAAACAAATTATGCACTAATGAGCTTTCTTCTAAGGGATCCAATACTGAGTTTTACAAGTTGCATCATCTCCAGCCTGAGATGTTGCACTGGAGATTTTACAACTTAGAACTGACATAGAATCTACTTTAAACTATACTGTGTGGAACATTTCCTCACTAGTTAGATCTATAGTAAAGAGCAAAGGGAGCAGTGACCACCTACCTAGACAGCCTAGAACTACTTAAAATAATAATAAATTTAAAAATTGTACAACAAAAAGTTTTAACATGCAGCATAATGATTTATATTTGAAATTTGTGAAAAATGTAAACGTTCTGGCACAACAAAATATGTAAGCAATGAAAAACCAAACAACAAATGATTCTTAGCAGAACCTTTACTCCGGTTCTAGAAGCGGAAGTAAGGATGGATTGTAACACTTACTATTGGACCCCTTAGTAGAAACGTTATATCTGGGTAAGCAATATTTTCTTCTAACAGGAGGCCAACAGTGTGACATGCAAGTTGCAGACTTAGAAGTTTGGGTGGCTAGGACATCTGGACCCTATTTAGGAAAAGGTTCTGTAAGACTGCAGTCACCAGAGCGGGCATGCTTCCTAGAGTGGATGTCCAAGCAACAAACGCCTTGTGAAGATGTGAAAAGTAGGGGTGCTGTGGAGCAGCAAATATGGCAAGCTCCTTTACATGGCTCAGACCATCAAAAGAATTAAAACTTATTTTCTTGCCTGAAGTGACTGGAGTTATCTCAAAACTGCACATCCTGACAGGGAACTTACCAGTGTACTATGATGGGTCCAAAGCAAGATCAGAAACAAAGTTCTCAGGGGCTGGACACCTACTTATTGGCAGCATCCTCCACAAGGGACAGGAGCCCGCACAGACCAGTGGAAAACAGGCTGCTGACCTCCCAACAATACAGATAATGGCTATTCTGAAAAAAAATACAGGCAACAGGGGAGGACATTAACAAAAGGCTAGCGGCAGTGGAAACCAACCTAAATAACACAGACACTAAGATACAGGATAACACCATAGCTATTTGTGACAGGGCTGAACAAGACCCTGTCCCATTTTTATGCAGAAAGAGTTAAACGCAGGATGACAAAAAGAGCTGATTCTTGCAGAACCTTTTCCAGGTTCTGGAAGGGAGGTAGGATGGGTGTAAGCATAGTGAGGGATCCTTTGAAGAAACAATATTACTATGCTAAGTAATTCTGAATTCAAACCCCAGGAATCCCTCACTATGCTTTCTATTGCAGACTACACAGAAGTACCCTGGGAGGCTGGGTACAGAACCTATTTAGGAAAAGCTCTGCAAGACAGCTGTGCCAAATGGGGCATCCCTTCTGAACTGCACATTCAGACCATATTGCCCTGTGAAGGTGTGCACTGTTTTCCAGGTAGCTGCTTTAAAAATTTCAGCAAATTGCCCTTACAGCTGCCACAGAGATAGAAATACCCTGTGTTGAATGTGCTCTGAGGCATTGCAGTGATAGCTCGCCAGCTTTGATGTAACAGAATGGGATGCAGGAGACTATCCAGCGAGTAATTATTTGCTTGGAAGCTGGCTTATCTGTGCCCATTTCACCATATGTGACAAACAACTGTGAGTGGAGGACCTAGCTTCTTTAGTGCAGTCCAGGCATTAGCTGGGCATCCTCTTGACATCCAGACTATGGAGTCTCTGCTCTCCAGAGCTGGATTTTGCTGTAAAGAACTCTGAAGGGTAATGGACTGGTTCAACTGAAATTTGAACACCCCTTTAGGAAGGAATTTACCGCTTGTCCTTTGGACTACCTTGTCCCTGAGGAAGAAGAAGATGTAATTTGGTTATGTTCAGAAATGTGCAGCTTGCACATCCTTCTGGCATACATCACTGCCACAAGGAAAACGGTTTTCCAAGTGACATATTTTAAAGCAGCAGTAGCCATGGGCTCAGAAGGATGGTCCATGAGCTCAGCAATGCACAGGTTCAAATCCCATGGAGGGAGTGGGTCCCTGACAGGGGGATGTAGGAGCAGAGGCCCTTTAAAGAACTTTCTGAAAATGGAGTATGAAGCCATTGTTTTCTCTTACCTGCTGAAGCATAAGCTGACACTGATGCCAGACGCATCTTAAGAGTTGAGGGCCTACAGCCCAAGGACTGAAGGTGGACTAGGTAATCCAAGACTGTGGACAGATCTGCTTGCAAAGGACTGAACTGCTTAGGTACATGCCATAGGGAGAACCTATTCCACCTGGAGGCATAGGTTTCCTTGATGCTGGATTCCTGGAAACCCTGAGGTCTTGCAAAATCTTTCCAAAAGGTTAAAGTCAGAGAACTCTAGTTCATCAAAGACCAGACCTTGAAGTGCAGAAACATGAGGACTGGAAAGCGACTCCTGCCATGGTCATTAGGTTGTGCCCCAGTGGAGGTGGATGGGATGCCTGATGGTGAGGGCCAGGAGTAGGAAGTACCAAACCTGCATGGCCCAGTCTGGGCTATCAGGATTATGGTTGCAGACTGACCTCCAGCTTCAAGAGCATTTTCAGCAAGAGAGGAGGGAAGAAAGACATGCAGGAACCTGTCTGTCCAGTCTAGAGTCAGGACATCCAATGGGACCAAGTCCACTGCTGGAAGCCTGCAACAAAACAAGGGAAGCTGATGATTCTCCCAGGATGTAAGTAGATCTCTTCTGGTGTGATGATTTTCTGGACTGATCCTGCTCAAGGTGCTAGAACACTGCCTTCTCGAGTAGGTGTACTATGGACAGCTGCGCCCAGGGCATATTCCAGGTTACAGATCTTCATGGCCTCTGAGCACAGCTTGGAAGATCTTGTTCTTCACTCTTTGCTGATGTAGTACATGATTGTGGTGTTTTCTGTTCTGATCTGGACACACTGACCACTGTTCGGAAGGAAAACACCTGCATTGCCAAGAAAAACACACTGAATTCCAGGGATTGATGTGATCTAGCACCTCCTGTGCACTGCATGTGCCACTCAAGGGTTAGATCCTGCAGGTGGACACCCCAGTCTATGAGGTAGACATCTGCTGTGGGATGACTATAGGAATTGCTTGAGGAAGGCAATCCTCTCTATGAGGTTGCATTCTCTCTTCCACCAGTACAGTGCCCTTAACAAGACTCTTGTAACAGAGGCACCAATTTGGATAGGGTATCCCACCTCTGAGACCAATGGTCCCCTAGGGTGATACTGGATATCTCTCATCTGGAATTTGGCACCTGGTACCACTGTTGTGGAGGAGGCCATGTGACACAGAGACATTAGAAAACCCCTTGTAGACCTCCGGCTGGTCTGCTATGAAGGATTTTGCAGCTGAAATTAGATTTGCTACCCTGCTGGAGAAAAAGAAAAGCTTTGCCTTGCAGGGTATCCAGCTCTGCACCCATGAAGTCCAGATCTTGAACTGGTTTTGTTTGGGGCTTTGAAAGCTTATGAGGAAGCTCAAAGCCTCCAAAGCGCTATGAGGTAGTAATACGGAGGAGCTTGCTGTGTTTTTTCTGAGATCAGTCCAATGATCAGGTAAGGAAAAACACATCCCTCACTTCTAAAATGTGCTGTCACCGCTGCTAGGCACTTTGTGAATACTCACTGAGGTGAGGTCAAGAGTGCTGTAAATTACTAGTGGCTGTCCCTAACCTAACCTGACCCTGAGGTATTTTCCTCAGGCATTTTATGCAATTTTCTTTAGGGCTAGAAAGCATCTGAACTGTCCCTTGCACTGTTGCTGGTACTTGTCCTACTGCATGTGTTTGCAGCAATTTCTCCACCCCAACTCCACTCTGAATTTCAGAGTCAAACCCTGGCTTACTACTCTAGGATGGAAATAGTGAACCAGTTCCCCACTGGCAATGGCTGGACAGTCTGGTCAGACTTGCCAAGGGCTCTGTTTACCTGGGGCTTGGCTGCTGGAGCTGCAGCAGCATGCCTAATTCCATCCAGATTATTCGGCTGTCCTGTACCCCTGTCCCGTTGTCCCGTGACCACCTGGACCAAGATTGTGAGGGGGCTCAGCGGGTGAGCCAGTAAGAACGCAGTTCAGGTGTGTGGAAGAGGGCTACAGGGTTTTAAAAGCCACGCTGCACCACAGAAGTTAGATCTACCCTGCCTGCAAAACAATTCCATCAGCAGAGAAAGGTGCAGCGAGCTGCAGCTTCATTTCAAGAAGTAATAATAAGGTGCAGTGACGCTATTTTGTTGGCAATTTGACTGCTGCTGGGATTGAACTGCTTTAAATGAATTTAAATATAGACTGCCGATGTGTGTTTCCTGCTGATTTTGCACGACTTTACTGAAGCTGTGAATGAACTGCTGTTGCTACACATTCTATCCAGAATATTTGGTTGTCCTGTACCCCTGTCCCATTGTCCTGTGATCACCTGGCTGCATTGTGAGGGGGCTCAAGTCAGCCAGTGAGAACATGGTTCAGGTGTGTGGAGGAGGGGCTACAGGGTTTTAGAAAGCTATGCTGCACCACAGCACGCAGTGTGGTGCACCAGAGTGAGCAAGCGCACTCTGTAGAAATATTTTAGTATCTAAGGAAGTTGAGTTGAGTCAGGGACTGAGCTATGCTCTGAAGTTAACAAATTTACAGCTAGTAAGTACTAATACAGTGGTAAAGCTATTATATTCATTGTGCAGTACTAAGGTTTAGAAAAGAAAGAAAAAATTACTCACCTTAGTAATTATGTTTTTCTAGTGGAGTCTTGCTGTATTCTAACAAATGCAGTTAGGTCCTGCCTTCAACTGCCCCGGAGAACATAGGGTTAACTTTTCCATGCATGGCATAGAATGTTCATCTCGAGCTCGGTTGAGGCCTCTGCCTGTTGTTATTCAAACTGCAACCGCCAGATCTTTACGAGCAAAACTCACTAGGTGTTCTGTGTAGAAACTGTAACATTTTTACTAGCCAACTGGCAAAATATAATGTTTTTGGTTCTCAAAGGAAGACTCAAGTCAGGAAACCCAAAACAAAACCAATCAAATGAACAACATTCCACCCAAAGAAAAAAGAGGGTGTAAAGGGGGGCACCTCTAGGGTGCCAACACTGCACCTGCCCACCCACATCCCAAAAATCTAGGTTCTGAGAGGGAGGTGGAGTCAGAATACAGCAAGACTCCACTAGAAGAAACATAATTACTAAGGTGAGTAATTTTTTCTTTAAACAACATGAAGTCTTGCTGTATTCTGACAAATGCAGACTACCAAGCAGTACCACCATGGAGGAGGGACAGAACCTACTTTGGAAACAGGCTCTGAAGTACTGTTGTGTTAAACCGGAGCATCACTCCTAGCCTGGATATCCAGAGAGTAATGCTTGGTAAAAGTATGGACTGTTTTCTAGGTGGCTGCTTGACAAATTTCTAAGAGAGGGATATCCCTGGCAGCAGCCAGAGAAGCAGCTGTACCTCTTGTGGAATGAGCTCTCAGGCCTGAGGGTAAAATTCTACCCAGTTTTCATAGCAGAATTGTATACAAGAAACAATCCACCTGGCAACAGATCTCTTAGTGGCAGGTTTGCCCGTCCCCAACTTCTCCATGTAACAGGCATATGCCCATTTTGTAACATGGATATACATATGTCTCACAGGTTCGGGAAGGATGAGGCTACTTGGCTCAAGAGACCAGGTTTGACTACTCTGCACAGGGCACCCAAGTAAATCCAACTACAGGAAAATAACTGTAATGTCCAGAACCAGAATTGGGATTTTTCAGTGTGGCTTTATTTATTAACTCACTGAACATAAAACAAAGCTCTGTATGGTCCCCCAAAGGGCTACGAGCTGTAATGCAGATTAGAGGTTAAACACAGCGGTCCATTGAGAATGAACACTTTACAATTGTCTGGCTTTGGACCCACCAGGCACTCAGCCCGGACTTCGCGATGATGCATTGGATACACAGCCCGACTGGTCCGCCCCTGCCGGCCACTCTACTGACGGCCCACTTCATTAATGAACCCAAACTCTACTTGGAAAGACATCCCATCAAAAAGGAAGCTCCCAAACTGTGGCTCCCACACCACTTGAAGTCTGCGTACTCCTAGAGAGATTTTGTTTTCGCATTCCAATTTGAAACTCCCATCGAACAAGGAGTAATGTTCCCATCCTGTGGCTCCCACACCACTTGAAGTCTGCGACTCCTAGAGAGATTTTCAGTTGCAACCCACGTCTGGGTACCCACCCCATCACTGGCCAAGCGCATGAGGCAGTAGCAAAACAGAAGAAACTGAGAGGTGGACCTGGTTACTAAAGATGGGGATCTATCCACCTCCAGCTCCCACGGCCCATACCTGGCCATTTCCTGAACACACAGAAACTTCAGAACTGTAAAACTGTAGATTGCATGATGGATGAACTGATGCACCCCTCTACTGTGAACTCTAAATCCATTTAAACTTTAAACTGACTGCTCCATTTGTTCGTCCTAGTGTATATAGTGCTCCCAAACAGCAGTCCCCAATAAAACCATTTGAAACTTGAACTGAATTGACTGCTCCATTTGTTCGTCCTAGTGTATATAGTGCTCCCAAACAGCAGTCCCAATAACATTTCCTGACTGAAAAACAGTTGTTTGCCCCTTAAACTGGAGCCAAACACTCACCCAAACGCTGTAGGGCCCCACAGGCGAAGTCCTTTAACCTTTTCTGTATACCCAAACAGACAAAGTAATTTCAGGCAGCTTCTTTCCTTGGTGGGTGAAGGATTGCCCCTGGAACCCACAGAGACCTTTTCCTACCCCCTGGAGGGAGGGGGCACTGAGACCGAGGGGACGGTCTCCACCACTTGAAGAATGGTGAAACACAGAAAACTTCCTCTGTGTGGAGGCAAACTCAAACTACAGTCTGATGCTTCCTTCTTGCTCAAGGACAAACGGAAGACTGCCCTTGAATCCCAAAGTTCTAGAACTACTCTGAGCTGAAGATTCCAACTGTGGCTCATGCAGCTGTAACAATTCTACTATGATGTCATCCCTCTAGTCTCAGCTGTGACTGAGGACAGAGGGAGATAGTGTGAAACCCATTTAACTGGAGTTTCACAAGCTGCCTTCCTGCCTACCACTAGGTCTAACTGGATTCTAGTAACCCCGGTAACAAAGGGGTTACATCCACAAGTGAGGAACAACTGAGGATTCAAACCTGTGACCCTTGGTTCGCTCTATGTAGTAGCTAAGGGCTCTTTTAACATCCAAACTGTGTAGCCTTCTCTCCCGAGGAAGAATGATCAGTGAAGAAAACAAGGACAGATACAGACTGATTGAGGTGGAAATCTGAAACCACTTTAGGCAAGAACTTTCTGTTAGTTCTAAGGATCTCTGTGAAAAGAGATGAAATCAGATTCCACTGGCAAGGCTTGCAATTCACTGATACGTCTGGCAGAAGTAATGGCTACCAAAACAGTTTTTCAAGTCAAGTATTTAAGCTCTGCAGAGGACAAAGGCTCTAAAGGGGTAGCATAAGCTGAGCAATGCAAACATTAAGATCCCAAGCAGGAGCAGGATCCTCAAAGGAGGGATTGGTGGAAGCAATCCCTTGAAAACTTACAGAATACAGGATGGGATGACAGAAAGGAAGACTTGCCTACAGACAGGAAAGCAGAAACAGCTGCCAAGTGTACCTTGAGAGTAGCTGGTCTGAGACCTAGGCCATTAAGATGGACCATATAATCCAGAACCGTAGGCAATTCAGCAGAGTCTGGAAAATATTATTCTTAGAACACCAAATGCTGAATCTTTCCATTTGGAGTTGTAAGTCTTTCTGGTGGAAGCTTTAAGCCTTAAGGATATCCAGAACTCCTTGGGAAAGATGCAGATCTGCAAACTCTAACCTTCAAGAGCCAAGCCTTGAGATTGAGAGACCAAAGATTTGGGTACCAAATCCTCCCCTGAGAGGATGTTAACAGGTTGTAATTCCTGGGAGAGACAGGGAAGATGGACTGTTATGGACAGCAACAAGGGATACCATGGCTGCCTGGCCCAGTCTGGAGCAATCAGAATCACTTTGCATGGTTGTGACCTTATTTTGACTAACACTTTGAACAGGAGAGGAAGGGAGAAAGCATACAGAAATTTCCTTCCCAGTTCAAAATCAGAGCATCCAGGGGACAGAGCCTGAGACTGGGGGTCTGCAACAAAACAGAGGAAACTGGTGATTGTCTGGGGCTACAAAAGATCTATCTCTGGAGTGCCCCATCTTGAGAAAAATCACTTTCAACACTAGAGGATCTAGGGCCCATTCGTGATGGCCCTGGGATATTCTGCTCAGTGCATCTGCTAGGACATTGTCCTTCCCTGGGAGGTGAACTGCTATCAGAGAGGTTTGCAGGCAATAGGCCAGGGACCACAACTTCATCGCTTCTGTGCACAAGGCCATAGACCGAAAGTGCCTCGTTGCTTGTTGATGTACCACATGGTGGTGGTGTTGTCTGTTCTGACCTGAACCACCTTGTTCTGTACAGATTTGGAAAAAGCTTGCAATGCAGAAACACTGCTCTGAGTTCCAAGAGATTGATGTGAAGCAGAGATTCCTGAGGCGCACTACAGTCCCTGGATGGTAAGTCTCTCAAATGGGCTCCCCAGCCCAGCAGGGAAGCATCTGTGGTGAGGACCACTGAATGAGACTGAGTGACAATGGAACCCTTGCCTCAAATTGTCCTGATCCTGCCACCATTGCAGGCTTGGATCAGAGTTCTAGTCACTGGAATTAGTTTGGTAAGGGAATCTTCTTTGGGACCAAAAGCTCTTAAGTGGAACTGAATGTCCTCATTTGGAATCTTGCGCCTGGACCACTGCTGTGGAAGCTGCCATGTGGCTCAGTAGCTGAAGGAAATGCCTTGCTGGTCGAGACACCTGAAGGCTGAATGAAGGGCCAGTTCCATGAGGGTCCTTGCCCCTCCAGGGAAGGAAGGCTCTTGGTTTTACTGTATCCAGCTCTGCACCTATGAAGGTGAGGAGCTGCACTGGTTCGAGAACTGACTTTGGTAGGTTGAAAGAATCCTAAACAAGTGAGCACTTGCTGGGTCACTTGCAGGTGTGACTTGACTTGGTCTGGAGACTGGCCTACTATGAGCCAGTCGTCCAAGTATGGGAAAATGGAAATCTTTGTCTTCTTAGAAAGGCAACAACTACTGCCAGGAACTTTGTGAAGACCTTGAAGCTGATGTTAGGCCAAAGGGCATTGCTCTGAACTGATAGTGGCCTGAGGGCAACTTGAACCTGAGGTACTTTCTGTGGGAGCACCTGATGGGAATGTGAAAGTAGGCGTCTTTGAGGTCCAGGGAGGCTAGCAGTCCCCTGGCCTTAGAGAGGGAAGGATAATTCCCAGAGTTATCATTTTGAACTTTGGCTTTAAAAGATGTTTGTTCAGGTATCATAGGTCCAGGATGGGTCGCCACTCTCCTGTCTTTTGGGGGTTAGGAAGTACCTGGAGTACAATCTTTGCCCCAGTGTAGGGTAGATACTCTCTATAGCTCTGAGAGCTAGGGAGAAGACACCTCTGCCTCTAGGGCAAGGGTCTCTGAGAGATTTGCAGGTGGAAAAGATCTGGGTCTCAGCTTGGAAACATAGAAACATAGAATCTGACGGCAGATAAGGACCGCTTGGCCCACCCAGTCTGCCCATTTCCTACCTACTGGATAAGCTGCAGATCCTAGTTAACCAACAGCCTACTTCTTCCTACCCCACCCCTAGAATGGCCTTATGACTGTCCCATGCATGCTTGAATTCTACCACTGATTTTGACTCCACAACCTCCTCCGAAGGCGTTCCTATATCCACAACCTCACTGTGAAAATACTCCTTAAATTACCTCTGAGCTGCCCCCCATCTTCAACTTATGCCTCTTGTTCTTGCACACCTCTTTTTGAAAGATGCTACCCTCTTGACTTTGTTGATTCCCTTGAGGTACTTGAACGTTTCTATCATGTCCCCCTCCCTCCTTTCCTCGAGGCTATACATATTAAGCTCCTTTCGTCTCTCTTCATATGTCTTCTGGTGCAGACCCTGCACCATTTTAGTTGCCCTCCTCTGGACAGCTTCCATCCTGTCTATGTCTTTATGGAGATTGGGTCTCCAGAACTGCACACAGTACTCCAGATGTGGTCTCACCAGCTGTCTGTACAGAGGGATAATAACTTCCTGTTTTCTACTGGTGATGCCTCCTCTGCATCCCAGTATCCCCCAGCCCTCCTTGCTGCCCTCTCACATTGCTTGCCCACCTTTAGGTCATCTGATATGACTACCCCAGGTCCCTTTCCATTTTGTTGCTGTTAGTATCTCACCCCCATTGTGTACTCTTCCCTGGTTTTTGGTTCTCAGGTGCATTACATTACACTTCTTAGCATTGAATCTAAGCTGCCATACATTTGACTATTCCTCTAACCTTGAAGTCCCTTCTCATCCTTTCCACACCAACCTGTGCATCAACTCTGTTGCAGATCTTTGTGTCATCTGCAAGAGACATACTTTTCCTTCCAGTCCTCTGCAATGTCGCTATAAAGACATTGAAGAGACCGATCCCACACTGAACCCTCAAGTGTACCCCACTAGTAACCCTCCTTTCTTCTGAGTGGACTCCATTTACTATTACTCTGTGTCCCATTCTCCAGCCAATTCTTTACCCAGGCTGTCATCTTGGGACCTACCCTAGGCTGGCTAACTTGTATATTAATCTTTGTGTGGAACTGTGTCAAATGCCTTGTTAAAGTCTAGGTAGGCCATGTCCACAGCCCCTCCCTGATCTACTACTTTGGTCACCCAGTCAAAGAAATCTATCAGATCTGGCCTGGCATGACCTTCCCGCAGTGAATCCATGCTGCCTAGGGTCCTGTGCCCTCTGGCCTCTAGATACTCAACAAATCTTTCCTTCAGAAGTGATTCCATCATTTTCCTATCACTGAGGTTAAACTAACAGGTCTGTAGTTTCCTGCTTTGCCTTGCTCCCACTTTTGTGAAGAAATCATATCTGCCCTCCTCCAGTCCTCGGGTACCACCCCATCCTCCCACGATTTGTTAAAAGGGTAGTCAGTGGCGCACTAGTTCTACTCCTTAGTTCTTTTAGCATTCTGGGATGAATCTCATCAGGCCCCATTGCTTTGTCCACCTTCAGTTTTAAGAGTTCTTTCAGAACCCTTTCTTCTGTAAATGGGCTGGTATCAACTTCTGTATCCAGAGTGTTTTCTACTGTTTGTTTTAGGTACCTCCTCTTCATTTGTAAATACTGAGCAAAAATATTTGTTTAGTATCTCTGCCTTTTCACAGTCTCCCTCTGCCCACCCTCCTCCCTTTATTAAGCCTCACTATCCCTCTCTTGGTCTTCCTTCACTCCTGATGCACCTATAAAGGTTTTATCCCCTTCTTAACTGAGTCGGCTATCTTTTCCTCGGTTTGGGCCTTTGCTGTTCTGACTGCCTTCCAGCCTCCTTTGCTTAACTGATACAGTTCTCTGTCCTGCTCCTTCATCATTCCTTGTACTTCCTGAATGCTTTCTTTTTCTTGAACCTTCACTGCCAATTCCTTTGAGAACCATAGTGGTTTCTCATTAATTTTGTTATGTTTATTTGCTTCACACAAGGCTCATACCTCTGTGATGGCAGTTTATTATTCCCATTGTTCTTCCACCTCCTTCCTGCCCATTTGCTAGTGCATTCCTTAGGCACTCACCCATTTTGGCAAAAGTCAGCCCTCCCAAAGTCCAGTACTTTTGCCTTTGTATGGCTTGACTCTATTGCTGTGTTTATTGTGAACCATACTGTTCGATGGTCGCTAGTTCCCAGATGGCTACCCACTTCTACATCTGTGATCCTCTCTCCATCTCCATTTGAGAGAACCAAGTCTAAGATTGCTCCCCTGAGTGGGCTCCAATACTAGTTGTCTAAGGCATGCCCCTGTAGGGCATCTAGAATAACCGCACTCTTCAAGTGGCTGCTGCAACTGCACTCCAGTTAATATCTGGCATATTCAGATCACCCATCAGCAATATCTCCCTTTATCTGCCATTCTAAGTATACTTTCTATCATTTCCTTGTCCATTTCCTCCTGAGAAGGGGGTTCAGTATCAACCCCAGTGCGGATTGTGGTGCCATTGCCTGTCTCCAAATTTACCCACAGTGCTTCTTCTCCTCCCTGTTTACTCTTTTGTTCTGTTGCTTTGATTCCTTCCCTTATATAAAGAGCTACTCCTCCTCTTTACCTCCCTGTCCCTCCTGTAGATAGTGTATCCTGGTATGTTTATGTCCCAGTCATGGTTTTGTGTGTACCATGTTTCTGTGACTGCCACGATATCCAGATGTTCCTCCTCCATCAAGGCCACTAATTCAGGAGCTTGCTACCCAGACTACGGGCATTGGTACTCATTGCTCTCCATTTTCTGATGGCTTTACCTTCTGTTGCAGCATCCCCCACTGACCTTTCTACCTCGGTCTTTTCTCATTTAGTACCCTGTTTTGTAGGAGAGGCTGGGATTTTCCTGCTGCTTATCAGTGCCTCCCTTTGACTAGTTTAAAGCTTGCCAATGAAGCCTTTAAACCGATTGCTCAAAGACTTGTTCCCTTCCTGGACAGATGCAGACCATCCTGCCAGTATAGGCTGGTGTCCTCCAGGTGGAACCCCAGTCCCCAGTGAAGCCAAACCCCTGTGCTCCACACCATTTTTTCAACCATTCATTAAACTGCATGGTGCTAATTACCCTCACCTCCCCATGCCACTGGCAGGCAGCACCTCTGAGAAGGATACTGTGTGTGCTACTTGTCTTAGGCCCCTCCCCAACTCTACAATGTCCTCCTGCACTGCTCTAATCTCATGATGAGCCAAGTCATTTGTCCCTAGGTGGACAATTACATCCAGCTCAGACTCCCTTTAGCTGTTCTCGTGATCCTGAGGATACGCTTCCTGTCCCTCCAGCCATGGCACCAGGCAGGCACCTTACTTCAGTTTTCCCAGCTCCCCAGTTCTATCCCCTAATAACTGAGTCCCCACCAGGAGCTGCTTCCTTTCCCTGTGGTGTCCTCTGCCTCCTTACTGTGGGCCTCCTTTGACAGTTGTCATCAGTCTTCTCTCGTGGTGCATCCATAGGGAGCTATGCTCCCCAGAATGGTGTATGGATTGTAGAGTGGAACAATTGACTGGGTGCCTCTGTTCCACCATCCTCACACCCTCCCTGAGCCCACTGTGGTCCAACTGCTGTGCTTTCTTCGCAACCTCTGAGGTAATGGTGGTGGCTGTGGTGCTCCCTGGATGGGGAGGTTCCTTCCTACTGTCCAGTGTGGCCTGGGGAAGGTTTCTTACTACTGTCCAGTGCAGCCTGAAGACGGGCAACTTCCTCCCTCAGGGCAGAGAATTGTCTGCATATAGGGCAGCATCTCAGCTCCAGAAAGACTCCCGAAGACTGCTGCCCCACAGCCATTACATTGCACTACTCCCCACATGTTTATCTACTATTTTTGTTTGTTTTTGTGTGTGTGTGTGTGTGTGTGTGTGTGTGTGTGCTGTGTGATTGGTTTGTTATATAGAAATATATATATATATTATACAATGTGTATGCTTATATTGTCAGTGCAGTGTGCTAGAGAGGATATGACAGTGATATGCACCTTGCACTCTTGAGGAAATGATGTCAGAACCTCAGGTATAAAGGAACTATTTCCAGGGGTGGTGGTGAGGGGTGGAAGGGCTGGGCCTAAACTGTGCCCTCACAAAACAATCAGCTAAAAGCTCTCACCCACCACTGCGATGAGTGCCTTCCTGTCAGCAAGATGCCCTACACAACAATTTGACAGAGAAAATACCCTGCTAATCAAACAGAGAAAAATCCAGACATCCAAGTCAGACACAGGTAAACCTCTCCAGCCCCAAAACAGCCTGGTGGTTTGTTAGCCACAAAGGAAAATCAAATATGCAGTTATTTCAGCCCTTCTGAAGATGCTGACAAGATAAGCAGTTTTGAAAAACCCTTCCTGAATTAAAAACTAAAATAAACACAAAGCAATACCAATGTAAAAGTAAGGAAAACTTCTCTCAGATGTAAGCAAGAGAGAGAGATTATTTACAGATATCTAGTCCAATATAGTATATCCATGCAGCTTCTCAGTTGTTTCAAAGCACACCCAGTACACAAACTTGAAGAAGATGGACTTCTGTCTGAAACAGGATCACACCAGTAGTTTATAGTAATTGATCAATGCTGAAATGGTCAAGCTAGAAGAATTGGCTGTGATGCAGGTCTCCTGACTTGTGAAGACAATTTCCCACCTCAGGCTATGTCTGGCATCCAATTACAAACTGCAGCCTTTGCTATTTTAAATCACACAACCACCACCAGCAAATATTGCAAAATATATTGATGCAGAGTGTCACAGAATTCTAGTAATCAGTCCAGTTAGCCACAGAAAAAATCAAATATGCAGTTATTTCAGCCCTTCTGAAGATGCTGACAAGATAAGCAGCTTTGAAAACCCCTTCCTGAATTAAAAACTAAAATAATTAAACACAAAGCAATACCAATGTAAAGTAAGGAAAACTTCTCTCAGATGTAAGCAAGAGAGAGAGATTAGTTACAGATATCTAGTCCAATATAGTATATCCCATGCAGCTTCTCAGTTGTTTCAAAGCACACCCAGTACACAACTTGGAAGAAGATGGAAATTTTTGAAGCTGAGAACCAGACCCTGGCTTACTACTTCCAGAACCCACTTGTCTGATGTAAGAGACATCCAGTCCTGGACAAAGTAAACCAGCCTGCCCCTACTGGGATAGGAGAATCAACCCGGCAGACCCATCAGGGTGTCTGCTTGGCAGGAGCTTTAGGCTGAGGGGTGGATGCAGGCCTGCTCATCCCCTTCTGCCTCTCCTCTGAAGAACCCCTCTATGAAAAAGAAGAAGAGGCCTGTGTTGAAAAAGGCCTTGGAAAGGCCTGCCCTGCCCCTGGACTGCTGCCTTGAGGAGCTGCTTGTCTTTCCTTGGCCTGATCACTCCTGTAAGTGGTCCTGTATTCATCCATTTTCTTCATGTAATTCTCTGTCTGCTCCCCAAACAGAGAATTACCCACTAAGGAAAATCCATGGCCTTAGCCTGGGTATACTGTGAGAGACTAGTACATCTGAGCCAAGCCATTCTCTGAAGAGCCACAGATGTAGCCATGACTCTTGATGATACATCATTGGAGTCTACAGCAGCATGAAACTGAACTTTCGATGCCCCAATCCCATCCGAGCCACCTGCTCCAGCTCTTTGGCAAGCTGGGAGGAGCCTGTTTAGCCAGTGCCAGTACAATGTCACACTGGACTTCTGGTACCTGGCTGTACAGGCCATATAATTAGCCTGCCTGAGTCCTAAGGATGATGCCATGTACTGCTTCTTTGCCACAGCATCAATCTTCCTAGAGTCCTTGTCTGGGGGTATGATGCTAAAGGAATGCTTGCCTTATCACAGGCAGCAGCCTGTACAACCCCAACATGGCTGCATTGCTGGTAGAGCAACTCCGTATCTGAGCCTGAAAGAGTATACCTCTTGTCCATTCTTCTGTCCACAGGAGGTATGGAATTGGGACACTTCAGAATTTTTTGTGTCTGTTTCCCAAAGATTTGTGGAGGGAATAGACAGTCTTCTGGACTCTGGGATGTCCATCATCTCTACATAGTCAGGCTCTTCCTGATGATCCTCCACTGCCTCCTCCACAGGAAGCTGGAGGTATCAGCCACCTTCTGTAAAACATGTAGTGTGAAGGGACTCAGAAAGCCTAGGAGGAGAAACACTGTCTGGGGAGATGTCCGGTCAATAGGCACATCCAGACTTTCTCCATCACCATAGTCATCTCCCAACTCTCCTTCCTCCTCAAACTCGGTTCATAAAATTCTTCAGGGTATAATCTGGAACCAGGAACCGACCGAACCGAGCCCCTGCCAAAAGGTGCCGTTCAGTTGGAACCAATCGGAGCGATTCAATAATCCTAATCGCTTTGGCTATTTCATCAGTGGCCGGAGTATGAGATTGTGGCTCTGAACTGGTCGACTTGTCTTTTTTTCTTTTTGTCAGAACCGATTCCTCAGAATCAGCTCTCCTTTGCCCGAAGAAGTATCGCCCTGGTCAGAGGCACTCCTTCCTAGTTCGGTCGGAACCGAACTGGCTGGGCTTCTGGGTCAGCGGACTTCCGGCCTCCCTTTCCCTCAGTCTACCTAATCTCTTTCCAGGGTAGATTTGGGAAAATATTTGCAAATTTGGCAGTCTGAATCGAGGTCGCAAACCCCAGACAATAAACACAGGTGGTGTGGGGATCAGCCTTAGCAAAGAGCCCCCATACAAACTGCAGTGTTGAAACCCAGTGGGCCCGTTTTTTCTTGGGCTTCTCAGACATGGCCAACCTAACCAACTTACCCTTTTTTCGCAATCCGCCAGGCAAGACTTCCCTTATCGGTTCCTGACCGTGGTTACGGGTCTTGGGAAAAACGCTAAAACCCATTTTTTAGAACCGATACGACCGGTAACCACACACTAAAGTAAAGTACAAATTTTACCTCAAAATGATCGGTTCAGCCGAACCAATCCACAGCTTTACAAGTTCCACACAGAAAACAGAACAAAACCTATCTAGAACTCATGGTACCACAGACAGAGACTTGAACCGACTATGCAAAACAACATATTTCGGAAAAACTGACCCGAAAACCGACACTTCAACCGACTTTGAACTGAGCAGCAGGAGAACTCTCCGAGCGACTGTTCAGTGAGGCGGAGTAAATAATCTGATGGTTGCAGCTCGAATAACAACAGGCAGAGGCTTCAACTGAGCTCGAGATGAACATTCTATGCCATGCATAGAAAAGTTAACCCTATGTCCTCCGGGCAGTTGAAAGGCAGGACCTAACTGCATTTGTCAGAATACAGCAAGACTTCATGTTGTTTGAATCTGAGCAATTGTGTGATGAGCATAAATATATTCAGTGCATCACAGATGGCAATTCTATGATTTTACGTATATGCAACAACTGGTAGTTGTGGGGCCTTGTATATAATTTATTTTGATAAGGAGAGACAAAGTCTTAGAACATGCAATGTAATATTTCTTATCATTAGTCTGATGGGAATTTTAAAAATTTCCAGTGGTATACTAATTGTGGATAGTATTTCTCTATTAGATTGCAAATTTTAAAACTTAGGAGTAATCCAAAATGGGTTTCCAATGGATTTGTTTTTAATTTTGGTTAATTTATGCAGAACTAATGTTATGTCGGACAGAACTAACAGGACATGTTACACACTTGAAAATGATTCAGCACCTGAGGTAAATACAGAAACACTTAGTTTTTATTATGTTAAGCAAGGACTGATTAGTTATAAAATCATATCAGGACTGATTATTGAAGGATACTACAGGGACTTAGTTAAGTTAATGCAAGTACTTGGGGGGCAATACCTTGGAGTTTTCAGCGTATATATAGTAAAAATTAAAATTATAGATTTCTTGAATTTAATAGGAAATGGGGACAAAAAACGTGACTTTCAAAATTTACTAATGTATTATGGTATAGTATTTCTGTTGCTGTGTGGGGACATACATCCAAATCCAGGACCATTAGATGGAGGAGTAATCAATGTGGAAGTACTGAAACAAAATAATTTAGGAATTGTACACTTCAATTCACGAAGTGTTTGGAAAAATGTAATCAAATACAATGTGTTCGAATATCACCCAGAAATAATTGTCACAGCTGAAATGTGGTTACATAAAAAATTTCAAATACCTCTATACAATTGGATAATTACAAAGTATTTAGAAAGGATAGAAACAAAAGGGTGGGGTATACTGATTTATGTTAATTCTAAGTTTATTTCACACGAAAAACAGAAACGATCTATAGGAGACTGGACTGGAATGGGTGACAATAGAAATTAAGATGCCCTTTAATAAACCATTGCTCCCTGGCAAGAGATCTACAAGCCTCCCAAAACTAAAGACAGTGCCTTGATGTCCTGTCAGACTGTCTGTGTTGGTACAGAAGTACACATGAGATAATCATCACAGGTGATTTTAATGTTAACTGGTCCAAAAATTGAGACAACTCATAGCTTAGTGGAACTGCAAGTAAATCTAGGGTTGACACAATTAATAATAAAGACTATAGTAGATCAACATTACTAGATCTCATCTTCACTAATTACCCAGAACAATATTTACAAAGTGGATATTACCTGACACATTTTCAGATCATCAGTTCATATATACTATAAATGTCTGTAAAAAATTGAAAGAACCATTTATGATACACTGGAGAAATTTAAAAATGTTTGTACTACACAGCATTTAGGCTGGATATAGAAAAAATAGATTGGGACAGGTTAGAATTAATTCCTTCCGTACTGATGCCTGGACTTATTTCCATCAGGAATTTACAAGGTTTGTGACTTGCAATGTTGGGTAAATTACTTTTCTATTACTTTCTATTACTTTTAGAAACTTGTTCCAGAAAGCTCTGTGCAGTCACTAGCAAGGATGGAGAAGTACTAGAACAAGTAATACACCTTACAGTTACAATTACTTATGTCTTTTTATACAAAAATATTAACTGATCACATTTATTTGAAAGTAACTAGTAACTAATCTATTACTTTCAAATAAATGTCATCTGTTATAGTTTTATTATTTTTGTATTGTTTTATATAAAAAGAAATAAGTAACTGTAACTGTCTCGTGTATTACTTTTTCTAGTACATCTCCATCCTTGCTAGTGACTGCAGAGAGCTTCCTGGATCAAGTTTCTAAATGAAATAGAAAGTAATAGAAAAGTAACTTACCCAACACTGGTGACTTGCATACATCTATAAAGAAGAGAAAAGTTAAAATACAGGATTAAAGTGGTACAGTACAGATCTACACAAATTAAGGAAGGAGAGAGGCAGAAGGTGGCATAGGGCAAAAATGCAGGGATTAAGGAGGACTGGGACTCATACAGACAAGTACGGAATAGATACACACAGGTAATAAGAAAACAAAACAAAACTATTTCAAAACTAAATTAGAAGAAAAATAGTAACCCTAGATCTTTCTGGAAAACCACGTCAGACTTAATGGGAAGGAATAAAACTGCCCAGAAGAACATTTTTGATGACTGGACAACAGGTACCATTGAGTGACGAGGTGGCTAGTGCATTTAATGATTACTTTATTACAGTCAGGTAATCTAGGATCAGATTCCACTGAACCAACAGTTAGGAACATAGGGAGGAAATACCTGAGCAAGACTTAGGACAAACTAAAAAATGTTAATTTCATAATGTTTTAATAGCAGAAGTTAGAAATGAATTGTTAACAATAGACACAACTAAAGCAATGGGTTTAGATAAGATATCTACAAACTTGCTAAAATATGCTGCTCCATGTAGTCCCTATCCTCTATCATATATTTCAACTTTTCTTTACAAACTGAGAGTATCCAACAGATTGGAAGACTGCTAAAATAATACCAATATTCAAAGCAGGATCAAAATAAGATATAGGAAACTATAGACCCATTGCTTTGTTGCCTTTGGTGTCCAAAATTTTCAAAAGCTGATCTCAAACCAACTTAAAGAATATTTGGAAAAGGAAATAGGATAAATAAATTTCAATCTGGATTCCGTTCAAAACACAGTAGCCAGACCGTATTGATAAAGGTAGTGAGTGACCTACAACTGGCTTGGACAGGAGGATAATGATCGGAGCAGTTTTATAGACCTGTCTAAGGCCTCTGATACTCAATCATGGTATCCTCCTGTCCAGGCTTAGGAAGTGGGTCTAATGGTAGGGCCATAAAATGGTTTTCATCTTATCTACAGGACAGGAAACAACTTGTTGATTTATGTCTCTATAGATCTTCGCCAGTTGATGTCAAATCAGGGTCCCCAGGGCTCCATTTTGGGTCCTTACTTTTTAATGTCTACGCTAATAACTTGTGTTTCACTGACATGGACATTAAATTTCATTTATATGCTGACGATATGATTTATGTTGAGGGCCTTCGGTTGAATTTGCCCAGGACAAGTTACAGATGGCATTTACATGGATTGAGAGGTATTTTGAGACCCATCTATTAAAACTGAGTGCTAACACAAACTGTATTGTTCAGTAGAAAGCTGGGCATGGAGGATAAAGATGCCATACATGTTCAAACCAAGGATGGAGTGGATATTCAGCAGGTCATGCAGTATAAGTATTTAGGTCTGTGGCTGGACAGTTCACTGAAATGGGGAACCATATAGATATGGTTATTAACAAACAAAATTGGGGTCCGACCTGGTGGCGCTGAGGTTGAGGCGCTGGACGCCACCTGTCGCCTTTACAGCGACCCGGTATGGGAACGAGCCCGGGTCATCAGGGGTCGGCAGGAGGAGAGGATTGAGCGCCCATAGACTGCTCTCCTTTCCTGGGGAGGGTAAGAGGATTGTCCCTGCATGTAGCAGCACCTGGCGATGGCTGGGTATACTACAGCCGCAGGGACTCAGACAATAGGCTGCAACGTTGGGCGTCCACCCTCTGGGCGTGTGCAGGGTGCTGCACGTAATGGGCTGGGTGACACTGCACTGCCCTCGTTGGGGAAATAAGTTGAAAATCCCTCCCCTCTAGTAGGCGGTAAGGGCCAGTGGCATCAGCCCCACGCCTACTGCCAGGCGTAAGGATGCACGCTCTGGTTCCCTCCTGTGCAGGCTCCCCTCCAGTCCTCTAGATAGGGTGCTGGAGGTGATGTCAATCCTTCCCCAGAAGATACAGACCCAGGGACTCGGGCATGTCGGCGCAGGTGATGGGGAAGCCCCAGCTGGAATCGGCGAGCCGCACTTCAGGCAGGATGGGAGAAACCAAGACCAAGTTGCCCATGCTGGAGAAGCCTAGAGGTAGGGTGTGGAGAAAAAGAGTTTACAAAAACAAGCATTTGTCAATGACGAATGTTTGCTTGCTGGCATTAGCAGTGGAAGTGCAGGAGTTAGACAGATGCAGTATAGAAATGGCAGTGATGTATTGAACTGACACCCAACTCCACCCCACTGCAGAGATGGACAGGCATTGGGTGTGCCTTTGGATCATGCCCATAACAGTCACATTTCACTCACCCTACTCTGCAGACACTGACAAGTGTCGAGGGTGCCTTAGGGGTGTCGGGCTTTACTCTCAATAAGGAAATATGCTGAAATGGGTGCAGTATAGGAGAATGGAGGACCTTGGGGCCAAAGAGTCTATACTCAATGCCTGTCACAGGCTGCAGGGTGGGGGTGGGGTGGAATGGCGTGAGCATTACTGTGGACAATCCCAAGTCACACCCTGATGCCTGTCAGTCTCTACAGGGTAGGGCGAATGGTCGGAAGCCTTAATGACATGGGCATTTCTTGTATTTCTACCCAAGTTTTCAACATGGGCTTTTTGTGATCCCACTGCATGAACAGTGACACTATCAGTTTGTTAGCTGAAAAGTGATTTTGCACAGTGACTGCGCCATTTGGCGCCACAGGTACAAAAATACAGGTTACTCACCTGTAACAAGAGTTCTAGGAATGGTATATGTTGTTCATCCACACTTTCTGGCAGGTATCCTTGCCGCTTTAAATCTTGCCGGAAGGTCTTCAAGCTGGCTCCTCCCACCCACACAGGTGGTAAAACCTCGGCTCCGCCCCATGACACCAGATCTGGCCTGCTGGAAGCTCAGGTAGTGCGCCGGAGCCAGGGAGGTCGGAATATGTGGATGAACAACATATACCATTCCTATAACTCCTGTTACAGGTGAGTAACCTGTATTTCTAGGACATGGATATGTTGTTCATCCACACTTCTCAGACTCTAGCAGTTCTCTGGGAGGAGGGAGGCAAGGTGCACACCCCTACTTGGGAATAGAGACTGGAGACCGAGGCCCCAAAACCAGCATCCTGGCGTGACTCAAGGTCTATGTGGTAGTGGGTAATAAAGGTATGTGCCGACTTCCAGGTAGCAGCCCTGCAGATATCCTGGATAGGGACGTCCCTGGAAGCAGCTACCGATGCAGCGGTATGGTGGGTGAATGAGCTCTTATCCCTCTGGGAGGCTCCATGCCGCCAACCTATAGCAGAGATCTATGCAGGAGGTGACCCACCTGCTTATCGTCCGCTTGGCTGCAGGTCTGCCAGGTGCGGCTTCAGCGTAGTGACAAACAGCTGGCGAACCTCTCCCTCAATTTCAGCCGCAGCTTCCTTATAGTAAGCTAGCCGCCTTCAGGGTCCAGAGTATGGAGCCTATATTCGGCCTCCGAGGTGTGATTGGGTAGAACACCGCAGAGTCAACACCTGGTTAAGGTGAAACTCCGACATCACCTTCTGAAGGAATTTCGGTGGGGCGAGGACAACCTTGTCCCTGTGGAAGACCAGGTAAGGAGACTTGATGGAAAGCTCCTGGAGCTCTCCCATCCTTCTGGCTGACGGATAGCCACTAAGAAGGCGGTCTTCCACGACAGGTGAGAGAGATCACACCTGTGCATCTGTTCGAATGGCTTGCCCATGAGCTTTGCCAGTACCAGCAGTAGATCCCACGGAGGTGGAGGTTCTCGCACGGAGGCGAAATGTGATCGAGGCCTTGAAAAGCGCCAGACCACCTTCTCCTCAAGGCCATCGACTGCTTCCCGCCCGCTACCAAGCAGAGATGGCTGCCAGGTGCACCTTTAGGGGTCGCCGACCCAAGCCCTTGCTGAGAAAGGACCATAGATAGTCCAAGATGCTTGCCAAGGAACAGGAGGAAGGGTCCAGGCCCTTGCCCTGACACCAAATGGAAAATCTCTTCCATTTAAAGGCATAGCATTTCCTGGTCGACTCTACGGGACGCCTCAACTACATTGAGGACCTCGTCGGAAAGACCCAAGGCCTGGAACTCTAGCCGCCAGAAACCAGGCCATCAGGTGCAGGATTGAAGGTCCGGATGGAACACCTTCCCTGATTGACTGAGAGTAAGTCCGGGCGAGCTGGAAGCTGCCTCAGGAGCCTGGAGCTGAGGCTGAGGAGATCTGGATACCAGCATTGGCAGGGCTAGTCTGGGGCTACCAAGATCACCTCGCCTTGTCTCCTCCTTGCTTTGAGAAGCACCTTGTGGATCAAGGGAAATGGAGGAAAGGCGGGAAGAGGCCCAGGGTCCACGGCCTCGAGAAGGCATCCCCTGCAGCGAGCCCTGCTGGGGCGGCGGGCATGGAACAGCCTCAGCTTCACATTCTCCCTGAGGCAAACAGGTCCACCTGAGGTGTGCCCCAATGGGAGAACAGATCTTGTACTACCTCTGGCAGGAGAGACCACTCATAGGACACAGCCCCTATCCGCTTAGGGCATTGGCCAGGGCGTTGGAGGCTCCTGCCACATGAATGGCTAGGAGATCCACCTCCAGGCTGTACATGAGTGACCAAATGTGGAGAGCTTCTTGCACAGAGGTATGGAGCGTGTCCGCCTGGCGGTTTAGGTAGTACATGGTGGTGGTATTGTCCATCTGGACCTGAACCACTGGACCGGAGAAACGGGACAAAGGCGGTGAGGGCTGGGACGAACCGCCAAGCTCCAGCAGGTTGATATGGCATTGGGACTCCCGAGGGACCAGAGGCCGCGGCGCCTGTGCTCCCTCGGATGGGCACCCCAACCCATCAGAGAGGCATCGGTCGATAGAGAGACCGCGGCTTGGGGCAGACAAATGGGATGCCCTCCTGCAGATGAGCTGAACGGTCCACCACTGGAGAGCTGCCCACATCCCTTGGGTCACTGTCACTAGCTGGTCCAATGGATCGCAGTTGCCAGGATCACTGGCTGGCCAGTCCCCACTGAAGGGGATGCATGTGCCAGCGGGCCCAATGGACCACGCTGGTGCAGGCCGCCATGAGACCCAGGAGGTGCAGGAAGTCCCGGCAGGGCGATTGCCCAACCAGAAATGATTGGGCAAAGGAGGAAAGAACCTCAGCACCACAGTTGAAAAACCCTATTTATGTTATTATACAGCTTACCGGCATTTCTTCAGTTCGCGGTCAGCGTTGAAGAGTACAGACGTGTTCCCAGTCCACAAGATCATCATGCCAGCCTCTGGAGGTAAGCATGGGGTGAGGGGTGTGGGGAGGTAGGCACGCAGAGGGGGCGCGGGTTAGTTGGGGGGCAAGAGAGTCAATGAGGGAGTGCTTTTGTTACAGGGTTTTTTTTTTTTTAACAAAGATGACGGACTTTGCACGCTGGGGTGGGCTCCCAGCATGGCACCTGGAAGTTTGCTTGGGGGACACTGGAGCCAATGGGGGATTGGGCACCCCTGTTGGCCATAATGGAGGGGGGCACATGAGGACACTGGACTTTGCCACGCTGGGGTGGGCCCCAGCATGGCACCTGGAAGCTGTTTGGGGCACTGGAGCCGACGGGATTGGGCACCCCCCATCGACATACGGTGCTTGGGGGGAGTGTGTATGAGTCGAGGGGAATGGGCACCCCTCAGCACACAACAAATGGGGGGCACATCATGCCGGTGGAGATGCAGTGGTGTACAGTTTGACACTCTACAATCAGCGGTGGTGACTGTAAGCACTTACATGCTGCTGACGCACAGCAGTATGCAAACTACCTACATCGTCCCATCGCTGACCGTGAAGCGGTCCTTTCTTTCAACTGTACACCACTGCATCTGAAATGCTGTCATAGATAGCTCGGACATTCACTGGTGCGATGCACCGCACTCGCAAAACAGATCAGGGCATTGATGCGGGCGCTACACCCACGAAAAACTCATGATGGTGGCATTATGTTTCTTGCACATGCGCAAGCAAACATAAAACTAACAAAATTGGGGAGTGTTATATTAGATAAGGAATTACATGACTCTAGAAACAAGACTAAGAATAGTCATCACATTGATAGTCCCTGTTCTGAACTATGGGGATACCCTGTATGCAGAAGCAGCAAAATCATATTTGGATAGGATTGATATAGTATTAAGTAGGCTAGCTCGATTTATCTTGGACGTCCCACATAACACTCACCACTATGACCTATTTCGTATGTTAACCTGGGCCAGACCACAGACCAGAAGCGGCGTATATGTCTCAATTTTTTATTTATTTATTGAATTGTTTCACCAGGAAAGATACACTGAGCAACTCAATGCTCATCTCACGGTACATCCTGGGGAAAAGGGGAGAGGATGTACAGTAGTAGCACTGACAAATCATACAGCAATAAAGAGGTGCAATAAAATACATACATACAATTCAAAACATGGTTAATGAACATGGACATAAAATAATAATAAATAATGCATCCATTTTCAATGCATCCATTTTCAGTACATGAGGAGCACAGGTGATGCAGATTTACAATACATACATACATACATATAATAAAATCTTATGCTGAGTCAGTGGCATAGGTGAGTACAAATGCATTATTTGGATAAACTTAGCGCCATGTAATGCTCGACTTGTGGAGGGAAGGAGTTGAGGGAGCAGTAAAGATCACAATGATGAGTGAGGAGGGGGAGTCAAGAGCGAAACAACAGAAGCAGTTGTAGAGAGAGTCCAGTCTGAATAGGTAGGACTGTGGGCAGCACCACAGACTGTCCAGTAGTCAATATGGGCAAGATCATCTTCTGTACCAGCTCACGCCTGGTGGAAAGTGGGATGCAGCTGCGGTTTCTGTAAAGGGCACCGAGCTTAGGCCTTAATTTTTCAGAACAGCATCTATATGTACAGAGAAGTCAAGGTAACTATCCAGCCAAACGCCGAGATACCTGAATGAGGAGACGTCCTCAAGAGCAGTTCCATCAAGTGTATGAAAGGTGGGAGGTGGCTTAGCCTAGTGAGTCTCTGCCTTGTGCCAAAGGACATAGAGACTGTCTTCTTGGCATTTAGAAAAGTTGATGAGAACTAAACCAGAGTTGGACCTGGTGAAGTCGGACTGAAGCCTGGCAGTGACATCAGGGACTGATTTGTCGGAGGTAAACAGCACTGTATCATCAGCATACATGTGGATGCTGGATGCAGAGCAAACCTGGGGAGGTCATTTAAAAGATGGAGAACAGCATGGGGCCTAGCACTGAACCCGGGGAACTCCAGTGGTAATAGGTGGGGTGAGGCAACATCAGCTATTCTAACTGATTACGACCTGCCGGACAGGTAGGCGCTGAACCAGCCTGTGGCAGAAGGGAGAGTCCAGCTGCTGATAAGCCGTGCAGGAGGAGAGGGTGAGAGACAGTGTCAAGGCTTTGGCCAAGTCGACAAAGATACCTGAGGTAATGTGCCCTTTGTCAAAGCCTGAGGAGATGGTCTCAGTTAGCCTCAACAGAGAGGAGGTGGTGGTGGAGGATTTCCGAAGTCAGACTGGAAGGGTGTGAGAAAAGCGGAGTCAGAGAGGAACAAGGAGAGTTGGTTGAGGGCTTTGTGTTCTTGGAGTTTGGCTAAGGGTAGGTAGGAGAGAGACAGGACGATAGTTCCCAGGAGAGGTGGGGTTGCCTTTTCGGGAGAGGGAGGACAACAGCATGTTTCCAAGCCAAGGGACAGTAGCAGACTCAAAGGAGAGGTTTAGTATCAAGGAGAGTGGATAGGCGATGGCAGGAGCAGAGAGAAGAGGAGCCTAGGGTCAAGGCCATCAGGTGAGGAGCCTTTGGTAGAATATAGTGCCAGGACAGCTGGTAGAGTAGTTTCAGGAGAGACAGGAGAGAAGAAGAACTGTGGGGGGAGGTAGCGATGAGGGATGGTGTAAGGGGGGCAGAGCAGCAGGGGAGGAGGGCAGATTGAGGGGATGAGATGGGGAGGGTAGTGGAGCAGTGGATGGGGTGCCCATGTGGAGGTGGGAGACTGGGGCCCCAAGCAAGAGGGGCTTGGGAGGGTGCTAAGCAGAGCAGAGGCGAGGTGGCAAAGTGGGAATTGAAGCATTCAGCAATGGCCACAGGTTCAGAAAGGATAGCGTGTATGTGAAAGACAATTTGTTCTGATGGTCTATAAGAAACAAGTACCAATATATATTTTAGAACTCTATCAGATTAGATCCATTAAATCCTGCTTACATTCAGCATAGGGCATTGCATTCCAGGTTGTTGATTATAATCTTGGCGTGGGGTCAACAGCCCTGTATAGGGGAGCAACCATATAGAATCTATTGCCAGTAGAATTATGAGGTGTCAACTCTAGGATCACTAAAGATAAATTAAAGATGGTTTGTAGAACAGGGCCAGAGATTATTATCATGTTGTTCAAGGGGAATACCTAGACTTCTGATTGCCTATGAATTACATTATATACTATGTATACGCTACACTTGTATTTTATTTTGTTGGTATTGCATTTGTGATTATTATGTATGATGTTATTGTATTCATAGAACGGTGGTGGACAAGTGGAACACCCTGCCAGAGGAAGTGGTGGGGCTGAAACAATCACAGGATTTAGAATGCATGGGATAGACATAAAGGAATTCTGGAGGTCAGGGTAAGGCAACAGACTTCCTGGAAAACATAAACTGAACTTACAAACTTAAATGGGCAGACTGGGTGGGCTATAGTCTCATCATTCACGACACTGTTCATGTATCTATGTATCTATGTATATGTATGGAAAATGTATGAATGCTGCTTGGGACCTCATTGAAATGAGCTTTGCTCAATTGAGTTACTCCTTTCATTGATTATGAATAAAAGTATACTACTACTACTATTACTAATTCCTTCTACCTGTGCCACTATAACAGGCCTCTGAGGAGGGTATTCATAGGGCATAAACAGGAGGGTAGTACCTCTATCCTCTTGTAGGTGGTTTTATACTCATCTCATCCACCTTTTTCGTGAAAGCCTCTGTCTTGCATCAAACAGGGAATTTCCCTCAGAAGGAAAAACTGTAGCTCTTGTCTGAGAGTCCTGGAATAGACTGGTAGTTCTAAGCCAGGCAGCGCTTCTAGGGACACTGCATAGGCCCTAATCCTGCCTGCAGTGTCCTTCACATACACATTGCCATATCAAATGGGAATTCTGTGGCATGAAGGCTGATTTTGCCGTGCCAGCCATATCCTGTGCCAAGTCTCCAGTAACTTTGCACTCAGTGGCAGAGTGGAGTTCCACAAGGCTCTCTGGTATGAGTTGTGAAGGCCAGATAAGCTGCCTGCCTAAGAGCAAGGAGCCAAGTATACACTGTTTTTTGCATCCAGTTTCCTGAATCTTTTCCAGGAGGCTGGGAGGAAAGAAAAATTACTCACCATAGTAATCTTGTTTCTTCCAAGGTATTCTTCTATATTCTTAACTCTTGCAGTCAGCCTTCAGAGTAGAACTGCCCAGAGATGGAATGTATGCAAATGATAGAATCATCACTGACTCATGCCACATTTCAAATGCTGCCCTTACAACTGCTGCATTCTAAAATGCTCAGATTTTATGACAGCCTGCAAGGAAAGCCCCACTTAATCTATTCTAACAAATTTGTAGCCTAACATTTGAATAACAGGATTATTCTAACAATAATAATAATAATGACATTAGCAAAACCTCCTAAGGAAATTCCCTTAAAATGTCAAATATGACATGAAAGAGGGGAAAAGCAACATCCAACGGGCTCATAAATGTGACCAGCCAAGGGCGGAACACCCTCTTTGAGAACAGAGGCCATTGATTCTGGAAGGAGGTAGGGAGAGTTAAGAATATTGAAGAATGCCTTGGAAGAAACAAGATGACTACAGTGAGTAATTTTTTCTTCTAATCTCAGGAATTCTTCAATATTCTTAACTGGTCTAGACTACTTAAGCAGTACCTTTGGAACCTACTTAGGAAACAGACTCTGCAGAACTGCTGTGCTAAACCTAGTATCACTCCTGGACTGGGTGTCCAGACAGTAATGCTTTGGGAAAGTATGTACTGTTCTCCATGTAGCTGCTTTGCAGATTTCCAATAATGGGACATCCCTGGCAGCTGCTATAGTAGCAGCTGTGCTCTTTGTGAGGAGCCCTGAGGCCTACTGGGAGCTCTTACCTGCTGTTGAGATAGAATTGAATGCACTGGACTATCCAACAAGAAACAGTTATTTTGGTTGATGGTTTCTTTGGTACATCCTCATAAGTCAGGAACAGCTGCTGTCTGTCCTGCATATGGTCCTTGGTGTGAGTCATATAGTAGCTCAAAGTTCTCTTGACATCCAGGCTATGAAGCCTGCGTTCACCTGAACTACAATGCTCAGTGAAAAGACTGGTAGTGTGATGGCCTGATTCAAGTGAAAATCAGAAACCACTTTAGGAAGGAACTTCCTACTGGTTCTAAGCACCACCTTGTCCCTATGGAAGGAAATGTAGTTCTGCTCAATGGCACAAGGCCTAAAGCTCATTAATCCTTCTGGCTGAAGTAATGACCACCAAAACAGTTTCCAAGTAACATATTTTAGGTGGGCTGAGACCATAAGCTCAAAAGGGGTTCCATGAGCTTGGCAATGCATACATTGAGATCCCATGCTGGCACCGGTTCCCTATGGGAGGGTACAGATGAGCCAAACCTTTCAAAACTTCTTGAAAATGGGATTAGAAGCTATGGAACTACCCTTGCCAGCTGAAATATAAGTCGAAACTGAAGCCAAGTGCACCTTCAGGGTAATGTGCTGTAGGCCCAGAGAATGCAGATGGATAAGGTAGTCCAACAAGTCTGATACCCCTGCCTGTGAGGGTACTATAATCATTAGCAGAACACCACATAGAAAACCTTTTCCACTTAAAGGCATAGGTGTTCTAGTGGAAGGCTTCCTGTATCCCCCAGGACATCTAGGACACTCTCACAGAGATGCAAGCCTGCAGTCCTCAAGAACCAGGCCTTGAGCCTGAGGGACCTGAGGTTCAGGTAGGATCCTCCTGTGGGAGGAGGTTAACAGGCTGTACCTCAGTGGGAGGTGTATTGGTGGAGACACAGACATGGAGAGCAGCAGAGTGTATCATAGCTGCCTGGCCCAGTCTGGAGCTATCAAAATCATTGATGCTGTCTGGGATCTGAGTTTGATTAGTTTGAAAAGGAGGGAAGGTGTATAGCTTCTTCCCTGACCAATCCAGAATCAGAGCATCTAGAGGTACTGTGCCCCTGGCTGGCGGTCTGCAACAGAACTGAGGTAGCTGGTGATTTTCGTGGGACACAAAGAGATCTATCTCTGGAGTGCCCCACCTTTGAACATCACCTCCAGTATCTGCCTGTTGAGAGTCCATTCGTGAGGATCCTTGTTCATTCGACTCAGGGCATCTGCCAAGGTGTTGTCCTTCCCTGGCAAATGGATGGCTACCAGTGAAGCATGAAGTGAGTAGACCAGATTCCATACCTTCATTGCTTCTATGCACAGAGGGTTGGACTTTGTTCCTCCCTCCTTGTTTATGTAGTACATTGCAGTGGTATTGTCTGTTCTGACCTGAACCACCTTGCCTTGTATCATGGATGAAGGCCTGCAGGGCTAGGAACACTGTTCTCAATTCCAGCAAGTTTATGTGCTGGAGTGACTCTGCACTTGACCAGGTGCGTGTATTGTATGATCCCCGATGAGCTCCCCAACCTAGGAGGGATGCATCTGTTGTAAGAACCAGTGATGGGGACTCCTGCTGGAAGAGAACTCCTCTCTGAGGTTTTCCTTACTTGCCACCATTGGAGGCTTGCAGTAATGTCCCTGTTACTGGAACCAGTTTTGAAAGTGGGTCCCTCCTTTGGCACCAATGAGCCTGAGGAGGAACTGTACGCCTCTCATTTGGAACCTGGAAACCAAGACTGTACCTGTTGCTGCAGCCATATGTCCCAGAAGCTGCAGGAATTGCCTTGCTGCTTTGGTCTGTTCAGCCTGAAGACCCAGCAATTTGTAGAATGTTGCTTACCCTGTCCTGAGGCAGGTAAGCCCTTCCCTATAGTGTGTCCAGCTCTGCCCTATGAAGTGCAGCACCTGCACTGGTTGTAGGACGGATTTCTTGAGATTTATCAGGAACCCTAGGGACTCCAGGAGGTCCTGAGTTGTCCTTGAGTAATCTCTTATCTGTTGTGGTGACTTTCCTACCACCAACCAATCATCCAGGTAGGGAAATACTGTGACTCCCTGCCTTCTTAGGTGTGCCACCACCACTGCCAAGCACTATCTGAACACTCTTGGAGCTGAAGTGAGGCTGAATGGTAGTGCTAAGAACCGTAATGACCTGATGGGAGTCTGAACCGAGGTATTTTCTGTGAGGCTTCCTTATGGGGATGTGGAAGTAAGCAACTTTTAAATCCAGGGATGCCAACCACTCTCCTTTTGGAGGGCTGGCAGAATCATGGCTAAAGTTACCATGCCTGTTCAGTAACCTTAGGTCAGAATAGGCCCACTCCCCATTGTTCTTTGTGGTGAGGAAGTAACTTGAATAAAATCCTTTTCCCTTTTGTTGAGGAGGAACTGGTTCCACTGCCCTTAACAGTAGAAGGTTTGGCACTTCTTTCTTTAACAGCTTCCTCTCTGCATTTGAAGCTGGTCTGAAGACTCTTGCCCTTAAGGAAGGGAAGGATTTGAAACTTAGGAACAAACCTTGACTCACTACCTCCAGGACCCACTTGTCTGTAGTAATGTTTTCCCAAGCCTGGAGCTAAGGGCCAGTCTGCCCCTACTAGTACAGGGAAGCGACCTTGGCTACCAAGTTAGGGATTCTGCTAAGCTGGGACTGGGCCTGGCCAGACTGGGCCCCATGCCTACATCCCCTTCTGCCCCTATCTCTGAAATATCCAGTTTGCTGAGGATACTGATAGTACTGCTGTACAGTTTGGGCTTGGAAGAAAGGTCTGCTGTAGCCAGACCTTCCTGCCCCTTCTTCCACATGGTCTGGAAGTTGAGGGCTTTTCTTTATCATAGGTGCTCTTGTAGGTGGTTTTGTATTTATCCACCTTCTTCATGTTAGCCTCCGTCTTATCTCCAAACAGAGAATTATTCTCACAGGGAAAATCCATAGCTTTCATCTGGGTATCATATGTCAAATTAGTGGCTCTGGGCCAAGCAAATATTCTAAGAGCCACTGTGAGGCCCATCCACCTGGCAGCAGTGTCATTAATAACTGCTGCCATCTGAAACTGATACTTAGATGCCTCCAAACCCGAAACTAGCTGTCTCAGCAAGATCAGCTGACAAACTGAGGGAGCTTTGTCAGCCACAGCCATCACCGACTGCCACAGTGTCTTCTGGTACTGGGCAGCATATGCCACGTAATTAGCCGCTCTGATAACCAAAGAAGCTGACAGGTAGCCTTTTTGGCCATGCTATCAATTTTTCTTGAATACTTATCTAGAGGATGAGATGCCAAAGGCACTTTTGCCCTGTCACAGGCTGCAGTCTGAACAACACCCTGGTGATCACGGTGTGAAAAGAGGAATTCTGCCCCTTCCTGTCCAGCTGATATTTCTTGTCAGCCCTTCTGTTCAAGGGAGACAGAGAATTTGAGTTTGCAGTAGTTTCAAAATATGCTTCTTAAAAGACGTATTTATTGGAAGCAATAATTTTTTAGTGGTGGTCAGTCCCATGAGTTCAAGGTATTCCACCTCCTTCTCATCTTCCACCACTTCACTGGTGGTGATATCCAAAGCATTCAACATCTTCACAAAAGTGAAATGTGATGAAAAATCCTCAGGCAATCTTGGTGGGCTCAAATTCCTGTTCTGGGGAGACCTCAGGTTCAAGGGTTCCCGATCATCATCACCACATTCTTCATAATCTTGAAATCCTCAGGAAGAGGATGCAACGGAGTTATCAGTTGCTGAACCGAGGATTGAACCAAAGGTTTGACAGGTACCTGTGAAACCGAAACCGTACAAGTCCCTGAAATACCTGAATAACTTTGATGGCCTGAGCTAGGGCCTCTGGAGTAGGTATATCGTTTTTTCTACAGAAGTCGCTTTGGCTTTTTAGTAGGGGTTCTCTATTTTTTTTTTTTTTGCGGTTCCGGGGTTTCAACCAGTTTGCCAGTTCTTTTGGTCTAGGAGGTTCACCCTTATCCAGGGTAGATGGCTCTGGTTGAGCGATTTCACCCACATTATCTGATGGAGTAGGCTGGTCAGGCCATTACCTCCCAGATCCTTATTTGGAGCCATCCTCTTCTTAAACCTTTCCAGCCTTTTTCGATAGTTGTTGCTGGAAATGTCTTCCAAATCTCACATTCCGATGTGAAGTGGATTCACAAAGACAGACAACACATTTATCATGTCTGTCTGCCTTGCAAAATCCTCTTCACACTAGACACAGTTTTGAAGCCGAGGCCCAGTTTTCTTCTTTGGTTTATCTGATATTTTAGTTAAATGATAAAACAGAAGTTAACCACAATATAGATTTTTTGTGTGTGGTTGTAACAATGATCTTGAAACTGTGGTTAAATCCTGTGAGGACTGCGATCTCGAGTAAAAAGAACTGAAAAATATCAGTTCTGATAAAAAATAAAATAAGCTAAACTAAGTAGAACATAGCTAAAAATCAATTAAAAGCCTAACGGAATCATCGGTTCCTCAGCAGTTACTGGGAACCAAGAGGAACTGCTAAATAAAACTTTAAACACTAAAATAAACTAGTGTTAACTACTAAAACAGACATACATCGGCAGCAGATGAAATTTAAACAAAGGTTACTTGTTTTCTTGATGAAACAACCAAAACAACTATGAAATTCATGACTGCAGGAGAGATCTCTGAGGCATCTTGACTTGGGCGAGAGAATGAAATCTGAGCGTTTTAGAATGCAGCAGTTGGTAAGGGCAGCATTTGAATAGTGGCACGAGTCAATGATGATTCCATCATTACCATACGTTACATCTCTGGGCAGTTCTACTCTGAAGGCTGACTACTAGAGTTAAGAATATTGAAGAATTCCTGGGGTTAGAAGGGCATGTTGGCCTTGTCCCATGCAGCAGTCTGGACCACTCCTCATGATCAGGGTGGGAATACAGGTACCCAGAACCCTGTTTAACAGCCCATATTTACTTATTTAATTAATTTTAAACTATGCCAGCAGCTGAGGTGGGTGCTAACATGAATGTAAAAGTGACTTTCCTGAGGAATTTATAGATGGGAAGCATCAACCACTTAGTAGGGAATAAACAAATCATATCCATGAATTCAACCCTTTCCTCATCCTCATCAGTTTGCTGTGAGCTAAAACTAAGGGTACTGACCGTGTGTCTCACAATGGTATAGTGAGAGACATAGTCATCTGAGGATCTTGGAAATGAATCAAATTCTAACAGAACTATTAGGTTCTACTATTCGGTTCTATGCTTAGCCCTCTTTTTCATAAAATGTTATCTTCTTCTCCGCAGGCACTGGGAATGGAACTGGAGCCTTGGGGAGGCATATGCCTGAAATTTCATACCTCAGTAATGTACTCCACTGAGGGCATTTTATTTTGATTTGCTGGCAACTCCTTTCCTTTTCAGGAGGAGGGACAGCTACCTTTTCTTTTTCCTTCTCTTTTGCATGCACCGTCTCTACTGCCTGCACTGAGATCTTAGTCATGTCCTCTACTGAGGACATTATATATTTTCATCCACTAGTAGCTCCTTTCCTTCTTCAGAAGGATGGATAGTGACATGGTTTTCTCTTCCATTATACATAGCAGCCACCGACTGTGGTGCCTGCTGAAAGGGACTTTAGTTTTACTTGGTTCAGGGCTCCCTTGTTTAGACACCTAACTTCTGAACCATCGTTAGCAGCTTTATCCTACTGCTTATTTTGTGACTTGGAGGCAGACGGAAAAGCCAAAATGACTTTTAATTGTTTAGCCCTTTTGGGAAAATGTCATACAAACTAAAATGTAATCTGGACCCAGGAACTTTAAGCACAACTCATGACAGTCTGCCTTTGTCAGGAGTTGGAAAGAAACTTTACAAATTTAAAGCCTGTAGGTCCCATCTTCTGTTTGGGTCTGTCAGTCATTCCAAACACTGACAAACCAGGGAGTGCAAATCAAAGTAAAACTGAATGAGAAGAAAATCTCATACAAGTAAAAGGAGTTTAAAACATATGAAATGTGGTTCAGTTCCTTAAAAATGAAAACAGCCTAACAGATGATTTAGTCAGGCTAAACTGAAAAAATATTGTCTCAGTTCCCAAATAATGGAGAACTGAGAATAATAAACAGTAGAAACTACCAAGCGGTTAATTTTTTTAGTTATTTAGCGAAAATAAAGTAGTTTTAAAGCAGATCCTTAAAGCGGTAACTGCACCAAAAACTGCCTTCTCTGGATCATTGGGACCAATGGGGAACTGGAGAAAAGTTGAAAAAATATACAAAAATATCCTAACTATGCAGAGTTATCGATAAAATAACTAAATAATAACTAAAAATATATTATTACAAAAAATAACCGAAAACAGGTCTGAAGTTGAAGGGAAGACTCGGAGCAACTGCTTACTTCAGGCAGATAAATAAATCTGCCATTAGATTGTTAGGGTGAGCATTAGCACACAGCAGTGTTTTGCATTCCAAGATTCTCTAATTAACATAGGATTCTAAGCTCTGGGGCAGCTCAGACCTGCAGGCTGAATGCAATAGTAAGCATAGTGAGGGATTCCTGAGGTTTGAAAATAAAATTAGTCACATTAAAGTTGGGAGTGATTACACCATTCCAAAGTTCCTTAGAAACAATTCTAAGTTCTGGGTCATCTTGTATAATTGGGCATGATGAAAGTAGTGTGATCTCATACATCACATTCCTACTGTTAGAATTTATCATTGTTAAATTTGGGGCACAGGTTAACATGTTAAAATATTTACAAGCACAAATGCTACTAGTTATGAGTCTTCAGTTGAAATTTCAAATGCACTTTATTACTGTGCCCCAATTTTCACTAAATATACAGTTGGATAAACATCCCAAATAAATCAATGAGCTTGGTGTTCATTCTAAATGTAACAGCATCACAAGGATTAGAATTGTCATGCAGTGGAAAAGGACTCTTCCTCCATTATACTGATAGGGTTTCATTTGTTCCATGACAAGTTATACATTTAGAATTCTACTATGCCAATTGCAAAATTTCTAATCAAATTAAATGGGCTTTCAAAGATAAATCACAGAAGCACCTTGGGTGAGTGATTATGCCCACAGGGTTGGCAAAATTCAAACTGGTACCAGTATCAGGAGCATGGTACCAGTTTGGCGACAATTGCCAACCAATTTGACATCAGCTTATGTGAACAAAGCTCCTAATATATATTCCATGTACTGTACAGTATGTAACTGCTTTGCATCTATGTTATACATAATCATATGGAAAGCATGATTCTAGTTAAATTACCTTCAATTTAGCATCAGGGTTCAGAATCATCTGGGCTAAGTGAGCAATAGCGCCGGCATCCACCACTGTCTGTGCCAACTCTGGAGAATGCTTTGAGATATCACTGAGCTGAAGCAGCAATCCTTTCAAAGCAATTTCAGGCTCCTGGATACAGAGGACTAAAATAGGAACAGCTCCTGCATCCACCACAGCTTGTGCTAGCTCTGTAGGTCAACAAAAATAATTAAGTGAGTATGGGTGAATGACCCTTGCACCAGCCATTTTCACCCTGTCAGATACAGAAAAGAATAAAGGAGAAGACTTCCCAATCTCCACATCTGCATTTCAAATCAACTTTCCCAGCTTCATATGAGAAAAAGAATAATCCTCAGTTGAAATACACAGGCCAGTGCACATGCACATATTTAAGGTTTAAGACAAATTCAGAAATGGTTTACTCTCTTTAAACCCATCTCTTCTCTGCACTTTTTAATCTATTTTAATAACATGACATGATCAACAACAGCATCAATATACTGTACTATATTTAAAATGCAGTTTAGTATTTAACCACACTATAATGCTAAAGACAAGAAAACCCATTTGAAACAAGGAGAAAACTTTTATACATAAACCCTCACAAACCTAAACGTACACATCTTAGATCTAATGCTATCACTTGTATAATCTCATACTTATCACATTATCTTGTTGCCTTATTCCTAGAGGCATACTGTATAGCAACACCACAGGGTTACATTTTTATTTTCTATTAATTTTTTTATTTTACCTCAATGTTAGGTATTACTTCCATGAAAAAACAGAACTGAATGTTCTTTTGGGTTGTTTCAATCTGTTCAAATAAATCAGTCTTATGTAACCTTACAGATCTCTATGACTAAACTGGGAGCCTAAGGCCCGATTATTAGACTCAGTTGAGGATCACACAAAACAAGCAGTTGCACCTGCAAACTTGCTACACAATCTGAAAATAAATGTACTTTCTGTAACTGGTGTTAGTAGGTGTGGTCTGTGGAACAGCACTCTGCTTGATAGCTGACATGTAGTTCTATCCCCGCCCCACCACCACTACTGTAATGCTCTATACTGGGGTCATCAGTGGGGCAACTTCCATCAGCTGCAGCTGGTGCAGAATGCTGCAGCCAGGTTGTTGACAGGTCTTTCAAGGTCTGATCATACAACCCCGGTTTTGTGAACTGCACTGGCTGCTGATCAGGTGGAGGACTGCCTTCAAGGTGGGCTTGCTCACCTATAAGGCCCCTATACGACCAGGTCTGGGCTACCTGTCTAACCTCCTGACACTTACTTGCCGGTGTGCTCACTACAGCCGTCTATGGAGGGTTTCGTGGTGGTCCCAAGGGCATGACTGAAAACAACAGGGGACCATGGCTTTGCAGTTGCGGGACCAGTGCTATGGAACTCCCTCCCATGGTCTTTGAGGAGGCCTCCTCCATAGAGATTTTTAAACAGGGCCTTAAGACACATCTTTTTAATCAAGCTTTTACTGTCCATTGATTTTAATTGGATGTGAACTAAGATTTTAGTATAGAAACACAGGTTACTCATCTGTAACAGTAGTTTTAGGAGTGGTATATGACATTCATCCACACTGTCTGGCATTGTTCTTTCCCTTTAAATCTTTCCAGAAGTCTTCAAGTTGGCTCCTCCCACCCACCCCTGTGGTATAACCCTTAGCTTCACCCATGACACCAGAACTTTGCCTGATGGAAGCAAAGGTTGTGCGGCTGAGCCTGGGGAGGTCGGTGGGTCCATGTGGATGAACATCATATACCACTCCTAGAACTACTGTTACAAGTGAGTAACCTGTGTTTCTAAGGATGTGGATATAATGTTCTATCCGCACTGTCTGTCAGACTCCTAGCAGTTCTCCAGGAGGAGGGAGGAAAGGCACACACCTCTACCTAGGAAATAAGTTGGAGAACTAAGACCCCAAAACCAGCATCCTGGCATGACTCTAAGTCAATGCGCTAATGGGAGATGAAGGTGTGTGCTGTCTTCCAGGTAGCAGCCCTGAAGATTTCCTGGATAGGGACATCACTAGAAGCAGCCACCAATGCAGTGGTATGGTGGGTGGAATGAGCCATAAGCCCTCAGGGCCCCTACCTGCCAACCTGTAGCAGAAATCAATGCAGCAAGTGATCCACCTGTCAATCGTCTGCTTGGATGCAGGTCTGCCAGGTGCAGCTTCAGCGTAGGTGACAAAAAGCTGGTGAACCTCTCCCGAACTCCAGCTGTCGCTCTTTGTAGTAAGCGGCTCGCCTCGGGTACAGAGTATGAAACATGGGTTCGGCCTCTGAGGTGTGATTTGGTGAGAACAAAGGAAGAGTCATCACCTGGTTCAGGTGAAACTCTGACACAACCTTGGGAGGAACTTTGGGTTGGGGTGCAGGACAACCCTGTCCCTGTGGAAGACCAGGTAAGGAGACTCCACCAAGAGAGCCTGGAGTTCACTGATCCTTCTGGTTGACATGATAGCCACCAGGAAGAAAAAATTACTCACCTTAGTAATGTTGTTTCTTCTAATGGAGTCTTGCTATATTATGACAGATGCAGTTTGTCCCACCATTAGAACTGCTCCGGAGGTGTAAGAGTTAACTTCCATGCAGTGCATGGAGCTTAAGCTTGAGGTCGGTTAGAGAAGCTCTGTTAGGGTGGTTTCAAACCGAAACCGTCCAGATCTTCTGAGCAAAACTCACTAAGGCTCTGTGTGGAAGCTGTAACCTACACTAGCCAACTGGCTACTAAAATATTCACACATTTTCCTGGTCCCAACACCAAGACTCAAGTCAGGGACCAGAAACAACAAGATAAAATAAATAAATAAACACAACACCCAAACATAAAGGGGCATCAATAAGTGCCAACAGTGGACTGCCACCCCATACCTGAAGTAGAAGTTCTGAGAGGGGCAGGTTGGGAGGTCATATATAGCAAGACTCCATTAAAAGAAACAACATTACTAAGGTGAGTAATTTTTTCTTCAAACAACATGAAGTCTTGCTATATTATGACAGATGCAGACTACACAGCAGTACCTCCAAGGAGGAGGGACAGAACCTACTTAGGAAGAGGCTCTGAAGCACGGTTGTGTTAAACCAAGCATCCCTCCTGGCCTGGATATCCAGGAGTAATGCTTGGTGAAAGTGTGTACTGTTTTCCAAATAGCTGCTTAACATATCTCCAAGATAGGGATGTCTCTAGCAGCAGCTAGAGATGCAGCTGTACCTCTGGTAGATTTAGCCCTCAGGCCTGAGGGGGAACCTTACCCAGTTTTTGATAGCAAAATTGGATACAAGAGACAATCCACCTGGCAATGGATCTCTTAGTGGCAGGTCTCCCTTTCCCAACCTCACCATAAGTGAGAAATAGTTGGAGGAGTCAAACCTGTGACCCTTGGTACGCTCTATGTAGTAACTTAGGGCCCTCTTAACATCTAAGCTGTGCAGCCTCCTCTCACCAGAGGAGGAATGGTCAGTGAAGAACACTGGAAGTGAAACAGATTGGTTAAGGTAGAAATCCGAAACCACCTTAGGCAAAAACTTCCTGTTAGTCCTGAGGACTACCTTATCCCTGTGAAAGGAAATAAAGTCAGTCTCCACTGATAAGGCCTGTAACTCACTTATGCGCCTGGCAGAAGTGATGGCTACTAGAATACAGTTTTCCAAGTCAAATACTTAAGCTCTGCCAAAGACAGAGGCTCAAAGGGGTTGCATCAGCTGAGCAATGCAAACATTAAGATCCCAAGCAGGGCAGGGTCCCTGAATGGAGGATTGGTATAAACAATCCCTTAAAAACTTGGAAAATACCGGGTGAGCAGAAAGAAGAGGGCTTCCTGCTGAAATGAAAGCAGAGACAGCTGCCAAATGCACTTTCAGGGTAGCTGGTCTCAGTCCCAAGGAATTAAGATGGACCATATAATCCAATACAGTGGGTAAATCAGCAGATTCCGGGAAATATGCTTCCCAGAACACCATATGGAAAATCTTTTCCACTTGGAGTTATAGGTAGCCCTGGTGGAAAGCTTTCTAGAAGCTTTCAAGATTTGAGAACACTTTGAAAAGTTGTAGATCAGCAAACTCTAACTCCTCAAGAGCCAGGCCTTGAGGTTGAGGGATTGATATTCGGATACCAGACTCTCCCTGAGCACAGGTTAACAGATTGTGGTTCCTGGGAGGCACAGGGAGATGGACTGCTTAGGACAGAAGGGGTGGGTACCAGGGCTGCCTGGCCCAATCTGGAGCAATCAGGATCATCTTGCAGGGCCGAGACCTGATTTTGACTAGCACCTTGAACAGGAGAGGAAGGGGGAAGGCATGAGAAACTTCCCTTCCCAATCGAGGAGAAAGGCATCCAGGGGACTGAGCCCAACACTGGGGGCCTGCAACAAAAAGTGGAAGTTGATGATTGTCTGGGGCTACAAAAGATCTATCTGAGGAGTGCCCCATCTGGCAAAACTATCCCCAGTACTAGGGATCCAGTGACCATTCGTGATGGCCCTGGAAATCCTGCTGAGAGCACCTGCCAGGACATTGTCCTTGCCTGGGAGGTGAACTGCTACAAGGAAAGTGTTCAGAGAATAAGCCAGAGACCACAACTTCATCGCCTCGGTGCACAAGGTCAAGACCGAGTGCCCCTTGTTTGTTGATATACCACATTGTAGTGGTGTTGTCTGTTCTGACCTGTACCACCTTGTTCTGAACAGATGCAGAAAAACCTGAAGTGCTAGAAAACAGCTCTGAGTTCCAACAGATTGATGAGGAGGAGAGATTCCTGAGGGACCTTAACCCCTGGGTGGAGAGGTCGCCATGTGAGCTCCCCATCCCAAGAGGGACGATCTGTAGTAAGGGTCAAGGAGTGGGACAGAGGGATGAAAGGCACCCTTGTCTCAGATTGTTCTGATCCTGCCACCACTGAAGGGCCTGGATCAGGGTTCGAGTCACTGGGATTAACTTGGATAGGGATCTCTTCTTTGAGACCAGAAGGCTCTCAAATGGAACTGAATGTCCCTCATCTGAAATCTTGCTCCTTGCACTACAGCTGTGGAAGCAGCCATGTGTCCTAGGAGCTGCAGGAAATGCCTTGCTGGTCGAGAGACCTGCAGAGTGAAGGACGAGGCCAGGGCCACCAAGGTCCTTACCTTTCTAGGGAAGGAAGGCTCTGCCTGCTTTGTGTCCAGTTCTGCCCCTATAAATGTGAGTACCTGGACAGGTTCCAGAACTGACTTTGGAAGACTGAGAAGAAAGCCCAGAGAGAAGCAGCTGCTGGGTAACTGCAGGTGTGATTTGACCTGGTCTGGAGACTGACCCACAATGAGCCAGTCGTCCAAGTAGGGAAAGATGGCAATCTTTTGCCTTCTTAGATGAGCAACTGCTACTGCCAGACATTTTGTGAACACCCTTGGGGCAGAGGTAAGGCAAGGGCATTGCTCTGAACTGAAAATGGCCTGAGGGCAGTTCGAATCTGAGGTACTTCGATGGGAGCTTCTGATAAGAACATGGAAGTAGGCATCCTTGAGGTCCAGGGAAGCTAGCCAGTCCCTGGCCTTAGGGAGGTAAAATCATTCCCAGAGTCACCATTTTGAATTTTGGTTTTAAAAGGTGCTTGTTTAGATATCTTAGGTCCAGGATAGGCCACCACACTCCTGTCTTTTTGGGGTAAGGAAGTACCTGGAGTACAGACCCTTGCCCTGGTGTGGGGAGAACCCTTTCTACAGCTCTGAGAGCCAGGAGGGTTGAGACTTCTGTTTCAAGGCAAGAGTCTCTAAAGGGTTTGCAGGTGGAAAAGATCTGGCTCTCATCTTTGGAAATTTTTGAAGCTGAGAACCAGACCCTGGCTCACTACTTCCAGGACCCACCTGTCTGATGTTAAAGACTCCCAGTCCTGGAGATAAAGCCAGCCTGCCCCTACAGGTAATGGAGAGCCGACCCTGGGCATCCCATCAGGGTGCCTGTTTGGCAGGGGCTTTAGGCTGAGGGGTGGGAGCAGGCCTGCTCGTACCCTGTCTGCCTCTCCTCTGAAGAACCCCTCTGAACATAGGCTGAAGAGGAGGCCTGGGTCTAGTAAAAGGCCTGTGAAAAGGCCTGCCCTACCCCTGGGCTTCTCCTGAGGAGTGGCTTGCCGTTCCTTGCCTTGTGCACTCCTATAAGTGGTTCTATATTCATCCATTTCTTCATATAATTCTCTGTCTGCTCCCCAAACAGAGAATTTCCCACCACAGGAAAATCCATAGCCTTAGACTGGGTATCCTGTGACAAAGTAGTACACCTGAGCCAGGCCAATCTACTAAAAGCCACAGATGTAGCCATGACTCTAGAGGATACATCATTAGAATCCACTGCAGCATGGAATTGCACCATAGATGCCTCAATACCATCAAAAAGCCACCTGCTCCAGCTCCTTTGCAAGCTGGCAGGGGCCTGTTTGGCTAAGGCCATGACCGTATCCCATCTAGATTTTTGGTATCTTGCAACATAAGCCATATAGTTTGCTTGTCTGAGTCCCAAGGACGCTGCCATGTATTGTTTTTGGCCATGGCATCAATCTTCCTGGAGTCCTTGTCAGGAGGATGTGAAGCCAGGGAATATTAGCTTTATCACAGGCTGCAGCCTGAACTACCCAACATGACTGCATTGCTGTGAAAGAAATTCTGTATCAGGACCTGACAAAGTGTACCTCCTGTCCATCTTTTATCTACAGGAGGCACAGAATTGAGAGCTTTTAAAATTTTTATTGTTTGTTTCCTAAAAGATTTATGTAAAGGGATGGACAATCTCCTGGACTCTGGGATATCCATCATCTCTACAAAGTCAGGCTCCTCTTGCTCATCCAAAGCCTCCTCTAAAGGAAGCTGAAGGGTTTCAGCAACTTTTTATAAAACAAAAAATGAGAAGGGACTCAGCAAGCCTAGGGGGAGATTCACCTAAAGGTCTGTCTGGGGAGATGTCCGGTTCAATGGGCACATCCAGACTTTCAAAGTCACATTCACACTGATCATAATCATCCTCCCCTACTCTGGTTCATAAAACTCTTATCTTATTCTTGAACCGTGGAACCGACCGAACCGACCTTTGCCAGATAGTGGCGGTTCGGAGGGAACGGAGACAGTGACTGGACAATCTGATTGCCCTGGCTATCTCTGCAGCAGTTGGAGAAGGGATTTTGGACCCACACCTGCTGACTTTCTAGTTCTCTTTGCTGGAACTGGCTCCTCAGAGTCAGCTACGCTTGCCGGGATAGTCTGGCCCTGGTCAGAGGGCACTCCCTCAGGCTCGGTTGGCACCGAACCGGCTGGCCATCCGGGTCAGCGGACTTTTGGCCTCTCGTTCCTGAGCCTACCAACTCTCTTATCTAGGGTAGCTGCAGGAAATTCTTGCAAATCTGGCAGTCTGCATTGAGGTGGTCAAACCCCAGACAATAAACACATGGTGTGTGGGTCAGCCTTGGCAAAGGCTTCCCCACAGACACTACAGTGTTAAACCCAGTGGGCCCAGTTTTTCTTTTGGGTTTCTCAGACATAATGCCAGCCTAACAAAAAAACTTGCCCTTTGATGGCAGTGCCAGGCAAGACACCTTATCGGTTCCCAACCGTAGCCGTGGGTCGTGGAAAAACCGTAATGAAACTGCTTTTTTAGAACCGATAAGAACCGAACCAAGACTCTAACAAGCCTTAAAAGGCTTCAGAATAAAGTTTAGATACAATTTGATCGGTTCAAACCGAACCAATAAATATTTACAAGTTCCACACAGAAAACCTATCTATTACTTACAATACCATAGACAGAGCTTGAACCGATTGGTTTGCGGTAAAAATAAAAGTATCTCGGTTGAATTTAACCGAGAAAAGACACTTTAAACCGAGAAAATGAACCGAGCAGCAGGAGGAATCTCCGAGCGATCTGTTCAGTGAGGCGGAGAAGAATCTGACGGTTTCGGCTTGAAACCACCCCAACAGAGTTTCAACCGAGTCTCATTTAAGCTCCATGCACTGCATGGAAGTTAACTCTTTCACCTCCGGAGCAGTTCTAATGGTGGGACAAACTGCATCTGTCATAATATAGCAAGACTTCATGTTGTTTGAAGGCAGTCTTCCATGACAGGTGAGACATGTCACACCTGTGCATCAGTTGAACAGCTTGCTCATGAGCTTTGCCAAATCCAGCACAAATCCCACAGTGGTGGTGGTTCATGCACGGAGGAGAAATGTGATCTAGGCCTTTGAAAACGCCAGACCACCTTCTATCTAGGCCTTCAAAAAGCGCCAGACCACCTTGTCCTGTGCCACCAACTGCTAACTGGCCCGCGCCTAGTAAGCAGAGATGGCTGCCAGATGCACCCTAAGGGTCATTGACCCAAGTCCCCTTGGGAGAGAGACCACAGGTAGTCCAAATGCTAGCTATAGGACAGGTCAAAGGGTCCAACCCCATGCCCTGACACCAAATGGAGAATCTCTTCCTTTTTTTTTGTTGGTGTTGTGTTCTGGAGTCCCCACCCTGTCATCTGATGTCCCCTCCCCAGCGCAGACCAGGTATAAGAACCCCACCCCCTCCCTTCAGCCGCCACGACTTTACCCTTGTATGGGAGACCTCAACCCACCAGACTGGATCCAGTTCGGGGTGCGCCCGATGGTGCTGCAATGGGACAATCATCATCTGTGGCAAGGACTCCCATTGTTTTCCATTTCTCCCCTGCGAAGAGGAGCATTCAATGATGCCAGCGGAGGGTGGCATGCATCTGCACGTGCTCCTCAGACGTCTGCCCATCTCCCCCTCATCTGCGTGCGGTGCACTGCCCCCAGCCTCGGCTAGGGGCCAGTTGAGCACCAACCACTGGCATCCTCTTCCCGGAGAAGGAGAGCAGTCCTTGACACTCAAACTCTTCTCCAACCCTGCTAACCATCAAGGTGCCATGCTCGCTCCCGAACATGGATCGCCGGCATAGCGGGAGGAAGACATCCAGCGCCTTAGCACTCAGCGCCACTGGGCCAGCTAGAATCTCTTCCTTTGAAGGCATAGCATTTTCTGGTTGATTCTTTCTAGATGCCTCCACAACAGTGAGGACATCTTCGGAGATACCCAAAGCCTGGAACTCTAGCTGCTCAGGAACCAGGCTGTCAGGTGCAGGGATTCACGGTTCGGGTGGAGTACCTTCCCTGATTGACTGACAGCAGGTCCGGTGTATGAGAAGACGCTCATGAGCCTATTGCTGAGGCTGAGGAGATCGGGTACCAAAACCGGTGGGGCCAGTCCGGAGCCACTAGGATCACCTATGCCTTGTCCTTCTGATCTTGGGCAGCACCTTGTGCATCAAGGGAAGTGGAGGGAAGGATATAGAAGAGGCCTGGGATCCATGGCATCGAGAGGCATTCCCTGCAGCATTCCCTGCTGAGGAGGTGGGAACAATACAGCCTCAGCTTTGCATTCTCCTGAGGCAAACAGGTCCTCCTGAGGGGTGCCCCACTGGAGAACAGACTGTGAACTACCTCCAGTTGGAGAGACCACTTGTGAGACACCTTGCCCACCTGGCTGAAGGCATCTATCAGCTAACTGGAGGCTCCAGCCACATGGATGGCTAGGAGATCCGCCTCCAGGCTGCACAAGAGTCCAAATGTGGAGGGCTTCCTTGCACAGGGCAGGAAGTGTGTTCTGCCTGGTTTGTTGAGGTAGTACATGGTCGTATTTTCCATCTGGACTTGGAACACTTGACCCCGAACAAACTGAGCGAAGACAGTCAGCACCAGTTGGACTGCTCTGAGCTCTAGCAGGTTGATGAGTATTGGGACTCCTTGGGGGTCCGAGCCCGTGGACTCTGTGTTCCCCAGTTGAGCATCCCAGCCCATGACAGAGGCACTGGTCATCAGGAGACCATCAGCTCGGGAAGAAAAAGGTATCCTTCCTGCAGATGCTCTAGTTCTAACCACCATTGGAGGGCATCCCACATCCTCTGGGTCACAGTGACCAGCTGGTCGAGTGACCTTGCGCTGAGACCACTGGCCGGCCAGCTCCCACTGCAAGAGCGCATATGCCAATGGGCCCATTAGACCACGCTGGTGCAGGCCACCATGTAACCAAGAAGGAGCAGGAAGTCCCAGGCAGGGTGCAAGTGCCCAACCAGAAATGATTGGGCAAAGAAGGAAAGAACCTCCGCCCTGTCCACCAGGAGCTGAGTTCTGGCTTGGCAAGCATCGAGCTCTGCCCTGATGAAGCTGATCACCTGCAAGGGCATGAGTTCCTTCTTGGCCTCATTGACCAGGAGGCCAAGGTCAATGCAGGTCTGAGGGCCAGGCCCTGGACCGCCCAACTCCTGTTTGGAGGGACCTGCTATCAGTCAGTTGTCCAGGTAGGGGTACATTCGGACACCTCAGTGCCTCAGGTAAGCTGCTACCACTGCTATGCACTTGGTGAAGACCTTGGGGCCAAGGAAAGGCCAAAAGGCATGGCTTGAATTCATAAAGGGCTCCTTCAGCTCGGAAGTGGAGAAAACTTCGGTGGAACGGATGGCTTGGGACATGAAAGAATGTGTCCTAAAGATCCAGGAGAAAAAAACACATGTTTTGCTTTAGAGATGGTATGATCTGGGACTGAGTTACCATCTGGAAGATGCAAGACCTGAGGAATTTGTTCAGGTCGTGCAGATCTAGGATGGGGCACCAGCCCCCATCCGCTTTGGCACCAGAAAGTACCTGGAGACAAACCCTGGGTGTTCCAGAGGATCTGCAACTCTGACCATGACCTTCTTGCAGAGGAGTTGGGCTATGTTGTCTTGGGGAGCCGACCAAGTGTCTGTAGATACCAAGTCCTCCCTTGGGGCTTGGCTTGGCTGGGAGGGTACTGCTCAAACTCTAGAAGTAGACCCTGACTGACCACTTCCAGAACTCACCTGTCCGTGGTGACAGCGGACCAAGGAAAAAGTAGCAGTGCCGGCCCCTACAGGAGTACCCAGGGAGGCGGGCGGGCATGAGGGTGGTAATCCCGTCACTGAGCAGGCTTGAAGGAGGAGGATCGGCTGAAGAGCCACCGGGTCCCTTCCTCTGGGCTTTTGGATTACTGAGGCCACAGATTTGGGCCTTGTCGGAGAACTGAGCCTACCGGCCAGATTGATGCTATGCTGGTTTTGCCACAGAGTGGAGGGCTGAAAGGGTTTACGCTTCTGCTGCCTGGAGCCCTTGGGATCCTTCTGGGTGGATGTCATGGAGTGCAAGGTGGCATTGGACTTCTCGATATGCTGAGGTGACCCTCCACATCAGGCCCAAACAGGTCAGCACTCAAAAAGGACATCCGCCAGCTTGTGCTGCATGTCTGCCATAAAGTTCGAGATCCGGCCAAGCCCTATGGTGCATGGTGACTGTGGCCACCACTGAGCGGGCACAGGAATCCCCAATGTCCAGAGCCTCCTGAAGTTGCTGTTTGACCACAACATTACCCTGGTCTCAGACCTGCTTGACCGTAGTCTGAGGTCCACAGGAAGATGAGGAATCACCTCATCCAGAGAGCCCAGAAGGGCATGGGAGAAGTGTGCCACCATGATGGCCAAGCTCGCCTGGTGAAGGCTGAGCGAGGTGGTAGCAGTGACCTTTTGGCCGAGTGGTCCAATTTCTTGGATTCCTTATCCGGTGGTCTATCAACATTCCCTGAATTACCCACATGCTGAAACACAAGATGGCCACAACCCTTCTGCTGAAGGTGCTCCATGAACCCCGGAAGGTTACGGTGGGTACCACATACTTGTGGGCCATCCGACCAAGGGCGAGGGCAAGAGGTGGGCGCTGCCAGAGCTCCAGGGCAGGGCTGACTATGGCCCAGCCACTGGGAAATCCTCCATCGGAGAGTCCCTTTGTCCAGCACCTCTGTGAGGATAGCCAGCACGCTTCTGAACGGGCTCCAATTCATCCCCATAGACTCAGAGATGAGACGGAGGATGCCCATGAAGGACGTGAGGTCCTTCCTCCATCGAAAAGTCCCCCACCGACTCCATGTCAATCAGATGGGAGTGCAGTAAGAATCCTCGGACTCTGAGGAGTCCGATGAAGTGGCCTATCACCTGAGTCACTTGCACTCACCCTGGCAGTCAGGGTGTAAGAGTGACCAACAGCCGATGTGAAAGTCGCTGAGCCGACTGAAGACTCCTTGGACAGAGCCCCAGTCGATAGCTGTTAGCGGCGGCTCCACCACAATCGGGGAGAGGCCAACTTCGCAGAACTGAAGCGGTCTGTACCAGCTCCGCGGGTGGAGAAGCGGTGTCAATCGGCCCTGCTGAGGCACTGGTGTTGGCCTGTTGGGTGATAGCCAAGTGATGGCGGTGTGGGAGCAGAGGTTGATTTTGGACGGACAATACCAACTGTTGCCACATCAAATCTTTGTAAGCGTCGGCGCAGTTTATGACCTCATTTCACCGAGGAGGGCGAAGGCAGTACCGTCTCATGGTGTCAAGAGTGAGCCCTCAGTCGGCAGGACCTGCTGGACCCAGAGGATAAGGATGACCTAGACCTTGACCTCAGGAGTGCAAACGGGGATCTCGGAGGGAGCTAGGGAGTGCCGTGGCTCCTCCTGGTTTAGGTCGGTGACCAGTGGGTCCAGCTCAGTGGGCTGAGCCAACTCTTCAGTGGTCACCAGCAAGAACAAAGTCCTGAATAAGGAGTTGTTCAGATGACAATCGGTCAACAGGGTCGAGAAAATCTCAGTTGCATCGCCGGCGGAGTCTCGGCCAGCTGGCCTGATGGGGGCACTGTGAAGCCAGCGCCAAGGCCACAATTTTATCCATTGTCAAAACCTGAGAGTCCCGAAACCGAGAATGTTCTCGTCCCAAGAACGCCGACGGTGAGTCTTTTCCTTTTCTTTCTTTCCTGGACTTTGTGAGACCTAGAGCTGCACGAACCTGAAGGGCCCTCTCCTTAGTTGGGAGAGACTAACACAGTTCTTTGAAGGAGCCAAAAAGTGGAGCCCAACTTGAGCGGAACGAAGGTCAAGTCGGTAGTGACTCGCCTGTGGCCTGTGCCACCTCTTCCTTGAAGGCCTTAGCTGCTCCAGCTGCTCAGTGGACCCCGCGAGTTGCAGAAATCACCCAACGGGCGCCCTAGATTTGACCGTCGGATGCCGTTCCGGGCTGCCCAACTTAAGGCAGGCAAAGCAGTCCTTGATGACTGACGGTGAAACGCACTCAGCATATCTCGTCAAGCCTGGTGATCGCGGGTTTCATGCCCCACGAAAACATACGGGTATGTTGGTTTACACACGAAATCTTCTCTCAGCTCACGTGGGCAGTGGCGAAATGCGGGTGAGGACTGGTCCTCTGCTGGCCCGTGGTGCTGAGGGTTGAGGCGCTAGATGCCACACAGCGACCTGGTTCGGGAACAGCCTCGGATGGCTGGGGGGGTCGGCGGGGCAGGGAGAACTGGCGTCAGGAGGACAGCTCTCTCTCCCGAGGGTGGGATGGGGGCTGCGGGTCGCTCAACGGCGCCCTCTGGCGGAGGCTGGGAGGTGAGCTGAATGTAGCGCGCAGGGTGTACGCCAGGGTGGAGCTACAGCTCCAAGAAACGTAAGAAAAACAGAAAAACCTTTCAGTGATAGGTGAAAGCACTTTCCACCACATTCCACACTCCTCGTAGTTGGCCTGAAGTCCTTCTGCTTTTCCTCCTCTCCAGCCCGGTAGCTCCTACCCTAATAGAAAGAGTGCCCTGGCGGGGCGGCACTTCCCAGAGGGTAGACCTTGGAGGGGAGAGAGTGGAGGAGGACACAGTAGGATATGCAGGAGGTAGAGAATGTGGCAAGGTAGGGTCACTGAGAGAGTTCAGTGGTGTGGGAGAAAACAGAGTTCGGAAAAAAAGACTGGTCCTTCATCGCAGTTGCGACTGAAGATCGAGTTGAAGACAAAACTTTTATAAGTTTAAGTTTTGGAAGCAAATCTGAAGATTTGAGCACCAGGGCCTACTCAACGCTGGAGCGGGTAAGGAGGAAGCCGCTTCTTCCAGCAGAAAGGAAGATCTGGCGCCATGGGGTGGTGCCGAGGGTTATACCGCCCAGGTGGGTGGCAGGATCCATCTTGAAGACTTCCAGCAAGATTTGAAAGGAAAGGACAATGCCAGACAGTGTGGATAGAACATCATATCCATGTCCCTAGAATTTATGATTATTTAAAGTATGTTTTAAATTGGTGTGACCCTACTGCAAAATTGCATGTATTGTTATAATTCCATTTTTGTATCATTAGTAAAGTGCCCAGAGACTCTGGGATTGGGCGCTTAAGAAATAAAAGTCACTTGACTTCACTACATCATCAGCATTGTAACCTCACTGACTGTAACATCACAGCTACTCAGGAAGAGCTACTCCACAGCTGCCAGGTCAATCACCTGTGATGTCACTGTCAGTGAGATCACAGTGCTGATCATGTAGTGGAGGGAAAGAACTAGATATGCTTGCTAACAGGCAGAAGGCTGTTCCACACATCCAGCATAACATTATCACATAGAAAACTTCCTAATGAGCAAAAAGAAGAAAAATACTTCAGAAATGAAAAGTTATAACTGACTACTTCTTAAAATTTGTAACATTTTCCTGCCTGCTGTTTTGTTCTACTACCTCTTTAAGAAACAACTGGCCCAAAGAGATAGGGAAAGAATATCAGAAAAATGAACAGCTTTATAAGAAAAAAACACCAACTCTGTAGAGAGAAAAGAAGAATGGGGCACAGGTAGGGCAGTTTAGGTTACTTAGCCAGAGCATCAATAGTCATCCACTATACAGGCAGCAAAACTAGACTGATAAGCGTATTGGGAATAAGGCAGCAACCCTGTATGTATGTGTGCTCTGTCTAACAGACCAAAAAGGTGTAGGCAAGATGGGAGCCCTTTGCAAATAAGACAGCACAAGTGTGTCAACCAGCAGTTATGATTAACACACTGAATAAGCAATCAGCATGCCACCAGCGGAAAGGACTTCTTTTTTTTGTCCTAGCCAGAAAAACTACAGTAGCAAGAAAAGCAACAGTATCCCAATCCTTCCTTCAAGCAACAGGGATGTACACTGTGCCAAATGAGCTACTTAGGAACAATTTGGTGCTTAGAACAGTCAGTCCACAGATACAGCTTCTAGCAGGAAGATTTAGAACTGGATGGCATCCAGTGGGTGCAGATCGCATTTAGCAACTAATAGAATACACCCAGAATAAAGGGGTTGTACCCGGTAGGAAGGGAAAGGAAAACAAAACAGTTTCATAGATATTATTTATGCCATGAGGTGTGCGGTATTGGGCACACCGACCGCCCGGGCGTAGAGGTCCGACGCCGCAGGCGGAGGGCCTTATAGCCCTGGAAGGTCCGGTATTGCCCATACCGCCCACCCCGAGGGTATTATTGCTTAGAAATGGGCACTGTAAAACATAAGTTAAATAAAAGAAAATTAATAAAAAAATAGTTTAAAGTAACTTTGTAAAAAATAGTTCCTCCATGCATTAGAATGATGTTTTTTGGGCCCTCTGAAGAGTGAGAAAACATGCAGTTTGATTTAAACTGTGCTTTTATTTAAATGTGTCGCCCCCAGTGGACTCAGAAGACCGAGCATGTCAAAGCCCTGCCAGTCCGGTAAAAATACAGCCCAAAAGAAATGAAGAATACTTTTAAAAGTTAACAGCCAGCATATTCTGGCTGGTAATGTGCTGCGCCTCGCCGTCCCTGATGCCCAAGCCTTCAGTTTCACTGTTTACCGCTTCCATGTCTTCGGGGTCATCGCGACATCCGTGTTGTGTGACTGAAATGCAGTTGCGGTTTGTAACTGAAGCAAGGAAAGTGAACGCAGCCCAGCAGAAGGGAATGTGTGTGTGAGTGGGAAAGACAGAGATAGAGCAGCAGTGGCAAGCCGGCAAGTAAAACAAAACGTTTTCTAAGCCACTGTGTGATGACAGGGACAGGGACGAAAGGACATGTGGGGAGGAGCTCAGCCAATTTATTTCGCAGTTGGTGGCTTTGGATTAATAGGGAGCTGTATGCGATTTATTTTCTGAATGAGTGGGGACATAAGCTGCTTTCTGTGCATTTCTCTATGGTTTCTGTGACAGAACTTAATTGGCTTTACGAGTCCACCTCGGAAATGTCAAGCAGCACACAAAAGCGTGCACAGTACAAAAAGAAATAAAATGATGGTTTGTGAATGGGAAAACAGGTATTTTTGTTTTGGGCAGTTACTAGGTGGTGGTAGATGTGATAAGAAGTAAGTCTGTATGTGGGAGGGTCTCTCACTGACTATCTCGGTAAAGTGATAAAAAAATGGCGGTAGTTTCAAATTGTGTGCCCAGTGCTGCACCAATCATAAAGCAGGCTGGGCACAAGGATACTTGGCTAGGCATGAGGCAGGTTGGGCTGGAACTTTTTATTTAGTGGGCATCTATTGAAAGTTAATGTACCCCTTGGAATGGGTACCAGCCAATCAGATGCCTCCAAATAAAAAGCCCATTTTCTAAATATATATATATATATACACACACACCCACAAGGGAAACAACTAGAGAGTGGCATGAAAAAAAAAGAGACTAGAAACAGGGCATCACCCAAAGGTGTATGCTACAGCGTGAACTGCATAGAGGCCCAGGATCTATTAGAGAGGGATGGTGTGCAGGTGTGGTGCTCAATGGAGAAGATATTCAGGAAGCAAAATTACTCACTATAGTAATGTTGTTCGTTCTCAGGGATCCATCAATGAAATTTGCAATGAGTATAATCTTCCTACCAGTGAGTGATGCCCCAGAAAAAGAACTTTATGCTAATTTTAGAACTTAGAATACAAATTCAAACTTTGAACTGTGATCATGCTCCCTGGGGTTCTAACATCATATTTGTTTCTATAGCTAGGGAACTGCAACTAAAACTAGCTAAATGGTTACCAACAATTTTCATTACAATTTTTACAACACCAAGCAAATTTAAAGCAGACAATATAAAAACATTTACCTGATCACATTCTAACAATTGTTGAGAAATTCCAATAAGGACTGCTCAAGAAACATAATAACTGATTCTTGTGTGAACCTGTTTTCAGATTCTGGAAGAGAAGGAAGGGTCAGGGATTGTAAATCTCACTGATGGATCCCTGAGAAGAAACAGTATTGCTACGTGAGTCATTTTTTCTTCAAACAGCTGGAAGAAAAAATTACTCACCTTAGTAATGTTGTTTCTTCTAATGGAGTCTTGCTGTATTCTGACTATATGCAGTTAGCCCCAGCACTTGAACTGCCCGGAGAGTAAAGAGTTAAATCTATGCAGAAGCATAGAATGCTGAGCTCGAGCTCGGTTTTCAAACCTCTGTCTCTAGAACTGTGAAGTGTAACCATCAGAATATTACGAGCACTAACTAATCAAATTAACAGGTGGAAATTGTTTCAACTTTGTAAGCCAAATGGCTACCTACAAATTATTTTTAGGGTCAAAAGACCCAAGTCGAGAACCCCAAAAAAGAAAGCTAAAAATAAGACAAAGACAAAGTAGGTAGTGAAATTAAACATTAATAACCCTTAAGATAGGGCATGCTAAGTACACCTCTGGGTTGCAGCACTGTGCCTGCCCATCCACGCACAAAACTACTAGGTTCCAGGAGGGGAGGCAGGGAGGGAGGTCAGAATATAGCAACACTCCATTAGAAGAAACTACATTACTAAGGTGAGTAATTTTTCTTCAAATAACATGAGTCTTACTGTAGTCTGACCATATGCAGACTACCAAGCAGTACCCCCAGAGGAGGGAGTCACAGAACCTATTTTGGGAACAAGATCTGCAGCACAGCTGTGCTAAACCTAGCATCACTTCTAGACTGAATGTCCAGAGAGTAATGTTTGCAAATGTGTGAACAGTTATCCAGGTGGCTGCTTTACAAGATTTCCACTAAAGGTATATCTCTAGCTGCTGCAGCTAAGCAGTTGTACCTCTGGTAGAATGAGCCCTCAGGCCTGAGGAGGTTCCTTCCCAAGCTTTGAATAGCAGAACTGGATACAGAGACAATCCACCTGGCAATAGTTCTCTTGGTGGCTGGTTTGCCTTTCCCACCTGTCCATAGGTGAGAAATAACTGAGAACAGCCATTCCTATAGGCCTTAGTATGCTCTAGCTAGTAACTAAGAAAAATTACTCACCTTAGTAATGTTGTTTCTTCTAATGGAGTCTTGCTATATTATGACATATGCAGTATAACCCCAGGTTAGAACTGCTCCGAGGTGAAAGAGTTAACTTTCCATGCCAGGCATGGAACCTTGAGCGAAATCAGTTGAAAACTCCTGTCTGTTGTAGTCAAACTTAAACTGTCAGATCTTTACGAGCAAAACCTCACTAAGGTTCTGTGGAAGCCAGAACCCACACTAGCCCATTGGCTACTAACTACAAAAAAAAAAAACACATTTGTGTTTCTTGATCCCAAAACAAAGACTCAAGTCAGGGGAATCAAGAAGAAAATTAAACATAACACCCAGGCACCCTAAGAAAGGGTGAAACAAAGTGGGCATCTATGAAGTGCCAACATTGCGCTGCCCATCCACATCCCAAAAATAGAGGTTCTGAGAGGGGCAGGCTGAGGGGAGGTCATAATATAGCAAGACTCCATTAGAAGAAACAACATTACTAAGGTGAGTAATTTTTCTTCAAACAAAATGAAGTCTTGCTATATTATGACATATGCAGACTACACATCAGTACCTCCATGGAGGAGGGACAGAACCTACTTAGGAAATAGGCTCTGAAGCACGGCTGTGAAAGAATCGAGCATCACTCCTAGCCTGGATATCCAGGGAGTAATGCTTAGTGAAAGTGTAACTGTTTTCCAGGTAGCTGCTTGACATATCTCTAGGATAGGGATGTCCCTGGCAGCAGCCAGAGACGCAACTGTACCCTGGTAGAGTGAGCCCTCAGGCCTGAGGGAGGAACCTTACCCAGTTTTCATAGCAAAATTGGATACAAGAGACAATCCACCTGGCAATGGCTCTTTTAGTGGCAGGTTTTCTTTTCCAACCTCACCATAAGTGAGGAACAATTGAGGGGGTCAAACCTGTGACCCTTGGTACGCTCTATGTAGTAACTAAGGGCTCTTTGACATCTAACTGTGCAATCTCCTCTCGCCAGAGGAGGAATGGTCAGTGAAATACACAGGAAGGACATGGATTGATTAAGGTGGAAGTCTGAAACCACCTTAGGCAAAACTTTCTGTTAGTGCTGAGGACCACCTTATCCCTGTGAAAGGAGATAAAGTCAGGTTCCACTGACAATGCTTGCAACTCACTTATGCGCCTGGCAGAAGTGATGGCTACCAAAAACACAGTTTTTCAAGTCAAGTACTTGAGCTCTGCTGAAGACAACGGCTCAAAAGGTTGCATAAGCTGGGCAATGCAAATATTAAGATTCCAAGCAGGGGCAGGGTCCTGAATGGAGGGTTGGTGTGAAGCAACCCCTTGAAAACTTGGAGAATACAGAGTGAGCTGAAAAGAAGAAGGTTTACCTGCTGATAAGAAAGCAGACACGGCTGCCAGGTGCACTTTTAGGGTAGCTGGTCTCAGCCCCAAAGAATTCAAATGCACCAAATAATCCAGGATTGTGGGCAAGTCAGCAGATTCTGGTGGAATATGTTCAAGAGCACCATATGGAAATATGGAAAATCTCTTCCATTTGGAATTATAAGTGGCCCTGGTGGAAGGCTTCCTAGAGGCCTTCAAGATATCAATACACCTTGGGAGAGGTGTAGGTCAGCAAACTCTAACTCTTCAAGAGCTATGCCTTGAGATTGAGAGATTTGAGGTTGGATACCAAACCCTCCCTGGGCACAGGTTAACAGATTGTGATTCCTGGGAGGTGCAGGGAGGTGGACTGCTAAGGACATGAGGAGAGGGTACCAGGGCTATCTGGCCCAATCTGGAGCAATCAGGATCATCTTGCAGGGTTGAGATCTGATTTTGAGTAGCACCTTGAACAGAAGAGGAAGGGGAGGCGTGAGAAACTTCCTTCCCAACTGAGAAGGAAGGCATCCAGAGGGACTGAGCCCAACACTGGGGCCTGCAGCAAAAAGGGAAGTTGATGATTGTCTGGGGCTGCAAAAGATCTATCTGCGGGTGCCCCATCTGGCAAATACTACCTCCAGTACTAGGATCCAGTGCCCCGTCGCATGATGGCCCTGGGAAATCCTGCTGGAGAGCATCCGCTAGGACATTGTGCTTGCCTGGAAGGTGAACTGCCGTAAGGGAGGCGTTCAGGAATAAGCCAGAGACCACAACTTCATTGTTTTCGTGCACAAGGCCGTAGACCGAGTGCCTCCTTGCTTGTTGATGTACCACATTGTAGTAGTATTGTCTGTTCTGACCTGTATGACCTTGTTCTGAACAGATGTGAAAAAGACCTGGAGTGCTAGAAAACTGCTCTGAGTTCCAACAAATTGATGTGGAGCAGAGATTCCTGTGGGACCACAACCCCTGGGTAGTGAGGTCGCCCATGTGAGCTCCCCATCCCAAGAGGGATGCATCTGTAGTAAGGGTCAAGGAGTGAGACTGGCGGTTGAAGGAACCCCTGTCTCAGATTGCTCTGGTCCTGCCACCACTGAAGGGCCTGGATCAGGGTTCGAGTCACTGGGATCAATTTGGTTAGAGAGTCTGTCCTTTGAGACCAAAAGGCTCTCAAATGGAACTGGACGCCCTCATCTGAAATCTTGCTCCTTGCACTACTGCTGTAGAAGCAGCCATGTGCCCCAGGAGCTGTAGTAATGCCTTGCCGGTCGAGAGACCTATAGGGTGAAAGAAGAGGCCAGAGAGCTCAGGTCCTTGCTCAGAGGGAGGAAGGCTCTGGCCTCTTTGTGTTCAGTTCTGCGCCTATGAAGGTGAGAAGCTGGACAGGCTCTAGAACAGACTTTGGAAGATTGAGAAGGAAACCTAGAGATGTGAGCAGTTGCTGAGTTACCTGAAGGTGTAGTTTGACCTGGTCTGGGACTGACCTACTATGAGCCAGTCGTCCAGATACGGAAAGATGGCAATCTTTTGCCTTCTTAAATGGGCAACTACTACTGCCAGGCATTTTGTGAATACCTCGGGCCGAGGTGAGGCCGAAGGGCATTGCTCTGAACTGGTAATGGCCTGAGGGCAGTTGAATCTGAGGTACTTTCAATGGGAGCTTCTGATAAGAACATGGAAGTAGGCATCCTTGAGGTCCAGGAGGCTAGCCAGTCCCTGGCCTTAGAGAGGGTAAAATAATTCCCAGAGCCACCATTTTGAACTTTGGTTTTAAAAGGTGCTTGTTTAGATACCTGAGATCCAGGATGGGCCGCCATTCTCCTGTCTTTTTGGGGTAAGGAAGTACCTGGAGTATAACCCTTTGCCCTGGTGTAGGGGTGGAACCCTTTCCACAGCTCTGAGGCCAGGAGGGCAGAAACTTCTGTTTCTAGGGCAAGTGCTCTGAAGGTTTGCAGGTGGAAAGGATCTGGCTCATCTTCGGGAATTTTTGAAGCTGAGAACCAGTCCCTGGCTTACTACTTCCAGGACCCACTTGTCTGATGTTAAAGACTTCCAGTCCTGGACAAAGTAAGCCAGCCTGCCCCTACCGGTAGTGGAGAATCGGCCCTGGCCACCCCATCAGGGAGCCTGTTTTGCAGGGCTTTGGGTTGAGGGGCAGAAGCAGGCTTACTTGAACCCCTTCTGCCTCTTCCTCTAAAGAACCCCTCTGGGCAAAAGCAGAAGAGGAGGCCTGGCTTGGTAAAGGCCTATGAAAGGCCTGCCCCTGCCCCTGACATGCTCCCTTTGAGGAGTGGCTTGCCTTTCTTTGGCCTGTGCACTCCTATAGGTGGTCCTATACTCATCCATTTTCTTCATATAATTCTCTGTCTGCTCCCCAAACAGAGAATTGCCCACAACAGGAAAATCCATAGCCTTAGACTGAGTATCCTGAGACAGGGCAGTACATCTGAGCCAGGCCATTATGCAAAGTGACACAGATGTAGCCATGACTCTTGATGAAACATCATTAGAGTCTACTGCAGCATGAAATTGCACCTTGGATGCCTCAATACCATCCGCAGCCACCTGCTCCAGCTCCCTGGCAAGCTGGTCAGGGGCCTGTTTTGCTAGGGCCAGCACAGTATCCCATCTGGATTTCTGGTACCTAGCAGCGTAAGCATATAATTTGCCTGTCTGAGTCCCAAAGATGCTGCCATGTACTCTTTCTTTGCCATGGCATCCATCCTCCTAGAAACCTTTCAGGAGGGTGAGAGGCTAGAGGAATATTAGCCTTGTCACAGGCTGCAGCCTGCACTACCCCACATGGCTGCATTGCTGAGAGAGGAATTCCATATCAGAGCCTGATAATGTATACCTCTTGTCCATCCTTTTATCAACAGGAAGGATAGAGTGAGGAGTTTTAGAATTTTTACTGTCTGTTTCCTAAAGAATTTGTGCAAGGGAATAGACAGTCTCCTAGACTCTGGAATATCCATAATTTCTACATAATCAGGCTCTTCTTGGTCATCAACAGCTTCCTCAACAGGGAGTTGGAGAGTTTCAGCAACTTCTTACAGAACATAAAATGAGAGGGGACTCAGATAGCCTGGGGGAACCACTGATGGTCTGTCTGGAGAGATGTCCGGTTCAATGGGCACATCCAGACCTTCAAAATCACATTCACTCTCCTCATACCCTCCTCCCCTTCCTCCGGGTCATAAAAATCCTCAAAATCATTATCTTGAACTGGTGGAACCGTCCCAAACCGAGCGCTTCCTGATGGTGTCGGTTCGGACGGAACCGGGAAAGAGACTGGACAATTGAATAGCCTTAGCTATTTCCTCAGCGCTTGGAGAAAGAACTTTGGCTCCACACTAGCTGACTTTCTAGCCCTTTAGTTGGAACCGGCCTCAGAGCTGGCTCTTCGCTTGCCCGAGGAAGTATCGCCTGGTCAGAGGGCACTCCCTCAGGTTCAGTCGGAACTGAACCGGCTGGCCATCTGGGTCAGCGGACTTTTGGCCTCCCTTTCCTGAGCCTACCAACTCTTTTCCACGGTGGCAGCAGGAAAATTCTTACAAATCTGGCAGTCTGCAATGAGGTGGTCAAACCCCAGACAATATACAGGTGGTGTGGGTCAGCCTTAGCAAGGCTTCCCACAGAGGCCACAGTGCTGAAACCCAGTGGGTCTGGTTTTTCTTTGGGTTTCTCAGACATAGTGCCAGCCTAACCAAAACTTGCCCGTTAGTGGCAATCCGCAAACAAGACTCTCTTATCGGTTCCCAATCGTGTCACGGGTCGTGGAAAACCGTAATGAAATCCGTTTTTAGAACTGATAAGAACCGGAACCGCACTCTAAAGGACTAGAAAGTTATTTTAAACCAATCTGATCGGTTCAAACCAAACCAAAAAGACATTTACAATTTCCACACAGAAGAAAAAATAAACGTAAGCCTATCTAATACTTACATACCACAGACAGAGCTTGAACTGACTGATTAGGTTTAATTTCGGTCAATAAACCGAAATTACACTTTTAACCGACTAAATGAACCGAGCAGCAGGAGAAATTCCGGAGCGACTGTTCAGTGAGGCGGAGTAAAGAATCTGACAGTTTAAGTTTGAGCTACAACAGACAGAGTTTTCAACCGAGTCACAGCCAAGGTTCCATGCCTGGCATGGAAAGTTAACTCTTTCACCTCCGGAGCAGTTCTAACCTGGGGTTATACTGCATATGTCATAATATTATAGCAAGACTTCATGTTGTTTGAAGAGCCCTTTTACATCAAGACTGTGTAATCTTCTCCCCAGAGGAAGGGTGGTCAGTGAAAACACCGCAATGACATCAATTGGTTCAGATGAAAGTCTGACACTACTTTGGGAAGAAACGTTCTGTTAGATCAAGGACCACTTTATGCCTGTGAAATGAAATGAAATCAGGTTCCACTGATAAAGCCTGTAACTCACTGATCCTCCTGGCAGAGGTAATAGCTACCAGGAATACAGTTTTCCATAGTCAAGTACTTCAGCTCTGCTGAAGATAGAGGCTCAAAAGGAGGCTGCATAAGCTGTGCTATACAGATGTTCAAATCCCAAGAAAGGGTAGGGTCTCAAAAGGAGGATTAACATGTAGCAGACCTTTGAAAAACTTCTTGAAGACTGGATGAGAGGCTAGGGAAGAGCCCTTACCAGCGGAAAGGAAGGCAGACACAGCTGCCAAATGTACCTTGAGAGTAGTAGGCCAGAGGCCTAAGCTATTAAGATGCACCAGATAGTCCAGTACAGTAGCAATGTCAGTCAACTCTGGCTGAACAGGGTTCTGGGAACACCAAAACCAAATCTTTTCCACTCGGAATTGTAAGTCTTTTGGTAGCAGGTTTTCTGCTAACTTTTAGAATATCCAAGACTGATTGAGAAAGGTTTAGATTTATATATTCTAACTCTTCAAGAGCCAGGCATTGAGCCTGAGAGCCTGAAGAGTTTGGTAGAGATCCTCCCTGGTAGGATGTCAGAAGATTGAACTGTCTGGGAAGACACAGAGGCATTGTTACTGACAGTGACAGTAGCAGAGGATACCAAGGCTGTCTGGCCCAGTCTGATGCCACTAGAATCACCCTGCAAGGCTGAGATCTGATTTTGATCAGGACCCTGAATATCAATGGGAAAGGAGGAAATGCATATAGGAACCTGCTTGTCCAATCCAATAGTAGAGCATCCTGATGAACAGAGCCCAGGAAAGGAGGTCTGCAACAAAAGAGAGGGAGTTGATGATTGTCTGGGGCTGCAAAGAGATCTATCTCTGGAACACCCCACCTCCAGAAGATAACCTGAAGGATCAGGATTCAGGGTCCATTCATGATGGCCCTGAGAAATTCTGCTGAGAGCATCTGCTAAAATGTTGTCCTTCCCTGGGAGGTGCACAGCCACAAGGGAAGCCTGATGGAAATAATCCAGAGACCATATCTTCATGGCCTCGTGCACAAGGCCGAGGACCGAAGTGCCTCCTGCTTGCTGAATACCACATAGTTGTGGTATTGTCTGTCCTGATTTGTACTACTTACTCCTGAACCACAGCTGAGAATGTCTGCAGAGCTAGAAAGACAGCTCACAACTCTAGAAGATTTATGTGAAGGAGAGACTCCTGGTGAGACCAGGTTCCTGAGCTGTTAAGCTGATCCAGGTGACCCCCAGCCTAGAAGAGAGCGTCTGTGGTGAGAATCGCTGAAGGAGCCTGACTGATAAATGGAACACCTTGCCAAAGGTTTTCCTCCTCCAGCCACCACTGGAGTGCCTGAACTAGAGTTTGAGACACTGGAACCAATTTGGAGAGAGGTCTTTTTCTGAGATCAGTAAGATCTGAGATGAAATTGAATATCTCTCATCTGAAACCTTGCTCCCTCGACCACAGCTGTGGAGGCTGCCACGTGGCCCAGTAGCTGTAGAAAATGTCTGGCTGGACGAGAAACTAGAGGATGAAAGAGGAAGCCAGAGTGACTAGAGACTGAACTCTTGAAAGAGGAAGGAATGCTCTTGCCTGGGTAGTGTCTATGTCCACCCCTATGAAAGAGAGCAGCTGAGTTGGTTCCAGAACTGACTTTGCTATGTTTAGAATGAAACCCAAGGACTCCAGGAGCCTTTGGGTGACCTCTAAGGCTGACCTGACTTGGTCTGAGGACTGACCTACTAGAGCCAGTCGTCCAGATATGGGAACAGAAGGATACCTTGTCTCCTGAGGAATGCCACCACTACTGCAAGCACTTGGTGAACACCCTTGGAGCAGATGTTAGGCCGAAAGGCATGGCTCTGAACTGATAATGGCCTGAGGGCAACTCAGACCTTGAGGTACTTTCTGTGGGAATTTCTGATGGGTATGTGGAAATAGGCATCCTTGAGATCCAGGGAGGCTAGCCAGTCTCCTGGTCTCAGAGAGGAAGAATTACTCCCAGAGTTACCATTTTGAACTTTGGTTTTGTTAAGTGTTTGTTGATGTACCTTAAATCTACGATGGGTCACCACTCCCCTGTCTTTTTGGGGTAAGGAGTATCTGGAATAAATTCCTTTTCCCCTGTGACAAAGAAGGTACCTTCTCTACTGCTCACATGAGCAGAAGAGAAGACTTCTGCCTCTAAGGCGTTTGTCTCCAAGGAGAGGGGCTGAAAGATCTTGCTCTCATACTTGGGAACCTTTTGAAACTGAGAACAAGTCTCTGGCTCACTACTTCCAGAACCCATCTGTCTGAAGTAATGGACTCCCAGACCTGGGAGTAGTGAGCCAGCCTGCCTCCTACAGGAATTGGGAGGGACCTGACTGACACCTCAGGGTGTCTGTTTGTAGGGGGCTTGGACTGAGTGGATGCTGGGGTCCTGGTCAACCCTCATCTGCCTCTTCCCCGAAGAACCTCCTCTGCTGGAATGAAGAGGAAGCCTGGGCTTGGTAAAAGGCTCTGTGAAAAGCCTGCCCTGCCAGCCCTAAACTGCTGCTTCTGAGGAGTGGCCTGCTTCTTTGCTGCAGCACTCATGCAGGTGGTCCTGTACTCATCCATCTTCTTCATGTAAGCCTCTGTCTGTTCACCAAACAGAGAGTTACCAGCAACAGGAAAATCCATAGCCTTTGTCTGGGTATCCTGTAAGAAATTGGTACATCTGAGCCAAGCTAATCTCCTCATGGAGACAGATGTAGCCATGACCCTGGAATGTACATTATTCGAGTCAACTGCAGCGTGAAATTGGACCTTGGATGCCTCAATACCATCTGCAGCCACCTTCTCCAGCTCCTTGGCTAGCTGGGAGGGCACTCTTAGCCAGTTCCAGAACCGTATCCCACCTCGATTTCTGGTGCCTGGCTGTATATGCCATATAATTAGCTTGTCTGAGTCCCAAAGAGGATGCCAAGTACTGCTTCTTGGCCATGGCATCCACTTTCTTAGAATCCTTATCTGGGGGTGGAATGCCAGGGAAATATTAGCCTCGTCACAGACTGCAGCCTGCACTACCCCAAAATGGCTGCAATGAGTAGTAAGAAATTCTGTTCCAGGACCTGACAACATATATTTCCTGTCCATCTTATCCACAGGAGGTATAGAAGTTGGAAACTGCAAGATTTTTGTGTCTGTTTCCAAGGGATTTATGCAGAGGGATAGACACTCTCTTTGACTCTGGGACAGCCATCATTTCAATGAAGTCAGGTTCCTCCTGATCCTGTTCAGCTTCCTCAACAGGGAGCTGAAGAGTATCAGCCACTTTCTTGTAAAACAAGAAATGGAGGGGACTCAGAAAGTCTGGGAGGAGACACACTGGAAGGCCTGTCTGGGGAGATGTCAGGGTCTACTGGCTCATCTAGTCCTTCATCTTCCTCTTCATAATACTCTTCTTCTCCCAATCGCCTCATAGAAAGCTACTGGATCAATGTCAGAAGAGACTATGTCCGACTAAACCGAACCTCTGAGAACCGCTGCCAGTTCGGTCGGAACGGGCAAAGTGACTGTACAATAGTGATCGCTTTGCAATCTCCTCAGTGGTCGGACCATGGGAAGTTGGATCTGAACCGCTGATTTATGTTTCCTTTTACTAGGAACCGATTACACAGAATCGCTCTCCTTTGCCCAGTAGGTATCGCCCAGGTCAGTGGGTACCTCCTCAGGTTCAGTCGCAACCGAACCAGGCTGGCCATCTGGGTCGGACTTCTCGGTCTCCTCTCCTCAGCCTACTCAAACCTTTTTCCAGAGTGGCTTTGGGAAGGTTTTACAAATCTGGCAGTCTTCTTTGAGGTGGTCAAACTCCAGAGAGTAAACACAAACGAGGTGAGGTCGGCCTTACACTCGGTACAGTGCTGAAACCCAGTGGGACCGTTTTCTTTTGGGTTTGTTAGACATGCGAAAAACTAAAACAGTTACCCTTACCAGCTTTTATGCCAGGCAACTAAAAACTGATCGGTTCCAACCGTGTCACTGGTCGGTTAAAAAATCAAGAAAATCTGATTTTTAGGAACCGACGAGTACCGGAAACCACAGCAATATTTTGAACAAAACTCAAATAGAATGGTTTTCAGTTCTAAACCAGACTGACCGGAGAAGAACCAAGGCAAAACAATTTCCACAAGAAATACCAGAATTACAACAAACTACCTACCACTACCACTTACTGTTACCGACAGAGGTAAGAAGACCGAAAATAAAGAAACGGTTAGATAAAACCGACTGATTTAAACTATACCGAACTGAAGTGCAGGAGGGATCTCTGGAGTGACTTCACAGTTAGGCAGTAAAAATCTGATGGTTACACTTAGAGTGCTAGAGACAAGAGGTTTGAAAACCGAGCTTGAGCTCAACATTCTATACTTCTGCATAGAGTTAACTTTCTACTCTCGGGGCAGTTCAAGTGCTGGGAGCTACTGCATATAGTCAGAATACAGCAAGACTTCATGTTGTTTGAATCCATTAATGATGCTTTACAATAAGCAGACTCTCTAAGCATATCCTTGGCAGGATGGGTCCAAAACAATTAAGGAACAAGGTTCAGCAAGACAGCAGTTCCACCACTGGCATCCTTCCCGGACTGTTTGTCCAGGCAGTAGTGCTTTGTGAAAGTGCACACCGTTTTACAGGTAGCTGCTTTATATAGCTCAAGAAGGGGATGTCCCTGTAGCTGCCACAGGAGCAGAGGTGCCTTAGAATGTGCCCTTAGGCCCTGGGAAGTATTTTCCCAGCTTTTAATGACAGAATTTTATGCAGGAGACTGTCCAACGGCAGACAGTTCTTCTAGCTGATGGTTTACTTTGCCCCTGCTCAATAAGTAACAAAAATGTGTACCTTGGGACTTGGCATCCTTTGTCCGGTCCAAGTAGTGACCTCATGCTCGTTTACATCCAGACAATGCTGTTTCTTGCATCAGAAACCCCAGCTTTTCAAGAGTGCTTTTACCATCTGAATAAAGCACCTTGTCTCTTGGTCTGTTTTTCTAAGATTAGCCAGTCATCCAGGTATGGAAAAACACTTCACCTTGCCTTCCTAGGCATACCGCCACTACAGCACCTGGTGAAGACCCTGCTGCTGAAGTGAGATCAGAGGAAAGGGCTACAAACTAGTACTGGCAGTTTTCAGGCCTGAACCCGAGACATTTTCTGTGGGTAGGTCTGATGGAATGTAAAATGCCCAGCGTGACCATCCAGAACCTTCCTTTTCACTATGCTTGGTCAGATATCTGAGGTCTAAAATGGGTTGCCACTCCCCATTTTTCCTGTGGTCAGGAAGTACCTTGAAAACAGCCCTCTCTCCCCATTGTGAGGCAGGGACCTTTTTCACTGCTTTGCTTGCAGCAGTCTATTTACTTTCACCCAGCAGAATTCTTTCTGTGGGAGAGTGAGTAGGAAACCTTGTGTTTCTGCAGTTTCGAAATTTCTTTGAACTGCAGGACAACCTTGGCACTACCTCCAGGCCCCACTTGTCAGTGGTAATGTTTACACATTCATGGAAGTAACAGACCAGCCTTCCCACCACTGGCAATGGTTGGGCGACTTGCAGAATTGTCAGGGGTTTTATTTGGCTGAGAGTTGAGGGCTGGTGCTGCCACAGCATGCTTGGAGTCCCTCCTGCCTTTGTCTCTGTAGTAACCTCTTTGAGGCTGGTACTCATAACAGGCATAGGAACATAGGCTCTTCGAAACTAGCCCCTGCCCTCGTTTCCCCTCCCATAAGGCCTATAGGAAGTGGGGCCTTTCCTTTCTCAGTGCTGTTTTGTAAGTGGTTTCGTACCCATCCACTTTTTCATGTATACCTCTGCTTTGTCACCAGAGTAAATTCCTTCAAATTGGAAATCCATGGCTTTGGTCTGACTGTCATGAGAAGCGATTGTCGACCTTAGCCAGGAGAACGGCCTCAATGATACTACATGAGCTAGGACTCTTCAGACAGTGCTATTAGCATCCACAGAAGTGTAGAAGATATTTGGTGGCATGCAGGGGCTGAATTTGCTGTGCCAGTCGGCTCCTGTACCAGTTACCATCAGCCATGTCAGCCACAGCCAGTACTGTATTCCACGGTGCCTTCTGGTACTGGGCTATATGAACTGAGTAGGATCCCATGGGATAAGCAGGAAGCTGATGTATAAACTTCTTGGCTATAGTATTCAATTTTCTGGAGTCCTTCTCAGGGGCTGAGCAGAAAAGGGACCTAGCCCTCTCACAAGCAGCTGCTTGGACTAGACCTTGATGATCAGGGTGGACATACAGGTATTCCACCTCTTTTCTGTCCACAGGATACTTTTTTCCATTTTATGTCCACGTAATACTTTTTTCTATGGCTGCAGCTGAAAATTGTGCAGATATAATTTAAAGCTTTTGTAGTGATTTATGTATAGGGACCAGCAGCCTCCTTGTAAGAGCTAACCACATAAATTTTGATTCCTCCTCATCTTCCTCTGTTTCCTGAATGGGATGTTGAGGGTGTTCACCATTAGTCTAACAAAATAAGAAAAAGATGAGTAGTCCTCTGTAGGCCATGGAGGGGAGCCACATTCCTACTCTGGTGAACCATCTGGTGCAACAGGTTCACCCTCTGCCTCTTCATAGTACATTTCTTCCTCCTCCTCCACAGGTAGATAGCCTGGAGCATGAGCCTGGGAAGGTGTGGGGGGAGCAGGCATGTTCATAAAATTTCCCAAGACCTGGGAGGCCTGGAAAAATTGCCACCTTTTTGTCATGTCCTCTGTTGAGGCATCTGTCTTTGATCCAAAGCATGCTCCTTTCCTTTTCTGGAAGAAGTGGTAAGGACATTCTTTTCTGTTTTTTTCTTGGCAGGCACTTTTCAGTGCCTGCTCAGAGCCCCTTTTATTTGTATTTTTGCCATCACTGACTCAGGTTCCCTTTCAAACACTCTAGTAGTTTTACATCTTTACTATGTTTATCCAATGGCTGAGTAGTTTTATTTTTCCTCTGTCCCCTTTACCAGGGACTGCTACTATATTGAGAAGATGAACCTCTAATGTGTGCTTTTCACCATTATTAGAAACTCCTCACAGTCTTTATTATTTTAGGGACACAAAAGCAGACTGAGAAGCCATCATTTCTTCTTTTGTTTAGCCCCTTGCTTTTGGGTTTTAGGTAAAACTTTATACAGCTTATAATTGGTACAATCTTGATCTGGACCCATGCTTTTTAAATAAGCGTGTGGCAATCTGCCTTTGCCAGGGAGCTGGACACAACTTTACAAGTCTTAAATTCTGTTGGTCCTGTTTTCTTCTTCTTCTTAGGTTTATCATTATTGCCAAACAATGAAGACCTTAAATAAAAGTTTTCGATTCTCAAAACTCAAAACCACAATGAACACAGAACCTGAGGTAGTAAAGTACGGTTCCAAGAGGAAAATAAATTATTCGGTTCCCTAGGAACAGGAAGAAAAATTACTCACCATAGTAATGTTGTTTCTTCTAATGAGTCTTGCTGTATCCTGACAATATGAGTTAGACCGACCGGTTCAACTGCCCTGGAGAACCAAGAGTTAAACTCTATGCAAATGCATAGAACATTGAGCTCAAGCTTGGTTTTCAAACCACTGTCCTCGGCACGCTTTTAGTAACTGATCAGATTCTATGAAGCTTAACTAGATTAATATGTATGTAATGGACAAAACTAAGCTCTAAACAGGACCCCGATAGGCAACATAGAAAAACCCAAAGGACATATAAAAGACTCAAGTAACGGATGCCCACAGAAAACCATTACCACCAATGGTTTAAACCATAAAGCCACTGCAGAAGAGCCACCCTTCCCAGGTTCTGAAGGAGAAGTTGGGTGGGAGGTCAGAATACAGCAAGACTCCATTAGAAGAAACAACATTACTATGGTAAGTAATTTTTCTTCAAACAACATGAATATTGCTGTATTCTGACAATATGCAGACTATAAAACAGTGCCCCCAGAAGGTGGGCACATAACCTATTTGGGAATAGGCTCTGCAGTACTGCTGTGCCAAACCTGGCATCACTCCTTGCCTGAATATCCAGGCTGTAATGCTTAGTAAATGGCTGGATAGACTTCCAGGTGGCAGCCTTACATATCTCAAGCAAGAGGACTCCTGGCAGCCGCCAGGGAGGCCACAGTGCCTCTGGTAGAGTGGGCCCTAAGACCTGCTGGTGGGTCCTTACCCAGCTTACTGTAGCAGAACTGGATACAGGCCACAATCCATCTAGCTATAGTCCTTTTGCAGCTGGCCTGCCCTGACCAACTTCCCATAAGTAAGAAAAAGCTGAGAACAAATCTTCCTTAGCTCTTTTGTCCTGTACATATAATAGCTAATACTGTAGCTCTTTTAACGTCCAGGCTGTGCAGCCTCGTGCTCACCTGAACTAGAGTGATCTGAGAAAATACAGGCAAAGTAATGGATTGGTTCAGATGAAAATCAGAAACCCCTTAGGGAGGAATTTCCTGTTAGTTCGAGCACAATCTATCCCTGTGAGGTGAAATATAGTTGGGCTCCACAGACAAGGCCTGAATCTCACTGATTCTTCTAGCAGAAGTGCTAGCCACTAGAAAACAGTTTTCCAAGTGAGAAACTTGAGTTCTGAAGAAAACATAGTCTGAAAGGAGGCTGCATAAGCTGACCTATACATATGTTCAGGTTCCATGCAAGGCTAGGTTCCCTATGTGGTAGATGAAGATGCAACAACCCCTTGAAAACTTTTTGAAAATGGGTGTGCAGCCAGAGAAGATGCCTTTCCTGCTGAAAGATAGCAGAGACAGCAGAAAGGTTACCTTCAGGGTAGATGGCTGTAAATGCAGAGACTGAAGGTGGACCAGATAGTCCAGAAGCTCCAGTACTGCAGCTTGCTGTGGATCCAAATCCTTCTGTGCACACCAGATGGAAAATTGTTACCATTTAGAGGAATAGGTTTTTCTGGTAGCAGGCTTCTGGCACCTTTCAGAATATCCAGGACAGATTGAGACAGTTGTAAATCTACATATTCTAGGTCTTCAAGAGCCAAGGCCTGAGGTGAAGGGACTGAAGATTGGGGTACATTATCCTGCCCTGAGAGGATGTCAGCAGGTTGTAACTCCTGGGTAGAGAAATCGGTTTGGTCACTGACAGTGACAACAGCATAGAGTACCATGGCAGTCCGGCCCAGTCTGGGGCTATGAGAATCATTGTGGCAGACTGAGACCTCAGCTTGACCAGGACTCTGGCTATCAGAGGAAAGGGAGGAAAGCACAAAGGAACCTGTTTGACCTGTCCAGAAGAGGAGCATCCAGTGGCACTGACCCTGGAGTGGAGGCCTGCAACAATACAGAGGTAACTGGTGATTGCCTGGGGCTGCAAAGAAATCTATCTCTGGAACCCCCCACCTCCTGAATACTGAGAGAAGGACCTGCTTGTTCAAGGTCCATTCATGATGGCCCTGGCTGATTCTGCTGAGAGCATCTGCCAGTACATTGTCCTTGCCTGGCAAGTGAACTGCTAACAGTGACATGTTGAGAGAATATGCCAGCTTCTAAATCTTCATGGATTCTGTGCACAGCAGGAGGATCTTGTTCCCCCTTGTTGAAGTAGTACATGGTGGTGGTGGTGTTGTCTGTCCTGACCTGCACCACCTTGCCCTGTAAGAGACTGACAAACCCTGAATAGCCAGGATCACTGCCTGAGCTCCAGAAGACTGATGTGCAAGAGAGACTCCTGAGGAGTCACATACCATGTGCTGTGTGATCCCCAGGTGGGCACCCCAGCCCAGGAGAGAAACATCCATTGTCAGCACCAGAGAGGATACCTGAGGAGAAGGGGAACCCCACTCTGAGGTTATCCATCTCCTGCCACCACTGAAGAGCTAGCAGAAGGGTGGGAGACACTGGAATCAGTTTGGATGGAGAATCATTTTTCTGAGACCAGAAGGATCTGAGGTGGAGCTGAATGTCCTCATCCGGAACCTGGCTCTCAAGACCACAGCTGTGGTGGAGGCCATGTGTCCTAGAAGCTATAAAAAAGTACCTTGCTGATGAGGAACTTGAACCTGAAAGGATTTTGCCAATCTATGAGGGTCTGTGCCCTTGCAGAAGGCAAAAGGCCCTTGCCTGAATGGTATTCAGCTCTGCCCCTATTAAGTCTAGTATCTATACTGGGGTTAAGACAGACTTTTGATGATTTACCAAAACCCCAGAGAGCGAACAGTATCCTGAGTGAGTTTTAGGGCTTCTGTGACCTGCTGAGGATTGACCCACCAACATAGGGACAACTGAAACCCTTGCCTTCTGAGGAATGCCACCGCTACTGCCAGACATTTGTAAACACTCTTGGTGCAGATGTCAGGCCGAAGGGCATAGCCCTGAATTGGTAGTGGCCTGAAGGCAGTCGAAATCTGAGATATTTTCTGTGAGACTGTCTGATGGGGATGTGAAGTAAGCATCCTTTAGGTCAGGTATGCCAGCCAGTCCCCTTGCTTGAGAATAGGTAGAATGGTAGTCAGGGTTTGTCATTTTGAATTTTGGCTTTGTAAGATGCCTGTTCGGGAATCTGAGATCCAGAATGGGCCGCCATCTCCATTTTTCTTTGGTGCCAGGAAGTACCTTCAGGACAATCCTTTCCTCTGTGCTTATGTGTCATAGGTTCCACTGTTGTTTGACTGAAGAAGTGTTGAAACCTCTGCCTCCAGCTGGGCTGTTTCTGCAGTGCTGGAAGGTCTGAAAATTCTTGCTGACAGTTCTGGAGGCACCTTGAAAGTGAGAGCAAGTCCATGACCCACTATCTCCAGGACCCATTTGTCTGAAGTGATGGAATGCCAAGCCTGGAGATAGTAGGTCAGCCTGCCCCAACAGGATAAGGGGCGGCCCAAACAGAGCTTTCAGAATGTCTGTTTCGCTGGGGTAGCAGACTGGGGGTGGAGGCGGCCCTGCTAGCACCCCTCCTGCCCCTCCCTCTAAAGAACCCCTGGGTTGCTGGTAAGAGGAAAAGCTTGGGCCTGGTGGAAAGGCCTGTGGTAAGAGTCTGCCCCCCTGGCCTGCTGCTTCTGGAGGAGGCAGCTTTCTCCTTACTGAAGCACTCCTGTATGCCACTCTGTACTCATTCATTTTCTTCATATATGCCTCAGTCTGTTCCCCAAACAGAGGGTTCTGGATGAGGGGAAAATCCATGGCATTATTCTGCATGTCCTGGGACAGGTTAGTATACCTAAGCCAGGAAAACACCTGAGGGATACAGCGAAGCCATAGCCTGGAAACTACAACACTGGAGTCCACAGCCATTGTGGAACTGGGACTTAGATGTTGTACCCCTTATTGACAAGCTCCTGAAGGCCAGCAGAAATCTCAGGAGGGCCTTTTGGCTAGTTGTTTGACAGCCTCCCAAAGGGACTTTTGATACCTGGAGGCATAAGCCATATAGAAGGCTTGCCTGATACCCAAGGAAGATGCCAGGTACCCTTTCTTGGCAAGAGAATCCACCTTCCTGGAATCCTTGTCAGGGCTGAGAGGCCAGAGGAATGCCAGCCTCTCGCAGGCTGCAGTTTGAACTACCCCTACATGGCTACAATGACTAGCTAAAAAGTCAGTACCATTGCCAGCCAGAAGGTACTTCCTGTCCATCTTCTTATCTAAAGGAGGGACAGAACTAGGGGTTTGGAGGATCTTTAAAGTCTGCTTCTTAAGGGACTTATGAATGGAATCGAAAGTCCCTGGGATACAGGAAGATCCACCATCTCCTTGTAATCCTCTTCTTCATCATCCTCCTGCCTGGCCTCTTGTACAGAGAGCTGCAGGGTCTCAGCCACCTGCCTCATAAAACTAAAATGGGAGGTAGCCTCAGAGACCAGGCTAGGAGGGATTCGTACTGAGGATGGTCGAGGGAGACCTCAGGGTCAGTGAGTTCCCCTTCATCCTGTTCCTCCTCTTCATATCCAGAAAGTAATACTCCTCAGGATCAATGTGTCCTGAAGGAGTTGAACTGTATCCGGAACCGTTGGCTGCCCAGACGGTACCTGCAATGGTTCGCTAAACCCAGATTGCAAAGACTGCACTATTGGATGGCCTTTGCAATTTAATCTCGGTTGAACTGAGACAGATTGCTTATGCGGTTCCAAACCGAGAATTTGGCTTTCTTTGATGGTGCGGGTTCAGAAGCCAACTCTGAACATCGTTTACCCATCGATGGTTCACCCTGGCATGAAAGGTTGGTTGCAGGGTCCAAAGGTTTGGTAGAACCAGAACCGCCTCAGCAGTCGCCCATTTTTCCCTTCAGTTTACCGGCGCCTGTCTAAAGCAGACTGAGGGAAATTTTACAAATATTACAGTCTGTTTGTAAGTGGTTAAACCCAAACAATACAGACAGACCAATTGTGGATCAGCTTTGCAAATTGCTCCCCATACTCAGTACAATGCTGAAACCCAGTGGAAACATTTTTCTCTTGGGTTTCTGTGACATAACCCTAAAATTTGGAGCTTAACCCAGTGACTTAGGCCGGTTAAGCAAGAATCAAATACCTACTTTATCCGTAGTGGCTTATTTAGGCCAAAATAAAGAACTGAAGAAATAAGAAAATTACCCTGAAGGCTTAGTTAGGCCAGGTAATAGAGAAGACAAAGTCTGAAACGGCCAATGGTTTAGTGCCAGCCAAAATGAACCGGAGCCCCGCTCTGGTCAGGACATTGCGGTATCCCAATACAGTGAAAATTTAGAGAAGAGAAATTAGAAGTTCAGTCCCTCACGGTCACGGAACCGATTGGAAACCTAACACTTACCCAACCTAGGAAACATGCACTATCCCAAAGACAGCAGTTTGAGAACGTACTAAACTAAAACAACAAAGCAGTCTGAAATAAACCCATTTAAACTCAGCTAGACCGAAAGCAGCGAGGAGAAATCTCCGAGGCGCCTTCACTGGTGAGCGGAGTAAAGAATCTGATCAGTTACTAGAATGTACCGAGGACAGTGGTTTGAAAACCGAGCTCGACTCAACGTTCTATGCATTTGCATAGAGTTTAACTCTTGGTTCTCTGGGGCAGTTAGACCGGTCAGTCTAACTGCATATTGTCAGAATACAGCAAGACTTCATGTTGTTTAAAACACTGTTAGAAAAATCAAATCTGCAAATGCAGAGAAGTGGAGCAGCTTTTGACTTGAGGATTATGATGTTTGATGTGTTTAGTGTCCAGTTCCTCAGAGCGGGAAATGAGGTAAAAAGCATTTTTAACAACAATAACACAGTATTTAGTCAAATAATAGAAAAGAAATAGAAGTTTTATCTTCCGATAGGACCATAAAACATGAGAGAGATTAGCATTTCCTTTTCCACATCTCCAACACTTGTCATCTTCATCTGTTAATTTTAAAAGGATATGTGGTGTATAATATATATTGTGAAGGATTTTGTACTGTGTAGCCTGCCTTGCAATGTTCTTGATTTTTTAAGGCATTTGTCCATAGTTCTCCCACGTGACTGAGTGATGATGACATCTAGTTCTTCCATTTCTCCATGAGTTATCAGTAATGTCTGGTTCCTGTTTGTTGTTTAAAATGAATAAATCTGACCAGAAGAAACAAATCTTAGAACTGTGGATCTATTCAAATGTAACGTTCCCATGAACCCTACACTCTGCATATGGGAGATTATCAATCTATTCACTATGTACCAAAATACACCCAGTTTTGGTTGTTAGCATCATTTGAGTGGCTGAAGACACTCATACTGTCATACTGAAGAAGACTTATATTCCAACTCTGCAAGACTGGAAACAGCATATGTTTAAACTGGCATTTAATGAAAGACCAGCAGCAAGGCACTGGAAAGCTTACAACTATACGACTTGATATGGAATAATTTCATAAATTTTCATGAGCAAAACAAGATGAAATACTCAAATACATATACTGTGTTGACACATCAATACTCAGAAATGTGACTGATCACAAATGACAGGCAGGGTGCAGCGTGACCACAGAGCAGAGTTTGAGTTTAGATCTAATTTGAAGTTCCATAACTAGAAAAGTTTCAGTTCTGGGGTAGCTCATTCCTGTAGAATGCACTTTGTAACTGATGGATTCCTGGGGTTAGGACACGCTGTTATTGTTTGTTATATTAAGCAGAGAATGTATTTCCCCTTGCAGAAAGTTTAAAGAATACATTAACTGATTTTGTACATAGTTCTTATTGTAATATTTCATTTTTATTCAGTATCTTCCTAAACCTTAATAAAAATGTTTATCAAAAAAAAAAAAGAAAAGAAATACAGTTGCTTTCCAGCAGGAGCCGTGCTATGCTGCAGCCTTCTTCGGTTCCTGGAGCCGATCAGTAACTGGAGAAACCAGGAAACCACAGAAATTTAAAAAATTAACTATTCACCTAATTAATGCAGAGTTATTCAAGGAATACCTAAAAACTGAAAATCACTCCTATATGCGAAATAATAACATTGTCTGGACACCAGAGATACCAGAGCTGACTTTGGGGTGAATGCTCTCTTTAGGCAGCAAAACAAATTTGACAATAGGGGTCCAGAATGACCACAATGTAGAGTCTGAACCTTCATTCTAAATTCTGTAATTTGTTTAAGGTTCTATCTCTAGAGCACCACTCTCTGCCAGGAAGGTGATGTTAAAGTATAAACACTATGTGTGGGATTCCTGGCATTAGAAACACTTTAACAAATGTTTAAAGCCTATGGGTCCTGTACTGTCTTACCAGGTCTATCAGTCATGCCAAACACTGAAAGACCTAATCCAGTTCTTTTTAATTAAAAATAATCATTTTTCCTTCATAAATGAGAGAACACTCTTAGATAAGCTTCGTGGAAAAGTGGGTTCAGTTTTACAAAGGAAATGTGGTTTGTTCTCTACAGGTGGGAACCACATGGTAAAACACTAAAAAACACAAATGTCAGAATTAGCGGTTATAAAAACCTTTCTAGTCAAAATCAAGCGGTTTGCTTAGATAGGAACCATGTTACTGAACATCCTTCTCAGTTCCTGGGAACAGATTGGGAAACGGAGAAGCTGCAAAATTACTAGAAATAATAAAACTACACCCTAATTAATGCAGAAAATTGGAAACTTAACATAAAATAACAAGGAACATAAAATAACTGAATTTTGTTGACTAGAAGGCGCAACTGTACTTTGGGGTGACTGCTCTCTTCAGGTGGAGAAACAAATCTGGCATTAGGACACTAGGGAGAGTGACACCAGTGAAGAGTTTGAAATTAGCAAACTAGATTCTAAAAATCCACAAGTTCTATCTCTGGGCATCACTTTCTGGCAGGTAGATGATGCTTGCTGTATGGCATCACTGATAGATTCCTGCTGTTTGAATGAAGCATTTTCAGATCTGGGCAAGTCATTCTGCACTGGTGATCCTGCCTCAGAGGCAGAGTTATAGGCATTTTCTGTGACACTATCAACATCAGAGAGTACCAAGCCTACCTTTCCCAGTCTGCTACTATCAGATATTGTTGATGACTCTGTTCTCAATTTCAATAGGATTAGTGGCAATGGATGAAATGCATAAAAGAATTTGCCCCTCCAGGGAAGAGAGAAAGCATCCCATGAGACTGTCACCACTGAGCAGATCGGGTGGGAGAGTCAGCAACAAAAGTGGGGAATCATTCTACTCTCCCAGGAGGGGAGCAGATCCACCTCTGGGACCCCATCTCTGAATCACTGAGTTCAGCACTGCTAGCCTCTGTCCAATATTCTACTAACCTAGTAGAAAAACACAATCTGGTTGATCTGACATGACCTACCCAATGCAAACCCATGCTGCCTGCTGTCCTGAAGCCCGTTACCTTGTAAATAGACAACCAGATCTTCCTTCACGAGTCTCTATCAGTTTACCCACAATGTAAGTAAGGCTCACCAGTACTGTAGTTCCCTGGTTCCTTCCTGCCCACTTTTGTAGAGTGGGACTAGGTCTGCATTTCTCCAGTCCCTTGGCAATTCCTCCAATTCCCTGGCAATATCCCAGACTCCAGTGAGTCACTAAATAGCTGGGTTAAGGGCTTTGCCAGCTCCGAGGCTATATTCCTAAGTACCTTTGGGTGCAGATCACCCAGGCCCAGTACACTGTCTGCCCAGAGGCTGCTAACCCATTCCTTACACATTCAGCCGTGATCAGCACCCTTCCCATTTCCTGTACCCCCAGTGTAGCTGCCTTGATCCAACTTTCCGGTAGAGGTCCTTCATCTTCAACTGTGAACACTGAGCAGAATTCATTGTTTAGGACATTACCCTTCTGCTCATCGTCTTTCACTACCCCCTTCAGCTAGCCTGATAAATCCTTCCCTTAGCTTTCCTTATCTCCAGAACATATCTAAAAGAACTAATTTTCCCTTCCTTCACACTATCTGCAATTCGCAGCTCCATGGCACCTTGCCCTCCATGCTGTCGCCTTCACGTCTTTTAGTTTGGCCTGATATTCTTCTCATTCCTCCTCCTCTTTGGATACCTTGTACCTTAAGAAGGCCTTCCTTTTTGACTTCACGGCTCCCCTCACTTCCCCATGAGAACCAGATTGGTCTCCTGTGCTTGTATCTTTCATGACCTTCTTGGCACAAGAGTCAGTCGCCTCCAAAATTGCTTCGCTTGATCTTTCCCCACTTTTCTTCTACTAACTTGATCTGGTATACTCCCTCCCCCAAAAAATTCCTGTTTCTCTAATCCATAGGAAACCTGCTCATTTGAGGTCCAGAAGCACCACCTCCGGGGACTGGAAGAAAAATTACTCACCATAGTAATCTTGATTCTTCCGGGATCACTCAGTATGATTAAGCAGATGCAGTCAGCCTTCAGTGTTGCAATGCCACGGAGAAACAGAATTTATACAAATGATTAATACAAATGATGGAACTCTGATTGAATGTGCCAATTTCAAACTGCTGCCCTTAGTAACTGTTGCACTCTGAGTGCTCAGATTCATTACGTAGCTTAACAGGGTGAAGATCCTCTAACTAACTATTCAGATTAAGCCCCGTAATCACATTCCCACAAACCAAGTCCCAAGTAGAGACAACAGTGTGAACCAACTGGTTAAAGAACCATGTATTTAGTCATGAACCATATAAAATCAAAGCAGAAATGCAGAACAAAGTCTATCCTTGTCTATAGGTTGGTGGGGAGGCAGGGTGGGAGCATACTGTGTGGTCCCCTGGAAGAAACAAGATTACTATGGTGAGTAATTTTTCTTCTAACCCACGAATCACACAGTATGACTAAACTAATGCAGACTACCAAGTAGTACCGTTGGAGGTTTGGCCAAGAACCTATTTTGAAAACAGGTTCATAGAATCATAGAACTCTGAGGCAGAAAAGGACCTCATTGGCCCATCCAGTCTGCCCTTAACCCCCTCCCCTACTCATCTCCACTCTTTTGGGCCCTCTCCTTCACTTCCCAATCCCATATGTCTGTCCCATGCCCTCTTAAATCCGTCTAACCTTTTCGGCCTCCACCACTCTTCGGTACTTTATTCAGGCCTCCACCCACCTCTCCATGAAGAACTGCCTCACATTGCCTCTGTATCTTCCACCTTCCAACTCTTAGGCCATGCCCCTCTAGTTTTAGCCCCTCTTTCCTTTTGAACAAGCTCCCCACCCTCACTTTAGTGATCCTTCACATATATCAAAGTTTCATTCATGTCCCCTCTCCCTTGTAGTCTCCAATGGGTACAGATCCAATTCCCTACACCTCTGTTCATATGGTTCCCCTGCATGCCGTGCACCATCTTGGTTACTCTTCTCTGAACCCTTTCCATCCCATCGATGTCCTTATGTAGGTGCAGTCTCCAGAACTGGACCCCCATACTCCTGGTGTGGTCTCACCATGCCCTTGAAAAGAGGCATCAGCACCTCCCTTGTTCTGCTAGTTATGCCCCTCTCAATACATGCCAACATTCCATTTGCCTTCACCACCACCTTGCTACACTGGCTACCCACTTTAAGGTTGCTTGATACTATAATCCTAGATTCCTCTCTTGCTCTGTTTTTGATTTCCCTCCTCCTAGAGTGTAAGCAGCTATCGGGTTTTGTCCCCAGATGCATCACAGCACACTTTTGGCACTGAATTTCAGTTGCCAATTTCCGACCACCCTCCAGCATGGCTCCAGGCTGAGAGCCTCCCATCCAACCTGCCACTTTCAGTGGCCCTTCGCTGTCCCCCAAATCAGTTGAAATTACAATTTCTTTCGAAAAAGTCCCTAACTTTCTCTTTAGCACTGCTTGTCCCTCTCTGCTCAGGTGCAGCCTGTCAGGGAGAATAGTCTCTCATCCTTACATGATGCTCCCCATTCCCCACTGCCCCTAAACCCCATCTGTTTTGCACTATTCCCCAGCCAATGATTAAATTCTTCAATCCTCTGCCTTCTTGCTGTGCTTGCTCTTGGCATAGGCAGTACCTCTAAGAAAGCCAACGACTTGAACACACTACTGCAGAACATAGCAAGCTCCCTGAACCTAGTCTGCAGTTCCATAAGACTACTTCCCTCCAGATCATTGGTGCCTAGGTGGAACACCAAGTGTGATCTCTCATCTTGCTGCTTGCCCCATGAGGTATATTGTGCCTCACTTTTAGTGCCGTCATTCCTGGCATACACTCAATCCAAATGGTTGCCGTTCCTGCCTCCATTTCTTCCCATCTGATTCCCTTCAGTACTGAGTGCCCTATCAGCACTACCTGTTCCTCCCATCCCTCTTCTTATAGTTTTGCTTACACCCTTCTCTGGCATACCATTTCTCTTCCTGGTCCCATTATCCCCTTGCCCATTTCCTTTCCTTTCCCAGAGTTTTGCACTCCCCTGGACTAAATCTCTTCCCCCCCTGGTGTCCCCACCAGTCCCCCTCATCCTAGCCTCCCTTTTGCAGGCTCTAGCCCCCTTGCTCCATCCCTTCCTCCCTACTGCCCGAATCTCTCATGTCGGGTACCTCTCCCTACCCCTGCTTCTATCCTTGCCCTTCCTGAGCTTACTGTAGGCTCCTCCCTGTCTCTTCCTTACGTTGTGTCCCACACAAGACTGCTTTCACCCCTCTCTTGCACATTTTGGCTATTTCCTCAGTGTCCCTACCAAAGGTGCATCCCCTTTCCTGATTCTTCTAACACCTTCTCCCCCCGACTCCAGAGAATTCTCGCTGCCACACTCCTTGTCATCCTCCACCTCCTGTGCCCCCAAGGTGCACATCTGTTTCCTGCCCTGCCCCTGGCTTTGCAGCCTTCTGTCTGATGCTCTCCTCCCAAATTCCTGCCCCTTCCCTGATGGTGTTTGTTATGTTTTTTTTTTTATCCTACCACTCACTACTTCCCTGGCCCTCTCGTCCCTTACTTTACTTGTACCTAAGTTTCCTGTGGCTTCCTTATGCTCCCCCATAGTCCTCTACCTTTTATCTAGCATCTACCTCTACACCTGTTCCTAAAACCCTGCAGCCCTCCTTATGTTCTCTCTTTCACCCCCCGCCCAGCAGGTGTTCTCTTTGGACCTCCTCAATCCTTCCCCTCCCCTCTCTCCTACTCTGCTAGAACCCCTCAGCCACCCCACCTCCTCTCTTAGCTGTGTAAGCTGTCTGCACACCGTAGCCCCCAGCCTCCATGCTATATCCAACACCATGGCTGCTCCACACCCACTACACCCTACCACCCTCCCAAAGATTCCCATTTCCTGTGGCCTGAAGACCATACTCAAGACCTGCCTGATCCTGTTTCAGGCTACCTCTCCAACCTCTCTACCCATTCATTCTATCTCCTAAGTCTTAAAACAATGCAAGAATACCCTTAAAATACTGTCTTAAAAATAAGCAAGAATACCCCGTAATAACAAGACATACAGAATCAGTTTGTACTGTACCTTCCAGTACTTCTTACCATAGTCTTCCTGCAATCCCTAGCTTTCTGTGTTTGTACCAAAATTATTTCCCTTCAGATCTCCTAGTACTTTCTACTTGTATATGTCCCTACCGCTTAAATCACTCTACTTAGTTTTACATAACTTGATAGAAATATCACATTAGAAGTATAAAAGTCTCTCAGAGGTAAAAGTCACTTAGAGCTATAAAAAGTCAGATAAAACTTTAAAAATTGTACCCTGCCTCCATAATACCTTCTTCATGTAAATGTCTCTACCACTTAAATCGCTCCACTAGGTTTTAAGATAACTTGATAGAAATATAACTTAACAGAAATAAAAATCTTTGAAATATAAAAGTTCCTTAGAGATAAAAGTCACTTTTCCTCCCAGTGGTCCCGCTCCTTCCAAGAGACAAACTCCCTCCTCCTCCTCCTCTTCTGGTGGTAGCCCCTTTGGAAGGAGCCCAGGTGGTCTATTTAATTAATAGCAGGCGGGAAGGGAGGTGAGAGTTTCTTTCGAATTACAGCCACAGTCCTTGCCCTCCTCTGCAGCTACCTGACCCTCTGGATGTAGCGGCCGAAATCCTTTGTTGCAGCTACTGCAGCCAAAGTCCCTGTCTGCGGCTATGGCTGAAGTCCCTGGCCATGAATGAGCTCCTTATTCTCCGGGAGGCTCCCTACCCACCAACCTATTGCAGAGATCAATGCAGGATGTGATCCACCTGCCAATCGCTCGCTTGGCTGTAGGTCTGCCAGGTTTGGTTTCAACGTAGGTGACAAACAGCTGGCGAACCCTCCCCAAACTCCAGCTGTGCGCTCTTTGTAGTAAGTGAGCTACCAGGTCAAAGTATGGAGCCTGTGTTCAGCCTCCAAGGAGTGATTCAGGAAGAACACCGAACAGTCATCTCCTGGTTCAGCTGAAACTCCGACACAACCTTTGGGAGGAACTTCAGGTTGGGGCGCAGAACAATCTTGTCCCTGTGGAAGATCAGGTAAGGAGACTCTACCAAATGCCCTGGAGCTCACTGATCCTTCTGGCTGATGTGACAGCCACCAAGAAAGCTGTCTTCCATGACAGGTGAGACATCTCACACTTGTGCATCGGTTCGAATGGCTTGCCCATAAGCTTTGCCAAAACCAGCAACAAGTCCCACGGTGGTGATGGTTCATGTACCAGAGGGAAATGTGGTCAAGGCCTTTGAAAAATGCCAGACCACCTTTCTGCACTACCAACTACTGTCCAGCCCATGCCCAGTAAGCAGAGATGGCTGCCAGGTGCACCTTAAGGGTCGCTGACTCAAATCCCCTTTGGAGAGAGACAACAGGTAGTCCAAAATGCTAGCCACTAGACAGGTCAAGGGATCCAGCCCTTGCCCTGATACCAAATGGAGAATCTCTTCCATGTGAAGGCATAGGACTTTCTGGTCAATTCCTTTCTAGATCCCTCCATGACAGTAAGGACATCTTCAGAGAGACCCAAAAGCCTTGAACTCTAGCCACTCAGGAACCAGGCTGTCAGGTGGAAGGATTGAAGGTTGAGGTGGAATACCTTCCCTGATTGATGTAGAGCAGAAGTCTGGGCGTGTTGGAAGATGCCTCAGGAGCCTTGTGCTGAGGCTCAGGAGATCGGTACCAAAACTGGTGGGGCCAGTCCGAAGCCACCAGGATCACCTGTGCCTTGTCCCTCCTGACCTTGAGTAGCACCTTGTGGATCAGGGAAGTGGAGGAAGGCACAGAAGGACCTGGGATTCAGGGTCTCGAGAAGGCATCCCCCCCACAGGCGTTCCTGTTGTTGGGGGTGGGGCTACCACAGCCTCAGCTGCATTTTCCCTGGAGACAAACAGGTCCATCTAAGCGTGCCCACTGGGAGAACAGACTGTAAACTACCTTCTGATGGAGAGACCACTCATGAGACACCTCGCCTTCCTGGCTGAGGGCGTCTGCCAACTGACTGGGCTCCTCTCACATGGATGGCTAAAGAGCCACCTCGAGGCTGCATACGAGGGTCCCTATCGGAGAGCTTCCTTGCACAAAAGCAGGAGTGTGTCCGCCCTGCTTGTTGAGGTAGTACATGGTCGTGATGTTGTCCGTCTAGACTTGGACCACTTCACCCCAAACAAACAGTGCGAATGCAGTCAGCGCCAGCCCAACTGCTCAGAGCTCCAGCAGGTTGATGTGGCATCGGGACTCCTTGGAGGTCCAGGACCCATGGACTCTGTGTTCCCCAGATGGGCACCAAAGCCCGTTAGACAGGTGTTGGTCATCACGACGACTGTCGGCTCGGGTGGATAAATGGGATCACTTCCTGCAGATGCTCTGGGACTAGCCACCACTGGAGGGCATCCCACATCTTCTGGGTCACAGTGACCAGCGGGTGAAGTGACCCTTGCGCTGAGACCACTGGCTGGCCAGCTCCCACTGCAGGAGCACACATGCCAACAGGCCCATCAGACCACGTTGGTGCAGGCTGCCATATAACCCAGAAGGAGTAGGAAGTTTCAGGCAGGGCAAAAGTGCCCAACCAGAAATGATCAGGCAAAGGAGGAGAGACCTCCACCCTGTCTGCCAGAAGCCAGGCTCTGGAGCAGCATGAGTCGAGCTCTGCCCTGATAAAGCCGATCACCTGTGAAGGCACGAGTTCTGACTTGATCTTGTTGACCAGAAGGCCAAGGTCGGCGTAGGTCTGGAGGGCCAGGTCCTGGACCGTTCCACCTCTTGCCTGGAGGGACCTGCAATCAGCTAGTCGGCCAGGTGAGGGTACATCCAGACCACTCAGCACCTCAGGTAGCTTCCACCACTGCAATGCATTTGGTGAAGACCCTGAGGTCAAGGAGTGGCCAGAATGGCATGGTCTGGAACTCGTAGAGGGTTCCCGTGACTCAGAGCAGAGGAACTGTTGGTGGAACAGACAGATCAGGACATGAAATAACGTGTCCTGGAGATTCAGTGAGCAAAACCACATGTCTTGCTCGAGAGATGGTATGATCTGAGACAGAGTTACCATCCTGAAGGTGCGGTACCTGAGGAATTTATTCAGATCATGCAGATCTAGAATGGGGCACCAGCCCCCATCCAGTTGGCACCAGAAAGTTCCTGGAGACAAACCCTGAATGTTCGGAGGATCTGCTACCCTGATCATGACCTCCTTGCGGAGCTGGGCTATATTGCCTCGAGGAGCTGAGTGAGTGTCTGTGGATACTAAGTCCTCCTGTGGGCGCAGGCTCAGCTTGAAGGGTACTGCTCAAATTCCAGAGGCAGACCCTGACCAACCACTTCCAGAACCCACCTGTTTGTGGTGACAGTGGACCAGGTGAAAAAAAGTGGAGGAGCCAGCCCCACAGGAGGACTCAGGGAGGCATGATGGGCATGGGTGGCACCCCATCCCGTCACTGAGCAGGCTTGGAGGAAGATCTGGCTGAGAGCCACGGGTCCCTTCCCTCTTGGCTTTCGGACCACCAAGGCCATAGACTTGGGCCTAGGTCGCCAGCACTGATCCCGCTGGCAAGAATGTTGCTGACTGTTCTGCCACAGGAGTGGAGGACCGAAAGGGCTTACACTTCTGCTGCTTGGAGCCCTGGGATCCTTCTGGATGGATGTAAAAGAGTCCAAGGTGGCATTGGACTTCTCGATCGCTGCAGGTGACCTCCACACCTGGCCCAAACAGGTCAGTGCCTAAGAATGGAACATCCGCCAGCTTGTGCTGAGTGTCTGCAATGAAGGTCAAGATCTACAGCCAAGCCCCTACGGACGCATGGCGACTGCAGCACGCCACCGGCCGGGCACAGGAATCTCAATGTCGAAGCGGTCTGAAGTTGCTGTTGGCCACAGCCTGGCCCTGGTCTCGACTTGCTTGACCGCAGTCTGAGATCTGCAGGGAGGTGAGGAATCACCTCATCCAGGGAGCACAAGAGGGCTTGGGAGACGTGTGCCATCAGGACAGTTGAGCTCACCTCACGGAGGCCGAGCGAGGAGGAAGCATAGACCTTTTCACCGTGTGGTCCAATTTCATGGATTCCTTATCCAGCGGCCTGCCGACATCCCGGTATTGCCTGAGCAACAAACACAGAGTCGGCCACCAACCCCTCAGCTGAGGAGTGCTCCATGAACCCTGAAGGGTACATGTGGGCACCGTGATATTTGTGAGCCATCCGGGTTGAGGGCGCAGGGCAGGAGGCGGGTGCTGCCAAAGCTCAGGACAGGGCTGACAATGGCCTCGGACACTGGGAAAGCCTCCATCGGAGAGTCCTTTGTCCAGAATCTCTGTGAGGGGATAGTGAGCCTGCTTCCGGAAGGGCTCAGTTTCATCCCTTGGACTCGGAGATGAGACAGAGGATGCCTGTGGAGGGTTGTGGGACAACAGAAGGACCAGACACATAAATTCAGGTTCAACACACAATCTCTGTGTGATGTTTGTTTTAAAACACAGGGATAACCTTAAACAATGGCATATCTCTTCTTCAATACATCAGTTTGCAGCAACAGGCTATGCATGTCCTTCCTCTGCACTTAGTCAGCACCTACTAATCTATTTCTTTAGTGAAAACCAACTATTCCTTATGTTGATCTTGTTTGTTTGGGTGATGGGGGCTCAAAAGGAAAACCAAAAACAAGCTAAACATGAACCCCAGTGCAGAAGCACTGAAGCAAGGGTTACCCAAAGGGCACTGGCAATAAAGCCAAGTTTCAAAGAAACACAACATCGCATATAACCCCATAATGCAAAGCATCATGGGATCTATATACACATCACCATGAAATGTTAGGCTCATTCAGCTTAAAGCTATTATAGCGTTTATTTTTGCAACTATTTCGTTTGGAGTGCTCCTTTTGTTTTAAGTGCAGAGGTTAGCTACCTCCAGTAGGAGCACCCTGCCTATCGTAGCCTGCTTCAAAACAACCAGACTGACTTGTTCAGCTTAAAGCAGGAATTCATGGTGCCAAAGGGCCTCTCAAACAATCTGAAATTTACATGCATTTTAAATAACACAACTAACTTAAATTTTATAATACAGTCCCCTAGCAACTTTTACCTCTATCAAAACACCTATCAGTCGTATTTTCAACATTTACAGCTTTCATACACAAAGGCATATACATCAAGGGCTTTCATGACATAATGCTATTGCATACTAAATCCAACAAGGAGGAACACAGCCTGTTGTTTACATCAGCTTGGAGGTCACAACAATAACCTCCCTGTACCAGGACCTGAGAAGGAAAAGGAAAATTAAAGAGAACACTATAGCAAAGTCAAGGAAGGGGAGGGCGCCCGTAGGTGGCCAACCTTATGGACTCGAAATTGTAAAGGATAGATTAGGCTAAGAAATAGAAGAACTGTTGCAACAAATTTAAGAAAAGGTCAGTCCTCAAGAGTGGCAGAATCTCCCTGTCACATATCCCCCACCTTAAGAGGGAAGCAGTTATTTCAAACTGCTTACCACCTTCCTGTTCAGGAAGGGATGGAGCTTCCACCCATCCATCTTCAGAAGCTCCATCTCAGGGTCCCTATTAATGATAAATATACCATCATAACACAGTGGACATCATCATTCTTTACTGTGAGGCATTAACACATTTCTCAACAGAGATAAAACGATACCAGTCTCTGTGCTATCTCATTTTAGGAAAGTCATTAACATCATCATGATTTACAGTGGTCATTTCAGCAATATGTGAACTAACAGTACCAAGGACTGTTACTATCTGGTACCATGTGTCCTGGGCAGGACGTTTCCCCTATTACAAAGGGTGCCATTTCTTCTCCACAATGACCCCTTCTCTTTGGGACACCTCTTCCCTCCCATGAACAGTACCTCTGCTGGTGGATACCTTCTGTTTCCCAGCAGGAACCTCCACTACACTGCACACTGGACAGGTCCTAATATAGGCCGCACCTGTCTGTACATACTAGGCCAGTAATAAGAAGGGTTAACAGAGCCAAGACACTGCTATGACTCAGATGCCCACAGGGACTGGAGTGGTAGCCTCTATCACCTGTTGTCTGTAGGCCTCAGGCACCACTACCTGGGCATCAACACTTTTGTATGGGGTTGGGCCTCATGTGGTACAGAACAATCTTATTTAGTTATGACCACCAACATTGTTTTGTCCCACATCACCATTAAGAAAAAATTACTTACCATAGTAATCTTATTTCTTCCAAGAGAGTCTTACTGTATTCTGACATATGCAGTTAGCCCTTCCAGTTGAACTGCCCGGAGATGCAAGAGTTAAAAGACTATATGCTAAGAGTGGAATATTCAATAGGCTCGAGCTCAGTTTTCAAACCACTGTCCTGGTACATTCTATGTAATCTAGAGATTCTTCTGAACAAACTATAGTGATAATAGCAATAATGAAATAAACTAAACTATCCTAAGCAAGAAATATATATTTAAGTACTTCTCGATACTAACTTGTAGACAACTGACCATAAACCCAACAGGGGCATAAAAAGACTCAAGTCATAGATGCCCATGAAAATACCACCCAGTGGTCCAACATTTCTGAGAGTGACAGCTGGGTGCAGTGCCCCCAGGTTCTAGTAGGGAAGGCAGGGTGGGAGGTCAGAATACAGTAAGACTCCCTTGGAAGAAACAAGATTACTATGGTAAGTAATTTTTCTTCAAACTCAGTAAGTTTTACTGTATTTTGACAAATGCAGACTACCAAACAGTGCCTCGCAGAGGTGAGGCACAAAACCTACTTTAGAATGAAATGCTCTGCAGTACTGCATGTAAACTCTGGCATCACTCCTAACCTGGGTATCCAGGCAGTAGTGCTTGGTGAATGTCTGAACAGTTTTCCATGTAGTTGCTTTGCAGATCTCAAGGAGGAGACATCTCTCACAGCTGCTATGGAAACAGCTGTCCCCTGGTCGAGTGAGCCCTCAGGCCCACTGCTGGCTCCTTACCCAGCTTGCCATAGCAGAACTGAATACAGGTTACGATCCATCATGCAATGGTCCTTTTAGTGGCTGGCTTGCTCTTTCCACTTCTTCATAGATGAGGAACAGCTGGTACATTCCTTCCTATGGCCCTTTGCCTGATCCAGATAGTAACTGATAGTCCTTTTAGATCTAGGCTATGCAGCCTGCACTCACCTGAGCTGGAATGGTCAGTAAAGAAGACTGGCAATGTAATGGACTTGTTCAAGTGAAACTCTGATACCACCTTGGGGAGAAACTTCCTATTGGCTCGGAGGACAACCTTATCCCTGTGAAGGCAATGTAGTTTGGTTCCACAGACAAAGTCTGTAGCTCACTGATCCTTCTTGCAGAAGTGATAGCTACCAGAAACACAGTTTTCCATGTAGTATTTGAGCTCTGCTGAGACATGGGCTCAAAGGAGGTTGCATGAGCTGTGCTATGCAAACATTCAGGTCCCAAGATGGGGTAGGTTCTCTGTGAGGGGGTGCAAATGGAGCAACCCCTTAAAATTTCTTGAAGACAGCATTCAGAGCCAGGAAGGGCCCTTCCCTGCTGAAAGACAGGCAGAGACAGCTGCCAAATGCACCTTAAGTAGAAGGCTGAAGGCCCAGGGTGAAGGTGCATTAAATATTCCAACAGGACAGCCAAATCGGCTTCCTGAGGGTTTTCTCCCTTTGGGAGCAATAAATAGAGAACCTCTTCCACTTAGAGGTGCAAATTTTCCTGGCTAAGGGTTTCCTAGAAACTCTTAGGATGTCCATCACCCTTCAGAGAGATACAAGCCTGCATACTCTAAGTCCTCAAGAGGCAGGCCTTGAGCCTCAGAGACCTGAGGTTGGGGTATAGGATCCTCCCATTGGGGAGGTCAGAGTTTGTGCCTCCTGGGCAGGCAAATTGGACTGGTGACCGACAGAATCAGTAACATCAGTACCATGGTTGCCTGGCCCAGTCTGGGCAATCAGAATCATTATGCAGACTGACTCCTGAGTTTGGTTAGCACCCTGAACACCAGGGAAAATGGAGGAAGGCATACAAGAACTTGCCTGTCCAATCCAAGATCAGGGCATCCGGGGTACTGAGTCCCAAACTCATGGTCTGCAGCAGTACTGGGGCAACTGATGATTGTCTGGGGCTGCAAAGGTCTACCTTTGGGTGCCCCATCTCCTGAACACTGCTAGTGGGATTTGCCTGTTCAGAGTCCATTTGTGATGGCTCTGATTGATCCGACTGAGTGCATCTGCCAAAACATTGTCTTTGCCTGGCAGGTGGACTGCTGACAGGGAGACCTTAAGGGACACGCCAGACCTTCATGGTCCTGTGCACAGGACAGAGGACCTAGTCCCTTCCTGTTAGTTTATGTAGTACATGGTGGTTGTGTTGTCTGTTCTGACCTGAACCACCTTCCCTGAACCAACGTGGCATATGACTGCAGTGCTAGTAACACTGCTCTGAGCTCCAACAGGTTTATGTGCAACACAGACTCCTGCTTGGTCCAATAGGAGGGAGGCATCCGTGGTCAGCACCACGGTAGGGGACTACTGCAGGAAAGGGACCCCCATCCTGAGGCTGTCCCTGTTCTGCCACCACTGCAGTGCCTCTATCAGTGTAGCGGTCACAGGCACCACCTTGGACAGAAATCCCTTCTCTGGGACCAAAAGGACCTAAGGTGTAATTCAATATCCCTCATCTGAAACCTGGCCCCTGGGACTACACCAGTGGCTGCAGCTATATATGGCCTAGGAACTGAAGAAAGTGTCTTGCTGGTTGAGGGACATGTAGCGGAAGGAGGCTGCTAGCTGGACTAAGCTGTCACCCTTGCCTGTGGCAGGATAGCTCTTGTCCGAAATGTCTAGTTCTGCCCCTATAAATTCTAGGAGCTGGACCAGCTTTAGAATTGATTTCTTGAATTTACCAGGAAACCTAGAGACTACAAGGTGTCCTGGGTTGTGTAGAGATTCCTCTACCTGCTGGGGTGAATTCCCACGACTAGCCAGTCGTCCAGGTAAGGGAAGACTGTGACCCTAACCTTCTCAGATGTGCCACGACTACTGCCAGGCACTTTGTGAAGGTTCTTGGTGCTGAGGACAGGCTGAAGGGCAGGGCCCTGAACTGATAATGGCCTGAAGGCAGCTTGAACCTGAGGTATTTTCTGTGAGACTTCTGATGGGGATATGAAAGTAAGCGATCCAGGGATGCCAGCCAATCCCCTTGTCTTAGAGTGGGAAGGATCAAAGCCAGGATGACCATTTTCAATTTTGTAAGATGCTTGTTCAGGTATCTTAAATCCAGAATGGGTCACCACTCTCCTGCACACTAAATCCAACAACGAGAACACAGCCCATTGTTTTACATCAGCTCGTGGACACCACAATAACCTCCCTGTAAGAGAACCTGAGAGGAAAATTAAAATTAAAGAAGAACGTTATAGCATAATCAAGAAGGGAAGAGGCACCCATAGGTGGCCAACCTTATGGACTAGAAAGTGTAAAGGATAGATTAGGCTAAGAAATAGAAGAACTGTTGCAACAGATTTAAAAGGTTGGTCCTCAAAGTGGCAGGATCTCCCTGTCATAATGCCCATGAAGGAAGTGGCCCATCCTATGTTGAGAGAGCCCCCATCGACTCCATATCGGATTGGGCGGGAGTGCAGAGAGGAATCCTCGGACTGAGAGGAGTCCATAAAGTGGCCACCACCTTAGTCCTCCTGACTGCCGTGGGACGGCCAAGTGTGAGGTGACCGACAACCCGATGAGAAGCCCCTTAGCCAGTCAAGACTCCATAGTTGGATTTCCAGTGGCGGCTGCTTGGGTGGTGGCTCCACCACAATCGGTGGAGCTGCTGTGGGGGATGAGGTTGATCGCCCCGGCCAGGGTGTCAGTGTCAGCCTGTCAGGCGCACAGCCAAGTGATGGCCTTGTGGGAGTCGGGGTTGGTTCTGGACTGGCCAACACCACCTGTTGCCACATGAGGTCTTCATAGCATCAATGCAACTTGCGCCAAAGCCTCTCCCCACCCGAGAAGGATGAAGGCGACAAATAGTGGTAGCACCACATTCCATGGCATCAAGAGTGTGACCACTGATGCCGGCGGGCTGTGCTCGACCCAGAGGATGAGGAGGACCTAGCGTCAACCTCGGCTGCGGGGGTGCTGACGGGGGATCACGGAGGGAGCCGGGAGAGCCACTCCCTCCTGGTCTAGGTCAGTGACCGAAGGGTCCAGCTCAGTGGGTTGAGCCAACCCTTCGCTGGTCATGAGCAGGATCAGAGTCCTGAACAGAGAGTTGTCAGCCTCTTCTCTGCGACAGCGGTTGACAGGGTCAAGAAAAATCTCGGCTGCATCATCGGCCGGCATCTCTGTGGTGCAGCCTGGTCAACTGTACACCCCTCCTCTCAGTACCTCTATTCCCCCAGTGCTGCATGTGTGTGCTGGATTGTGGTGGTGTACTGCTTTGGGGGACTGGATGTGTGTGCTGCATGGTTGCACTGACAAGGTGTCCACTGGGTGTTGGGGCACCCACAAATGCCTGACAGAGTTGGGACTGGTGGTAGATAATGGCGATGTGGGCAGTGCCATCTATGTGCTGCATGTCTCTTCCATGGCATACAGAGTGGCCCAGGGTGGTCATTTGCCCTCCCTGCCTCCTCACTGGCTGCAGTCATCAGGTGCACCATGCTGCTGCTGTTGTTGCATACAGCCTTGCAGCCGGTTGCTGCTGTGTCCATGTCCCCCATCCTAGTTTTGTCCAAAGTTAAGACTACCTTTTGTAGGCGGTAATTTGCACCTCACTACATGTCATGCTAATACACACTGATGCGGCATTATAGCTTTGAATATACCGTTGCACCTGTATGCATGTTCCTGCCCCTCACTTTGCCCGTGCATACATTGTCTTTTAAGCGCCAGCACTAACACGTTGCACTGACATTATTTGGCCTTTTGAATATGACAGTCTGGTGCAACTGTGGTGCAATCCTAGCGAAACAGTTTGCACTGTGCACAAAGTTTGAATATCTGTGCCCTGGAGACCAGAGATACCACAGCTGACTTGGACGACTGCTCTCTTCAGGCACAGAAGCGAATCTGAGGCAACTACCAGACTGGAGTGTGAGTGCAGAGATTGAACCAACATTCTAAATTCCTTCATTTGAGTAAGGTTCTATCTCGGAGCATCTATCTCTGCATGGAGATAGATACATAAAGTGTAAATCATAAGTGAGGATTCCTGGTGATAGAAAGGAAATGATACTGCTTATTTGTAAAATGAGTATTGAACATATTGGATAATGACACTGGACATTGGTGTGCACAGGATATTCATGGAAGTTGTTTCTTTTAGAATAACAAGCAATTTTGACTACTCATAAAACTCCTAACATTTAGTTATTTATAAGACAATGTGAATTTTTTGTAGGAAATTGAAAATAAATAGATTTCTTGGAAGAAGTGTGGAACTAAGAAATTAATTCAGAGGAAAGCAAAGATCACAGAAATCTGGCAGCGAAAAGGACCCATCTGCCTTACCACCCCCACCCTACTCTCCTCCTTTGTCCAGAGACATCTCACTCTGCCCCTGGCTAGCCCATATGTTTGTCTCATGCCCTCTTGAATCCCTCCACCATTTCAGCTGCCACCACCTCTTCCAGCAGTCAAATAACGCCCCTCAGCTCTTAAATCTTTTCCTACCAATCTTAAGCCTATGACCCTAGTTTTAGCACCTACTTTCCTTGTAAATAAGCCCCCTCTTTCACCCTATTTATTCCTTCATGTACTTAAACGTTTCTATCATGTTCCCCACTCCCTTCTAGTCTCCAGAGGGTACAGATCCTATTCCTCAGTCTCTCCTCATAGGGTTTTCCATACATACCATACACCATCTTGACTGCCCTTCTCTGAACCCTTTCAATCCCATCTATGTCCTTGCATGGGTAAGGTCTCCAGAACTGGACCCTGTACTACAGGTGAGGCCTCACCATGGTTTTATAAAGTGGCATCAGCACCTCACTCCTTCTGCTTGTTATACCCCTCCTTATATGCCGTCAGCATTCTATCCACTTTGCTCACCTTAAGGCCGTCTGAGATTATTATCCCCAGGTCCCTCTCCTGCTAATTGCCTTAACCTCCCTCCCCCAGTGCGTAAATGGCTTGCAGGTTATATGGCCAATGTACATTACTAGAACAATTTTTGGCATTGAATTTCAGCTGCCTAATCTAACGACTGAAAACAGCAAGGTACACAGGAAGGAGGCAGTGAAGGTGGTGCAGTCTGAATCTATTGCACTGTTCTCAGCATTACTCACGAGCCAGGAAGAAATAAGTACTCACTGTAGTAATGTTGATTCTTCCAAAGGATCCCTCACTAAGCTTAACAACTGCAATTACTCCCTGGAATAAGCCGCCCCCAAGACATATAATTTTATACTAATTTGGAATCTTACAATGAAATTCAAAATTCTTTTTTTTTTATTCTCTATTTTCCTCCCTGCCACCAACCATCCGGTACCTCAACCCAGTCACGGACCATATGCTTCCACCTCCACAATGGCTGTGACCCTCCAATATCCTAGGCTTACCCCCAAGGCGGGGTTGTAGCACTAGACTACCCCAGCACCGCAGACAATGGGACAGGTCAGAGGCCAGCCTGGAGGCCAACTGAAGCCATGGTGGGCTGCCTCTAGGGTGGCCAGCAGCTGCTCTTTTCCTGGTTTTCCTTGGGGGTGGGGACATGCAATTATGTCCTCGTCCATCCCACCCCTGAATATTCTTGATGCCAGTCACTTGCACAACCCCTGGCCTCTGCCAGGGTTTTGTCAACACCGGTCACCTCCCCACCCTCCCCTGGAGAAGGAGGCAGTCCTTGGGATGCTTCATCCTTCTCCCTGACCAACCCTCCAGCATCCGGGTCCATTCCTGAACCCGGGTCACCGGCATCACAAACAGAAATCCAACTGCTGCACCGATGGACTGGCCTTTGAAATTCAAATTCTACTGCAAGGTCATGCTCACCTCTAATGGCAGATTTATTTCTCAAGATGAAGTGAGCAGTGACCACTAAAGCTAGCTAAATGGCTACCAAAATATCTACTAAAAACAGAAAAAGTTTTGGAAAAAAAAATTTACGCTATGGCAGAAAACAGTTTAGCATGAATGATCACCAGTACCCATTGTAAAATTATGTCCCGAGTAATGCTCAAGCAATTAGCTTTCCATTTTCAGATGAGACATTGAAGAGACCTTGCAGCCTAGCCCAATACCACCTAGTTCAGTGCTTTACCTTCACGGTGCTTTACCTTCACGGTCACTGTTTCTTCCCAGTTCATAGATCTGCCCCGCTCAGCCAGATTTGACATGAACCCAGGAAGAGCACGTGGGCGAGCTCCATTATAACCTATGGGGCAACTTTAACATCATATTTATGCATCAAAGTGACCATTTGGTGATTAATCAAAGGGCACCGGGTGACTAACAAGGCCCTTATTAGCCACCGGTGCTCTTGATTAATCACCAGATAATCACACTAATACATAAATATGATGTTAAATACCTCCCCATACACTATAATGGAGCTTGTCCTCGTGTTCTCCTAAGTTCACCTCATAATTGGCTGAAGCCTTTGAATCTATGAACTGAGATAACTAATGACCTGATAAATAGGCTATATGACTCTATCTTGTAAACTACTAGAAATTTTTAGGCCAAATAAACATCTGCAGCATTTCGGAGGTAGGCGCGAACCGGTGGAGCAAATCTCCATTGATTTAACTTGGTGTATCTCTTTAAACCGAGGTCCAGTCTCCCTGTTCAGGCAGTTGTTCAGGTGGGCGTTAAGATCCCATGGCACTTCTTGAAAAGAGTGAGGTAAATTTCCCTGGTGTCCTGGCCAAATTTCCCCCATTCACTAAAATAACACCAACAGCTTAATCTGGTTCTGTATGTCAGTTTGCAACTGTATCTTCTCTCTCTCTCCCCAGGACGAGGCTGAAAATAGGCAGAAATGCCTAGTTCCCTTTCGGTCAACAAGAACAAACTAATTAACTAACTAACTTAAAAAGATAACTAATTCTTGTGATAATCTTTTCCAGGTTCTGGAAGAGGAGGTAGGGATGGCATTGTTAAGCATAGTGAAGGATCCTTTGAAAGAAACAACATTACTACAGTGAGTAGTTTTTTCTCTAAATCCCAGAAATCCCTCACTTGTGCTTAACAACTGCAGACTCAACAGCAGTACCTTGGGAGGCTGGGTACAGAACTTTTAGGGAAAAGGTTCTGCAAGACAGCAGTGCCCAAGCTGACATCCCTCCCAAACTGAATATCCAGGCAACAGTGCTTTGTAAAAGTGTGTACTGTCTTCCAGGTAGCTGCTTTGCAAATCTCCTGAATGAAGACACCTCTGGATGATGTGATGGAGGCAGAGGTACACTTTGTAGAGTGGGCTCTAAGGCCTTCAATGTGTACTGAGTGCACTCCATGAGTTAGGGGAGTTTAGACCAGTGGAGGTGAGTGAGGTTATCGAGGTGGCAACCAATTTGAAGCATACCTTTTGTGAGGCTGGACCCAGTGCCAACACGTTTCTTCATGACATCACGTTGACTCTTTTGGCCCGGTGTTTGCCGTGATTGTACAGTGTTCCTTACTTGAGGAGTCTTCCGGATGCCTTGAAGGAGGCTCTGGTGAGACCCTTTAAAGAAACCTTCTTTGGACCCGGAGATCATGGCAAATTTCCGTCCTATCTCAGCCTCCCATTTTTGGGGTAAGTAGTGGAGAAGGTGGTAGTGCTTCAATTGGAAGAGCACCTCGTGACTCTACGATTGTATGATCCCTTCCAGTCAGCTTTTCGGGCCAGACACAGCACAGAGACTGCACTTGTTGGTGTGCAGAATGATCTCCTCAGGGCTAGGGATCGGGGACAGGACAATTCTTGTTCTTCTCGATCTCTCTCTCTTCAACATTTGACACTGTGGACCATTGTGTGTTGCTTGTCCGCCTCAGGGAGCTGTGTGGACTCACGGAACTGTCATCAACTGGTTTGAGTCCTTTCTTACTAACAGGAGGCAACGGGTTATGATGGGTAACTTCTCATCTATACCCTGTCTCCTTCCTGTGGAGTCCCTCAGGGTTGGTACTGGCCCTAATGTTGTTCGCAGTGTATATGCCCCTGAGGATCATTAGGAAGTATGGCGAGTTTTCATTGCTATGCCGATGATACTCAGCTATACCTGTCCTTTGCCCCAGGAACATCAATGCAGTGGATGTGCTAAACATCTCTCTGTCCGAGATAAATGACTGGATGGCCTCCAGCTGGTTGCGACTGAACCTAATAAGGCGGAGGTATTGGTAGGAGTGAACAGAGTTCATGATAGGGCGGCCTCTGACTCCAGCAACTGGACTTGTTCTTGGGGCTGTGTCATTGAAGGCCTCCTCTTGGGTGCGTAACCTTGGAGTGATTCTGGACAGGAATCTGACCATGGAGCTCATATATCTTCCGTGGTCCGCACCTGTTTTTTCCATCTCAGAAACATTGCCAGGATTAAGCCCTTGTTCCGCCTCTGGACCTCCTACCTTGATACATGCCTTAGTCACATCTAGGCTGGATTACTGTAGCGCTCTATCTCGGGGTCACAGGGGACTTCTCCGCAGACTGCAGCTGGTGCAAAACGCAGCTGCCCGGTTATTGACTGGGCAGGAAAAATTCTGTCATATTACATCAGTATTGCACAAATTGCACTGGCTGCCAGTCAGGTGGAGAGTCCTCTTTAAGGTGGGTCTTCTCACCTTTAAGGCCCTACACGGCCAGGGCCCTGGTTACCTGTCAGTTTTCCGATACCTACCTCCTCTGTCCGCCCTCTTGATCTTCCAGTAGTGCCTCCTGACAGTTCCTAGAGCAAGACTGAAATCAGCCCGGCGACAGAGCTTTTAGTGTTGTGGCTCCTGCTCTTTGGAACTCATTACCAGCTGTGGTCAGAGAGGCCCCACTATAAATGTTTTAAAGCCGTCTGAAGACACTACTATTTTCAAAGCATTTGATGTTTAGAATATGATTTTATTTATAGCTTTGTGATTGTTTTATCTAATCTAATCTTATTTGAATGTTTTATATAATGTTTTACATGATTGTACGGTGCCCAGAGCCTCCGGGATTGGGCATCTTTTAAATAAACTTGCCTTGCCTTGCCTTCAGGTGGAAGCTTGCCAGCTTTACCATAACAGAATTGAATACAAGCCACTATCCAGTGAGAAGTGGTCCTTCTGGAGGCTGGTTTTCCTAACCTACCTCACCATAAAGTGACAAATAGCTGAGTGTTTGTGGACCTGACATCCTATGTGAGGTCCAAACAGTATTGCAAAGTTCTCTTAACATCCGGCCTATGGAGCTTTTGCTTCCCAGGAGTGGAGTTTTCTGGAAAGAACACTGGAAGAATAACACACTAATTCAGGTGAAATTCCAACACCACTTTGGGAAGAAATGTCCTGTTAGTCCTCAGGACTACCTAATCCATGTGAAAGATGATATATATTTGTGTGTGTGTGTGTGTGTATATATATATATATATATATATATATATATATATATATATATATATATAACAGGTGTATAGTCACTACACTATATTTAGGGTTATGAAGGCACTTCTATGTTAAAGTCAAAAATTTTGGGCGTTAACTTTGGACCCATTCAACGGATTTGCATGAAATTTAGTATGCGTAGTGGGGCATGGTAGATCTCTTGATTTGCCAAATTTTGTTTTGGTCAGACTTATGGTCTTTCTAAAAACGCTGAAAAATGCAAAATGATCCAGTTTTGAAGACAGTTTTGGGATATTGTCTGTAGAGCTGCACAGCCATCATGTGTACGCCACTCTGCGACATGGCTTGTTTGAAGAAGTAGCTGGCGGATATATCGAACATGCACGCTTCGTTATTGTAATAAAATATTGATCTGTTCAAAAGTTATTACAATTTGAAATTCCATTATATCCTATTGGAAAATTTATCTTTATTTTTGAATGTTAATAAGAAAGACCAGATGGCCCTAGGAAAGCCCAGATACCCAAACTGGGATGACCATATCTCAATCACAGTTTGATCTTTTACTTGAAATTTGCAGGGTGCTGAGGGATATCATAGAGATATGAACTATGCTGTTTAGGTGTTGGGAAATAATTTGTTGCAGAGATATTCGATGACGTAATTGACATTCTTCCCATAGGATTACACTGCAGTCTTTGTCATGACTTTCAGCACCATTATCTTGGAAAGAAGCGAGATACAAACTTTTCATTACAGGTGGCTTAGATCACTTTGGGTGATCTAGCCACTGGAAAAGATTTGAAATCATAGAGTAAGCCTGCAGTGGAATTTTGTTCCTATATTGCACAGGTTCATGAGATATTGTGAAATGACTGTCACAAAGGTAGAAAGCGTGCCTGTCCAGTGCTTCGGTGCCCATAGCTCAGAAACTATGTGAGATATGGGATACAGTCTTTCGATGATGCGTGATGTACTCGCTATCACGATTACAATGAAGCTAGAATTTTCTTCTAGCCCTTACAGTTCCCAAGACATGCTAAATTACTGTTACAAGGGTTTGGTGCCCTATAGTGCTGCTGCATGGCTCTGTAGCTTTGTGTAAGTGTGGGCCCAGAATGCATATTGTTATGTAAGATGGCAACTTGGTGGAGTTGAGCTCTGCACTCCCTGTCGTGTTTTACTACTCATATTACACTTTTTCATAAAGTAAGGAAATTCTATGCAAAAACTGCGTTATTGCTTCATTTTGGGTTAAAGCAAAAAGTCACTAAATGAGACATTAGGTTGAACCCTAACCTCCCCTCACACACACCCGATCCTCCACAGTCTGACAGACGCGGAGTGTGTCATTGGGGTCGTGATGCCTAAATGTCACCCTGTTCTCCTTCACTGTATCATGTCAACATGCTCAGACATGGAATATATCATAGGGGTGTATATTTAGGTTATGAAGCCACTTCTATGTTAAACTCATAATTTTGCTCGTTAATAACTTTGGACCCGTTCAACGGATTGCATGAAATTTGATATGTGCAGTGGGGCATGGTAGATCGCTTGATTTGCCAAATTCCATTTCAGTCGGACTTACAGTTGTTGCACATCAAAATGCTGAAAATTCACTTTTCGCAAGTTATGTGGGCAGTTTTTCGGATATTGTCCGTGAGTGCTGCACGCCGTCATGTAGTTTGCTGCTCTGTGACCCGGCTCATCTGAAAGAGCTTGGGTCAAGAAACATGCCACTTTTGTTTGGTGAAAAATATCAATCCATTCAAAAGTTATTAACCTTTAAGTTCCCATTATAAGTCAATGGGAACATTATATTGGTTATTTGGAAAGAAGAATGGGGTTTGGGCCATCTAGTCCTGCCTCATGATCAAAGAATTTGCAGGCTTGCGATCAAAGAATCTTTGATCGCGAGGAATTTTTGATCGCGATGGCTGCCATCTTATTTTCAGTCTGCGGTCGGCAAAATTCAAATATCTCGCCCGGGGACTTCTGAGGTGAAACTATGGTGTTTTGCTCAGAGGTCTTCCTTCTATTGAGCCATGCCTGTGGTTTCTTTCAAAATGGTCAGAAAATTTAGTTTTAACTTTTTATTCTTTGATCACGGCTCGCTAACGATCTTTGATCGCAAACCTGAAAATTCTTTGATCGTGAGATTCTTTGACCGCGATCTTTGATTGCGAGTGTGACTAGATGGTCACTTCAAAAATCAATTTTCTCAGATCAGGGTTGGCTTATTAAGCCAAATGAGGGTGGCTTTGCTCAGGGGCTTCGTTCTATCGAGGCATGGCTGTGGTTTCATGCATTTCTACCTAAGAATTGACTTTTAACATTTTTATTGTTTGATCACGACCCTGCAAATTCTTTGATCGTAAGCCCGCCAAATTCTTTGATCTCAAGATTCTTTGACCGCGATCTTAGATCGCGAGAGTAGCAATGATAGCCACATGAAAAATTACATTTTCTCAGCACAGGGTCACTTCTAAAGGCAGGGCAGCATGAATATAGATCCTTCAAAAGGAAAAAGAAAAAACTGAGCTAAAACACACAAAAGAATCAAATAAAAAACAGAATAATTACAAGAGTAAACACACTATGGAGTTCAAGATGTATTCTAGTTTTAAATGAGGTTAAACGTTTTCAAATATGCCTCATTTTGTTCAGCTTCATTATTAATGAAATAGTTTAAATGCCTTATTGGTTTCAACACGAAGAAGTGCAAAGTCATGCATTTGGGAGCCAGAAACCAAATGTTTTACTACAGGCTGGGAGAGAGTTATCCACTCACGGAGGAGAAGGATCTTGGGGTGCTAATCACAGGGCAAATGAACCATTCACCACAATGTAGGATGGCAGCAGCTAAAGCTAATAAGATGTTAGGGTGTACTGCGGGAATCACCTACAGGAGGAGGAGATTATCCTACCACACTGTACAGGTCACTGGTCAGAATGAACCTGGAGTACTCCACACAATTCTGGTGTCCCTACTTGAAGAAAGATGCCAAGCTGCTGGAGGGAGTCCACCACAGAACAACTAGGATGATCACAGCAATGGAGGTCAAACCCTATAGGGAGAGACTGAGGGAGTTTAACATGTACTCCCTGGAGGAAAGGAGGGATAGAGGGAATGTTACTGAAACCTTCAAATATATGAGGGGCATAAATAGGGTTAGTACAGAGGAGATTTCTAGAGTAAAGGAAGGGAGAGGCACTAGGGGCATAGCCTGAAGTTGGAGGGGAAGGTTCAAAAGGAAATGAGGAGACACTACTTCATGGAAAAGGTGGCAGCTGGGTGGAAGACCCTACTAGAGAAGGTGGTAACCTTGAAGTTGGTGGGCAGTTATAAGAGGGGTGGACAGGGTCGGAGAAGGGTAACTACTGTACAGGAGGGTGGGGCAGCTGCAGAGTAATTCACTGATAAGCTTCGCACTCTAGCAGACTCGATGGACCTTGGCGGCTTGCATCTGCTGCCATTTTCGTATGTTCTGATGATGCATATGTTGTGTTGATGCTAGATTAATCTTGTATTGTCAGTAGAAATTTGTTCCTGTTTTTTCTGTATTTTATCCATGTTCCATTCATTTTTAATAAAGCTGAGTTACAACAATAAAGAAAAAAGGTAAAAGTGAATGCAGTTTCCAATAGCGGAACCGTGAAACTGAGTTTTCCTCGGTTCCTGAACGGTAGGGAACCAAAGAAAACATACTAATACAATAAAATACCCTAACTAATGCAGAGTTTTGAAGCAGATAACTAAAATAAACACTATCTAAGGAAAACAGCAGTAAAAATAAACCGCAGACGTCAACTTTGTAGAGCGACATTGGAAGTATGATTCCTCCTCAGGCAAAGAAATAAATCTGCCATTATAGGGCAGAGATGAGCAAGACCATGCAGCACAGTTTAGAATTTCATTATAAGATTCCATAATTAGCATAACATTTAATGTCTCCGGGGCAGTTCATTCCAGGGAATGATTGCAGTTGTTCAGCATAAGTGAGGGATTCCTGGGGTTTGAAGTTGCTAATATGTGGTTGTGTAAGAAACCACAATATCAGAAATAACTGTTTTAGCTTGCAAGTGTTGTAACTAGTTAATCCACTGTGATAGCTCATACTGTGAACACATCTGTGTAACATCAGTCTAAAGTATGGATGTGTTTATAATGCTATCATAACGGAATGGGTAATTGCAGGGCTCCAAATAAGATTTTTGGGAAGAGTACTGTACCTTTATTTTGAAAGTGAGGTGAGTAAAACCAAATTCAGATGCGTGCAAATGTCTGGGTGGAGTAAAGTGAGGAGTATATTTTTAAAAACAATGTAGTTTTTTTCTACATAAGAACTGATCAGGTGCCAACAATGCTCCAGATAATGTTGGCAAGAAGGAGTAATTTACTCACCAGTTCTAAGATATAGTGAGTAAAACAACATTGGGATGCGCATTAGTGCTGTAAATCTAGAAAAAATGCTCCTTTTGAATTACCAGTTATGTTATGAAGCAGTATTCTTTGAGTGTGGAGTATTTACAAATGTTTGGTGAGTATTGGTACTCATTAAAAATTTTTGAAGAGTATTTCCTAAAATGAGGTCAGTAAAATAGGTCAGTACTCCCTAATCTGGAGCCCTAGAATTGTTATGATTCTTTTTATTTATACTTCTCCTCTAAGTCAAGCTCAATTAATTTTTATTTAGAAGAATGGAGACATATCTGAGGTTTATGTTGGACATTTAACTGCAATTGACAGAAATCTGGCCTTCCTCATTTGTTAGTGCATTTTAAACTTGAAACGTACTAAAAACCTATCAGATGAAAACGAATCCAGAATGTTGTTTTAACTTATATTAGCTAATTTATTTATTTAACGTTTGGTGACCAGGTAAGTGCACTAGACACAAACTGTCTATTTTCAGGCATGACCAGGAGGTTACAATATGGTAAAAGAAGTGGATGAGTTACAGTATAAACAAACATGCTGAGAAGTGTCACGGAGGATTGCAAAGTAACAAAAACTAATACCTAAGAAAGAACAGTTACAAAAGAACTTACCGAAACAGTAGCTGTTCAAGGGATCTCAGTCATCAGGTCACACCATAGGCACTTCACCATTGGTGAAGCAGGATCCACATGGAAGATTTTCCAGCAATACCACTGGGCTGCCCATGCTGACATCACCTGCTGACATCACCAACCCTATAAGGCTCAGAGAGGTCCACCTTCCTCAGTTCTTTCCCCTGAAACTAGAGAGAAAACCTATGCCATGGGGGACTGAGGAGAGAGAGAAGTGCCCAGGCCAAATGAAAGGCTAGATACACAGTAAGCCAGTCCTGAGAAGAGAACCCCATAAGAAGGGATGGTGGGAGGGAAGGCAGACCTGATGACTTGAAATCCCTCAAAGATAGTACAGTTACGTAAGAACTTACACGTAACAGTAAATCTTTGAGAGGAGCTCTTGCAGCAGGTTACACCATACGGACAAAAGCGGCAGGCGCCAGGACCCCATAGAAAACTTCTAGCTAGGCAGTATTCAGTTAGGACCACCCCTGACACTGGTCCACCCCCATGTCAGCCAATGGTATATAAGGGTGCTCCCCAGCCCTACCTCAGTTCTCCTGCTGGAGACCCCGGCAAACTCAGAAATGGAGAGCCGAGCAGGTTCCTCCAAAACGAGAAATGCAAACCAGTCAATGGAGAAACAGATACCAGGGGAAGACGGAAGGAAAGCAGCATCTGCTGCAAGAACTCCTCTCAAAGATCTACTGTTACAGTAAGTTCTTACGTAACTGTACTATCTCACTTTGGGGGTGGGGCCTGTGCAGCAGGCTACACCATAAGGCCTGAGTCCCAAGCAGTAAAAAGACCAACCACTAAAGCCAGGAGGAGGTAAAAGTTGGCTGGAAAGCCTCATTAGAGCAGGCCCTGTGGGACAGCAAGGCCAAGCCCGCCCTACAACGAGGCAATATCCAAACTGTAACACGAATGAAAGTGTGTATAGTACTCCATGCAGCAGTTACACAGATATCAGCTGCAGACACATTTTCATGGATGCAAAGGAAGCAGCCATACCCCAGGTAGAATGACCTTTGACCGGTCCGGAAAGGCTTGTCATACTTTCTGTAACAGTAAACAATGCAGTTAACTAACCATTTAGACAAAGTCTGCTTAGAAACTGGAACCCCTTCAATCCTCAGGGTGAAAGAAACAAACAAATGTTCAGACTTTCAGAAATCACAGGTGAGATCCATATAGTAACGAAACATCCGATGGACATCCAGAGTATGAAGAAGAGCCCCCATCGATTAGAATATTCTGGATAGTAATAGGCAGGTGGACGCCTGATTCAGAGTAACTCGGACATCACTCTGGGTAAAACTTAGGATTTGTCCACAGGACACCCAGAAAACTAAATAAGGTTTTTGCACATCAGAGCCTGAAGCTCAGAAAATCTTGAGTAGAGGTAATAGCAACTAAAATAACGCTTTCCATGACAGAAAGTGTAGCTTGCAACTTGCAGCTGATTCAAAGGGAGGTAGCGTAAGTTTTCCCAAAAGAAATAAAAGATCCCAAGGTGGGACACGTCCCAAATGGAGGTCTAAGTGCAGGAAAGATCCAGCTCAGCAAGAGTTTTGCCCTCAACAGGTACACAGAAATGGCCGATAACCGCACCTTAATGGAGGAGTAGCTCAGCTCTGAGTCTGATTGAGAAAGGAGATGCTCCAAACAGAGTTCACCGGACATGTGAACAGATAAATATGGTGAGCGGAAGACCAAAGGCAGAACCACTTCCATTTCATAGAGTAAGCAGCCCTGGTGGAAGGCTTTCTAGCAGCCACCAAGACTTCTACCACTCTGGAGAAAACCCCAAACTGAGCGACTGCTAGGTCTACAGGAGCCATCTGTGCAGGTGCAACGACTTGAGGTCCGGATGGACCAGGGTACCCTGCTCCTGGGAGAGCAAGCCTGAGCTCAGGGGCAGGGGAACTGAGGTCAACTGCCAGTTGTTGTAAAAGTAGTGGAACTAACTCTGTTGTGGCCAGTAGGGAGCTATCAGGATCATCCCTGCTCATTCCAACTGCAGTTTGAGAAGGACTCTCTGCAGGAGTGAAAAAGGAGGGAAGGCATAGAGAAAACTCCCTGTCCAAGAGAGGGACAATGCGCCTTGCCAGAAAACACCAGGCTTTGGATCTAGCGAGCAAAGACTTCAATCAATCAATCACTTTATTTAACCAGGCATACCCAAGACTTGCCAGTTTAGCATTCAGTGGGGACACAAAGAGGTCCAACTTGGGCCAGCGCCACCTGTCGAATAGCTCTTTGGCCACAGATTGCGAGTTCCCATTCATGTACCCTGGACCAAGACCAGCTTAGCTGTTGGCCAAGGTGTTCTGTATGCCTGGGATGTGTGTATGGTAGTGAGTTCCAGATGATGCTCGATGGCCTCAATACCAGACTCTCACTGCCTCCCTGCAGAGGGAGTGAGAGTGAGTCCCTCCTTGCTTGTTGATATAGAAGGCCAACGACATGTTTTCTGTCTGGATAAGTAGAGGGCCAAGGAGCAGACTCATCTGGAAAGCCTGAAGGGCATAAAGCATTGCCCACATCTCCAAAATACTGATATGGAGATATTGCTCCTGGAAAACCAAGTGCCTTGTGTCTGATGATCCGTCAAATGAGCACCCCAGTACAGGCAAGACGGTCTGTTGTCAAGATCTGGGAAGGAGACGCTGCCAAAAGTGAAGCCTTGTAGAGAGATTGGAGGGTTTACCACCAAGACAGGGTTTAGTGCACGGAGTGGAGACTGCCACCAGCTGCTCCATCTCGCCCATGTGTTGGATCCCACTGACCGCAGGGTCCACTGGGGGATCGCCATGGCAAGCGCGGCAAGAGGTACTGTCACGATGACTGTTGCCATGTATCCTAGCAGTCACAGGAATACTCTGGCCTGGACCTGGCATGCAGAGGAGACTAGGTGAGCCTGTTCCTGCAGGCATTCTGCTCTGTGTGAGGGCAGGAGACCTTGCCCTTGAGGTATCCAGAACTGCCCTGATGTACTGCAGTTTTGGCTGCGCCATGGGAGGACTTCGGGAGGTTGAGGGTTATACGAATTCCTGAAACATGGTAAAGGTGTTGACCATGGAACTGACTAGCTGATCCCTGGACGGAGCTGCCAGGAGCCAACGCCCAGGTAGGGAAAGACATAATGACGAGGACAGACCCAAGGCAGGGCGCGAATTGGTAATGGTTGCCCTGAAAGCAGAAGTAAAGGAACCTCCTGTGGAGTTGAAAACCAAAATAAGGAGGTGCGGCCTGCATGTCCACGGAGCACAGCCAGTCCCCTTGTTAAAGTAAGGGAGCAGGCCTGAATGGTGACCATCCTGAACCATATGTACTCTATGTACTTGTTCAGGTGGCTGAGGTCCAAGATAGGCCATAAGTTTCCTGTTTTCTTTAGGACCAGGAAAAGTGGGAATAAAATCCTGTCCCTTTGCGCAGGCAGAACTGGCTCTATGGCCTGTTTCAGCAACAGCGCTTGGATCTCCTTCTGGATAAGGGAGAGGTGTGGCGGAGGGTAGTGGGAGTTTACTGCAGGGTTGTATGGGGGCATCTCTGTGAACTCCAGGATATGTCCTTTCTCTATCAGATCAAGAACCCACTGATCCATCGAGATTTTTTCCCATCTCGAGATAGAGAGAAAAGTGATGCCTCACCGCCTCCCCCGGGATTCTGCCAAGGGAGGAGGGTCGGATAAGGAGTCAGGCCGAGGAACCTGGGAGGCTTTGGGGCCCTGGGACCCAAGCCTCCTGAGATTTGTGCAGTGGCTTTACGCTAAAGGCTCCTCTATTCTGTTGGCCTTGGGATGTCGCCTGATGACCAATGAAATGGCTGGCAACGGTTCTGCTTTTTGGTTGGATCTGTACATAGTTTGTACAGATTTTACAGCCTTGCCAGATTCCTGGAGGTGAGCTATTATTTTCTCAAAACCTCATTAAAAAGACAGAGTCCTTAAAGGGGCGTATAATCTTCGTTTGGACATCTGGAATGAAACCAGAGACCCGGATCCAAGAATAGCGCCAAAGGAAAATGCCTGAGACAGCTTGACCTGACCACAGCATTCGCTCTGTCATAGGAGGAATGTAGAATGTGAGTCCCTATGCCCAAACCAGATTTTAGAATGCAGCAGCTCAGCCTTTTGGGACCATCCTACTGAATATGGACCAGTTCCATGGCCTTTTCTCACAGGCGCTCTGGTATTGGACCATGTGGGCCAAAAATTCAGAGAATGGATGGCACAGGTGGCAGAAGCATATATGTTTCTGCCAAGCTGGTCCACCTGCTTGGAGTCCTTTCCAGAGGCTGAGAGCTTAGATGGCATGGCCACTTGGACCGATCATGAGCTGCCGTGATGACCATAGAATCCAGTAATCGGTTCATCTTTGGTAGCTTGTATAGATGGTCAGTTTTCCGGGAAACAGCCAGGGTAGAAGATGGCATTTCCATGCTGATTTAGTGACGTCCATAAAGGTGTCCACCAGAGGAGGAACAATAGGCTTTGGATCCTTCTGGCATAGAAAGACTGCCAGCTGGCATCTCTTTAGGTCTAAATCTGCTGTATCCCAGCCCATGTTGTACTGGATATGCCGCCTACCTCCATAAAGGTTGGATCGCCTGAGGTGACCTAGGGGTGTCCTTGGGGTCCACAGGAGAGGGAATAACCAGATTTGGAAGATTCCTAAGAGGAGGAAGAAGAGCTGCGACTAGACTCTCCTGAGGAAGAAGACCTAGAGGTCGAATGTTGGTGCCGCAGCCATGCGACTCAATGTCTGTATCTGTCTGATGACTGGAGAAGAAGCAGTGGTGCTTCTTCCTGTGACATTTGAACGCACTCTGGTGTGTCATCCAGTTGCGAAGCAGGCTCCTTGGGCTGCAGAAGGCTTCTGAGGAGGAGCCTGACACTGAACCCGTAAGGAGGGGCTCCTTGGTAGGGAGCCAGCTTCAAAGCAAGTCACCTTAACTGTATTCCACCAGGCAGTAAATAGGGCTGTCAGGTCCAGCAGAGGATTCTGGATGAGAAGGATTAACCGCATCAGTTGGGGATGTTAGACGGTCCCGTGTCGGTTCCTTTGGAGACAGCAACCTCAACGTTGGACCTTGAGAGGTCGGGTTGATCAGCGCCGCCCAGTGGGCATTAGGATATCTGCCGCTGGACTTGTAGTTGTCATCGGGTCAGACAGCAGGCCCTCTGGCATCGGCTGGACAGAAATGTTGAGACCAATAGGTGACGCAGAGCGATCGGGTGACAATGGAATAGGTGTCGCCAGGATCGACACCGGATGGCCGCGCCAACTGGACAGGCGTGGACTGACACTGGTCGGGGATGCCACCAACACTGGTTTGGATGATGCCTGTCTAGAGGAGCTGACTACCATAAGGTAGAAGCATCACTCTGCCAGGAGAGGTGGACGATGCCCCTGGTGCCGCTAAAGTGTCGGCCCTGGAGCCAGGGACCAACTTAGCATGCGCCGAGGCCAGGTGGATGATGAGCAAGGACCTGCCACCCAAGGAAGACCCCCTGCCCGAGCCACCTGGCTGCTGGCCCAAAGGTTGATGGATGGGACAGAAACAGGGGCTGGGAGGCCGAGACTGAAGCCCTGACCCCCGCGAACCACTGCCTGACATCTGAATGACAGTGGGAGGTTTCATCATGGGGAGCACTGATGGAGAGGGTTGCTGCAGGTGTAGAGTCTGACCTCCTGCAGGAGGATAAACCAGAGCCGTGGATTTCAAATGAGGAGACCGGGAATGGGAGGAAGACTTGTCCTTGTGCTTCTCCCTATGCTTATGTTTTTATCATTTTTCTCCCAGTGGAGGATGAAGAGGTGGAGGCCCTGATATTGGAGAGAAGGAGTAACTTTTGCCCTGGATTTGTTTTTCCGTCACTGTAACCTTCTTCTCTAGCAAGAAGCTTTTAAGGCCTTTGACGGTGGAGACTGGTCCTTTGGCTGAACTTCAAGCAGAGCTTGCAGGCCCTCAGTATTGTGCTTTGGGGCCTAGGCAGAAGAGGTAGAGAGAGTGGCTGTCCTTCGATGGGATCTGCTTGCCGCATGACACTTGGACCACTGCAGTTCCACTGACAAGGTCAGAGATGAAGACATGCAGAGAAATTAAAGAAAATTCAAATTTTCGTGAAAATAATAAAGCACAGGTAATTGATAAAAATGGCGGTCAACTGGAGCAGAAGGCATCCATGGAGCCAATGTGTGCAGGTTAATGGGAAAAGAACTGATAGGGCTGGGGACTCCCCTTATATACCACTGGCTCGGCGTCGGGGCGGGCCGACGTTAGGAGTAGGTCCCCTGCTGAATATTGCTAGCTAGAGGTTTCTCAGAGGTCCTGGCACCCCAGCTTTAGTCCTTATGGTGTAACTCTGCTGCAGAGCTCCCCTTGAAGTGAGATCTACTGTTACGGTAAGTTCATACGAATGTTCTATCTTCTTCAGGGGTATCTCGGTTATCAGGTCTCACCATAGGAACAACTCCTAAGCAGTTACAGTGCAAAAGAACAGTCTGGGAAGAAGGCCAATCAAAGCTTAGGACAGGAGGCCCTGCAAAACAGCCCTGCCAAACTTGCACAAGCTCTAGAGACTATGTCCAAACTGCAGTGCTTGGGGAAGGTATGCGATGGTACTCCAGGTGGCAGCCACACAGATGGCAGCAGCTGAGACCCTTTGAAACAAGCCACAGAGGCAGCCATGCCCCTTGTGGAGTGGGCTTTCACCGCCCTGGCAACTCTTTGCCATGCTTGTTGTAGCAGAACACAATACAATGGGCCAACCACTTAGACAAACATTGTTTAGAAACCTGAACACCTTCTCTTCCCATGAAGAACAAAAAGTTGCTTTAACTTTCTGCAGTCCTTAGTTCAGAGCAGATAATACTTCAAACTTCCGCACATCTAAATATATGGAGCAGTGCTTCCCTGGACTACATGCTCAGGAAAATAAATGGGTAGGTGGATAGATTGGTTCAGGGTAAACTCAGACACCACCTTGAGAAGAAACAGGATTTATGCACAAAGACATCCTGTCTTTGTGAAAAATCAAATACAGCTCCTCACACCAGAAAGCCTGAAGCTCGGAAATCCTTCAAGCAGAAGCAATAGCACCAAAATAATGCTTTCCAAGAGAGAAAGTGTAGCTCACAAGTCGTGCAGGCTCAAACGGAGACAGTGCTAATTTCTCCAAAACAAAATTTTGATCCCAAGCTGTGACAGGAAATGGACTGGAGGTTTCAGATGCAGAATGCTCCTGAAAAGGTACAGGACACATCCAACTGAGTCATGGTTTGACCACCCAAGGGCTTGTGAAAGGCAGAGATAGCCAAAAGGTACACCTTGAGGGAGGACTACTGGAGACCAGAGTCTAACTGCGAAATCAGGTAGTCCAGAATCTGGCTCACCGGACAAGAGAAAGGGTCCAGATAATGTTTGGCAGCCCAGATGGCAAACCTCTTCCACCTCATGGCGTAAGTGGCACTAGTGGAGGGCTTCCGGCTACCACGAGGACACCCATTTCTGAGGTATCCCAAACCGGCAATGGCTATGTCCTCAGGAGCCAGGCATGCAGATGAAGGGACTTGAGATTGGTACTGAGCAGGGTCTGCTGAGTCAGCGTCAGCAGATCCATGCAGAGGGCAGAAGGACCTGAGGCTCCTCTGCTGACTGCTGCAGTAATGGAAACCATATCTGCCATGGCCAGAATGGTGTGATCAGGATCATGCTGGCCCCCTCGATCTGCAGTTTGATTAGTACCCTCTGAATCAGAGGAAATGGAGGGAAGGCATAAAGGAACTTACGTACTCTAGGACAGGGACCTCTCACCAGAAAACTGCTGGCCCTGGATCTAGCAAGCAGAAACTGAGCAGACCCCATCTCATGTACAGATCTGCTGTGACAGATGAAAGAAGCTCCCACTCATGCATGCTAGACTGTGTCCTGCTGAGGCTGTCTGGCCAGGGTGTTTAGTACGCCTAGAACATAGACTGCCAGAGGACTAGGCTGTGGTCTAGTGCCCAGTACCATACTCTCATGATGTCCTTGTACAGGGGTACAAATGCATGCCCCACTTGTTGATGTAGTAGACAACACTGACATTGTCAGACTGGATCAACAACTGACCCGGGAGGAGATGGTTCCAAAAGGCCTGCATGGCATACAGGACTGCTTGCATCTTCAGGACATTGATATGCAAGGAGGTTTTGATCTGAAACCACGTACCCTGAGTTTGAAAGGATCCAGGCACACCCCAGCTCGAACCGGAGGCATCCGTGGTGAGGATTTGCTGGGGAGGAGATCTGGAATGGAACCCATCATAACAGGTTCTATGGGTCCATCCCCACTGGAGCACACTGCGGACTGGGGAGGAGACCAGCACCAGCAGATCTAAGTTGTCCGTGCATTAGTCCCATTGCACTCTGAGTGTCCACTGGAGGACTCGCTTGTACAGTCTGGCCAGGGGACCATGGCAATGGCTGTGGCCATGAAACCCAGTAGCCTCAGGTACACCCTCACAGGAACATAACAGCTCTGGGTAACCTCCTGAGCCTGAGCAATATGGCACGCCACTCTGTTGAGAGGCAGGAAGGCTTTGCCCTGTACCAAGTCCAGGACCGCCCATACTGCAATCTCTGGAGGGACTCCAGGACGGACTTGGGCAGACTGACAGTGATGCCCAGGAGAGAAACTGCTGAAGGGTTCTTCCAGGGTCTGGAGGAGCTGTTCTCTGGATGGAGCCTTTAAGAGCCAGTCATCCAGGTAGGGAAAACGTGCAGTCCCTCCCACTGGAAAGCTGAGCTACCACTGCTAAGCACCTTGTAAAGACCCACAGTGCAGAGGATAAGCCAAAGGGCAATGCTCTAAATTGGTAGTGGTCACCCTGAAAGAAACCGAAAAAATCTCAGAGGAGGGACACTGAGATGTGCAGGTATGCGTCCTGCATATCCAGGGGGCACAGCCAGTTGCTCTGCTTGAGTAAGGGCAGCAGGCCTGGTACAGTGACTATGGAATTTCTTGTACTGGATGTTAAGACTGAGGTCCTTGAGATCTAGAATAGGCCTCAAATCTCCGGTTCTTTGGGGACCAGAAAGAATCTGGAGTAGAAACCTTTGTTCCTTTGGCTCCCAGGCACTGACTTGATGGCCTTTTTCCACAGAGGGACTGTACATCCTCCTGCAGAACTGTCAGATGAGTTGGGGGCAGGTGGAGGATACTGGAGCAGTCTCTGGAGGTACCTCTACAAGTTCCAGAGTGTGTCCTCTTCTATTATCTGAAGTATCCAGGTGTCTGAAGTGATACTTCTCAATTGATTGAGATGGAGGGAGAACGATCTCCGATCACCACCTCTTGGTCAGGAACCAGAAGAGGGGTCTGGCAAGGACTCAAGCTGAGGTGGATCCAGCCGCTGGGGCTGATCCATCACCCCTGGATGCTTTGCTGCACTGTCAGAGAAGATGGGGTAGGCAAGGCAGAGGAGGCCTTTCTCTTACCCTGAGGGTGAGAGGCTGTTCCGGACTTGTGGGATACCTTGCAAAAGGGAGGGCGCTGTCTACCCAGGGCTTGCGATGGTAGAGGGAGTGGATAGACTTGACAGCCCTACCAGATGCTTGCAGGTCACTAATGATGGACTGAAAGTCAGGCCTGAATAACTTGGAGCCACTGAAAGGGTGTTGAACACCTTCTGCTGGATATCTGCATCAAAACCTGAGACTCTCAGCAGGAGTGCCTACAAGGGCAAATGCCTGTGGCAGCAGTCCTGGCACCAGTGTCAGAGATATCATATAAGGCCCTGAGAAGATGCTTACTAATATCCTAAGCAGTCTGTAAGCATTTAAGAACCTCCTGCTCTGGGAGCACTTTGAAGTGCCTAGGTAGCTGCCTTGCCCTTTTCCAGATGGTATTCTGGTATTTAACCACATGTGAGAGGTAATCAGCAATCCGCAGCCCCAAGGCACAGGAGGTGTAACCCTCTTCCCTAGATGTCAATCTGTCTAGATTCCCAGTCAAGGGGAGGGAGGTAAGGTGCTTGGACACCTTGGATCTGTCATGTGCTGCTTTAACGACCACAGAATCGATCCTCGGGTTGGGCAGCATATTGGGTTAGCCCTGAGGGGCATGATAAGCTTATCCGCCCTGCAAGGCATGGCAGGGACCATGTCAGATCTATGACAGGCAGCAGTAGTGGCATTCTCAAGGCTGGGAGGATAGGGGAATGACAATAGGAAGAGATTCTGGGATTTCCAGAGAGTCCACCAGCTCCCATCTGGTGGCTTCTCTTCCTCAGTATGGAATCCCATTGCTGTGACAGCTGCTTCATAACATTAAAGAAGACAGGGTCCTCTGGAGGTGACCTGGGAGTATGCTTGACAGAGTCCTCACTCACTAAAGAGGCAGTGAACCTGTCAGAGAAAAGAGGTTCCTCTTCCTCAGGTAGGGTGAGGTGGCCAGCCTGGTGGTGCTGATGGTTGGCGCTGGATGCCACACCTCACGCCACGGCACCTGGGCGGGGAGTAGCTCTCGGGCCGCTGGGGGTCAGCAGGGGAGGGAGAAAACTGAGCATCCAGAGGACTGCTCTCCCTCTCCTGGTAGGAGGGGAAATGTCCCAAGAACTACTGGCACCCAGTGGACATCGGGTGCACTACAAGACGTGAGGACCGCGCTGGAAAGGAACAATGGGTGGTCATTTCTGACATGTGCAGGAGCACTCACGTAGCGGGCTGGGCGACACTGCACGTCCCATGTTTGGGGGAGGTAAACAAGAAAACCCTCCTTCCACTGGTAGGCAAAGGGGTCCAGTGGTAACAGCCCCACGCCGCTAGCGCCAGAACATCCGCCTGTTCCCTACTCCTGTGACAGCTGTCCTCCAATACTATAGACAGGATGCCGTAGGAAATGGCGATCCTTCCCCGGAGGACACAGACCCAGGGGTTAGGGCAAGCTGCACAAGGAGTGGGATGCCCTCAACTGGAGAATGGATGGGCTGTGTCAGGCAGGAAGGCAGAGCCAGCTGACCAAGAGACCACGCTGGAGAGAGGCTAGTTGGTAAGGGAAGAATAAACAGAATAATAAAAAAAGGTAGGATGAGGTCAGGACGGTACTCTTCCTCGATGTTGACCTGCTCAAACTCAAGGTCCGACGAGGCAAGGGACCAACAACAGCCCATGGGGAACTGCCCCAGGAGGCCAAAGTGGCATCCTATAATGATGGGTCCATCGACGGGCGAGGGGACCCAGGCCTGTAAGAGCCCAATTGGTGGACCAGGACTGCAATGAAATGGGCCAGGATGTCACTGAGTTCATGGCAGGAGACTGGTGCATCGACAGAGGAGGGGCCGCCAGCATGGGGCAGCAACGACCAGTCTTCACAGCCTGGGAGCCCGATGGCCATGGACCTGGAGAGGTATCAGGCTGCAATGGAGGGGCTTGACGCACCCAAGTGTCGATAAACTGGGGCCGCTTGACCCAAGGGTTAATGACCAGCATCCCTGAGAAGCATGAAGCAGCGCTGTTGTTAGGGGCTGGTAGGAGCAGAGGCCTGACACCAGTGGGAGTCGGTGCAGCCACAACTGAATGAGTACCCCAAAAGAAGATGAAGAGGCCGCCATGGATCGGGAACGCTGCCGGGGACGGTACCATCTACAGTCTTTTGTGACCTTTTCCTGAGGACTTGTCTCAGGCCCTCAGTAGCCTGGGAGCTCAACGAACCCACTAGCGACTAGGAAGGAGGGACACCCAAGCACCCCTGCCCAGAACTGACTACCTGTTGTTCCATCAGGAATTTTTGAGAGCTTTTTACATCACCTAAGGGTTGTTTGATTGAATTTCTGGTAGAGCTCACAGTCTGAGGCGCTGTGGTCAGGCCCAAGACAGCAGACACAGAGGATATGGTCGCCTGAAGAGGCAATCTTCTTTCTGCAGCGGCAGCAACAGAAGAGAGAAGTGGAAGATTAATCTCAACATAAACAAGGTAAAGGAATTCCTTTACCTTTTTTAGTTTTATGGAACTATATTTTAGTAATGTAAAGCGCCTTGGTATTTGAAAAGCGCCTAAAAAATAAAGTTTATTATTATTATATTATTATTGTTATTATAAAAAGAGATTCTAAAAACTAAAAAAGGAAAGTCATTTAGAAAATGGCTAAACTGCATCAGAGCTTCCGCAGAGACCCATGTGAACAGAGCCGATGTGGACAGAACTGTAGAGGAGCAGAGCCACTCACACCTTTATAGGGTTGGTGACGTGACGTCATGTGCAGCCCCAGTGGTACTGCTGAAAAATTCATGGATCCTGCTTCACCAATGGTGAAGTTCCTGTGGTGTGACCTCATGACAGAGATACTCCTAAAGAAAATCAACAGCTATACAGACAAGTACAACTACACCAATAATAAAATACTGAGTATACCTTAAATACATTAAAGAGCAGCTGATACGTCTTAAGAACTTTAGCAAACACAATATTTAGGCACAGTTCAGCTGGTATTTCACATTAGTTCAGTATTTCTCAACCCCATCATTTATCACTAAGGTCATCTGCATCAAAACAGGATCTTTGTCTGAAGAGTTCATCTACTCCTGTTGCTTCTCCTACCTGAGGTCATACAGCACTGCTTGTGATATCACAGTTACTCCATATCGAACAGAGTGTGATATTACAACAGAGGATTATGAACTGAAGTAGGGCATAAGTGTAGAGGCAGATGAACTCAAGGATATCAGGAATTCATGTAAATGTCATCAGTAAAATATAATGGGAAGGCGTAAATTCATAGAATATATATATGGAATGCAAGCTGATTTGTACCTAATTATTATGTTTTCAAAGTTTTTTTTGAGGCATCAGCAGCTCTTTAATATAGGTTAAAGCTGAATAATTATAATTATAATGTAACTTTTTCTGTTTTAGAGCATTGGTTTCCCATTTTATACCACTTATGTATTAGGGCCATAGTTTCAAAATGGCTACTCCTATTCTGCACATGTGACAAAAATCTTTTGAAAAGATTCCTCTTTACCTTCTTTCTGGCTCCCACCATCTAGGGAACATTACTCTGGAGACCAGAAAAGTACAGTTATGTAAGAACTTACCGTAACTATAGATCTTCGAGAGAGGTTCCTGCAGTAGGTCATCACATATAGGACTATGCCCTCTGAATCAGAACTGCATGGCAAGCTTTTCCAGCAGTGTCTGGTGAGGGACCACTCACCAGATATCACATGACTGACGCCAGTGTGACCCTATATAGTGGGTGGTCCCCATGCCCGCCTCCAGTTCTCCCCCAGAGATCCAAGGAGGAAAAACAGGAGAAAGGATGGAATCCTGGAGCCCAGCTCAGAATGGCTGAAAGAAAATGCAAAAGAACTAGGAGAAGGAGGGAGGAAGAAGACTGACTGCAGGAACCTCTCCTCAAGATCTACTGTTACGGTAAGTTCTTACAAAACTGTACTATCTTACTTCAAGAGGGTTCCTGCAGCAGGTCATCACATATAGGATTCAGTCCCAAGCAGTCACTCATAGAGAGACCAAGAGAGTCACAGGAGGAGGAGGAGCAACAGAAAGACAGCACTGGACCAGCTCAAGACAGTAGGTCTCTGCAAGACGGCAAGGCCGAACCTAGCCCCTATGCCTAGAGGCAATGTCCAGACTGTAATGCTTCGTGGAAGGTATGGATGGAACTCCAGGATGCTGCCGCGACACACAGACTTCTGCTGCAGAAACATTCCACAGAAATGCTGTAGAGGTAGCCATTGCTCTAGTAGCATGACCTCTGACCTCCCTCGGAAGAGGTTTGTTGTACTCTGGTAACAGAAATGAATGCAGTTACCTAGCCATTTAGAAATGCACTGTTTAGAAACTGCCAATCCCAAGGATTTGGGTGAAGGAACAAAAAGTTGATCAGATTTTCTGCACTCCTTAGTACGGTGAATATAGCATCTGAGGGCTCTGCTAACTCCAGAGTGTGAATGAGATCCTCCCCTATTAGAATGGTTAGAGTAATAAACTGAGAGTTCAACAGTTTGATTCAATGTGAACTCAGAAACCACCTTAGGAAGAAACTTAGGATTTGTGCACAGTGCCGACCGGGTCCTTGTGAAAAAATCAAATAAGGCTCCTGAAGCTTGAAATCCACGAGCAGAAGTAACAGCAACTAAAAATAGCATCTTCCAAGAAAGGTAGCATGTCACAGCCCATCCCTGGTTAAAAGGAGGAAGCGTGAGCTTCTAACACAAAACTCAAATTGCACGGTGGGGTGGGGTTATGAATGGGAGGTTTTAGGTGGAGGATCCCCTCAAGAAGGTCTTAGAGACCTCCAACTGAGCTTACGGTTTTCCTCCACTGGCACATGGTAGGTCGAAATGTTGACAAGTGGACTTTAAGAAACGAAAAGACGACAGACCCGAATCAGAAAGGTGAAGGAGGTACTCCATGATCTGAGGAACAGAGCAGATAAAGGGATCTAACTTTTAGAAGTCGCCAAATGGAAAACGCTTCCATTTAATGGCGTAGGTGGATCTAGTAGATGGTTTTCTGGCTTCCACCAGGACCTAAGAGACCTTATGAGAGACCCCAAAGTGAGCTCTGATTATGTCTGAAGGAACCCAGATGAAGATGCAATGTGCTGAGTCCTGGATGTACCAGCCTGTCTTGATCCTGAGTCAACAGGTAATGTCTGAGAGGAAAGGAATTGGGGGTTCCGCTTGAAGGCTGCTGCAGTAGTGGAAACCAAATTTGCCTCAGCCAGAGAGGAGTCACTAGAATCATTCAAGCACTCTGCCTGTAGCTTGAGAAGTAACCTCTGAAGAATGGGAAAGGGAGGGAAGGCATACAGGAACTCCCTGTCCAACATAGAGATGTGTCATGCCAGAAAGCTCCAGGCTCTGGAACGAGCGAGCAAAAGCTGTGAAGTTCTGCATTGATGGGAGGCGACAGATCGATTTCTGGGTGACCCCACCTCTGGAATAGAGTGTCTTCTACCTCCTGACTTAATTCCCATTCTTGGAGCTTAGGGGGACGACGTCTGACTGAGGGCTGTCTGCCAGGACGCTGTGAATGCCTGGAACGTGCATGGCTGTGAGAAACAGGTCGTGCTGACTGCCCACCTGCACCCACATCGCCTCCCTGCATAGGGGGTAATGATCGGGTGCCTCCCTGTTCGTTGATGTACCAGACCACTGACATATTGTCTGTCTGGATTAGCAGTGCCCCTTTGAAAGGATGATCTGAAAGGCCTGAAGGGCGATAGTACCACTCTCATCTCCAGAACATTGATGTAATGACATCTCAGTTTGGGACCATGAACTCTGGATCCATTGGTCCCCAGGTGCGCCTCCCCAACCCAGGCACCTAAGAATCCGTGGTGAGGGTCCATAGAGGGGTGAACTTCAGAATAGAAGTCCCTTGGACAACTTGAGAGGGTCTAGCCACCATTGTAGATCCCTCTGAACTGCTCTGGAGACCAAAACAGGGTGTTCCAGATCATCCGAACGTGATCCCATTGGACCTGAAGAGTCCACTGAGATATCCGCATATGCAACCTGGCTAAAGGAACTGTGGAGATAGAGGCTGCCATCAGGCCCAGCAAGCATAGCAACGACTGGCCAGAAGAGATCTGACGAGACCACCAGAGTGACCTGCTCCCAGACAGTCTCCGCCTGTCTGAGGGGAGAAAGGCTCATGCTGGACCATATCCAAAACCACCCCTATAAACTGTAGGTTCTGAGAGGGGTTAAAGATGACTTGGGGAAACTGACTGTGATCCCTAGTCTGGAATAAAGGTCCAGGGTAACCAAGACTGGAGTCCAGAAGGCTGTCCCTGGACGGAGCTGAGATTAGCCAATCATCCAGGTATGGGAACACCGCTATACCCTGGTCACAGAGAGCCACTGCCACCACCACTAGGCACTTGGTAAAACCCTGAGTGCCAAGGACAGGCCAAAGGGGAGGGCTGTGAACTGGAAAGTACTGCTCCTGGAAACAAAATCTCAGGAAATGGCGGTGGCTCGGGAACATCGGGATATGTAGGTAAGCATCCTGCATATCCAGGGTGCAGAACCAGTGATTCTGCTGTAGAAGGGCAGAAGGCTCTGAACAGTCAATACGCGGAACCTCTGTACTGATTTAAGAGGTTCAAACTGCTGAGGTCCGGATTGGTCTGAGGTCGCCTGCCTACTTTGGGACCAGGAAGAAGTGGGAGAGAACCCCTTTCCCCACTGGGCAGTAGGCACAGGTTCAATTGCAGCCTTTCTCTCCAGAATCCTGATCTTCTCCTCAACCAACAGGGCTTGGTGCGGGTAGTAGTGTGAGCAACCAGGAGGAGAGTTTGGAGGGAGCTTCAGGAACTCTAGTGTGTGTTCTTGCGACATGAGCTGAAGTACCCACGCCGTCCGGAGGTGATGTCCTCCCATGCCTGGATGTGAAGGGCAAATCTTCCTCCCACTGGCTCCGCACTTTGCAGTGGAGGGGAGGGAAGACTGCATGAGTCAGAGGCAGAGGGGTGGGGGGACAAAGGCCCTCCTGCCGGTCTCTGGGTTTGCAGCCGATGGAGAGGAAAAAGGAAGAGCCAGTGCCTCACCTTTATTTTGCTTCTTGGGGACGCTTGCTTTCCTAGGCGCTTAACTGGGCGCTTGAAAGGACTGCTTCTTAGGAGTACCAGCTCTGTACATACAGCGGACTGATCTAAGGGTCTGACCACTGTCTTGGAGGCCTGTGATCAGATCCTTTGTGTCCTCCAAAAAGGACCGTCCCTGTAAAAGAAGCTGCCCTGAACGGCTGCTTGGATGTCAACTGAAAGGCCTGGAACCACGAGCCAAGCACATGTCTCCTGTGGCTAATGGTCAGAGCCAAGGAGCGGGCCACAGCATCCACAGAATTGTCGGTTGCCCTGAGAGCATGCCTACAGGAGATTTTGGAAAATGGAGGTCTTTGATATCTCTGTCTTCAGGTCTGAGTCCTCCAGGGAGGAGATTCTGTCCTCCAACTCGGCCAGTGTGGCTTTTTGATAAGACACCATATGTGCCACATAATTGAGCGAGCTGAGGGCACAAGTGGCTGAGGAGTAGCCCTTTTCCCAAAATTGTTCTGCTCCATCTGTCTGGACTCTTTGTCCGGGGAAATTGTCTGCTCCATCTGTCTGGACTTCTTTGTCCAGGGGGACGTGCTCATGTGCTTTGAGTTAGCCAAGTGATCATGAGCAGCAGCAATGACCACTGAATCTGTTTTTGGGTCAAGACAAGAAAATTAACTCCTTCAGAGGAGCGGTAAATTCTGTCTGTCTTTTGGGACAGCAGGGATAGAGTGTGGCAGTTTCCAAATAGTGGTTGTGAGGTCCTTATGAGGAGCTATCCAGGGAGGAACTGGAATAGTGGTTGCAGCCTCTAAAATCGAGATGCTCTGCCAGGTGTTTTCGCATGGGGTCCAGATCCTCCACATTCCAGCCACTCACCTGCCGGATAATTCAGAGGAGTTCCGTAAGGAAGGGTCATCTGGAGGGGACTTAGGAGACTCCTTGCCCTAGGGGTAGGATAGTTCATCAGACAAAGTTTCGATGTGTCGATGTCTGAATCAGGGGTCACCCTCTGGACATTCAAAATCTGGAGAGGAAATGTCCTTGGGGAAGTACTCGAGACATGCACCGTATGCTGAGGTGCAGGGGACCGGGGTGGGGTTGGGTGTACTATCTCTGGAGTAGAAGCCTACTTTCCAGATCTGAAAAGAGTTGGGACCTCACATCCTTCCTCCAAGATTGTATCATCACTTGGAAGTCAGGTTGTGGAGGAGGAGGAGGAGGAGGAGTAGGGGAGGAGGAGGAGGTAATTTAGTCTTGGGCAAATAAAAAGAAGCTCCTGCACCCACAAATGAGGAAGGGGTACCCTTGATAATATGGGTATCCCTGTTGGTATCCAGGGAAGTATACCTGGAAGTAATGGGGCACTGACTGACCCAATGGCGGAAGGAGGAACGCCTGATGTCCAGGAAGATGTCCGGATGGTGGTCTTGACCAAAATACCTGGATGGACCAGGATAAATACCCAACATCACGACAGTGGACACTGGGATAGCCATCGTTGGGGTAGCCGATTAAAAGATACAAACGTTGGGGTCCCAGACGTGAGAGAGTAGCCGACGTTAGCTCCAAGGAGGTCAGACCCTGCATGAGAGGCCTTTCGACAGGCTCCTGACGGAGGGGCTATGACGACGGTACCTGACGGTACTGCTACCAGTAAGAAGAGGGACAGCAGCTGTAAGGTGACTCGATGTTAGAGTAGTTGAAAAAGGGTGAAGATCCCTTGAGGGGACCTGAGGGACTGCCATAGGAGTGGGTGAGGAGAGAACCACTTCTAGGTGCCCTTCTTCCTCCTCTTGTCCCAGGCGTAGGCTTCTGGTCAGGGGAAACCCTGGGGAGGTGGGAGAGGAAGTCTCCCGAGGCGGGCAGGGCCCAGGGGAGGGCTGACTGGATGAAGTCAGACCACTCTGCTGGACATCGGGTGATGCGGCGTGAGCCCCTGATGGGAAAGCAATGCCTGGGCGGTCGCCAGAGACGGCCGACTTACCAGGTGAAACAGCGACTGGGCGGTGGAGGGTAGGGGACCTCGATCGCTTATCGGTTGAAGCCGGGCAGACCACTGGCTGCTTCTGGGCGGGGTCCGACTTATCGGCAGCTGGGCGGGCCCCAGAGGAGCAGGGGTCCAATTTACCAGCAAGTATCAGGTGTTCGCTGGAGAAGCCAGTGGAAGACTTACCGTAGTGATTGGTTGGAAGATGGCGGCATTGAGGTCGGCCCCAGAAGCTGCCTGAGTCACCATGAGGGTTGGCGGCGGGAAAGGGCCTTGCTGGTCAAGGCTTGCTGGATGAGGATCAGTCCTGGTCCTAATGATGAGCAGAGCCCTGATCTTTGCATCTTCTTCTCCAGGGAAGCCATCCTAGATGGGCCTCCAGAGCCTGCTGGCATTGCTTGTGAGTGGTCTGGTTGAAAGGCTGGCAGTTGGGACAGGCCACGTATGTCGTGGTCTGGGCCTAGACAAAAGAGGCAGACACGGTGGCTATCTTTGTGTGGATTTATGCCTCACACCTTGATGCACTTTTCTTACCTTAGGAGGCAGTGACGGAGAAGACATAAAGCAAAATCGGACTGATATCAGCGCTGAAAATAATAAAATGGCGATCGATTATGCTGGAGCTACCATGAGGTACTAGCGCTGGCCGACGGCGGAAAGAACTGGTAGGTGAGCGGTGACCGCCCCACTATATAGGGTCATGCTGATATCAGTCACGCGGACGCCTGGTGGGCGATCCCCTGCCAGCCACTGCTGGAAAAGCTTCTGTGTGGTCCTGATGCAAGAGTGCGTAGTCCTATATGTGATGACCTACTGCAGGAACCCTCTCAAGTAAGATCTTATCATACAGCTCCAGTGCTGTACATCAACTTAACTGGCAAGGAGGAATTCAAACTCTCTCACCCACTCATCATAACAAAATATACTTTGGTCCTTTTCTACCCAAACCACCACTCTGAAATTGCATAAGCAGAACTGGGAATCAGCAACCTTTGAAGAACTGTTTTTTAATTTGCTGGCTGATTCTTGAAGTGCCAGTAACAGTTCCTCTGTATCAAATAGTTTGTGTGAGGTAGTTCAGATGGGACCTATGCAACTCTCTACTTCCACTGCAAAGAGAAAAGCCAAATGTGCCTTCCACTTGGATTCTAGATGACTGGGTACTGGGGATAGGAGAAACTAGCACTGGTCCCACTAGTACAGAATGAGCAGAATGCTGAGTGTGCCACGAGAGCTCTCAGGCTCTGGGGAGGGTGGTAGCAATCTTGAAGCTTTACCACATCCTAGGAGAGATCCGAGGCAGCATGGGATGTTATTGGTGAACACAAAACATCCTATCCCTCCCCATGTTTGGCGTAACACAAATTGGCAGTCATTCATTCACTCATTCATGCAGTCATTCGTTTCATTTATTTGTAAATAGGTGACTGTGAAAGGCACAATGAATCAATGCTCATTTCCAGGTATGACCCTGAGGAAGGGGAACGGGAGATAACGTATAGAAGAAAAATGACTCACTGTAGTATTGTTTTTCCCTGGAACCATCAATGAGATTTACAGTAAGTATCATCTTTCTGCCAGTGCGTGATGCCCAGAGACAGAACTTTATGCTAATTTTAGAACTTAGAATACAAGTTCAAACTCTGAACTGTGGTCATGTTTCCCCAGGGGCTGATCTGTTTTAAAGAATCTGTGATCAGCTTATTTGGTTTGAATAATTTAGCTTTAGCAAACATACCTTGTCTTGCCAAAATCTCAGTTTCCATGAGCAATTATTCTGGAATATACTGTTCGGGAGAAACACTCAATGACCACTTAGAGAACTGCAGTGCTCTATATGCCAAGTAATAGAAGTAAAAATCAGGCAATTTCAGTCCTCCCCATTCTTAGCCCTAGACATCCTGGCATGAGACATTCTGTGCCTCTTAAACATCCAAATAAACTTCATAGCCAGTCCATTTAGGCCAGAAAGCTATTTTTAGTGATACAGCAAAGCAGCATTAGAACAGATATATAGCCCTAGGTAGGAGGTTTCTGTTAATAGTCTCTATCCGTCCCCACAAACCCAAAGGCAACTTGTTCCACACCTAAGAATGTCCTCTTGGGCTTTATTTTTGAAGATTTTGGTTTTGTTGAGTCGTTTCAGAAACTGTTCTATATACTCTAAGACCCAAATATTCAATGTAATCTTTGGACCAGGAGACTCCTGTACCACCCAAGTCATCTTTGTTACACTCTATATTTAGTGTTAAGAATGCATTTTGATACATTAAGTTTATATCCGGAAACGTGTCCGAAGCTGTCTATAATCCTCAAAATCTCCGAATTAACGCTTTGGAGTTAGTTAAATAAAGTAGTATGTCATCAGCATAAAGGGAGATCAAGGCTTCCTACCCCCTATCTTAACCCCTCAATTTTCTGGGATGACATTAAATTTTCTGACTAGCAGGTTGATAGTAAGATTAAATAGAAGGGGAGACAAAGGCGACCTTGCCTAGTACTCTCTCTATAGGAAAAAGGGAGAAGTAATCCCATTAGTATTGAAAGCAGACAGGTATTACTATACAGAATTTGAAACCATTTAATGAAATTTTGGGGAAATTTGTACAACTGCAGGGTACTAATAATATGCAACCATAGCACTCTGTTGAACACCTTTTCAGCTCCAAAGATAACAGCCCCAGCTGTACTGGCATGCACATGATGTGAAACAGCTTTCTACTATTGTCGGCCACCAGTCTACCCTTTATGAATCCAGTTTGTTGGGGCCTATGATATGGTGAATTACCTTCTCTAGTCTGCTGGCTAAAACTTTGGCCAATATTTTAATATCAGAATTGATTAGAGAAATTAGTCTATAGTTTGAACACATCAAGAGATCTTTCCTTGCTTATGTATTAGAGTGATTAGCCCTTGTGTCATACTGGGGGAACAAAACCTTTGAGAAAACTTTGTTAAAAATGCCTTTAATGGATGGTAATAATACTTCAGAAAAAGACTGAAAAAGTTAACTGAAACCCATCAGGCCCCAGTGCCTTATTCTTTTTAAACTGTTGACTGCTGTGAGTATTTCCTGATCCGATATATCTGCATCAAGCTCTTTTATTAAGTTTGTGAGTAGATCAGGCAACAGCATGCCTTCACAAAAATCCTTAAGCATAACACTATTACTGGACACCTCATTAGAGTAGAGTTCTTTATAGAAAACAAAGAATTTTTCATGTATTTTTATGTCCTGAGATAATTGAATTATCACTGATGTCCCTGAGCATAGATGTTGATGAGCTCATTTGTTTCAACTGAATTGCTAGGATTTTGATGGTCTGGGTCCTGAATCGATGTAATTAGTTTTAGCTTTACTTAATGAAAAACTCGTTTCTTAGTATTTCATTATACTTGGATTTCAAACTGGACCATTCCTCCACTTAACACCAGAAGAATCCCCAACTGGATCTTGTTTTTGCCTTAATTCTACTTAATAATTCATTTTTCTTTTGTCCCTTTCTTTTTATAGGAAGAGGCTGCACTAATGATATGCCCTCGTAGCCACAACTTCATACATTCCAATTTGTACTCCAGGAAGGATCCTCTGGCTTGTTAATAGTTAAGTATTCATTTACAAGGCTCTTGATTTTGAGAGTGAAGTCAGAGTTTGCAGTAGGAAGTTGTTGAACTTACATCTCCTGCTCCTATTGTGGTTGAGAGCTTCTTTAAGAGCAATTCGACCGAGTATGATCAGATATGACTTGCTATAGTATTTCAGCTGAGATAATCCTGGTGACTACCTCTTTAGGTATAAAAATTTGGTCTATACGAGATCCAGATTGGTGACAACTAGACCAAAAGGTATACTCCTTTGTGTTAGAATTCATAGATCTCCAGGCGTCCACCAAGCCTAGATTGTCGAGTTAAATGAGATAGGTCTTTATCCGTCTTTGATAAGGTGGGGTCGGAATTTAGACCTATCAAGGATGGGATCCAAAATGGAATTGGTGTCCTGCTATGATTATGGTACTGTCCATGTATTGGGATAAGCAGTTAAATACAGTGTTAAAGGTATCATGCATATGTATGTTTTCAAGGCCACCAGTTTTTCAACAGGTGGGGTGTTTTATATAAGGTTGTTTGTAGTAAAGTGGATACAACTCTCTACGGCAATAAAATACATTATGTCCCTTACCTCAGAGTGATAGTATCTCTAAGATGCCATTCTGTTTAAGAGATATTCTTCTTCACTGTGCTGACCACATTTTAAACACGCCTATAGCCATCTTGTAACCTCCTCTACTCCTCTTCTGTTTCTGTCTTTACTCTCTCTTTTCTACACTTTCTTTTCTGTTCTAATTGTGATCTTTGCTTTACTATCATCAGGGAAATATAGGCACTTTCTTTACCCTTACTCAACCTAACTGTTTGTGATATGCCTTAAAAATCTACAGTTTTGCAGGTATGTAAATTTTGTTATATCTCTTTCAAATGCATGGTAGTATGCTATTAATAGTACAGCACTTCTCGTATTGTTAACAGTTGCTGTCTTTATTTTTATTCTCTGTTTAGCACTCTTTAATTACTTAGAAAATGTGTTGAACATTTATTATCTGATGTTTCTTCATGGTCTGTAAAAGACGTATGTAACTGATGTTTTTGTTATAACATTATTTTAATAAAATTTAATTGACAAAATGTTCCTCCTAGTGTTCTAACATCAGATTTGTTTCTATAGCTAGGGAGCTGTGACCACTAAAACTAACTACATTTCTAACAAACATTTCATTAACATTTTAAAATAACAAATAAATTTTAAATGCACCCAATATAAACAATTGACTGATCACATTCTGGTAGCTGCTGAGGAACTGAAATAAGGAACGCCGAGCAACCTAAGAAAAGAACAGTTATGTACTTATCATAACAATAGATCTCCAAGAGAATCTCTTTCATCAGGCCACACTTTGGAACTATACGCGTGTTAGTGCTCGGACCACATGGAAACTTTTGCAAGCTAGGGGCTGCCCATGACAACATAATGTGCCAGTGTCTACATAAACATGGGTGGCCCCACTCTCCTCAGTTACCACGGAGATTATGCTAAGAGGATCACTCTGTAGGGAACCAGGAGATAATGCTAGCAGCCAGCATACCAGGTAACAATGGGTGCTGGAAAAGGTAGCTATGGAATGAAGCAAGCAGGAAATCCAGTGCCATACACCTAAGAGGGAAGGAGGGTGGAACAGCATGGCCTATTTAAATTTATTCTCTCAAAGATCTACTTCTGTGGTAGTATGTAACTGTTCTATCCTCTTCAAGGATATCTCTTTTTCAGGCCACACCTTTGGAACGAGTCCCAAGCAGTACCAAAACTGCCAGTCTGGGTGGATGCTACATATATGTTCATGAGCCAGGCCAAATCCTGCCATATAACCAGGCCAAATCCTGCTCATCTGGGACACAGTATCCAGACTGTAATGTTCAGTGAAGGAGTGGACAGTGCTCCATGTAGCAGCTGCACAAATCTCAGCAGCACAGACATTTCAAAACAAGTAACGAAAGTGACCATGCCTCTTGTGGAATGATTACTGAACTACTCCAGGAAGTTTCTTACCATACTTCCTATAAAAGAGCATAATACAATGTGCCAGCCATTTGGACAGGCACTGTTCGGAAAAAGGGCACCCTCTTTCCCAGGTATGAACTAAACAAAAAGCTGAGAGGACTTTCTGTAGTCCTTGGTACGGTTCACATGACATCTGAGAATTCTATGTACATCCAAAGTATGGAGTAATGCTTCCCCTGAACTGGCATGCTCCAGCTAGTATACTGGGAGGTGGATGGTTCGATTCAGAGTAAATTTAGACACCACCTTTGGAAAGAACATGATTTGTATGTAAGACACTTGGGGCCTGATTCTCAAACCAGCCCTAAAATGGACACTAAGCTGCACCAAACAGCAGTTTGTGTCGATCACTGGTGTGCCAGGGATCCTGCATCCAGTTCCCGTATGGGAGGGGTCCCAGCGTCGCACACCAACAGATTGTAGTAGTTGCTCCATGTGCCACACAAATGGCACATGGGAGAAGTTTGGTGGAGGGTACTGCATGCAGGCATGGACTGACGATCTACGCAGCACGCTGACCGCACAGCACAGGGGCAGGCTGGAGTCCCAGGTAGCTGACACAGGCTGGCATGTCAGGAGTTAGGACAGGCAGCAGCTGGGGAGGGAGATACAGTGTCATGACCCAGGATACCCAGAGATGCCGACAGGTGCTTACCTGGTGGAGGTCCTGTCGGCAGTCTGTAGGCACGCCGGGGCTGGGATGCCAACATCTGTATGATGCAGTCCATACCCAGCTTCAAGTCTCCAGTCCACTGCCTTGTGCTCCCATGGATGCCTATTAATCCAGGCACCAGGCAAGCCTGTGACCCCAAAACAAAACAAAACAGCTCAAGCTGCTAATAGGAGTGTGCCGTACAACAAGGGATCCAATTAGAAAAAGCAAACCAGCACAACACCAAGCTCGGAGATAAGGCTTTAATTCAATATAAATATAAAAAGGCAACATCCCATGGGGCAGGTTCCACAACACAGGACTAGTAAGGACCCCGACTGGTTTTGCAACTAATGCGCCATCAGAGGGGCCCTGTGTTGTGAGACTGCTCCTATTGGTATGTTGCCTTTTATATTTATATTGAATTAAAGCCTTATCTCCTGAGCTTGGTGGTGTGCTGGTTTGATTTTTCTAATTGAAGCCTGTGATCACACCCAGCATTGTCTGCAGGAGTGGTGCAAGGGCTGTTAGAGCAGCTTTTGCTGGTTCTAAGCCCTGGCAGGCCTGGCCAGCTTCCAGAACAGGTATGGTTGGTGGAGGATTTTTGGCATCCAACAGAACATCAGCCACTTTAGGTGATACTCCAAATCATGCCATGGCTATGCCTTCACCATCCAGGCATGCAGATATAGGGACTTTAGGCTCAGATGGACCAGAGACCCCTCATCCAGTGACAACAGGCCTCTGCACAGTGGTAGAGGTACTAGAAGTTCCACTACTAACTGTTGTAGCAGTGAATACAATATCTGCCAAGGTCATAGTGGAGTAAGGTGGATGAAGGTTGCCCCTCCATCTTCAGTTTGGTTAGTGCCCTTTGTATTAGGGGAAAGGGAGGAAGGCTTGCAAAACCTCCCTTTCAAGAAAGGGATACTCTGTGATATGCCAGAAAATTCCAGGCCCTGGAGCAAACAATCAAAACATGGCAGTTTTGCATTGCATGGGATGCAAAAAAGTCCAGCTCTGGGCAACCCCACATTATGCGAAGAGGTCGTCCACTTCTGAGGCCAGCAGTTCCCCTTCATGCACTCTGGACTGTGACCTACTTAACCTGTCTACTAAGATAGGAGCTGCACAAGCTACACTGGGTGGATACCCTGTGCAGGTAGTGCAGTGAGAGCAGAGTGGGGTGTGGCATCCTGGCAGACACCAGCATTCTGTCCATGAGGGCTAGAGGCTGCACTCTCCCCACACCCCTGGTGGTGGTACCACAGCTCTGCCAAAGACCGAGTACAAAGGGAATGTTTTATGAATTGAACCCAACACGTTAGAGGAGGAAACTGTAAAAAGACACTAAGTCTTTGAGTTTGGAATTTTGATGCCCAAAAAAACACAAAAATCAGAATATCTCGGGGAGCAACAGAGAAGGGGCTCCAGGAGTCACATAAATGGTCAATATGAGCCAAAAAGAGAGCAGGGGGATGGAGGGAGGGAAAGCATGCCTACTGCAAGAGCTCCTCTCGAAGATCTACTGTTACGGTAAGTTCTTATGTAACTGTAATGTCGATTTGAGGGGCTCTCAGAGTAGGCAACACTGTTAGGACCAAGTCCCAAGCAGTGTCAACAAGCAAGACAAGACTCGTGAGAAGGAGAGAACTGCCATAAATAAAGAGGAACAGGAGTCCCTAAGGTACTGCTAATCCACAGCCAGTCCTGCACCCAACGGCAATGCCCAGTCAAGAGAAACCAGTATTGTACGGCCTCAAGGCACATGTGACGGCAGAATCCAGAAACATGTGCAGAACAGGGCCAACCGCCCAATGAGGTCTCCCATGAACCCCAAGAAGGGAAGAATGTATCAGTAGCCAGACGAAGTGCAGGCAACCCCCGTATTGATCATAGAAAGCACCCAAGCACCCTTTAACAATGGAGCAGGGTAAAGAGAAGACTACAGGAAGCCGAATAGCCTTCATTCCCAGAAACAGGCTGACCAAAATGACTCACCATCAGGAAGGGAGCAAGGTGAGAACTCCACCTAATAAGAAGATATGGGATAACACACCGAAGGTGTGTAATCCAACCCATCGAGAACCAGACACTACCAGCAGTAGGAACAAGGTGGAGGCTGGGAGAGCACCTCTCCTAGAGAGGGTACATCAGGCTCTGTAGCCCAATAGGGCTTGGGGTGTAGAAAATCCATAGAGAAGGAAAGAAATTCTCTACAGACAGGAGAACATGGGTAATGTCCTCCCCTCTGAAGGGGCGGGGATCCCTCAAGAGAACGAGGTCTGCCACCCTCCAGGAATAGGACAGGCGGGGAGGCAGAAGGGATGCACTGGGGCTGAAGTAAACCCAGACACATGTCAAATCAGAGATTAAGAGGCATCCTGAAACTGGTGAACTGGCTGTGCCCGGGAATCGGCCAGACCGATGAAGGCCTTTATCCTGGAGCGAGTATAGGGTCTGGGTGGGCAACATCTGGAACCCCATGGTAATACAGGAAATCCTGAAAAGACCTCTGAGCAGGGAAGGCTGAAGCATAAGGAGCCCAGCCAAAAGGGAAGGAACTTGATAATTCAATGGTTCAAGCCTCCCCGGCCAGGAAGAGCAAGACAAGGCCAGGGAAAGGGAAGAAGAGGGTCCCCTGCTCCAATGGGGGCAGAGGAGGCCATGCCGGGCGCAGCCAGCATGGCACAATATTGAACACTCCCACCCTCTAACCGCAGTTGGAGGGAAACCATCTGGACAAGTGGGAAAGGAAGAATAACGTGACTTTCCCGTGAAGAGAGAGCCAGCCCAGGAAAGGCTCATCAGTAACGGGTGGACAGGCATCAAGAAACGGGTCGCCCTTCTTGTCAAGCATGGCTACAGAGATAAGACCCAGAGACTGAGCCTGTGCACTGTCAAGAATGGTCTCCTGGCAGAACAGTGGGCCCAGGACCTCCTCTACATGGAATATAGGAGGCAACAGGATATACTCGCCACCCCCGACTGCCTAATAATGGTGAAACCTCTACAAGGTGGGCCATGGAAGCTCCCAGGAGCATGGCCAGGAGAAACGCAGGGACTGCCACTGCCTGAAGGCTCGTGCCACTGAAAGGAGGTGGTTAGAAGCCAGTGACGAGAGACAACCTGTGTAGTATGTCCTTTGGGTGTCACTGTCCTACACAGAAAGGGGAGAGACTGCCCTGCTGAAGCTCCACAAAGCTGAACCATAGCCAAGGCAGCGGCAAAAAGAGCAGAGGAGCAGAAAGTCATGACCCACCTCAGAGGAAGAAACAGCCACAGGATACAGAGCTGAGTCGAATCCTCTAGGGAAGACCATAAGTCACTGACCATTCTGGTCGGGAGCTCCAAAGACCCCTGCTGGCTCTGGATTCTGGACCCCTGTGCAGTGCCCATCTGAGACTTTGGTGACCCCCAAAAAGGATCAAAATGGAGGGATAGAAAGGCAGCCTCCTCCCACAGTGGGGGTGTAGCAGCAGGGCCAGGAACAGCAAGAGAAGCAAGGATGTGTGCTGAGCAAGAGGAACCCAAACTGCAGAATCTGAGAAGGATCCTAGCAGGGGACTCAAGGAAGGCCTCCCTCGAGGGGGGAACCTTGGGGACTGGCAGAGTGTCATAGTCCCCAAGAGATCTGAAGATCCTCTACACCTCCCAGACTCCAAAGGAAATGGGGAGGAAACTATGCCCTTCTGTTCTGCAGGCCTTAGAGATACTTATTCATACAGCAATAAGTATCTCCAAGGGTTTTGTTCCCATATGGTGGTAGTAATCATCGTGAGGTGCCACCAGGGGTAGGATAACCACTGAGGTAAGCTCATGGAGGTGGAGATGCTCTGCTAAACGGTGACTCTGAGGGTCCTGTCCATTACTTGCCACCCCATGCGACGTCTGAATGAGTCGCATCACCTCCAGAAAGGAAGGATCCTCTGGGGGATTGGGGTTCCCTAATCCATGTCTCCTTGAGAGAGGAGGAAAGGGGATTCCGTAGTCTGGCTGGGATCAGACTCTGAACTCCTCCTAATAGTCAGGACCCAGTGCCGGTGCTGGACTGGACCTGCTGAAGCACCGCATCTACTCTAGCACTGGACTGTGTGTCTGGTGCAGAAAGAGGAGCCCTAAGGGCTGGCTGAGGGGGGTCCCGTGATCGGTGCGTGCGGGCATGAGCAGCGCCATCGGGGCCAGGGTCAGGTGTGCTGCATGGGCGCCTACCAAGAGCTGGAACAACCTTGACAAAACCCGCCGACAACAGCTGAGGAGATGTCAGCAGAAGCAAAGGACCCAGCATTGGAGTGACTGTGGAAGGGATCTGAGCCGGTCCCACGGGCTGGCGACAGCCAGACGGGCATTGGAGGATAGCCTAGAGTTGCCTCTGAGGGTGACATGGGGTCACGTAGTGGATCCAGTGAACAACCAGCAGTCAGGGCCCGACGGCAGTTGGGAGTCAGGCACAGGACCTGTAGGGTTCTGATGGTGACTGCTGAAACCCCGAGGGGTGTCCGGTCTTGGTGGGCCGGGGGTGCCGGTCCGGGAGGGGAGGACCAGCGTATCCCAACATCAGATGATCTGGCGCAGTAGTCTTGTGGTAAATGGACTGGAGGGCAGTGGCCCTGCCAGTGCCAAGTTGGAAGATCCCGAGCAGGGCCCACAGATGGCAGTTCAGAGGCAGGAGGCACCTGAGGTGGGGGACCCTTCAGGCAAAAGCTGTGTCCACAAGGAAGTGAGCGATAGCTGAGCTATCCGAAGGACTACCCGGCCGGACCCAAAAAAAAGAGTCTGGCAAAGGCGCCTGGGCTGGGTGGGCATCAATGGAAGTGTTGATGTCCTGAGAACTGGCCGAGCCACCTGGCTGAGAACCCTGAGGGGTGACTGGCCTGAGCAACAGGGGCGGCAGGATGGAGGAACAGTCCTCAAACTCGCAGAGGTGCCACCTGACACTGTGATCAGAGCGGGCAGCAGGGCCAGAGGCAGCACAGAGGAAAAGAGAACTGGTGTGGCCGGAGGCCAACCCCTGTGGGAGGAAGACCCAGTGTCAGTCAGGTCCCTGGGGCAACCACAGCCTGGAGTAGCATAGTCCTGGTCCTGATGCTTGCCCCGCTTGTGCTTCTTCTTGGAAGGTGTGGAGGTCTAAGACGAGGCTCCGGGAGGAGGATGCACTCTGGGCCCGCAGCTCTTTCTCCATGGTGCCCAGTTGTTTTTTAAGGAGATGGGCTTCCAGGGCCTCTGGCGTCGTTCGTGTGGCCTGATTGAACTTCAGGCAGGCCTGGCAGGCTTTAGTGTAGTGATCCGGGCCTAGACAAATAATGCAAGAGGCTCCTCGACAGGTCAAAATAATTACTAAGGAGATCGACAAATGGGCAAAAGCTAACAAAATGGAATTTAATGCATCCAGATGCACAGCGTTACACTTTGGGCACAAAATCAAAAATGTACTTATAAATTGGGTGGACAAGTACTGTACTAAAATCAGCCTTTAGGGAAAGAGACCTAGGCATTCTGATAAATAATGAACTCTCCTCATCCAGTCACTGCAGATATGTTGCACAAGTTGCAAATAGATTAATCCATTCAATAAAAGATCTTTCATATCCAGGAATAACCATTGTATCATGAAGTTGTATAAAACCTATATTATCTCTCCCCCATCTGGAGTTTGGCTCTCCTATCTGGAACCCTTATCTTAGATGTGACATAAACCTTCTAGAAAGAACTCAAAGAAAATTTGCAAAACTTATAACTGGCCTGGGAACTTTGAGCTACAATGATGGAATCACTTGTTCTCACTTTAGACCCGTGGGAAAGAGGAGATCTCTTACTGATGTTTAGTACTTTACAAAATCAAGAACTTATGGGACAGTGTGGCCTAGACTATAACCAAGGCACAATAACCTTAGATAGCATAATAGGCAACTGATGGTACCCTAAAGCCAATACCATTAAGAGACACAATTATTATACAGTGAGACGGGCAAGACTTTGGAACTCACTTCCTAGCTATCTGGTACACGCTAACATCTATCAATACTTTTAAAATGGGTCCGATTTATTTTCTCAGAAAATACCAACAAAAAATATACCCACTATTGAGTGGGAGATAATTAAATGGGCCTTTGGCCTACTTTGTCCTAAACCATCTAAGTATCCAAGTAAATGGATTTTGTTGCAGAAAATACCCAAAGAACATTGTCTTTGCCAGAAAACTTGGAGAGACAATAGAGAACGCAGACGAGGAATGCCGGAGGTTGCAGACTAACGGATAAAGGCATCGGGTTCAGTTACTACAGAACCCCATAGCAAGAAAGACGACAAGCAACACTGCTTAGACGCATCAGAGACTCCGAGAACTGGAAATCCAATTAAAACTACCCTCAACACAAAGAAAACATTTACAAGCTCAATAGGTGAACAAGAACCATCAGGGCAAAAACAGCTTCACTGCCAGAATACGAACGTAAGACATTCTACAAAGTCTTTTACAGATATTGACACTCATGACAGAAAGAATCTTAAAAATAATAACAGGTTTAAATGGTGAAAATATGTAATGTTATCTGAAGAGGCTAACAAATTTAGTGATCAGACAAACAATCAAACTCAGATATCTATAAATACGTCTTCCACTAGCAGCCAATCTGGAGCAAATGCAGAAGACTCACCAAGTTGGGCTAAAATATTAGTTGATCAAATCTCAGATATAACCCAGAAAATAGATCACATGATGGAGGCTCAAGAAAAACTGGAACAATATTTCAGTTTAACCCAAAATCTAATCAAAGATAATACAGAAATGTGAAAAGAAATTCATCACTTGCAACAAACCATTAACACTTTAATGGAGGAACAAACTCAACTCTAAGGCAACTTAATACCCTCAAAACCTCAAACAAAGATCTGAAGGTCAAACTTCTTGATTTTGAAACTTGTGCCAGACAGAAAACATCCGAATCTTCGGCATGCCTAAAAGCTGGATGATTCAAAGCCATTGATGGAAACCTTTAGACAATTAGCAGCTGCATATCCTGACTCAGATCCTAACAAGATAGATTTCAAGGTAAACCGAATTCATAGATGTCTAAGGTCTAAACCAGAAGAAACTTCCCGAGACCTATAATTATGAAATTTCTCAGATCCCGAGACAAGGACACTCTTATGACTGTTGTTTATAAGAAAAATAAAATAAATTTGATGGGTTCCACCATTTCAGTATTCAATAATCTTCCACCAGACTTGGTACAAGAATGGAAAAAATGTAACTTTATTTGAACTAAACTGGCGAAAATAACATTAGATCTTCAATAACATTTCCAGCAAAATTATGGGTTAGCATAGAAGGAACCAACACATTTTTGAACCCCACAAGAAATACTGAAGACCTTACAAAATAAACTGCCACAGATTTTCCTAACAGGAATTTTCTAGCATTAAAATTCTTTCTTGTTGCACAAATATGTAATAATTGTTACTAAATAGATACCATAGTTCTTGGCGGGGTGTTCTGTAGCACAACAAGGTTGTATGCTAGTAGTTCTCATGAGCTGCATTTTCTATTCTTTTTCTTGGAATACCGTTTTCAATATGTTAGGATGAGAAGGAGTATATGGGAAGGAACAGCAAGAATTTAACTGGATCCTGATACTGTGTATTATTAAAAGTGTTTCTTTTAGAAACAGATTATGCCTAAATAGTGGTTTGAGTCCAAAAGACAGGTGGAAATTAGATGAAGACATCCATACTAGAAAGTTGATCCTAGGGGCTGTTCAATATACATATATATATATATATATATATATATATATATTTTTTTTCATGGCAAGAAATACAGGTTACTCACCTGTAACAGGAGTTCTAGGAATGGTATATGTTGTTCATCCACACTTATTGGCAGGTTCCTTGCCGCTTTAAATCTTGCCGAAGGTCTTCAAGCTGGCTCCTCCCACCCACTCGGGTGGTAAAACTCGGCTCCGCCCCCATGACGCCAGATTTGGCCCGCTGGAAGCTCAGGTTGTGCGTCGAAGCCAGGGAGGTCGGGTCATGGATGAACAACATATACCATTCCTATAACTCCTGTTACAGGTGAGTAATCTGTATTTCTAGGGACATGGATATGTTGTTCATCCACACTTATTGGCAGACTCCAGCAGTTCTCCGGGAGGAGGGAGGCAAGCACACCCCCTACTTAGGAAATAAAGACTGGAGAACCGAGGCCCCAAACCAGCATCCCGGCGTGACTCAAGGTCGGTGTGGTAATGGGTAATAAAGGTGTGTGCTGACTTCAGGTAGCAGCCCTGCAGATTTCCTGGATAGGGACGCCCCTGGAAGCAGCCACCTTGCCGCATGATCGGTAGAATGAGCTCTTATCCTCTGGGAGGCTCCATGCCCGCCAACTTATAGCAGCGATCTATGCAGGAGGTGACCCACCTGCCTATTGTCCGCTTGGCTGCAGGTCTGCCAGGTGCGGCTTCAGCGTAGGTGACAAACAGCTGGCTAACCTTCCCTCGAATTTCAGCCGCGCGCCCTTATAATAAGCGAGCCGCCTTCTAGGTCCAGAGTATGGAGCCTATAGTCGGCCTCCCGAGGTGTGATTGGGGTAGAACACCAGCAGAGTCAGCACCTGGTTAAGATGAAACTCCTACACCACCTTCGGAAGGAATTTCGGGTGGGGCACAGGACAACCTTGTCCCTGTGGAAGACCAGGTAAGGAGACTCGATGCAAAGCGCCTGGAGCTCTCCCATCCTTCTGGCTGACGTGATAGCCACCAAGAAGCGGTCTTCCACGACAGGTGAGAGAGATCACACCTGTGCATTGGTTCGAATGGCTTGCCCATGAGCTTTGCCAGTACCAGCAGTAAATCCCACGGAGGTGGAGGTGGAGGTTCTCGACCGGAGGGGAAATGTGATCAAGGCCTTTGAAAAGGCCCAACCACCTTTCCTGCGCCACCGACTGCTCCCCTGCCCGCGCCCGGTAAGCAGAGATGGCTGCCAGGTGCACCTTTAGGGTCGTCGACCTAAGCCCTTGACTAGAAAGGGACCACAAATAGTCCAAAATGCTTGCCACAGAACAGGAGGAAGGGTCCAGGCCCTTGCTCTGACACCAAATGGAGAATCTCTTCCATTTGAAGGCGAGCATTTTCTGGTCGACTCCACGGGACGCCTCAACCACATTGAGGACCTGTCGGAAAGACCCAAGGCCTGGAACTCTAGCCGCCAGGAACCAGGCCGTCAGGTGCAGGGATTGAAGGTCCAGATGGAACACCTTCCCTGATTGACTGAAAGCAGGTCCGGGCGAGCTGGAAGCTGCCTCGGGAGCCTGGAGCTGAGACTGAGGAGATCTGGGTACCAGAACTGGGGGCCAGTCTGGGGCTATCAGGATCACCTAGCCTTGTCCCTCCTTGCTTTGAGAAGCACCTTGTGACTCAAGGGAAATGGGGGAAGGCGAGAAGAGGCCCGGGGTCCACAGCCTCAAGAAGGCATCCTGCAGCGAGCCCCTGCTGAGGGGGCGGGCATGAAACAGCCTCAACCCGCTTCTCCCTGAGGCAAACAGGTCCACCTGAGGTGTGCCCCAGTGGGAGAACAGAACTTGCACTACCCCGGCAGGAGAGACCACTCGTGAGATGCAGCCCCTATCTGGCTCAGGGCATTGGCCAGGGTGTTGGAGGCTCCTGCCACATGAATGGCTAGGAGATCCGCCCAGGCTGCGCAGACGAGTGACCAAATGCGAGAGCCTTGCATAGAAGCATGGAGCGTCTCTCTGGCCCTGTTCAGGTAGTACATGGTCGTGGTATTGTCTGTCTGGACTCGGACCACTTGACCCCGGAGAAACGGAGCAAAGGCGGTGAGAGCTAGGCGGACCGCTCGGAGCTCCAGCAGGTTGATGTGGCATCGGACTCCGCGGGACCAGAGGCCATGCACTCGGTGTTCCCCAGATGGGCACCCCAACCCATCAGAGAGGCATCGGTCGATAGAGACCATCGGCTCGGGCGGACAAACGGGATGCCCTCCTGCAGATGAAATGGAATGGTCCACCACTGGAGGCTGCTCCACATCTCCCGGTCACTATCACTAGCTTGTCCAAAGGATCGCAGCGTGCCAGACCACTGGCTGGCCAGTCCCCACTGAAGGGTCGCATGTGCCAGCGGGCCCAACGGACCACGCCTGGTACAGGCCACCATGAGACCCAGAAGGCGGGAAGTCCTGGGCAGGCGCGATTGCCCAACCAGACATGATTGGGCAAAGGAGGTAAGAACCTCGGCTCTGTCCGCTGGGAGCCGTGCTCTGGCTCGAAGAGAGTCGAGCTCTGCCCCGATGAACAGGATCACCTGCTTGGCTCGAGTTCGACTTGGCCTCATTGAGGAAGGCCAACCGAGAGCAGACCTGAGGGCCAGATCTCTGGACCGCTCCACCTCCCGTCTGGAGGAGGCTGCTATCAGCCAATCATCCAGGTAAGGGTACACCTGGACCCCTCAGCGCCAGGAATGCTGTCACCACTGCCATGCATTTGGTGAAGACCCTGGGAGCTGGAGATAAGCCGAAGGGCATGGCTCGGAACCGAAGAGGGATCCCTCCACTCGAAAGCGGAGGAATCTCCGATGTGACGGACAGATAGGGATGTGAAAGAACGCATCCTGTAGGTCCAGAGAGCAGAACCACCGCCGTGTTCCAGAGATGGTATTATCTGTGCCAGAGTGACCATCCTGAAGGTTCGAGACCTTAGGAACTTGTTCAGATCGTGTGGAGTCGAGAATGGGCGCCCAGCCCCGTCCGTTGGAACCAGGAAATACCTGGACACGAACCCGGTCTGAAGGGGATCCTCCACCTCATGATCACCTCCTTTTGGAGGAGGAGGCGATGTCGGCTCGGGCGAGCCGCCAGTGAGGCTGCGGACCGAGGCCCCAGACGGCCACGCTCTGAAGGGCGGGCCTGCTCGAATTCCAGCGGTAGGCCTTTCCCACCACCTCCAGTACCACCAGTACCCACCTGTCCATGGTAACAGCGGACCAGGCGGAAAGGAAGTGTCTGAGCCGTCCCCACGGAGGAACCAGGGTGGTGACAGGGATGGGAGCGACACCCTCAGCCCGTCACTGGGCAGGCTGGAGGAGGGACCCGCCGAGGGACCTCCTGGGCCTTTACCTCCTGCTTCCTGTTGGATGAAGCCGATGGCTTGGGCTTGGAATACCAAGGTCGAGCCTGCTGGCCCTGATGTTGCTGGGCCGGAAGGCTGGGCCAGAAGGATGAAAGGGCTTAGGGCTGTGGCTTGCGGCCTTTGTCCTTCTGAGCGGAAGAGACCGAGTCCAAGGTAGCATTGGACTTCTCGATCCTCTGCAGGTGACCTTCAACCCCAGGGCGAAGAGGTCAGTCCCAAAAGGGAACATCCGCCAACTTGTGCTGGGTATCCGAGGTAAAGGTGGATATCCTCAGCCAAGCCTGACGACCATGGCCACTCGCGGCCACCACAGACCTGGCACATGAGTCCCCGATGTCTAACGCAGTCTGGAGCTGCTGTTTAGCCACTGCCCTGCCCTGGTCCCGCACCTGCCTGACCGTAGTCTGCAGATCTGCGGAGGATGAGGACAACCTCATCCAGGAGCCCAACAGGGCATGAGAAAATGTGCCATGAGGACGGCCGAACTGGCCTGACGAAGGCCAAGAGAGGACGAGCATAGACTTTTCGCCCGGCATAATCCAATTTCTTGATTCCTTGTCGGGAGGTTTGTCCACATCCCTGGCGCTCGCACGCCAGAAACGCTGTCGGTAACCAACCCTCGGCCGAGGGTGTTCCGAAAAACTGGACAGGGAACCAGTAGGGACCGGATACTTCCTGGCCAACCTGGTCAAGGCGAGGGCAGGAAGCAGGACGCTGCCAAAGTTCCAAGGCCGACCCACTATGGCTCGCCACCGGAAAGGCCTCCGTGAGGAGAATCCCTCGGTCCAGAATCTCCGTGAGGGGATACCTGGCCTGTTTAGAACGGGTTCGAGCTTCATCCCGGTGGACTCGAGATGAGTCAAGCAACCCTAAGAAGGACGAAGGGCTATCGTCCATTGACTGCCCTCCGAGGACTCCAAGTCCATGCGCTTGGAGAAGAGGGAGGAACCATCATCGGACTCAGAAGAGTCCTCAAAGAGCTGCCTCGGCCCTGAGCCACCTCCACCTGCCGAGGTTTGTTGGGAGTAAGGGTGACAGACAGCCTATGGGGCAAACCCAAAGCTCCGAGAATTTTTGGTCGGAGCCCCAACTAATGGCTGTGGAGGCGGAGGTTCCACCAGAATCGGTGGGGCAGCTGGAATTGGCCGAACAACCGGCCCGAGAACAGGCTCTTCGACTACAACGAGGGTTTTTGGCTGCTCCGGTGACAGCCACTTAATGGCGGGAAGGCGACCAGGTGGCTTATTCCCGATCATCAAAGGAGCTGTTGCCACATAAGTTCCTCGTGACCGGCTAACAACTTGGCGCCGAAGCCTCCCTCGTCCGGGAAGAGGAAGAGCGCGGCGCCGCTTGCTGCGGTGCGAGACCGCCTATGGCGGCGGGGATCGGTTGGACCGCGAGGATGTCCGAGACCGAGAGTCTCGACTAGGCCGAGGGAGGCGAGAGAAAGTGTCGAATCGGCACTCCTCGGCTCGGACGATCCACAGAAGGCTCCGGAACCGGAGGCACAGACAAGCCGACGGGATCCTCAACTCCCACCGGGGAACCGGGAGAGGTTCTCAGCTTCTCCAGCCGACAACCTGTCTAACAGGTCGAGAAAAATCTCGACCGCGTCGGCAGGAGTCTCGGTCAACTGGCCTGGGGGGACACCGTGAAGCCAGTGGCCGAAGCTGAGGAGTCGACCGAAGTCGACTGTCGACAAGGGAGGGATCTTTCCACTCCCAAGAGCGTCGATGGAGAGACTTACTTTGCTCTTTTGGCCTGGAAAAAGGTCCCAGAAGTTGGACCCTCACCTTTAGTCGAGAGGTCAGACAAAGCTCCTTAAAAGAAGCCGAGCCGAGGCACCGAGAAGGCGGGGACAAATGCACGCAACCCGAGGTAGAAGCGGCCAGCATGCCTCCTCGCCGAGGCGATCATCTGCTCTAGCTGATCTGCCGAACCACCGCCCTGACACCACCAATCAGGCCTCTTTAGATTTCACCGGTGGAATTATTTTCTCGAGGCCCCAGTTGTATCGGGCAGCGATTGGCTTCAGGGCGTGGGCGAAAAGGAAGAGCACAAGTCGCGGCCTGCGGGTTGTGCTCAAGGCCCAGGCAGTAGGCGACGTGGAGTGCGGATCCGCCCTAGACATCTTTCTGCCTGCAAGGGCACCTCTGAAAACCGGAGTCGGTTTGTCCATCGCAGCCGCAGGAGAAGAAGACCGAAGTCTTTTAGCAAAAAACTTTTTAATTTCGAACTTTTGAAGAATTAGGAACCAGTCTTAATCATAGCATTAAGGAGGAACCTGAGCTCCAAGCGGTAAGGAAGATCTGGCGCATGGGGCGAGCGAGTTTTACCACCCGGTGGGTGGGAGAAGCCAGCTTGAAGACCTTCCGCACGATTTAAACGGCAAGGAACCTGCCAATAAGTGTGGATGAACAACATATCCATGTCCCTAGAAACTCTGTTAATGCATTAGTTAGGGTTATTCCACAGCGACAAAAGCAAGGAAATTTGGTGTTAGGGTTTAAAACCCTAACTCCGCATTCCCACCCAACACACACACACACACACACACATACATGCAAGTAGGGGAAGGACCAAGACAACACACCAATCACAGGCGAACAGCAGGAGGTGTATCGTGTGTTACCATACCAAGTAGGGAAAACTTCAACTTTAGGTATCACACAGTTATTGGGAGCATAGTTTTGCAAATACTTTCGTAAACACGAACATGTCACAAACAGAAACAACACTTACATTTGAAAAGCATGTAAATATCACAAAATACTGTCGCAAATACAAAAATGTCGCAAATGCAAAGCACGACACTGTCGATTCACACAAAGTGATTTTGCAAACTATTTCAGGAAATGTCCAAAATCCTGTTTTGGGGCTTATAAACCCAAAAAGCATGTGTAGTCTGTGTTATGTGTTACAGCGGGGCCAAAGATGCCCAACTGTCCATAGTGATATGTGTTTGGCGGCAGTGCAACTTCCAGGATCAGAGTTAGCAAGATTGACTCAATGCCACACCCGACATCTGTTGGTGTGTGGAAGATGGAAGAATGGAGTGGTATTGGGGTTTAGACAGCTGTATGTTATTTCTGTTACCATCTGCTGGTTGTGTGTGATTGGTTGTGTTGCCTTGGTCCTTCCCCTGCATGTATGTGTGTGTGTGTGTGTGTGTGTGTGTGTGTGTGTGTGTGGTGGTGGCAGTGGGGAATGCAGAGTTACGGTTTGAACCCTAACACTGAATTTCCTGCTTTTAGTCACTGTTGAACAACCTTAACTGATGCATTAATGGAGTTTTTGCCATGAATTTCCCTTCTTTTTGAGAATGTGCACTATAAATAGTGAATGGTATGTGGTGGTGGGAGCGCGGGGCCCGATGCTGCCATTTGTGTGTAATCACCATAACAATAATGCTAACACTAACAATAACGGTAACAGCAATGGTAATCCCTAACGGGGAGCGTTAATGCCAACAATGCTGGTAACAGTAACAAGAGCCATAACAGTAATGGAAGTGCATGCGCTATGCTAATGGTTATAGTAGCATAAGCGGTAACATTAGTGCAAGCGCAAATGCTAACGATAATGGTAACAGTGACACAAAGCATAAGCGGTAACAGTAACACCAATGCAAGCGTGAACACAAACACAAATGCTAGCAGTTTTGGTAACACAAATGGAAGCATAAATGGTAGCAGAATGCAAATGTAACAATATGATGGCGGAAACACAAATGGTAATGGTAAAGCCAATGCAAATGTGAACAGAAACAGAAATGCTAACGGTTGTAGGTAGCATAAAAGCAAACGCAAACGCAATGCAAACGGTGATGAAAATGGAAATGGAAATGCAAGCGAAATGCAAACAGTAACAGTAACGGTGACAGTGTCACAAACGACACAAGTAATGCAACGTAACAGAAGCACAAGCACAAACGTAAATGCAAACAGAAATGGTAACGCAAATGGTAACAAAATGCAAACGGTAATGATAATGCAAATGGGAGCGCAAACACAAATGCAAATGGTAACGGTAACGCCAATGGTGATGCAAAAGGAAACTGCAATGCAACGTGTAACGCAAATGCAAATGCTTTTATGCATGCTAACAGTTACGGTAACGTAATGGTAACGGAAATTGTAACACTAACGGAAATGCTAGTGCAAATGCAAACAGAAACGGTAACACTTACGGAAACACAAACAAAAACACAAACACAAATGGTAATGCAAATGGTAACAACAACACAAACAGTAACACAAATGGAATCACAAGCATAAGCGAGTAATGCCAACGGTGACACAAAAGGAAATGGTAGCGGGCATGAGCATAAGCGCTAATGGTAACAGTAACAGAAATGCTAATGGTTATGCAAATGCAAATGGTAACAATGTAAGCTAGCGGTAACACAAAGCGGTGCAAACGAAACGCTTAACGAACGCTAACGCCAACAGAAATGCAAGCGGAAACATAAACGCAAATGCTAACGGGTAACAGTAATGCAAATGCACACGCGAAGTCCAAAAAGGTTAATTCAGAAGCACAGTGACTACAAAGAATGCATAATAATGGCCCTCAGACGGTAAAATGAGCACTGGAATACTAAATTGCTTATATCTCAGGAACCATACGATGTAGAAAAAAAATTAAAATATATTTTTATGACTTTCCAGGCTAGTTTTGCACCTAGCCACCCAATGAGAAACTAAAATTTTTACATCGAAAAGTCCATATCTCGAACCGTTTTTGAGATATGGCACCGAAAAACACGCGCAGACACCGTAATGTTATCTTATGGGAAAACTGTCAACTTCAGAATGCCGTAACTTTGCAGCCCTGTAATATTTTGCCACCAAACCACCAAAGGCACATCTGTGGGATATTGGCTTTCTTCCATGCAAATTTTAGCCCAAAACACCAAACTGTTGTTTTGCAGCAGGAATTAGCAAAAGATTTCCTGTTGTTTTGGCCATACTTTCACAAATTACTTTCATAAATCACTACACTTTCGCAAAAAATCATGAAAGTGTCGCATTTAAACAGTATTTCAAGGAAAGTACTTTTCACAAAATTTTAAAAACATATTTCTGGAGGCTTTAACCCTCCAAAAAGATATGGCTAGCATTCTCAGGACTCAACTAGGTGAACACAACAATAATTGTGTTCCTACAGGGTCCCAATTTTAAACACCAGGCATTTTCTGAGCTGTAACTGAAAAAGTGGCTGACTCACAATATAAGGCTCATCTGCGACAGTAAAAGCGACCATTTGCAAAGTGTCGCATTTATTTGTTAACTTTTTCCCATAGACTGTAATGGGATACGGTTTTTTAATAACTTTTGAACGTTTAGTATTTTTTCATGAAATCTTGAAAGACACATACGGGAACCCTGGCTGCATGCTCCTGACGCGTTTTGGAATAGCCGACGCAAACCATGCGGGCTGTAGGCACGAGCAAACAAATCACAAAGTTCTTTTGCATTTTTGGCACTCTAGGTTCCGCAAACCGTAAATCCGATCATAACACAACTTGGCAGATCCAGAGATCTATAGTACCGCATTATGCAAAATATCAGGCAAATCCGTTTCTGCAGTTTGCAATGTTATTAAGGTGCAAAATTTGAGATTTAACCTTAAAGTGGGTACTCAATCCTAATTATAGTGGCATTACCGAGCCACTATAACGATATATATATATATATATATATATATATATATATATAAGTTATGGTATGTAGACAAATTCATTAGTTAAATTAGTCACATTAAATGTAAATGTGGAAAACCTGCCAATAAAGCAAGCTAGAATTCTTACACATGTTAAAAATCTAAAGCCAATATCATTTGTTTACAGGAACTTCATCTGGAGAAAAAGAGAAAAATGAGGAAAACATGGATGTCCCATTTAATTTACAACCCTGGTACAAAGAAAAGTTGTGATGTATTGATAATAATCAAACAAAAGGTATAAACATAAAAGTTTCAGACTAATTTGTGAACAATGAGGGACGTATACTGTTAATTAAAAGCTGTTTAATGGACTTGAGGTAATAATCGGTACTGTATATGCACCTTTTAATAAATATAACTTTCTATCTACCATTGCAAAGGACTGCAAAAACTTTAAGCAACAGATATAATTATTTTTTAATTCAATATACTTTATTGATTTTCCAACAAAGACCGCATAACGTACAAAGGAAGAACAATTCAGTACAGTTAGTATAAATCACCAGTAGCCTAAACAGTGGAAACAGTATCCGCCTCCACCACCACCCCAAACCCATACCTCCTCCACCCTTTGCTCCCTCCAAGAACCGCTGGTTTAAATATATACATTCAAACCATCACTAGGAATCCAGAAATAACTATCCTGGTTGCAAACTATAGTAAACCTCTCACACAGGTATTCTATCATGCATTAATACAAATGGAACAAGTATGAGTAACAGTTTATAGGACGAGTCAAGAGATACCGAAAATGCATTTCATCACACAGAGGAGTGAACACAGGGTATGGGGCTTGTCCACCTTTTATGACATACTGATAATCTACCTCTTATGCTAGCCATTGTTCTTTCCTTCTGGAGATTAGCCAGAAGTTCGTTTTTCCATTCTGGGTAAGGGATAATTGTTTGGTCCTTCCAATTGCATAAGCCACATTTAACTGGCGGGAGATAAAGGACATATAGTACTGGCGTTCCTTTATCCTGATTTGTGAGTAGTCCCCACCAGACAAATTGCTGCCGTAAATAGGTCCTGCAGCCCCAAAGGGTATCCAACCTGGATTGGATAAGACTCCAGAGGAGGGCCACATTGGGGCAGTCCCAAAAACATGGCGAGAGAGCCAGTATCCTGACCACACCTAAAGCAGATAGGGGCAGGAAATTTCCCCATTGCAGTTAACTTGGCAGGCATATAGTAAATGTTGTGCAGTATGTAGAACTGCATCAGATGGAGCCTATCATTGGAGGTATGAACATAAAGATCCTGTCATAATCGTTCCCAGTGAAAGGCCACAGTAGGGAAAGTGGACGACTAATAGTAAGACTGCCCTGCACTTCTGGGTAGATTGAGGGAATAATGTTGATACAAGGTGGGATACCGCGTGTGGTTGCCAGACCAAAGCTTGGAGCATGCAGAGGAGTCACCTCGATCAGTGAGCCATGGGACGGGCCAAACCAACTAATTAAAGGTGTCGGATTTGCACACTCCAAACATGTACCTGAGACGGAAGCTGGAAGTGAGTTAACAGTTCCAGCGAAGTACCAATCTGCCCTTGGTAACCAGGTCACTAACCTTGGTGTCTACACTGGGAAATATCCTCTGGGAGCCACCATTTGCCCCCAGCTGAAAATTAGGGTTACCACATAGCGGCTGTGATATATCTTTGAGAATGTCATACTTTAGGGACTTACATAGCTGGTTATGGACCTTAGCGGGTGTGAATAACCGTACGGAGGGACACCAGTACACCTTTGGGGCAACAAAAGAGACTATCAGGGAAAATAGCCAATTCAGATATCATATGGTGTTCAATCTGAAGCCAGAGAGGAGACACTGAGTTCCTCCTCAGGAAGACAAGGTGCCAACCAATGGAAATATTTAGCTATGTGGCTAGCCAAGTAGTAATGATAGAAGTTGGGTAATTTGAGACCACCATTTTGTTTTGGGGCTCCTAGGCAAATAAATGAACACCTAGGGGTTTCTTGTTCCAGAGGAATCTGAAATAATACTTTGAACTTTTTGAACCAACCTAAAGGAGATGAAGATTTAGCATATTCAGAGGGTAAAACAAACAGGGAAGAACATTCACTTTGATAATGCGGTCTCTGCCCTGAAGAGAAAGATAGAGGAGACCACCTGTCTAAATCTTGCCAAATCACAGTGGGAAGGTGAGTCTAAGTTAGCCTTCTCCAGCTGGGCCATGGTGGAGCCAAAGTGATTCCCAAATATCTGATCTGAGGGGCCCAGGACAGATGAAGTGCTGTGATGTCCGACCGAAAAATAACGCAGTTCAATGGCATTACCACTGACTTTTCCAAGTTTAATTTATAGTTGGAGAAGATGCAAAATTCCATAATTATAGTCAGCGCAGCTGAGATGGAATCCACCAGATCAGAAACATGGAAAATGACATCATCAGCATATGCAGAGAGCCTGAGAACAAATATAATTATAACAGGCGACTTTAATGCACTTATTGACCCAAAGTTGGATTAATCTTCCAAACCTACAAAATCAAATACAACTATCTCAAATAAGTTAAAGGACTTTTTGCAAAATGAGAATTTATCTGATAGTTGGAGACATATAAATCCAGCAAATAGAGAATACACAAAGGATATCAGCAGTTCAGTGTGTGATAATGCATTTATCTTGTACAGTTTTCAGTGACCTCAAGTAACCTCATGAGTGCAACAGGTTTAGATGTTGTATGAACATTTTGATTTTAGTAGGTGTAAATAATTTGTCAAAAAGGAAAAGAAAATTGAATTGTATGCTGTTTTTGCTAATCATAAAAACCAAATGGTATTTATAAATGAAACACCACTCATTTTGTAGATATTTTTGAGTTGAACATTTTTCATGCTCACAGTACCATGCTACATTTTTGTTTTAAAGTTATTCATATGTTTGTCAAAAAAGTGAACAAAAATTAAATTTTCTTCAGTTTTCTTGCTAATCATATACAATATACAGGGTTTATATAAATGAAACATTATTCATTTTGTAGATAATTTTGTGCTGAACAATTTTAGTGTTCACAGTACCATGTTATCTTTTTTCATTTTAAGTTATTCACATTTAAATATGGTTAGTACTGCTTCTGAGGGAACATTCTAAATGAATTCTGAAGAGAACTGTGTAGATAAAGGAGCTACTGATGTAGTTACTGTGTGGATAAATGGGTGATGATATAGTTTCTATGTGGATAAATTTATCCACATAGTAGCGCGAATAAATGGATTTATCAGTGCAGATTTATTCAGACACCTGTTGCATAAATACACTTAGATAAAATTAATCAGATATTTACACACACATAGATTATATTATGATTTCAAGAGGCTTAATCCATAACATTTTGCAAACAGAAATGTATTCTATACTAATTTCAGACCATGCTATGGTAAATATAACTATACACATATCAAACCCAGATAGAACTTTCCATAAAACTTGGTAATTCAATAATAGGCTTCTCAAAAAAAAAGACTTTATAACACATAAATTTAGCAATAGCAGACTACTGTTTTTTATAATTATTATGGACAAACTACAATTACGGAATTATGGGATGCATTTAAAGTAACAATTAGGGAATAATTTCATATCAGATAAAAATACATAAAATTAAAAGAAGAAATTACACCAGATAGATCAAAATTAAAAACCTAGACTTCCTAGTAACTCAAGACCATAATAAATATGCATGAGAATGGCACTCACTAAAATTGCAGAAGCAGAATCAAATTTACCAAGAAACATATAAACTGTGCGAAATATTAGGAAAACTAAATACTTCCACATGGACAAATCAGGTAAAGTTTTAGCGAATCTATTAAGAAACAAAAAGAAATGAACATTATAAATTCTATTAAAGATGAGCATGGTAAAACATACACTAAAGATAAAGATACTGCAATAGTTTTTCAAAAATACTTTAAAACTATTTTCAAAATAAAATTGACAATCAAAAAACTATTAATTTTCTAAAACAAGCTAACCTTAAACAAACAAACTTAGAATTCAATCTGTATATACTTCAAGGTGTGAAAGAAATAATCCAAACAATCTAGGAATAAAGCACCTGGATTGGACAGCTATACTAATGAAGTTTATATACATAGAAGTTGGGGGTGCTGCTGGGCAGCAAGTGAAAGCAGCACTTCACGGGCTCTCAGGAAAAACTTATAAAATATAAAAATCTGACTAAATCTATTACAGAAACTCCTACAACTCCCTCAAATATTGGTTGGGCCTGAGGCGACTGATGAGAAAAGTAAAAATAAAGGGCTACGGCATCTGCAGGAAACTTTTGCTCCCAAGAATCAGACACAGGAGGAGAGGCCTGAACATCACGGTGGAGCAGTGGATGTCAATGCGGCACAGTCAGAGGAGGCCTCGCTGTCCACCATACTCATGACCCTTCATCAATTAGTTAAAACTGTACAAGATCTGGATAAAAATTTGACACTCTCACGCCGAGGTGTCAGCTCTAGAACAGAATGGAACACTGCGAGAAGTTATGGTACAGTGTTCAGAAGCCTCCGTATTAAAATCGACAGATGCCACTGCTAAATTAATAAGGAAAACTCCCATCTGCGCCAAAGATTAGAGACTGTAGAAAACCAGGCGAGAGAACGGAACCTGCAGGTGATTGGGCTATCTGAGAATACTGAAGGAGCGGACAGTCTTGCCTTTGCCAACATGTTGTTGCCAGCTTTATTGGGACTAGATGACGCTGACCCACCATTGTCAATCAAAAAGCCTATAGAATAACCCCTCGGAGTATAACAGACCCTTCTACTCCAAGGACCTTCCTGATCATCTTTACCGGTGTCAGGGACAGGGATCAGGCTCTTACCAGTGCCAGGCACCGCAGAACCATGCAGTATGAAAAAAGTCCTTACGTTGTTCACGGACTTGTCATTTAGCACCCGTCAGCGCGGCTGCCTTCAATGGCTCATGGACATGCTGGGCCAACTAAAAAAATCAGCACCAACTGTTGCTACTGGCTAAAATCCACGGCTGACGCGGAATGCGAACAATATTTGTTTACTGATCCGAAAGAAGCGGAGAAACTGGTACTGTGTATTGAGCAAGAGATGGCCATGGGGAGAAAGCGAGGAATTCATCTGAGGATGACTGAGCCCCAGGGTTAACTTGAGCAAGTAAGCTATAGACTTTGAGGTCCGGAGATCCTTGTACCAGTGACTGTATTTGAATTATGCGGTTGCGATTCTAGACGGTCTTCCTGAATATTTTGCAAGAACTGGGACTTTTACAATATAGACTGTTCCTTTTCTATTTTTACTAGCTGTTCCCGGACTTCTTTATAACGATGTTGCAATATCAGACTAATGTTTAACTGTTATGTGTATTAGGTATGCCATATACACAAGAGTCTTAGTCCTCTGTTACATAGGGACAGTTAACAATGAAATAGCTATCCCTCATTTTCTCCAAAGGTCCATGAGTCTTTCTCGTTAAAAGAATACAAAGAGGCTCACTGATTCTGTTAAGAGGAGTTAAGCTTAATATTTATTAATCTACTGATTGTATTTCTTAGATTGATCTTACTGTAAATTACAACTAATTGTTTGATCTTTTCCTGGGAGTAATGATTTATTTTTATTACACGCATCCTAGTTGTTTTGGAAATCACTTAGAGTCTAGAAGTCATAATGGTAAAAGGGTAATTTCTTTTTGTCCTTCCTGTTCAGATTCCTATTGTCCTTCCAGGCTGCATGCATTGGGTAAATCAATGTAATTAATCATAATGGGAATCCCTCCTATGATGTATCACTAGAGGAGGTGTTTTGTATTAGACCTTAGTAAGAGGACATCATCTGTACTATGTAAAGTTATCCTCCTATGTAATTGTAAGTATTGCTTACAAAATCAATAAACAAAAATAATATAAAAAAAGAAACATAGAAGTTGATGGCAGATAAGGACTGCAAGGCCCATCTAGTCTGCCCATTTCATCTCTACCTTATGAATGTGCCATAGGCCTTTACTCTGTCAATGACCTATCTATTCATACTCATCTGTATTGCTCCCTTATGCCTATCCATGCCTGTTTGAAGCCCTGCACTGTATTCATATCCACCACTTCCTGAGGTAGGCCATTCCATGCATCCACCACCCTTTCTGTGAAAAAGAACTTCCTCACATTACCCCTTAATTGGCCTCCTCTAATCTCACACTGTGTCCTCTTGTCCTGCTATTTTTCTTATATTGAAACATGTTAGACTCTTTCACATTGTTAATGCCCTTAAGGTGTTTATATGTTTCAATCATATCACCTCTCTCCCTCCTTTGCTCTAGGTATACATATTGAGCTCTGTTAATCTGTCCTCATATGTTTTCTGATGCAGTTCCTGCATCATTTTGATTCCCTTCTCTGGACTGCCTCCATTTTGTTAATGTCATTGTGAAGGTGTGGCCTCCAGTACTGCACACAGTACTCAGATGAGCCTAACCAGTGTCTTATAAAGGGATTATTACCTCTCTCTTACGACTTGTGATACCCCTACTATACACCCCAACATCCCTAAGCCTTACCTACTGCTTTAGTGGTCTGCTTGGATGATTTCAGGTCATCTTTGATGACGATGCCCAAGTCTCTTTCTTCCTTGTGACTGCCAGCAACTCCCCTCCCAACCTATAGGTGGCTTCAGGGTTTCTCTTCCTCATGTGTATGATCTTGCACTTCTTTGCGTTAAACCCAGTTGCCACTCTTGCGACCATTTGCCAGTTTATCCAGATCTCTTCTCATTCTGCCCACCCCATCTGGATCATCTAGTCTGTTGCAGATCTTGATGTCATCTGCAAACAGACAAACCTTACCCTCGAGTCCATCTGCAATGTCACTGATGAAGATATTGAAGAGGACTGGCCCCAGGACTGACCTCAGAGGTACCCAACTTGTGACTTGCATCTCTTCTGACTGAATATCGTTTACCACCACTCTCTGTTTTCTGCCCGTCAACCAGTTTGCCACCAGCTGACCAACTTCTGCCACCCAAGCCTACCCAGCTTGTAAATCAATCTTCTGTGTGGAACAGTATCGAAAGCTTTGCTGAAGTCAAGGTAGATGACATCAACTGCTCCCTCTTGGTCCACCACTCTGGTTACCCAGTCAAAAAATCTATGAGATTAGTTTGACAGGACCTTCCTGTTGTAAACCCATGCTGTCTTGGATCCTGTGCTCCTATGGATTCCAGGTGTTGCACTATCCTTTCCTTAAGGAGTGCCTCCATAATATTGTACACTACTGAGGTAAGACTGACTGGTCTGTAGTTCCCTGCCTCCTCCCTGCTACCACTCTTGTGGAGGCGGGATCACATGAACCCTTCTCCAGTCTTCTGGGATCTCTCCTGTGCTCAGAGACTCACTAAACAGTTCTGATAATGGTTTTGCTAGTTCCACCTTTAGCTCCTTTAGTACCCTGGGATGTATGCCATCAGGTCCCATTGCCTTGTCCACCCTGGGCTTATCGAGGCTCTTGTGGGACCCTTTCTTTTGTGAAGGGACTGTGCACACCTCCTCCCCGTGTCCATGATGCTGAGCCATTGGCCCTGCCCACCTTCTCCTCAGTAAATACTGAGCCTCTGCTAAGAAATAGCTCCATGGCTCCTCATAATAGAATAATTAAATAAAGCCTCCCTACCTAAATCATTACAACAAGCCAAAATTATATTAATCCACAAAGAAGGTAAACCACAAGATTTTCCTGAGAGCTACACACAGGGCTCTAGATAAGATTTATTGGGATGAGTACCTGTACTCTGTCACAAATTCGCTCAACTGGTCAGCCCTCTACTCCCAAAGTGCCAACCTCTGAGCATAGGATTTGTGGACAGTTAACAGTACAAGGTAACCCTCTTGTCTGTTTTGTGGGTTCAGTCACCTTAGTCTCAAGTTCTGGAGGGATTCAAACTGATAACTTCTTGTTAGCGTACCCAATTATCAGGTTCTGATAATTCTGTCTTGAGGGGCCAGATATCTTTGCCTACGGGCACCTAATCAGGTTTACAAAATGAACCTTTAGAACCCTATGCAAGACCTTAGGGAACTCTATCCATTTTCCAGTTTGTTATAACAATAAGTTCATACACAGTGTTAACTATAACCTTCAAAACCTTCACTTAAATAAAAGAAATGTCAAGGCACTCCAGGCAGTTTCCGTTTTAAAATATATATCTTTACTTTAAAATAGGAAAACAGAAAATATTACAGAAGAAATATCCCAACACATACAGCCTTAAAGCAAACAGGTAAAAGTGCAGATTCCTACAAATAATAACATTCAGACTAATCTTTTCTAAGATCCTTACTTCAGTGCTCTGATGTTCCTTTCTCTCAGTCAGAAATATGAAAGAGTCTGTCAAGGTCTTCTCAGTATGTTAAAACAGTCCTGAGCGGCCTTCTGCTGAGGTCACCAAACTCCACCTTGGTGTAACAAAATCTATATTTTATAACACCAAGATGGCCTACAAAGGTATTTAAAAATAGAGATGACATAATAAATCTCCTCTCTATGTAACTAGTCGTAACCTGTCTGTGATCTGCTTTCCCTAGACATCAAAAGTCTCTTTGATATAAGTCACTGTATATTCAAAGCAAAAGTGTATTTGATTCCTTAATTCCAGATGGGCCTTGGCATCTACACATCAAAGGTCTCTTTGATGAAATGAGCTGGTTTCCTGGGAGGTTATTCATAACACTGGCCAGTGTCCCTTTTCTCAAGACATCTAGTGCAGACCAAAGGATTTCCCTGAGGACATCATGAATGGCTAATTTTATTGCCTGGGATTAAAGCAAATTGACAAGAGAATTGCACCCCAGATATCTGCAGTTTAACAATGTCCTGTCCTTTGAACTTATCCCTGGGGGTTTGAAGTGTCAGTTTCAGCAGCCAGCATTTCCTTTTGCCACAGTCCATCATACATTAATTTTTATATTTACAACAAAAAATTATACAGGGATCAGAACCAGCTGTGAAGGTGTGACATACTCATTCTGAAAGTGAGGTGAGTAAAATGAAATTCAGATGTGTACAAATGTCTTGCCAGAGTGGACCGAGGTACATTTATTCAAAAATGTTTTTTTCTAGATAAAATTTCAGGTGCCAACAATGCTCCATATAATGTTGGCAGGTGAAATTACTCACCAGTTTTAAAACATAGTGCATAAAACAAAAGTTGGATGCATACAAGTGCTGTAAATCTGGCAAAAATGTTCCCTCTGAATCACCAGTTATGTTATGAAGCACCATTCTTTAGCGTGTGGAGTATTTACAAATGTTGGGTGAGTACTGGTACTCATTAAAAATTTCTGAAGAGTATTTCCTAAAATGAGGTGAGTAAAACAGGCGGTACACACTTTATCTGAAGCCTGGCTACAGACCTATTTCAATTCTCAACAGATTATATAATTACAGTGAAACTTTTTAATAACAGGCTACAACCCATACTAAACATGCTCATTCATGACAACCAATACACTAACATACTAACATACTATTTGCCAGCAGATTAGGCCTTATGGTCTATCAGTCTGCTGGAACCTAGATAATATGGATTTATTAAAGGAGAACTATTTCACAAGCAACTAGGAAAATATAATCAATATTCTATCTTATCAATACAAGTAAAGATTACACTTCTGATACCCATTACGCCACTGCATTAGATGCAAGCAAAGCCTTTGATTTACTGGATAGAGTATATGCTAGAAACTCTAAAAATATGGAACCTACCACCCAAATTATAAACCTAACTAAGCGACTATATAAAACAATATATGCTAAATTTCAAATCAATTCCTTATTAACTGACAATTTCATAACAAACAATGGAGTTAGGTAGAGTTGCCGCTATCTTCTACAATCTTTATATTATGCCACAGACCCTTATGACAAAGTTAGACTAAACCAAGATATTTAGGAGATCAATATGAATAACGAACAAATAACATTTAGTGTGTTTGTTGACATTTTATTAATTAAAAAAATATAAATAAATAATTGAAAGCATTCCTGGACAGTGTAGAGACATTTCCACAAATATCTGGATACAAACTGAATAAAATAAAATCTATAATAATGAAAATATCAAATACCAAAGTCCTCACAAGATTTTAAAATAGACACAAACATTAAATATGTGAGCAATCTTAACCCCTAACCATAATAACCTCCCTCCGACAACGCTCACCAGGCGCACTCCCCCTTTCCTACTCACCACCTCCCCTACCCACTCTTCCTCCCTGGCCCGCCTTCCTTCTGCTTCCAGCCCCACTCCTCTTACCCCCAATCTTCCTTACCTCTCTCCCCACTAACCCTAATTTAGTCTAATTTAGTCTACTTATTCTTCATATGTTTTGGAACCAACTGTAACCTTAAATGACACTTACCTTGAACCTGTATTATCTGTTGTCTACTGTGCCACTGTCTGTGTCCTTTATGTGATGAGTACTTTTGTAAATAAGCCTCTGGCTCAAGGTTGTTAAACTGATGTTTAAATAAATAAATAAATAAAATAAATAAATATAAAGAACTATGAGAACACAAAACATAAAATACAATCACTTCTAATAAATTGGACTAAAAGCTTTATCCTTATGGGAGAAAACTGACAAACTCAAATGATGATACTACCACACTTGGTATATACAATCAGACAATTTTAGGAGCACCTTCCTCTAAATGGTTTGAGGAACTAAAACACATATTTAAAAATTCTTATGGCGAGGAGGAAAACCACGAATAGCCTGGACATTATTAATTACTCCTGGGTCTCTAGGAGGACTTGACTGCCCAGACCCCTAAAGTATGTACAAGCACAAGTAATGTCTTTAATATGGAAATGGTCTTTTATGAGAGAAGAGAAAGACGCAATTTTCCAAATCCTTCTCAACTAAATAAATGAAGATGATATCAAAATACACTGTTTTTCTAGACATTAAATATCTAAGGAGAAACCACCCACATTCCTCATGGTTTCTTTGGACAAAAATACAGGTTACTCACCTGTAACAGGAGTTCTAGGAATGGTGTATATGCTGTTCATCCACACTGTCCGGCAGGTTCCTTCCACTTTAAATCTTGCGGAAGGTCTTCAAGCTGGCTCCTCCACCACCCGGTGGTAAAACTCGGATCTGCCCATGACACCAGATCTAGCCGCTGGAAGCCAGGTTGTGCGTCAAAGTGGGGAGGTCAAGTGGGTCATGTGGATGAACAACATATACCATTTCTAGGACTCCTGTTACAGGTGAGTAACCTGTATTTCTAGGGACATGGATATGTTGTTCATCCACACTGTCTGGCAGACTCTCAGCAGTTCTCCGGGAGGAGGGAGGCAAGGCGCACACCCCTACTTGGGAAATAAAGACTGGAGAACCGAGGCCCCAAAACCAGCATCCCGACATGACTCAAGGTCAATGTGGTAGTAGGTGATGAAAGTGTGTGCTGACTTCCAGGTAGCAGCCCTGCAGATTTCTGGATAGAGACATCCCTGGAAGCAGCCACCGATGCAGCGGTATGGTGGGTGGAATGAGCTCTTATCCTCTGGGAGGCTCCATGCCCGCCAACCTATAGCAGAGATCTATGAGAGGTGACCCACCTGCCTATGTCCACTTGGCTGCAGGTCTGCCAGGTGCGGCTTCAGCGTAGGTGACAAACAGCTGGCAAACCTCTCCCGAACTTCAGCCAGCGCTCCTTGTAATAAGCAGCGCTCTAGGTCCAAAGTATGGAGCCTATATTCGGCCTCCGAGGTGTGACTGGGGTAGAACACCGGCAGAGTCAACACCTGGTTAAGGTGAAACTCCAACACCACCTTCGGAAGGAATTTCAGGTAGGGTGCAGGACAACCTTGTCCCTGTGGAAGACCAGATAAGGAGACTCGATGGAAAGCACCTGGAGCTCTCCCATCCTTCTGGCTGACATGATAGCCACCAGAAGGCGGTCTTCCATGACAGGTGAGAGATGTCACACCTGTGCATCGGTTGAATGAGCTTGCCATGAGCTAGCCAATACCAGCAGTAGATCCCACGGAGGTGGAGGTTCTCACACCGGAGGGATATGTAATCAAGGCCTTTGAAAAAGCGCCCGACCACCTTCTCCTCGCCACACCGACTGCTTCCCGGACCGCGGACGGTAGCAGGAGATGGCTGCCAGGTGCACCTAAGGGTCGTCCGACCGAAGCCCTAGCTGAGAAAGGGACCACAGGTAGTCCAGAATGCTTGCCAAGGAACAGGAGGAAGGGTCCAGGCCCTTGTCCTGACACCAAATGGAAAACCTCTTCCATTTGAAGCGTAGCATTTTCTGGTCGACTCTTACGGGACGCCTCAACGACGCTGAGGACCTCGTCAGAAAGACCCAAGGCCTGGAACTCTAGCGCTCCAGGAACCAGGCCGTCAGGTGCAGGATTGAAGGCCCAGATGGAATACCTTCCCTGACTGACTGAGATCAGGTCCGGGTGGGCTGGAAGCCGCCCCGGGAGCCTGGAGCTGAGACTGAGGAGATCTGGATACCAGAACTGGCACGGCCAGTCTGGGGATACCAGAATCACCTCGCCTTGTCCCTCCTCGCCTTGAGAAGCACCTTGTGGATCAAGGGAAATGGGGAAAAGCGTGAAGAGCCTGGGGTCCACGGCCTCGAAGGCATCCCCTGCAACAAGCCCTGCTGAGGGGCGGGCATGAAACAGTCTCAGCTCGCATTCTCCTGGAGGCAAACAGGTCCACCTGAGGCATGCCCCAGTGGGAGAAAAGATCTTGTACTACCTCCAGCAGGAGAGACCACTCGTGAGGCACAGCCCCTATCCAGCTTAGGGGCTCGGCCAGGGTGTTGGAGGCTCCTGCCACATGAATGGTGAGGAGATCCACCTCCAGGCTGCACAGGTGACCAAATGTGGAGAGCTTCACTGCACAGAGGCACGGAGCGCATCCCGCCCTGGCGGTTTAGGTAGTACATGGTCATGGCATTGTCCATCTGGACCTGAATCACTTGACCCGTAGAAGCGGGTGAAGGCAGTGAGGCTAGGCAGACACTCGAAGCTCCAGCAGATTGATATGGCATCGGACTCCCGAGGGACCAGAGGCCATCGCTCTGTGCTCCCCAGATGGGCACCCCAACCCATCAGAGGCGCATCGGTCGATAGTAAGACCGTTGGCTCGGGGCAGACAAATGGGATGCCCTCCTGCAGATGTGCTGGAATGGTCCACCACTGGACAGCGTTCCACATCCCTGGGTCACTGTCACTAGCTGATCCAGCGGATCGAAGTGCTGTGACCATTGACTGCCAGCCCCCATTGAAGGGACGCATGTACCAGCGGCCCAATGGACCACGTTGGTGCAGGCCACCATGAGGCCCAGGAGGCAGGGAAGTCCCAGGCAGGGTGCAATTGCCCAACCTGAAATGATTGGGCAAAGGAGGAAAGAACCTCGGCCCTGTCCAGGGAGCCATGCTCTGGCTCGTAGAGAGTCGAGCTCTGCCCGATGAATTGCATCACCTGCTTTGGCATGAGTTCTGACTTGGCCTCGTTGATGAGGAGGCCAACCTGAGAGCAAACTTGGAGGCCAGATCTATGGACGCTCCACCTCCGCTCTGAAGGGGCTGCAATCAGCCAATCATCCAGGTAGGGGTACACCGGACCCTCGGTGCCAGGAATGCTGTCACCACTGCCATGCATTTGGTGAAGACCCTGGGAGCTAGGGAAAGGCCGAAGGGCATGGCCGGAACTCATAAAGGATCCCTCCACTCTGAAGCAGAGGAATCTCTGGTGGGATGGACGATTGGGACGTGAAAGAACACATCCTGAAGGTCCAGAGAACAGAACCACAAGCCTCGTTCCAAGGATGGGATTATCTGAGCCAGAGTGACCATCCTGAAGGTCCGAGACCTTAGAAACCTGTTCAGGTCGTGCAGGTCGAGAATGGGGCGCCAGCCCCTATCTGTTTTGGGACCAGGAAGTACCTGGACACAAACCCAGGTCCAGAGGAGGATCCACCACCTTCCTGATCACCTCTTTTCGAGGAGCAGGGCAAAATTAGCTCGGCAGCCGAGAGAGAGGCATGGACCCACAGCCCCGAGGGGCGACGGCTCGAAGGGCAGGGCCTGCTCGAACTCCAGGGGCAGGCCCCTTCCGACCACCTCCAACACCCAATGGTCTGTGGTGATAGCGGACCAGGCGGGAAGGAAGTGGCAGAGCCGTCCCCTACGGGGAACCCAGGAGAGTAGCGAGGCTGGGCGACACCCTCAACCCGTCACTGGGCAGGCTTAGAGGAGGGACTGGCCGAGGGACCTCCTGGGCACTTACCTCCTGCTTCCTGTTGGAGGAAGCCACGGGCTGGGTTTGGGATGCCAAGCGTGAGCCTGCTGGCCCTGGTGCTGGTGCAGTTGGGCCAGGCGTGCCAGGCGCAGAAGGATGAAAGGACTTGTGCTGCTGCTGTCGGCAGCCTTTGTCCTTCTGGGCAGAGGTGACCGAGTCCAGAGTGGCATTGGACTTTTCGATCCGCTGGAGGTGACCTTCCACTCCAGGGCCAAGAGGTGGGTCCCCAAGAGGGGACATCTGCCAGTTTGTGCTGGGTATCCGCCGTGAAGGTGGATATCCTCAGCCATGCTCTGCGGCGCATGCCACCACTGCGCAACTGATCTGGCACAGGAGTCTCCGATGTCCAGAGCCATTTGGAGCTGCTGCTGTAGCCACTGCCCTACCCTGGTCCCGCACCTGCCAGACCATGGTCTGCAGGTCGGCCGGAGATAAGGATCACCTCATCCAGGAGCCCATGAGGCATGGGAGAAGTGTGCCATCAGGGAGGACACAGCGTGCACCCTTGCGCCCGGCATAGTCCAGCTTTTGGATTCCTTGTCGGGGCTTGTCCACGTCCCTAGCATTCCGGGACACCGAAGACGCTGTCGGTGACCAACCCCTCGGCAGAGGAGTGTTCAAAACCGGGCAAAGAGCGGTAGGGACCACATACTTCCTGGCCATCCTGGACAAAGGTGCAGGACAGGAAGCAGGCCGCTGCCAGAGCCCAAGGCTGGGCCAACAATGGCTTCAGCCACCGGAAAGCCTCCGTGGGTGAATCCCTCGGTCCAGTATCTCCGTCAAGGGATACTTGGCCCACTTGGATACAGGCTCAGAGCTGCATCCGGTGGACTCCGAGATGAGCCAAAGCAAACCCATGAAGGACAATGGGCATTCGTCCATCGACTGGCCCCGGAGGACTCCAGGTCAATGGGCCTGGAGAACAGGGAAGAGTCCGCGAACAGCTGCCTGGGGCCTGAGCCACCTCCACCTGCCGAGGGCGGTCGGGAGTGAGGGTGACCGACAACCTGTGGGGCAGGCCCTGACCTGACCGAGTCCTTGGTCGGCACCCCTGATTTCGGTTGGGGGCGGAGGTTCCACCACAATCAGTGGGCAGCTGGTTTTGGCCGAACAACCGGCCCAGGCTTGGGCATCTCAGCTACAGTGAGGGGTTGTTTTGGCGGCATGGTGACAGCCACTTGATGGCCAGGGAGGCGGCGGCGTTGGCTTGTTCCCGGACAGAAGTAACTGCTGCCACATCAGGTCCTCGTAAGCGTCGGCGCATGCGCGAAGCCTCTCCTCTTCGAGGAGGAGGCGAGGATGGCGGCAGCGCCGCTTACCTCGGTGCGAGACCGAGACCGCCCGATGTCGGTGGGATCGGCTGGACGAGCGATGTCCAAGACCAAGACCGAGATCCTCGGTGTTTCCGAGACGGGTCTGGGAAGGAGTGGGGACACCCGCTCTTCCCTCGGCTCGAAGTCTTAACCGGGGACTGCAGCACGGGGCACAGGCAGGTCCTCGGTCTCCACTGGGGAACCGGTGAAGAAGGGTTGTCGGCCTCACCAATCGACAGCCTGTCCGATGGAGTCGAGAAAAATCTCAACCGTGTCGATGGGTGTCTCGGCCGGCTGGCCTGACAGGGACGCCGTGAAGCCAGCGGCATTAGCTGCAACCTCGACTGAAGTTGACAGTCGGCTGTCTGGGGAAGGAGACCTCTCCCGCTCCCACGAACCGATGATGGGACTTACCTTTTGAGTCCTTCTTTTGGACCGAGAGGAATGTCGATGGCCCCTCTCCTTCGTGGGAAGGGACTGGCAAAACTCCTTGAAAGAAGCTGAATCTGAGGTACCCAGTGAGGCGGGATAAATGCGCGACCAAGGAAAGAAGGATGATGCGGCCTGGGCCGCCCCTCCTCCTCGAGGCGATCATCTGCTCGAGTTGCTCAGCCGAGCTACAGCCGCTGTAACCGCCCAATGGGCCTCCTTCGACTTAACCGGGCGGTACGCTCTCAGGGCGCCAAGCTGTAACCGAAGCAGCGCCGGTCCTCCAGGACGCTGGGCCAAAACGAACGGCATGACTCGCAGGCCTGCAGGTCGTGTTCTAGGCCGAGGCAGTAGGCACGCGTGGAGTGCGGGTCCGTCCCTGGACATCTTCTGCCCACAAGAGCACCGCCGAAATCGGGAGTTGATTTGTCCATCGCGGCTGCGGGAGAAAGATGACCGAACTCTTGAAAATTTTAAAATGAGTTTGGGCGAACTGAAGAATTGGGATCCAGTCTATCACGCAGAGTGTTAAGGAGGGAACCTGAGCTTCCAAGCGGTAAGGAAGATCTGGCGTCATGGGCGGAGCCAAGAGTTTTACCACCCAGGTGGGTGGGAGGAGCCAGCTTGAAGACCTTCTGGCAAGATTTAAAGTGGCAAGGAACCTGCCAGACAGTGTGGATGAACAACATATCCATGTCCCTAGAATCTAATTTATAAAGGTAGGAAGAAGTTGGATATGGATATATAGTCCAGCTCTCACAACCAACTAAAATCAGCCCCATTTACCATACTCAACAACCTCAATGTCCCTATCGAACAAGTTCAGACCTTTAAATACCTCGATGTTACTCTCAACAGCACACTGTCCTTCACTGAACATATCAACTTAGTCTCCAAGGTGGTTAACTGTAAATTAGGGATCCTCTATAGGCATAGGAAAAGCATGACCCAAGAAGCACTCCTAACTGCAGTTACAGCTCCATACTCTCAACTGTGGACTATGGTCTAGTCATTTACAGCACTGCAGCGGATTTGACCCTTAAAGAGTTAGTACTTCCCTCAACAAAGCTTGTCACCTGGTCTTGGGTGCTCATAGCCACACTCATCGTGCAACTTGTACTCCAGGACAAATTGGTTGAGCCTCAGAGAAAGGATTGAGTATCACACCCGCTTATCGTTAATAAAATCAGCCTGGGACTAACCCCACCAAACTCCGGCACCTTCTCCACGTGCACCCCCTACTCACATAGCACCAGGAGTGCTTCAAGACATACCTTCCAAGTCCCCTTCTACCGCACCACACAAGTACAATGATCCTTTATCTACTGGGCTCCCAGTTGGCTAAATGGTCTCCCTTTAGATATCCTAGACGTACCTAAGCTTGGCTGTTTCAAGTTTCTCCTTAGACAATACCTGGTGGTGGGTAGCCACTGTGACTGCCCTGCATAGCCCTCCAACTAACCTAGCTGGCCCCCCTCTTTTCCATTTCATATCCAATCTCCACCACTACTCCTAACCTATCTGGCCCTCCCTCTTTTCCATCTCCTGTCCAATCTTCCACCACCCCAGCCACAGCCTGTCAGCCCACTCTTGTATTCTCTGTCCTCCTGTGATTCGACTGACTGCCTCCCCTCGCGACATCAAGGACTGCTCCCTTCTCGACTTAGCGTTTCTCTGACTGATTCTTCTAACCGACAAAGCCAATCTCTGGCTGCCTGTTCCTAACCTGCAGCCTTGCTAGTCTCACTTCTTAAGGCTACAGTGACATCTTCTGGCTCTTATTAATTTGTATCAACCTTAATTACTTATTTACTGTTTAATCCTTCAATTGCAACATGTATGCTTTTCATCCAAGTTACTTGTACTCATTATTTCTCTCTATGTATTGTTTTGTTCAAAACTGACGTGGAGCCTATGTAAAGAGTCTCTGACTCATAGGTATTGTAATCAAAACTCAATAAATAAATAACAATAAAGTAGAGAAATTTGGGGAAGAAAGAAAATAAATGACAAATAATTCCTCTCCAGAAAAACAATGTCAAGATTTGGAACAACCTTATAATAAATAGAGTATTTGCAAATACTGTACTGTTCAACTCCAAAATAAAATAGTGAACAATAAGGTCTACTACTTAACATTCTTAACGCTATAACATAAATTTTAAAAAAATGTGTGAATTATATGGCATGGACAGATCAATACGTTATACAGAAACAACAAGAAAAACTTATAAGAAAAGGAGAGGATAAAGTTCTTTCGAATATATTATCAAATAATTGAGAATATTTAAAATTATAGATTTAAAATTAATCTCAAATGGAACTGGGAAGCAAATAAATTTAACCCTCCAATTTCGGACAAATTTGAAAATTCTATCAAACAAAATTTATGTTTCCCTAGAAATAAAACAATACAAAGAAAATTTTTAGAATGAGCATACATCACACCAGTTCAGATACTGGAATTCTAACAAACTACCATCTTTTCCAATTAATATGTGGTGGAATTTATTTGAGAAACATTAATGTTTGAAAATCTGATGTAAGTACTGATGAAACAGCTGATGATATATTTGGATCTACCTGGAAAGAAATTATGGGCTCATCCCATGACGTATTATAAATGTTAAATGTTTAAACTATTTTTATATATATATAATAGGCCATACTGAGGGAGGGAGGAGGGATCTTTTGTAAATAAGATACTATATATTAATTATAATAACAAACAAAAAAGAACAGAAACATGGAAGCAAGGTAACATTTTATGTTTGTTAAATGAATTTATCATGGTCTATGTTTGTTTTAAAAATTAATAAAATATCTTTATAAAAAAAAAACTCGTCTGCTAAGACATTTTGGGCACTGGAAGATGCACGGCTGATAGTTGTAAGCCATTTTCCAGAGTCAAATACCATACTCTCATTGCCTCTTTCATTTGTGCTTGAACAATGAGGCATTCTGACCTGCTCAGAGGCAGAAATGTACAGCCCTGAGCTTTGTCCAAGACTGCCCCTATGTACTGCAGTCACTGATGGGGGCAGTACTGACTTTGACAGACTGACTGTAACCCCTAGGTCATCAAACAATTTCCTAGTTCGAGCCAGGGTGTGCAGTAGTTGATCACCAGAGGGGCCTTTAACAGCCAATCGTCTAGGTAGGAAAAACATACAGGCCTTCCTTGCAGAGAGCTGCTGCCACTGCCAAGCATTTAGTAAAGACCCGTGGCACAGAAAATAAGCCACAGGGCAATACTCTGAAGTGGTAATGCTCACCTTCCAGCATATATTTCAGATATTTTCTGTGATGCTTCCTGATTTTTATATGAAGATAAGCATCTTTCATATCTAGGGAGCACATCCAGTCCCCTGTTTGAAAACAGGAGAATCAGAGCTTGCAGAGAAACCATATGAAACATATTTGTACACTATGCAGAAGTTGAGGTCTCTCAGGTCTAGTACAGGCCTCGGATCCCCTGTACACTTGGGACTAGGAAGTATCTGGAGTAGAACTCTTTGTTGTGCCTGGAAGGAACAGGTTCTAAGGCATGTCTGTAGTAAGTAAGGTCTGCACCTTTTCTCTCAATACGGACATGTGTCCTGGGGATAAGCTGAAACAGGTGGCGGATGATCCGGAGGGTCTAGAGGGTAAAGTTTGTCTGTTTGCAGACAATACAAAACTCTGTAATAGGGTGGATACTCTAGAGAGAGCCTCTAGTATGATAGAAAATCTTAAAAAGATTGAACAGTAGTCCAAGACTGGCAACTTAGATTCATTGCTAAAAATGCAAGTGATACATCTGGGTAAACATAACTCAGGAATACAGTATATCCTAGATGGGCATACACTAGAGGTAACCAAGACTGAAAGGGACTTAGGTAAAATCATATTAGATGACCTTAAAGTAGGGAAACAATGAAAAAAGCACACGAAAGGCAAACAGTATCCTCGGATGCATAGGCAGGTGAATTACGAGCAGGAAACAAAGTCATCATCCCACTCTATAGATACTTGGTGAGGACTCACCTGGAATACTGTGTCCAGTTCTGGAGGCCCCACCTAAAGAAGGACAAGGAGTGCTTGGAGATTATTCAGAGAAGGGCCACTAAAATGGTGCAGGGCCTCCATTACAAGCCATATGAATCTAGACTCAGGGACTTGAACTTGTACTCCCAGGAACAAAAGAAGGAGCAGGGGACATGACAGAAACATTCAAATTCATCAAAGGTGTAAACACAGTTCAGGCAGACAACCTCTTCCAGGCCAACAAAGAGGCATGCATTAGAGGGCACAACCTCGCCTGAGAGGGAAGGCTAAGAAATAATGTCAGGAAGTACTTTTTCATGGAGAGGGTGATAGACCCATGGAACAGCCTTCCCCAGAGGTGGTAGCAAAGGCGGTGAATGAATTTAAACATGCATGGGATCGACACTACGGTAAAAGCAAAACAAGCAACCTATAGGGGCAGGGTAGGATTCACAGGCAGACTAGATAGATCACAAGGTCCCCATCTGCCATCATCTTCTCATGTTTTTATGTTCTTATCCAGAAGTTCCAGATCATGACCTTTCGCAGTAATTTCCAGTACCCATTCATCTGTGATGATCTCCCTCTACTGATTCAGATGAAGGAGAGACTACCCCACAACCACCCCTGAGGGCAATGGGTGGTTGGGGTATTGCTGCAGTTAGGCTGAACCAGTGGGGACAACCCACTGGCTCCATCGCCTTTAGGTGTTTTTGAATGGGCATCTGAGGAAGGGGGCTGGCCATGCTCCAGCATCTTTACTTCTTCTTTGCTTTCTGTAGGCCTGTTGGCCACCTCTAGCAATGGGCTGACAAAACTGATACCTGCCCTGACCTCTGACTGGTGTGGGGTACAGGGGTTTTATTGACCTCTATGTCATCCTGGATAACTGAGGGACTCTTAATGCCTCTTCAACATCATATCCACACACTTTTCTGCCTCAAAGGGGGCATTTAAAACAGTTTATTGGACATCATTTGCAAACCTGCTACTCTGAGCCAAGAATAGCATCTCATGCAAGCAAGGCAGCTGCCTGGCAGATGCATCTGAAACATCATAAGCTGGCGAGTTAAATGTTTACCCACCTAAGCCCCATGCAGTCAGGGTTTAAGTAACTTATATTTGGCATTATCCTCAGGTAAGGCCTGTGCTACAGCCTTGGCACTTTTCCACAGGGTATGTTGGTATTTAATCATGTGGGCCTGGTAGTTTGCAATACACAGGCCTAATGAAGCAGAGGCATAAGTGTGTTTTCCCATGACATCCACCTCCTGGATTCCTTATCATTGGCATCATCATCATAATATCATGTTTATTGATCAGCTATGAGCCTTTACAACATAATCATACAACATAACAATATTAATGTAGAAAAACAGCATTAGATTAGAATAGGATGCAATTATTTTGCCTCCTAAATCCTTAAAATATTCAACCATAATGTATCCCATAAGCATATAAGAGAGATTCAAAATGTGAACAAACATGTTCCTAACACAGCATGGTTTAACAATTCATAGGAAGTGAGAATAAGGTTTCAAGGGACATATATCCAGATGATATTACAATTTTACGGTCTGTAAATAGCCTGCAAGTCTATCCAAGATAAACTTATCCCTGGTATTATACAGAAACAACATAATCGTGTCCAGAGGAGACTGAGTTCTGCAAGTATTGCACCCAGTTAAATATTTCTTTTCCTGGAATATAAGGACACACTAACGTAATATGTTTGAGGTCATCCTCCAGATTCATTCCACATTTACAATAAGAATTCACTACCCTGCATGCTTCTGTTTGAAAAATATAAATTTGCACTATAAAGTTCCATCCTAAATCTGGTTACCACCCTTCTAGCAACGGATCTGCTAGAATTGTTGAGTAATGTTGAAGAAATTGTCCGGTTTTAACTGCTTATAGCAACGATAATTTTAGGTGTGGTTATTTGGGATCAATCTTTTAATAGCAATATCCCTTATTCGGGTTTATGATCTGAAGGATGATCTCCTCAATTGGTCTAATATGTATTGTATACAAAACATAGCCCAATCTGATGGAAAAATAATTTCTTTATTTTAGAGACACAAATCAACTTATTTTCTCAGTGCGATCAGCCACTGCGAGGCAAATCATGATCTTTTAATTATTTTAGTCATAGGAAAGACAAAACCCTACTGAAATAGTCAATTTCTTCTTCTAAACATTGTCTAGGAAGAAGACATACTTACTGTAGTAATCCTGTTTCTTCCAAGGGAATCTTACTGTATTCTGACATATGCAGTATTATAACACCATAGTACTGCCCTGAGCTGAAAAGGTTAACAGAACCTATGCAAATGAGAGAATGCTAGGCTTGAGCTCGGTTTTCAAACCACTGTCCCTGGTAAACAATTCATCAACCATCAGATGCTAATGAAGCTTGCCTAGAAACTAACTAACTAATGCTAATCTGAAATAGTAATAATAATAATAATTATAGACTCCCAATACCCTAATCATCCTCCAATAATAGGCATTATCCCCAAGACTCAAGTCGAGATAGCCAAAGTGAAAAAAGCCCAAGAGTTCACCACAAGGTGCAGTGCAGTGCCCCCAGGTTCTAGAAGGGAAGGATGGGTGAGAGCTCAGAATACAGTAAGATTCCTTGGAAGAAACAGGATTACTATGGTAAATAATGTCTTCTTCTAACCCCAGGAAATCTTACTGTATTCTGACATATCAGACTACTCAATCAGTACCTTTGGAGGTGGGTACAGAACCTATTTGGAAACAGGCTCTGCAGTACTGCTGTGCCAAACTTAGCATCACTCCTGGTCTGTAAATCCAGGCTATAATGTTTGACAACAGTGTGAACAGTTTTCCAGGTAGCTGCTTTGCAAATGTCCAATAAGGGTATGTCCTTGAGCTGCTACGAAGTAGCAGTGCCCTTTGTGGAATGGGTTTGAAGACCCACAGGAGGCTCTTACCAGCTTTGCTATAGCAAAACTGGATACAGGCCACAATCCAGCGAGCAATGGTCCTTTCTGAAGATGGTTTGTCCTTCCTAACCCTCCATAAGTGAGGAGCAGCTGGGTTCTGTTTTCCTATGATCCTTGGTATGCTCTAGGTAGTAGCTAATAGCTCTTTTTATATCCAGGCTATGCAATCTGCATTAAGCCTGAGCATTAATGATCAGTAAAATAGACAGGCAGAGTAATAGACTGATTAAGGTGAAAATCAGACACTACCTTAGGGAGGAATTTCCTGCTTGTTCTCAGGACTAACTTATCCCTATGAAAGGAAATGTAGTCTCGATCTGTACACAGGGTCTGTAATTCACTAATCCTTCTGGCTGAAGTGATGGCTATTAAGAAGACAGTTTTCCAAGTAACATACTTGTGCTCTACTGATGACAGGGACTCAAAGGGTGGCTGCATCAGCTGATCAATACAGATATTAGCTCCCACCCTGGGGTGGGCTCTCTGTGAGGAGGATCCAGGTGCAGAAGCCCTTTAAAGAATTTCTTGAACACCTGGTCAGAAGCCAAGGAAGGCTTTCTGCCAACCGAAGGTAGGCCGAAACTGCTGCTAAGTGAACTTTTAATGAAGAAAGCAGGACGAAGTGAATGGAGGTGTACCAAGTTATCCAGCACCAGGAGTACGCCAGCCTGGGTACTAACCATATCTGGTTGCTGGCACCAGCAGAAAATCTCTTCCACGTGAGGAATAGGTTAACTGTGTGAAGGGTTTTTGGAGTTCCTAAGAACCTGGAGTACCCTCTCTGAAAACCCTAGCCTGGCAATTCTACATCCTCAAGAACCAGGCCTTGAGTTTGAGAGATTGCAGGTTGGGATAGAGAATTCGGCACTATGAGGCAGTGAGGAGATTGTGTCTGCAGGGTAGGGCTATTGGCTTGCTGACAGACAGGAGTAGAAGCAGGGAGTACCATGGCTGCCTGGCCGAAGCTGGGCTATGAGGATCATGATTTCTGGCTGAGACCTAAGTTTGTTCAAACTCTGAGCAGTAGAGGAAAGGAGGAAATGCATAAAGAAATTTCCACGTCCAGTCCAACAGTAGTGCATCCATTGGCACTGTGCCCACTGTGGGAGGCCTGCAACAGTACTGTGGCAGCTGGTGATTGTCTGGGTGAGCAAAGAGGTCCACCTCTAGGGTACCCCACATTCTGAACACTGTTAGAAGCACCTGTCTGTTCAGAGTCCCTTTGGGATGGTTCTGATTCATTCTGCTCAGTGCATCTGCTAGGGTGTTGTCCTTCCCTGGCAGGTACACAGCTATGAGGGACAGATTTAGGAGTAGGCCAGCTTCCATATTAACATGGCTTCCGTGCACAATGGGAAGACCAGGTGCCCTTGCTTGTTTATGTATTACATTGTGGTGGTATTGTCTGTTCTGACTAGGTACCACCTTGTTTGCAAGCTCTGAGCAAAGGCTGGATCCCCAAGTGCACTGCTTGGAGCTCCACAGGTTTATGTGAAGGAGGGTCTCTTTTTGGACCAGGTGCCATGAGCTGTGGGTCCCCTGTGTGTGCTCCCCAACCTAGGAGGGAAGCATCTGTGGTCAGGACCTTTGAGGGGAGCTGTTGCAAGAAGGGGACGCCCTGTCTTAGGTTTTCCCTGTCCTGCCACCACTGTAGAGCCAGAAGCAAAGACCTGGTGACTGGTACCAGAGCAGACAACTGGCACTTTCTTTCTGACCATTAAGACCTGAGGTGAAATTGAATGTCCCTCATTTGAAATCTGGCTCCTAGTACCACTGCTGTGGATGCAGCCATGTGTCCTAACAGTTGGAGAAAATGTCTTGCTGGCCTGGGGCAGGATAACTGGAAGGAGCTAGCCAGCTGAACCAGAGTATCCACCCTCGCTGGTGGAAGGAAGGCGTTCTCTTCAAAGTGTCCAGCTCTGCTCCTATGAAGTCCAGAAGCTGCACTGGGACCAGGACTGACTTTTGGGATTTAGAAGGAGCCCATGGGATTGAAGGAGGCTTTGAGCCTGAGCTGGGTCATCCAGCACTTGCTGGGGGACTGATCCACCAGCAGCCAGTCGTCCAGACAGGAAAGACTGTGACAGCCTGCTTCCTTAGATGTGCCACTACCAGCCATGCACTTGGTAAATATTCTTGGAGCGAAGAGAGGCCGAGGGCATTGCTCTGAACTGACAATGGCCTGATTTAAGCCTGAACCTGAGGAATTTTCTGTGTGATGGCCTGATGTAATATGAAATAGGTCCTTTAAATCTAGTGAGGCTAGTCAATCCCTTGCCTGAGAGAAGGCAGAATGGTGGCCAGAGTGACCATCTTGAATTTTGGTTTTGTCAAGATATCTGTTTAGTTGTCTGAGATCCTGAATGGGTCACCACTCCCTGTCTTTTATACTGTTAGGAAATACCTTGAGTAGAACCCTTTCCCCAGTGTAGGGGTGGAACTGGTTCTACTGCCTTGTCCAGTAACAACTTTTGTACCTCATCCTCCAGTAGCTGGGATTCTGCTGAGGATAGAGGACAGAAGACTCTTTCCCTCCAGTTTGGGCAGGCCTTGAAGCTGAGGGTGAGGCCTCAGCCCACTATCTCCAGGACCCACTTGTCTGTAGTTATAGACTGCCAGGCCTGGAGGTAGTGGGTGAGCCTGCCCCCACAGGAAGAGGTGAGGTGACCCAGACAGATACTTCAGAGGTTCTGCTTCACCTGTGGGGTAGGCTGAGGCTTGGACCCACTCTGCCAGTACCCCTTCTACCCCTGCCCCTGAAACAGCCCCTCTGGGGTTGGTGAGTCGGAAGGGCCTAGGTCTGGAAGAAGAGCCTATAGTAAGGTCATGCTCTACCAACCCTGGGCTGTTGTTTCTGAGGTGTAGCAGCCTTTTCTTTGGCTGCTGCACTCCTGTAAGCCACTTGTATTCATCCATCTTTTTCATATAGGCTTCAGTCTGCTGGCCAAAGAGGGATGAAAGGTCACAGAGGAAATCCAAGGATTTTAACTGAGTGTCCTGGGATAAATCAGTGGTTCTCAACCATGCATATCTCCTGAGAAAAATGGAATTAGCCATAAGCCTGGCTGCAGTGTCACTGGCATCCATAGCCATTCTAAACTGAAACTCGGATGCCTAACATGCCTTTTTACAGCCTCTGCCAAATCAGTTGCCATAGGTTCAGGGCAGGATTTTGCAATTCGGAAATTGTACCCAAAGACTTTTTGAAATCTGGCTACATAAGCCATATAAGTGGCTTGTCAAATGGCTAGAAAGAACCCAGATAAGATTTTCTGGCTATAGAGTCCATTTTCTGGAGTCCTTATCAGGGGATGGGATGCCAGAGATATGCCAGCCTTATCACAGGCTGCAGCCTGTACAACATCCTCATGACTGGGGTGTCCAAACAAAAAGTCTGCACCAGATTTGGCTACCCAGTACTTCCTACCCAGTTTCTTATCAACCAGAGGAATTGAAGTAGGTGTTTGCAGAACCTTAAAACATGTTTCTTTAGGGTTTTATGGATCGGAAAAAGCAACTTCTTTGCTGGAACCACATCCATCATTTCCACAAAACTAGCCTCCTCCTCATCTGTTGTCTCTTGAGTAGGGAGGTCTAAAATCTGTACCACTTGTTGCATAAAGCAGAGGCAAAGTCCTCAGATCCCTTATCAGGAATCAGAACAATGAGGATCAGGAGAAACCTCCGGTTCTACTGGTTCTCTATAGTCCTCTTCTTCTTCTTCCTCCCCATAATCCACATCCCTCTCTTCCTCTATGTATTCAGAACCAGGATCAAGGGGACCAGTAACAGTAAAAGAACCTGGGGTCACAACCGCAGAAAATTTAACCGAGGACCGTGGAACCTGAACGGAGGAGATTGAATAATCCGCATAGCATTAGCTATAGCCTCCATGGTAGGAACCGACAGTTTCACCTTTGCGGTTCTGTGTGTTTTCCTTTTTCTTTTTCTTGCCCGGTTGACGGTTCAGCGGCCTTTTTAGCAGTCGTTTCTTTGACTGTGAACTGGTACCCTGGTCAGAGGGTGTTTCCCAGTTGGCAGCATTTTCAGACTTAGTGGTTTGTCTGTAATGGGGTCAGCAGTTGTTTCCAGACATTTTTTCTTCAGTCGGTTCAATCGCCTGTCCAGCATGGACTAGTAAAATTTTACAAATTATGCAATCTGTCTCTAAGTGGTCAAACCGAGACAGAGAACACATCAAATGGGGATCAGCTTTAGCAAATGTTTCCCGCACTTGGTACAGTGTTGGAAACCAGTCGGGACAGTTCTTTTCTTAGGTGTCTGAGACATGGCCAACTACCCCAAAAGGAAAAACTCTTTTTCTTTTTTTTTTTTTTTGGTCGGTTTAAGGACCAGAGAACAAACCGTTAGCCCAATAACGTCCTCACAAAGGGAAATTTAAATCAAGAAAATACAAGAAAAATAAGAAAATATATCGATTCCTAACCAGAGAACCAGATAGAAACCGAGAACTTACCTAACTCTTTCTATCTATACTAGTTTACTTGTGAACCAGAGACAGTGGTTTAAAAATTCAAACTGAAAGTGGCTGTAAAACCGAGAAAAATAACGCGATTTTGGAAAAGATGCAGAGGATTCTCTGAGGCATTTGACTAGTCAAGCAGAGTGAAGAATCTGACGGTTGATAGATTGTTTACCAGGGACAGTGGTTTGAAAACTGAGCTCAAGCTTAGCATTCTCTCATTTGCATAGGTTCTATTAACCTTTTCAGCTCAGGGCAGTACTATGGTGGTACAATACTGCATATGTCAGAATACAGTAAGATTTCCTGGGGTTAGAAGACAGTCTTCTAAAAGCAGGAACATTTTCAACAAGAAAACTAATTTTTCCCATAATGTGGGTGGACAATGATAACAGGCCTAATTCAAATCTTAGTACTTAGCAAGTATTAATCGAGATACTGCCAGAATATAAAGTACAGTCATGTAAGAACTTACCATAACAGTAGATCTTTGAGAGGAGCTCTTGTAGCAGACAGCACTGGTAGGACTGAAGCCTCCAGGTGCCAGGACCACAGAAAACTTCCAGCTAGCAGTCTATCATGGGGACCACCCCACCGATGTCATAAAACTGAAAACCACCTATCCTATAAAGGGCAGTCCCCACACCTACCTCAGTTCTCCGCCAGAGACCCCAAACAGGTGGCGAAAATGGAATCGAGCGGTTCCTCAGAGCCGAGAACAAGGCATAAGTAGAAGATGTACAAGGGAGAAGAAACTAGCAAGGGACGGAGGGAGGAAAGCAGTGCCTGCTGCAAGAGCTCCTCTCAAAGATCTACTGTTAAAATAAGTTCTTACGTAACTGTACTATCTTACTGAGGGGCTCTTGCAGCAGGCAACATTGGTAGACTGAGTCCCAAGCAGTACTGGAGCTGACCAGAAGGGCAGCCAGGAGGAGGCAGTAAATATCAGCACAGGGCTCAAGAAAGAAGGCCCTGAAGGACTGCGAGGCGAAACTGGCCTGCGTCTAGAAGCAATGTCCAGACTGTAGTGTCAAATGAAGGTGTGGACAGAGCTCCAGGTAGCAACCACACAGATGTCCACAGCAGACAAATTCTTGAAGCAGGCGGTGAGGCAGCCATACCCCTGGTGGAGTGGCCTTTAACTGCCTCGGGCAGGGCACAAGGACTTGCAGTACTTAGAAACATAGACTTTGAGGGCAGATAGGACCGCCTGGCCCACCTAGTCTGCCCATTTCCCTACCTCAGGATAAGCTGCAGATCCTAATTAACCAACAGCATATTTCTTCTTACCCCCACAAGAATTGCCTTATGCCTGTCCTATGTATTCTTAAATTCTCCCACAGTTTTAGACTTGTGGTAGCAGTAAACAATACAATTAGCCAACCACTTTGACAAACACTGTTTCAAATTGTGTGCCCCTCCCTCTTGAGGAACAAACAGTTGGTCAGTTTTTCAAACACACTGGAGTGCGATGGGTATAATGCGAAGCACCCCACAGACATCAGTATAGGAGTAAAGCCTCCCCTAATTGGAATACTCAGGTAGGGACATCCCTGGAAGCAGCCACCGAAGCAGCAGTATGGCGGGTAGAATGAACTCTTATCCCTCTGGGAGGCTCCATGCCGCCAACCTATAGCAGAGATCTATGCAGGAGGTGACCCACCTGCCTATCGTCAGCTTGGCTGCAGGTCTGCCAGGTGCAGCTTCAGCGCAGGTGACAAACAGCTGGCGAACCTCTCCCGAACTTCAGCCAGCCGCTCCTTATAATAAGCAAGCGCTCTTCTAGGGTCCAAAGTATGGAGCCTATATTCGGCCTCCAAGGTGTGATTGGGGTAGAACACGGCAGAGTCAACACCTGGTTAAGGTGAAACTCCGACACCACCTTCGGAAGGAATTTTGGGTGGGGGCACAGGACAACCTTGTCCCTGTGGAAGACCAGATAAGGAGACTCGATGACGCCTGGAGCTCTCCCATCCTTCTGGCTGACATAGTAGCCACCAAGAGAGGCAGTCTTCCACAACAGGTGGGAGATATCGCACCTGTGCATTGGTCCGGAATGAGCTGCCCATGAGCTTGGCCAATACCAGCAGTAGATCCCATGGAGGTGGAGGTTCTCGCACCAGAGGGATATGTGATCAAGGCCTTTGAAAAGCATCGACCACCTTCTCCTGCTGCACCTACTGCTTGCCGGCCCATGCCCGGTAAGCAGAGATGGCTGCCAGGTGCACTAAGGGTCGTTGGACCGAAGCCTAGCTGAGAAAGGGACCACAGGTTAGTCCAAGATGCTAGCCAAGGAACAGGAAGAAGGGTTCAGCCTCTTGTCCTGACATCAAATGGAGAATCTCTTCCATTTGAAGGCATAGCATTTTCTGGTTGACTCCTTACGGGACGCCTCAGAGTTGAGGACCTCATCGAAAAGCCCCAAGGCTTGAACTCTAGCAGCTCAGGAACCAGGCTGTCAGGTGCAGAGATTGAAGGTCCGGATGGAGAACCTTCCCTGACTGACTGAGATCAGGTCCGGGCAGGCTGGAAGCCACCTCGGGAGCCTGGAGCTGAGGCTGAGAGATCTGGGTACCAGAACTGGCGGGGCCAGTCTGGGGCTACCAGAATCTCCTGCGCCTTGTCCCTCTTCACCTTGAGAAGCACCTTGTGGATCAAGGAAAATGGAGGAAGGCATAGAAGAGGCCTGGGGTCCACGGCCTCAGAAGGCATACCCTGCAGCGAGCCCTGCTGAGGGCGGGCATGAAACAGCCTCAACTCAGCATTCTCCCTGGAGGTGAACAGGTCCACCTGAGGAGGCGTCCCAATGGGAGAACAGATCTTGTGCTACCTCCGGCAGGAGAGACCACTCGTGAGATGCAGCGCCTATCCGGCTGAGGGCATCAGCCAGACTGTTGGAGGCTCCTGCCACATGGATGGCTAGGAGATCCGCCCAGGCTGATCACGAGAGCCAAGTGCAGACAGCATCCTTCCACAGAGGCAAGGAGTGTGTCCCGCCCTGTCGGTTGAGGTAGTACATGGTCGTGGTGTTGTCCGTCTGGACCTGAACCACTAGATCCCGTACAAATGTAGCGGGCGGTGAGGGCTAGACACACCGCCGGAGCTCCAGCAGGTTGATGTGGCATCGAGACTCGGAGGGACCAGAGGCCATGGGCCCTGAGCTCCCCAAATGGGCACCCAACCCATCAGAGAGGTGTCGGTCATCAGAGTGACCGTCGGCTCAGAGGCGGACAAACGGGATACCCTCCTGCAGATGAGCTGTAATGAGCCACCACTGTAGGCTGTCCCACATCTCCTGGGTTACCGTCATTGGCTGGTCCAGTGGACGGCGCTATGACCATTGGCGGGCCAGGCCCCATTCCAGGGACACATATGCCAGCGGGCCCAATGGACCACGCTGGTGCAGGCCGCCATGAGGCCAAGAAGTGCAGGAACTCCTGGTAGGGTGCAATTGCCCAACCAGAAATGATTGGGCAAAGGAGAAGGACCTCGGCCCTGTCCGCCAGGAGTCGGGTTCTGGCTCGAAGAGAGTCGAGCTCTGCCCGATGAACTGAATCACCTGCGATGGCACAAGTTCTGACTTGGCCTCGTTGATGAGGAGGCCAATCTGAGAGCAGACCTGGAGGGCCAGATCCCTGGACCGCCCACCTCCAACCTGGAGGGCTGCAATCAGCCAGTCGTCCAGGTAAGGCACACCTGGACCCCGGCGCCGCAGGGAATGCTGTCACTACTGCCATGCATTTGATGAAGACCCTGGGAGCTGGAGAGGCCGAAGTTACATGGCCTGAAGCGTAAAGAGATCCTCAGCTCAGAAGCGGAGGAATCGCTGATGAGACGGACGGATTGGGACGTGAAAGAAAGCATCCTGAAGGTTCAGAGAACAAAACCACACGCCTAGTTCCAAGGATGGAATGATCTGAGCCAGAGTGACCATCCTGAAGGTGCGCTGCCTTAGGAACTTGTTCAGGTCATGTAGGTCAAGAATGGGGCGCCAACCCCCGTCCGTTTGGGACCAGGAAGTACCTAGACACAAACCCTGGGTCTGGAGGAGGGTCCACCACCTCGCTGATCACCTCCTTCTGGAGAAGCAGAGCAATGTCAGCTCGACGAGCCAACAGAGAGGTTGTGGAACCCATTGCCCCCTGTGGGGCGACGGCTCGATAGGGAGGGAACTGCTCGAATTCCAGAGACAGACCCTGCCTACCACTTCTAGCACCCAGCGGTCCGTGGTGATAGCGGCCAGGCGGAAAAGAAATGGCAGAGCCATCCCCAAGGAGGAGTGACGAGGTTGGGTGACACCCTCAACCCGTCACTGGGCAGGCTTGGAGGAAGGGCCCGCTGAGGGACTTCCTGGACCCTTGCCTCCAGACTTCCTACTGGAGGAAGCGCAGACATAGCCTTAGGGTGCCAAGTGTGTGCCTGCTGGCCCTGGTGCTGGTGCTGCTGGGCCGGACGTGCTGCAGGTGTGGAAGGGTGAAAGGGCTTATGCTGCTGCTGGCGGCCTTTGTCCTTCTGGGCAGACGTGGCGAGCCCAAGGTGGCACTGGACTTCTCGATCCTCTGGAGATGGCCTTCCACCCCGGCCCAAATAAGTCGGGTGCCCAGGAAGGAACGCCTGCCAGCTTGTGCTGGGTGTCCGCCGTGAAGGTGGAGATCTGCAGCCAAGCTCTGCAGCGCATGGCCCCTGTGGCCACTACTGATCGGGCACGGAGTCACCTATGTCCAACGAAGTTTGGAGCTGCTGTTTTGCCACCGCCCTTCCCTGATCCGCACCTGCTTGACTGTCGTCTGAAGGTCAGCCAGGAGATGAGGAATCACCTCATCCAGGGAACCCATAGGGCGTGGGAAATGTGCCATCAGAGACGGCTGAGCTAGCCTGGCGAAGACCTAGGGAGGAAGCAGCATAAACCTTCCGCCCCATGTAATCCAGCTTTTGGATTCCTTATCGAGCAGTTTGTCCATGTCCCGGCGTTTCTGGAGTGCCGAAGAACGCTATCAGTCACTAACCCCTCCGCAGAGGGTGCTCTGAAAACTGGAGAGTGAGCGGTGGGGACTAGTACTTTCAAGCCATCCTGGCCGAAGGCATGGGACAAAATGCTGGGCACTGCCACAACTCCCGAGCCGGGCCAACAATGAGCTTCGCCACAGAAAAGGCTTCCATAGGGAATCCCCGGTCCAGTATCTCCTGAGGGATACTTGGCCCGCTTTGAAACATGTTAGAGCTGCATCTCGTGGACTCGAGATGAGCCAAAGCAAACCTAAAACGAGGATGGGCTCGTCCACTGACTGGCCTCCACAGACTCCACGCCAAGCGGCCTGGAGAACAGGGAGGAGTCACGTCAGACCCGAGGAGTCTTCAAACAGCTGCCGGTGCCTGAGCCACCTCCACCTGCCGAGGTCGATTGGGAGTGAGGGTGACCGACAACCTGGGCAAGCCCTGACCCGACTGAGAATCCTTGGTCAGGGCCCCAGTCTTCAGTTGTGGAGGCCGAGGTTCCACCACAATGGTGGAGCAGCCGGCTTCAGCCAAACAACCGGTGCCGGGGTCGGCCCTCGACCACTACGAGGGTTGTTTCGCCGCCCGTGACAGCCACTTAATGGCCAGAGAAGGTGGACCTGGGGTAGTCATATCAGATGACCTAAAGGTGGGTAAGCAATGTGAAAAGTTGGTAAGGAGGCCAGGGGATACTGGGAAGCATAGGAAGGGCATCACAAGTAGAAAAGGGAAGTGGTTATCCCTCTGTACAGACAGTTGGTGAGACCCCATCTGGAGTACTGTGTGCAGTCTTGGAGACCTCATCTATGCAAGGACATAGACAGGATGGAAGCAGTCCGAGAGAGGCAACTAAAATGGTGCAGGGTCTGCAGCAGAAACCATATGAAGAGAGACTGAGAGAGCTTAATATGTATACTTTTGATGAAAGGAGGGACAGGGGGACATGATAGAAACGTTCAAGTACCTCAAGGAATCAACAAAGTCCAGGAGGTAGCATCTTTCAGAAAAAGAGATGATGTAAGAACAAGGGGCACAATTTAAAGATAGAAGGGGGACGGCTCAGGGTAATGTGAGGAAATTTTTTTCACGGAGAGAGTGGTGGATACATGGAACAGCCTTCCTGAGGAGGTCGTTGGGTCTAAAACAGTGGGGAATTCAAACATGCATGGGACAGACACAAGGCAATTATAGTGGGGTTGCAGGAAGTAGGCTGTTGGTTAACTAGAACCTGCAGCTTATCCAGTAGGTAGGAAATGGGCAGACTGGGTGGGCCAAGTGGTCCTTATCTGCCGTCAAAGTCTATGTTTCTATGAGTCGGCTATTCCCAGACAATAAGAGCTGCTGCCACATTAAATCCTAGTAGCACCAACGCAACTTGCGCTCGGAGCCTATCCTCCGAAGAGGACGACGAGGATGAGCGGCACGCCGCCCATGGTGCCGAGACCGAGATGTCGGCAGGACCGCTGACCTGGAAGAGGACCAAGACCGAGACTGACACCTTTGGGGGTTCTGAGGGTGGGTCAGACAGGGGACGGGAAACCCGCTCCTCCCTCGGTGCAGGGACCTTAACCGGGACTCCGGCACAGGAGGCACAGGCAAGTCCTCGGTTTCCACAGGGTGAACTGGGGAAGTAGGGTTGTTGGCTTCTCCAGTCGACAAACCGTCCGACGGGTCGAGAAAAATCTCGACCGCGTTGACGGATGTCAAGGCCAGCTGACCTGATGGGGGCACCGTGAGCCAGCGGCCGCAGCCACAACCCGACCCGGTCGAGAGTCAGCGGTCTGGTGAAGGGATCTCTCCCGCTCCCACGAGCGTTGATGGTGGGACTTACCCTTAGAGTCCTTCTTGGACCGGCTGGAATGTCGATGGCCCTTCTCCTTGGTGGAGAGGGACTGGTAAACTCCTTAAATGAAGCCGTGTAGGAGGAGCCCAAAGAGAGTGGGATAAATGCCACTGCCAAGGAGGAAGAAGAAGCGGCCCGGGCCGCCTCCTTGAAGGCAATCAATTGCTCCAACTGTTTCGCTGGAGACCGCCATCATGACACTGCCCAACGGGCCTCCTTAGACTTGACTGGTGGATACCATTTTTCGGGTTGCCCGAAAGAAGTCTGGCAGAGCAGTCGCCCAAGACTGAAGCTCGAAAAGGACTTGCACAAGTCACAAGCTCAAGTAGTCGTGGCCAAGCCCCAGGCAGACGACGGGAGTGCGGATCGTCCAGGACATCTTCTGCCCACATGGGCATCGATGGAAGCCGGAGTTGATTTGTCCATCACAGCCAGGAGGGAAGATGAAGACTGAAGTCTTGTAAATTTTAAAATAAGTTTCGAAATTCAGAGTGTGGATCCAGGCCTAAAAGCAGAGCGCTAAGGAGGAACCTGAGCTTCCAAGTGGTAAGGAAGATCTGACGTCATGGGGCAGAGCCTAGGGTTTTACCACCCGGTGGGTGGGAGGAGCCAGCTTGAAGACCTTCCAACAAGATTTAAAGTGGCAAGGAACCTGCCAGACAGTGTGGATTGAACAACATATCCACATCCCTAGAACCTCTGGCCTGCAGCTCCTTCTCCATCATGGCCAACTTCTGCTTGAGCAGGTAACTTGCTAAGGTCTTCAAACAGCTCTGTGTGGCCTTGCTGAAATTCTGGCAGTACTGGCAGGCCTTGGTGTTGTGGCAGGGGCCTAGGCAGAGCAGGCAGGTAGAGGGGCCATCCTTAGCAAGAATCTGCTTACTGCAGATACACTTCTTCGGTCAATCAGAAAAAGAGGCTGCAGGAGAAGACATAAACCTAGGCAAGAAAACACTGAAAACTCGATGTTTTAAGCACTAAAAGAAGAAAAAATATATATGCGCGGGTTAAACGTGAGAAAATGGCAACTGACTGTGGCTGGCATCCATGGAGGTCTGACGTGGTGCAGGTCGACGGCGGGAAAGAACAGAGGTAGGTATAGGGGACTGTCCCCTTTATAGGATAGGTGGACGCCAGCGTATTGATGCCAGCGTGGCAGTCCTCCATGACAGACTACTAACTAGAAGTTTAAAGTGTGGTCCTGGCACCTGGCGGCTTCAGTCCTACGGTGTTGCTGCTGCAAGAGCCCCCTCAAGTAAGATCGATAAATTTTGTTCAATAAGACTACAAGCTTTTTAGATTAGTGGAAGACCATATTTCAGCCACATACAGTATACTTGTTTTGATTTTTGCATTTATAACTTTAAGTATACCACTTGTGGAGACCTTGCCCAATCTAGCATTAAATCTTTTAAAGACATTAAAAGCCGCTTGAAGTTTGGTTTCCATCAGCTGGGTGATTCTTTATCAGGAGAGAGGCAGCTCATGTGTCTAGGTGCCCTGGATCAATCATGGGCAACTGTGATCACCACAGAATCAGTTTCTGGCTGATTTGCATAATAAGGCTTATTAAATGGAGCTGGGTACATCTTATCAGCCTTTTAGGTATAGTTAGTATGGCATTTGGTCTATACCAGACTGCACATGTACCATCCTACAGAGCTGTGTATTATGGAGGAATGACAATGGATGGAGTTTCAGGCACCTCCAAGAACGACATTAAATTTTTCTTTGTACAGTCTTCTTCCTCCAAAACAAAGCCCATGGCACACTGTATGTGCTTCATTATGGACTGAAAAGATTGATCCTCTGGGGTGATCTTGGAGTGTTCACCACAGAGTCCTTACTACAGAAAGATAAGGTGGAGCTGCCAAGTATATACTGCTCTTCACCATATTCTTCCCCCTCCTCAGAATCTCCTCCATTATGAGGTCTGATTATATTCAACCTCATCATCATGCCCCTCAATGACGGGAACAGAAGACTGCGCCAACAACGCTGTCTGTGGTTGAGGAGGTCTCCTTTGCAGTGTGCTGGTTTGAAGCATCGACGGGGTTTGAGAAGTAGGAATTCCTCCATGGCAGAACAGACTGCACATGTAAGCCTGGTAGTAAGCATTGTATCATTTCTGAAACTGACACCAGCACTGCTTGTGCATCAACGATGCCTATATTAGGGGCCATGACTGTTAGAATCAATGGCGGTGAAGACCAGGCAATGTACCATCCATATCAGGCGCAATAGTGTTTGCCAAGCCCCAACCTTGGTGTCTGGTTGACGGCCTGGGAAGGTTATCACTGCCGCCAAGATGGACAATAACAAGGAAGAAGGGTTATCTGGCGGCCACAGTGGCAACCTGGATCTCTTTGGGAGGCCTTTTCCTTGTCCCTCTGCTTGTGTTTGTGGCTTCCGATGACTTTTCTTTTGATTTCAACACTGCGATTTGGTCGTTGGGGCAGATGACATGGATTTTTCCGCATTTGCTTCTGCAAGTTTTCTGCAGGATAAACTTTTCCAGTGCTCCTTTCCGATGTCACCCTTGTAGCAGAGTTGAAGGCCTGCAAATCTCACAAGCTTTAACATTGTGAGAGAGGCTTAAGCAGATACACACCTCGTGTTTGTCGTCCTTTTAGATCTTTTCTCCACACTCACAATTCTGGGATAATTTTGATGGTTCTGATGGTGGCATATAGAAGTGCTGAAAATTACTAAATTAGTGATTATTTAATGTTTGAAAATAATAACTGGAAGGGCTTTGCCTGGAGTTCAGTGGCCAAGCAGCCAGCCACTCTCACTTCCTGAGCTACATAAGCAGTACATTTTTCTTTGCAGCAAAGGTGCTGTCGGTTTGTCCTCTGGGCTAGTTGGGCATCCCTGGCTGGCTGGGGCCTGCCCCCACCCCCACTGCTCCTGCTTGTCTCTGCTGGGCTTCTGTGTTTATTTTCCTGCTACTGGTTTGTATTTTGCCTTCGGCTGTGTGTGCTTTCTTTTCCTTTTTTTGGGGCTTTTCAAGCTCCTAGCACACTGCTACTTCAGAGCTTATACTGCTTGCCTTCAGTTACTCACAACTCTCAAATTACTTGCACTGCAACTGCAAACCTGATCTGTGTGCTTCAGCTCAACTATAGCTGTTCCATGTGGCTTATATATTACTTTATCTGACTCAGATTTACTTGAACGTAGCTATACAGCTCACTCATGCTTCTTCCAATTACCTCATTGCAGCAGTCGCATTGCACTGCCTGGTGACAGTGCTTTAAGAGCATTATGCCTTCTTATATTTATTGCAGTTACAACTCAGTGTACTCATTTGTTTTACTACTGCTGCACAGGCCTAATTGCTTCCTGCTACTGCTTTGTTTACTCCCATTGCTATTGTACATTGTTTTACTCTGAGGTTAGCTAAAGCTCCTGCTGAGCTATTAAATTAGTTTTTATATCTGCATGTGTCCTCGGCCTTCCATTGCTTCCTTGTTTGTCGGCGGGGAATGGGAGGTGTTTGAGGTCGTGGCCTATGTGGCTAATTAATTCTGTTCTAAATCCGGTCTTCGCCACTGAAAATCCTCAGAGTTTATAACCTTGATTTGGCTTTGAACTGCCTGGCTGGCTTGCCCCACTATTCAGTGCTGTTTTGCCCTACGTTATGCAGACCTGCATGTAGGTCCAATTACTGCTCTGTTTACTGACCTAGTGCAGGTCCACACTTGCTTATGCAACCGCTGCTTCTTGTTTACGCAAACCATTGCTTTATGCCTGCTGTCATCCCTCGGCTTCAGCCTGGGATTCTGCTGCACCAATCTGCATTCGACCTTGCAAGGTTTCAGCACTCAGTGCTCATTATGATCTCAGCATGCTGTGCTCATTCAACTCACCTGCTTTTCAGCTCTCAATCAATTTCTGGGGCATGCCAGCCATTCTATTCTGGCACAGGGTTCCTGCAGCCAACAGTCTTACTCTGCATTTAGTCCGCATCTTGAGCGTGTCCAACTTAGGGGATCCTTCTCACCTGGCCCATAGCTGGGAATGTCCTCATCTTGGGCTTGGCTTTAGCAGCCTGCTACGTGACAGCAGCTCCTGGTGTAGAATTTAAGACTAGTGGTAAAGGGTGGTTACATCGATCTTCTTTGGCTCTAGTGTTCCACTATAACAGTTAGCCATTGACTTTAGTGGTTTCCCTAGCAAGGCACCTTCACCACATTCTCCCTACGACTGCCTCTGGTTCACTTGGTTTGATTTAGGCGGTAGGCCAGGTGAGTGCCTAGCACAGTTGCTCTCCTTCTGCGCCTTGGATGCACATATTGTTGCAGAGTTTTCCACATCCTTCCACGGCGTCCCGCTAGAGGGTTTGAGTGAGAGCCTTCCTCCAAAGTGGAATATTTTCCACCTCCCTTTAATTGGGTTTTCCAAATTGCAGTTGCAGAGCCGTCACTAATTAAACTATCCCAAGCCTGGAGGGAATGCGACCCAGGCCTTGGTTCCCTAAAGATTTCCTCCTCATAGTGTTTTCTCTCCTCCACTGCCTCAGGTCATAACACTTAGCATAGTTGTTTCTCCTAGTTTCTTTAGGTAGGTTCCGTTGTTGGATGGAGGTGGAGGATATCCTGCCATTCCCTCTCTCTTAGGGTATCCCTAATCTCAATGCAAACCATCAGTATCATGCTATGCAAGCCTGGGTATTCATTACGTTATCCAACTGAACATCTCATTGCATTATCAAACTGCCTATGCTTCTCCACTGCTACATTACAGTTACTGCTCCTATGTCACAGTTACTGCTTGCTCTTATACTTCATGTTGCCTCCTTTTGGGCATGATACTACATTTCTTTTAGGGATTCCTAAGGTACCTTTGGCCACTGGAATCATCCCATAGCATTCTTTAGGGGTGTGGAACCTCTCCTAGAGTTCCTAGCTTTAATTCTCTACAGGGTGGTAATTCCTCTGAATAGAGAGTGAAGCGGCCCAAACCAAACTAACACAGTTGCACAAGCATAACACTATACTGGCTGTGCAGGTCAGTAAATTGAAAGGCTTGCCTGGAGTTCAGTGGCCAAGCAGCCAGCCACTCCCACTTCCTCAGCTATATAAGCAGTTCCTCTCAGCCTCACTGTGAAGCAATTTTTCTTTGCCCCACCATCCTCCCTCCTCCTCCTCCAGTGGCAGCACTCTCTCTTAGGGGATTCCTAAGGTACCTTTACCACGGAATGGCTCCTGTGGCACCTCTAGGGGTGGAACCCTCTCCGAGTTCCCTGCCTTCGTACACCTATAGGGTGGTAATTCCTCTGGAATAGAGTGCGAACGCAAAACCAAACTAACACAGTTGCACAAGCATAACACTATACTGGCTGCGTAGGTCAGTGAATTGGAAAGGCTTTGCCTGGAGTTCAATGGCCAAGCAGCCAACCACTCCCACTTCCTGAGCTATATAAGCAGTTCCTCTCAGCCTCACTTGTGAAGCATTTTTTCTTTCCCCACCATCCTCCCCTCCTCCAGTGGTAGCACTCTCTCCTTAGGGGATTCTTAAGGTACCTTTAGCCACTGGAATCGTCCCATGGCACCTCTGGGGTGGAACCCTCTCTGAGAGTTCCTTGCCCATTGCCTATGGGGTGGTAATTCCTCTGGAATAGAGTGTGCGGAACAAGAAACAAATTAATACAGTTGCACAAGCATAACATTATACTGGCTCGTGAGGTCAGTGAAATGATGGTTAGAGGTCAACGTTTCTATAACAGGTCCAACGAGTATGACTGACAGTGGGAGAACTGAGGAGAGATGAGGCCACCCACATTTATGTACACACTGGGGCATGATGTCGTCATGGGTTATCCCTGGATTGCAAAACTTTCAGTGTGGTCCTTGCGCTAACATGGGTATAGTTCCAAAGGCGTGATGTGATGAAAGAGATATCCTCGAGGAAGATCAAACTGATTCTTGCGTGAACCTATTTTCAGGTTCTGAGATGGGAGGCAGGGTCAGGGATTGTAAATATCACTGAGGGATCCCTGAGAAGAAACAATATTACTATGGTGAGTAATTGTTTCTTCAAACAGCAGGACTCCATCAATGATGTTTTACAATAAACAGACTCTCTAGCAGTACCTTGGGAGAATGGGTCCTGAACCTATTTAGGAAAAAGGTTCTGCAAGACAGCAGTTCCAAAATGGCACCTCTCCAGATCTGTACTGCAGACAGCACTGCATTGAGAAAGTGCACTGTTTTCCAAGTAGCTACTTTACATATGTCTAGAAGGGGATGCCCCATGTAGCCACCACAGAAGCTGAGATACTCCTTGTGGAATGTGCCTTTAGGCCTTTGGGAGGTATTTTACCCGCTTTATCATAACAGAACTGTATGCAAGAGACTATCCAATGAGAGAAAGTTCTCCTAGCTGCTGGCTTACCTTTGCCTGCTTCTCCACAGATAACAAAAAACTGTGTACCTTGGGACCTGACATCCCTTGTCCAGTGCAAGTAGTGAACTACTGCTCTTTTACATCCAGACAGCGCAGCATTTGTTCACCTGTAAGGGAATGTTCAGGGTAGACCACAGGAAGGGTAACTGACTGGTTCAAGTGGAATTCTGACACTACCTTGTATACGAACCTCCTACTGGTCCTAAGGACTACCTTATCCATGTGGGAGAATATCTAGTTTGGATCTGTACAGAGGGCTTGCTGCTCGCTTACCCTATTGGCAGATGTCATAGCAATCAGGATAACTGTTTCCCACATGACATATTTTAAGTCAGCAGTATCCAGAGGCTCAATGGGAGACTCCATTAGCTGGGCAAGACAGATATTCAGGTCCCATTTAGGAAATGAGTCCCTTACAGGGGTATACAGGTGACTGAGGCCTTTAAAGAATCCTTTAAAAACAGGCTATGAGGCAAGGACTTGCCTTTGCCTGCTATTAGATACACTAACACTGCTTCCGGATGTACCTTCAGGGTTGAGGTCTCAGACTTAAAGGAGATAGCTAATGATTTTTATAATTAACTGCCTTTCATCTTCCTTTCCGTGCCAGCTATGTATTCTGATATACTTTGTCCAATTTTTGATCAATAAATTAATCAAACTTTTGGTTGCCCTCAGGGATACACTACCCTCACCAGTTACTGTTCTTTCTTTTCACATTTCTAAGACATTCTATGACATCAATAACACCATTTCATGCTATTCATCTGAATGGCCTGGAATGGTGTTATTGATGTCATAGAATGTTCAGGCAGTATGAAACGAGACTCCTGAGGAAGCTCGAATGAGCGAAGGGCAGGAGTGAGAGAATGTGTGGTTCTCAGCTGGTACTACTGAAATGTGAAGTGGTGTTACAACCGTAGTTTGAACTTGGTAATTAAAACCTTGAAATTTTAACTATTGTCTGAACTCTTCCTTGGGAAACTGCTCCATGTCCGAAACCTGTTGGGACTGCTAGAGTTTTAGTACTTTAATTTTAGTATGAAAAGAGGCAGCAACTGCTGAGGATAGAGGATTCATGGCAGTTAAAAGGCAACAAAATTAGATTATTAATTTAACAAAAAGGTCAAAATATATCAGAATGTTGGCTAGACACCAAAGGGGCAAAAGGAGGGCATCTAGAGGTATAGAAAACTGTTCCATCACCTTTAAGGACTGTAAGTGCACTAAGGGTGCAGTGAAGGGCGACCAAGATTATACAGGGCCTGGGGACAAACCCTATGAGGAGAGATTGAAGGAGCTCAACATGTACTCCCTGGAGGATAGGAGGAAAGCGGAGGACATGAGAGAGACGCTTCAAATACTTAAAAGATATGAATAAGGTTAGAGCAGGGGCATGTTCAACTTAAAGGAGGGGTCCACAAAGGGGCACAGTCTGAAATGGGTGGGGAAGACTTAGAAGGAAAATGAGGAGGCACTATGTTACAGAAAGGTTGATGACCAAGTGGAACAAATTGCCAGAGGAAGTGATCTCACTGAAAACTGTGGGCAGTTTGAAGGGGGGACAGTGTCAAAGGAAGGTCAATTCTGTGGAAGGGAGGGAGGGAAGATAAATTTAGGAAGGAAATAGGTGGGTGGGTGGTGGGGGCAGCTACAGAAGGATAAACTGTGTGATGCACACCGGAAGCAGACTTGATAGACCGTAATGGCCTGTTTCTGCTGGCATGTTCATATGTAGTCCAGAACCACATGCAGCCTTGCTTGAGGTGGGATTATCTTCCTGGGGGCACACCAGTATGAGAATCTCTTTCACCTAGAGAAGTATCCTTTCCTTGTTGCTTTTTTTCTGGAAACTTTAGCACTCTCAACACCTCCTCTGACAACTTTGGATTAGAGAATTCTAGCTCCTCGAGAACCATGCCCTTAGGCATAAGGTTCTGAGGTCTGAATGTTATACTGCCCTGAGATAAGAGTCAGCAGGTTGTATCTCAGTGGCAGACTGACAGAAGTCCTGCCTGACAGGCTCAGGAGCACTGAGCACCAAGCCTGTCTGGCCCAGTCCAGGACTCTCGGGATCACTGTTGCTGGCTCTCTCCTGAACTTTAAGTGCACTCTCTGTATGAGTGGGAATGGTAGAAAGGCATACAGGAACCTCCTTGACCTATCAAGTCCAGTACTAGGAAATCTTCTGTGACTGTGCCCTTGCTGGAGGCCTGCAACAAAACTGTGGGAGATATCTGTTCTTCCAAGAAGTCTGTCATACAAATGGTAGTCACTCCACTATAGGCTTAGTCAGCTGTACAAAATATTTACCAAATACTAAAGGTAAAAAGGAAAATACAGCACCAGCTGCCCCACAGAACTGCCGGTACTATGCACCCTGGACTCTTGCTTTAAAAGTATAATAATCCCAGCACAATCAAATTTCAAATAATATTTTTCCATTTATTTAACTGCCAAAAAATGGTAAAAAATCACATACATACAGTAAATTGCTTGTTCATGTGATTGCATCTAAAGGAGAAGATCAATGATGTCCAAACAAAGCCTACCTAACAGCATCACGCTTGGGGACTGAGGAGCCAGAACTGATGTTTCACCTAATCTCTGCTAGGCTCTTCAGGGCCCACTATGGTTTACCCTGGCTGATTCTGCTTTAGGGAATCTGCTAGGACATTGTCCTTGCCTGGCAGATGTACAGCATGAACCTTTGCATCTAGAGAGATATCCCAGATCCTCATGGCTTCTGTGCACAGTTTTGAGGATCTTGTTCCTCACTGCTTGTTAATGCAATACATTATGGTGGTGCTGAAATGGTGGCTATTGCAGCAGCATTTCCACAGTGGTCTGACAAGCACAGTTCAACAGTGGGAAAAGAACTGAGGAGAGGAGGGGCTGCTCACGTTTATGTAGGTGACATATGGCATCGTCATGGGCGACCACTGGCTGACTGCTTGCTGAAGTCTCAGTCTGGTCCTAGTGCCTGGTGGCTATAAGTTCCATAGGTGTGCCCTGATGAAAAGGATATCTTCCAAGATGATCGGTGCATGCCAGAATGCCCTGCACAATCCCACATCAGGGATAGTGCTCCAGTTAAGAGTAACTGTGCATGCCAGACTACCCTGCACAGCCCAGATCATGAGACTCTCTTCCCTTTAAAGTCACTGGCTCTTGGCAAGCTGACAGGTACCAAACTTCTTGGTTCACCTGAAAGACTGTGGAAGCCTTGCGAACAAAGCATGGAACAGCTCTCAGTAATTCTAGACCCCATTCAATATTAGGTAGGGGCCCAGAGTGAAACAAAAGGCCTACAGTTCACAATCTGCCTGGCTGACAGCTGAACAAGAAGCATTACCTCATAAAATGAATGTCCAACAGAACTGATGGAAAGAGCTCAAAGAACATCGGGCAGGCGTGTAACACTACATTGAAACCCACAGAGAAAACAAGAACTGACAGACAGACAGCTCCTCCTGACTGCTCAGAGAATATGGATCAAGCCCATGATAAACCCAAGGATGTTTCCAAAGTTGGCTCCAACTTCAGACACAAACAGACACCTACCCCCTCCGTAGGGTGCAATTCTTGACAATGTCCATTCCCTTGTAAAGTCTAAGATAAAAACCTGAGCTATGGCCCCAGTTGAGAAAAAGAACCACCCACTACCAACAGCTGTCAAGTGGACACCTTTCTAGAGGTATTTAAATGACAATCTTTAGCAAACTCTGCTTCAGAAGACCCTCTACAGAGGACCAAAGCAGATAACCACATTGCCTCTAGACTGGATGTAGAAACTGCCCCTAACTGAGCAAACTCCCATGTAATAGGATCTGAAGAGAAATTGGTGCTTGTAATGCCATGTTTTACCAATCTGAAAACCATGTTCTTCTTGGCCTCTTCAGGGCTATTATAAAGAGACTTCCTCCTGGTCAGTGACTCTTTGGAGCCCCAGGATAACCGTGGAAGTGAAGTAAACAGATACACAGTTGATGGCCCTCCTGTGACCAAGCAAGTACCATTCTACTCATGGGCACCAAAAAAGCTCAACACTAAAGCATGCTCCTTTTCTTTTTTTGTACTTGTTCTTTATTCTCCCCTACCTGCAGCGCCCCACTCTTCCGGAAACACCTATGGCCTTCTAGTCTCCGCCTCTTACCTGGAGCCCTGGTGCAGTCCATCTCCCATGTAGCCGTGGCTATATCCCCAGGCGGGCAGGGCTGAGCCACCCCAAAGTCCTTCTTGTTTTTCATCAGGATGCTGGTACGGGTCAGGTGGGGCATTGGAGGCGGGGCCTGGTGCTCTGTCTACCAGGAGCACTGCAGAGTATTTTTCCATTTTTTCTGTGGGCATCGTGCGTGTCCCAACGTCAAAGTGTCGCCGCCGGCGTCACCACTCCCAATCCCTCTGCTATCGCTCCATGCGCTTGCTGTGCTTCGGCTTCCACCAGAGGCCAGACAGGCGCCGAGTGTGTGTCCCCTCTCTCCCAGGAAAGGAGAGCTGTCCCTCGGATGCTCAATCCTTTCCCTCCTCTGCCGACCCTGATGGCCTGGGCTCATTCCTGAACCGGGTCGCGGCGTGGAGCGAGGCGTGGCGTCCAGCGCCTCAACCCTCAAGCGCCACCGGGCTGGCTAAAAGCATGCTCCTTTTACATTAAAACAACCAGCTGATGGCGAGTGGACCTTCTGTTCAGCAGGTCGAACACCCGAGACTAGGATCACCCCAGCTACCCTGCTAGGAAACAGATATCAAGGACAACTGCTTGCTCTCTGCTCACTGAAGGACCTAGTCACTTCTGTAAGCATGTCTAGACTGGTGCTAAGGGGACAGCGACAGCATTGGCTGAATTCACCTTCACTGTCTGAGACCAAATTCAGTCCTGACAAGAGTGCCAGGGATAGATACACTGTCCAGAAATAAAAAAATACTGACTTGAAAACTAAAATCTGGACTAGACATGATCCCAGCCCAACTGGGTCACTCTAAGAAGGCACTGAGGAATTCCTCTGACAAACTTGATGTTTTTCCACCACTGGAGAGATGTAACACTGGTCTAGATATGGGGTTGAGACCTGAAGTCTCTAATGCCAGAATCCATACTGGCAACATCCTATTTTGGAGTGATCTCATGAAAAGTTTGGCCACGGTACCCATTTCTGCTGTGGACATCAGAATCAGAGGTGGAAATAGTCTGCTAGCAAAACCAGCTCAGTGGAAATGGAAGTGGAAGCTCTACCACAGTCTTCTGGAACAAGATCTCTCCCTGGCCATGTAATTTCAGGGCCTCCCAGACTGCCAGCTGACACACCATACCCAGGTGCTGCAGTCACTGTAACAATGTTACATGGACATCTCTCTAGCGATTATCTAGTCGTACACCTCCAGGGCTTCCAAAGTCCTAGTCCCTGACTGCCACACCAGCAGCGTCAATGAACACTGTTGAGAAGCTCAGACGTAAAGCGACACAGAAAACGGGTATATGAAAAGTTCCGTCTGCCCCAAATTGCCAATACGCATTAAGGTTCTTAAAACACTCCTGGTGCAAAAGCTGAACCATGTGAAAAGCTGAATACTGGTAAATGAATTGCAAACCTTCAAAGGACTGGTACATGAGAAGGAACAGAATAAGATGTACGTCCCCAATCGCTCAACGTCCAAGAGGGACAGCTCACATGAAGGATTGTAGGGACTGCATACACTGACAATCTGAACAAGACATTCAAGCCCAGAGATGGCTGGAACTAACCTCTACTTCTCTGACAAATAGGAGCACCCTTATGAAGATTGAGGTGACCACCTTTATCCATACCAGAGAATGACCGACTGCCTGCACTGACAATCCGAACAAGAGGTTCAAAGCCAGAGATGGCTGAAACTAACCTCGACTTCTCTGCTAAAGAAGAGGACCTTTGTCCTAGCACATTTCTCACCCATTCTCGAGGGGGCAGGAAACTGATGGGAAACAATTTCTCATCTTGGCCTATCACTGGCATCTAACAATTACTGCTTGCCATAAAAATTGTGCAGCCTTTTTTGCAAAGATGCAGACAGAGATGGGCATGTGTGCCCCTCCACTGTTCCAAGAAACATGCATTTCTTTACAGTTGCCTGTATAAGAGGAAGCTCCTCTACTTCTCTGATCACTGAAGTTTTGAGAGGGCTGAATCTGGTCCTTGACTGTCTAAGAGGGCTCAATTTGTGCCGTCTCTACACTGTCTGGACCTTCTTTGCTACTCTGAGCTGGCAACTTACCTGTCTCACCCTGGATTTCCTTTGGAATCTCATCCAGTTCTGAGGCCACAGTTTAACTCTCAGACTGAGGCGATATGAAACAGACTTTTCTAAATGCCTGACCTGAGGCCCAGTGGCATGACTGCACCTGTGTATGACAGACACAACAGTGTAGGTTGATTGAGTATATATGTACAAATTGCTTACAGACACCTGTCCTGGAAGGAGAAATTCACAATATGAGCCACAAGATAGACATCCCTAGCAAACTGTGCAAAACAAACCTGCCTAGGGTAGGAGAACCAGGCCATGAAGCCCTGGGATCAATGAGGATGTGTGTATCATTCACAACTTGATGTCTATCATACTCAGGTCTAGCTGCATGCGACATCCACTTCTGTGGAACAAACGTCCTATAGCACCTTCTGAAAGTACACTGGAAGAGCCGGCACTGCCACACACAGAACCGGTATATCCTGAGCCTCCCGAGTTGTAATATTCTACAAGTCTCTGTTATAACTAGGGCAGAACTTTGATCCATACAAGAGGGAGATCGGAACCTACAAATTGATGTCTTTCATAGCCCAGGTCTAGCTGCATCGACATCCACTTCTGTGGAACAAACGTCCTATAGCACCTTCTGAAAGTACATGGAGAGCCCACAGTACTGCCACACACAGAACCGTATATCCTGAGCCTCCCTGAGTTGTAATATTCTACAAGTCTCTGTTATAACTAGGGCAGTAACCTTGATCCATACAAGAGGGAGATCGAACCTATTCTGTCTACTTCCTCCTCCTTGGAGGACACTGTTCCTCATTTGACTGGATCTGGCTCCATCAAGTCAGGATTGTTCCCAGACACCAGTGCATCCTCCTCTAGACCACCCATGTTATCAAGGTTGGGGGTCACCTGCAAAGCAAGGTGAGCAATGTTACTCTGCTCTAAACTACCACCAGACATGCCCATGCCCCCCCCAAGCTGAGGGGCCCACCTGTGGGATGCGAGGTCTTTGCAGATAACTGCAGAACCTCAACACGCAGCACCTCACTTGAAGGGGACAACATGGATTTGTGTAACTTAGATTTACCACTGCCACACAGTACCACAGGTGCACCCCTACCCCTTGTCCACGGGTCAGACTGGAGGAAAGACATAAACATTGTAAATTAACTAAGTAACAAGGACAGTAGTACCTCATTAGTGAAAGCCTCATGTCCTGTGGCAGGTCTTACATGGTATAAAAACAATGGGTCTGCATGATGCCATGGTGCCAGTTTTTGGCTAGCAGGATAGAATCCCAGTACAAATTAACATTATGCATAACCTCTACATTAGCGCAGCCCTGTCTCCACATACACTGGCTAGACTATTAACACCCCCACCTCCTAGTCACACCATGCTTGCAAATGTGGACAAAACACTAACCTTGCTGGGAGCTGCAAAATACATGGCAGCAGCAACCTTCATTTCAAAGTATGAACAAGAAGACATACAGAGCTGGCAAGAGCTCATTTCAGTAATCTTCATTTCAAAAGTATGAACAGGAAGAAAAAATTACTCACCTTAGTAATTATGTTTCTTCTATTGGAGTCTTGCTGTATTCTGACAAATGCAGTTAGCCCCAGCCTTAAACTGCCCGGAGAATAAAGGTTAACTTTCTATGCAGAGCATAGAATGCTGAGCTCGAGCTCGGTTGGTGTCGGTTGGTGTCTCTGTCTGGAGCCCTTTGAAATCCAGCAGTCAGATTCTACGAGCAAAAACTCACTAACTATCCTATGTGGAAATTGTAAAATTTTACTAGCCAAGTAGACAACAAAAGTTTTGGGATCCAAAGGAAGACTCAAGTCAGGAAGTCCAAAACCCAAAACCAATCCAAATAAAAATAATACTAAAACAACACCCAAACAAAAGAAGAGGTGTAAAAGGAGCACCCTGAGGTGCAACACTGCACCTGCCCACCCACTTCCCAAAATCAGATTCTGAGAGGGAGGCGGGAGGGAGGTTAGAATACAGCAAGACTCCAATAGAAGAAACATAATTACGAAGGTGAGTTATTTTTCTTCAAACAACATGAAGTCTTGCTGTATTCTGACAAATGCAGAACACCAAGCAGTACCTCCATGGAGAAGGGACAGAACCTACTATGGGAATAGGCTCTAAGTACTGCTGTGTTAAACGAGCATCACTCCTAGCCTGGATATCCAGGGAGTAATACTTGGTAAAGGTATGGACTGTTTTCCAGGTGGCTGCTGACAAATTTCTAAGAGGGATGTCCCTGGCAGCAGCCAGGAAGCAGCTGTTCCTCTTGTAAAGTGAGCCCTCAGGCCTGAGGGTGGAATCTTCCCCAGTTTCTCATAGCAGAATTGTATACAAGACACAATCCACCTGGCAATAGTTCTCTTGGTAGCAGGTTTGCCCTTTCCACTTCCCCATAAGTAAGGAACAACTGGAAGGAATCAAACCTGTGACCCTTGGTATGATCTACGTAGTAGCCAAGGGCTCTTTTAACATCTAAACTGTGTAGCCTCCTCTCCCTGAGGAAGAATGATCAGTGAAGAAAACAGGGAGAGGCACAGACTGATTCAAATGGAAATCTAAAACCACTTTGGGCAAGAACCTTCTATTGGTTCTAAGGACCACTTTATCCCTATGAAAGGAGATAAAATCAGGTTCCACTGACAAGGCTTGCAATTCACTGATACACCTGGCAGAGGTAATGGCCACTAAAAACACAGTTTTTCCAAGTCAAGTACTTAAGCTCTGCTGAGACATAGGTTCGAAGGGAGGTTGCATAAGCAGAACAATGCAAAAATTTAAATCCCAGGCAGGGGCAGGGTCTCTAAAAGGAGGACTGGTATGAAGCAATCCTTTAAAAAATTTACAAAACACAGGATGAGAAGATAGTGAGGAAGACTTCCTCACTGACAGAAAAGCAGAAACAGCAGACAAGTGAACCTTGAGAGTAGCTGGTCTGAGGCCTAGGCCATTAAGATGGACCATATAATCCAGAACTGCAGGCAATTCAGCAGTATCTGGGAAATATGCTTCTTAGAACACCTAATGCTGAATCTCTTCCATTTGGAGTTATAAGTCTTTTTGTGGAGGGCTTTCTAGAAGCTTTGAGAATGTCCAGAACCCCCTGAGACTGAAGCAAATCCAAGACTCTAACTCTTCAAAGAGCCATGCCTTGAGATTGAGAGACTGAAGATTAGGGTACCAAATCCTCCTGAGAGGAACTTAACAGGTTGTAATTTCTGGGAAGAGACAGGAATGGACAGCTAGGACAGCAACAGGGGGTACCAAGGCTGTCTGGCCCAGTCTGGAGCAATCAGAATCACTTTGCAAGGTTGTAACCTTATCTTGACTAAAACTTTGAACAGAAGAGGGAAGGGAGGGAAGGCATACAGAAATTTCCCTTCCCAGTTCAGAATCAGAGCCCAAGACTGAGGTCTGCAACAAAGAGAGGAGTTGGTGATTGTCTGGGGCTGCAAAAAATCTATCTCTGGTGCCCCACCTTGAAAAAATCACCTTCAATACCAGAGGGTCCAGGGACCATTCGTGATGGCCTGTGAGATCCTGCTCAGTGAATCTGCTAGCACATTGTCCTTCCCTGGAAGGTGAACTGCTATCAGAGAAGTCTGCAGGAATAAGCCAGGGACAACAACTTCATGGCTTCTGTGCACAAGGTCCGTAGACCGAGTGCCTCCTGCTTGTTGACGCACTACATGGTGGTGGTGGTGTTATTTATTATTTATTTGGTTTTTGTTGACCGGGTAAGTGCACTAGACAATTCCTGCCTATTTTCAGGCACGACCTGGGAAGGGGGATATAGATGAATGCCAACTGAACTTGAACTAGATTAAGCTGTTGTCTGTTTTGACTTGAACCACCTTGTTCTGCACTGACTGAGAGAAAGCTTGCAGGGCCAGAAAAACTGCTCTGAGCTCTAGGAGACTGATATGGAGAAGGGACTCCTGAGGGATCATAGTCCCTGGGCAGTGAGGCCCCCAGATGGGCTCCCAGCCCAGAAGGGAAGCATCTGTGGTGAGGACCATTGAATGAGACTGAGTGGCAAATGGAACCCTTGCCTTAAATTGTCCTGATCCTGCCACCACTGAAGGGCTTGGATCAGGGTCTGAGTCACTGGAATCAGTTTGGTAAGGTAATCCTTCTTTTGGGACCAAAAGGCCCTCAGATGGAACTGAATGTTCCTCATCTAGAATCTTGCCCCTGGACCACTGCTGTAGAGGCTACCATGTGGCCCAAGAGTTGAAGGAAAGCCTTGCTGGTCGGGACACCTGAAGGCTGAAGGAAGAAGCCAGTTCTATAAGAACTCTTGCCCTGTCCAGGGAAGAAAGGTTCTTGCTTGACCATATCCAGCTCTGCCCTATAAAGGTAAGAAGCTGGACTGGCTTGAGAACTGACCTGGGAAGACTGAGAAGAAATCCTAGAGAAGTGAGCACTTGCTGGGTCATTTGTAGATCTGACTTGACTTGGTCTGGAGACTGGCCCACTATTAGCCAATCATTCAGATATGGAAAAATGGAAATCTTTTGCCTCCTTAGAAGGCAACTACTACTGCCAGGCACTTTGTGAAAACCCTTGGGGCTGATGTTAGACCAAAGGGCACTGCTTTGAACTGATAGTGGCCTGAGGGCAACTCGAACCTGAGGTACTTTCTGTGGGAGCACCTGATGGGAATGTGAAAATAGGCATCTTTGAGGTCCAGAGAAGCTAGCCAGTCCCATGGCCTTAGAAAGGAAGAATTATTCCCAGAGTTACCATCTTGAACTTTGGTTTTAAAAGATGTTTGTTCAGGTATCTTAGGTCTAGGATGGGTCGCCTCTCCTGTCTTTTTGGGGTAAGGAAGTACCTGCAGTACAGACCTTTGCCCCAGTGTGAGATAGGCACTCTCTCTCTCTCTCTCTCTCTGGCTCTTAAAGCCAGAAGAGACAAAACCTCTGCCTCTAGGGCAAGGGTTTCTGAGAGACCTGCAGGTAGAAAAGATCTGGTTCTCATCTTGGAAATTTATCGAAGCTGAGAACCAGTCCCTAACTTACTACTTCCAGGACCCACTTGTCTGAGGTAACAGACTTCCAGTCCTGAATGAAGTAAGCCAGCCTCCCCTACTGGAATAGGAGAGTAGACCCGGGCAGACCCATCAGGGTGTGTGCTTGGCAGGGGCCTTAGGCTGAGGAGTGGATGCAGCCCTGCTCATCCCCTTCTGCCTCTCCCTCTGAAGAACCCCTCTGTGGAAGGAGAAGAGGCCTGTGCTTGGTAAAAGGCCTATGAAAAGGCCTGCTCCAAGACTGCTGCCTTTGAGGAGTTGCCTGCCTCTCCTTGGCCTGAGCACTCCTGTAAGTGGTCCTGTACTCGTCCATTTTCTTCATGTAATTCTCTGTCTGCTCCCCAAACAGAGAATTACCCACTACAGGAAAATCCATGGCCTTAGCCTGGGTTTCCTGTGAGAAGGCTAGTACATCTGAGCCAAGCCATTCTCCGAAGAGCCACACATGTAGCCATGACTCTTGACGACACATCATTGGAGTCGACAGCAGCATGAGACTGTACTTTTGATGTCTCCATCCCATCTGCAGCCACCTAATCCAGCTTCTTGGCTAGCTGGGAGAGGCCTGTTTAGCCAGTGCCAGTACAGAGTCCCACCTGGACTTCTGTACGTGGCTGTATAAACCATATAATTTGCCTGCCTGAGTCCCAAGGAAGATGCCATGTACTGTTTTTTGCCATGGCATCAATCTTCCTGGAGTCTTTGTCTGGGGTGTGAAGCCAAGGGAATGCTTGCCTTTATCACAGGCAGCAGCCTGCACAACCCTAACATAGCTGCATCGCTGGGATAAAAACTCTGTATCTGAGCCTGATAGTGTATACCTCTTGTCCATCCTTCTACCAACAGGAGGTATAAATTGGGAGACTTCAGGATTTTTGTGTCTGTTCCAAAAGATTTGTGAAGTGGAATAGACAGTCTCCTGGACTCTGGGATGTCCATCATTTCCACATAATCAGGCTCCTCCTGATCCTCCATTGCCTCCTCCATAGGAAGCTGGAAGGTTTCAGCCACTTTTCTGTAAAACATAAAGTGGGAAGGGGACTCAGAAAGCCTAGGAGGATACACCGAAGGTCTGTCTGGGGAGATGTCCAGTTCACAGGCACATCCAGACTTTCACCATCACCATCATCATCTTCAAACTCCCCTCCTCCTCAAACTCCGGTTCATAAAATTCTTCAGGGTATAATCGTGAACGGGGAACCGACCAGACGAAGCCTGCCAAAGGTGCGCGGATCAGTCGGAACGGGTGAAGCGATTCCACAATCTGAATCGCTCTGGCTATTTCTCGGCAGTCAGAACATGAACTTCTGGATCTGAACCAGTCAAATTTCTCTTTGTGCTTTCTTTCTGTCGGAACCGAACCTGGGATCGGCCTCCGTTGCTCAGAAGTAGCGCCTGGTCAGAGGGCACGCCTTCTGGTTCAGTCGGAACCGAACCGGGCTGGCCATCCGGTCAGCGGACTTCTCAGCCTCCTTTTCCCTCAGTCTACCTAATCTCTTTCAAGGGTAGATTTTTGGAAAATATTTACATATTTGGCAGTCTGTATCGAGGTGTTCAAACCCCAGACACAACACAGGTGGTGTGGGATCGGCCTTGAAAAGACCTCCCACACTCACTGCAGTGTTGAAACCCAGTGGGCCCGTTTTTTCTTGGGTTTCTCAGACATGGCCAACCTAACAAACTTACCCTTTTTATGGCAACCGCCAGGCAATACTCCCTTATCAGTTCCTAACCTGTCACGGTATTGAAAAAACGCACAAAACACTTATAGAACTGATAAGGACCGTAACCACACACTAAAAGAAAGATACAAGTAATATAACAAATGATCGGTTCAGCCGAACCGATCTACACTTTTACAAGTTCCACACAGAAAATCAGCACAAAACCTCATCTAGTACTCACGGCACCACAGACGAGAACTGAACCGACTATGCGGAAATAAATTTCGTTAAAACCGACACTTTAACCAACTTCGAACGAGCTGGGAGAAATCTCCTGAGCGACTGTTCAGTGAGGCGAGTAAAGAATCTGACGTTGGATTTCAAAGGGCTCCAGACAGAGACACCAACCGAAGCCGAAGCTCAGCATTCTATGCTCTGCATAGAAAGCTAACCCTTTGTTCTCCGGGGCAGTTTAAAGGCTGGGGCTAACTGCGTTTGTCAGAATACAGCAAGACTTCATGTTGTTTGAAAATATACAGAGTTGACAATAGCCCATTGCGCCTTTCCAGCAATCTTCATTTCCAAGTATAAACAGAATGAATACACATAGCTGACAAAAGCTCATTTGCAGATCTGTGCTGGGAGGAGGAAGGACCTTACTCACTCTCCTCCCTGATCCAATAATGTTTCAGCAGCTGCTGAACAGCTCCTTCCAGGCGCTTATTGCGGGGAGGAAGGGAACCTTACTTATCCTGTCCTACCTGATCCATGAATTCTTCTGCTGAAAAAAAAAAACAAGCGGAAACCGCACTGATCCGCCCTAGCAGTCTGGCTCATTCTGTGCTTAACGATCACTGCGGCCCTCTCTGAAAAGAAGAACTCCTGCTAGATGGAAGCATTGCTGCACACTTCAAAGCGGAATCTCACTGTACACAAATGCAATGACGTAAACGTGCCTCTGCAAGATGATGTCAGCGTAGTGCATGTCCCATGCACCCTTGTCCTCATCAGGTAGCTGCACAGATTAGCCATGCTGCTACAAGCACAGTGCACAAAACTGATGAAGGGAGAGGAGCTGGAAGTATGGGCCAGTGTGCAGAGAGTGAAAAAGGCAGAATAACAAGGTGGGAATCCCAATGAGCCTCTAATGGCTGCATAAAACAGGAATAATGGTAAAAAAATCACTTCTACAACTACACTGTGAAAACACTGACAGAGGGAAACCAGATCCCACAGACTGACAAAAAGGAGCTCCAGCAGGTCAGACGGATGGATAGGATGGGGAACACAGCCCAGTAAGGCATCTTACCCTGAGGAAAATAAACGAAAGAGCGATGCTGCATGCAAAAGAAAAATAATAAATTGCCTCTGCTTCTAGGAAGAAAGCGAACCACGCTAAAAGGTCCTGGGAGGGAGAGAGGTAGGAAAAAAACAAAGGGAAAAATCAATAAAACAATCCACCCCACCTGACTATCTTATATGCTTACTAAAGTCCATAGTGCTTTATATAGGCTTTCTGAAGAATATTTCTAAAGAGTGTTAGCATGCTGAATTATAATTCTCAATATTTCTAACTGATTATCTATCTTACTGAGTAGGAAATTTATTTCATATTCTAGAGAGCAATATTTGTCTTGTTTCGGATTACTTTTCAATAAAATTTAATTAAAAAACCCTCCTCACAATAAAACTCTTTTAATTACCTTGGGCACCAGGCTAGGACTAATGACTTACCATAAAAGAAATCCATACAAAGGCAAGTGGTCCCCATTCAGGCACTGGAAGCACTGAGTGAGAGACAAGCTAGCAGGTTAGTCAGTTTGAAAGCCATTGCTTTAACAGGCACAATGTCTAAATTTAGGGTGCTCTCTGAAACCAGACAGCTCCAACCTGCCTCAGAGTTACACAACCCAGAAAAATAACAAGAGCTGAAAAGCAAAATCTTTCTAAGAGCTCAGCCTATGCTGTCCTACCCCTTGAGTGGTACAGCTGAAAATAAGTGGCTGATGCAACCAGAATCCTCATGTCCTCAGGGTTCTATGCTGGGGTCACAGCTTTGGCATGCCACTACCCAGGGGGAGCTCATTACCATATGTAATTATTCCCTTACTGACAACGTGGAGCAATATAGAAACATTGCATTTATATAAACTAACTTAGCTTTTTGAGTCTGAACAGGATTCTGGGGTATCTGATCACTTCAGCGGTGAAAATTAATTTTATGTTAGAACACTAAGAGGAGTGTGACTACAGTGCAGAGTTTTAAATTTGTTCTACATTCCAAATGTCATCTCTGGGCCAATATCTAAGGTGTGAGATGATGCAGAATTGTATAACATGCTGTAAGATTCAATCATTAGAACCCTGGCTAACTACACTTTCTTCAGTTCCAAAACTGACAGGGACCAGAGAAAAGATGGGATTTGAAACAAAATATATAAAAATAACACCCAACTATTGCAGTGTCAGTAATCTAACTAAAATCACTAACTAGAACTGTTTTAAAGGAGAACTGTGCTGAACCTGTAAGCCGTTGCCTCCAGTAGTAACTGTTTTAAGTACTGGTTCCAGTTCTGTTATTGTTTCCTCTAAGCAGGCATTTCAGAAACACATTGGATGTTTCTGACTTACATTCTGATGTTAAGTCCTATTTGGAACTATGATGTACTTTATGTCCTCTCAGCCACAGAGTTCTATAATAGAACACGGATGCCTTGTGCCAACAATGAAAGTGCCGAAGCAAGGACATAACCTACATCACATGTGTTCTAAACTGTTCTTAGTATTTCAGTGTGAATCAGGAATTACCACTAGGATAACTAAAAACCTGTAGAAATGGAACAGTAACAGAATTTAAACCAGTATTTAAAAATAGGCTTTTATTGGGGAAATGACATACAGGTTGACATAGTTCTCCTTTAATTAGAAAATGAAAAAACCTTAGCCACCCAGGACTGGAACAGGGTATGGGGCATCTGAACTCTTCAGCTAGAAATAACTCTGCCATTGGAACACTAAAGAAAGGGCAGAGACACTAAAGTATGGCCACAAAGCCAAGAGTTTGAATTTTCATATAATACAAATTCTGCTTCCAGGACAACAACTCAAGCACAAGATGGCTGCAGACTTGCATTACATAAGTAAGTAAACTCTTGTTAGAATAGACAGTATTACTAGCCCTCCTTTCCTTGTCAACAAAAGTAAATAAATTAATTTAATTAATTAATTTAAAACATTCAGATAGCCTGTGGTATAGTGTAGTATAGTTATACAGTCTGGACTGACAAAAGCATACACCAGTGTTTTCAGGTCCCCAACTTCCAGACAGGGTTTAATCCAGGCAATGTTCCTAAGGTGGAAAACAAAACACACTGGACCACTCAGGCATCTGATGTTCTAGTGTGAGCTTGCAATCTAAGATTAAGCCTAGATTCTTAACCCTATCCACGACTATAAGAGGCACAAAATTAAACCTCACCCTTCCCCTCAAATCCTGTCACCCTCTGAGAGGCCAACTCCCAGGTAACACTTCCATCTTGTTTGGATTCAACCTCGACCAGCTGGAGGCCATCCAGTCACTTAATACGTGAGATAGTTAATTGATCAGCATGTTCACAACTTCAACATCCACTGCTGAATGACAGATACAGCTGTGATCATCAGCATAGTAATGAAATCACAGACTGTATCACTAAATGACCTCTCCCAGAAGCAGCATATACAATACATCAACATGAGTGGCAGGATTGAGCCTTGAGGAACTCCAATGTCAAGAGCAACAATGCACACAAGGAAACATTCCTCAGTGCCACATACTGCACCCTGCTGGACAGAGAGTACTCACACCACCTCAAAACAGTGTATCTGAATCCTTTCAAGTGCCTTAGGTGATCTACCAATATCCCTTGGTCTAAAGTGTCAAACCTGACAAGCGAAAGCAATGATAGCAAGAATTGTTTACCCCCTCTATCCCTAGTTGGAAGATGGTCATTTTGCATTCTGACAAGTGCTGGATCATCTCCTGAAGCCTAACTGGAATGGCTCATAGATGGCAAATGTCTTCAAATGTGCCTTACCTGTGGCGCCTTCACCTTCTCAACAATCTTCCCACAAGTGGGAGGTTTGAGACAGGCATATGGTTGTACAAAATGTAAGGGTCTAAAGATGGCTTTTAAGGAGGGGCTTCACAACTGCCCCTACAGGGCAGCTGGAAAAACACCCTCCAATAAGGAGTCCCTGACTATCTCTGCAATAACCTGACCCAGAGCCTCCTGGCAGTCTACCAAAAGCCAGGCTGGGCCCCATCCAGAATACAGTAAGTGGGACACAGCTCGTGGAGATCGCATGGAGCAACTCTCAAGACAAAACTGGCTGAAATATACTTAGGACATATGGGATGCCTAGGTACGACTCAGGCTGGACTATGCTGTGCCCAACCAGCTCACTTGGAAGATATCAGATCTAATCGAGGATACTCTATCAAGGAAGAATTGACAAACTCTTCACACTTCTCCGTGGAAAACACTCTACCGCACTGCTGACAGGCCATAATTAGCAGCCTGTCCAGTGTGCAATAGATGAACAAGCCTGCTCTTCCTAGGTGGAGTCGACGCGACCATCGCCGCCCAGGCTGTGATTCCACTGCGTGGCACTTGAGGGTTGGAGGACTCACCTCCCACCAGTTCTGAGTCACCATAGAGTAAGAAAGGTTGGGAGGAGGGACAAGAAAGTCCAAAGGACAGAGAAAGGAAAGATATATAAATAAAAGGAGAAATAAATGACTGAGAGGACAGAATAGGCTGAAAGAACTAAGGGATTGGGAAGGGGCACCAATCTCTGGAAGCAGAAAACAGGGAAGGAGGGAGGTGAAGGAATTTAGGGATAAAGATGTGAGGGGGAAGGAGGAACACACCCTGGACCCCTGACCTGATTCCAGATTGTATAGGAACTGCGAAGGATTAGCCAGAAGGCTAAACTGACAGAATTCAAGGTACAGAATCACTGGCAAACACTCCAACATAAGCAGAATCAGCTATTCTGGACGAAAAGACAGGGTACAGGAAATACGCCCCCAAGAATACATTTTTATGCTAAGAAACGAAGTTTCTTAAACCAGAATTAAAGTTGTGTCCAAGGTCAAGGAAAATCAAAGTAAAGGTGACGGGGAAGAGCTGGGGAGAACAGAGAGGGGGAACACTGATCCTCACCCCACGGGGTGGGAGCCGAGGCACTGAAGAAGGAGTGCCCCACATCCGACCACTCTTCCCCGAAGAAAATATACCCCTATGTGTCTAAGGTCACCTGACTCCTGACTAACAGAAAGGAGGGGGGGGCAAAAGAGGCACAGAGAGGGAGGGGAACCCAGAGACTGAGGCCCCAGGGGGATGGAGGGAGGGATTGTGATGAATGGTGAAGATACACAGAAAGATCAAATTACAGTAGTGCGTAACTTTCATATCTTATCTGTGTCGTCTTCACCATTCATCACCTTTGGTGAGTGCTGGGCCCCCGAAGGGCCTTAACCCTAAAGGACCGAGTCCCTTAGCTCTCAGTGGGTGACACACTAAGAGAGAGAACCTTCATGGGTCTGGAGAGGCCCGAGAGTGGGGAGAGGAGACGGGGACCCCCAGAGGGGGAGAAGTTACCCGACAGATGTCATCTCACCCTACGGGAGAAAAGACAGGTTCTCTGGTGAGGCGGAGTTAATCATCCCACGCCAGGCCAAGGGTGACAACTGGGAGAGACGCAGCCATGTCGTCCACCTAGTGCAGATCGCTGTCCCTATGACCCTGATAGCTACCTCAGTGGTGTCATCACGATGCCCTTGCTTGGTGCCTTGCTAGCTCCAGACCACGCAGAGAGTGCAATGGCTTGTCTGGTTTCCTACGTGTCGGCATCAAGGCTAGGAGCTGACCTAGCCTGGACCACAGGAACCTATCATAGGTAGCATAGTGGGCCTGATAAGCAGATGTCGAGAGATGCAACCATGCCAAGTAAAGGTCCTCCTACCCCAGAAGTCAAAATCCAAGGAATCGATCTGGAGGCCAGTCACGTACAGGGCACGAAGCCCTGTCGAAGTATCAATTGCGTCAATCCTGAGCTAGGATGAGGCAGGTTACCTGGAGATTATGGGGGGCACAATACCTCTGGCGTGATCCCTAGGGGCTGTGACTCCAGAAAAGGGTCTCTGCCAGAAGCATCGACGCCCTCAAACTGAGCAGGCCAGGGGCACTACAAGAGTGTCTGCACTGAAGTTGCCCAGAAAGGCATGCACCGAATGCTTCGGATTGTGCTGAGGGAGGGGTGACATGCAAGTCCTCCAACATCCTCACAACAAAATGCTGATACTCAGCAAGATCAGCAGCTGGGGAGAAGGGACAGATGGTTCCTCACCTCCTGAAGAGGAGGATGAGGAGTCAGAGGACCTCCGAGGTTCAGAGGTTGGCTGCTCAGGGGAGGTTGAAAACCTGTCTGTCCATGGCTCAATATGAGAGGAAATTGAGCACCCACAGATCTGAACTGCTCCCAAGAGAGGACCGCTAGGACCAAGGCTACCTGGGAGAGCAGGAGAATGTGGCAGAGGAGAGGGCAACACCGACAAAACAGGAATGCCTGTCCTCCGCCTGGGCTAGACAGTGCACCTGGAACCACAAGAGAAGAGTTAGCTCTGAAAACTCCACGGCCGACAGCAGGTCAACCATATTGGAACTGCCTAGGCTGCGCCCTGAAGAATCCCCTGTGAGGGTGACCAGGGCTGTGAAAGTCCAGAAGGATGGTCTCACCTCAAAAGAAATGGTGCCCTCTTGAGGAAACCGAAGGAAAGGGCAGGGTTCAGGCTACGCTTCTCCCAGAGCCCGGTGGACCCAGAAAAAGGTCGCCGCACGGAACCCATAACCCTCAACCCCTCGGAATCTGAAAGTGCCCTCCTCCTCGAAAGAGCCAGCCTAGGCAGCTGGCAACCCTGATCAGCCCCTGAAGGGGCTATAAAGGAGCAGCACCTCCCTCCTGTGGGTGCTCTGGTTCTGGCCTGTCGAGGACACTACCAAGGTGTCCACGCAGCAGCCAACTCCCAAAGAGTCAGACTGCCTATCTGACTCAGAGTCCGATTCCTCCTCCTCCGAAGAGGTGGAGATCAGTTCTGTGCCAAATGGTGCGTGGATGCCCCCTGCCATCCCGACTGAAAAGGGCACCAGACCCAGAGACTGCACCAGAATTGGCGCCGACATCCCCAGCCGCACATGCTAACGGTGTGAGAAAAAGACACAGGTCCAATGATGGCAGCAGCATCAGAGCCAGAGCCTGTCACGGTGCCATCCCAACCCATGGCGCCGCAAGTGGCGCCGAGGCCAGAGACGGCGGCGATGATGGCCTGACCACGCCTCAGTGCCATGAATGGCACCGAGGTTGGAAACCTCATGGCACCATACGATTCCATGGCGCTGCCGAGCGCGCCGGAGCCCAGAGACAGCAATCCAACAATGGCCCGCCATACTCAGGTCGGAACCCAATGGCACCGGAAGTCACCGCTCAGAGCCGCAAGCAGCTCCAGAGCTGGACACGGCACCATGCTCAACCACGGCACCGCGGATGGCGCCAGGAACAGAGACAGTCAAGGGATGGTGCAGTAGAGCCTCCCACAGTGCCATGAGTGCCATCGGCACCGCGAACTGAGCCAACAGCAGCAGCGCCCGGAGCGATGGACCCGGCACTGACGATGGCACCGTGAACGGCGCTGAGGCCCAAGATGGCGCCAACAGATGGCGTGAGACAGTGCCAACCCAGGCCTTCCGGAGCCGAGTGCGACACGGGGAGCCTTCACCCCTCGGAAGGCGACTGCCAAGATGGTGGCTCGTGCTGCCCCTGGGGAACAGAATAAGCCTCCTGCACTGGCGGGAGGACTTCTGCCATGGCGAGGCTGGCTAAGAAGCAGAAGCCCCTCCTCAATCCATACAGAACTGGGAGGGGACCCAGAGGAAAGGCCAAGAACGTGGCTTGGCCGCGAGTGCGCGCCCATCCCCGAAAGTCAGCAGAGTCGTCCAACTCTTCCACCTAGCGTTGTTCAATGACACGATGGTCCATGGAGAAGCAGGCATCACATGAATCCATGTCGTAGCGGCCAAGACACGCAAGGCAACGGTCATGTTGGTCAGTGACGGAGTACTTACGCCGCGCACAGGCACCGATGCATAGGGCCCATAATCGCCTTCATTTTGCTTGCCCCCGACCCGAGACATGACCTATGGAAAAAACAACACCAAACAAGACCCGACGCTGCAAAATACAGAAAGGAACAGTCTTACTGTAATCTCAGCGCGTTGAGTGGAGCAAAACTGAACCGCAGGAAGAATACAAGACGGAGTCGATGGACTTTAATGGAGCCAAAGGTTCAATAACAAACAACAGACCTCTCACACAGCACAGCTACCACGCAGGTGGCCTTGACAGCAGGAGACAAAGAACTGGCAGGAGGGGCGAGTCAACAACACCTAACAGCCAACCCGGGAGGCATCACGCAGCGCCGTAAGACAAGGTGGCGCAATGGTGCATTGACTCACCCCATCAAAAAAAAAAAAGAGTCTCCAAGGTCATGACCTCCGCCAGTACCCAAAGGTGATGAACAGAAGATTGACACAGATGAGACTAGGCAGTTCAGCCTAGTGGGCCTTGCCTGGTTTACAAAAGAATATAAAAAAAAATACCAACATATGTTTACTACACCATACAGTAGTCAGGGTACCATGTAATTTACCTGAGTTTTACTCGGCTGCAATGATTTTGCGGGTAAAGATAAATGTTCAGATACATTTTATGTGTTTTATAAGCTTGTTTTTAGACTTTAGTCAGGTTTTCATTGTGTTCTTTGCATGTGAGCATCTACAGTAGGTTGTAGATTGCTAAGCGCAAGATCACTGTTACCAATTAGCTTATTCAAGTTTATAATCAGCAGGGCCATCCAAAATCCTCAGTTGTTTGCATGAAAACTAGTCTGAATGAAAGTATGTTCACAAGGAAGGAAACTGCCTTACTACTTACAAACAGACTTCACAGTTAGCACCCCTTTAGCTGAATGGGATCATTTGCACTTTTCTCCCACCTGCTGTTTTAGTCTCAGTGACAACAAAAAGTTTTCTGATAGACTGCTTCAACAAAAATTAAGTGTACTTATGCTCGGCCAGTGTATGTTGAAAGCACATTCAGTGACACACAGAAGGTAAGACCCCAGGGACTGTATTATGCTGGTGGGCAGAGTGCTGCTCAATTCACATCTGAGCTCAGACATGAAAACTGAGAGATACCCTTTCATGGAGACCAAGGAAGAAAAGGCATCAGTATGCTTGGGAGATGTGTGATTTTCCATTAGAAGGTCCTTACTAATCCACTTGTAATTTTTAGGTGAAAACACTTTATTTCAAAGAAGCAAATTCAGGCAGTTTTGTTTTTTTGCTCCACCTGCCCCCTGGCCATCCACACCTTCAGGCCTGCCAAGGCCCCTACCACTATTAATGAGTCTGACCACCATCCACTGCCACTTATTGCCACGCCTACCAAGTAACCCAAGTAACCCTTCATCGGGTGGGCCCCCACCCCTGTGGAAGGCTACCAGGGAGGAGAATCGCCCCAAAGAGCTTCCTATGTATCCTGGGCATGGCAGAGGTCAGAACAGACACATGTGTCTGGGGCTTCCGGCTTATAAAGAGACCAGCAGCCATCCTCCGGTTGGCCAGCGGGTGTTTCCCATTTTATTGGGAGTGTGACAGGTCACATGCTGTCAAGGCACAAGGCGGCGTCTGTCATGCACCCTCCCACAGTGAGGGCTGATGCGTTGCCGTGCCTCAGGCCTTAACCAGGGACCAGCAAACGCTGAGCCATGAACCCACCCTCCCTTCCAGGAGAAGGTGAGTGGTCATTGGACACTCAAGCCTTCACTCCCAGCCCATCCCTTCAACATCCAAGTCTGTTCCCAAACCCTGGTCAATGGTGTCACAGGCAGCAATCCAGTTCAGGCACTTAAATGATAGACAGGAAGAAACAAAGGTGGTCCACATTAGTGGTGGTGGTTCAGATTAATTCACATCCAAGTACTAACAAGCAAAGAGACCAAGTAATTTGTAACTTGTGCATGTGGGGTGTGGGTGCTGAAGAAAGGGATCATAGTGCTCTCACTACTGCCATCACCCGAAGGATGTGGACTGCATTGTTGCTACTGCCATCACACCTGAGGGTCGGGAACTGTAGTGCTTCTGCCATCACCACTGGTGTATGGGGAATGTAGTACTGCTGCTGTCCCACCTGAAGGATGGGGCCCATAGTGCTGATACTGCCATCACACTTGAGGATGGGGAATGTAGTGCTGCTGCCATCACACCTGAGGATGGGGGCCATAGCGCTGATACTGCCATCACACCTGAGGAATGGGGAATGTAGTACTGCTGCCATCACACACCTGAGGAGGGGCCATAGTGCTGTTGCTGCTGCCATCACACCAGAGGGATGGGGGCTGTAGTGCTGTTGGTGCTGCTGCCATCTGCACCTGAGGGATGGGGGCCACAGTGCTGCTTCCATCACACCTTAGGGATGGGGCTGTAGTGCTGCTGCTGCCATCACATCTTGTACCTAAAATAACTTTAAATTGGTACAAGGATAGAAGGATGTGCAATAGTGGAGGTCAAAATTGCTAAAATGCATGTTAGCAGAGTTAAAATTATTAAATAAACTACAAAAAAACAACACCGGTAAAACCATTATTTTGGCTTAGCAGACACTGGTGACAATACGCTTTTACAATGTGCAAAATGGAATTTGCCTTTCTCAATCCCGTAAACAAGTGTCCCTGGTCAGGAGGGTAGGAGCGGCACAGTCAGGGGCCACGGGGCTCTGGAGGCTCTGGCAGCAGAAACAGGTGCCACTGGGACCTTATGTATGTGCTGACCCTTGGCAGGCGGGGTCTGAGATTGCTTGTTGGAGGACCTGCGAAAGGGCTGACATTGGCTTGCTCTAGGTTGGGTGTGATAGACTGGTGGACCAACTGAGGACCCGACCAGACTCCTGCAGAGGTAGAAATGATGTCCTGGACATCTCCCCAAAAGGATCAACCCCTGGAAGGGACATCCAAGATGCTGGCTTGCACATCTGAGGCAAAGTCAGAAACCTGTAGCCATGAATGGCGCTGAGACAAACCCCGACTTGAAGGACGTGGCTACCAATGTCTGAGCTTGACTTCATAAGCTGAGCAAGGTGTGTCTTGGTGGGATCCTTGAGTAGGGTTTTACCAGATCTCTGGCTTGGTCCCAAAGAACATTTTGATATTGGACCATGTGTGCCAGATAATTTATGGCCGAATAGCCAGGGTAGTGAAGGCAAAGACCGTTTGCCAAGGTGGTCAACTGCTGAGCTCACAATCTGGGGAAAGAGTACTAAGATGTTTAGGTTTCTTATTAGGGTCGTGCACACGCATGAATGACCACAGAATCAGCCTTAGGATGAGTCCCTAGAAAGGGCTTGCCCACTGGGGCATGGTAAAGGCGGTCTGCCTTTTTTGGCAGAGAGGAGTGGTAGAAGAAAAACTTACTCACCTTAGTAATGTTGTTTCTTCTAATGGAGTCTTGCTGTATTCTGACATATGCAGTTAGGTCCTGCCTTTCAACTGCCCGGAGAACAAAGAGTTAAACTTTCCATGGCCAGCATGGAATGTTCACCACAAGCTCGGTTGAAGCCCCTGTCTGCGTTGTTTAAACTGCAACCGTCAGATCTTCACGAGCAATACTCACTAGAAGTTGTGCGTGAAACTGTAAAACTCTTACTAGCCAACTGGCAAATATATCTACTGTATATAAAGGGTTTTTGGTTTCAAAAGGAAGACTCAAGTCAGGAAACCCAAACACAAAACACATCCAAAAACACAACCCTCACCCAAACCAAAAGACGGTGAACAAGGACACCCCTAGGATGCCAAAACTGCTCCTTCCCACCCACATCCCAAAATCTAGGTTCTGAGAGGGAGGCAGGGAGGTCAGAATACAGCAAGACTCCATTAGAAGAAACAACATTACTAAGGTGAGTATTTTTTCTTCAAACAACATGAAGTCTTGCTGTATTCTGACATATGTAGACTACTAAGCAGTACCTCCAGGAGGAGGACAGAACCTACTTTGGGACTAGGCTCTGAAGTACTGCTGTGTTAAACCGAGCATCACTCCTAGCCTGGATATCCAGAGAGTAATGCTTGGTGAAAGTATGGACTGTTTTACAGGTGGCTGCTTGACAAATTTCTAATAGAGGAATATCCCTGGCAGCAGCCAGGGAAGCAGCTGTACCTCAAGTGGAATGAGCCCTCAGGCCTGAGGGTGGAGTTCTCTAGTTTTCATAGCAGAATTGTATACAAGAAACAATCCACCTGGCAATGGATCTCTCTAGTGGCAGGTTTGCTCTTACCAACTTCTCCATACGTAAGGAACAACTGGAGGGATTCAAACCTGTGACCCTTGGTACGCTTCTGTGTAGTCGCTTAAGGGCTCTTTTAACATCCAACTGTGTAGCCTCCTCTCTCCAGAGGAGGAATGGTCAATGAAGAAAACAGGGAGAGATATAGACTGGTTGAGGTGGAAATCTGAAACCACTTTAGGTAAGAACTTTCTGTTAGTTCTAAGGACCACTTTATCTCTATGGAAAGAGATGAAATCAGATTCCACTGACAGGGCTTGCAATTCACTGATATGCCTGGCAGAAGTAATGGCTACCAAAACACAGTTTTCCAAGTCAAGTACTTAAGCTCTGCTGAGGACAAAGGCTCAAAGAGGGGTTGCATAAGCTAAGCAATGCAAACATTAAGGTCCCAAGCAGAAGCAGGATGCATAAAGGGGGATTGGTGTGAAGCAGTCCCTTGAAAAACTTACAAAATACAGGATGGGAAGATAGAGAGGAAGGCTTGCCTACTGACAAGAAAGCAGAAACAGCTGCCAAGTGTACCTTAAGGGTAGCTGGTCTGAGGCCTAGGCCATTAAGATGGACCATATAGTCCAGGACCGATGCAATTCAGCAGAGTCTGGAGAAATATTCTTCTTAGAACACCAAATGCTGAGTCTTTTCCATTTGGAGTTGTAAGTCTTTCTGGTGGAAGGCTTTCGAAGTCTTAAGGATATCCAGAACCCCTTGGGAAAGATGCAGATCTACAAACTCTAACTCTTCAAGAGCCATGCCTTGAGATTGAGAGACTGAAGATTCGGTACCAAATTCTCCCTGAGAGGGATGTCAACGGGTTGTAATTCCTGGGAAGAGACAGGGAAGGTGGACTGCTAGGAAAAACAACAGGGGTACCAGGGCTGTCTGGCCCAGTCTGGAGCAATCAGAACCACTTTGCATGGTTGTGACCTTATCTTGACTAACACTATGAACAGGAGAGGGAAGGGGAAAAGCATCAGAAATTTCCTTCCCAGTTCAGAATCAGAGCATCCAGGGGACTGAGCCCAAGACTGGGGTCTGCAACAAAAAGAGGAAGTTGGTGATTCTCTGGGGTTGCAAAAGATCTATCTCTGGTGTGCCCCATCTCGAGAAAATCACTTTCAAAACTAGAGGATCTAGGGCCCATTCGTGATGGCCCTGGGATATTCTGCTCAGTGCATCTGCTAGGACATTGTCCTTCCCTGGGAGGTGAACTGCTATCAGAGAGGTTTACAGGAATAGGCCAGGATCACAACTTCATTGCTTCTGTGCACAAGGCCATAGACTGAGTGCATCCTTGCTTGTTGATGTACCACATGGTGGTGGTGGTGTTGTCTGTTCTGACCTGAACCACCTTGTTCTGTACAGATTTGGAAAAAGCTTGCAGTGCCAGAAACACTGCTCTGAGTTCCAAGAGATTGATGTGAAACAGAGATTCCTGAGGTGACCACAGTCCTTGGGTGGTAAGATCCCAAATGGGCTCCCCAGCCCAGCAGGGAAGCACCTGTGGTGAGTATCACTGAATGAGACTGAGTGACAAATGGAACCCTTGTCTCAAATTGTCCTGATCCTGCCACCATTGAAGGCTTGGATTAGGGTGCGAGTCACTGGGACTAGTTTGGTAAGGAATCCTTTCTTTGGGACCAGAAGGCTCTTAAGTGGAACTGAATGTCCCTCATCTGGAATCTTGCCCCTTGGACCACTGCTGTGGAAGCTGCCATGTGGCCCAGTAGCTGAAGGAAATGCCTTGCTGGTCAGACACCTGAAGGGTGAATGAAGAGCCAGTTCCATAAGGATCCTTGCCTTTCCAGGGGAAGAGGTTCTTCCTTTACTGTATCCAGTTCTGCACCTATGAAGGTGAGAAGCTGTACTGGGATTAGAGAAGTGACTTTGAGAGGTTGAGAAGAATCTAAGGAAGTGAGCACTTGCTGGGTCACTTGCAGATGTGATTTGACTTGGTCTGGAGACTGACCTACTATGAGCCAGTCATCCAAGTATGGGAAGATGGAGATCTTTTGTCTTCTTAGGAAGGCAACAACTACTGCCAGGCACTTTGTGAAAACCCTTGGGGCTGATGTTAGCCAAAGTGCATTGCTCTGAATTGATAGTGGCCTGAGGGCAACTCGAACCTGAGGTACTTTCTGTGGGAGCACCTGATGGAATGTGAAAGTAGGCATCTTTGAGGTCCAGGGAGGCTAGCCAATCCCTGGCCTTAGAGAGGGAAGGATAATTCACCATTTTGAACTTTGGCTTTAAAAGGTGTTTGTTCAGATATCTTAGGTCCAGGATGGGCCGCCATTCTCCAGTCTTTTGGGGGTTAGGAAGAACCTGGGTACAATCCTTTGCCCTTGTGTAGGGTGGGAACCCTCTCTATAGCTCTGAGAGCTAGGAGAGAAGAAACCTCTGCCTCTAGGGCAAGGGTCTCTGAGAGATTTGCAAGTGGAGGGATCTGGTTCTCATCTTGGGAAATTTTTGAAGCTGAGAACCAGTCCCTGGCTTACTACCTCAGAACCCACTTGTCTGATGTAAGAGACTTCCAGTCCTGGACAAAGTAAGCCAGCCTGCCCCTACTGGTATGGGAGAATCGGCCGGCAGACCCATCAGGGTGTCTGCTTGGCAGGGGCTTTAGGCTGAGGATGGATGCAAGCCTGCTCATCCCCGTCTGCCTCTCCCTCTAAGAACCCCTCCGTGAAAAAGAGGGAGGCCTGGGCTTGGTAAAAGGCCTTTGGAAAGGCCTGCCCTGCCCCTGACTGCTGCCTTTGAGGAGTTGCTTGCCTTTCTCTGGCCTGAGCACTCCTGTAAGTGGTCCTGTACTCATCCATCTTTTCATGTAGTTCTCTGTCTACTCCCCAAACACAGAATTACCAATTACAGGAAAATCCATGGCCTTAGCATGGGTATCCTGTGAGAGCTAGTACATCTGAGCCAAGCCATCCTCGAAGAGCCACAGATGTAGCCATGACTCTTGATGAAACATCATTGGAGTCCACAGTAGCATGAAACTGTACTTTAGATGCCTCAATCCCATCTGCAGCCACCTGCTCCAGCTCTTTAGCAAGCTGGTCAGGGGCCTGTTTAGCCAGAGCCAGCACAGTGTCCCACCTGGACTTCTGGTATCTAGCTGTATAGGCCATATAGTTAGCCTGCCTGAGTCCCAGAGATGCTGCCATGTATTGTTTCTTTGCCATGGCATCAATCTTCCTGGAGTCCTTGCCTGGGGGTGTGATGCCAAGGGAATATTTGGCTTATCACAGGCAGCAGCCTGCACTACCCCAACATGGCTGCATTGCTGGAAAAGGAACTCCGAGTCTGAGCCTGAGAGAGTGTACCTCTTGTCCATTTGTCTGTCCACAGGAGGTATAGAATTAGAGACTTAAGGATTTTATGTGTCTGTTTCCCAAAGGATTTGTGGAGGGAATAGACAGTCTCCTGGACTCTGGGATGTCCATCATCTCAACATAATCAGGCTCCTCCTGATCCTCTACTGCTTCCTCCACAGGCAGCTGAAGGGTCTCAGCCACTTTTTGTAAAACATATAGTGAGAAGGGGACTCAGAAAGCCTAGGAGGAGAAACACCTGAAGGTCTGTCTGGGGAGATGTCCGGTCAATTGGCACATCCAGACTTTCATAATGACCATAATCATCCTCATATCTCCCTCCACCTCCTCCTCTGGTTCATAAAATTCTTCCAAAGTATAATCCGAACGAGAACTGACGAACCGAGCCCCTGGCAGATGGTGCCGTTCGGTCGGAATTAAACTAGCGATTGCACTATCCTTATCGCCTTGGCTATCTCATCGGCAGTCGGAGGTGAATTTCTGGGTCCAAACCGAATGATTTATCTTTTCTTTTCACCGAACCGACTCTCAGAATCGGCTTCCTTGCCGAAGAAATATCGCCCTAGTCAGAGGACACTCCTTCTGGTTCAATCGGAACTGAATCGGGCTGGCCATCTGGGTCAGCGGACTTCTGCCTCCCTTTCCCTCAGTCTACCTAATCTCTTTTCCAGGGTAGATTTGAGAAAATTCTTGCAAGTTTGGCAGTCTGAATCGAGGTGGTCAAACCCCAGACAATAAACACAGGTGGTGTGGGATCATCCTTGCAAAGACCTCCCCACACACACTGAAGTGTTGAAACCCAGTGGGCCGGTTTTTTTCTTGGGTTTCTCAGACATGGCCAATCCTATCCAAAACGCATCTTTTTCGCAATCTGCCAGGCAAGACTCCCCTATCGGTTCCTGACCGTGTCACGGGTCTTGGAAAAACTTGATAAAATCCATTTTTAGAATCAAACGGACCGGTTACCACACTCTAAATCAAGCACAAACTTTTTTACCTGAAACGGATCGGTTCAGCCAAACTGATCCACAATTTGCAAGTTCCACAGAAACAAAACAAAACCTATCTAGTACTCACGGTACCACAGACAGAGACTTGAACCGACTAGCGGTAACAGCAATTCGGTAGAAACCGACTGAAAACCGACACTTCAACCGACTTTTGAGACGAGCAGCAGGAGAAATCTCAGAGCGACTGTTCAGTGAGGCGGAGTAAAGAATATAGCGGTTGCAGTTTAAACAACAGCAGACAGGGGCTTCAACCAAGTCGTGGTGAACATTCCATGCTGGCCATGGAAAGTTTAACTCTTTGTTCTCCAGGGCAGTTCAAAGGCAGGACCTAACTGCATATGTCAGAATACAGCAAGACTTCATGTTGCTTGAAGGGTGGTTCCAGGCTGTCCTGGTGACATCCTCATAGGATTCGATCGGGGCACCACCACAGGAAGAGCATCACGCTGCCAGAGGTACTGTGCCAAACGGCATCTCTCCCAGTCCTCCTCCTCTGTCTCCCAGCCCATAATGGACTGGATGTGGTGCATAACATCCATAAAGGGTGGATTGTTGGGGGACTTAGGCACCTCTTTAGGCTGGTCTTCCTTTCAGAAGAGTCACCAGAAGAAGAGGAAGACCCTGAAGAAGCAGAGACATCCTCTGTAGTATCAGAGTCTGGGACCCGATGCAGATTGCCAGCATTTGGCCCACCTAGAACCGAACCAACCTCAGGTTTATCCTTTGAAGACACCAGCGTGCGGAGATTAGTAGGACCAGCCATGTCTGGATCCTGGGGCTCAGGGTCCCATGGGAGTAGTAGAGAAGCCAGCGGCCCTTGAGGCAAGGCTCTGGCATTGCATAATCCACTGGAGGTGCAATATTATATACCAGCAGGAAAGGTAAAGAGGGTAATGATGGCTGAGGAGCTGGTGAAGGGTACCCCTGCAAAGTGCCACCTGGCTCCAGTTGAGGATCTGGCATTGGCCTGACAAGCATTGGTTTCGGGCGAAGGTAGCAGCAGAGACAACGGTGGAGTCGGGCCCAATGGCTGGGGCTGGAGCTGCGGCAGCACCGTGGCAGCCTTACAGACAATGGCCTTGAGCATTCGGGAGACTGAGCCCCAACACTGGTCCAGCTGGAAAAGCTTGGTGCCTGAGGATGGAGACCCCTGAGGAAAAAAGCGATGCTGGTGTGGAGGGAGACAGCGAGCACCTCTATGGGCTTTGCCTATTACGGCTAATGTCGGCCCAAGTAGTGGGAACTGGCGATGGTGGTAGAACCGACACCTGAGGTACCAACACCGGCCAAGCTACTCCGGCTGAGAGCTCATTGAGGAAATGGGCCTAAGCTTCTGGGGATGGGGGCAGGAGACAAAGTCCCCTGTCCCAAGAGCCGCCACCAATATGGAAATAAGGGCAGGCAGCAGAGCCACTGGGACCCCGGAGGAAGAGAGGGCTGGCGGGGCTGAGGAGGTCTACCCCGCAGGAGGACAACCCAAGCACAGCCAAAGGCCTAAGAGGTGACTGCAAACAGGAGGCTGACTGGTCCTGGTCCCGTGTTTGTCCCAGTGCTTGTGCTTCCCAGACTTCTCCTTGTGGGAAGAAGAAGAGGCCCGAAGGACTGTGCCAGCATGGCCGAGGAGCTCCTGGCCTGCACCTCCTTTTCCATCACAACTAACTTGCTTTAAAGATGGCTCTCCAGTACTTTTTAAATGACATCTTTGGTGGCCTAGTTAAATTTCTGGCAATGCTGTCAGGCTTCAGTGTCATGGCTGGGGCTAGACAGAAGAAACACATAGAGTGGTCAGTTCTTTTCCAGTGATCTGTTTGCCACAGGCATACTTTGTGGAGCGGTCAGAAGACAAGGCTGGTGGAGAAGACATAAACTCAAAGAAGGAAACACCAAAATTTCAATGTTTAAGCAAAATAGAATTGAAAGGAATCGGAAAATAAAAAACACAGCAAGCACAGATAATGGCAGTCGACTGTAGCTGAGGTGCCCACTAAGGTCCGATGTGGGGTTGACAGTGGAAAACTGAGGTAGGTGTGGGGACAGCCCATCTATATAGGCTAGGCTGATGTCAGCTGACTGACTTGGCAGGGCGGGTCCACCGTGGCAGACTACTAGCTAGAAGTTTTCCATGTGGTCCAGGTGCCTGGCGGCTTAGTCCTATGGGTATGGCCTGCTGCAAGAGCATTCCTCAAGTAATATCTCTGCCTTTCTCAGGATGATTGCCCCTTGATACTTGTTATAAAAGCCTCAGGATTACTTTGTCCTTGGTTGATCCTAGCTTCCTCAGAGAATGCTCAGACCCAGAGAAACCCAAACCAGAAACCATTGAAAACTGCTAGTTCCATAAATCACTATGTCTGTAAACAGAACAAAACACTGAAATTACAATAAAACCACTAAAACTAACTAAACTAACACAGAGTATTGAACTACTGAATTATATTACAAAATAATAAACAAAATATAATTGTTTTTCATTAAAACTTAGCTACAAGAACTGGAGGAGGACTCCAGGCATCTGAACTCTTCAGGGGACAAATAAATCTGCCGTTAGAATGCTGGGGATATGGGAAGACTGGTTACAATGACTGAAGTTGGACTGGTGGTGACTTCTCTCCTACCTGGAGAGAGAATTTTATTGGAGGATATTAGTCCCTATTAGGATGCCTACTGTGACCAAACACTATCACACTACCTACAAGGCTGATTGTTGGCAGGGTTGCAGAGGCATTGGGTCATTGGCTTTATTGGGGCTGTCCTATACTAGGCGGTTTTGGACACAGTTAAAGGGGGGCATCAGACAAACATGGTGATATGTTGCACCCAGGACAGTGTAAATTTGCTTTGATTTTATTAGCAGTTACCTAAAATGCATAATGATTCATTGGCTTGAAGCGAGAGCCTCACGCTGTCCGAATGGTGGCACAGAATGAAGCAAGTTTGCAACATGGAGAGTCTAATGGCTCACCTTGCCTTCAGGAGGAGAGACACCAGGAAAGATGGCTTCCAGGACGTGTTGGTTTGAGAGGCGGGCTAAGGAACAGAACCAACTTATATAGCTACAGGTGCTACTCGAGACCTCTTTGGGCTCTTATTATTCTCATCTAGAGGTGTCCTCCCTGCTTCGCAGTTCCCCTCCTCCCCACAGTTTTTGTCTCTTCCCTTTTTGTGCTTCTCCTTCCTACTAGATCAGCTTGATGAGAAAGTTGATTTTCTTAAGGGGTGGTGGTGGGTATGGGGCTTTCTGGTCATAAGACTAAATATTAGTATATTCCCCTGGTGGTGCACCCAGTTTTATTTTCTCTCATTTCATGGTTGTGTTTTATATCACTGTTTTGATCTTAAATTGCTAGCCAATAGGGACAAACTGGATATCACTGGATCTCAGTTTTATTGGTTTCTGCCTGTATGTTTCATGATTATCACTGTTCAACCTTTGTGACTTGTACCCTGCATGTTAATTTTTCTATCACAAATATGGCTATTTCTTCCTGTAAGTTTCCTACTGTATTGTTATATCGTACATTTTATCTGTATTCTGGCATGACCTACCTTTGCCAGTGTGAATGTTGTCCTAGCTTCTTGAATAATATGAGTTATAAAAAAAGAATGCTGGGAGCATGGTCACAGTGCAACGTTTGAACTTAAGCTTTCTACTGTAAGTTCCTTCTCCAGAGCAACAATTTAGGGCTGAGAAGATTGCCAGATTGTATGACATTACTGGTAAGCTCTGCTTGCTGAAACAGGCAGCACAGACCGAGTGGTGGTCTATGCTGACATATTTGTTGCTGAAGGCAAAGACTCAAAGAATGGCCCTGTCATAATAACTTGACACTGAGAAATGGTGTTGGGAGACACAGAAAAAAAACACTAAACAAGCAACAAGGCCTCGTGGGAAGAGCACAAAGTTCTAACTCCCAATGAGGACTGCACACACTACGAAGGTGGGAAAAAGGAACTGAGGTGGTTGAGACTGCCGATGCCTTATACACAGTGCAGGTGCATCCTAATGTTGTAATGGCTTCAAGAGCCCTAAACGTTCTGACACCTGCAAGGTCCTACTCCCTCCATCTCTTAAGACTACACAGTGTGGCTCTATAAAGGAAATTAGCTTTTAAAGATTAAAAGTTCACTTTGTTATCTGCCAGCCCAATTTACTTGCAGCATCGGTACAATAGGGAAAACTGCAAATGCTGTTCTCCCATGGACATAGAAGTGAAGTATTCCCTGAGGGGCGTGTACTGTTTCAGTCACTCAGTCCTAGATCAAGGGTTCTGTAGGATGTAAATAAGATGGATACATTGTGCAGCACGTTAGCCCAGTGCTGGTAAGTGTGCCCAGCCAAAACAGTGATACAGGGCTTTTGTCCAGGGCCACAAGCCAAATCAGCCCAGAATGTATGTTTGTTTACTACACCAGATCTGCTTCAAAGTTACAGAAAAAAAAAAAAAAACAGGCCAATAGTCGTAGCTCAGGGCCCTGCAGCATGTCAAAGCATAAAAACTGTATGCTGATGGCAAAATGTTGCTGAGGAAATTCAGTTTCATAAATCACACGCCCTGCTTGAACTGATGCTATTGTAAGGGTTTCAGATTATCTTCAGAGTGTCTGGTATGATCAAAGCAAAGCCATTCAGATTGAGACTGCATGTTGAATCCCCAGTGACCTCAGTGTTTCAATGAAAGAACCTTGACCAGCATCTTCACTAAGAGAACCCCCCGGACCCTGGCTACACAACATATGAAAGATGCTTAATGGAATCCAAGCACATTGTAAAATGGATAATAACACGAAATATATTGTGAGTTATGCTCTGATCTGTTCTTGTCTTATGAAATGTTATTGGTCTGCAGTCAAAGTGTACCTCAAGTCCATATAGTCCCCTGTAACCATGGAAACTGCACAAGTCTAATCACTGATTTTATAAAACCATTTTCTTAACTTGAGGTATTACACATGGTTTCTTACCTGCATTGTGCCTTGCAATATATCCAAGTGCCCAGGCTGCTGCTTCCTTCACTCCTGGGTCAAAATCCTCAAGACATATTACGAGTGCATCCAGTGCTCCACAATCAACAACAGCCTGGGCTAGCTGAGGAGAATGTTTGGCTACTGCTCAGCACAAATGCAGCTGCTTTCTTGTAAAAACGCTGTGTGAATAAGAAAGACAATGACAGACAAAGCAGCAGCAGAGCCTTTTTGTATTTTGCAAATGCCATTCAACTTTCAAGAAAAGGAAAGTTTTAGTGAATTCACACTACAAATGTAACTCATATCTAATATGAGCTGAAAGAAAATATAATACTAACATGTTGGCATTACATCAAAATAAAATGAAAACTTACATTTTATATAGAGACATATTTATTTCATTAAACTTCAAGGTTTTAATTCTTTATGAGGTTGCTGACCTACCACTTTTATCCCATAAGGGCAAAATTATTTATGAACACAAACAAATGTCTTGAATATTTGTAAGTAGTGAAATGTGTAATAAAGCCCTATTAACTTCAACTAATTAAAAAACAACGTGAATATAAGGATGAAAGCTCTTAAAATATGTTTCTTCACAAAGCAATAAAACAGATACTGTATCATCATAGTGATCTTATTTGTTTTATTTATTTTTGTTTAACAGGTCGGCATTTTGCCCAGGGTATGCACGCAGATTGCTTGCATGTGCAGCAAAACTCAAGATGAGCTGCCTAATTACTTTCCTTCACTTGCCCTCAGCCACTAAAGCCTGATAGGCCTTTCATGACCCCGCACTAATCTGCTGGTGCCCCTAGTGATCCTAAATAACAACTATCCTTACAGATGCATGACAAAGTAAAAGCCATAATGGGCCAAAATGCAAATACGGAATTGAGCTTAATTTATGTTACCTTTTCATGCAGGCCCCTTTATCAAGAAAGCCTGCAAGAGCTAGGCCACAAACATACTAAACCAAAATCTAGAGCATCTAATGCTGACATAAATCAGACTGGCACTCTGAGAACTTCATTAGATAAATCTGATTTTATACTAAAAAAGCATGGCTTGAGTTTTCATATTAAGTCTGAGATGATTATATTAAGTAATATGTGTAATTATGTTGACTTGTAATGGCACAGAATATTCTGCAGCAATCAATGAAATTTACTAAGTTAATGAGCAATTTCCACTCCGTAAATCTTAAAACATATGGACAGAAAAACAGCAGTTCTTACATTTTGTTCAGCCAATGAATAAACAAGCTGTGGAAGAATGTCTCCCTTAACAACCGCTTCTGCCAGGTCATCGTTGTAATTGGCTAGCTCCCCAGGGCCAAAGCTGCAGTCTGTTGAATGGTTGGGACTACATCCAATAGAAGAGGCCTCAGCAGGGACATCACACCTAGATAAAATAAATGCACACGTACAGCTTGTATTCTGCATTTATGCTATCATGTTATTTTCATATGTTTTATACAAATAAAGTTCTTGTAACAAGGATACAGTCATTATTGGCATAACATGTACAGTACATAGTATTTTGACAGAAATCAGTAGTTGCAGTCATTTGCTACAGTGGCAAACAAAGAAAGCAGTCAGTCAGTTTGAGAGGCTCAATAATCTAGACAGCTACCATACCTGAAAGGGAAAGTCCATCAGTGAAAGTCCCACAATAAATTGTGGGCCGCACTAACTAGCACTTTAAGTGCAAAACATGATTTTACCTTCTGTTGTTCAGGTATTTGTTATTCTCTGGTTGATCCTGTCCTCCTTTCAGACTGACATTTTAAATACAAGCGCCACTAGAGGTGCATCCCAGAATTCCATAAAGCTGATGTCACAGATTAGTTGTGGGTGTTTAGCTGTGTTTATTCTCGGGTTAATTATAGTTGTTTTGCCAGGCACTGGTTCAGCTACCCAATCTGGACTAAGTGTAGCTTGTGTGAGTCTTGGTAGGGCAGTGGGACAGGCAACCAGAAAAACGGAGCTAGGTATTTGAATTTCCCAAGGCTGATCCCTAGCCATGTCAGCACTGAGGATTCTGGGATGTGCCCTTAGTGGCACTGGACCTGAAATGTCGGCTGGGCGTGAGTGCGAGGAGGACCACAGCAACAACCACATAAATACACAACAGAGAGCAATAATTTATTTTTGCAGTTAAACAGTGTTAATTGGCAGATGTCAGTGATAAGCAGTCCCATATAAAGGGCAATGTAAAGAGTATGTGCCTAGTATGGATACTACTGAATTCTACTCTACTTTTGCTAGTAGTTTGAAAATTAAACACACAAACCCACTAATTTCACTGCACATGAAGGCACTTAGTGTAAAAGTAGAAAGTTATTTGCTAACACATTAAAACACAACTAATACGAATCACTCATCTATTTAACAGAAATACAACTGACAGTAAAGGTCTATATGCAAGAAAAGTTGTACTGAGGGGTGTCCATATGGATTATTACCTAATATCACCCTCCAGATGCAATTTTTCTGAGTTATTGTAAACCTTTTCTACCAAGTAATTTTTCATGCATTTTAGTTGGACAAATAATGGAAAACAACACAAAATTTGTCTTCTTCATGCATTAGTTGTGTGTCTTGCATGAGGGGAGACATTTGATTCCTTCCACAGTACTGTACCTTGCAGTTATAACAATGACTCATGTTATATTATTATGTTGTCCTCTGTTTTGGATTAAGGTCATGGTCAGAAGGAGGAGGACTATTATGGTATGTGACTTTATGTACTAGTTACTACTATCTCTTATTAAAACATAGTGAAAATAAAATAATATCATGCTTTCAGCACTGTTCAAAAATGATTTGTCTCTGTGCATCTCTTCATCTCTGTGACTCAGCCATCCTCTGTCCAGATCCTGTACGCCACATGGTCTGATCGTACTTGAGGACCATGAAGTCCAACTCCATCTCAGTAGGGCAAATTGCAATTTATTTGGAATTCAAGAAGTTAGATCATATGTTTTGTACACAAAATCTTTATTGCAGTGAAACATCCACAACATTGTCAGGGCATTCTGGAAAAGAAAACCACTGCCACAGCAAGACCATGACATACACAGCATGTAATAAATCATGAATTATTAGATTTTTCTTATCTCTCCCTCTGTCCTTTTATACCAGCCATTCTTCAGCACCTCTATGGCCACTTGGCTGGATCATGCTTTTGACAAGCCTTTAAAACACTTTGCTTTCAACACTTTCAACAACGTATTGCATTTTGTCAACAAGATTGAAAAGTCAAAGATCATTCTTTTCTCACTAATATGCTTCATTCCTTTACTGCTTGACATCATCATGATTCCATGGAGGCACAGCTGACTAAAGTCACAGAAGCCAGACACTCTGCAGTCTCCACTTTGGCTGAATAAAGTTGCAGAAGCCAGATCTCTCTTCCTTCTCTATGACAACGCCATCAGTTCACAGAGGCACAGCTGAATAAAGCTGCAGAAGCCAGATACTCTCCAGTCTCCTCATTCTCCTATACCAGCCCACATGGACACAGCTTACTAAAGTTGAAGAAAATGGATCCTCTTTTCCGTCTCCATGGCACCACCACCAGTCTCCAGAGGCACAGCTAGATAATGTCTCAGAAGATGGGACACTCTCCAGCCTCCCATTCTTCTCCTTGGCATCACCACACACATCAGCAGAGGCACAGCTGGATAAAATTGCAGAAGTCGGATCCTCTTTTCCTCCTCCATGGCACCACCACCAGCCCACAGTGGCACAGATGAATAAAGTCACAGAAACATACACTCTTCAGTCTCTCTGTTTTTCTTGGCTCCAAAATTTAGCGATGCAAGCTGAATAAAGTTGCAAAGCCAAACACCCTCCTCCTCGCACCCCACCTGTCCATGGACTGGTACAGCAGAAAAACTTGAAGAACCAAGATCCTCATTTCCTTGTCCACAGCAACACCACCAGTCTGCAGTGGCACAACTGAATAAAGTGACATAAGACAGGCATTCTCAGTCTCCTCCTTGGCACCAACTACCAATCTGCAGATGTCAGATCCTCTTTTCCTCCTTCATGACTCCACCACCAGTCCTCAGCAGCATTGCTGAATAAAGCACAAATGCTGAGTAGGGGCAGCTCCCAAGTAACATGGTGCACATGGAATCAGCAGTATCGAATCTCATACTTACGAGCCTGGTAGCATGTCCCCCACCCCGGACAAAGGAAACTCTGATCAGTCTCTTTGTTCAAATTATTTAATGCTGTAAAATGTTTAAAAGTCCCAAGAACAGTAGAACCTACATAGATCCCCAAGCCATCCAAAGTTGTGCACCAACTATTGCACTTTTCAAGGATGTGTAGCAATGGTAGGGCCCTTCGAATGCTGAATGTCTACCCTCATGTTAAAGAGCACCTTTCTTGCTTTTAAAAAAGGCTAAACTCTCTTTATCTTCCCGTTGAATTCCAGAATTTTATTTGTTGCCCTTGGAAGGAAAAGGATTGTATCTTGCCCATGAGAGGCCAACTGGATGATCTATTCCACTTCCTACATTGCTGGCCATGCCCTGTTCTCTGAGGTTTTCTGACATGTGTACATAGAGTGGGGCACATGCTATACAAGTCTATGGGCACATTTTTACATCGTTTTTACAGATATACACACCTTGTTGTATAAATGAAGGTCAAGTGTTCAATTAACAAGGGCCTCATCTTTGGCACCTCCAGTTCCCACAGATGCAGCTGAAAAAGTTACAGAAGGCAGACACTCTCCTGTCTCCTCATTCTCCTTCATAGCACCACAACCATTCCACACAGGTACAGCTGAATAAAGCTACAGAAGCCAGATCCTCCTTCCTCCTCGAGGGCACCACCAGCAGTCCACAGAAGCACAGCTGAATAAAGTCACAGAACACAAACACTCTCCAGTCTACTCATTCTCCTCCTTGGCACTACTATCAGCGTGCAGAGGCACGGCTTAATAAAGTCCCAAGCCAGACACTTGCAACATCCTCCTTGTTTAGTACCACCACCTGTCCATAGACATACACAGCTGAATAAAGTTGCAGAAGCTAGATTCTCACTTCCTACTCCACCACACCGCCACCTGTCTGCTGAGGTAATGTAGAACAAAAGCCGTGCACTCACCCGACACCACTGAATAGCCTGGACTTCCCAGTTGTTTTCAAATACTAAAGTTTATTGCAGCATAGAAGACATTCACAAAGCAGTGCTCAGGCTGGTGGCCTCTACGTTTTGAGCTTACACACTTTTCAAGAGACACTGGCTGCCCCTGCAGGAGTTTTCAAAATGTATACAGATACATTTTAAAGGCACAGTATGTGAGGGGCAGCCACATGAATTAATAAAGTGCAAGACAGTGCTCAAATCAGTGCTCAACAACAGTAAAAGTGATCAGTGCACAAAAACAATCCATACAAAAAGAGATAGGTTTCTGAGCTATTTTAGCAGCATAATTCAGATAATACAACCTGTACCATAAAGGTTAGTTATAGGGCGCATGGCAACAATAGTCTCCTGAATCTGAGAAAGATAATGGATACAATAGATTAGTATTCATAAAAAGATACATGTACATTTTGTTTTAAAACAGATACTAGCAATTACATGCTTAACATTCCAGGGTTGGCTGTTTTTTTTTTTTTTGGAGGGGTTGGGTGTGGGGAGGACACCAGAATAAAAAGCGAGATTCTGCACTGGGCTATGCTGCTCAAGAACATGAAGAAAAATTATTCATCATAGTAACGTTGTTTCTTCTCAGAGATCCATCACTGTAGTTTACAAAAAGCACCATCCTCCGACCAGAGTGTAATACCCCGAGATAGAACATGTAGAATAATGCATGCGAAGTGTGTATAGAGAGGAGTTTATACACACCGGTGTGCAATGCCCCATAAACCCAGAGGAGGTGGGCCGAGGGTTTACCTGGAAACATCGCACATCCAAGGGTGTGCATGAAATCCTCATTATACACACTTTCCCATGTGTTATTTTTATATTTACAGGCATTGCCATACCAAAGAAGAAAAATGAGATGCTGAAATGGGCCACTATACCATTTATTTAACATGCACAGAATGCAACAGTTAAACAGAAAGACTTAACGTAATCAACTGCTTTAATTGAACTTTTTAAAAAATATTTATAACATGTAATCACATTTTCTGCATTTTAAGAGGTTATGTAAGCCCTGCCTCTGACCTGTTTCTCCCATAAATGGTAACTAGTTGTAGTTAATGGAGCTGCAAGTGAAACAGTTTCTCAAGCAAAATTCAAAAGTTTTAAAAGGAAACTTGTGGTTTTTTAGGTAACTGTATTTTTATGCTGGTTTTCTTCAGTCTCCATGTGTGGCAGGAGCACTGAGGCTGTTTTAGAAAGGTATTTCTGGAACTCTGTTAGTCTGCGTATGAATAACGGAGTTTGTGAGGCACACCAGCAATTGATTATTGGCACTAACCAGTAATATACACAACAGGGTATGTCGTCTTCTGGGATAATGTCACACCGGTGGTTGGGCATGAGGCCGAGGCCGAGTACCGCTCCAACACCCGAGAAGTGATGTTATCCTAGCACGACACACACCCTGGGAAAAGAATACTCCAATTATACAATGGCTCTTAAAAAGAAAAGATTTAGAAATGCATTTAAGAACAGATTTTTGTTAATTTTTAAAGGGAACTTTCATCTACAGGCTTTCTTAATGTCTGAAAGCCCATAAAAAGCTACTTTGAGTGAGCCATTGTGTTTATCTGTGAGTCTTTGCAGTCCAGAGTTATTTATATATAAATCAGCCTATAATTAAGGGTTGGTGGCAGCCATATGTTTTGGGCTCCTGACAGGAAATTATGTCACCGAGGGACTTGGTCCTCCTTTGACTGTATTTAATCCAACAGGTTAAACAGGAATTGACTGTTTTTATTTATTATTTATTAATGGTCTAGGAATTACAACCCTTTGAGTCACAGACTCATTTGCATAGGCTCCACGGCATACAAAAATGAGGACAGATACATAGTATAGCACAATACAGAATACAGACTATTTCTCACTATAGAAATACAACGCTAACAACAGAGGCAGAAGATATATACAGTAATTCATACATAAGGCAACACCAAAGGTGTAAATATTTGAGGCATACATTGGAGACACACACAAAAAATCTGATTTTAGAGAATTTTTCAGCAGTCACAGTGGGAGTAGGACATAATGTGGCTCAGCAGCTCAGGTTTAAAAGGACCTAGTCTGGGGATAGATAAGATAGAGTCAGGGACTGAGTTCATCCAGAGTGGGGCCCTGTATCGAAAGGACCTTTGGCCAGTAGTAGTGTTCACAAAGGGGACATGGAATGTTGTAGTGTCAGCGTGTCTAGTGGATTGCACAGGCAAACTCTTTTGAAGGACTGGGAGACAGCCGGTGGGGGGCTAGACCCAACTGAATTTTGGCCAGTAAGCAGGTCTGGTAGAACAGTTGCCCCTGAAGGTTTAGCCAAGCTGATCGTTGGTAGAGGTCGGGTATCGTGGAGTCGATCACAGCCTGTGGCCAGCCTGCAGGCTTTGTTTAGGATGTGTCTAATGTTGGTCAGTGCAGTATCAGAGGCGACACCATATAGACTATGCCATAGTCTACCAGGGAAAGGATGGAGCTAGAGATGGCTATCCGTAGGGCATCAGGAGGGAGAGAGGGTCTAAGCCTATAAAGGAGACCGATTCTCCTGTTTATTTCAGCACATGTCGACGCAATATGCTTGCGAGTACATAAGGGCGGAGTCGAGGTAACCCCTAGATATTTAAAAGCTGAGACGGGTTCCAGCTTGGTACCCACCAGTTATGTATAGATAATTCTGTCGTGCATGTTTATGTTGCGGGTGGCTAACAGCATGACATTGCGTCTTTTAGAGTTGAGTACAAGCTTATAGGAGGCAAACCAGGCTTCTAATTGTGTGAAAGAGCCCTGCAAGGATTTTTGGAGTTGGGCAGGGTCAGAGTGCCGACTGAAAATCACAGCATCATCTGCATACAGGAGAAGGTGCTCTGAGGTGGCCATAGGTAAGGAGTTCAGGATAGTGAAAAGGAGCAGGCCAAGGATGGACCCTTGGGGAACACCAAACAGAATGGGAAGGTTTGTATACAGGGTGTTGTTTATCTTTATTTGTTGGATGCGTGGTGGAGATAGTTGGAGAACCAGCAAGTAGCTTCTTGGGATACTCCAACAGCGAGGAGGGAGTTTATGAGCATATTATGATTGACAGTATCAAATGCTTTGAGAGATCAATGTAGACTGACCCAGCCAAGTCTCCCAGATCCAGGCATCATGGATAAAGGAGGCAATTCTAGGAGGGCAGTGGTTGTACTGTGGTCTTTTCTGAAACCATGTTGTTGATGGCAAAGTAGATGGTGTGAGTCTAGGTAGTCAATAAGTTGATCGGCCACTATTTTTCCAGAGCTTTAGAGAGGGAGGGAGTATGGAGATGGGCCTATAGTTACTACTGGAGGTATGGTCACCATTTTATGAACTGCGTATTAGCCCTTTTCCATATTGATGGGAACTGCCCTAAGCACAGGGACATATTTAGTATCTTAGTGAGGGTGTTAGGACTTCACAAGGGTTAAGAATAGTAGTTTGCATCAAGAGAGTCACCACTGTGTCTAGTTTTACCTAGGAACATGGCAAGATAAGAGAGGGCAACTCTAGGGAGATCGCTTTGAATTGAAAGGGTGGAGTGCCGTGGGTAGCAGAATTGACCAGCATCTGAAGAGAAAAAATCAGGAGGAGAATAGTACTGAGGTCAGAGAAAGAGGTATTGAAAGCATTTGCTATTTTGCTGGGGTCTGTGGTAGCAACACCATCAATAATGAGCACGGTAGGGAGGGAGGCAGACTTGCCACTAATTTCCTTTATATTTGCCCAGATCTTTCCATTTCCCCAGGTGGCAGTTAGGTTTGCCTGATAGTAAGCCGCCTTTGCCTGTTGGATAGCCCAGGTACATGAGTTTTGGGCGCAAGATACAATTGTCGGTCAGGAAGGCTACCTGATTGGAGGGCACGGTGCCACAGGTCATCACGTACCTTCATTTGGTCGAGCAAAGATCGATTTACCAAGGGGAGGATTTTGTTTTATCAACACGCTTTTACAAAAGGGTAAAGATGTCACAGGCTGAATTGAAAGAACTTATGAAGAAGGAAAGGCAGCATCAACCGACAACTGGGTTTCAAGTGGAGACCAATCAAGGTTTCAGAGTTTTTCCGAACATGTATTAAGGCCCCTTTCTTTAGTTGGCGATACCTGGAGATCCTGGGGGTGGTTCCAGCTGTTTGTCCAGAGACAAGTTACAGGGGAGTGATCACTGAATGAGTCCGAGAGGACCTGGACATCCTATGCACTCAGGGTGATTCGTGAGTATGAGATCAAGGAGGGAACTAGGACCCAAGTGCTTGTTTACTCTAGTAGGGTAAGGACCATTTGGGACAGATTTTGGGCAGCAGCAGCATCCCTGAGGGAGGATGTCCGGGAGAGAGCCAGTTTGAGTTGAAATCACCAGTGCTATGACTTCAGAGTTTTTGGGAGCTGGTCGATAATGTTTAGGATGGATGTGAAAGCGTCCTTTTGGTTGCAAGGGGGTATGTATACTGACATTAGGTAGAGAGGTTTACCTGAGTTTCCAATGAGAACCTTGATTGTGAGGGACTGTACTCCTCTGCAGGGTTTACAGTTGCCATATTTAGTCCTTGCAGGTGTTCCTAAAGATAAGTGCACTACCCCACCACGTCTCTCTAAAATGTCTGACCTAAACAATGAGTAGCCCGGATGTACACAGCCGAGTCGGGGTATGTGCTACAGCCATGTTTCAGTTATGCTAGGGGCATCGGGTTGGTGGAGGCAGACCCAAGCTTGAGTGGGCAAGTTTCTTTTGGAGGCTACATATATTAATGGTAGCCAACTATAGACTCTATGTTGCTTTGTTAAGCAAGGTGTGTGGACTATGGGGCCAGAGTTGGGGTGTATGTTTCCCACAAGTAGCAGAAGGATAATCACTATCCTGGATAGGGTATTTTAGGATCTTCTTGGGGAGCACATCAATGGGACTGCTTGGTGGTGTAGCTTGTTTACAATATGGGAGCATGTGAATGCAACATTTCATGGCCATATAGAAATGGGGTAATCATGATCTCTAGAGTAGGGGACTTGGCAAGAGGGAGGGTGGGGAGGGACATGGTAATTGATGCAGGAATAGTCACAGGGTAGTGTGGCATGGGGGGTGGGGGCTGGAGATGGGGCATTTTGGGAGGAGTATGGGGAGGGAAGGAGGGTGGTAGGATGACAGGAAGGGTTAATAAGAGGAGAGCAAGCTGTGGTATCAGTCTCAATCCAGAGAGGAGTTACAGCAATGTTACTTGACATTATGGGAGGAATTGGTATAAATTTAAAAGTTGGTTTGGGCTTTATAGGTTTGGTAGAGTAAGTCGTTTTAGCTGCTGAAAGAGGGTGAAAGCTATAGCGGTTTTTTTTGAGATGTGAGGTATGATTATATGTAACACATTGATGCAACCTTGTTTTAATTTAGGAGCTGAGAGAGAAAAATACTGGCTAAGAGACAGAGCAGCCTCTAGAGGTAGGTGCTGATAACCTGCCTATGAGAAAGTTGCCTGATTGGTTCAAACACGTTAACAGGCGCCTCCTCTCCATATAAAAAGTCGAGCAAGGGTGGTGGTGGGGTGGTGGAGCAGCTGACGCAAGAGCGCCAGCGGGCCCTATTACAGTGAGAAATGGGCGCAGCACCGCGCTTCAAGCAGCTGCTGGATCTTCTGAAAAAGGCGCGACGCTACCTGGAACAGAGAAAGCTGCGGGGGTCCTGCAAAGCTCAGGGAGGGTGTGTGTCTCACCTCATGACCAGCACCACAAGGGGAGCCTTGCTGTTCTGCAGGAAGAGAGAGGAAAACACAATATATAATCAGGAGATGCAGGTAGGCTAGCACGGGGAGGGTGGAGTCACACTCTGAAATTCCAGGGAGGAGGGCAGGGCTACTGAAACTGCGTGGGATAGAAAATGGCGACTAGCAATCACAGTAACTTTTCCGTATAGCATGGAGTTTGAGTCAAGTATTGACTTTCTGTTCAGGCTGTAAGGCTAGAAAACATTTTTTTTCTCTCTCTCTCTTACTACGGTTCCAACTGAACAGTGCAAGTGCAAGACAAACAGGCTATAATAACAGCAGGAACCAGAGAAATGCTCAGAAGTACAATTTGCAACTATTGCATGTAGAGGCACGGTATCTATGTTATGCAGTAAAATAGCAAAACAACCTTTACATTTTAAATTGGCACCAAACTGCAAACCTCATTAAGGTACAGAGAGTTCAATTACATCTACATCTAGCCATTTGAGACGACACTATAGTGCAATATTTAAGCATTTTAGCTGGCTCCAAAATTCAGATTCTTAAAGTACAGGAAACCCTTATTAAATCTTTCTCCTGAGACAATGAGTATTTAAGCAAAACACAGCTACTCAGTTCTTAAAGTACAAGGTGCCTGCTTTAAATCTTGCTACTGAGACGCTATGAATTGAAGCAAAAACATCTCCACATATGTGGGGACAGTAATTTAAAGAACTAGATGAAATGCAGTCTGTTCCTTCCTATTGTGAGTGAGAAATGGGCAGCAGCACTGCGTTTCTAGCAGCTGCTGTATCTTCTGAAAAAGGCACACGTTTACCTGGACAGAGAAAGCTGCAGGGGATCCTGCAAAGCTCGGGGAGGGTGTGTGTCCTTACCTCATGATCAGCACTCACGACGGGAGCCTTGTTGTTCTGGCCAAAGAAAGCTGTGGGGGTCCTGCAAGGCTCGGGAGGTGTGTGTCCTTACCTCACGACCAGCACCCATGAGTGGAGCCTTGCTGTTCTGCCTTTAAGTGTGTTTTAAAGTGTTATTACAATACTTTCTACATCTATAATAATTATTGTGTGTGCATTGAAACTAGTGAGTTATCACCTTTACATTTCAAACTGTTAGTAAAACTAATCCATCTTCAGGATTGCTTTAACCTCTAGGCTATATGGCCAGCTGAGCATGTCAATACAGATTTCAGGTGCTGACACAGTATCAACTTCTGTCTTTTCCGTTTCCTCTCTTACAGCCTTTTCTCTTACAATTTTGGGTGTGAACTCAGGTCTATAAGATGCAAATGTGGCTACGTACCTACTGGCCCTAGCATCATGGCCTCCTGTGCTCCCAAAACTTACCCGGAACAAGTTGTTGCTCAGTGTGCCTTTCCTGGACAAAGACAGTAAACCAATCTGAGCACATGTTATGATTCTGAAAATATTATGCTCTTTCTATCCAGATTTGACTTACAAAGAAAAGAATTAAGACACAATTACTAGTTTATTAATTGTAAAACGATAGACGGACAACACTGTTAAAACATGCATAATCTGAAATGCATTATTAAAAGAGTATTTTACTTCTTTTGATGAAGTTGGAAGTATAACAGTTTCTTACTGAAATACTTCAGATGGAATGGGATTTTGTAATTACAACACTTTCTACATTTATAAGTGTTTTGTATGTACATTGAAAGTAGTGAGTTACCACCTTTACATTTCAAACTGTTAGTAAAATAATCCAATAGAATTCTGGCATTATTATGGCAGAAAATCCCACTCAGTCCAAAGTATTTCAGTAAGAAACTGTTACACTTTTAACTTCATCAAAACAAGTAAATACTCTTTAATTAATGGTGATTATTTTTACATACAGATAAAGACACTTTTATCTCCAGTTACAACTTCCCGGTTGACATTTTTGGTTACAACTGGAGGTTGTAATCAGCACCTGTCAATCAAGCCGCCACCACAGAATGCTATCTAGCGGCAGTTTCAGTGTGGGCGCTGAACATCTTGCCCAACATGGTGGCTCCATTACCTAGCACCGGTACCGCACTCACGCTTTGCCACACACTGTTAAGACAAGTTAGATTTTAAATATTCTTAAATATCTATCTAGTTGATCCTGCCTTGAAAATGAAAAAATCAATCTGGTTGATCCTGCCGCCATACCCTTCGACGCTCTACACTATGCAGCTATGCTGATGGACTGCATCTTTCCAGAATGCTGTTACCACTGTAATGTAAAACAAAAACACACAAACGAAAAGAAAACAAACGGGAGAGACAGGTGTGTGTGTGTGTGTGTGTGTGTGTGTATGTATGTGTGTCTCTATCTCTGACAGAAGTGCTGCACTAACTGAACTGTACTGAACGGAAAGAAATGATCACCATTAATTCAATAAAATAATATATGGTGTGTGTGTGTGGTAAAAACAGAATTTTACACACACACGCACTCTGTGTGGATGCTTTATAAACCTTTTGCTCTCGCCTCAGGGTTTATGTAGCATTCCACGCCGGATATGTGTCCAATTCTGGTTACAGACACCCACCCATATATTATTCTATATTTTAATAATGGATTTCAGGTTATGCATGTTTAAACAATGTTGTCCATCAATGTGTTTTTGCAATTAATAAACAAGTAATTGTGTCCTATTGTTTTTCTTTTCAGGTCAAATCTGGATAGAAAGAGTATAATATTTTCAGAATCTTAACACATGCTCAAAATTCATTCTGCTGGGTAAACGAAGCTTGTTCAAAGCTCTTGCTTTAACCTCTAGGCTGGACTGCCAGCTGATAATCAAAAGCTACTACAATTTCATGACTGGCCCCAAGCCAGTAGGTATGTAGCTACATTTGCATCTTGTAGACCTGAGTTCACACCTGAAATTGTAAGAGAAAAGGCTGCAAGAGAGGAATGGAAAAGACAGAAGTTGGTGCTTTTGCAGCCCCAGAAATCTGTACTGACATGAACACAGTCATGGTTTAGAAATCCTGATATGGGACCCCAATACCTATTGACACCACAGAGCCAGTCTTGAGATGTGTAGTTTTGATGATCAGCTGGCAGTATAGCCTAGAGGTTAAAGCAATACTGAAGATGAATTATTTTTACTAGCAGTTTGAAATGCAAAGGCGATAACTCACTAGTTTCAATGCTCATAGAAAATAATTATTATAAATGTAGAAAGTGTTGTAATAACACTTTAAAACACACTTAATAAAACAGATTATCTATTTAATCTGTTGGATTACATACTGTCAAAGGAGGACCAAGACCCTCGGTGACATCATTTCCTGTCAGGAGCCCAAAACATATGGCTGTCACCAGCCCTTAATTACAGGCTGATTTACATGTGAATAATTCTGGACTGCAAAGACTCACAGATAAACAAAATGGCTCATTCAAATTGGCTTTTTATGGGCTTTCAGATATTAAGAAATCCTGTAGATGACAGTTCCCTTAATGGGGATATATACATTGCAAAAAGTAGTGCTGAATGTACTGTTTTGGCAGTAGGTGGTGCGGTTTTAGTGTTGTTACTAAATCTGGCTCATGGTACCCCCTCTCTATTGATGTGCTACTTGTGGTGCGATCCATAAATTAGCATCCTGTTGTCTCCCCTGCCATTCCTCTCACCGATATGTGTATTACTCGTGGTATGATCTGTAAATTGACGCCTTCTGAAGCTGTGAGCCCGTGAGCACTTAGGGAGCTGAATAAGAAGCGGTCTGACATTGCCACAACATGAAGCAGTGAGCCCTTGAAAACTTCTTTGGTTTCTGTATGCTGTATTTAGAATAATGTGGTCGACACTATGAGTCAAACAAGGAGCGGAGACAGAGAGGGAAAAACGAAACAGTTGAGGATAATTTAAATGGGAATCAGAGGAATGCAAGCCTTTCTGATGCATGTGCTGTCAAAGACATCGGGAATCTCGAAGTAAAATGACAAAACCGAAGTGAGGTAACAGCATGTGTGTGTGTGGGGGTGAGGACAGGAGACATTACAACATAAAAATAATTTAATTCCCACAAAGCAAAAGTCAAGATGCTGATGCAGTGAGCAGTGGAGAACAGTGAAGCCAACTACTGAGCTGGTGACAGTGAAGCAGCCAATCATGCTGGCGGTTTAGTTTCACTTTTAAATTTGGTTCTAAATCGGGACTGTGCTCAAGGAATAAATTAAATTGTTGGCTGGTGAACACGAACTAAAAATGGTGTACTTACAGTATACTGTATATTAAACAATGGGGTTCACTTTTTTTTAAATCACGAAGTACTGGCAGACTCCACACAGGCATGTCAAGTGTGGGCAACTTGGACATGGCCTGTGGAGTGACTGTTTTAAAATTTAATGAAGTCATATGTGTTGAACTAGATCCATGATGTTATGCTGATAACATCATCGGTCTAGCCTCAGATGGACCAATCAGAGCACAGCATTCTTTCTTGCCATTGTATAATTTATATGAATTACAAAACTTAGAATACAAGTTCAAAATCTGCAGTGTGGTCACGTGTCACTAATGCTCTAATGTCAGATCTGTTTCTAAAGCTAGGTGCTGTGACCACTAAAATTAGCTGACTACCAAATATCTGTAGTAACTTGAATTAGAATTTTGAAAACACCAAGTAATTTTAGGGCAAACAACATGAAGAAAATATTTAACTGACCATATTTAACAATTGCAATGAACTCCAATAAGTAATGCTCAGTCACACATCAAAACAAGGACTGATTCTTGTGTGAACCTATTTTCACGTTCTGTAAGAGTGGCAGGGCAGGGATTGTGAATCACTGTAAAGGATCCCTGAGAAGAAACAACATTACTACAGTTATTAATTTTTCTTCAAATCCCAGGAATCTATCACTGATGCTTGACAACAAGCAGACTCTCTGCAGTACTTTGGGAGGTTGAGTCCAGAACCTGATTAGGAAAAAGGTTCTGTAAGACAGCAGTTCCAAAACTGGCATCCCTACTAGAATGTACATCCAAGCAGTAGTGCTTTGTAAAGGTGCTGCGACTGCTTTTCAAGTAGCTGGCCTTACAAATGTCAAGAAGGGGATGCCTTGTGAAATGTGCCCTTTAGCCTCTGGGACATATTTTTCCAGCTTTTGTATTAGAACTGTATGCAGGAGACTATCCGGTGGTGACAGTTTTCCTAGTTGCTGGTTTACCTGTGCCAGCCTCACCATAGGTAACAAAAAGCTGTGTACTCTGGGACCTGACATCCTTTGTGTAGGTAGTGACCTAATGCTCTTTTACATCAGACAGTTTAGTTTTGTTCGCCTGTGCTTGAATGTTCAGGTAGAGCACAGGAAGAGCAACTGTCTTGTTCAGGTGGAATTCTAACACCACCTTAGGCAGGATCCTCTGATTAGTCCTAAGGACTACCTTATCCATGTGGAAGATAATGCAGTTTGAATCAGCACAGAGGACTTGCAGCTTGCTTACCCTCCTGAAAGATGTCATGGCAAGCAGGAGAAAGTTTTCCACGTGACATATTTTAAATCAGTAGTAGCCACAGGCTCAAAGGGAGCCTCCATCAGCTGGGTAAGACAGATATTCAGGTCCCATGAAGGGACAAAGTCCCTTTCAGGGAGATACAGGTGACGAAGGTCATTAAAGAGCCTTTTAAAAACTGGTTGTGAGGCCAAGGACTTTTCCTTACCTGTGGATGTGTAGGTTGACACTGCTGCCAGATGTACCTTTAAGGTTGAGTGTCTCAGACATAAGAAATGTAAGTGAACCAGGTAGTCTAGGGGGTTACTTCTGGAGAGCAAGTGTGTGAGACATGAGTTGTAGAGCTCGGGCTGATTAAACGCTATTTTCGTGTTTAAGTTCATTAATATGGCTGCACAACCTCGCTCAAAGATCCTGAAAGAATCTGCTGAAAATAAGCCTGATTCAATTGAAAATTTTCTGACTCTGAAGTCTGGGAAAGCAACTCTGACAAGGGAGGCTGTAGGGGCTCCCAGTGTTGTCAGGGATATGACTTCCCTGTTCCAGGACCTCCTGACCCAGGCACCAAGCGAAGCAAACTACAAAACCAACACTTCAGTCTATTCAAAACTTGTTAGTAAAGTTTCAGGCGAGACACAGGCATCGATGGATAAAATACATACCTCATTGAACGGGACAGCTAACCGCTGTCAGCAAATCAAGGGAAATCCTTTCAATGGAAGAAAGGTTGGATATTGCTGAGAAGGATACCCAGAAGCTTTCAGCCCAAGTCCTGACTGTGGAGAGTGCGTTAATACCTCACTTCTGAACAATTAACTACCATCTCTAAACCTGAAAAGATTTAGAATACTCTACTGTTAAAGAACTTGCAGCTTATCGGACTGACAACTGATACAAAAACATTGGATCTTAAAAACTACATTAAAGAGTTAATCTCAAAGTTTTTGCACTGGATAATCCTCTGGTTTTGGAGTCGGTCTTCAGGCCATAGGGAAAGTAACCTCCATGAATGTATCCGGCACAGACCAGGCACAAGGTATGTAATCTGTACCTTCTGCTTGATAGCTGAAAGAAATAAAATCTTGCAAATGGCTAGACAAAAGAAGGAATTTATCTATGAGAGAATAAAAATACAGGTTACTCACCTGTAACAGGAGTTCTAGGAATGGTATATGTTGTTCATCCACACTGTCTGGCAGGTTCCTTTGCTTTAAATCTTGCGGAAGGTCTTCAACTGGCTCCTCCATCCACCGGGTGGTAAAACTCGGCTCCGCCCATGACGCCAGATCTAGCACGCTGGAAGTCAGGTTGTGCTGTGGCCAGGAGGTCGAGGGAATGGATGAACAACATATACCATTCTAGAACTCCTGTTACAGGTGAGTAAACTGTATTCTAGGACATGGATATGTTGTTCATCCACACTGTCTGGCAGACTCTAGCAGTTCTCCGGGAGGAAGGAGGCAAGCGCACACCCCATACTTACTTGGGAAATAGGACTGGAGAACCGAGGCCCCAAACCAGCATCCCGGCGTGACTTCAAGGTCGATGTGGTAGTGGGTGATGAAGGTATGTGCTGACTTCAGGTAGCAGCCCTGCAGATTTCCTGGATAGGGACGTCCCTGGAAGCAGCTACCGATGCGCGGTATGGCGGGTAGAATGAGCTCTTATCCCTCTGGGAGGCTCCATGCCTGCCAACCTATAGCAGAGACCTATGCAGGAGGTGACCCACTTGCCTATCGTCCGGCTTGGCTGCAGGTCTGCCAGGTGCGGCTTCAGCGAGGTGACAAACAGCTGGCTAACCTCTCCTCAACTTCAGCCATCCGCCTCCTTATAATAAGCGAGCGCCTTCTAGGGTCCAAAGTATAGAAACATAGAATTTGGACGGCAGATAAGGACCGCTTGGCCCACCTAGTCTGCCCATTTCCCTACCTGATGGATAAGCTGCAGCTCCTAGTTAACCAGCAGCCTACTTCTTCCTACCCCACCCCATAGAATTGCCTTATGACTGTCCCATGCATGCTTAAATTCCACCACTGTTTTTGACTCCACAACCTCCTCTGGAAGGCCGTTCCATACATCCACAATCCTCTCTGTGAAAAATACTTCTAAATTACCTCTGAGCGCCCCTTCTATCTTCAAATTGTGCCCCTTGTTCTTGCACACCTCTTTTTGAAAGATGCTACCCTCTTGGACTTTGTTGATTCCTTGAGGTACTTGAAAGTTTCTATCATGTCCCCCTCTCCCTCCTTTCCTCGAGGCTATACATATTAAGCTCCTTAAGTCTCTCTTCTTATGTCTTCCGTGCAGACCCTGCACCATTTTAGTGGCCCTCCTGGACAGCTTCCATCCTGTCTATGTCTTTGCGAAGATTGGGTCTCCAGAACTGCGTGCAGTACTCCAGATGGGGTCTCACCAGCTGTCTGTACAGAGGATAATAATCTTGTTTTCTACTGGTGATGCCTTTCCTATGCATCCCAGTATCCCCCAGCCCTCCTTGCTGCCCTCTCACATTGCTTGCCCTCCTTTAGGTCATCTGATATGACTACCCCAGGTCCCTTTCCATTTTGTTGTTGTTAGTATCTCACCCCCCATTGTGTACTCTTCCCTGGGTTTTGTTTCCCAGGTGCATTACCTTGCACTTCTTAGCATTGAATCTAAGCTGCCATACATTTGACCATTCCTCTAACCTTGCCAAGTCCCTTCTCATCCTTTCCACCCCACCTTGTGCATCAACTCTGTTGCAGAACTTTGTGTCATCTGCAAAGAGACATGTCTTTTCCTTCCAGTCCCTCTGCAATGTCGCTTATAAAGACATTGAAGAGGACCGGTCCAATACTGAACCTGCGGTACCCCAATACTAACCCCCTTTCTTCAGAGTGGACTCCATTTACTATCACTCTGTGTCCTATTCTCCAGCCAATTCTTTACCCAGGCTGTCATCTTGGGACCCACTCCCAGGCTGGCTAACTTGTATATTCATCTTTTGTGTGGGACTGTGTCAAATGCCTGCTAAAGTCTAGGTAGGCCATGTCCACAGCCCTCCCTGATCAACTACTTTGGTCACCCAGTCAAAGAAATCTATCAGATTTGTCTGGCATGACCTTCCCACTGTGAATCCATGCTGCCTTGGGTCCCAGTGCCCTCTGGCCTCTAGATACCAACAATTCTTTCCTTCAGAAGTGATTCCATCATTTTCCCTACCACTGAGGTTAAACTAACAGTCTGTAGTTTCCTGCTTCTGCCTTGCTCCCACTTTTGTGAAGGGAATCACATCTGCCCTCCTCCAGTCCTCGGGTACCACCCCATCCTCCCATGATTGTTAAAGAGGGTAGTCAGTGGTGTCACTAGTTCTACCCTTAGTTCTTTTAGAATTCTGGGATGAACCATCAGGCCCCATTGCTTTGTCCACCTTCAGTTTTAAGAGTTCTTCAGAACCCTTTCTTCTGTAAATGGGCTGGTATCAACTTATGTATCCAGAGTGTTTCTACTGTTTGTTTTAGGTACCTCCCTCTTCCTTTTAAATACTGAGCAAAATATTTGTTTAGTATCTCTGCTTTTCACAGTCACCCTCTGCCCACCTCCTCCCCTTTATTAAGCCTCACTATCCCTCCCTTGGTCTTCCTTCGCTCCCTGATGTACCTATAAAGGTTTTATCCCTTCTTAACTGAGTTGGCTATCTTTTCTCGGTTTGGGCCTTTGCTGTTCTGACTGGCCTTCCCAGCTTCCTTTGCTTTAACTGATACAGTTCTCTGTCCTGTTCCTTCTGTGATTCCTTGTACTTCCTGAATGCTTTCTTTTCTCTTGAACCTTCACTGCCACTTCCTTTGAGAACCATAGTGGTTTCTTACCTTGTTTCGTTTGTTTATTTGCTTTACACAAAGGGTTGTTACCTCTATGATGGCAGTTTTTACTATCCCCATTGTTCTTCCACCCTCCTTCCTGCCCATTTTGCTAGTGCATTCCTTAGGCACTCACCCATTTTAGCAAAGTCAGCCCTCCTAAAATCCAGTACCTGATCTTTGTATAGCTTGACTCTATTGCTGTGTTTATTGTGAACCATACTGTTCGATGGTCGCTAGTTCCCAGATGGCTATCCACTTCTACATCTGTGATCTTTCTTCATCTCCATTTGAGAGAACCAGGTCTAAGACTGCTCCCTCTCAGTGGGCTCCAATACTAGTTGTTCAAGACATGCCCCTGTAGGGCATCTAGAATAACCCCACTCTAGAAGTGGCTGCTGCAACTGCACTCCAGTTAACATCTGCATATTCAGATCACCCATCAGCAATATCTCCTTTTTCTGCCATTCTAAGTATACTTGCTATCATTTCTTGTCCATTTCTCCCTGAGAAGGGGGTCTGTATACAACCCCTGTGCAGATTGTGGTGCCCTTGCCGGTCTCCAAATTTACCCACAGTGCTTCTTCCTCCCTGTTTACCCTTTTGTTCTGTTGCTTTGATTCCTTCCTTATTTATTTAGTTTTGTTTACCGGTAAGTACACGAGACAAGTTTTATGCCTATTTTCAGGAACGACCGGGAGAATACAAAGGGTACAACAGGTACATTGATACAGTAATTGTTCAGACGTATACATTCAGGTACAAAACAGGAGAAAAGACAATTTTTACAGTTTTACATTTACGTGGAAGGTACACCCAGATACAGTGCTTGGGGCAAGGTATAAGTTAGAGATAAATTCAATGACCAACAGGGCTAGTGAGGATTATGAGCATAGTAACATCATAGCGTCGGTTAAGCAAGGGAGGGGGATTTGGACGAGGACATAGCGCAAGAGTGGTGACGCCTAGAGCAGGAGAGAAAGAAGCCGCACCAGTGGACACCGGGAGGCTAAGGAGGCTTAGGACATTCACAGCGAGAAGCCACCTTAAGATGATCCCACAGGAGGTCCAGGAAACTCTTGTGAGAGGAGGCAGTGCGGACTCTTTCAGGAAAGGAGTTCCAGAGCCTGGGGCCATGGACAGCAAAACTCCGTCCCCCATGTTGGTGCGGGAAGTAGGTACACTTAGTAGGCCGGGGCCTTGGGATCTAAGCAGGTGGGGAGAGGTCAAGAGCAAGAAACCGGGCCAGTTCCGGAGGGGTGCCGGAGCTGGCACTTTACTCACGAGGCACCCAGTGCTAAGAGTTAAGGTGATTGAGCGGGATAGCCAGCCAAGCTTCTCAGAGCTTGCAGTGATGGGTGAGGTGGGTTGGCGCAGGGCAAAATGACAGATGTTGTTGATACGTTGTGCTCCACTTGCTTAGGAGGGTCTTAGAAGTATGAGCAAATATGAGGGAGCCAGAGCTGAGGGAGGGAAGTAGTACTCCCTGGCAAGAGCTAAGCGAGCCGCGAGCTACTCCTCCTCTTTACCCTCCTTGTCCCTCCTGTAGATAGTGTATCCTGGTATGTTTACGTCCCAGTCACGGTTTTGTGTGTACCATGTTTCTGTGACTGCCATGATATCCAGATGTTCCTCCTCCATCAAGGCCACTAATTCAGGAAGCTTGTTACTCAGACTACGGGCATTGGTACTATTGCTCTCCATTTTTGATGGCTTTACCTCTCTGTTGCAGCATCCCCACTGACCTTTCTACCTCAGTCTTTTTCTCATTTAGTACCCTGTTTTGTAGGGAGAGGCTGGGATTTTCCTGCTGCTTATCAGTGCCTCCCTTGACTAGTTTAAAAGCTTGCCAATGAAGCATTTAAACCGATTGCTCAAAGACTTGTTCCCTCCTGGACAGATGCAGACCATCCTGCCAGTATAGGCTGTTGTCCTTCCAGGTGGAACCCCAGTCCCCAACGAGCCAAACCCTGTGCTCTACACCATTTTTCAACCATTCATTAAACTGCATGGTAAAGTACTCGCCTCACTCATGCCATTGACAGGCAGCACCTCTGAGAAGGATACTGTGTGTGCTACTTGTCTTAGGCCCTCCCAATTCTACAAAGTCCTTCTGCATTTCTCTAATCTCATGATGAGCCAAGCCATTTGTCTCTAGGTGGACAATGATGTCCAGCTCAGACTCCTGCAGCTGTTCTCGTGATCCTGAGGATGCTTTGTCCCTCCAAGCCATGGCACCAGGCAGGCACCTTACTTCAGTTTTCTCCTGCTCCCCCAGTTCTATCCCCTAATAATTGAGTCCCCCACCAGGAGCTGCTTCCTTTCCTTGTGGCGCCCTCTGTCTCCTTGAAGCCTATATGGCCTATATTCGGCCTCCGAGATGTGATTGGGGTAGAACACCGCAGAGTCAACACCTGGTTAAGAGTGAAACTCAACACCACCTTCTGAAGGAATTTCGGTGGTGGCGAGGACAATCTTGTCCCTGTGGAAGACCAGATAAGGAGACTCGATGGAAAGCACCTGGGTTCTCCCATCCTTCTGGCTGACGGATAGCCACCAAGAAGGCGGTCTTCCACGACAGGTGAGATGTCACACCTGTGCATCGGTTCGAATGGCTTGCCCATGAGCTTAGCCAATACCAGCAGTAGATCCCACGGAGGTGGAGGTTCGCGACTGGAGGGTGGTGATCAAGGCCTTTGAAAAATGCGCCCGACCACCTTCCTCCTGTGCCACCGACTGCTTCCCGCCCACGCTTGTAAGCAGAGATGGCTGCCAGGTGCATCTTAAAGGTCGCCGATCAAGCCCTTGCTGAGAAAGGGACCACAGGTAGTCCAGAATGCTTGCCAAGGAACAGGAGGAAGGGTCCAGGCCCTGTTCTGACACCAAATGGAAAACCTCTTCCATTTGAAGGCGTAGCATTTTCTGGTCGACTCCTCACGGGATGCCTCAACGACGCTGAGGACCTCGTCGGAAAGACTCAAGGCCTAGAACTCTAGCCAGGAACCAGGCCATCAGGTGCAGGAATTGAAGGTCCGGATGGAATACCTTCCTCTGACTGACTGAGATCAGGTCTGGGCGGCTGGAAGCCGCCCTGGAGCCTGGAGCTGAGACTGAGGAGATGTGGATACCAGAACTGACGAGGCCAGTCTGGGGCTACCAGAATCACCCGCGCCTTGTCCCTCCTCGCCTTGAGAATCACCTTGTGGATCAAGGGAAATGGGGAAAGGCGAGAAGAGGCCCGGGTCCACGGCCTCGAGAAGGCATCCCCTGCAGCGAGCCCTGCTGAGGGGGCGGGCAAGAAACAGTCTCAGCTCCTGAGGCGTGCCCAGTGGGAGAAGAGATCTTGTACTACCTCCAGCAGGAGAGACCACTTGTGAGACGCAGCCCCTATCCGGCTTAGGGCATCGGCCAGGGTGTTGGAGGCTCCTGCCATGTGAATGGCAGGAGATCCACCTCAGGCTGCGCACGAGAGACCAAATGCGGACAGCTTCCCTGCATAGAGGCATGGAGCGCGTCCCGCCCCTGGCGGTTTAGGTAGTACATGGTCGGGTATTGTCCGCCTGACCTGGAACCACTTGACCTGTGAGAAACGGAGCCGAAGGCGGTGAGGGCTAGACGAACCGCCTAGCTCCAGCAGGTTGATGTGGCATCGACTCCCGAGAGGACCAGAGGCCGGTGCTCTGTGCTCCCCAGATGGGCATCCCAACCCAACAGAGAGGCGTTGGTCGATAGAGAGACTGTCGGATCGGGCAGACAAACGGATGCCCTCCTGCAGATGTGCCGGAATGGTCCACCACTGGAGAGCGCTCACATCCCCTGGGTCACTGTCACAAGCTGATCCAATGAATCGAAGCGCTGTGACCACTGGCTGGCCAGTCCCCATTGAAGGGGACGATGTACCAGTGGGCCCAACGGACCACCCTGGTGCAGGCCGCCATGAGGCCCAGGAGGCACAGGAAGTCCTGGCAGAGCGATTGCCCAACCAGAAATGATTGGCAAAGGAGGAAAGAACCTCGCCCTATCCGGCCGGAGCCATGCTCTGGCTTGAAGAAAGCTCTAGCTCTGCCCCGATTAAATGTATCACCTGCTTTGGCACGAGTTCCAACTTGGCCTCGTTGATGAGGAGGCCAATCTGAGAGCAAACCTGAGGGCTAGATCTCTGACCGCTCCACCTCCACTCTGAGGGGCTGCAATCAGCCAGTCCTCCAGGTAGGGGTACACCCGACCCTTCAGCACCGCAGGGAATGCTGTCACCACTGCCATGCATTTGGTGAAGACCCTGGGAGCTAGGAGAGGCCAAAGGGCATGGCCCGAACATGAAAGGATCCCTCCACTTGAAGCGGAGGAATCTCTGATGAGATGGATGGATTGGGACATGAAAGAACGCTGTCCTGAGGTCCAGGGAACAGAACCACATGCCTGCTCCAAGGATGGGATTATCTGAGCCAGAGTGACCATCCTGAAGGTCCGAGACCTTAGGAACCTGTTCAGGTCATGAGGTCGAGAATGGGCGCCAGCCCCCATCCGCTTGGGATCAGGAAATACCTGGACACAAACCCGGTCTGGAGGAGGATCCGCCACCTTCCTGATCACCTCTTTTCAAGGAGCGGGCAATATCAGCTTGGCGGGCCGACAGCGAGGCCGCTGACCCAGAAGCCCTCCCGAGGGGCGACGGCCCGAAGGGTGGGGTCTGCTCGAACCCAGAGGCATGCCCTTCCTACCACCTCCAGCACCCAGCGGTCCTGTGGTAATAGCGGACCAGGCGGAAAGGAAGTGGCAGAACCGCTTCTCACGGGGAACCCAGGGGAGTGATGAGGCTGGGGCAACACCTCAACCCATCACTGGGCAGGCTTGAGGAGGGACCGCCGAGGGACCTCCTGGTCTTACCTCCTGCTTCCTGTTGGAGGAAGCCACGGCTTGGGTTTGGGATGCAAGCGCCGAGCCTGCTGGCCCTGGTGCTGGTGCTGTTGGGCTGGACGCGTGCAGGCTAGAAGGACGAAATTGCTTGTGCTGCTGCTGACGGCTGCCTTTGTCCTTCTGGGCGAGGTGACTGAGTCCAGAGTGGCATTGGACTTTTCGATCTGCTGGAGGTGGCCTTCCACCCAGGGTCGAAGAGGTTGGTCCCCAAGAAGGGACATCTGCTAACTTGTGCTGGGTATCCGCCGTGAAGGTGGATATCCTCAGCCATGCTCTGCGTGGTGCATGGCCACCGCGCCGCAACCGATCTGGCACAGGAGTCCCCTATTTCCAGAGCTGTTTGAGCTGCTGCTTCCGCCACCGCCTGTCGGGTCCCAAACCCGCCAGACTGTGGTCTGCAGGTGGCCGGGAGATGAGGGATCACCTCATCCAGGGAGCCCATGAGGGCGTGGGAGAAGTGTGCCATCAGCACGGTCGGGCTGGCCTGGGCGGAGGCCAAGGGAGGACGAGTGTACACCTTGCACCTGGTGTAGTCCAGCTTTTGATTCCTTGTCGGGGCTTGTCCACGCCCCTAGCATTCCCGGAATGCCGGAAAATGCTGTCGGTGACCAACCCTCGGCAGAGGGGTGCTCCAAAACCCGGGCAAGAGCCGGTAGGGACCGATACTTCCTGGCCATCCGGGCCGAGGGCGAGGACAGGAAGCAGGCCACTGCCAAAGCTCCAAGGCTGGGCTTCAGTAAATGGCCTCAGCCACCGGAAAGGCTCTCCATGGGTGAATCCTCAGTCCAGTATCTCCGCCAGGATACTTGGCCCGCTTGGATATGGGCTCGAGCTGCATCCTGGTGGACTCGAGATGAGCCAAGCAGACCCATGAAGGGTGATGGGTCTGCCCAGTGACTGGCCCCAGGAGGACTCCAGGTCAACCGCCTGGAGAACAGGAGGAGTATCATCGGACTCGAGGAGTCTGCAAAGAGCTGCCTAGGGCCTGAGCCACCTCCACCTGCCGAGGACAGTCGGGAGTGAGGGTGACCGACAACCTGTGGGACAGGCCTTGGACCCACCGAGAGTCCTTGGTCGGCGCCCGATTTTGGTTGGGGAGGCGGAGGTTCCACCACAATCGCTGAGGCAGCAGGTTTCAGCCGAACAACCGCCCAGGCTTGGGCATCTTGACTGCAGCGAGGCTGTTTCGCCGCTCGGGTGACAGCCACTTGATGGCAGAAGAAGGCTCGTGTCGACTTGCTCCTGGACAAAAGTAACTGCTGCCACATCAGTTCCTCGTAGCATCGACGCAACTTGGCGCTAAAGCCTCTCCTCATCCGGGAGGAAGACGAGACGAGCCGCATCGCCGCCACGGTGCCGACACCGAGACCGCCATGTCGGGCGGATTGCTGACCGAGAAGAGGTCCCAGACCGACACCGGTAGACCCTCGGTGTGTCCGAGGGCGGGCGACACCCGCTTCCCTCGGCTCGACACCTTAACCAGGGACTGCTGCATCGAGGGCGCAGGCAAATCCTTGGTTTCCACCGGAGGAACCGCAAGAAGGGTTGTCGGTTTCACCAGTCGACAATCCGTCCGACGGGTTGAGAAAAATCTGGACCGCTGCTGGACGTGTCTCGGCCGGTTGACCTGACGGGACGCTGCGGAAGCCAGCGTTTTAGTCGCAACCTCGACCGAAGTCGACGGTTGGCTGTCCGGGAAGGGGACCTCTCCCGCCTCCCACGAACACCGACGATGGGACCTACCCTTGGATCCATCCTTCTTTGGACCAGAGGAATGTCCCAATGGCCCCTCCTTCGTGGAAAAGGAATGGCAAAGCCCTTGAATGAAGCAGAATACGAGGTACCCAAAGAGAGCAGGATAAATGTCAGCGACCAAGAAGAGGATGATGCGGCCTGGGCCACCTCCTCCTCGAGGGTGCTCATCTGCTCGAGCTGCTCAGTGAAGTCAGCCGCTGGTAACCGCCTAACGGGCCTCTTCGACTTTACCGGGCGGATAGCGCCTCGCCCAAGCTTCAACCGGGCAGCGTGGTCCTCCAAGACGCCATCCGAGAACGAACAGCATGACTCGCAGGCCTCGCGGGTTGTGTTCTAGGCCGAGGCAGTAGACGACGTGAGTGCGGATCTGTCCTGACATCTTCGTTCCAGCAGGGCACGCCGAAAACTGGGAGTCGATCGGTCCATCGCAGCCATCGAGGGAAAAGGAAGATCAAGTCTTGAAAATTTTAAAACGAGTTTTGGACGAACCAAGAGTTAGGATCCAGTCTATCACACAGAGCGTTAAGGAGGGAACCTGAGCTTCCAAGCGTAAGGAAGATCTGGCCATGAAGGAGCCGAGTTTTACCACCCGGTGGGTGGGAGGAGCCAGCTTGAAGACCTTCCGCAAGATTTAAAGCGGCAAGGAACCTGCCAGGCAGTGTGGATGAACAACATATCCATGTCCCTAGAACTACCTCTTTACCCTGACTTTTGCATGATAACACAAAGACGGAGGAAACATTTTTGGCAATTAAAAGCAAATTTAACTAAGCTGGAGTACCTGCAGTCTTACAAGCTTCGCAAAACTAAAAGTAACATTTCAAGGGAAGGAATATTACTTTGTGGATGTGGATGCAACTCAAGCTTTCTTCGAAAAACGCAGCACTACCCATGGAATTAGGACCGAATCGAGGATGAAGAGGAAGTGGCAAAAGACACAGACAATACTCAATATCTCCCGATGGCCACTTAAGGAATCCAAATAAGTGGAAGTCTTTCTAACTACCTAATATATCTTGAAAACCTGTTTTTTCTCAACTTATTGAGACTCTAATGAAATGCTTTAGTTGAATTTTGGTATTTTATTTTCTTAAAAAACGAGGAATATAGCTTGGAGCATACAATAAATAGAATGACTTAAGGATATGTTCTGATACAGGCTCTCCAATTATGATTCAAATGTTATAAGTTACGTTTTATCCCTCCAAAATTAGAATTTTATGCTTTAGAATTATTATTTTGTCATAATACACAAATTATATTGCTAAAATTATGTTTGTAATAAATAATGATATCTCTCTGAATACAAATAAAGTATAAAAAAGAACCAGGTAGTCTAGAACTGTAGGCAGCCCTGCCTGCTTTGGGATTATCTTTCTGGAGGTACAGTAGTATGAGAATCACTTCCACTTAGGAGTATACTTTCCCAGATGTCGGTTTCCTGGAAACCTTAGCACCCTCAGCACCTCCTTTGACACATTCAAGGTGGAAAACTGTAGCTCTTCAAGAAACATGCCTTTGGATATAGTGTTCTGAGGTCTGAGAAAGGGATTCTGCCCTTGAGACAGAGTCAGCAGGTTGTATCTCAGTAGCAGATTTATTGGGGTTCTGATGGACAGGTGAGGAGCACTGAGTACCAAGCCTGACTGGCCCAGTCTGGAACTATCATAATCATTGTTACCGGCTTTCTCCTCAGCTTTGTGAATACTCTGTATGAGTGGGAATGGTGGGAAGGCACAGGAACCTCCTTGTCTAATCCAGAACTACAGCATCCTCTGGGACTGTGCCTCTTGCTGGTGACCTGCAACAAAACTGTGGGACTTGGTTGTTCTCCCAAGAGACAAAACAGGTCAATTTCTGGAGTGTTCCATCTTCTGAAAACGATGTCAGACTCAGCACTTGCTGGTTCAGGGTTCACCTATGGTTACCATGATTGATTCTGCTTAGGACTCTGCCAGGACATTGTCCTTGCCTGGCAGATGTAATGCAAAAATCTCTGTATCCAGGGAAGAGGCCAAATCCTAGATTTTAATGGCATCTGTACACAACCTTAGGATCTTTTCCTCCCTGCTTGTTTATGTAATACATTGTCATCGTGTTGTCTGTTAGAATCTGAACATATTGACCTCATAGCTGGAAGCAAAAGGATTGCATTGCCAGCAATACTGCCCTGAGTTCCAGGAAACTGATGTGCTCCTGAGTCTCCTGTGGGCTACAGATGCCACTCACTCTGAGGCCATCTAGGTGAGCATCCCATCTTAGAATGAGCCATCTTTTGTGAGAATACTTGTTGGGGATCATGGGAGGAAGGAAGTGCCCTCTGAGGTTGCTTTTGTCCTTCCACCACCAAGTGCCTGCAGAAATGTCTTTGAGACTGGCACTAGCTTGGAGAGTGGATCCCATCTTTGAGACCAGTGGTCCCTTAAGTGATGTTCTGGAACCTTAGCCCATGGCACCACAGTTGTGGATGAGGCCATGTGGCCTGGTAACTTCAGGGAATCTCTTGGTATGATTGGCCCATTGTGAAGGATTCTGCAGTGGCAGTCAGATTTGATAGCCTTCCTGGTGGAGAGGAAAGCTTCTGCAGTGGGTAACTGGTTCTGCACCTACGAAGTCTAGCACTTGAGAAGGTTCTGTTTGGGACTTCTGCAGATTTATCATGAAGCCCAGGTCACCAAGGTGCTTTTCACCTCCTGGATAGTGCACCTTGTGTCCTGTCTCTGTTTTCCTGATGCTAGCCAATCCTCGAGGTAGAGAAGCATCACTACATCTTGCCTTCTCATGTGCACTCACCACTGCTAAGCAGTTTGTGAAGACCCTGGTGCTGAAGTAAGACCAAAGGGAAGGGCTATAAACTGGTACTGGCAGTTGTCTTGCCCACACCTGAAGTATTTTTGTGGGTATGTCATAGCAGAATATATGTTAGTTCAGATAGTTTAGTTCTAAATGGGTCACCACTCCCCAGATGTCTTGTGAGTGAGAAAGTATCTTGAGAACAGGCCCTTTCCCACTGTGAGGAAGGGACCTTTCCATTGCTTTTGCCTGTAGCAGTTTCTTTACTGCCAGTTCCATCAGAATTCTTTCTGTTGCTAAACAAACTGGAAAGGTTTGGGATTTCTGCAGTTTGAAACCTGCTGAATTGCAGGGACAATCCCTGGCACACTACCTTGAGGACTCACTTGTTTGTGGTAATTTTACCCATTCCTGGAAGTAGTGGGCCAGCCTTCCTCCCACTGGAAATGGTTGGGTGACCTGGGTAAACATGTCACAGGTTTTGTTTTGGCTGTGGCTTGGGGCTGGTGCTGGGCAGCACGTTTGGAGCCCTTCTCTGCCTCTGTCTCTGTAATAAACTCTGTGGGGTTTGTTCTCATAGGGGCATAGGGTCTAGGAGAGTAGCCCCTGCCTCCTCTACCATAAGTAGCCTGGGGTGAGTTGCAGCCTCAGCAAACCCACTGAACACAACTGGCATAAAATGAAGACACACCATGGATCAAAATTGCAGATAATTCTATTTTATTCAAGTATCGTGTTCATCAGGCTTTTATTTATTTAGTTAGTTAGTTATGAAATTATTCATATGATACCTCTGAGCACAAGTGATCTTTTACAAAGTTCCACATCTGAACTACATGCTTATACCCCTTTATAGGGATCGAAATTGGAAAGGGAGTGTGGAGGTCAATAGGTTGCCTTGGACAGGATATTGCGCAGCTGTTTCCAGCCTAGGCACCATTGTAAATCTGTATGTTTCTTTTTATTTAGTTTATTTTAGTATAGAGGGAATTACTTTTGATTGTGTGTTTTTGGGGTTTTGTTTTAATATGCTGATCTTAGTGATATTTTGTTTTAATTTTATAATATTAGTAGAATCTACTTTGGAATCTTCACAGAATACAGCTGACTTACCAAGAACTGAAAATAGACCATTTTTAGTTTTAGGCTTTAGTACTGGAATTTTTAAAAGGATAGGTGGCTATGTCCCCTTATACTCAATTCATATGTTATTATTGTTATAAAGCAAGCTCAAAATGTTTAAATTTTATGATTTATCAGCAGGCTTTATCTGGCATTTTCTATGCCTACGAGTTCTTATATAAATGTTGAGCAAGGCCTTCAGAGACAGAGGTTTTTTTTCGTATTTTTGAAAGAAATATGATACTTCTGTTATTATTGATGTCTGGCTCTGTCCATCCTAATCCTGGCCCTGTTGATGATTCTTTGCCCATTTTCTTTTCCTAAAAATACTATTATATTTTTCACTTGAATGTGCAGAGTCTGTTGGCAAAATGGGATGAATTTACTGCCTGGTCAGTACAGTATCAATTTGATATTGTAGCATTAACAGAAACCTGGCTTACTTAATAAAGTTTCAGTAAAATGATTCACCTAGATGGTTATAGTATCTTCAGAGTTGACAGAAGGATTAAGAGGGGAAGTGGCTGTTTATTTTATATAAAGGATCATTTTAATGTTACTTTAAATTCCCTATCGTTGAATCCCTTCCTGTGATTATCTTTCATTATCTGTTGTCCTAGGAGAGCATAAAGTTTTGACATTTGTTGTGATCTATGCACCCCCAGGACACCAGGAGGAAGAATTAAGTCTGATTGAGACTTTAAGAGGGACACTCCCAAAAAATGGAAAATTAATAATCCTGGGAGATTTAAATATGCATTGGTTAGGAAAGGATTTGTTCAAATTTAAAGAACTGGTTACTAATAACAGGTTGACACAGTTAACTGATGGCCCTACTAGGATACACTATAGATCTGGATTTACGCCTCTTGGACTGGATACTGGTCTCTGACACTAGTAAAATTGCTCAATCAGGGTCCTTTCGGATAGTATTAGTGACCATAGTCCTGTATAGTATATTGCTGTTGACAGCAAAAGAAAGAAGGTCCTTCCATATATATATATATATATATATATATATATATATATTTCTCTGTAGTATAAATAAACTAGATACTGAAAAGTTTAAAACAGCTGTGGCATCTATAGACTGGACAGAAATAGAGCAGACATTGAAGGTTGATGAAACACTGTCCATTTTTGTACTCTTCAACATTTGTAATAAGTTTGCCCTCTTAGGAAGCTAAGGATTAAGGAAATAAACACAAGTGGGTAACATCTGAGTTACTGAAATTGTTCAGAGAACGTGATACTCTGTGGAAGATCTATAGGAAAATTCCTAGCCATGCTTCTCTTGTGGCATACAAGGTTATTAGACACAATGTAATATGCTAGTTCAGTAAATTAAAAAGAAATTATTTTTTGATAAACAAAGGGACTTTAGGGCAAGAATGTATCGGATACATGGAAATTGATAAATGAACTTTTGGGTAAGAAGTGTTCATCTAGTATTTCATGCTTAGATAACTCTAATGAGATTATAACTAATCCTCAGTCAATAGCTCAGGAATTTAACAAAACTTTTACTGACTTATCTGAATATATTCCATCTGGCGCTGGTAACTCATGGAATATAAATAATGATGTAGAATTACAGTATCCAAGATTTTATTTCAGATCTACCTCGGAGGAGGAAGTCAGGAGATATCTGTTAAAACGGACCCACATCCCTCAGTAGGGAGAGATGGGATTGGTTACTGTCTCGTGAGGATCACCGCTGATTCACTTTGTCATCCATTATCTTATATATTTAATTTATCGCTTTGTAATTCTGTTTTCCCCACAGTTTGGAAGGATTCTGTTGTTGTACCAATATGTAAGGCTGGTGATCCAATGAAAGTCCAAAATTATAGGCCCATTTCTTTATTAGCACCTCTCTCAAAGGTTTTAGAGAGAATAATATCTGATCAAATGACCGAGTATCTCTCAAAGTATAATGTCCTCACACCTGCTCAACATGGATTTAGGCGGGTCACAGTACTATCACGGCTTTGGTGGGGTTCAGGAGCACTGTCCAGCAGGCCATGGATGATGCCCAATATACTGAGGCAGTGTTTTGGACCTCACAGGCCTTTGCCTTGGTAGATCATGGCCTTTACCATCATCTCTTTACGATCTGGGTATGTCGGGTGAGGTGGTAGAGTGGATTGGGAGTAACCTAAATCATTGTTCACAGGTAACAAAGATTGATGGGATATTTTCTCAACCTGCACATATTTCATTAGGTGTTCCACAGGGTCGATTTTGGGTCCTCTTTTGTTTAGTTTATTCTTAAATACTCTTCCCTCTGTTTGCACTAGTTCCCAGATATTACTTTATACAGATGATGCGGTGATCCTCATGAGCAGTCCAAATATTAGTATAGTTCGAAAAAGATCTAACAGCTGATTTTCAGGCAGCCCATAATTGGTTTATTGAACACAGACTTGTTCTGAATGAAAAGAAAACTAAGTCTATGGTTTTCAAAAGGTAAGAAACGAAAAGGGACAGATACTGAGTTATTATTACATACAGTGTAGGAAATATTATTGAACAAGTTCAACAATTCAAATATTTGGGACTTTTAATAGATGAGGGTATGACATTTGAACCATATATCTCTAGTCTGTTTAAAGCTATACATCAGAGATTGGAGGCTTTATGCATACTCTCTCCTTATCTAGCACCATTCACTAGAAGAATACTTGCTAATAACTGTCTTATTCCTACTCTTGACTATGGTCTTATGATTTATTTTGCTGCAGGGATGGACTAATAAAAACTTAAAATTCTTTTCAAATCAAATCTCTAGATTTTTTCACAACTTTCAGCCAGGACACATTATTGTTTATTACTGAGGGAGGCAGGCATTTTGCCATTAGACCTGTGCTTTAAGTTTCAACTGAGTATGTTGGCAAAGAAAATAACATTAAATGGGAAAATTGAGGTTATTTACTTTTTTAAGACACATATTAGTTTTGTTTGCACAAGGTTTGTTGATTCTACTTACTTTGAAATTATCTAGGATGAAGACCTCTAAGGGCCAAAAACTCTATTGTATGTTCTTCCTTGTTTTTTAATTATTTGTTACCAATTTTAGACAGTCTGAAAGGATCATTAATGTGTTTCAGGAAAAGACTTAGGAACTATTTACTTTGAAAGTGATTGCAAATGCTACGCCTGATATTTATGTAATGTAAATTATTCGAGTTTTGAGATCAACTGTGAGCAGCACTTTTGTATTTTTCTATCATGTATATTTGTTTATTGTATATTGGTCCAATTGTATGTTTATGTGGAACTGGTCAACCATGAAAACGGGTCTTTGGCCATGGACTTAACAGTATAAATAAATAAAACAAACGAACAGCACATGTAACAGAATTACAGTAGATGTTACAATTAAGACAGAGATAGTGCGAATGAGTGCATTCCAGAGGGAAAGCTTCTATAAGCAATCAAGGGGAAAATACCTCAGGGCTTCAAGGATTAAACAGCCTCTTTGTCAGGGAGGTTACCACATTTCTGACCGTCCTTAAATACTTTTGCTCACAGGTGTTTTGCAATGATTCATAATAAGCTAAAAAGTTATGGGACATAAGTCAGTATTTAAATTAGCAGTGTCAGATGAAATCTTCTATTTGCCAACGTGAAAGAAAATGTGTAAATGATGCATTCTAAACAAGATGCAATTACAGACTGGGACAGTTAGCAAAGCAGCAGCAACTACCATTAATTTCTAAAATTGCATATTAGAATGGTAGATACTTTCTGACTATCAGAGACAGTAGCAAACAATCATGATAAGCTGGCATGAACATCGCTTACTATTTAAAATATAAGACTCTGATTTTGTGAAAAAAAACATTATTATACTACAAACATATTTATCATTTCTAACTGCAGTCAAAAAGTAATTTTTTAGTAATTCCATGATGGGTCATCTTATTCTGTTCCATACATATTAATTCATTTGTGTAGTGCTTTATGTTTGCTTACATTATTTCATTGTTATATTACACTACAAGCTGAATATAATGAAACAAAGGAACACCACCTATTTTTGACTGAGACACATTTATATATTTTGCCACTAATGTAAAAATGATATTATATGTGAAAATAAAAATGTAAATTAAAAGTGGGAGAAGTGAAGGTTAAAACAGAAATTAACTACTATGGCTCAGCACTGGTCCGTAAGGGACCCTGGGGAAGTAGAATGGTGACAAAATGATAGTAAAACACTGGTGAAGTATGGTGAACAAATAAGCAGGTCACAAAAATTATTTAATTTTTCTACTTATTCACTCCTTTCTTTTGGGAGGAATAGGTCCAACTTCATAACTTTGTTAGTAAAATGTAAATACTGCTCCCTAAGGGGAACCCGTGTACAACTATATTATTAACTAATGTTACTGAGATACAAATCAAGTGGATAACCATATTTTAGCACATAGAACATAGGGCAACATCAGTGATACAGTACTTGGGTGTAATAAAACTTGAACTCATTTTAAAGGTGAGTTGGAATATACTTGTGTGAGGTTCCAAAACTGAATCGATAGGTAAGGTTGAAACTAAATGAAGGAAGGAATTCTGAGAAGGAGGGTGCTGTAAAATTCAATACATAAATTGATACTAACAGTTTTGAAACAGGCTTAAAATAAGATTATTTCTCTGTTAATGGGAGGTAACCACAGAGTCATTAACGTCTGATTCTTTAAGGTTCGATATCCATTTCAAAAGAGCTGCAGCATGTCAATTGCACCCCTCCCCAATATACCTTTTTCAGTAATGTACTGTTGGTGGCTTTACTGTTAATTGGCCGATGGCCAGCCAGTGAGGCTGGTGTTGCATTCACTACAGACTTGAACTTCCGTTTGTGTGCTAGTTTTATGATATTTAACTTATTACCTAGCCCATTTTAGACTTTGCGAACTCTTGGCTTGTATTGTTTTGCAGGACAAATCGTGGGGATCAGCGGTTTGGGGCTCTCCGACTTTCCGTTATCAGCGGACCTGCTGGCGTCTTTGAGTCTCTACAAGGAACTGTTTGGCAGAGTTACGTCGGATCTTTTTTTTTTCGCTTTTGCCTAACCTGCAGTAGTTTTTCGGGTTTCTCAACCGGTCTCACTTTAGCGGAGGAACGCCGGAGGGGTTTTCTTGCCTCCGCCTCCCTTCAGCTTCAGTTTTTGGACGAGTCCGAGAAAGAGAGTGGGAAGCCTTCCGCCTGAAAGATCACTTAATTTTATTTTCTGGGACTGTTTGTTGGTCTCTCCTGGACACCGTCTGGAAGTCATGGAGTTCTGGATTTGGTCTGGGTCAGGCGGCTTTGGACTTTTCTGTCGGTTTGCTTTCCTGATTAATTTAGCGGTTATTTCACTGGGATTTAGGGCCTGAAGAGCCACTACTTCCATGTCGCTTGAATTGTGATGAGGATTGGAATGGAGTTACATAGGATGGGTTTGCCCTCTCTTACTTTTTATTAATATTTAATCTGACGCTGTCTGACTTGGTCTAGTTTGTGATCAGCTTAGTTTTCAGAGTGCTGAAAGGCCCTGGCTGAGCAAGGTTTAAATCTGTTGTGTAACTCTGTCTGTTAGTTAAATTCCTGATAGGTGTCCTGACCTGGAGCTTTTGCTACCCTGCAGGGGTTTGGGGGTATTTTTTGGTCAGGAGCTGGCTGGAGTACCCCACCCCTTGAGTCTTGAGGACTGCCACTTGTGGTACTTCTTCAAGACCCTTTGGTAAGGGTAGTTTGGACTCCTTTGGGGATTACCTATTCGAGAGAATTATGGGCATGAGTTAAACGATTTTTCTGACTAAAATTCTACAGACTCTCGAATCATTCTTGTGAATCTTCAGACTCTTCCTGCTTTATTCCCATTTGTTCCTGCCTGATATGGACATACTAATTTTATGGACTTTGTATTGGTTTGATTTGTTTTACTTTTGAGTTTTTCTGATTACGGCTCTTGGACACGGGGTGAGAGGTCTTTGTGTCCTTTAGCCTTTTTAGTTTTGTTTTATTTTTTCTTTGTGAGGCTAGAACAAATTTCATCTTCCCTAGTTGTGAGAGAACTTGTGTGGAGTTCTGTTCTTCTTTGCTGTTTATCCTATAAGGCTAGCAGTAAGAGTGCCTTGTCCTTTCCTCTCCCGGTGGTGAGAGCAATCCGGGGTTAACAGGTTAGGTTTAGATTTTTTCTTTAAGTTTATTCTTATGTTGTTGTTCAAATTGATTTTTAATTAGTTTTGTTGTGGTTTGGTTTTATTTAAGTTTTAACACGTGTTGGCCTTTAGCTCCCACGGTGGTGCGCTACTCATCCTCCTCTCTTCGCCCTCCACCCTTTGTCACTTCTCCTCTACTTTTTGATACCTACCAGTGCTGTAGGGCTCTGGGTATTGTCCGTGGGAGTGGGGGTTGTCGAACAAGGGTGGATGAATGAGCGGGTCCATCGATCGGGTAGTCAGGTCCAGGAGGCGCCTGGGGCGAAATGGAATCTAGATCGAGGTTCTCCTTGTCTGGTAGCATATCCCAAGGGCCCCACAGAAACTAGTGGGCAGATAGGCTTGACAACCTCTGAAGTTTGTCCGACTCGTGGTGTTATGCAATGCCAGGTCTGTTAGGAATAAGACCGCTATTATTGCCGATCTTGTTGGTTCGCTGACCTGGCTTGTATCACCGAGACCTGGCTGGATGAAAACTCTGGCTCCACCTTTAGAGGCTATGATTCCGCCGGGTACTCGTGATACAATCGCCTGAGATTGGACCGAGGGCAGGGGTTGCAGTTTGTTTCAAGACGGAATTGGGTCTCATGAATGTGGTAGTCGGTGAGACTGGGTCTTTCAGTGTACAGTCGTAGCAGGTGTAGGCGTTGAGTCGTCCTCATCTACCGTCCACCCGGTGATGGGAGACACTTCTTACAGGAAGTAGCAGACTTCTCGTCGACATGTCGTTTGAGTAAGCCAGGTTGATGGTCCTGGGTGACTTCAACGCCTGGGTCGACGATGAACTCCTCAAATTTGGGTACGACTTCCTCCAATTGATGTCTTCTATGGGCCTTACAAAGGTGGTTTCCACTGCAACGCACAAATCTGGACACTCTTTAGATCTAGTCTTCCTTCTAGGATTAACGCATCCGACATGGGGTAGAACCAGTCGCCTGGTCTGATCACCACATCGTGAGGTTCAATTTTGCACCCCCTAAGAAGACCAGCCCTGCAGAGATGGTCAGGTACCGCCCATTACGGAATGTTATTCCACAAGGTCTAGCGGCAGTCCTTACCTCTCATCCTTCAGTTCGTGAGCAGTGGTCCAGAAGCACTAGTGTCGGCCTATAATAAGGCCGTCACGATGGCACTAGATTCATTGCTCCTGTTAATGAGCGCCCCAGATCCCTTCGCCCAGAGCCCCATGGTTTGATGGGACCCTGAGGGAGATGCAGAGACAAGGCGAAGGTTAGAGCATCGCTGGCGCAGTCCTCCTCTTGATGCCGACCACTCTAGATTGATGGAACATTATGTTAACTATCAATCTGCAATCACACATAAGAAGGCAGAATTCCTGTCCAGGGAGATTGCAGTTGCTCAGAATCGACCGCTCAGCTGTTCTGAACTGTAGACAGACTGCAACCCAGCCTGCCTGCCTGCATGTTCGGAAAGTTTCAGCAAGTAGAGTGCGCATTTAGCCTGCTTTATACTTTGCAACTGGGGTGGCCGGTCAGGAAGAACCTGTCCGCAAGCTCTATGGGTGAAGCCTCTGGTCAGTATGAGATGACAGTGCCCCATTTCTCCTGGAGTTCCTTTCGACGACCTGAGTTTGTGGACATTATGAGGATCATCCATTCTATGCGCCTACAAGCTGTGGTTTGGACCCTGGTCCGACTTCCTTATTTTGGGTTGTTTGAAATCATTGGTCCGGTCCTGGCGCAAATAGTCTGGTGCTCCTTGGAATCGGGTGAGTTTCCTGTTCCTTGAAAGAGGCTGTGGTAACTCCTCTCTTGAAAAAAGCTTCCTTGGACCCGGACTCTTATTCTAGCTATCGACTTATCTCTAACCTCCCTTTATTGGGAAGGTTATCGAGAAGGTCGTAGTGAGTCAATTGGATGACCATTTAACCATCCATAATGTCTACGAATCCTTCCAGTCGGGCTTCCAAAAGACACAGCACTGAGACTGCGCTGGTTAAGGTGTTAAATGATCTTCTGATGGCAAGGGATCAGAAGAGATGCTCCATTCTCATTCTTCTTGATCTCTCTGCAGCTTTTGACACAGTGGACCACATGGTGCTGTTAGCTTGTCTGGGGCATATTTGTGGAATGTCTGGAACCGTTCTGCAATGGTTCACGTCATTCCTTACCGGGAGATCACAGAGGTTGTGTCGGGGATTTTTCCTCTGACCCAATCCTCTGTTGTGTGGAGTGCCCCAGGGATGTGCTGTCGCCCATGTTGTTTGCAGTGTACATGCTGCCCTCGGAGGTATCATTAGACGATATGGGCTGAGGTTTCACTGCTATGCGGATGACACCAGCTCTATCTGTCCTTTGCCCGACCAGGATGGAGCTCTCGGTGTTTAACAGCTGTCTGAGGGAGATCCAAGACTGGATGGATTCTAGTTGGCTAAAGTTGAACTCGGAGAAAACAGAGGTGCTGGTGGTGGATCCTGTGGTCGGTGGTGAGGCCGGATATCGGTGCTCCGCCTGGAATTATTCTTGGTGGGGTACCTTTGCCGTCCCTCAGAACAGGTACAAGAGTCTTGGATTTATTCTTGACGATAAGCTGACTCTCAAAGCTCAGGTGTCAGCTGTTGTCAAGACTTCCTTTATCATCTCAGGAACATTGCCAGGGTGAAGCATCTTGTTCCTCGACTCCTGCCTACTTTGGTTCATGCCTTTGTATCTTCACTTAGACTATTGCAATGCCTGTACTTTGGGCTTTCTGGGGTTGAAATCAATGCCTGCAGCGCAGAATGCTGCAGCCTGGTTTTGACTGGGACAAGCTGCTTTCTGTCGTATCACTCCCTGCTGCGCGAACTGCACTGGCTGCCTGTGCGGTGGCGGATCACCTTGAAAGTCATTTTGTTGACTTTCAAAGCCCTTCACGACCAGGGTCCAGCCTACCTGAAAGACCTCCTGGTGCTTACCTTCCTGACCGATCACTCCGCTCGGCCGACATGGGGTTGTTAGAGATCCGAGTGAGTCTGAAATCTTCTGGCAGCAGAGCATTTTCATTTGCTGCACCCACTCTTTGGAACTCTCTACCATGTCGGCTACGGCAGTGCACTCCGTGGAACTCTTTAAAAGAGCTGAAAACTTACCTGTGGAGCATGGCTTTTAGATAATTAATTATTTATTAATGCTCTGGATTTTATAATTACATATTTTATCTTGTGGTATGCTGATTTTATGTTTATGTTTGTGTATGTAATGTTTGAATTGTTAAATTGTTCAGCACCTTGATATGTTGAAAGGTGCTATATAAATAAAATTATTATTATTATTAATTATAGATTATTAAGATCCTGAACTAAACTGGTGACTGCGTGAAAACTCCTCTCAGGTGTCTATAACCTTGCATAAACTTCTTTTTTTTTAACTACCAGTAATCATTAAGGAGGAATGTTCATACACTGGAAACAAACCTTGCATAAACTCTATTTTTTTTTTTTTTTTTTTTTAACTGCCAGTAATCATTAAATGGGACTGTTCCTTATAATCATACACTGGGAACAAAATAAATATGAAATTTATATCTGAATTTTTATTATTTTTATACTGGGTATCTATTTACTAGCAGGTACTGTACTGTATAGCGTGTGGCCATGAAACTGGTGGAGAACTGCCAGAGGACAAAGATGAAGGACATCTCCCAGCTGGCAACCACTCAATCCTTGTAGAGTACTATACACTTATTATAGCTAATTTGATTGAGGTTCCTATTAATATAAGATTACAGAAATGGTACCAAGCCAAACTCTTTGTTTTGTCCATACAACGTGAGAGTCCTCAAGTTAAAAATCCATTAGGTCTCTTTTGTGCAAGTATAACGTTAAATGATACACACACACTGTGAGGGTGCTACCCACTCCAAATCTAGAAACTGGAAGCTTTGGGTTGCCACCGTAAGTGGTGTGGCAGTGCAAGCTATTAAACTGTCCATGTGGTTGTTAGCTATAGCTCTAAAGTGCTCTTCCATTCTTTCTTTGAGGGCCTGAAGAGTGCGTCCAGTGTAAATCAGACCGCACCGACACCATATGACATAAATCACACATTTAGTGGTAAATGTGACTAACTGTCGAATTTCAATATCCTGGTATGTTATAGGATGGGTAAATGTTTTAGATTTGCAGACATAACAGCATATATTGCATCTGTTACAAGGAGAAAAATCCCACTGGTTTGGGTGGAAACCAAGTGTTATGAACAGTTGCAGATGTAAAATGACAGGAGGGCAGTCCATCAGCCAGACTCCTGCCTTAACTAACTCGAGGTGGAGTACTGCTTATTCCTCCAGGTCTTGATCGACTGCTAATAATGGTCAGTGTTTCAGGATAATTTGTTTGATCGGTCCTGGAGCAGTTATTAAACTCCATGGCAAAAGTTATTTTATGCCTTTGTTCTTGTCTATTTGTACCTGCTAACAGTTGCCTTCTAGATTGTGGTCTCGTCCAGAGTATAGAAACATAGAAGTTGATAGCAGATAAGGACTGCAAGACCCATCCTGTCTGCCCATTTTTTCTACCTTATGAATGTGCCATAGGCCTGTATTCTGTCAATGGCCTATCTATTCATACTCATCTGTATTGCTGCCTTATGCCTATCCCATACTTCTTTGAAGCCCTGCACTGTATTCATATCCACTACTTCCTGAGGTAGGCTGCTCCATGCATCCACCACCTTTCTGTGAAAAAGAACTTCCTCACATTACTCCTTAATTGGCCTCTCTAATCTTATGCTGTGCCTTCTTGTCCTGCAATTTTTCTTATATTGAAACATGTCAGACTCTTTCAACTTGTTAATGCCCTTAAATGGCTGAATGTTTCAATCATATCACTTCTCCCTCTTTTGCTCTAGGTATACATATTGAGCTCCATTAATCTGTCCTCATATGTTTTCTGATGCAGTCCCAGCACCATTTTGGTTGCCCTTCTCTGGACTGCCTCCATTTTATTAATGTCCTTGTGCAGGTGTGGCCTCCAGTACTGCGTGCAGTACTCAGATGGGGCTAACCAATGTCTTATAGAAGGATTATTACCTCCCTCTTCGCCTTGCGATACCCCATCTAACACACCCTCACATCCTCTAGCCTACCTTCTGCTTTAGTGGCCTGCTTGATGGTTTCAGGTCATCTGTGATGATGATGCCCAAGTCTCTTTCTTCCCTTGTGATTGCCAGCAACTCTCCCAACCTATAGGTGGCTTCAGGGTTTCTCTTCCCTATGTACATGATCTTGCACTTCTTGCATTAAACCCAGTTGCTACTCTTCCAACCATTTTGCCAGTTTATCCAGATCTCTTCTCATTCTTTCCACCCCATCTGCATCATCTACTCTGTTGCAGATCTTGGTGTCATCTGCAAACAGACAAACTTACACTCCAGTCCATCTGCAATGTCACTGATGAAGATGTTGAAGAGGGCTGGCCCCAGGACGGATCACTGTTAGTTCCCACTTGTGACTTGTATCTCTTCTGACTGTATACAGTTTACCATCACTCTGTTTTCTGCCTACCAACCAGTCTGCCACCCAGTTGACCAACTTGACCCCCCCCTGCCTACCCAGTTTATAACTCAATCTTGTATATATAACAGTATCGGAAGCTTTACTGAAGTCAAGGTAGTGACATCAACTGTACCCCTTGGTCCACCATTCTGGTTATCCAGTCAATGAAATCTATGGGATTAGTTTGACAGAACCTTCCTGTTGTAAATCCATGCTGTCTTGGATACTGTGCTCCTATGGATTCCAAGTGTTGCACTATCCTTTCCTTAAGGAGTGCCTCCATAATTTTGCCCACTACTGAGGTAAGACTGACTGGTATGTAGTTCCCTGCATCCTCCCTGCTACCACTCTTGTAGAGCGGGATCACATGAGCTCTTCTCCAGTCTTCTGGGACCTCTCCTGTGCTCAGAGGACATCCAATACCTTTTTCTATAGTCATGTTTTAACAAGTCTCCTGTGTAATTCAGTGACCTGGTTATGAAAGACTTGTATATCTGGGTAATTTCCATTTCCATCTCAATGTTTTACCATAAGGCATGCTATTTACCAAATGTTGAGCTATGTGCAATTATTAGAGTGTAAAATGGAACTGCCAGTTGTCTGTTCCTGTAGCCTTGTGTGCTAATTATGTTTCCTACAATACCTGTGAGGGTTAAATCTGAGAAATCAATCTTGTGGGTGTCTGTGCTGCCTAAGAATTTTAGACCCAAGTCATCGTTGTTCAGGTATATAATGAAGTTATTTATTTCATTCTGGACCATCCCAGATGAATAACAGGTCATCAATATAGCGACCATATAATTTCAAATAAAGAATGGGTTAGCCATAGGATGCGTGGATGACCCTCCTTCACGAGCCCATAAAGAGGTTCATGAAGGATGGGGCCACCGACGTGCCCGTGCTTGAACCCTGAACCTGTAAGAAAAACTATTTCCAATGCCCGTAGTCTGGGTAACAAGCTTCCTGAACTACTGGTCTTGATGGAAGAGGGACACCTGGATATCGTGGAGTCACAGAAACATGGTATACACAGAACCATGACTGGGATGTAAACATACCAAGGTACACAATCTACAGGAGTACCAGGAAAGGTAAAAGAGGAGGAGGCGCAGCTCTCTACATAAGGCAAGGGATCAAAGCAACAGAACCAAAGGGTAAATGGGGAGGAGAGGAGGAACTGTGAGTCAACTTGACACAGGCAATGGCACCACAATCTGCACGGGGTTGTATACAGACCCCCATCTCAGGTGGAGGAAATGGACAAGGAAATGATAGACGCATCCTTAGAATGGCAGAAGAAGGTGAGATTTTGTTGATGGGGAGGCCAGAATATGCCAGATGTTGCGGGAGTACATTTGCTGCAGCTACATCCAAGAGCGGGTCATTCTCAATGCCCTGCAGGAGGCATGCCTCAGACAGCTAGTACTGAAACTACTCAAGAGAGAGCAATCTTAGACCTAGTACTCTCAAGTGGAGATGGAAAGAAGATTACAGATTTAGAAGTGGATAGCTATCTGGGAACTAGCGACCACGTAACAGTATGGTTCAGTAGGGTCAAGCCATACAAAGGCAAAGGTACTGGACTTTAGGAGGGCTAACTTTGCTAAATGGGCGAGTGCCTAAGGAATGCACTAGCAAATGGGCAGGAAGGAGGGTGGAAGAACAATGGGAAAAATCAAACTACCATCACAGAGGCAACAAGTCTTTGTGTAAAGCAAATAAACAAAACAAAATGAAGTGAAACAACACTATGGTTCTCAAAGGAGGTGGCAGGGAAGGTTAGGAGAAAAGATAGCATTCAGGAAGTACAAGGAATCACAGAAGGAGCAGGACAGAGAACTATCATCAGTTAAAGCAGAAGGAAGCAGGAAGGCAGTCAGAATAAGAGGCCAAAACAGAGGAAAAGATAGCCAACTCAGTTAGAAGGGATAAAACCATTTATAGGTACATCAGGGAGTGAAGGAAGACCAAGGGAGGGATAGTGAGGCTTAATAAAGGGCAGGAAGGGGCAGGGGTGACTGTGAAAAGGCAGAGATACTGACTGAATACTTTGCTCAGTATTCACAAAAGAAGAAGAGGGAGGTACCTAAATCAAACCATAAAAGCACCTGGATAGGGGGTCGATACCAGTTCATTCACAGAAGAAAGGGTCCTGAAAGAACTCCTAAAACTCAAAGCGGACAAAGCAATGAGGGCTAATGGGATTCACCCCAGAATTCTAAAAGAACTAAGGAGAGCCTAGTGACAGCACTGACTACCCTTTTAACAAATCATGGGAAGATGGTGCAGTACCTGAGGACTGGAGGAGGGCAGATGTGATCTCTTCACAAATGTGGGAGCAAGGCAGAGGCAGGAAACTACAGACCTGTTAGCTTGACCTCAGTGGTAGGGAAAATGATGGAATCACTTCTGAAACAAAGAATTGCTGAGTACCTAGAGGCCAGCGAGGCACAGCACCCAAGGCAGCATGGATTCACAGCAGGAAGGTAATGTCAGATGATTCTAATAGATTTCTTTGACTGGGTAACCAAAGTAGTAGACCAGGGAGGGGCTGTGGATATGGCTTACCTAGATTTTAGCAAGGCATATGACACAGTCCACACAAAGATTAATTAAACAAGTTAGCCAGCCTGGGAGTGGGTCCCAGGGTGGTAGCCTGAGTAACCAGCTGGCTGGACAGCAGGACACAGAGGGTATTAGTAAGCGGAGTACACTCTAAAGAAAGGGTTACTAGTTGGGTACCACAGGGTTCAGTACTGGGACCGTCCTCTGGAGACATTGCAGAGGGGCTGGAAGGAAAAGTATGCCTCTTGCAGATGACACAAAGATCTGTAACAGGGTTGATACACAAGGGGGTGCAAAGGATGAGAAGGGACTTGGTAAGATTGGAGGAATGGTCAAAATATGACAGTTTAGATTCAGTGCAAACAGTGCAAAATAATGCACCTGGGAAACAAAACCCAGGGAAGAGTACAATTGGGGGAGGGGAGTATTAACAACAACACAAATGGAAAGGGACCTGGGGTAGTCATATCAGATGACCTTAAGGTAGGTAAACAATGTGAAAAGGCAGTAAGGAGGGCTGGGGGATACTAGGATGTATAGAGAGAGGCATCACCAGTAGAAAACAGGAAGTTGTTATCCCTCTGTACAGATAGTTGGTGAAACCCTATCTGGAGTACTCGATGCAGTTCTGGAGACTCCATCTCCACAAGGACATAGAAAGGATGGAGGCAGTCCAGAGGAGGGCAACTAAAATGGTGCAGGGTCTGCAACAGAAGCCATAAGAGAGACTAAAAGTGCTTAATATGTATACCCTTGAGGAAGGGGGACATGATAGAAATTTTCAAGTACCTCAAGGAATCAACAAAGTCTCAAGACGGAGCATCTTTCAGAAAAAGAGATGTACAAGAACAGGGGCACAATTGAAGATGGGGGTGGCTCAGGGCAACATGAGGAAGTATTTTTCACAAAGAGGGTGGTGGACACATGGAACCACCTTACTGAAGAGGTCATGGGGTGAAACACTGTGAGGAATTCAAGAATGCATGGGACAGACATAAGGCAATTATAGTGAGGGGTAGGAGGAAGTAGGCTGTTGGATAACTAGAATCAAGTTTATTCAATAGGTAGGGAAATGGGCAGACTAGGTGGGCCAAGCAGTCCTTATCTGCCATCAAATTCTATGTTTCTATTCGTGAAACAGAAAATAGTTCATTTTCAAAAGGAATTCAATAGCAGACACAAAAAATCAATTGACAACTGCACACTTGATCGTACTCAACATGTCGTGTAATTCCTGGAATGCCAGCTTACGTTTTATGGGTGTACAAGTAACATCCACTGTTATCTAGTGAAAGGATTCATGCCAAAGTACATGTCCTAATTTCATTCAAAACATCTGTTTTGTCTTTAATGACTGATTGAGAGTGGCAATTAGATGTTTAAGACAGCAGTCTACAAACTTCAATAGATTTTCTGTTCGGTAGTTCTTCCCTGAAATGATGGGATGACCAGGGAGCATTACTAGATTTTGTGGATTTTAGGTAAATGGTAAAATGTAGGTATGGTTAGGTGGGTCTGATAAAGAACTCTTGTTCCATTTGACTGATGTATCCTTGTGTTATATAACAGTCCAGAAAATCTTTCAAGTGCTTTTGAAAAATGAAGAAAACAAGTAAGTGAGTACATTTTGATACACCAATGTGAACATTTTACATTTGGTAAGGTAAGTGGAATGAGCACACAGAAAAGGAAGTTTAGGGCGGCACACGGCACAGTGAGTAGGATTCTTGCTTGCGGCGACACCCTGGGTTTGGGAATGGACCAAGGAGTCAAGGCCAACCCGAGGAAGGAGGGATTAGCGTCCCTTGGACAGCCTCCTCCTCCTGTGGGGGACATCCAGTGCATGATCGATCCCTGGTAGAGACCAGTCGGCAAGCATCTACTGGTGCTGAAATTGTTGGGAGGTGCAGGGCATCAGTGACTCGGTGCATTATGTCATTGTATACTCTGCAGCTCCACCCTGGGGAGTAAGCCAAGGAGGAACACCAGTGGTCTGACGGACCACAGAGAACCATGTACAGGCTTCCGTGGGGGGGTGCTTACTTGGTAGCCCCACCCAGAGGGGCAGGCCTGGAGGATCATCACCCAAAAGGTAAGTCCCAGAGGGTGAATGGGGCTGGAGGAGGAGGGGCTGAGCTGAAGGAGACGGCACCAAAAGCATAGTAAATAAAAGAAAAGGGTGCTTGATGCTTAACTGTCCTTTTATAGTTATCAGACTACTGGTTTAAAAAAGGATTGGCGCATTGGATTCCAATATCTGTGGTATGAAGTTCAATCTGAGGGTGGAAATGGATCTCTGATTGGATTCCAGATTTTTTTTGACTATCCAACTACAGGGCATTGGGTCAGAATTCATACTGTCTGAGCACCACTACTTTTTGTTGTATGTTAGTGAACAAGTTAATTATTTTGACCCATGCAAAATTTCTCTTGAGTACTGTGTTACTACCATTTCATTGTGGTTAAAACTTTATTGAGTTTTCACAAATAAAAAGATCAAAACCAAATATGGAAAAACATGCCATGCATAAAATACATAATAATAAATAACCCTGCAAGTAAACCCATACCTTCTTTTTAATCATTTAAATGTGTATTTATTTTGCCATAAAAATACAAGTGAATTAAAAGTACAAATATTTTATAAACAATATGTTCACAAACATCATCTACACGTTACTTAATCAACAATGGCTGCACCCTGTAGTTCAACATCCCATTCCCTTGCCTTGGCATCACACTTTAGATATGAGATGGAGGAAGGCAGATTTGCCCATTATGTCAATCCCTGCTTCTCAGGGATAGAAACCTCCAGTCATTCCCTTTTTCATATGCTTTCCATTTTTTTAATTTATAGTTTCAGGTTTCAATATCCATTCAGGAGGCCATTCCAGATACCCACCACCCTCTGCGTAAAAAGAATTTTCCATTATCCCTTTAAACTGTTCACTTGATAGTTGGTGTTTATGGGCTCTCATGTTCATAGTATCATTGTCAATACAAAGCTTAATTGAACTTACGTCCATTTGCTTGCTATCTACCCAATTTATGTTGAATTTAGAACTCATATATTTTATTTTTGCTGTAAGCGTCCAACCTTTCTTTGAAACTTTCTAGTGATTGACTTTCAACTACTGCTATTGGAAGTGTGTTCCAATGCGGTATTACTCTTTGACTAAACCAATATTTACACTTCTGCAATCTCCACCTTTGTAAATCTATCTGTAGATTATGAGTTCTAGTTCCATAGGTCTTAGTTTAGCTTCAAGTCCTAAATCTGCTCGCAGTGTATGATCATAAAAGCTTTATAAACTAATATCATGTCCCTCTCCACTGTCTATACGCTAATGAGTAAAGATTTAGACTTCTCATCCTCTCCTCATATGTCACATTATCCAAACCCTTTACTGCTCTAGTAGCTCTCCTCTGGAATCTCTCCACCCTATCAATCTCCCCTTTTGGCACCCATACTTGAGAACAATACTCAGTTGTGTTCTCACAGAGACCCCATACTGGGGCATTAAAACCTCTTTGGCCCTACTCTAATATGCCTTAAGATGCAGTTTAATATTCTATTAGCTTTTCCTATCATCTGGTCACAATGCATTCCAAAGGTAAGTTTGTTTTTAATAATGACACCTAGGTCTCTCAGCACATATTGTTTAAGCATATTTGTACCAATCCTATATTCATGTGTGGTATTCTTTTTCCAAACTGAAGAACTATACACTTTTCACCATTTAGCTTAAGCTTATACTTTTGTGTCCAAATCTATATGTAAAAAGAAACTCTTCCAATTTATTTTGGTCATGTGATTGTATTACACTTCTCACGGGTAATCATCTGCAAATTTTGTAATCCAAATATTATCTATTTTGCTCTGTTTCAGATGCTTTAGTGTCATGTCTAGTTTGTCTAGGAGAGCTGTGTCATTAATTTTATACATTTGCAGCATGTCACCTCTTAGTTACCCCTTCTCTTAACTGAATAAACCCAGCTTACTCAACAATCATCATAAGACAGACATTTTAGGTCATGGACAAGTTTTATACTCTTCTCTGTGTTTTTCCAGACTATTTATATCATGTCTGTGATGTGGGTTCCAGAAGGAGAACAAAATCCATATATGGCCTCATGTAACATCCAGAAGTGGCATTATAACCTGACAGGATCTGTTGACATGTCCTTTTACGCAGTTAAGAATTTTGCCAGCTTATTAGCAATCTGATTACAATGCAATGTGTTTAAAGTCACCACTGATGACAATTTTAAATCACTTTCAGATGCAGCTGTTTTTCTTTCCTTTCCATTTAAACAGTATTTTTGTACCAGATTTGTGATCCAAATTGTATCATCACACAATTTATCCTCATTAAAAAGCATAGCATTCCAAGTGGCTCATTGCTCATTTAAGGCTCGATTGTATTTGATTTTGATTAATAACTGTTATCAACCGTACCTCTAGTATTGTATCATCTGCGAATTGAATTTAACAAGCTTTTTATTATTTTTGCCATATCACTTACATGTATTGTATATAATATCAAACCCAAGACTTATCCCTGCAGTACACACCTCTTGTTACATTACCTGTGTTAGATATAATACCATTAATACGCACTTGTTCCATTCTGTGAGTCAACCAACGATGGACCCATTTTACAATTATTTGATCAAGGTTTGTTTGTTTATTTATTTCATTTCAAAAGTTTCCCCAGGAAAGACATACTAAGCTGTTAACAGTTTGTTTCAGATACGTCCTGGGGAAAAGCTCAACAGTTTATTTACTGATAGCTCATATGGGACAACAGGAGAACTTACATTCATACTTACTGCCATTTATTTTTTTCTATTAGCTCCAATGCTATCAATGAGTAAGGTAGTTAATACATATGGCTGGATTGTAAATAGGGAGAAAAAGCTCCCAAGTCTGTTTTGGAGACTGGAACTTCTGGATGTGGTCTTTCAGATGGACTTGCAGAACATTTTCCTTTCGATGGACAAGAAAGAGGCTTTAATCAAGGAGATGCAATGGTTTAGCTGTTGACAGTAATGTCAGATCACAAACTTTCCAAGTGTTGGGCCTAATGACAGCAGCTATAGAGTTAGTTTCATGGTACAGACTACATAGAAGACATCTGCAAAACAGGTTGCTTTCCATGTGGTTTCTGGCCTAAGAGACTTGCCAGGTACTGATTTGGCAACTGAAGCCAACTTTACACCACCCAGCATGGTGCAAGGATCCAAGAATCTCCTCGGGGCTCTATTAACCATTTCCTAGAAACTGATCCTCATCACTGATGCCAGACTGGCCAGCTGGGAGCGGTCCTGGACCAGGGACTCTGAGTCCTCAAGAACAGTATCTTCAGATACTGTTCTGGAAATGTGGACAGTGCATTCACTGAAGATGCACCTCCAGATTTAGGTTTCATACCAGGCAGGAAACATGACTGGACAACACTGTTACCATTATTGCATAACCAACCAAGGAGGCACAAGAAGCAAAAGCATGCTCATGGAAGCGCCAAGATCCTCCTGTGAGCAGAAGAAAATCTACTGAAGTTGACCGCCATTCACCTAGCATGGACAAGTACAGTTATGTAAGAACTTACTGTAACAGTAGATCTTCGAGTGAATATAGTAGGTAGAAGACTTGGTTTGCTGGCCAAGGCACCTAGCTTCACCTGAGCTCTTCCTTCTAAGACTGCTTGAAAGACACAGTAGAGAAACTTACCAGAGCAAGGGAAAAGGATTAAGACTTATTTTGGCTAAGCAGATTTACTGTGTGGTGTTGTTTTATTTTTACTCACAGGATTGCTACTGTTTGTTGCTAACATTTCATTGTTTTATTTTTCTCTGTAGCAAAGTGTTTCTTACAGGGTATATCTTCTCTGAAATTACTGTATTACAGGTGGAGCTTACATTTTTGTGACTTATCATTGGGCTAAGAAAATTACTGTTTGACACTGTTTTATTTTATTCTTGGTTTTTTTGTTTGTTGAAAAGGTTTGTTGTCTCAGACATGTTTCAGTCTCCTTCTCACATTGAAGGAGCTAATTGCTTTCCTCCCACAGCTCTTCCAAAAGGATTATGTGTGTATGTTGGGGTGGAGCTGACAAACTGTCAGTAATTTCCAACAGAAAGAAGGGTTAAAAGTCAGATTAGTTGATATCTTGGAGGTAGAAGACTTGGTTTGCTGGCTAAGGCACCTAGCTTCACCTGAGCTCTTTCCTTCTAAGACTGCTTGAAAGGCAGAGTAGAGAAACTTACCAGAGCAAGGGAAAAGGATTAAGACTTATTTTGGCTAAGCAGATTTACTGTGTGGTGTTGTTTTTATTTTTCACTCACAGGGATTGCTACTGTTTGTTGCTAACATTTCATTGTTTTATTTTTCTCTATAGCAAAGTGTTTCTTACAGCGTATATCTTCTCTGAAATTATTACAGGTGGTGTTTACAGGTTTTACAGTTTTATCTAACATTAGGATAAGCTTTCAGGGTTACTGCATTTGTTGTTGACTGATTGTTTCTGCTCTTACCTCCTTGTTCTTTCGTCTGTGGTTCTTCTTTTCAGCAGGGAAGGGCCCAGCCACCCACCCCATCCCCAACCACCCCACACTACACTCCTTTTATAGGGTACCACAGTTGTGACATTTCCTGTGGCAGAGCAGGAAGGGGTGGATCAGTGGGGCCTCCACAAGGTGAGCTCATTTACAGGTGCACTAGTAATGTAACTTGTTATAACAAGTTAAACAAAACACAATCAAACCATTACTTGCATTTTTTCCTCTTTTTCCCTTCTAATTACTCTGACTAGGTTATAAACCCAGCAACTTATCTGAAATGGATATCATTAACTGCAGGTACTGTGGAACAATTTTCAGAAGGACAGTCTTACAGGATTTAGGACACTGTCCTACATGCTGGGCCCTTGGAGATCTTAGGCTCAGCTCGGGCAGCATGGGTAGAGATTGCATGCCTCAAATTTCATATTCAAGAGGAAATACATTATAAGAACCACCCGCCATTTCCCCAGCATCCAACAGAAAAACCTCAACCGCAGAGGGTAGTTGGTCCAGGAAGTTGGCAGGTGGTTAGAGGGGCAAATCGGTGCCCCATCACTCTCTGCCTCCAACATATTACCTCCAAAACCATATAAACACTACAAACAGGTATCTGCCTCTATCTCTGAAATCAAACAAAGAGGCAGAAGACACTGCAGAGCAGGACACTGCAGCACAGGAGCTAGCACAACAAAACTCACCCAAATCAGGAACCAAAACAAAGAAAGCAAAAAGGAAATCCAAAAACTTCGATCATAGGAGACTCCATGATTCGGGAGTTGATACCCATCTCCAGCTAGGGTAATGGTCAGATGTCTCCCAGGTACATCAGCATGGAGACACTGACCACATTGCTAAAATTGTTCACAAAGCAGGAGAAAACATTGATGTCCTAGTACACATAGGGACTAATGATCTCGCCAGCTGGTCAGTTGTGGAGACCAAGGAACACCTGACCAGGCTGGGTGACAGACTATTATCTATTTCAGTCTGGCATCTCCTTCTCTGAGATCCTGCCAGTCTGGGAGAGGGGAGCAGATGGACAGAAGGTCAGAGAAGGGAGATAGGGAGCTAAACACATGGCTCAAGGGCTGGTGCCAGGAAAAGGACACAGATTTGTAGGAACTGGCAACAGTTCTGGGAGCGAAAGTTCTTTAAATTTGATGGACTGCATCTGACTAAGGAGGAGTCAGTGCATTGGGGCAGAAGTTTGATGTCTTTGCAGAATATTTAAACTAGCAAATGGGAGAGGGGTGCAGCACCCCATACGTCGAATGGGAAAGAACACCCTCCCCTCAGCTAGTGGTCAAACAGGGATTCAGCATGTTTGCAGTTCATTGCATCACCAGGTAAGAAAAAAGGTTTGTCTCCCCATACGATGCACAGGGTAATGCCAAACCTCACCCAACAACCAACACACCAAAATCTGGCCAATGGAAAATCATGTACACAAATGCTCACAGCCTGGGAAATAAGATCTCAGACCTGCAGGCAATAATGTCAGAGGCTAAACTGGACATAGTAGCAATTAGTGAGACGTGGTTTACCAGTAACCACACTTGGGAGACTTCAGTGCCTGGCTGTATTGTTCAGAAGAAACCGAGGTGCAAAAAGGGGGAGGAGGCCCTGTATGTCAATGAAAATATCAAAGCTACAGAAATTCAGAATACACATAAGGAGCCAGAAGAACTGTAGGTCACCCTGGACAGGAAATGGGACAGCCATGGGGTTGTCTACAGGCCCCCAGACCAGGGGAGGATATAGACACATTACTGTTAGAAGATATACAAAACATGACAGCTAAAGGGAGGTTCTGATAAAGGGAGACTTCAACATGCCGGATACAGACTGGTCAATACCAGCAGGAACATCTGCCAGAACTAGACACATAGTGGATTCCCTGCAGGGAGGGCCTCAAACAATTGGTACAGCAACCCACAAGAGACAGGGCTATCCTAGATCTAGTACTGACTAACAAGGAAGGGATCACAGATCTCCAGGTAGAAAGGTCACCTGGGGCCAGTGACCATGGTTCAATTTGGCTACTACATCTAAATCATCCCATTCCAAGGCAAAAATATGGTACTTCAGAGGAGCTGACTTTGATAAGATGGCTAACAGAGTTAAGCTAGTCTCTGCAAAAAGAAACACAGATGAGGGGTAACAGGCAATGTGGGCAAGCATTAAGGATGCAATACTTGAAGCAACATCTCATTGTGTTAGACAGAAAAGGAAGTGCAAAGAAGAAGGAAACCACTTTGGTTCTCAAATACAGTAGCAGAAAGGTCAGAGCCAAAAGGCTGGCCTTCAGGAAATATAAGGGAACACAGCGTGATGAAGATAGGAGGCATACCAAACTGCCCTAAGGGAAGCAGGGAAGGCAGTAAGGCAGGCAAAGTCCCAAACTGAGGAACACTAGCACTAACAGTAAAAGAAGGTGACAAGACATTCTATAGATACATCAGTGAAAGGAGAAAGTCCAGAGGGGTATTGCTGCTAATGGAGAAAAGGGAGCATGTAAGGAGGAGGACCTGTAAAGGCATCTATCCTAAATAGATACATTTGCTCAGTATTTACTGAAGAGAAGGTAGGGCAGGCCCACAGCTCAGCATCATGGACACAGGGGAGGGAGGTGAGCACTACTCCCTTCACAAAAAGAAAGGGTCCTACAAGAACTTGCTAAGCTCAGGGTGGATAAGGTAATGGGACCTGATGGCATACATCCCAGGGTACTTAAGGAGCAAAGGTGGAACTAGCAGAGTCATTAGCAGAACTGTTTAGTGAGTCTCTGAGCACAGGAGAGGTCCCAGAAGACTGGAGAAGGGTTTATGTGATCCCGCCTCCACAAGAGTGGTAGCAGGAGGAAAGGAAAACCAGCAGACCAGTCAGGCCTTACCTCAGTAGTGGGCAAGATTATGGAGGCACTCCTTAAGGAAAGGATAGTGCAACACCTGGAACTATAGGGGCACAGGATCCAAGACAGCATGGGTTTACAAAGGAAGGTGCAGTCAAACTAATCTCATAGATTTCTTTGACTGGGTAACCAGAGTGGTGGACCAAGGGGAGCAGTTGATGTCGCTCACCTTGACTTCAGCAAAGCTTTTGACACTGTTCCACATAGAAGATTGATAAATAAGCTGGGTAGGCTCGGGGTGGGTCAGAAGTTGGTCAACTGGGTGCAAACTGGCTGGACGGCAGAAAACAGAGAGTGGTGGTAAATGGTATACAGTCAGAAGAGATGCAAGTCACAAGTAGAATTTCTAGGATCAGTCCTGAGCCAGTCCTCTTTAACATCTTCATTAGTGACCTTGCAGATGGACTAGAGGGTAAGGCTTGTCTGTTTGCAGATGACACCAAGATCTGCAACAGAGTAGATGATCCAGATGGGTGGGCAGAATGAGAAGGGATCTGGATAAACTGACAAAATGGTCAGAAGATGGGCAACTGGGATTTAATGCAAAGAAGTGCAAAATCATGCACATAGGGAAGAGAAACCTGGAACCACCTATAGGCTGGGAGGAGTTGCTAGCAGTCACAAAGGAAGAAAGAGACTTGGGTATCATCATCACTGACGACCTGAAATCATCCAAGCAGACCTCTAAAGCAGTAGGTAAGGCTAGGGGGTGTTAGGTGTATTAGTAGGGGTATCAAAGTTGTAAGAGGGAGGTAATAATCCCTCTTTACCAGACACTGGTTAGGTCTCTCATCTGAGTATCATGTGCAGTACTGGAGGCCACACCTTCACAAGGACATTAACCAAATTGAGGCAGTCCAGAGAAGGGCAACCAAAATGGTGCAGGGACTGCATCAGAAGACATATGAGGACAGATTAACAGAGCTCAATATGTATACCCTTGAGCAAAGGAGGGAGATAGGTGATATGATCGAGGCATTCAAGCACCTTAAGGGCATTAACAAGGTGAAAGAGTCTAACATGTTTAAATATAAGAAAAATAGCAGGACAAGGGACACAGCATGAGATTAGAGGGTGGCCATTAATGGGAAATGAGGAAATTCTTTTCACAGAAAGGTGGTGGATGCATGGAATGGCTTACCACAAGAAGTGGTGGCTATGAATACAGTGCAGGGCTTCAAACAGGCATGGGACAGGCATAAGGAGCAATACAAATGACTATGAATAGATAGGCCACTGACAGAGCAAGGCCATGGCACATTTGTAAGGTAGAAAAACAAATGGGCAGACTGGATGGGCCTTGCGGTCCTTATCTGCAGTCAACTTCTATGTTTCTATGTTTCTATCTTTCATCAGGCCACACCTATGTAACTACAGCCACCAGGCACTAGGACCACATGGAAACCCTTTGCTAGCAGTCTACTAGGACTGCCCATGATGATGTCATCCAGCATCGTCCTTCCCATATAACAGGGTGGCCCTGCGCCTCCTCTCAGTTCCCCACTGAAGACCATATGGAGAGGATCTTCTTCTGGGGATCCAAGGGAGAGCTGAGGTCTCCACCACTACGTAATGTGAAACCCAAGGTAGACCATCCCAGAGATAGACAGACAGGAATGAAGAAGCCTAAGGCTAAGGGGACAGACGGTGGATGGCACGGCCTGATGAAAGATATTTCTCAAAAATCCACTGTTACAGTAAGTTCTTACTTAACTGTACTATCTTCAATGATATCTCTTTCATCAGGCTACACCTATGGAACCAGGTCCCAAGCAGTACTACCACAGAGACCATCTGGGTAGCTGGAGGCTACAGACCTAAGAAAGGAGGCCTGGAAGCACAGCCAGGCCAAAGCCTGCCCTTCCTCTAGAGGCAATGTCCAGACCGTACTGTTTAGTGAAAGTGTGGACAATACCCAGTTGCAGCAGCATAGATTTCTGCAGCTGATATTCCTGAAACAGGCAACAGAAGTGGCCATGCCTCTGGCTGAATGGCCATGGACAACTCCAGGAAGTTCTGCCATACTTCCTATAACAGAAAGTGATACAGTGCCGCCCAGTGGTGCTGAGGGCTGAGGCACTGGACGCCACACCTCGCACCACATCAAGCACCCGGTTCAGGAATGGACCTGGTCATTCAGGGCTAGCGTTGGGAGGTAAGGATTGAGCATCCTGAGGACTGCTCTCCTTCCTCATTTGGGGGTCTGTGTTGCATGTATCAGCACACAACAGGGGTTCGGCCGCGCAGCGGGTGCTTGGCTGCCTCCGGGAGGTGGAGACAGCTGCTGTGCCCATTGCACAGGTGAGGGCATGGGGAGAAAATGGAGGAAAATACTGGGACCTGGAAGGGCTGATGATGGCCCAGTGGGCTAGGAGAATGCACCCCTGGGGGTTGTAGCCCTGCCAGGTTCATGGAGGTGGCATAAATAATGCCGCGATAAAAAAGTGACACAGTTGGCCAACCATTTGCACATGCACTGATTAGAAACTGGCACACCCTCTTTCCCAGGGAAAAGGAAACAAAATCTGTGAGGACTTCCTGCAGTCCTTCGATGATGAACATAATATCTGAGTATTATTTCTGTGTACATCTAAGGTATGGAGCAATGCTTCCTGGATTGGCATGCTCTGGAAAATAAACTGGTAGGTGAATAGTTTGATTCAAAGTAAACTCTGACACTACCTTAGGAAGAAACTTAGGGTTGGTCCGTAAAGACACCCTGTCTTTATGGAAAATCAAATAAGAGACTTGCACATAAGAGTCTGAAGCTTGGAAATCCTTTGAGCAGAAGTAATACTAACTAAAAATAACGTTACCCAGGAAAGGAAGCATAAAGCCACAGTCACGCGGGCTCAAAAGGAGCCAAAATGATTTTCTCTAGCACAAAATCCAGTCCCAAGATGGGACTGGATTTTGGATGGGAGGCTTCCAGTGCAGGATGCCTCTCAAGAACATACAGGCTTCTTTCAGCTGAGCCACTGTATGGCTATCAGCAGGAACATGGAAAGCTGAAATAGCAGCTAAGTGCACTTTAATAGAAGAGTATTGCAGTCCTGTGTCTGACAAGGACAATAAATACTCTAGAACCTTGTTCACTGGGCAAGGAAGGGATCCAGTGATGAGAAGCGCCCACAAAGCAAACCGCTCCACTTCATGGAGTAGATGGCCCTGATGGACATCAGCCACCTTAGGGAGCACTCCAAACCCTCAGAATGGCTATGTCTTCAGGAGCCAGGCATGGAGATGGAGTAACTTGAGGTCTGGATGGATCAGAGTTCCCTGGTCCTGTGATAGCAAGCCCTACACAGTGGCAGGGTACTGGGAGTTCCACTGCCAGCTGTTGCAGCAAGGGAACCAGATCTGGCAAGGTGAAAAGGAAGCCATGAGAATTTGAGTAGCTCCCTCCATTTGGGGCTTGATTAGCACCCTCTGGATCAAAGGAAGGGGAAGGCATAAAGGAACCTCCCTTTCCAAGGAAAGAGACAACACATATCTCCAGAAAACTCCAGGCTCCAGAACAAACGAGTAGAAAAGTGTCAGTTTGCATTGAATGGAGATGCACAAAGGTCCAACTCCGGATGATCCCACTTGTCAAACAGGTCTTCAACCACCGAGGTCAGCAGCTCCATCTCCTGCATTCTGGACTGCAACCTGCTTAGTTTGTCCACCAGGATGTTTAGGATGCCTGGAACATGGACAACCAACAGCTCTAGACCGTGTTCTAGAGCCCAATACCAGACCCCTCATTGCTTCCTGCACAGGGGGTAAGAAATGAGTTCCCCCTTGCTTGGTTATATATTGTACCACACTGATATTGTCTGTCTGCACCAGCAGATGCCACTGGGACAGGTGGTTCTGGAAGGCTTGCAGAGTATACAGAACAGCCCTTATCTCTGTGACATTTATGTGAAGGGAATTCTCCACTCTGGTCCATGTTCCTTGTGACTGAGGTCCCAGATGCACTTACCAGCCCAGCCCTGAAGCCGCCTAGTGAGAATTTGCTGAGGAGAGGAAATGAGGAAGGGAACCCCTGTCAGCAAATTGCTAGATTCCATCCACCACTGGAGCACCTTTCAGACAGAAGTTACTAGAACCTGCTGTTCTAGATAGTCAGTGTGCTGATCCCACTGGACTCTTAATGTCCATCAAGGATCCTCATGTGCAGCCTGGCCAGGGTACCATCCACATTATTTGCTGTGTTTGGAGCTGTTGCTTGAATGTATAGCCAACTGGGCTTGAAATAAATAAATTCTACTTTTGCATCCGGCTCCAGTGTGCCGCACTTTTTCTCTTTTGGTTTGTACAATGACAGTGGCTGCTGCCATCAGGCCCAACAGTCTCAGGAATGTCCTGGCTGTTACATACCTGCTTTTGTAAATCAGCTGGCGCTGTGCCATGAGGCGCTCTGCCCTGTCCTGGGGCAGGAAGGCTAGGCCCTCAGCAGTGTCCAGTACTGCCCCCTATGTACTGCAGATGCTAACAGGGTTACAACTGACTTGGGCAGGTTGACCATGATCTCTAGGGCATTGGACAGCTGCCTGGTGTGTGTTAGGGTGTGAAACAGTTGCTCCTGGGACTGAGCTTTGAGCAACCAGTCGTCCTAGATAGGGGAAGACATACAGTCCCTCTCCTGAGAGCTGTTGCCACAACTGCCAAGCATTTGGTAAATCCATGGTGCAGAAAACAAGCCATAGGGCAAGACCGTGAAATGGTAGAGCTACCCCAGAAACAGGAATGTAAGGAATGGCCTGCGGGGTGAACAAGATGGATACGTGGGTAAGCATCCTGTGAACCCAGGAGCAGATGCAGTTCCCTTGTGTGGGGAAGGGGTAGCAAGGCCTCACAGAGGGGCCATCCAGTGTACTGAATGGAGCAGTTCAGGCCTCTTACATCCAGAATGGGCCTTATGTCCCTGTGGATTTGGGGACTAAGAAGGAAGGAGAATAAAGCCCTCTGATTCCTTGCTCCAGGGAACTGATTCCGTAGGCCTCTGGCACAGTGCTGCACGAATTCCTATCAGCACAGGGTGTAATCTGGAGGGTGGAAAAAGGTGGAAAGGTCTGGAGGCACACCAGAAAGGCCAGAGCATGGCCCTGTTCTATGAACTGCAAGACCCCAGCATCTGCTGTCACCTCTTTCAACTGTAGCTAGGAAGGAGAAGCTACCTCCTACCACCAACTCCAGATGTTGTATGGGAGGATGAGGATCTAATAAGGAGTCATGCCAAGCAGATCGGGTGGCATAATTGTAGCCCCTCTAGGGTCTTGGGGTGGGCAACCGTGAAGGAGGGTAGAGTGGCAAAGCTATTCCGCTTTTGCTTCAATGTCAGGCCCCAACCCCGTTGTAGTAGTAACCCCTGCAGGCACCCTGCCTACTGGTCAACTGTCCTGCATATCTGCCCTCAAGGGGCTTGCATCCTCAGAACAGAGTGCATAGAAAGGACTGCTGAACATGGTAGCAAATCCTGACCCCTTTGTATACCAAGAATGCCCACATATTCAGAGCGTAGCTACAATGGTCTGAGCAAAACCTCTGAGGTGTCACTGGAAGGCTGCAGGTATGTGATACTGATGGGCCCAAAGAAACTCTAGTCAAGGCCCAGAGTGACAAAAGTAAAGGTTCCTTTACCTAGCTGGCTTGGGAGAAATGAGTAGCTGAGGCACATTAAACCTATCATGTGCTGTCAGCAGAATTGATTAGGTCTCAGGGGGCCCATGAAAAGGGGTTATCCTGGGAGGGCCAGAACAACTTGTCCACCTTGCTGGGTAAGGTGGGGAGCAACAATAGTCTGCCAGACAGCCAGGTAGCATCCTCTAATTCTGGCAATAGAGAAGGTAGGAGGACAGGCAGAGAATTTGGTAGCTCCAAAATGCTCTGTACAGGGCTCCTAATGATGCCCCAGGGCATAGCTCCCTCCCCGCAGTACAGAGAGAGATTGCAACATCAAGAAGAAAAAGAGAGGGTAGGGCCAGCAGGAGGACCCCAGAATAAATGAGGTAGAGCCCTAATGTCTTTGGAGAAGTGGTAGAGTCAAACCTGGCACATGGGATGCCCCACACGGCCCCTCTCACAGCCACCTTGAAAGGAGGGCAGGGTTATAGCTCAGGTCCACATCGTGAGCTGTAAAGGCCAGGAGGGAGGAAGCAAAAACATCGATGCCCAGGGAGTGTATGGGGCGTCAACGGACAGGCGTCAATGCAGGGCTGGGCTGAAAGGCCCCGTCATCACAGTGTCTGCATATGATCTCCACAAAGGACAAGGGGACTGACAGAACATCGATGGTGAACAACTGCAGAGGGTCCCAGGGAACACTCTGCTAACCGACTGTAACAGTGTGGAATGACCTGTGACACTCGACAGGGTATTAACTGCTCTGACGTCAAGGCTCCGCGCCAGCTATGAGAGTGAGCAGGGCACCACTACCAGGGCTGACCCTGGAGGAATTCAAGGGTGGAATGGTAGGATATAGCGCCACCTAAGCAGCCGATGGTGCTGCCAGAGGCACCCAGCAATGTCAATGGGGATGTCCACAGCCCCGACTTCAACAGGACTTAGTCGCCTTAGGAGGCAGGCATGACTCACCGCCAGGTGACCGCCAGAGTACAGAGGTCTGGGTGGCCAGATCCACAGCCTCACTGGGGGACACAGCCACCCTGACGTCGACGGACCATCGCCAGCCAATAGGAGGGCTAAGAAACTCACCACCAGCTGACCGAGAGGGAAGGGAGATCTGAGAAGTAGGACATGTGTTGTCAATAGGGGCACAAGAGCCCCAATGTCAATGGACCTGTACCGCCAAGAAGGTCTGGGGAAACACTTCTAGATGTGCAATGTCGACAGGGGTGCCCACAGCCTTGGCATCGATGGGCCCATGCTGGCTGTAGGCAGGCTAGGGAAAACACTGCCAGAGCTGTACCTTGTGGGAATGAAGGTGTTGGATGGCAGGAGGTATCGCCACTGAAGTGACCAACACAGCGATGGCTGGCACAAAGAGAACGGTGACAGGGAAGATACCGAAGGAGGGGCACCCCACTCAGAGCCTCAAAAGCTGTACCTCAGGACCCTGTGGCCGGGGGTTCGAGAAGAGGGCCAGTGACATGGGGAGCTCCTCTGAGACGCCACTCTCCCAAATGGCAATCTGCTGCTCACTAGGGAAAATGAGGCAAGACTGGTCAGCAATGTCACCGGGGAGCTTGATAGAAGCTCAGGAAGGGATGGCAGGCCTAACTACCACAGGCCTGCTCGGAAATTCCACCATGCTTGCAGAAAACTGAAGATGAAGCAGCAGCTTTCATTGGCATAAACGACAAACGAAAATCACTGTATGAAAAAAGAAGGAAAGAAAGAAAGAAAATGCAAAATTAAGCAGTCAACTGAGTGGTGGTGTCTCCATGGAGCCCAACATGCAATGGTCGATGTGGGAAAAGAAAAGAGGAGGGACGGGCTGCCCATGTTTACATGGGAAGAAAATGTTGGATGACGCCATCATGGGTGAACCCTAGTAGACTGCTAGTGAAAAGTTTCTGTGAGGTCCTAGTGCCTGGTGTCTATAGTTCCAGAGGTGTGGCTTGATGAAAGAGATATTCTCCAAGAAGATCTAAATGTACAGGTGGCTCAGTTACACCATAAGAGGGTTCATCAGTGAGAGTGGTCTCTAACCTGGAGGTGTTCGAGTTACTAAGTAAAGGCTCAGATGACTATGGGTAGACCTGTTGCATTGAAGAAGTGCACTTGGACTTCTGGTTCTGCCACCAACTCATGAGGATGTGAATCCTTTCAGCTCTAACCACGCCAGGAGTTTAAATCAACTTCAATCTTCCCAATTCAAGCTTCAAACAACTTTAAAACAGTGAACATACTGTGCAGGGACAGGATGCCAGCCACATCCAAACAAAAGATACACTTAGACTATTTAAAGTGGCCCAGCATGTGGGAGACCTGAGACACAAGGCCAGCTGGCAGGAGCTGCTCTGCATCAGCCACATTGGACCACAGCAGTAAGGAAAGTGAAGATGAAGAAGAAAAGATGTTTACAATAACGTCAAAATGCCTATTTCACGAGTTGGGCAAGTTCGTGACAGTATGGATAGACTGGAAAAGTAGTCACTAAAACTTCCAAGAGACCTCCTGGAAATCATACAAAGAACCCCAGACCTTGAGGCTGGGCTCATGGAGACCTCCGAAATAGCTGAGAAGCAGGATTCAGCCATCTACTATCTTCTGAAGCTGGAATGAGAGCTCACAGAAAAACTCAATGATCTGGAGCTCCGCTCCCAGGCACAATTTAAGATTGGTCTCCTGAGGAAAGGAACTGGGCCAATGGAGGGATTTCTGAATCCTCCTAGTGGAGATATTCATCCTGCCCTCAAGATGAGACCTGCATATAATGCAGGCCATGCAGCTCTAGCAAGGAGAGTGACTAACCCAAATGCCAACCCACGGTTGGTAGTGATGAAATTCTTGGATTACAGAACCAAACAAACGTGTGAAATTTAGCTTGGAGCAAGAAGGAGAAAGCTGTATGTTGTCAGTGACTTCACCCTCTAACATAACAGAAGCTAAGAATGGTACTGGCCATTAGGAAACACCCAGCTTCCAAAACATAACAATGCACTTGCAGACCCCAGAACAGTTTTAAAATATTCCTGCCTGAAGGTACTTTTTTTCCGGATGCTGGCGGAGGCCAAACAACACCAAAGAAACCAGGTGCTCCAGCCAACCTTTACTTCCACCCCAAGCAGCAATGGAGCAGTCTATAACACCAGCCCTGTGGAAGAAGACCACCCAACCACAAAAGAACTGCTTTTCTCCACCAGTCTCCCAAAAACCAGGACGAAACTGAAGTCGACCTCTCCCCACCGACTGCATATCCTCCCAGTCAACAGGACACCCAAACAACGGACAAATGAAGAGGCTGACTTGCCAGGCGGAGGGACTCAAGCAGTCTGGGTGACTTCCATGGGAGAACCTCACAGTGGTCAGATGGTAACAGTGCCATGATGCTGACTAATATCCTTTATGTATTGCTGAACAGTTAAACAATTTAATTGGGACAGACAATAGAGCTGGTTCAGCAATAGCTTGTTTGTTATTGGCTTTAAACAATTGTTACTGGGCATTTCTAAATGTTTACAGACTGAAGAGTTGAGTCAGCTCTTGGGGCTTAATCGTAGGTCACAGGATGCCTCGATGCTTCCTCCGTGAATGGTTATAAATGGGCAGCTTCCTACCGACCCCTTGTCATAGAGGGTTTGACCAACTGGAACGGGACATAATTTTGAGAGTGATGGAGGAACCAGCCAGATCCTTAACAGAGGTAGGAGGAAGTAGGCTGCTGGTTATCTAGAATCTGCAGCTTATCCAATAGGTAGGAAATGGGCAGACTAGGTGGGCCAAGTGGTCCTTGTTGCCACGACAAAGTCTATGTTTCTATGTTCTATGTTTCTAGGTAAACAGCAACCCAAGAGGTCAGTGTTGCAATGCTACAGTGCCATAGGTATATTTGGGGTCCTCCTGTGCACACCAGAGCCCTCTCCCAACTTGTAGTAGCTGCAGTGTTGGCCAACATGACCCTGCCTGACCGCTAGACACAAAAGGCAGTGGACACATAGGTAAGCATAGCCTCCATTCCAATCTACTGCTCGATTACAGGGATGGGTAGGGCTGGCAATAATAAGTAGCAAAGGAGGAGGACAAGGGGAGCTCTGGAGGCCTCGTGGCAGGAGCAGTAGACCAGTGTGGCCTGGTGGACATCTTGGGTGCCCTGACCCTGCAAAGCAGGCTCACTCTCCCTCACGAGTTCAGCAGCTGCAATATCTCACGGCAATCATTAAAGCCTGTGCCTGTCTGGGTCAGGCAACATGGCAGAGCCTGTCGCCGGGAACACACATCAAAGCTCACTTCCAGGTCTTAGGAAGGAGGGGTCAGGAGCAACATAGTCATGGTGCCAAAGTGAACTGGAACAGGTAATGATGTGCTGTGGCTAACCTCTATGAAGCAAATTCAATGAGCTGGAATACCAGCCAGCCAGAAGCCCAAACTTTGAATCCAAGGCAGGGTGGAGTGGCGGTCAGCCATGCTAAATTAGGGACTGGTTGTGGGGGGCAAGTTAAATCACCCCTTATTATTGGTAGAGTCACGCTGGGAAGAGAGCATGATCAGCTTCACAACCTATGGACCCCTGGGGACCCCAGCTGGGGGTAATGGACTGCTCTCCAGCACGGTTGCACTGATGGGGAGGGTTGAAGGTTGAAGTAGACAGTTCACCCATTACATCCAGTGAGCGACAGGTGTGCAAAATATCATCTGAGCAGCCAGGTGGAGGTAGTTGAGGATGGCAGCCAAAAGCGCATGTCAGGCGCCAGGCCTCCAAGTATGAAGCCTCACCCTGCTAGCCATACAACAACGGGCAGGCAGCCAGGATGGCATGTTAACCTACTGAAGACCATAACTCCGTAGGGAGTAATTTGTTGTTTATCTGTTTCACTATTTGTTTTACTTATGACACTGCTAACTGAGTTACAGGACCCAAGATACTTTGATTCTATAAGATGGCAGCAGGTCTAAACAGCCCCATCAAAAGAACAAGGGTTTTGAACGTACTGTATTAAAGAAATTGAAGACTGAGGTGGTATTTCTGCAGGAGACCCCTAACACACAAAGAAAGCACTGAATTGAAAAGGGCATACAGAAGGTTTTCCATGCCTCCTTCCAAGACTACCCCTTAGAAGGTGGGTGGCAAGCACAATGCACACAGGTATAAAGTGAAACTAATACAACCGACTGAGTATATTCTCTTTTATTAAACTTATTGCTCTCCACCCACAACCCCACACCCCAGTTTATCCTTGTCCTCCACTTTTCTGACTCTTTTGCCCTTGTTACTCTGTTTCTCTTTGTCTGGAACAACTAACCTAGCCACTTAATCTCTCTCTACTCTACTTGCCTTCCACACTATTCTTCCATATCCACCCTTACCACAGCTACCCTACTACCTAGCCTACCTACCCACTCCACCTCCTCTCACTACTGAACTGAATCCTTGCAGTGATTGGAAAGAACAACCTCATTCTACTAGGACATTAGTTCTCACACTTTGTGATAATGAGCCTCCCCGAGCCATGGAAAACATTTGAGCCTCCCTCAAATTTGGAAAAATCTTGGGCCACCCATAGAAAAAATTATATCATACTTGTGGCAACCCTAATGCATAAGGACTGTTCAATGGAGATAGAGGAGGTCATCAGGACATGGCAAGTCGATTTATAACACTTAAGGGTAGATACGGGTCTGTACCTGTACTCTTTTAAATATATATGCACTGAATAAGGATAGGGAGGATGCAGACTTTTAAAGATTATCCTGAAGGCTGCTCTGAACCTGAGAGCATCTTCATGGTCGGGAAAGGGGACTTCAACACAGTCTTTGATCCAAGCCTGCATGGGATCAGAGCTCCGTAGTTAGGCAGCCAAATGTTTCAGGGGGCTGACCAAGGAACTAGGCCTGGTGGAGGTATGGAGATTTACCAACCCAAAGGTTAGAGATATAAAATTAGTATTCCGCTGCCACACAACTGGCTCCACAGTTACCTGGATAAAGTAAAGAGAGGATACTGGGTGAAGAGAAACTGAAGCCTACCACCTCCAAACTGTCCCCTTTGTTCCCCTCATGTCATTATTACCTCCCCAGGTGTGGAAGGATACACCAAACCCATGGACATGTCACCCACTTATGATCTTAAAGATCAATTGCAATATTTTTAAATTATTTTAATGTATTGTATTTACTCACCATGAGAACACTCAGTCCATATATACTGAAAGTATAATGCACGAACTGTCACTTCTCATGTCCAGATGCTACTTACTGCCTGTCTTATTTGATGGTTTCACAGAAAATCTCTCAGACATTTTCAGACCAGCTGCTGGAATCTTGGGTGAGTGCTGATGTCATTCAGGCAACAATTATATTATTTTCCTCAAGGTCCTGGCAGCTCACTACCTACAGAGTACATTAGATTATGACATTAAAAAACATCTTTGCTTCCAATTTTCTGATGGTGGCCTTTATTTATCAAATTACTCCAGTAAAGCATACATGTAAACATCTGGCAATTTCCTAAGCTGATCACCAACACTTTGTGCTCATTATCACCCCTACCTCCCTCACAAAAAACAACAACTTGACTTACTCTTAATGTGTACATTTTTGTTTCCTTTATTCTCTTTCAGCCCTGTTCAGCTTCCTCCTTATTTGAACAAAGTACAGTCCTCTAAAAGTACTGATTAATCATGAAAGTAACTAAATATTTATCTGTAATGTTGTACTAATAAAATTCAATCAGGAAAGGACCTCAGATAATTATCACGAACATACAAACAAGCTGGCAGAAAAAGGCCCAGAGGTCTATCAAGTGTGCAGCTCGAGGATACTTTTACTGCAGCTGCCCCATCTCCCATTCCAATCTCATCCTCCCTCCCTACCCCCAGATTTTCCCTCCTAGGTTCTTATCTATACTTACCCTCCCTTTGTCTCTATCCACCCCTTTTAAAACTGTCCACTGTCCTCAACGCGATCACTTCTTCCCACAGTTTGTTCCACCCTTCCGCCACCCTTTCTGTAAAGTGATGCTCCTCATCTCCCTCAATCTACCCCTTCCAACTTCAGACTGTGCCTCTCGTGACCATCCCTCTTTAAGAAGAACAATCCCCTTTTAACCTTATTTATGCCTTTTAAGTATTTGAGGGTCTCTATCATGTCACCCCTCTCCCTTCTTTCCTCCAGGAATACATGTTGAGATCCTCAATCTCTCCTTATATGTTTTCTGTCCCAGACCTAGGATCATCTTTGTCACCCTACACTGCACCCCTCCAGTAGTTTTATGTTCTTTTTTTAGGTATGGGCACCAGAACTGCACATAGTACTCTAAGTGAGGTTTCACCAGTGATCTTTATAGTAGCAGGGTGACCTCTTCCTTCTAGAGGTGATGCCCTGGCTATGCACCCCAGCATTTGATTGGCCTCGCTGCCACCCTCCAGCACTGTGCAGATACCTTAAGTCTCCTGTGACTAGTACCCCTAGGTCCTTCTCTTCCTCAGAAATAGATACATGCACTCCCCAGCCAGTAGGTGGTCTTGGGGTTTCTGGTACTGAGGTGCATGGCGGTGCTGAAAGCAACTGAAATTACACATGAGCTGTTGCCATTTTACAGTCTGATGTACAGTAGTGTGTGTGTGTGTGTGCGTGTGTTTACTAATCTGCAAGGGCCTTGAGGAAAATAATGTCATTGTTGCCTTAATGACATTAGCACTCACCCAAGATTCTGCTACCTGGTCAAAAATGTCTGAGGGATTTTCTGTGAATCCATCAATTAGGAGAACATTAAAATAGTATCTGTACATGACAGATGGCAATTTCTTCATTTAATAAGCAATAAATAAGGCCTGGTTGTCCTCATGTTAGTGAAAGAGAGTAAAGTTTACAATATGTTTATAATATATCGCAGTTGATCTTTAAAGCCAGACTTGTCACATGGACATCAAATAAGATAGGCCCTCATGATCATAACTGGAGACCTCAATTTTACACCATCTCGTGCAGGACCAGGTTTCTCTAGGTGAACAGACTTTCTCCCACTAGGTACCAGTCACTGATCAATAACAAATCTATTCTATCATTCTGAGAATTACAAGAGAGATACAGACTAATACAAAGTGACGTCCATGGATACTTACAGATAAGATACTACCCCCAGACCCACGACCTAGTTCTGTGACTAGACTTCCCTGGAAAACTTTCTTTACTGGGTTACCATGCTATCAGGCAGAGGCGAGATGGTTTCTGGAGCCTATAAAACCCTGTAGGGAGAAGATCACCCCAAGATCAATAATTTGAGGGTGCAGTGGGAAGCAAAGCAGGGATCACTATCTTAGAAGAGGAGCAAAAAGACATTAGGAGAGGGTTGGAAGTTAATGGCCCCCACCAGGCTGGAGGAGACTTTTCAACACACCTACTACAACAAGACATTTCCAAGCAAAATTCCAGTCTGTGCTGGAGAGTTGTGATCTCACTGGGTCACCAGCATATTTTCTGGGCATGCCCAAGGATTACTGCATTCTAGTCTAAAACACATGCAGAGCTAAACAGCCTCTGGAATGTCCCCATCCCCTAGAATTTAGAAACCTTGTCCTGGGGATAAGAGTTAAGGATATAGAGAACCAAAAGCAACAAGGACTCTTGTGGGTCCTTTTCCTAGCAGATCAAAGGAAATTACTGCCAACTGGCTGCAGGCAGCGACCCCATCCTTTGAGTCATGGGTCACTGGTGTGGTTGACTTTAGGAGGATGGAACACCAGACATCTCATCTGAGGCTCACAGTACAAGTTTTGGGCAAGATGGGACTTCAGAAATGCCTAGGGCCCCAAAGCCAGTGAGGAAGGAGGAGACCAAAACACAGAAATCTGGGTCGGGTCAGACCCCTGAGCAGGTAACATATGCAATTAGGGGCACTCACCTCCCTATGCACACTGTATGTCTACTTTCTGCAAGATATATAAAACACAAGTAACAGTGTCACTGTAGTTGTCCGTTTTCTGGTTACCATAATATAATACTTTATAGGAAGTCACACAAAACTGAAGAGTGGCGCCTGGCTGTTGCACACCCAGCCTTCACTGGGTGTCACTGGCATGCTGGGGAAACCACAATCCCCCAAGGAAAGAGAGCTGTCCATGAGATGCTCATCCTCCCCCTCCCACGGCTGACCCTCTGGCCTTTCCGCACCGTTCCCCAAATGCAGGTCATCAGTGCCACAGGCAACAGCTTCCAGCGGTATCAGCGGTCAACACTTAGCCATCTTCTATGTTCATGGTCAGAAGTAGTGGATGTTCTGTCCCATTAGTGGACTTCCACAGGGCAGCTCAGGCAGAGTTCCACATTCTGTGCTGCAAGGATCTGATCAGACAGAGTCCAGTTTGGCAGCCACACTCAGATGCAATGCAACTGGTAGCCTGACTCTTGAAAATAAAAGACTTTTAGGACAAGGCTATTGGAGCGGTGGCAGATACCTTTATGACCCCAAGGAAGGTTTCTTCCTCTGCATCCTGTGACAGGGTGTAGGACATTTCTTCGGAATGGGCCAAAACTAGTTTTGTTTTCTTCCACCATGGTCATGGTCCCATGGATATCAGCATTTTACAAGCTGAAACTGATAAAGGGGTAGCCTCAATCACTTTGTAAGGTCAAATGTCTGTTATCAGAGCCACTCTGAGTCCAACATTAGAACTCCTTGGGGACCAACAGGGATGTTATCTGTTTCCTCAGGATGGTTACTTTGGCCCAGACCATCCCCAGTTTGCTAATGTTTCAGCCTGGTGCCACACGCCTTGTGTAAGCCATTGTTCGAGCCACAGTCTTTGGTGTCACTTGTTATCCTTTCATATAAGGTTGGTTTTCCTGGCTGTGATGTGTTCAGCTAGGATAATCAGTGAACTATGCCCTTTTCCCACATAAGGAACCTTTTCCTTTCTAGTGTATAAGGACAAGGTAGTTTTAGTATTGTCTTTCAATCCCATGGTTCTCTTTCGTCTTTCCTGCAACCAAGGGTGGTCTTCTCTCTTTTTCCCCAAAAATAGATAACCCGAGGAAACTCCATAACTTAAATTTGCAAAGAGTGGTTAGTTACTCCTTCAAAAGGCACTAAGGAGTTCAGGAGATCAGAAGGATTGTTGCTCCTCTGTGTGGCAACAAGGAAGGCTCAGAAGATTTCAAAAGCCTTCTTGGCTTCATGGGCAAGATTCTGCACAGAAACATAGAATTTGATGGCAGATAAGGACTGCTTGGTCCACCTAGTATGCCATTTTTCCCTACCTACTGCATCACCACAGACCCTACTTGATCTCCACTTATTCCCCATTGCCTTATCACTAAGGTTCCCTTATGCCTAGCCCATGCTTTCTTGAACCCCTTTACAGTTTTTTGCACCCACCACCTCTGCTGGGAAGCTGTTCCGGCATCCACTACCTTCTTTGTGAAGAAGTACTTCCTCACATCTCCACTGAGGCTACGCCCCTTCCAGCTTCATAGCATGACCCCTTGTCTTTGAGCATCTTTTTTCTGAAAATGCTTCCATCTTGAACCTTATTTATACCTGTAAGGTATCTGAAAAGTTTCTATCATATCCCCTTTCCTTCCTTCCTCCAGGGTGTACATATTAATGTCCTTCAGTCTTTCCTCATAGGGCTTTTGATGCACACCCTGCATCATTTAGTTACCCTCCTCTGGACCACCTCCACTCTGTCTATGCCCTTCCAGCTATGAGGCCTCCAGAACTGAACACAGTGTTCCAGGTGAGGTCTCACCAGTGATCTATACAGGGTTAACACCACCTTCTTCTCTTCTGCTGGTGATAACCCTCTCTATCAGGGTAAACAAATCCATTAGCCTGATGTCCTGGGCTATCACTTCTGAGTCAGAGGCAAGCAGTTCTGTGCATAGTATTAGTCCAGCGGACAAGCAGTGCTGGAAAAATAAATTACTGGTAATTCCAGTTTTCGTCATTAGGGTGCTGCAGGTGCCAGTTCTGACTTTCCCTGTGATCAGTTGGTCATGTAGTGACCGGAGCACCAGGGAACTGGGTCACATGAGGACGGACTGAAGAAGAGTCTAGGAAAGCAGCAGGCGTGACGCCAGGATTTGGACAGCATGTGTGACACAGAGAAGCTGGAGCCAGAGTCTCATCGGAGCGGACAGGGAGGCGCAGAGAAGATTGATTGGCAGGTCATGCCTCCAATGATATGATCTGCTACTGCAGAAGAAGAAAGGAACCTATTGGCCGTAGTGGTGACTTGGGGGTTGCAGCAGTATTGGAGGCACACTTATACAGAGACTGTCATGGGAAAGGACGGGTAGTAGCTGTGGCTCTACACGGAGGTGGAACGGCACTTTTGACTTCATGTTTGTGCTGTTGTGACAAGTTCTTTTAGTGGGGGACAGCTCTGCACACCACACTACCAGGCAGAAAATACTGAAAATAGAAAACCAAAAGGTTAGGAGGGTGACTGTGCTGCAGTGAGCCAGGGAAGGGAAGGTGGTAGCTAACGGCCTCAGTCGAGGAGCACTCAAGCAGTCCATAAGCTGAGCTGGGCATGCAGACCTCGCGACGGCATATAAAAATCTGAAGAAAAGGAACAAAAGTAGGGGAAAATTAAAGAACTGAAATAAAACAAAAAGAGAAAAGACAATTTGGCCAGGTCAGATCATGCAGAAAGAAGAGAAAATGACAGGAAAGGACTGTAGTGTGTTGCAGAAGGTATACCTCCCCGGCGGTGACACCAATACAGCAACCAACCTTGCTGCCGACAGAATCGAGCAGTTCCTCAACAGGTCGCTGTGTTGGTGCACCAGAGACAGGGGCAGACTGTCTCCTGGTCCTGCACCCCTCCCGAATCAACTCCGACTCAGAGTTAATTATATTTAGAACGGGCGGTGCAGGGAGGCAGAGCCCCCATATGGAGTGTCTGGATGGGCAAAGCCCCCAATAGAAAAACAGACCGAAGTCCATCTGGATTTATGTCGACGCAACTTGCGGTCAACATATATTCCATCGCTATGATGCCAGTTTGACTAAATTGTTGTTGAACCAGCATCACAGAACTGTTGCAGTGCACTGTCTATGGGCCACGAGTCCCAAGATTAGTTATGTGTCTGTGATGATAGCTGCAAACTGCAGGCACAACACTGAGCAAAATAAATAGGCAAAATATACCTAATGAAATGAAAATAAAATATAAAGAAAGGGTGATGAGCAGATAGAACAGTAAAGGAGGAAGATAGTGAGGGCTGTGCTTTGTTCAGTTTTGCCCTGAGAAAAGTAAAGGCAAATTTGTCAAAAGTTGCCTAAGGAAATTAAAATATAAAGGAAAAGCTGGACCAGACAGAACAGTAAGGCAGGAAGATTTTGGAGTGAGGGTTGGGCAGGGCTTTATATTGCTCTGAGGAAAGTAAGAGAAAGTGTAAAACCAGAACTAAGCATAAAAAGCTGCATAAGGACATTAAAATATAAGGTGGACCAGACAGAGCAGTAAAGGAGGAAGAGAGAGTGCCTTGTGTCCTCTGAGAAAAGTAAAGGCAGAAAGTGTAACAACCAGAACTGGAGCACAAAAAGCTGGCTAAGGAAATTCAAATTAAATAGGTGGACCAGACAGTGCAGTAAAGGAGGAAGAGTGTGTGCAGTGCAGGCTTTCTGTTACCCTGAGAAAGTAAAAAGCAGAAAACAACAGAATTGAGCAGATTTGTCAAAAGCTGCTCAGGAAATAAAATAAAATATTAAAGGAAAGGGTGAGCCAGACAGCAGCAGAAAGAAAAGTGTGGGCTTTGTGTTGCCTTGAGAAAAGTACAGGCCAGAAAGTGTAAACCAGAACTAAGCACAAAAAGATGCAGGGTACAACAGGGATCTGTCCTGGTCTCATTCCTCTTAATAATGTTCATCAGTGACGTTGGTGTGGAACTCCAAGACAGGTTACATCTCTCTGCAGATGACACTAAACTCTGTGGGAGGGTGGATAGTGAATTGGGAATGGAGGAAATACAGGGAGACCTCCAGAAGCAAGATGAGTGGTCTTGGTTTGGCAGCTAAAATTTAATGCCAAAAGGTGCAAAAGTAAGCACCCAGTGAACAAGAACCCCAGGATGGAGTACGGAATCAGTGAGGTAAGACTTAGCACTATGGCTGAGTAGCGAAATATTGGAGTGATTATCAGTGACTCCCTCAAGCAATCAAGTCCCAACTGGCTCAGCGGCGGGAGGGGGAGGCATCAGCGCTTTTGGCAGTGGCATAGATATATCGTGTGTGTGTGTGTGAGCTCTTGTAAACCATTTTACCTGGACTACCATCTCAAGCACACGGGCTTCTACTTTTAGGCCAGCCACTGGTCCATGGACAAGTACTTAATTTCAAGACTTGTCGATCCCTGCTTCCTATGCACCCCAGCATCCCGCTAGCTCTCCCGACTGCCTTGTCACACACTGCCTAGCCTCCTTTAGGTCATCAGATATGATAACCCTCAGGTCTCTCTTTCCTGTATAGTGGTCAATACCTCTCCTCCCAGTTTGTACTCTGCCCTGGTTCTTGCACCCTAAGTGCAAGACTGAAGCCCAGTTGCTATACTCTTAACCACTCCTCTAACTTTTTTCAGGTTCTAATTTTTTCCACCCACCCTGAAGTGTCTACCCTGTTGCAGATTTTAGTGTCATCCATGAATAGGCACATCTTTCCATCTAGCCCTCTGCAATGTCATTAATCTGGTCCCAGTACAGATCCCTGTGATACCTCACTGGCCACCCTCCCTCCCTTCCTCAGAGTCAATTCTGTTTACCACCACCCTCTGTCTCCTATCCCTTAGCCAATTTCATACCCAGTTAGCCACCTTTGTCCCACTCCTAGGCTACCCAGCTTGCTTACTAACCTCCTATGTTGAATGGTGTTGAAGGCCTTGCTGAAATCTAGGTAGGCCACGCTCACCCCCTCCCTGAACACCCAGTCAAAGAAATGTATTATATTTGTTTTACAAGACCTCCCCCACTGTGAATCCAAGCTGTCTATGGTCCTGTAAGCCACTGGATTGAAGGTATTCCACTACCTTTCTTTCAGTAGCTTATTCTTATATTTCCCCACCACCGAAGTCAGACTGACTGGCCTGTAGTTGCCAGCCTCCTCCCAACTACCAGTTTTGTGAAGTGAGACTACATCTGCCCTCCTCCGTCCCCGGAACCACTCAGTCTCCAGCGAGAGGTTCAACAGGACTGTCAGAGGTGCAGCCAGCACCTCCTGAGTTCCATCAGTATCCTTGGATGGACCCTGTCTGGCCCCATTGCCACTAAGACATATGTGGAGGAAAGAAGACATCCACATCATTATGAATGTACTCCACTAGGGTACTCGCAGTATGGTGGGCAAAAAGGGCAGAGAGACTTCTGTCTTGGACCTGTGCAAGATGGCAACATGTTTTTCTGTTCACACCCTTCCTTACAAGGCACTACAAGCTTGATATCCAAAGTTCCACCGATGTGTCCTTGACAGCAGACTTTTGTAGGCAGTAGTTAGATGAATCCAGAAGTTATCCTTAGGAGTTATATATGGGACAATGTTCTCCCACCCCCAGTCTGGATGGGTACTGCTATTAGAACCCATATTTATTAAATACCTTCTCCACTGTCAATGTGGGGCAATACAGATTTGGGAAATCCCATTCATATTTACCGGTACCATCATTTCTTTTTCTGTTAGCTCCAACATTGTCAATGGGGCTGCTCCAGAGCCATTGGCTCTCTACATAATATTGTCCATTATATACATGCTTACAAGAATTTCATTAGTTCAGACTTTTACTTTCTCTTGATTCACAAGCAGCAGCTAGGCATCATAGAAAATTGTGCCAGTTTTACATATTTTTTGAGGAACTCCTGAGCAGGTCCTTCAAAAGGAAGTGAGATTTTTATGTTCAGCAAGTCCTTCTCCGGATAAGGTAGATCGACATATTCCCTAGTATTACAAAACATTTTAATGCTTAATGATTCACTTTAAAATGGCTCACCCTGAACATTGTTTGTGAACATTGATGGTCTGATCATTTGTTACTATGTGGCAAATATGTAGATTAGCTGAACTGACTCAATCAGAATTTTCATATCCCTAAGGTTCTTGTGCTGCAAGAACAATCTAGAATTCTGAATGTAACCTATCCCTGCAAGAGGTGGACATTACCCATATGTAGTGAATATCTCCCCACAGACAATGCTGGAGCCAAAGAAAAGAAATGATGGCAAGTATGAATGGAATATCCACTTTTCCATTGGAAGAAGAAACAATTACTCACCTTAGTAATTGTGTTTCTTCTAATGGAGTCTTGCTGTATTCTGACATATGCAGTTAGCCCCAGCACTTGAACTGCTCCAGAGAAGAAAGAGTTAAATTCTATGCAGAGCACAGAACGTTGAGCTCGAGCTCGGTTCAAACCTCTGTCTACTGCACTTTGAAGTGTAACCGTCAGATTCTTACTAACTAATACTAACTAACTACCCCACTATGTGGAAACTGTAAAAATTTTTACTAGCCTAAAGGCAACCAAATATTTTGGATCCCTAAAAGACTAATAGAAATCCAAAACAAAAACCTAGGTAGTGAACAAATAATTACCAAATTATAACAACAACCCACTCCCCTTGATAAAAAAAGGAAGAGTGCCAAGTACACCCGTGAGGTGTAACACTGCGCTGCCCACCCACTTCCCAAAAAACAGGTTCTGAGAGGGGAGGCAGGAGGGTGGTTTAGAATACAACAAGACTCCATTAGAAGAAACACAATTACTAAGGTCAGTAATTTTTCTTCAAACAACATGAAGTCTTGCTGTATTCTGACATATGCAGTACCTCCATGGAGGAGGGATCAAACCTATTTTGGGAATAGGCTCTGCAGTACTGCTGTTAAACCGAGCATCACTCCTAGCCTGGATATCCAGAGAGTAATGCTTGGTGAATGTATGGACTGTTTTCCAGGTGACTGCTTTGCATACCTCTAGTAAGGTATATCTCTGGCAGCAGCCAGAGAAGCAGGCATATACCTCTAGTCAAATGAGCCCTCAGGCCTAAGGGTGGTGTTTTGCCTAGCTTTTCATTGCAGAATTGTATACAAGAGACAATCCACCTGGCAATAGTTCTTCTTAGTGGCAGGTTTGCCCTTCCACTTCCCCCATAAGTGAGGAACAACTAGAAGGAGTCAAACCTGAGTGCCTTAGTACGCCAATGTAGTAACTAAGGCCCTTTTAACATCCAGACTGTGTAATCTTCTCTCTCCCAAAGAAGAATGATCAGTGAAGAAAACAGGAGAGATATGGATTGGTTCAGATGAAAATCTGAAACCACTTTGGGTAAGAACCTCCTGTTGGTTCTAAGGACCACCTTATCTCTATGGAATGATAGTATAGCCTAGACTCGAGGTTAGAGGAACGAGGTGTGCACAAGCTTGATTCATCCAGCAGACCAGACCTGAGTTTGATTCTCACAACCTCCACTTGCATACTGTGCGACTCTGAGCAAGTCACTTAACTGCCCAGTGCTCCCAGGTTGCTCCTGAAAACAGGCACTTGTGCCTAGTGGGCCTTACCCAGTTACCAAAGACTAAAAAAAATCAGGCTCCACTGACAGAGCTTGCAATTCACTGATACGTCTGGCAGAGGTAATAGCTACCAGGAACACAGTTTTCCAAGTCAAGTACTTAAGATCTGCTGAAGACAAAGGGCTCAAAGGGGTTGCATAAGCTGAGCAATGCAAACATTAAGGAACCAAGCAGGAATAGGATCCTAAAGGGGAATGGTGAAGCAATCCTTGAAATATTTACAGAAAACAGGATGAGATGCCAGTGAGGAGGGCTTTCCTACTGACAGAAAAGCAGAAACAGCTGACAAGCATACTTTGAGGGTAGCTGGTCTGAGGCCTAGCCATTAAGATGAACCACGAATCCAGAACTATAGACAAGTCAGCAGTATCTGGGGATATATGCTTTTGAACAGCAAATGCTGAATCTTTTCCATTTGGAGTTATAAGTTTTCTGGTGGCAAGTTTTTGAGAGGCTTTGAGAATGTCCAGAACCCTTGAGACAGATGCAACCTGCATACTCTAAATCTTCAAGAGCCATGCCTTGAGATTGAGAAATGGAAGGTTGGGATACCAGATCCTCCCTGAGAGGAGGTTAACAGGTTGTGATTCCTGGGAAGAGAGAGGGAAGATGGACTGCTAGTGACAGCAACAGGGGTACCAAGGCTGTCCGGCCCAGTCTGGAGCAATCAGAATCACCTGGCAAGATTGTGACCTTATTTTGACTAGAACTTTGAACAGAAGAGGAAGGGAGGAAGGAATACAGAAATTTCCTTCCCAGTTCAGAATCAGAGCATCCAGAGGGACTGAGCCCAAGACTGGGGTCTGCAACAGAAAGAGGAAGTTGGTCTGGGGCTGCAAAGAGATCTATCTCTGGAGTGCCCACTTTGAAAAAATCACTTTCAACACCAGGGGTCCAGGGACCATTCGTGATGGCCCTGGGATATCCTGCTCAGTGCATCTGCTAGTACACTGTCTTTTCCTGGGAGATGGACTGCTACCAGAGAGGTCTGTAGAGAATAAGCCAGGGACCATAATTTCATAGCTTCCGTGCACAAGGCCGTAGACAGAGTGCCTCCTACTTGTTGATATACCACATGGTTGTGGTGTTGTCTGTTCTGACCTGAACCACCTTGTTCTGCACAGTCTGAGAAAAGGCTTGCAGGGCCAGAAAAACTGCCGTGAGTTCCAGGAGAATGATATGAAGAAGGGATTCCTGACAGGACCACAGTCCCTGGGATGTGAGAGCTCCCAGATGAGCTCCCCACCCCAATAGGGAAGCATCCATGGTAAGGACCACAGAATGAGACAGAGTGACAAATGGGACCCCTGCCTTAAGTTGTGCTGATCCTCCCACCACTGGAGGGCTTGGATCAGCGTCCAGTCACTGGAATCAGTTTGGTAAGAGGGTCCTTCTTTTGGGACCAAAAGCCCTCAGATGGAACTGAATGTCCCTCATCTGAAATCTTGCCCCTTGAACCACTGCTGTAGAAGCTGCCGTGTGGCCCAGAGCTGAAGGAAGTGCTTTGCTGGTCGAGACACCTGAAGGCTAAAGGAAGAAGCCAGTTCCACAAGAACTCTTGCTCTTTCCAGGGAAGAAAGGCTCTTGCTTTGACAGTATCTAGCTCTGTCCCTATAAAGGTAAGGAGCTGCACTGGTTCGAGGACTGACTTGGGAAGGTTGTGAAGAAACCCCAGGGAAGATAGTACTGCTGGGTCACTAGCAGGACTGACTTGATTTGGTCTGGAGACTGACCCACTATGAGCCAGTCGTCCAGATATGGAAAGATGGAAATCTTCTGCCTTCTTAAAAGGCCACTACTACTGCCAGGCACTTTGTAAAACCCTTGGAGCTGATGTTAGGCCGATGAGCATTGCTTTGAACTGATAATGGCCTGAGGGCAACTTGAACCTGAGGTACTTTGTGTGGGAGCACCTGATGGGAATGTGAAAGTAGGCATCTTTGAGGTCCAGGGAGGCTAGCCAGTCCCCTGGCCTTAGAAAGGAAGAATTATTCCCAGAGTCACCATCTTGAACCTTGGTTTAAAAGATGTTTGTTCTGGTATCTTAGATCTAGGATGGGTCGCCACTCCCTGTCTTTTTGGTAAGGAAGTACCTGGAGTACAGACCTTGCCCCAGTGTAGGGTAGGAACTCTATCTATGGCCCTAGGGCCAGAAGGCATGAAACTCTGCCTCTAGGGCAAGGGGTCTGGAGAGACTTGCAGGTGGAAAAGATCTGGCTCTCATCTTCGGAAATTTTTGAAGCTGAGAACCAGTCCCTGGCTTATCACTTCCAGGACCCACTTGTCTGAAGTAACAGACACCCAGTCCTGGATGAAGTAGGCCAGTCTGCCCCTCTACAGGGATAGGAGAGTCGACTCGGCAGGCCCATCAGGGTGTCTGCTTGGCAGGGCTTTAGGCTGAGGAGTGAATGCAGCCCTGCTCATCCCCCGCCTGCCCTCCTCTTAAGAACCCTTCTGAGAAAAGGAAGAAGAGGCCTGTGCTTGGTAAAAGGCCTTTGAAAAGGCCTGCCCTGCCCCTAGACTGCTGCCTTTGAGGAGTTGCCTGCCTCTCCTTGGCCTGTGCACCCTATAAGTGGTCCCATATTCCTCCATTTTTTTCATGTAATTCTCTGTCTGCTCCCAAACAGAGAATTACCTTCCACAGGAAATCCATAGCCTTAGCCTGGGTGTCCTATGAGAGGCTAGCACATCTGAGCCAAGCCATTCTCCAAAGAGCAACAGATGTAGCCATGATTCTTGATGACACATCACTGGAGTCCACAGCAGCATGAAACTGAACCTTAGATGCCTCAATCCCATCCCAGCCACCTCCTCCAGCTCCTTGGCCAGCTGGGGAGGCCTGTTTAGCCAGTGCCAGTACAGTATCCTACCTGGACTTCTGGTATCTGGCTGTATAGGCCATATAATTAGCCTGCCTGAGTCCTAAAGAGGATGTCATGTACTGCTTCTTTGCCATGGCATCAATCTTCCTGAGTCCTTGTCTGGGGGTGTGAAACCAAGGGAATATTTGCCTTGACACAGGCAGCAGCCTGCACTACCTCAACATGGCTGCATTGCTGATATAAGAACTCCATGTCTGAGCCTGAAAGTGTATACCTCTTGTCCATTCTTCTATCCACAGGAGGTATAGTGTTAGGAGACTTTAGGATTTTTTTAATCAGGCTCCTCTTGATATTCCACAGCCTCCTCCATAGGAAGCTGGAGGGTTTCAGCCACCTTTCTGTAGAACATAAAGTGAGATGGGGACCAGAAAGCCTAGGAGGGAAACACCTGAAGGTCTGTCTGCGGAGATGTCCGGTTCCACAGGCACATCCAGACCCTCACTTCCATCATCATTCTCAAATTCCCTTCCTCTTCAAATTCTGGTTCATAAAATCTTCAAGGGTATAATCTTGAACTCGGAGGAACCAACCGAACCAAACCTCTGCCAGAAGGAGCCGGATCGGTAGGAACCGGACGGAGCGATTCCACAATCTGAATCACTCTGGCTATCTCTTCGCGGTCGGAACATGAACCTCTGGATCCGAGCCGGTCGATTTGTCTTTGCGTTTTTTTTGTCAGAACCGATCCCTCGGAATCGGCCTCCTTTGCCTGAAGAAGTATCGCCTGGTCAGAGGCATTTCTTCTGGTTCGGTCAAAACCAAAATGGGCTGGCCATCCGGTCAGTGGACTTCGCCTCCTTTTCCCTCAGTCTACCTAATCTCTTCTCAAGGGTAGATTTGAGAAAGTTTTACATATTTGGCAGTCTGAATCGAGGTGGTCAAACCCCAGACAATAAACACAGGTGGTGTGGGATCAGCCTTAGCAAAGACCTCCCACACTCACTGCAGTGTTGAAACCCAGTGGCCCATTTTTTTGGGGGTTCTCAGACATGGCCAACCTCAACTAAGCTACCCTTTTATGGCAACTACTAGGCAAGACTTTTATCGTTCCTAACCTGCCACGGGTATTGGAAAACACACTAAAACACATCTTTTTAAGAACCGGTAACCACACAGTAAGTAAAACAACACAAAACACAATATTTCACTATCAAATGGCTGGGCAGCCGAACGAGCCAAGACTTTTACAAGTTCCACACAGAAAAACAGAACAATTCCTATCTAGTACTCACGGCACCATAGACAGAAACTGAACCGACGATGCGGATAACTTTTCGGTTTAAAAACTGAAGAAAACTGAAACTTTAACCGACTTTCAACCGAGCTGAAGGAGAAATCTCCGAGCGATGTTCAGTGAGGCGGAGTAAAGAATCTGATGGTTTAAGTTTGAAACACTCCAGGCAGAGACTTTAATCGAGCTCAAGCTCAGCATTCTATGCCCTGCATAGAAAGTTAACTCTTTGTTCTCTGGGGCAGTTCAAAGGTTGGGAATCACTGCAATTGTCTGAATACAGCAAGACTTCATGTTGTTTGAAATATGGAAAGTTACCACACAACAGTGCAGCATATTATCAAGAAACCGGTATGTACATGCACATCTTAGACTTGTCAATAACAGTACCAATACAGTTTCCTGGTGGTTCAGACAGGACAGACTCAGACACAGTAAAACAAATGACAGAACCATGAATACCTAAGTATATGTGGGATGTGGTGTGGCTTACATGTCACAGCCGGATAAGGGTAATGGACAATCACAAACACAAACCAATAGTGGAACGCTATTGTCCAAGGATACATGCAACTTAATTTTGGAAACACAGGATCATTTATATTTTTATTTATTTATTTATTTATTACAGCATCAGAATTGCAACCCTTTGAGTCAAAGATTCATTTATAAAGGCTCATCATAGTACACAGAACAGGACGGGCAGGAGAAACATACAGTGAGTGAAAACGGACAGTAGTGCAGGAACAGTAGCATGGCAATAATATTTACAATAAATACTTGTACAATTAAATACAGGTGGAGGGCTACAAAATTGTTACCTTTTTGGAGTACGTTAGCAAATATTTTGAAATGCGCAGATTTTCAGACAATATCTCATGATATGCTTATTTTGGGTGTGAGCTAAATACCATTCCAGCACACTGAGAATATTAAGTGGAGTTTTGAAGTACTACATTTGGCAAATACGTTGCAACTAGTTTTGCAACAAAAGTACCTCGGACAGCAAGAATTGATAACTCTTGTTAGGAACCAGGTCTCACAAATTTACTCCCAAAAGAAGCATATATGAATTTCCAACATCTTCAGACCTTATGGATGCATACTCTCAGCTGGTTGAAGTAGATGGAAATCATGCTTCCCTAAACTGGGATCTATAGTAGCAATTTTCGTCTAGTCTATGGGTGTTCCAGCCATCGCACATTCCCTTTATGTACAGAATAGGTATTTGTATGAAATATACGAGGAAAGACTCTGTACAATCCTAACAGAGGATTATTAGTTAGAGACTCACTGTGTGAAGTATTTGGGTTTTCTTTGGGTATGTGCAAAATGTTGTTTTTCTCAGTTTTATGTCTCATGTGATGTATGATTTCTTTCAATAAAACCTTCTCTATTCTCCAGTAGGGGTCCTCTGGGTGTTTGGCACCCTGCCAAGATGGCTGCCATGGTGGAAGGCGCTGCAAGCATGGTTGTGCAGAAAACAGGGGAGACAGCCTCCTCCCTGTTTCTGTTACAACTGAGGCTACCTTTACTGTGGATATGGACCGTCAACCGATGTGTTGCCTAAGGATGCATTGTGTACATTTCAGAATGATACTCTCCTACCTGCTGTTGCTGCTGAGTCACTAACACACTCCATGTTGAAGACTTCCATCTGCAAGTAGAGTTGGAGTTTCAGAAAAGCAATTACTGAAATTGATTGATGAGAAGAAATAAGCTTACCTCCTATGGAAAAAAAATGCCTTGCCACGGTGTCTTTCACTCTCTCCAGGCTGCCTGGTCGGCTGGCTAGTGATTCCACACTGTCTGTTCCTTTCTCCAGAGACACTTTTGTTACCACTGCTGCCTGTTTCACGCGACTTAGCGCTGGTGATGCTACTCCGACTCTCTCTCGAGACCTCTCCAAATGGAGAGGCACTGCATTCTGTGACTGCTGATTCACAGGTTGCTGTGTGACGTAAGGAGACTTCCTTTTCTCCTCTGCTCTCTTTCCAGCTGCTGGCTCCTCTCTAGATATCACAGACACTGATCTTCCTGACAATTTACCTCGGCTGTTTCCAGTGTCACTCAGGTGCCCTTTTCAGCAGCGGGCCGCAATTACCTGCCTCAGAGTCTGTGTTACATTCTTTGGTGCCCCACAATCAGAAGGTGGGGTGCTCTACCACTACACTATAAGATCCTATCAAGCTTTCTATTGATTTGGCTCCCCAACTTGCGCTGCTGCTCCTGAAGCATCTGAGGTTACTTTAGCTATACAAGAACCTGCTGTTTCTACTGCAGCTCCTCTTCCTGCTGTGGTCACTACATCTACAGGATTTGCCCCCAAACATCTGCAAAAATGGTCTGCGGAGGCTGCATTGCTGGCTGCTGGCTCAATGAAAGCTGCTGATGGTGTATTGGGTCCCTGCGGACCTTTATTCTTATCCTGTTTCAGGAAGCCATTCCCCCAACTTGACCGACTAAGTCAAAGGAGCTCTGCTCCCCTTCTGAGATTACCTGCACTCAACCTAACATGACCCTCAATGCACTGCCTCTGAGAAGACCTCTACTGGTGTACAGCTATTACCAGGAGAAGACTTCCTATATGGCACATACAGGTTGCCCTGAAACAGCCTTTTCCACCCAGCAGAATGCTGATAGTCCTTTAAAATACCTGATTTGTTTTCCTTACCTAGGGATCCTACCCAACGAGGAATGTTGTACGAATAAAGTATAAGGAGGTTTAGATCTGCCTCCAGACAGGATATATGTTATCCGCAAATTGATAAAAGAATCTTTTTGTGTTTTCTGGCTGCTGACCTCTATGCTGTTATTCACATAGCTGGTGAAGTGATTTTGATATCAGCTTTGCACCTCCTTCCTGCTTGATCAATTTTGATTTAAATATGATAAAAGTAATGAATCTCCTCTATGGATCCCATTTGTAGCCATCCGTTATCCAAGCCCACAATTAAGATGATTACTCTTTTATTCTGGAACAAATGTTTCAACATTACAGACATTTTGTATTGGCTTAAAAAACTTTGTGAGGTTTTAGACACCCCAGTTCCTATCATAGATAGCGAACAGGTTTGGATGGGAGGTTGGAAGGCTAAAATAAAATTAACACGAACCGCTTCACAATTACCCACGCCCCATGGAGTTTCTATATTGAAGAAACAAAGGCATTTGTTTCTATCCCGCTAGCCTAAAACCTCACAAATTTTCAATGACACTAAAGCATCTGACACAATAAAACACCAAATCCTACTGGTTAAATTACAGTCTTTGGTTTATCCACTGATGCAGTATCAGCGGTTCAGAGTTACCTCATGCAAAAGAATACAAAGCGTAAAAATAAATGGGACATACTCTGCGCAAGAGCAGTCACCCTCAGAGTACCCCAAGGTGCCTTCCTCAGCCCCTCCTCTTCAGTCTGTTCATTAACTCAATGCCACATGTGTGCCCAGCTAAAGTGTTGCTGTGTACGGATGATGCAGTCATCTCGCCAGCAGTCAACAAAAGACTAGCTCACAGAACAGCTCCAGTGTAGCTTCAACAAGTTGGAACACTGGTTCTAGCAAAACTAACTTCTATTAAATCACAAGAAAACAAAGGTCATGCAGTTCACCACATCACATCGCCAAACACAGGGTAGGCCCCTTATCCATTGTTAGCAAGAACGGGAGGCAACTGGAACAAGTCGGTACCTTCAAGTACCTGGGCCTATATCTAGACTCCACACCTTCTATTTCACCCATATTGATCACATAGTTAGAACAGCCAACACTAAGCCTGGCCTACTATACCATCATAGAACGCCATAACTACCACTGCACTGAGGCTGGCCATCAGCAGCTCATTTCTGTTGGTAAATGACTATGGCTTGTTATCTACAGTGCCACCTCCGACACGGCACTAAAAAGAATACAGATTATCCCTAAACAAGGCCTGCAGACTGTCTCTTGGGGCTGACAGAACAACCTATACTTGTAACCTCTACTCTTGTACAGAGTTGCTACCCTTGCAGAGTAGGATTACATACCAAACCTGTGTCCTGGGGAAAAGAGCCTGCTCAGCCTAACACCAGCCAGGCTACTGAGACATTTCACCCAACCAATCCCTCACAGTACACAAGAACCAAAGACAGGCATGTAATCTCTATCCTGTTCAGATGCACCTCACACAGGTCCATAGCTTTAGAGGTCCCAAATGGCTAAACCAGTTCTCTAACACCCCTAGCTAGCATCAGCAAAATCTGCACTTTCAAGAAGGAACTTCAACACCACCTGTCTAATATAAACAACTGTAATTGCTACAGATGATCCTGACCTCACACACATTACAGCTCCCCACTCTGACAATGGTCTGACAGTGGTCACCCTGAGTGTGCTGCTATCTCTCTCTTCCTCTGCATGTACCTTGGCATGCTGTGCTCTCTTGACAATGCCTACAGGGCCGCTATCTCTCTCTCTTCCTATGTATGTACATTGCACGCTGTGCTCTCTTGACAATGCTTAACTGGGCAGAACCTAGTCACTGTTGGTGTATGATCTATGTTAATGGTTTGTACTTGTTACACATTGCTGAACACTGCAACCAATGTAAATAATGTATACCTCTGTGACCTTTGCAAACTGATGTGGAACCTTTGTAAACAAGCTGCTTATCTCAAAGATTATAATCCGAATCATCAATAAATAAAATGGGGTCTCTGTACACATCTCAGCTGTTTGTGATGCGCACAGTGTGGTAGCTGTGTGAATACGCTTCCGCTCAAACTAACATAAGTATAATCTATGTGAGGAACAGGGACACTCTTTTCAGAAGTGCCCCTGGGCCGCCCATAACAACAGTGATGGCCTTAGCCAAGATGCTTTAATAGTCCAGGGTAATCCCAGCTGCTCAGGAGGTTGGGGATCTCACTCTATCCCCATACTGCTCCAGTGGTTTCACTCTTACCAGAGCCATAGACCTCTTTGATCATTCTTCCTTCCCCTACACCAACTGCCTTGACTGTAACCTCTTCCCTACCTTCCAGAGGCCTTACCACCAGACCGGGCTCTTGTATCCCCTGATACAACTGTTGTGTCTGTTGTTGCAATGGTCCCTCCCCTTCCCCACTTCTTTGGAGACTGATCATTTTCAACTCCCTGCCACAAAGAAAGAGGTCAGAAACTTGCAGTTAAACCAAAACCAATGAAGAAGTCTGACTTCACATTACATAATGCTTATGCAGCCTCAGCGTATTCTTCTCAGTGGGGCGACAAAGAGGATGGGGGTGGATCTGATGCCTCCATTCGCTCTTCTCAAAGGATGCCCTTTCTGAAGTGGAGGAGCCTCATGATGAGCAGATTGCTAAGAGGATGAGAAGCAAGACTGCGTTCCCAAACAGGGAAGGGTGGAGGTGCTCCTCATAAAACCTCATGATACACCAGCAACAGGTGGGCTTTTTGACGTGCAATGCTAACAGTACAAAGTCATACAGAAGAAGAGTGCTTACATTTTCTGTTTTATGCTTCCTCCCTGGCAGTACTTTTTCTTGCAGGACACCATATTAAGACAAGTTTTGAATTGTCAGTGATTCGTATTTCCAGGACTCAGGGTCCATCCTATTGGTCTCAGGGACTGGACACCTGTGATGATGTAGGCATTCTTCTCTGAGGTTATGACTTTGAATTACACAGACTGACATTCTCCCTGAAAGGGCATTACTTCTGGATCTGATGCTAGGACATCTTTTTCTAAGGGTCATTAATGTTTACAACCCTCAAGTGGGAGGCAGTATAGCATAGTGGTTTAAGGCTCTGAGCTGCAAATCTGGAGACCTGGGTTTGAATCCCACAGCCCCACTTGCATACTGTGTGACCCTGAGCAAGTCACTTAACTTCCTGTGCTCCCAGGTCACACCTGTAAAAAGCTTTTAGCTTAGTGTGCCACTCCTGGTTAAACAATTGAAATCAGATCACGCCAAAGTGGCGCCATTAAACCTCATCTCCATTCTTATACAATTGTGATTCTGGGAGGGATTTTAATTGTACACTGGGATTATCAGACCGGGGTGGCGGATATCCAAATTATTTTATGATTTCATGCTTTCTCAAGGACATGGTGTCCACTGCTCAGGTGCAGATAGTCAACTGGCATTGCATAAAACCCTCCCTCAATTCACATTTTTAAAGGCCACTTGGCTACACGCATTGATTTTTGTTTCTCTCTAGAACCTTTAAGGTGTCTAAGTCGACTGCACTGCCCATTAAAACCTCGGATCATTTTGCAGTTCATTGCCCTTGCACTTTAGGGTCTACTTCAGTACCTTTACTCTGACCCTGGAGACTGAATATTTCATTTATGGATGATCCTTCCATCTGGGAGCATTGATTGGTGGTTCCTTTTGCTGGATGGTCCGTCCTCAGTGCCTAGGATGATTCTGGGCCTTGGTGGGATGACTCTAGGTGGGAATTTTATTTTTTAAATGATGGGCCTGCCAGTTGCGCACCTCAAAGTACTTACAATACTTGAACCTTCGTTCAGATTGCAGACATTAATCTCTCAAATGCATGTGCATGATGCGGACCTCATCCTTGAAATTGATTCCATTAAAACCCTTATGCTCCAGTTCTGCTATCGATAGGGCCAAGACCTTGGCACAAGAGAGTAAATTTAGCATGCAAGGTCGTAAGCAATCCCTAGATGCACACAAAGCATGTGCTAACTGTCTCCAGAGCAGATACATGTGGGCTTTTTCCGACACCACAGGATCTCATTGTGGAAGACAAAGATGATATCTTATCGCATGCCAATGCCCATGTTGAAGAAATATTCAGTGTCCCTTGTCCCCCACTCTCTCAGGCCAGTTCCTGATTTCATTTCCCATCCCTACCCTACCGGCCTCCATGTAGGCTTCCTTAACTTATCCCATTCAACTATCGGAAGTTACTGACACGATCAAACGCTTGCCTTCTAACATAGCACCTGGCATAGATGGCCTTCCCTGAATTTTACAAGAAATTCATTGATCATCTGGGACCCACATTGCACACCTTGTTTAATCAGATATTGACAGTAGGAAAATTACCCGCATTGTTGTTAAAATTTTTTAATTGTGGCTCTTATCTCTGTGATGATTATGCACATCTTCAGTGGAAAGGACTGTACCTTTCTGTAACTGAAGTTAACTTTTCCCCACTTGAGATAAAATACTGCCTGCCGGCTAAGGTAGATGTAGCACTGTCTCAGTTGGTTAATAAAAGATTCCGTTTCATATGTGGGACATAGTATGACTACGACACCATGGTAAATTGTTGGCTCGGGATTCCCTGAAGCATAAATCTTTGGTGGATAGACTGTGTCCCTGCCTCACCTGTGCAGGCATCCTGGAAACACAAACTCATTTCCTTTTTTTTTTTTTTTTATTTAATATACTTTATTGCATTTTAAAACAATACAGGTTCACGCATCAACCATGAAGACAACAGGGTAAGCCGCCCAGAAGCGCTGAGGGTTGAGGCGCTGGACGCTACACCCGTGCCACACCAGTGACCAGGGTTCGGAATGCGCCGGGCCGCTAGGGGTTGGCAGGGGAGGAAGGATCGAGCATCCGGAGGACTGCTCTTCCTTCCCGGTGAGGGTATGCACTGCACCAGAGCAGCCTCTGGCAGTAGTCGGGGCATGCCATGGAACCTGCGGCACAAGCTGTTGCAGGGGTGGAGCTGCGGCAGACGTCGGGACATCATTACACATCCAAGCTCTAAGGAGGGGTGGGAAAAGCAAGAAAAACCCTACCGGCCAGGTGAGGCGATGGCAAACTCCAGGAGCCCAGGCCCACATGCCCAATGTCGGCCCAATCCCGACTCTACCCCTGGGGATCCTCAGCCTCTCCAAGGAGGCCAGAGAGCTGGGGGTCCTGATACTGATGCAGTCATTGGGGACAGCGGTTCAGGCGGGTGGTCATGAGCTGCAGGCTGAACCAGGATGCCTGAGAGATGCCCGGAAGGTAGGAGATAAACAGAGTTAAAATAAAAAAGACAACAGGGTAATACATTTACTAACACTGATTAAACTCATTTCCTTTTGAATGTTCCACTAGTACGTTCTTTTGGAAACAAGAAAGCATCAATTGGCACTTCCTGCTTTTCTTCTGTAACCTATGAAATGGTTGTACTGAGTCTTTTTCCCCCTGTTAGTAAGTGTGTCTCTGTACAAATGTTACCAGTATGCTTTGCTATATATAAATTTTATTTATGGCAGGCCGCTGTGCCTTATCGATGCAACAAAAATGCATTCCTCCAGTTGCCATTGCACACATGGTGCATGATTGTCTTACAAATATTTACAAGAATGGTGAGCGCACTTTGCCCACTTCTACTTTTTGTAAACTGTGACAGGTTTCCACACCATGTTTTCTTGATTTTGTAATTTTTTATTTTTTTGTGCTCTGTACGATAACTGAGTGAATGTTTGCTGTCTTCTGTCAATAAAGAAGGAGCACCACCATGCTTAACATTGATGCAAGCCCAACTCTTGACCCAATGGCCATAGCCAACATTTTAACAATGCCTTTACAGACCTCACAGTGTCCTCCCCTGATTTTTCATGGTCTCTGCCCCTTCCACCCCCAAGTCTGTGATGCTCAGCAGTGGGCTTCCCCTTTTACTTCAAAGTTACTAAGCATGGGGCTAGAAAGCACATATGCAAAGTACTCAGTAAATCAAGATTCAGTGGGGACAATCTAGATCTCAAATTTCTTGCCTCACCCTCAAAACCCTTACACTCTTACCAAGATTCTGAACCTTTCTCAAAGACTTGAGCAATTCCCCAGAAACGGAAACAGGCCCTAGTAACCCCAGTGCACAAAGGTGGAGACAGAGCACACACACAAACTACAGGCCAATCTCCATTCTACCTCCTCTATCAAAAGCACTAGACGTGATAACTGCAGATCAGCTTGTGGAATACCTGGACAAATACAATATTCAATGTCCCCACCAGCATGGCTTTGTAAAGGTCATAGTACTACCACTGCACTGTTAGAATTCACTGGTTTCATACATAACGCTCTCGACCAAGGCCATCTGGTAGGGGCTACCTTTATCGACCTGACAAAGGCCTTTGATACTGTGAACCACTCACTGCTACTTGGGCAATTATCGCCGTAGGGGTACCGAATGATGCTGTCAGCTGGTTCAAAAGTTACTTAGAAGACCGATCACAGCAAGTCAAGACAACCAATGTCCTCTCCAAAAGGAAGCCAGTCCATTCCAGAGTTCCTCAGGGATCTATACTGGGCCCCTTCTCTCAGTATCTTCTTGAATAACCTCCCACGAGCCAGGCAAGAACAGATTCTGCTCTATGTGGATGATGCCATGATCTACTCTAGTAACCCTGACCCTAAGATCCTCCAGGATAACCTTCAACAGTTTCTCAGAAGTGGAAAGAGTGGTTCAGCACTCAAAACTGGTGCTAAACTATAAAAAGACCAAAGTAATGCTTTTCAACAATGCCATAAGAAACACAAGCCCAAACCTTTTCATCACAAACTGCATTGGCACCCCGCTTGAACAGATCCACTCCTTCAAATATCTAGGGTCATTGTTGATAGCTCACTCACCTACTCGCTACATACTGATAACATAGCTCGAGCTATCAACATAAGGATTGGCCTGCTCCACAGGCACAAGCATAGCCTCACTCCCGAGGCACTAAGAATAACAATTTTCAGCTCTGTCATTACCATCATCGATTATGGGCTGGTTGTTTATGGCTCTGCCTTTGCTCTATCCCTTCACAGGATCAATTGTTACTTTTAACAAAGCATGCAGACTCCTTACTGAGGCTGTCCACCTCACACATTTGACCTATATGCAGACAGGGTGGCTTCAATTATTCAGCCAGATCCAATATAAAACCTGCTTACTTACCAAGAAGGCACACCTTGGTTTGCTACACCTTGGTTCCAACAGCTCCTTAGCCCTTGTCACAGTACCCAACATACTCACAGCTCGGCAGCTCAGGTCTTTACTGTTCCCAGATGCTGCACCACCTTAGGTCAGCAGTCTTTCACTTATAGAGCCCTCTCTGGCTCAACTCCTGGGTAGGGACATCTCTGCTGAGTCGAAACTCGGCCCTTTCAAACACAAACTCTGGCAGCATCTATTAGCAAACAGTATATGTGACTGCCGCCCTTAACAGCCTTCTGCTTATGTTATCGTTGATACTTATACCTTTCGGCACTTTTAAGTCTTGGCACTTCATTTCAATCCTACCTCGAGCCTTTTCCCTCCACCCTTCACCCCTGCTTCTTCCTGCTCACACATCTTTGAGTTCTTCCCCTGCTCCTCCTCACCTTCTCTCTTCCACCCTCCATCCATTCTCTTATCTCATGGCACCTCTTTTGCAACGCTCTTTCCTCCTTCCCTCACGCTTCTCTCTTACTTCTCCCACCCATATTACTCTCTCTTGAGTTTTAGACAAGGCCTGCTATGCTGCTTCCCTCCCTGACTAAACACCACCTCTTCTCCTTCTACTATTAATTTGTCTTCCTCTCCCTCACTTCACCAGCACTCCCCTTCTCTGCACTGCGCCCATTTCCTGCTTCCACCTCCCCATCCTCATCTCTCTATCCCCATTACCTCCTTTGCAACTCCGCTCCTTCCTCTCCACCTCCTGTGTAACTGATCCTCCTTCTCCCTCTTGTTTCTCCCATCCCCACCTTACACCCCATTATTTTTCTTCCTCTAGATTTTGACAAGGCCTCCCAGGCTGCCCTCTTCTAGCCCACTCTACTGTTATACTGAGTAACATTCAGTGCTATCTTGATTGCTTTCAATGTATTATTTTTTTAAGTATATTCTTGATATCCGCTATTTACTTATCTATTCTTTACCTTGTTTTATTTTTGTACTACTGATGTGGAACCTTTGTAAATGAGTTGTATTGCTCAAAGGTGTTGTAATCCAAGACTCAATAAATAAAAATTAAAATTCCCTACTCTTTTTGAGAAGTGCCATGGGATCTTTAATGTCCACCTGAACAACCACCAGAACAGGCAGACAGGACCTCGGTTTAACATCCCATCCAAAAGACAGCACCTCGGTAGCAGCATCCCGTCATGATGCACTACAGTGTCAGTACTAGGATTTTACCCTAAGAGCCTGGTGGGGCTTGAACCCACAACCTGCCGATCTTCCAGCCTCAGAAGCGGGTGTGCAACCTGCTGAACCCACTGACACTGAAGTTCTGCAAGATGTGCCAGTGGGGTAAACTGGGATTCCAGCTCAGCAAAAACAAAACCAGGGTGGTCTTGCGGTCCTGAAGGAACAGGTCATGGAACTCTTTCAGAATGGCAGATCTCTATGCAAATCTAGGATAACCAGCCAAAAGAAAACTGCAGTATGCCTTAAATATAGGAGTGGAATAGAAGACCAGTCAGACAGGTTATATGTGATGAGAAAATTACTTAAAGAATCCCCACAGTTTCTCTGTAATTATATGTATGCCCTCATTCACATATCGGTGACATACAGTTTGACATTAGCTTTAAAACTAAACAAATACTCAAAAAGTTTGGAATTGATATCAACAAGTCAAACTTTCTCCACTCTGGACACTGTTTCTGGCCATTCCTCTTACTAAGCCCAAAGTTAAAATAATAACTGTTCTCTTCAGGAAGGAGGGAGTAAATATTTCAGTCATTATCTTCTGGGTTAATCAGAAAGAAGATGGTTTCAGGCCGTTCATCTCCTATACTGGATGGAGAGCACATCTGGCTGGGGAAGTAGAAGATTAAAATCAGTTTCTAGTCACCAGAGCAAGGCACACAGCACTTGCCCAGCAGTTTTTACATTGAAAGGGACAGAGGTTTTGTTTCTGTCCTGGCCAACCTAAGAAGTGTCATCGATGAAGCCACCTATAGACTGGGAGGAGTTGCTGGCAGTCACAAGGGAAGAAAGAGACTTGGGCATCATCATCACCAATGACCTGAAATCATCCAAGCAGACCACTAAATCAGTAGGTAAGGCTAGAGGATGTTGATTGTATTAGTAGGGTTTCACAAGTCGGAAGAGGAGGTAATAATCCTCTTTACAAGACACTGGTTAGGCCCCATCTGGAGTACTCGTGCAGTACTGGAGCCACCCTTCACAAGGACATGTAACAAACTGAGGCAGTCCAGAGAAGGGCAACCAAAATGGTGCAGCGACTGCATCAGAAAACATATGAAGATAGATTAACGAGCTCAATATGTATACCCTAGATAAAAGGAGGGAGGGAGGTGATATGATCGGAAAATTCAAACACCTAAGGGCATTAACAATGTGAATGAGTCTAACACGTTTCAATGTAAGAAAAATAGCAGGACAAGAGGACACAGCATGAGATTAGAGGAGGCCAGTTAAGGGTAATGTGAGGAACTTTTCTTTTCACATAAAGGGTGGTGGGCATGAACGCCTACCTCAGGAAGCGTGGATATGAATACAGTGCAGGCTTCAAACAATCATGGGATGGGCAAAGGGAGCAATACAGATGAGTATGAATAGATAGGCCTTGACAGAGCAAAGGCCGATGACACGTCATAAGGTAGAAAAGAAATGGGCAGGCTGGATGGGCCTTGGTCCTTATCTGCCGTCAACTTCTATGTTTCTATGTTCTATGTAGCTGAGATATGTCCTCCCTTATGGCAGACAGCATGTCCTGCAACACGAGGACTCCCAAGAAGCATGGGATCAGTAAGGCAGGAGAGCCTCAAAATCGAGAGGCAACCCTCTGTCTACCACCTACAGTAGGTAAGGCTAGGGGATGTTGGGGTATATTAGTAGGAGTATCACAAGTCGTGAAGAGGGATAATACTTCCTCTTTACAAGACACTTGTTAGGCCCCACCTGGAGTACTGGAGGCCACACCTTCACAAGAACATTAACAAAATGGAGGCAGTCCAGAGAAGGGCAATCAAAATGGTGCAGGGACTGCATCAGTATACATATGAGGACAGATTAACGGGCTCAATATGTATACACTAGAGCAAGGAGGAGAGGTGGTATGATGCGAAAACATTCAAACACCTTAAAGGCATTAACAAGGTGAAAGAGTCTAACATGTTTCAACATAAGAAAACATAGCAGACAAGAGGACACAGCATGAGATTAGAGAGAGGCGATTAAGGGTAATGCAAGAAAGTTCTTTTCACAGAAAGGGTGGTGGGTGCATGGAACGCCTACCCCAGGAAGTGGTGGATATGGATACAGTGCAGGGCTTCAAACAGGCATGGATAGGCATAAGGGAGCAATACAGATGAGTATGAATAGATAGGCCACTGACAGAGTAAAGGCCTATGGCACATTTATAAGGTAGAAAAAATGGGCAGACTGGATGGGCCTTGTGGTCCTTATCTGCTGTCAACTTCTATGTTTCACGTAATAAGAGGAGACGACTACATTTTCCACCTTAGCTGATTCAGATTCCCATATACTGTATTCCTCTTACATGACACCAGGCTCAAGACGGTATCTGACATACATCATGCAAAGCCAGCAGGTGTGGGGAGCATCGTTTTGTTCTATTGGGAAGGATCTGTGCTCAGGAGTAAGTGTTTTATTCAAATCATAGGAATTTAAGGTCTCAAAATCGAATGACCAGGCCCAGGACGGGCTTTATTTTTAGACCTAAAATGGCACAATAATTTATTTTGGCTGGGGGTGGTTTATGTTCCCAAAAAGAAAGCAGTGAGGGTGGAGCTGTTCCAGAAAACTAAACCTTATTTATATACTTCAAATCAGTAATTGTAATGGAGGATTTTAACTGTCCCTGGTCCATAGAAGACAAACAGGGAAAATGGAAAAGTATTCTCGTATTCAAATTTTCTGAAAAATATGATCAAATTAGCCAATCTGAAAGATGTATAGGGCAATTCACCAGTGGGTGGGCATACTTATTTCTGGGGTCCCATCCTCCACAACAGACTATATATTTGTATCTGCATCTATAGAGATTCAGAAGGAAAATGCTGGGATTTCTGAAACTTGTGATCACACAGGACTTAGGATTCAAGTAGGAGGCAGTTCTTGCACGAAAATGGGCCTGGCTAGTGGCAGTTTAATACTACCTTTCTAGAAAATAAGTAGGTAGTGGCTGCCTGTAAGGAATTATTATGGGCAAAGGTATCAATGGCCTACAGCTTTGCTTCCATGATTCCCTGGTATGAAGAAACCAAAATTGAGATGAGGAAATTTTTTTCAATCCCAAAGCATGAGGAAAACCAAACAATCATATTTTCACTATTTACACTTATGAAAACAGCTGTAAAATAATTAGCTTGCAGAACACACTAAAGGTCTCTTACTTTTCCCAAATTAAAAACATTAAATATGAAATATGAAAAGTACAATACAATCATTAAAAACAGAGATAAAATTTGGTACATAAGAAATAAAACAGTCCTTGAAGACTTTTAGGGTGTCAGAAGAAGAACAAGCTAAAAGTGATGATGTGTTTCAGGAACTCTATGGTACTGAACATTCAGAACAAGGGTTATGGAAGATACAGTGATATATTTTTGATTGACTCTTTTGGCACAACAGTTCCAGTGCTTGCACGTTTGGATAAGTTTCTTCAACCTTACAACTTAAAACAATTTTGTCTAAGGCAGAATGTATGGAGCGAATTGCTCCGTTAGGTTGGAAGAGGTTTTCTCAGTGATTAACTTAACACACACTGATGCCTCACCTGGGCTGATGGGGCTTGAATGCTTAATTATATAAGACTTTTGGACAGAACTGGGTCCTGTTTTGCTGAGATATTTAAAGTGTTCCGATAACTTAAAACTATCTAATCACATTGCACATTCTTTGATGGTATTTCTGTTTAAGAAAGGAGAGTGATCACTATGGGGAATTTGCCCATCAGCCTTATTTTTTTTATTCTATTCTTTTGGTAACCAAGGTAAGGCCCACTAGGCACAAGTGCCTGTTTTCAGAAGCGACCCTGGAGCACTGGGTGGTTAGGTGACTTGCTCAGAGTTACACAGTATGCAAAGTGGAGGTCATGAGAATCAAATCCAGGTCTGCTAGATGTACCAAGCTCATTCACAGCTCATTACTCTAGCCTCCAGGCTACACTGCCACCCCAGTGCCACCTGATGAATATAGATAAGAACATTTTAAATAAACACCTATGCATTAGATTAAGTAAATATGCCAAGAAGGTCATATAACCAGAACAAATTTGAGCTATTCCAGGAAGATCTAGGCATGATAATTTGATTATCTGGGAGACTGTGGTTAGCAGTACTTGGTTCCCTTCAGGTTTTCTTCTGAGCCTTGACCAGGAGAAGGCATTCAATCATGTATCCCATCAATTTCTTTTCCAAGCTTTAAGGTACATGGTATACCAGAAAAATATGTTCAAGTGGATTCAGCTTTTATATAAAAACCGCATCCTTTAGCCAATGATAAATGGTTTCCGGGAAAGACAATTTCTGTAAAGAGAGGTACAGCAGGGTGCCCATAGAGCCCCTCTGTTTTACATTTTCAGCCTAGATATCCTTATATGGAAATTTCAGCAGAATCCATCGGGGATACAGGCTCTCACCTAGTAGGTCCTATAAAGATAAGGGTGTACGCTGATGACACCTGCTTATTTGGGAAGATTTAAGTTCCGTGATTTGACTTTTCAGATTTTAAAGGAATACCAACAAGTATCAGGAGTTAGAATTAATATGACCAAAAGTAAGACTTATGCCTGGGTGATTCCAAGTTTTTAGGTTTGTCTACTATTAGTCCGATTTAGGTTTCCTGTAATTTTTATCTACTTGGGTACTGAATTTGGGCCAGTTGATACAGAAACCAGAAACAGAAAATCCAGGAAGAGAAAAGAAAAGTTGCTATGTGGAAAAGCTTGACATTATCAAAGAGAAAGAGAATCAATCAATCACTTTATTTAACCAGGCATAAACACCATTGAGCAAGCTCATTTTCAAGGTGGTCCTGGGCATTAATACAATACAGTGCACTTCATAAGATTACAATTATGGTGGACAATGTTGCAAAAAAAGAAAACATTGTGAAGGTGCCGGTCAATATGGGCCTATACATACCGTCAACATAATTAACATGCAAAGGTACATAATGATAAGCTTTACTGAAATGAGAAGAGACAACAATCCCATATAGTCTCTGCTAAGTAAGAGCTCATACCTAAATGATAAAAAATAAGGAGGTATTAAGGAATAGGGTAGAAATTGGGGTGAAAGAGTAGGCAGCCAAAAGGAGGCCAGAATAGGTAAAAGGTAGAGAATAGGCAGGGCCATCTTGGATTAAGGAACGAGGCTTGTAGGTCCTAGGCTTCTGTTGTTAGGAATGTGGGTGGATGAGATACTTAGGCGAGGATTTGAGAGTGGCACCCGAGGCTTAGGGGTCATCGGCGCTGAAACAGTTGCATGATTCCTTCAGATAATCCGTTATACAGCTTTGAATGTGAAAATGCTTGGAAGTGAGGATAATTTTAATGAGTCTTGCATAGTGTTCCAAAGTGATGGAAGTGAGAAGTTGATTGCTGCTGAGCCAAGGGTAGTTTTCACTCTAGGAATCTGGGAAGCAGATTAAGGAGAAGCGTCTCAGGCCATAGGAACCTTTAGCCCGTTTGAAGATGTTAAAGGATGTATGCAGGGAGGTTATCAGATAATGCTCTAAAAACCAGAGGAGAGCATTCCTTTTCTTCTAGTTGGGGTGAGGTCAACCTAAACCTGGTATAGACGACAGTGATGTGTACTACGGATAAATTTAAAATAAATCTTAAAGCCCGGTGGTAAAGGGTGTCCAGTTTGTTTAGCATTGTTGATGGGCAATGACTGTAAAGGAAGTCAGCATAGTCCAGTATAGGTAGGAATGTAGTTTGTACAAGTCTCATTCTGGCTTCTAACGTGAGTAGGTGTTTAACCGCGATAGAATAAACCTAATCGCTGTCTTAGTTTCTTCAAGGTTTCATTTAAGTGGCACAGAAAGTTGAGCTTGTTATCCAGCCAGAACCCTAGGTATTTAAAGGTATCAACTACTTCAAGGGGTTCATCTAAGAGTGTTCAGATCTGTGATATGTGGACATCCAAGTAGACTTTGGTGAAAGAATCATTGCTTAGTCTTTATGGAGTTGAGGAGGGGCTTATGGTGAGAAGGTTGTATTGGAGGGTGACGAATTCTTTCTGTAAGTGCTCATGGGCGAGATCAAGGATGAATTTGTGGTATAAGTACAGTATCATCTGCGAATAAGTGCACATTTGCTGTGCCCAGCTGATCTAGATTATTGATGTATATTGCAAAGAGGATAGGGCCCAGGATGGAGCCTTGTGGGACTCCTCGAATAAGGATTTTGTGGAGACAGATCTCCTATGGCTTTGACTTGTTGTAGCCTATTGGTTAGGTAGCTGGTGAACCATTTAATGGCAGAACTATCAAGTCCGATGTTACTCAGTGCAGTAAGCATGATGGTATGATCCACAGTATCGAAGGCCTTACTTAGATCAAGGAAGAGGGCAAATACATGCTTCTTAGAGTCCAGGCCATTTGCCAGTCTGTAGCTACTTTGGCAAGAGCTGATACTGTACTGTGCTTGGCTCTGAAGCCGGACTGAGCCGGGTTTAGCAACTTTTGGAATCCAAATGTTCTCTAAGTTGATGCTGACAGTTTTTCAAGTAATTTAGAGAGGAAGGATAGTATAGAAATAGGCTGGTAATTGTTCAGATCACTCGGATCCCCAGTCTTGAATAATGGTAGGATATGGGCAAGTTTTCCACAAGACAGGTAGCTCACCTTGAGATCAGAGGTGTTGAATAGAGTGTGTAATGGGCGGTCGATCAGATAGGTATGGCCAAGTTTTAGGAAGTAAGGTTCAATATTATCTGCACCGCACTCTTTTGTATCCAGAGAAGGAGGAGGTCCTCCACTTGCTTGAAAGTAATTGTGAGGAAGCTGAAGGGGTGGGATGCGGTTGATTATGGTTGTGATTATCAGTGAAGCCAACAGTGTAGTCTGCTGATACGTGAGGTGTCAAAGGCAAGCCCTGCAGTGGCAAAGTGATCTTATGCTTCTCTAGTACATCAGCTTTGTCCGTATAGGTGGTACCATCAGACACAATTTTGTTTGGAAGGGTGTTGCAGTGGACTGACCTTCACTTTGAGGATGTTCCAAAATTTGGCAGAGTTGTTTTATTGTCTTCTAGTTCTTTTGGAAGTACCTAGCTTTTTCTGACCTAATTAGCTTGGTACAAGTATTCCAGTGGTGACGGAATGCTAACCAATCAGTCTCCAGGTGGGATTTCTCGCTTTTTCCACCAGTAGTCCCTATCCCAAGTGCTTTCTTCAGGATGGGAGAGAACCAGCCAGGAGTTTTATTTTTGATTTGATCAGTCTTAGTGGGGCGTGTTTGTCTATTAGCCCCAGTAAGAGGCTGTGAAAGATGTTAAATGCCTCGTTAAAGGTGGGGCTAGATAGAAATCCTGCCGAATGAATGTTGCTTAGATCTTTCAGGAAAGTGTACTGGCAGAACTTTTCAGGCATCTTTTCAGTTTGAATTTGGAGGCCGTTTTATTTGGGAAGGATGTCTGATGCAGGCAGTAGCGCAATGGTCGCTTATATCACTGAAGAATACTCCAGTATGCAAGATAGTGTGAGGTTTGTTTACTAGCATAAGGTCCAGGAGGGTGCTGCGCTCAGGGTTTTTCTGTTAGGTCTGGTTATAGCAGTCGCCATTTGTAACAGACCATTAACATCTATAGATCCTTCAATTTCTTAGAGCTGTCATCATTCCAATTTAGATTGAAAATCCCCATTAGAATACATTCAGTATTAGCAGAGTCAAGAACGTTTTGAAGGTGTGGTAGAAGTGCCCAGCCACCAGATGGTGGTCAGTAGCATGCTGCCATAAGGAGTGATTCTCGCTGGAAAGTGATCATTTTAGAGCAAGGCATTCAAATTCCTTAGCCTTTGAGAATATTTCTGGTCTACTCCGAGCTCCAGGAGATTTATGTGCTCCTTAGTTTGCTGTATATGCAAGTACCACTTACAGTTACCTCCTCCAAGTGGGCAACCCAGTCTAGGAGGGAGGCATCTGTTATGAATACAGCTGTAAGTGGTTGCTGAAGAAAGGAACGCCTTCCCTGAGGTTGCATGCTTCCTTCACAAAGGATTCAGGTGCTGCACCGCAAGAAACATCCAAGTACACACCAAGCATACCATTCAGTAGCAAGAGATAAACTTCAAAAATCTCAAGCAAAGATGCTGTTTATTGATGCTAACAGGTGAAAGACATGTAAGACCCTGTCCCAACAGTGGACCACTAGACCTGACACTTCGCCGCTAGAGCTTCATCGGGGCTCATTCTTCCAGCCACCATTTCTGGGCCCTCAGCAAAGACTTTGTGATGGGTACTAATTTGGACAGTGGTTCCCATCTCTGGGACCAATGGTCCCCTAAGGCGATACTGAATATCTCTCATTTGGAACCTGGCTCCTGTTACCATTACTGCAGACATGGCCATGTGCTCCAGTAAATACAAGGAAATCTCTTGTAGTTCTTGGCTGACCTGCCTTGAAGGATTCCATAGTTGCAATCAGATTTGATAGTCTCCTATTTGCAGAGATGGGATCACTCAGCCCAGTCTTACCATCTTGGATTTTTTCTTTCTTTAAGGGTTTGTTCAGACATATCGGGTCTAAATGGGTCGTCACTCCCATTTTCTTCTGTGGGTCAGGAAGTACCTGGAATAATGCCCCTTTCCCAGTGTGAGGGAGACAGTTTTTCCACTGCTTTGCTTGTAGCAGTTTTCACCTCCATCTCCAATAGGATTATTTCTGTTGCAGTGTGAGGATGGAAACCCTTATTGTTCAGCAGTTTTGAAGGGATGGCCATTAGATGTTTTCGGTGCAGTATTTAGCCACTGCTAAGCAATTGAAATCATAAATTATAGGGAGAAAAGAAATAATGTTATCAGGAAAATTGAACCCCAGGCCTCGAGAATACCAATACCAGTATTCTGGGGCCTGGGTTCAATTCCCCAGTGGGTCACTATTTCTTTTCTCACTACAATTTCTGAACTGAAGGGATAAACCTTAACTCACTATTTCCAGGACCCACTTATATGTGGTCATTTTGTTCATTCCTGAAAATAGTGAGTCAGACTTCTTCGCACTGGCAATGGATGGGTGACTTGTGCAAACTTGTTAAGGGTTTGTTTAACTTGAGCTTTGGGACCTCATGGTACAGCTGCACACCTGATACCCCTTCTACACTTACCCTATAGTACACCCTCTGTGGAGGGTAGTCATAGAAGATATCTGCATGGGGAAGTATTCACTACCTCTACCTTCCATAAGCTTGTAGGAACTGGAGGCCTTTTCCCTGTCAGTGTTGCTTCTGTAGGTGGTTATGTATTCATCCACCTTTTATGCTTACTTGCACAGCGCACAAGAAACATATTAAGATAGTACAGCATTGAAGAGGTGTGTCTGAGTTGTGACCAATGCAGCAGACACTCTAATGGACATGTCCCTTGGCCACCAATCAATCGGAAAGCTGCCAATGATGGCAGTTTCAGAATGAGAGCCAGACTTGAAAGAAATCTGCTGCTGAAATCAGGGACAGTTTCATCACTGCAGTGGCAGCCTCCCTCCCAACCAGGCACACAGACAACCAGCCGACAAGAATCTGGCCATGTATATGTAGCACAGTAATGGGCATGGGCAGAGTTTCGTTCTTGTCGCCTCCTGTCCCCAGTTTGTTCAGTGTGCCTTTCCTGGTGAAACAGTTAAATAAATAAATGAGCCACAGTGCAGTATTACATACTGCTCCTGCCGCCTCCACCCATACACTCTCCGAAAGCTGACATCGAGGTGCCCAGTCCCCATGTCGACATGTATCCCCATTAATGTGGCACACTGGAAGCCCACCCCAGTGTGCCAAAATACTTTTTATGTTTCTGACACTGGAAAGCCCACTCCAGTGTCGGATGCGCCAGACCCACCTGACGCCCCTATTTTCTCAGCCAACCTTGGGTTGCCCAATTCCCAGGTCAGTATTGATCCCCCTCCACTAGTCTGGCACACTGGGAGCCCACCCCAGGTGTGCGAAATCTGTTTAATAATATTTCACCTGTCAAAAGAAACTATCCACCTTTTTTTAACCTGAAAAAAAAGAAAACAGACCCCGTCATCCGTGCCACCCCTCCCCATCCCAACACTCCCTCTGCAGACCCTCCTCCCACCCCCTCATCCCATACTTACCTGTGGAGGTTGGGAGCAGTGCTCTTCAGTGGACTGGGAACACGCCTGGGAACACGCCTGCACTCTTCAAAGTAGAACCGGAACTGAGGAAATCATGGTAAGCCTTATAATGGCAGTCAATGGGTTATTTCAACTTAGGTTGATATCTCAGCCAATGTTTGGAGTTTTGTTCCAAATTTTCAATATGGGGTTCTTGGGACCCCACCTAGTGAATACTGGGACTGTCATGTTTAGTTTCTCAGTCTCAGAAGGTGATTTTGGGTCGCTGTGCAGAATCACATTTTGGGACTGATTAATGAACGACAGTGTCACTGTTCATGAAGTGGGATCCCAAAAGCCCATGTTGAAATCTAGTGAAAATACTCTCAAAATGACTGCATTATGAGCATGCGTTGCAGTTTCTACGCACACTCTAACTTCATCAATTTTAATATTTTCACTAAAATTTCCAACATTGCCATTTTCCACACCCTTATGAACAGTACAGCTATCATTTTTCGTATCCTGCCCAAAATGTGTTTTTGCACCTGGGGTGCAGAATTGCACAGTCGCTAAAGCAATCAACTTTCAGGACAGATTAATGAAATCACAGTGCCACTGTTCAAGAGGGAGGTCCCAAAAGGCCATGTTGAACATTTAGTGAAAACATTCAAAACTGACTGCGTTACAAGCGTGCATTGTGCAATTTCTATGCATGCTCATAACTTCACCAATTTATCATATTTCACTCCAGGTTTCATTATTGCCATTTTTCACACCTCCTCATGAACAGTGCATCTGTCATGTTTACATCCTGCCTGAAATGCATTTCGCACCTGGGGCCCGAATAGCACAGTTGTTGTGCGAAATCACCTTCGGGATTGAGTAACAAAATGATAGTGCCACTGTTCATGAGGTGGGGTCCCAAAAAGCCATGTTGAAAATCTGGAGCGAAAATACCAACAGACACCAGGGCATTAGGGTTTCCAAGCGTAACGCCCACCCTGTACAAACTAACAGGCATCGGGGTGTACTTAGGGTTGTCGGCCATTATGCTTCATGCCATTCCACCCCATCCCGCCCTGTAGCCAGTGACAGGCATCGAGATGTGTGTTGGGGTCTTTGGCTCTAGCGTTCACCCCATTCTCCTATACTGCAACCATGTCAGCTTGTTTCCTTATGGAATGGGGTGAGTGTAAGGGCTGAAAACCCCAAGCACACCGCAACACCTGTCAGTGTCTGCAGGGTGGGGCGAGGTGACGGAGTGAGCTGCATGGCCAATGACCCAAAGGCATATCCCCAACACCTGTCAGTCTCTGCAGGGTGGGGTGGGGGTTAGAATTATTTCAGTACTTCACTGCAATTGCTATTATGCATCTCTCTAACTCCTGCACTACCAATGCCAATACCAGCAAGCAAACATTTGGCATTGACAAATGCTTGTTCATATTAGCCTCTGTCTTGACACCAAACAGCTAATTTCCTCACACGAAAATCCATTGCTTTTGTTTCAGTGTCCTGAGATAGCTTGGTAGTTCTAAGCCAGGCCAAACTTCTTAAGAACACTGCATGGGCCATGACCTTAGATGCGGTGTCATTTGTGTCCACTACCATATGGAACTGGTACTTTGTGGCATCTATGGCTGATCTTCCTGTGTCAGCCATATCCTGTGCTATGTCCCCAGGCCTTTCACTCAGTGCCAGAATGGGGTTCCATAGGGCTCTCTGATACTGAGCTATGTAGGACAAGTAAGCTGCCTGCCTTAGGAGCAGGGACGCTGACGATAAACTTTTGCCTATGCTATCCAGTTGAAATTATACAGAAAACATAACAACCCTAACTAATGCATAGTGTCGATAAAATAACTAAAACAGTTAAGATACTCCAAATTTTTAAATAATAAACTGTTAACCGTCCGAATTGAAGAGAAACTTCAGGGCGACTGCTTTCTTCAGGACGGAGAAATTATCTGATGTTAGAATGTAGGAGTGAGCATGACCACACAGCAGAGTTTGAATTTCATTCTGAGTTCCATAATTAACATAAGATTTTAAAAGTTCTGGGGCAGCTCATTTCCAGGGAATGATTACAGTTATTATGTATAAGTGAAGGATTCCTAGGGTTTGAAAAGAATTGCACTGAACCTGTAAATAATTTTCCGAGCCAAAGCTGATTTTTAAATAATGGTTACAGTTCTGTTACTGTTTAATCTCTACAGGCTTCTTAGTCATCCTAGTGGGTGTTTCTGATTTACATGCAGGTGGCCTGTCCAACAGAAGACCAGGGCATCCTCTGGGAATGTCCCCACTGATGGAGACCTGCAACAAAGAGGGGGAGCTGGTAGTTTTGCCAAGAGGCAAACAGGTTTACCTTTGGCATGCTCGACCTTCTGAACACTGTTGCAAGCACTTGCCTGTTCAGGGTCTGTTCATGGTTGCCTTGACTGATTCTGCTTGGGAATCTGCAAGGATATTGTCCTTCCCTCGTAGGGGCACTGCGGGTAACTGCACCTCCAGATAGTATACCGGGGTCCAGATCATCACTACTTGTGCACAGCTTGGAAGATCTTGTTCCTCCTTGTTTATGTAGTATATGGTGGTGGTCTTGTCTGTCCTGATTTGAACCGACTGACTCTGATATGGGAGGAAAAGCCTGCATTGTCAGATACACAGCCCTGAACTCCAGGAGGTTTATGTGCTCCTGGGACTCTAGTGGGATCCACACCACTTACAATGAGCTCCTCCAGGTGGGGCACCCGCCCTAGGAGGAGGCATCTGCAGTGAGCACCACTATGGGTGATTGCTAGAGGAGGATTCCCTCCTGAGGTTTTCTCTCTTTCCACCAGTCCAGTGCCTTTAGAAGGTACTTTGTAATCAGTACTGACTTTGACAGGGGTTCCGCCTTTGGACCAGTTGGACCCAAGTGGTACTGAATGTCTCTCATTTGTAATCTGTTACCTGAGACCACAGATGTGGAGGCGGCCATGTGTCCTAGCAGTAGGAAACCCTTGCTTGTCTGGATTGCCCAACTTTGAATGACTTTGTTAATTCTATAAAGCTTACCACCCTCTCCTGAGGGAGGGAACTTTCCCTGTAGTGTGACCAGCGCTGCTCCTATGAAGTCCAGCACCAGCACATGTTGTGTCTGAGACTTTGGGATGTTTATCAGGAACCCCAGATCCTCTAGTGTTGACTGGGTGAGCTGGAGGAGGCCTTGTCCTCCTGGTATGACCATCCTGAGCCAGTCATCCCTGTAAGGGAAGACCACTACACCTTGTCTTTACAAATGAGCTGTGACCACTTCCAGGCACACTGTGAACACCCTTGGTGCTGAGTATAGGCCGAAGGGTAGGCCCACAAACTAACAGTGGCAGTTCCTAGACTGAACCTGAGGGGCACCTTCAGTGGGAAGGTCTTGTTGGGATATGAAAGTAGGCATCCTTCAGATCCAGAGACCTCCAACCGTTGTCCCTGCTACAGAGATGGGATCACTGTGAATAGTGTCATCATCTTGAACTTTTCTTTTTCAAGTGCTTGTTCAGAAATCTTAGGTCTAAAATGGGTCACTACTCTCCATTTTTCTTATGGGTGAGGAAGTACCTGGAATAGAGACCCTTGCCACACTAGGCAGAGGGAAATTAGAGGAAGCCCACTTGCATGCGTATCTACTGCTGTAATGAGGATCCACTAGGCCAGAGAGCCTTCAATAGGAAGGGTGGTGTGTTTTACTGAATGATAAACTGCCTTGTCTACCAGAGGAGGAGTTTCCCACCTGTGAGACCTTGCCATTAAAAAAACAAATTCCGTGTTTTGGTTTGGGAAGATTTTTTTCTGATCCACACCTGTCCATTTTGCTGAATAATTTGGTCACAGTGAATAACATCTGGGAAACATTTTGGAGCAGAGGAGGACACAGACAGAATTGGCTTGACATCCACTGTCTCCACAGACTGCTCCTCCTTAAGCTGTAAGGGTGTACAAGCCTTAGCTACCAAAAGGACAAGGACTTATTGTCAAACGGGGAAAAATCTGTATCTTTAACTGGGTTCCGTCCACTTCCTTCCTCCTCTCCTCCTCCTCCTCCTCCTCAGAGGGCATCCTCCTCATCAGACAGCAATTTTTTTAGGTCAGAAGCTTCCCCAAGATCCCTGAAATCCTCATCCTGGCCTTCTAAGAAGTCAGGGTTGGGGTCTGCCTGTACATCTGATTCTGCAGCCTTCTGCTGTAACACACCTGGACGTGCCTGGATGGCCCCCGACCTAAGGGACCCAGTTTGGGGTCAGGTGTATCTGCTGGGATGCTCTGCAGAATATCAGGGTTCAAAAGCTCACTCAGGAACAACAAAAGCGATTTTTGCAATTCTGCTTTGCCACTGCCAACAGGCGGACCAGGTGCCCCTCCCCAGCTCAGAGGACCGCCAGGTGGAACCGTAATAGAAATATTATGCTGAGCAACACAATGAGGGAAATAGGAACCCATGGGGAGGGCCTCATCACCCATTTGCAAGTCTCACATCATTTCATAATTAATGGTCTCTGATAAGCCATGTTGCCAAGAAAGTACAGTTACATAAGAACGTACCGTAACAGTAGATCTTCAGAGAGTTTCTTCAGTAGGTCATCACATATGGGACTAGCACCATCCGGCATCTGGATTGCACGGCAGACTTTTCCAGCAATACCTGATGGGGACCACCCACCTGACGTCACGTGACTGATGGAGACCTAAAGAGGCCTGACAGCAGAAGGAAACAGAGTCTGGAGTCCCAAAGAAAATTGGGGGAAGGAGGGGAGGGAAAAATATGACCTACTGAAGGCTCTCTCGAAGATCTACTGTTACGGTCAGTTATACGTAACTGTTTATCTACTTAAAGTGTTCCTTCAGTAGGCCATCACATATGGAATGAGTCCCAAGCAGTCCTCCTAAGAGAGCCAGAGAAACATAGGAGGAGGAGGAACTCCAACTAAAAGGAACAGAGTGGAACCAGCCTAGGACAGAAGGCTCTGCAGCACAGCTAGGCCAAAACCTGCCCTCCGCCTGAAGCAATGTCCAGACTGTAGTGCTTAGTAAAGGTATGGGCGGAACTCCATGTTGCTGCTGCACAAATATCTGCTGCTGAAACACTACACAAAAAAAGCTGGGATGCAGACATGTCCCTAGTGGAATGACCTCTCACAGACCCCAGCAGAGGTTTGTCATACTTCTGATAACAGAAGCAAATGCAGTTGGCTAACCACTTGGACAGGCACTGCTCAGAGACAGCTTTCCCAAATGATTTGGGGATGAGCGAAACAAAGAGCTGATCATCCTTCCAGAAATCTTTGGATCGATGGAGTACAGCACCGGAGAATACGGTGCACATCCACTGTGTGCAGAAGCACCTCACCTTTATTTGCAGGAGACAGATAGTAAACCAGAGTTCCACGGTCTGGTTCAGTGTGAACTCTAACACCACCTTAGGCAAGAACTTAGGATTTGTTCTGAGGACTGCCCAGTCCCTATGAAAAATTAAATAAGGCTCCTTGCACACGAGAGCCTGAAGCTCGAAATCCTTAGAGTGGAAGTAACTGCAATCAAAAATAGCGGCTGCCACGAAGATGAGCATAAATCGCAGCACATCGCTGGTTCAAAAGGAGGAGAGAGCTTCTCCAATACAAAAATTTAAATCCCAAGGTGGTGTAAGGCTATGAATGGGGGTTTCAGATGGAGAATCCCTTCAGAAAGGTTTGGAGACTTCCAACTGAGCCACAGGTTTGCCATCCACCAGCTCATGGTACACCAAAATGGCCGATAAGTAGACCCCATCGTGAATGGGAAGAACACCCCTCCCCTCAGCTAGTGGTCAAACAGGGATTCAGCATGTTTGCAGTTCATGTGCATCACTAGGTAAGAAAAATAGTCTGTCTCCCCATACGGCGCACAGGAAATGCCAAACCTCACCCAACAACTAACACACGAAATCTGGCCAATGGAAAATCATGTACACAAATGCTCACAGTCTGGAAATAAGATCCCAGACCTGCCGAATAATGTCAGAGGCTAAACTGGACATAGTAGCAATTAGTGAGATGTGGTTTACCAGTAACCACACTTGGGAGACTTCAGTATCTGGCTATGTAGTGTCCAGAAGAGACCAAGGTGCAAAAGAGGGGTGGAGTGACCCTGTATGTCAATGAAAATATCAAAGCTCAAACAACTGGTACAACAACCCACAAGAGACAGGGCTATCATAGATCTAGTACTGACTAACAGGAAGGGATCACAGATCTCCAGGTAGAAGGTCACCTGGGGCCAGTGACCATCACATGGTATGGTTCAATTTGGCCACTACATCTAAATCATCCCATTCCAAGGCAAAAATATGGGACTTCAGAGGAGCTGACTTTGATAAGATGGCCAACAGAGTTAAGCTAACCCTGGCAAAAGAAACACAGATGAGAGGTTACAGGCAAAGTGGGCAAGCATTAAGGATGCAATACCTGAGTAACATCCCATTGTGTTAGACAGAAAAGGAAGTGCGAAGAAGAAGGAAACCACATTGATTCCCAAATACAGTAGCAGAAAAGGTCAGAGCCAAAGGCTGGTCTTCAGGAAATATAAAGGGAACACAGCGGGATGAAGACAGGGAGGCATACACGCACAGGGAAATGCCAAACCTCACCCAACAACTAACACACGAAATCTGGCCAATGGAAAATCATGTACACAAATGCTCACAGTCTGGGAAATAAGATCCCAGTCCTGCAGACAATAATGTCAGAGGCTAAACTGGACATAGTAGCAATTAGTGAGACGTGGTTTACCAGTAACCACACTAGGAGAGACTTCAGTATCTGGCTACGTACTGTCCAGAAGAGACCGAGGTGCAAAAGGGGGTGGAGTGACCCTGTATGTCAATGAAAATATCAAAGCTACAGAAATTCAGAAAACACATAAGGAGCCAGAAGAACTGTGGGTCACCCTGGACAGGAAATGGGCAGCCATAAGAACTGGGGTTGTCTACAGGCCCCAGACCAGGGAGAGGATATAGACACATTACTGTTAGAAGATATACAAAACATGACAGCTAAAGGGAGGTTCTGATAAAGGGAGACTTCAACATGCCGGATACAGATTGGTCAATACCAGCAGGAACATCTGCCAGAACTAGACACATGGTGGATTCCTGAAGGGAGGGCCTCAAACAACTGGTACAACAACCCACAAGAGACAGGGCTATCATAGATCTAGTACTGACTAACAGGAAGGGATCACAGATCTCCAGGTAGAAGGTCACCTGGGGCCAGTGACCATCACATGGTATGGTTCAATTTGGTCACTACATCTAAATCATCCCATTCAAAGGCAAAATATGGGACTTCTGGAGGAGCTGACTTTTGATAAGATGGCCAACAGAGTTAAGCTAACCCTCGCAAAAGAAACACAGATGAGGGGTACAGGCAAAAGTGGGCAAGCATTAAGGATGCAATACCTGAAGTAACATCCCATTGTGTTAGACAGAAAAGGAAGTGCAAAAGAAGAAGGAAACCACACTGATTCCCAAATACAGTAGCAGAAAAGGTCAGAGCCAAAAGGCTGGTCTTCAGGAAATATAAGGGAACATAGCGGGACTAAGACAGGGAGGCATACCAAACTGCCCTAAGGGCAGCAGGGAAGGCAGTAAGGCAAACAAAGTCCCAAACTGAGGAAACACTAGCACGAACAGTAAAAGAAGATGACAAGACTTTCTACAGATACATTAGTGAAAGGAGAAAGTCCAGAGGGGGTACTGCTAAGCTCAAAGGAGAAAAGGGGGCATGTGAGAGAGGACCTGCAAAAGCATCTATCTTAAATAGATACTTTTGCTCAGTATTTACTGAAGAGAAGGTAGGGTAGGGCCCACAGCTCAGTACCATGGACACAGGGGAGGGAGGTGACCACTACTCCTTCACAAAAGAAAGGGTCCTGAAAGAGCTCGCTAAGCTCAAGATGGACAAGACAATGGGACCTGATGGCATACATCCCAGGGTACTTAAGGAGCTAAGGTGGAACTAGCAGAGCCATTAGCAGAACTGTTTAGTGAGTCTCTGAGCACAGGAGAGGTCCCAGAAGACTGGAGAAGGGCTCATGTGATCCCACTCCACAAGAGTGGTAGCAGGGAGGAGGCAGGGAACTACAGACCAGTCAGTCTTACCTCAGTAGTGGGCAAGACTATGGAGGCACTCCTTAAGGAAAGGATAGCGCAACACCTGGAATCCATAGGAGCACAGGATCCAAGACAGCATGGGTTTACAAAGGAAGGTCCTGTCAAACTAATCTCATAGATTTCTTTGACTGGGTAACCAGAGTGGTGGACCAAGGGAAGAAGTTGATGCTACCTTGACTTCAGCAAAACTTCGACACTGTTCCACAGAAGATTAATAAATAAGCTGGGTAGGCTCGGGGTGGGTCAGAAGTTGGTCAACTGGGTGGCAAACTGGTTGACGGGCAGAAAACAGAGAGTGGTGGTAAATGGTATACAGTCAGAAGAGATGCAAGTCACAAGTGGGTACCTCAGGAATCAGTCCTGGGGCCAGTCCTCTGACCTCTTCAATATCTTCATTAGTGACACTGCAGATGGACTAGAGGGTAAGGCTTGTCTGTTTGCAGATGACACCAAGATCTGCAACAGACTAGATGATCCAGATGGGGTGGGCAGAATGAGAAGAAATCTGGATAAACTAGCAAAATGGTCAGAAGAGTGGCAACTGGGATTTAATGCAAGAAGTGCAAGGTCATGCACATAGGGAAGAGAAACCTGAAGCCACCTATAGGCTGGGAGGGGAGTTGCTGCAGTCACAAAGGAAGAAAGAGACTTGGGCATCATCATCACCAATGACCTGAAATCATCCAAAGCAGACCTCTAAAGCAGTAGGTAAGGCTAGGGGATGTTAGGGTGTATTAGCAGGGATATCACAAGTCGGAAGAGGGAGGTAATAATCCTCTTTACAAGACACTGGTTAGGCTCCCATCTGGAGTACTCGTGCAGTACTGGAGGCCACACCTTTACAAGGACATTAACCAAATTGAGGCAGTCCAGAGAAGGCAACCAAAATGGTGTAGGGACTGCACAGAAGACATATGAGGACAGATTAACAGAGCTCAATATGTATACCCTTGAGCAAAGGAGGGAGAGGTGATGTGATCAAACGCTCAAACACCTTAAGGGCACAACAAGGTGAAAGAGTCTAACATGTTTAAATATAAGAAAAATAGCAGGACAAGAGGACACAGCATGAGATTAGAGGGAGGCTGATTAAGGGGAATGTGAGGAAATTCTTTTTCTCAGAAACAGTGGTGGATGCATGGGACGGCCTACCTCAGGAAATGGTGGCTATGATTACAGTGCAGGGCTTCAAATAGGCATGGGATAGGCATAAGGGGCAATACAGATGAGTATGAATAGATAGGCCACTGACAGAGCAAAGGCCGATGGCACATTTATAAGGTAGAAAAGAAATGGGCAGACTGTATGGGCCTATCGGTCCTTATCTGCCGTCAACCTCTGTGTTTCTATGTTTCTATGTAAAGAGGAGTAGGAAAGGCCCAAATCTGAAAGATGGAGGAGGTATTCCATGACATGTGGGCAGAACAAGAAAAGGGGTTGCAATTTTTGGAAGCCTAAATAGAAAACGCTTCCACTTCATGGCGAAATGGACCGGGTAGAGGGTTTTCTAGCCTAGACCTGGATTTGGGCAACCTGTTGGAAACCACAAAGTGAGACATCACTATGTTTGCAGGAGCCACGCTTGCAAGTGCAGGGTCCTGAGCCCTGGATGCATGAGCTGGCCTTGATACTGCGCAAGAGGTCGTGTGTCAATGGAAGCAGAACTGGGGTTCCTCTGCTAGCTGTTGCAGGCGAGGGAAGCAAATCTGTCTTGGCCAGAGGGGCGATGGAGAATCATTTGCACCTTCTGCCTGAAGCTTGAGGAGAACCCTCTGGAGAATGGGAAATGGAGGAAGGCGTGCAAAAATGTCCCTGTCCGAGAGAGAGAGAGAGAGAGAGGAGAGAGACACAACGTGTCGTGCCAGAAAGCACCATACCCTGAACGAGCAAGCAAAACTGTGAAGTTTTATGCTGTATGGGGAGGTGAAGAGGTCCAGTTCCGTACGCCCCAGTTATGAAGAGAGAATCTGCCACTTCCTAATTTAGTTCCCATTCTGGCTAAGAGTTTGAGACCTGCTATGACTGTCCGCCAGGACATTTAACACTCCTGAACGTGCACAACTGTCAGAGACAGATCGTGCTGGACTGCCCAGTTCCACACTCTCATCGCCTGCCTGCAAAGGGGGTATGAGCGAGTTCCTCCTTGTTTGTTGATGTACCAGACTACCAACATGTTGTCTATCTGGATGAGCAGTGATCCCCAAGGAAGAAGAGTCTGGAACGCCTGCAGTGCGTACAAGACCACTCTCATCTCCAATATGTTGATGTGTAAAGACACCTCAAAGCTGGACCAGAGTCCCTGGGCTTGTGTTCCCCAAGTGCACCCCCAACTCATGTTTGAGGTATCCGTAGTCACAGATGCCAGGAAGATTTGGCTCTGAAAGGGTGACCCAATGACAGATTGAGGACCTTCCACCAATTCAAATCTTTCTAAACAGCAGAGACACAAGGACCAGATCGTCCTGGAGTTGATCCCACTGCACCCACAAGGACCACTGAGTGATTCTCATGTGGAGTCTGCAGGAACTGTTGTGATGGAGGCCGCCAACAGTCCTAGCAACTGGAGAACCTCCCTGGCTGGGAGGGTCCTGGAAGAGCTACTAAAGTGGCCTGCCTAATCAGGGTCTCCATCCTGTCTTGAGGCAAGAAGGCTCTGCTCTGGACAGTGTCCAAACCACCCCAATAAACTAGAACCTCTGGGAGGGAGTAAGGGATGACTTGGGGATACTGACTGTAATCCCCAGTCTGAAAACAAATCAAAAGTGACAGAAAGAGCTTCCAGGAGAGACTGCCTGGATGGGGGTGAGATCAGCCAATCGTCCAAGCAGGGAAACCGCTATGCCCTGATGATGCAGAGCAGCTGCCACCACTGCTAGGCACTTGGTAAACACTAGGTGCTGAAGAAAGGCCAAAGGGAGTGCCTGAAATTGAAGTGCTCCCTTTGGAAACAAAACCGCAGGAATCGGTGGTGGCTGGGGAAGACTGAGATGTGCAGGTATGCAACCTGCATATTCAGAGCACAAAGCCACTGATTCTCCAGAAGGAGGGAGAGAGGAGGCTTTGGAGAGTCAACATCCAGAACTTTTGTACTCTATGAACAGATTGAGATTATTCAGGTTGAGAATGTGTTGCAGGTTGCCTGATTTTTGGAACCAGGAAGAAGTGGGAGAAACCCCTTCCCTTTGACGGAGGGGAACGATTTCTATGGCTTCTTTGAGCAACAGATTTTGGATTTCTTCCTTATAAGAAGGGCCTGGTCTCGAAAATAGGCTGGCCTTCTTGGAGGAGAATCTGGAGGAAACTCCAGGAACTCTATAGTGTGTCCTTGGGACACCAACTGCAGGACCCATGCATTGGAGGTGATGCTCTGCCACTCCTGCAAGTGGTGAGCAACTCTCCTCCCCACCAGCTCCTCGCACTGAGGCTAACAAGGGGTGGGGCAAGGGAGTCAGAAGGTGGCAGGATGGGCAAGGGAGGTCCCCTGAACATCTCTGGTTCTTGGAGGCAGGAGGGTAGCGGCACCCATGGACTTACACTTGCCCTGACACTAGACCTGGGCTTGCTTCCTCTGCCTCCAGGTCCTTTTCCGAAGGGGCTGCTGCTGTTGAGTGCCTGATTGGTACATGAACCGTACGGATCTCAGGGCTTGACCTCAGTCCTGTAGGTCCGTGATGATGTCCTTGGTGTCACCACCAAAAAGCACCGAGTCCCTGAAGGGGCATCCTGAATCACAGTCTGGACCTCAGTAGCGAGGCCAGAGATGTGAAGCTAGGCCTGCCATTGAAGGGGAGATGGCAGTCACTGAGGTGCGTATACAGAATAGACGGAGTTGTAGGTAGCCTGCAACACATGCCTGCAAGAAATCCTGGACAGGCGGAGATCCTGGCGCAGCTCCTCCTAAGGTCCGAAAGGTCCATGGACTAGACACGGGCCTCATGCCTGGCCAAGGTAGCTTTCTGGTGAGACACCATATGGGCCACATAATTAAGGGACAGTAACGCATATGTGGCCAATGAGAAGACTTTCTTCCCGAACTGATCCATCTGCCTCGACTCCTTATCCTCCGGAGAAGTGCCTCACGTGCATAGGTGCTGTAGAGTGATCATGAGCAGCCAAGATTACTACGGAGTCAGCCTTCAGATGCGCATTGAGGAAGGCTGCATCCTTGGGAGCCCAGTAAGTCCTGTCCGCCTCTTGGGGACAGCCAGGATTGAGTGAGGCATCTGCCAAATGATATTGGTGAGGTCCGATCCAGGGAGGAACAGGGATCAAGGACAGAGGCTCCAGGTCCAGATGTTCAGCGAGTCTCTGACACATGGGATCCTGTTCCTCCGACTCCCAGTCAAAGTGTTGTCGAATGGACCTCAACAGGTCTGAAAAGGAAGGATCCTGAGGGGGACTTGAGAGAATCTTACCCTTAGGGACCTGGGACTCATGGTCCGAGGACTCCTCCAATGAATCATTCCTGAGTCCAGACTGTCTCCTAAATCTGGAAGAACTATGTCATGGAGGTAGTCCCCATAACATGAATGGTGAATGGGGACAAGCTCACGGTGACAGGGACCCTGGAGATTGGGGAAGTGGGAGTCTGCTATCTAGGTCCATCACCAACTCTGAACGTGCTCTCCTGCCATCAAGACTGGATAAGGTTCTTGAAATCCAGTTGCAGGGCTAGAAGAGGTGGAGGAGAGGGAGGAGGAGGAGGAAGAGGAGGGGGAGGCGGAGGGACAGCCTGGGGATGAGGGTAGTGGTACCCTGGTATCCTGTATAACCCTATCCCAGGTATGGGGTGTAGCCGAGGAAGAATGTCCGTACCACTCCAATCTGGAGGAGGACCTGCTGGGGAATGGTCCAAGAGATACCCCAAAGAGTAATGCGGGACAGTGCGGGGTCTCGAATAGAGTCTCAAGTCAGGGGGCCTGATGGTGGGAACCCACATCTGACCTGAAGAAGTATAAATAGGCGGCTAAGTCTGGTGTAGGAGGTGCCGGCATTGGGGCCACCGCTATCGGAACCTGCACCATCGGGTCTGGCATCGGAAAAGGGTCCGGGCGGACAGGCTGGCATCAGGACCTGACGGAGGGGATCCAATGGAGGGACCTAGTCTTCCAAAGGAGCTGACAGTGGAGGCAGACGCTAGGGTCCTGGCATGGAGACAGTTGTCGGGGGTCCGCGTTGGAATAGGTCTCACCAGATCCGAGGAGAAAGGGTGTCCGGCATAGGAACAACTGCCAGAACAGAATCATTCCTCCCTGAAGGGACAGGAGAAGTCTCCGTGTAGGGCCAGATGGCTGAGGAGGGACCTTCATCCCAGTGAGCCGGAAGGTGAGTGGGAAGTAGACCCCAGGGTGTGTTCTACCTCCAGGGGCCTGCCTATCTTACGCCCGTGGTAGCGGCCGTAGAAGAACTACCTACCGGTGAGGGGGAGAAGGGGGAAGGGAGGTCTCCTGGGCCTGGCCCAGGCATTGGGTGGGCTGCCACTAGGGCCCCGATGGGACAGCCGTGGTCTGTGTGGTTGCCATAGGCGGCTGTCTGACCAGACGAGCCGGGCGGAGCGGAGGAGCCCCTGCTGACTTAACGGCTAAGGCCGGGAGGGTCCCTGAGGTTTGGGGAGCCGACTCACCGGCGCGATGCAGTTCCCGGAGGAGCCTGGGGCTGACTTAACAGCAGATACAGTGCGGCCGTTGGAGAAGCCAACAGTCGCCTTACCGCTCGCGGAGGATTTCCCAGACTTACCTGGAATTGCTGCCGATTGTTGCTTAGGTGGAAGCGCAGGGGAGAGGCCTTGCTGGTAGAGGGCCTAGAGGACTCAGCCTGAGAACCATCCGCAAAGTGCTCCCACTTTATGTTTCTCCTTGTGGTGTTTTGAAGGAGGGGGAAGAAGAAGAAAAGGAACTGGAATATGTTCCATTTGTTTCTCTAGACTAGAGACGCTAGCCGGGTCTTCAAGAGATGGGCCTCCAGAGCCTGCTGCCCTCTTGCGCATGGCCTGGTTAAAGGGCTGGCAGGACAGGTTGGATGGTCCAGGCCCATACAGAGAATGCACTTCACGTGGCCGTCTTTGGGTGGAATTTGCGTGCCACAAGACTGACACTTCTTCTTCAGAGAAGACATAGAATAAGCAGAAAGGAAGGCAGAAAATGCTGACTACCGATAAACTTTCTGCGAACAATGAGTAAGTCTACTGTGAGGCAACTGACACTAGGCGGCAGTGGGAAAGAACTGGAGGGTGGTTGGGACCGCTTCATCGTTTAAGGTCACGCTTGATGTTGGTCACGTGATGTCAGGTGGGTGGTCCCCATCAGGTATTGCTGGAAAAGTCTGCTGTGTGACTGTAGACGCAGGGTGGCACTAGTCCCACATGTGATGACCTACTGAAGGAAACCTCTAAGTAAGATCTGAAGTTACTATAGGAAAAAAAAACAGCTAAAAATTTATAAAACAATAATTATTAACCCTATAGCTTGTTGGGCTACAAAACTCACCAATAAGCTGTGAACTGTAATTAGTGTGCAAAAGAAAAATTACTCACCTTAGTAATTGCTTTTCTTCTCATGGAGTCTTGCTATATTAGGACTTATTGCAGTTAGCCACTGCACTTGAACTGCCCCGAGAGGAAAGAGTTAACTCCAGAGAATCTGAGTTCTAAAGCGAGGCTATACCAAAGTTCTATCTGGGCAGTTTCAAATGAAACTGTCAGATCTTTATGAAGCTAACACTAAGCAACAAGTCTGTGTGGAAAGCTCTACACTAGCCAAATGGCTACCTACTAGTAGTAATAACAACAATATAAACAACAATAGGAACAACAATAACAATAATAAGAATGAATAATGGTATTATTAGTTTTCCCCTGACAAGCACTATTAGGACCCCCTTCCCCAAAGACTCAAGTCCAGGAAGGGGCCAACAAATCACTCAACACAGAAAACCTAGTTCCTAACCCTAAATAAAAGAGGGTGAAGGAAGAACTACAATGGCATGACACAGTGCTTGCACTAATTTGCCACCCCACCCCAGTAGAAGTTCTGAGAGGGCAGGTTGGGTGGTCTTAATATAGCAAGACTCCATGAGAAGAAAAGCAATTACTAAGGTGAGTAATTTTTCTTCAAACACCATGAAGTCTTGCTATATTAGGACTTATTGCAGATTACACAGCAGTACCTCCATGGAGGGGTCAGAACCTACTTAGGAAATAGGCTCTGAAGCACAGCTGTGCAAAAACGAGCATCTCTCCTGGACAGAATCCAGGAGATAATACTTGGTAAAAGTGTGAACTGTCTTCCAAGTAACAGCTAAACAGATTTCCAGAATGGAATATCTCTAGCAGCCGCTAGAGATGCAGCTGTACACCTGGTGGAGTGAGCCCTCAGTCCTGAGGGGCTCTCTACCTAGTCTTTGATAACAAAATGGATACAAGAGACAATCCACCTTGCAATTGTCCTCTTAGTGGCAGGTTCCTTGCCAACCTCGCCCTAGGTAAGGAAGAGTTGGAGGGATTCGAACCTGTGACCCTTGGTGTGTTACAAATAGTAGCATAAGGCTCTTTTGACGTCCAAGCTGTGCAGTCTCCTCTCACCTGAGGAAGAATGCTCAGTGAAAATCCTGGGAGAGAGATGGGTTGGTTCAGGTGGAAACCTGAAACCACTTAGGGACAAACCCTGTGTTAGTCCTAGGGACTGTCTTATCCCTGTGGGGAGAAAAATCTTCTTCCACTGCCAGGGCCTGTAGTTCACTTATGCGTCTGGCAGAAGTGAAACCACCAGAAAAACATTTTCCAAGTGAGAAGCTTGAGCTCTGCTGGGGACAGAGGTCCAAAGGGGTTTGCATTAACTGAGCAATGCAAACATTCAGGCTCCATGCAGGAGCTGGTTCCCGAAAAAGGAGGGTTGGTGTGAAGCAACCTCAAAACTTGGAAAATACAGGTTGAGAAGAAAAGGAAGCAGGCTTCCTGCTTGCAGAAAAACAGAGACAGCTGCCAGAGGAACCCTTAAGGTAGCTGGCCCAAGACCTAAGAATTCAAAATGGACCAAAAGTCCAGAAAATGGGTAGATAAGCAGACTGTGGTATAATCTGCTTCTCAGCGCACCAGACTGAAAACCTGTTCCGCTTAGAATTGTAAGTGGCCCCAGTGAAAAAGCTTCCTTGAAGCCTTTAAAATATTCGACACCTTGAAAAGGTGTAAATCAACAAATTCTAACTCCTCAAGAGCTGCCTTGAGAAGGAGGAATTTGAGGTTCGATACCACCTCTCCCTTGTGCAAAGGCCAGTAAGTCATGGACTCTGGGCAAGCTCAGGGTAGGGTGGACTGTCAAGGACAGAGACAATGGGTACCAGGGCTGTCTGGCCCCAGTTTGGAACAATCAGAGATAGCTTTGCAGGGCTGAGATCTGATTTTTACTAGTACCCTGAAAGAAAGGGAAAAAGGAGGAAAGGTGTACAGAAACTTCCCTTTCCAATCCAAGTGAAAAGCGTCCAGGGGCTGATCCCAGCACTGGAGGCCTCAACAAAACAAGAGAAAGTTAGTGGTTATCTGGGGCTGCGAAAGATCTATCTGAAAATAAGCCCCATCTGGCAGGACTGAACCCAACACCTGAGGATTCAGAGCCCAATCGTGATGGCCCTGAGAATCCTGCTGAGGGCATCTGCCAGGGCATTGTCCTTCCTGGGAGGTGAACTGCTATCAGGGAGGTGTTCCGGGAGTAAGCCAGAGACCACCACTTCATTGCTTCGTGCACAAGGCTGATGACCGAGTGCCCCTGCCTGTTGATGTACCACATTATTGTGGTGTTGTCTGTCCTGACTTGAACTACCTTGTTCTGGACAGAAGCTGAAAACTCCTAAGAGCTAGAAGACAGCTCTGAGTTCCAAAATTGATGTGGAGCAGAGATTCCTAGGAAACCACACTCCCCTCGTGGACAGGTCGCCTAAGCAAGCTCCTCACCCTAACACAGGAGCATCCGTGGTGAGGAATGAGGAGGACCCTAGTTTTGATTGCTTTGATCCTGCCACCAGTGTAAGGCCAGGATCAGGGATTGGGTCACTAGAACCAATTTGGAAAGGGAATCCCTCCTTTGGGACCAATAGGCCCTCAGATGGAACTAAATGTCCCTCATCTGGAATCTTGCTCCCTGCACTACAGCTGTGGAAGCAGCCATGTGCCCTAGTAGTTGTAGCAAATGCTATGCTGGTCAAGAGACTACTTGAGTAATGGAAGATGCCAGGGCAAAGAGACTGCCTACCCTTTCAGAGGAGAAATGCCTAGCTAACTTTGTGTTCAACTCTGCCCCTATGAAAGTTAGTACCTGAACTGGTTCGAGGAACTGACTTTGGTAAATTCAGCAGGAATCCCAGAAAGGTGAGAAGCTGCTGGGTGACTTGCAAGTGGGTTTACTTGATCTGGAGACTGACCCACTAAGAGCCAGTCATCCAGGAAAGGAAACAAAGCAATCCTTGCCTTCTTAAAGAGCCACTACCACAGCTAGAATTTCAATACCCTTGGCGCAGAGGTAAGGCCGAAGGGCATTGCCCTGAACTGGTAGTGGCCTGAGGGTAACCTGAGGTACTTTCGGTGAGAAGGCCTGATCAAAACATGAAAAAGGCATCCTTGAGGTCCAGGAAAGCTAGCCAGTCCCCTGGCCTCAGCCAGAGTTAACATTTTAACTTTGTTTTCAAAAGATGCTTGTTCAGGTACCTTAAATCTGAGATGGGCATCAATCTCCTGCCTTCTATAGGGTAAGAAAGTATCATGAGTACAGCCCTTGCCCGGTGGCAGGAGGGACCCTTCTACTGCTTTGCAGTTCAGAGGAGAAGAAACCTCTGCTCCCAAAGCAAGGATTCCGAAGGATTTGCAGGTGGACCTGTCTGGCTCTCATCTTTGGAAACTGTTTGAAGCTGAGAACCAGACCTATTACTTCCAGAACCCACTTGTCCGAGTTAGGGACACCCAATTCTGGCTGAAATAAAACCAACCTGCCCACTGGTATAGGAGAATCGGCCCTGGGCACCCCATCAGGGTGCCTGCTTGGCAATAGTCTTAGGCTAAGGGAGAGGACGTTTACTTGTGCCCCGTCTATCTCTGCCTCTGAAGAGACCCCTCTGGCGAAGCAGAGGAGGCCTGAGCCTCTACCTGGGCACTTTTGTAGGTAATCATCCCTGTTTTCATATAGCTTTCTGTTTGTTCCTCAAACAGAGAATTACCCACAACAAGAAACAAATCCATAGACTTTGACAGAGTATCTTGGGACAGATTAGTGCATCTGAGCCATGCCAACCTACGGAAAGCTACAGAAGTGGTCATGACCCTAGAGAAACAAGATTAACACCAACAGCAGTATGAACTTGAACTTAGAGGCTTCAGTGCCATTAGCAGCCACCTGTTCCAACCCGCTAGCCAGCTGGCCATGGCCTCTTGGCTAACTGCTAATCTCGTCCCACCTAGATTTCGAAATCTAGCCACATAAGCCATACAACTTGCCTGTCTGAGTCCCACAGAAGCTGCCATATACTGTTTTCTTGTCATGGCATCAATCCTCCTGGAATCCTATTCAGGAGGATGTGAGACCAGGGAACTAACCTTGACACAGGCTGCAGCTTGTACCACACCTACATGACTACACTGCTCAGTGAGGAAGTCTGTAACAGAGCCTGATGAAATACACCTTCTGTCCATTTTTTTATCTTACAGGAGGGACAGAAAGAGGAATCTTATAAAATCTTTGTTGTTTACTTCCTAAATGACTTATGCAAAGGAAAGACAACCTCCTAGCCCATCATTCCTACATAATCAGGCTCCCCTTTACTCATCCATAGCCTCCTCTAAAGGAAGCTGGGGGATTCTGCAAGCTTTTGTAAAACATAAACTGAGAAAAGGACTCAGACAGAAAAGGAGGAGATTCTAAAAGTCTGTCTGGAGAAATGTCCGCTAAGTGGGCATGTCCAGACCCTACCAGCTACACATGTATTGATCAAATTTCCTCCTCCCACTCCTGTGGTTCATAACAGTTCCTCAACATCATAAACCTGAACCACTGGAACTGAATGAGCCACCTTTTACCAACTGTAGATGGTTCGACAGGACCTAGAAACAGTGACTGGACAATCTGTAAGGCTTAACTACTTCTGCAGCAGTTGGAGAGACAATCTTGGACTCCAAACCTACTGATTTCTCTGTCATATTCATTTTTTTTTTTTTTTTTTTTAAACTGGTTCCTCTGAACCATCCTTTTGCCCGAGGAAGTCTAGCCCTGGTCAGAGGGCACTCCCTCTGGTCCAGTGGGTACTGGACCGGCTGGCCATCCGGTCAGCGGACTTTTGGCCAATAGTTCCCTGAGCCGGCCCTATCTCTTTTCAGGGTGGCTGCAGGAAATTTTAAACACCTGGCAGTCTGACGGGGTGGTCAGCCCCAGACAATAAACACAAGTGGTGTGTGGGTCAGCCTCAGCAAGGCTTCCCCACATCACAGTGTTGAAACCAGTGGGCCGGTTTTTCTTTTGGGTTTCTCAGACATAATGCCAGCTCTAACAAAAACTTGCCCTTTTATGGCCGTGCCAGGCAAGACACCCTTATCGGTTCCTAACCGTTTCACGAGATTGAAAAACCTATTTAAAATCAAGGTTTTTAGAACCAATAAGAACCGGTACCGCACTCTAAAAGCCCAAAACTTTAAAGCGTTAAAATAAGCAAACCGATCGGTTCAAAACCGAACCGATAACTAAATTTCCACACAGACTTTACATTTTGTACTACGGTTTACCAGATAGAGCTTTAACGAAATGCGGTAAAATAATTACTTTTGCGGTTCAAATGAACCGAAAATACTCGCTTGACCGAGAAATGAACCGAGCTGAAGGAGCTGATCTCCGGAGCGACTGTTCAGTGGAGGAGTAAAAGAATCTGACAGTTTCATTTGAAACTGCCCAGATGAAACTTTGGTATAAGCGCCCTCGCACTTTAGAACTCAGATTCTCTGGAGTTAACTCTTTCCTCTCGGGGCAGTTCAAGTGCAGTGGCTAACTGCAATAAGTCCTAATATAGCAAGACTTCATGGTGTTTGAAAGCACTAAAATGGGCATGCGCACTCACTAGCAGGTGTGCGCTAGGACGTTAGCACGTAAGCGTGGACATGAGACACCACTGAATATGCAAATGTAATAGCGCAACGTATTTAATAGGGATTACACTGCACAAATGCTCCTATGCTGTGCAAGTGCACACCATGGGCACATGCTTAAAACAAAGGTGGAAAGACTGCTTGAAGGAGCACATGCCCAACCCTAATGGTGGCGCGCAAACAGAAAAATGGAGGTCTGTAGTAAAAAACACCAGAAAACCTCTGAAGTGTACAAAATAGCTGCAGAAAAGTACCAAACACAAAACCTGAGCCCATGGAGGCGGACGCCAGAGCTGAAGGACCCCACTGAGACCCTACACTTCCAGAATAAAATTTGTACCTACCTGCAGCACTTTTTTTTTTTTTTAATATAAACCATTAAAAATACCTAACAAGGCAGAAGTGGCACCCAGACCACACAAGGAATGAGAAAAAAGGCAGGTTATTCAATTTGAAAGCCGCAGCTTAACAGGCAGGATTTTAATTTAGAGGTGCTCCCTGGAACAGGCAGCCCCAACTTGCTATAGCAGAATTGCAGTCCGAAAAGAGTCTTGAAATCTTGAAACTTGAAAATCTTGAGAGAAGATAAGCGTAGCTCTGTCCACTTCAAATGGCACAGCTAAACTGGGGAGTTGCTGCTGCTTGGAATCCTCATGTGCTCAACAATCTAAAGCTTGGCTGTGCCATTCCCGGTAGCAGTACACTATACCAGTTATTATGACTACCCATTGACAATGTGAATGGCTACAGAAAACAGACATGTATCTGCACTGCAGTACTCAAGTGTTACTGACAAAATCACAGGTATTTTACACGGACAGTGAGATACACTAAAACAAATTGGACACCCAAGCTTAATCATCTGCCAATAAAAGGATCTAAAAGGTTAGGACAGTGAGGATAGATTGCTGTATGCTAACCACTGGATGAATGATCAAGAAAGAGCAACTACCTTTGGGTCCTCTACAACCATGCATGGAGCCATGAGGTAGGTGCTGCCATTTGCAGTGGTACTAGTAAGAAGAATTACCCTGAGCACCAAAGAAGTAACAAAATTAACTTATTAGAGATGTGACGACCTGTGACAGCGCCTATGTAGTGTATCTGATTGGCTGCTCATGTTCAAAACAATATGTTGGTAAAACTATAAGAGCTCTGAAAAAACGGATGAGTGAGCATGAGTAAATTTTGACTGAAAGATGAAAATTCCTCCTGGCAAAACATTTTTATGCTATGGGCCACAACCCAGCATCCCTTAGGTTCTGGGGCATCGAGTTTTTTTGTAGTTGTTTTAACCAGGAGTAGCACACTAAGCTGAAAGCTGAGTTAGTTCCAGAACCTGGAAGTGGGAACTGGAACAAAATTTTAGAAAAAAAAGAAATTTACTGACTCTTCACCCTGGGCACACTAGATGAGTCTATAGGAATGAATGAGGATTAAAACTGGCACACCATTAGTTTGCAATAAATGTATTTCGTACCAATTAGTATGACAATGGGCATTACAGACATCAAATACAAAGATATTTACAGAGTCGCCATGAAACTTCAGTATATGCTGGCTGGTGGTCTCATTTCAGTCATGTCAATCCACATAACATCCCTGCCATTTTAGGAGCTATTCTAGCACCAGCTTTCTCACAGAGAAAGGGGTTTGTTTACAAACTTACAAACCTACAAAAACATGTTAAACCTCATATTTTGAGGTAAGCTGCAACACTGTTTAACAGAGGGTATTCTTAACAACCGCATGGAGTCGAGTCTGTGAATTCAGGCAGGATAAAATAAGGGTTTGGGTATCCTTAAAGAAACCCTTTTATCTTTTACCTAAGGCACAAAACCGAGTTTACATTTGGAGGTCCATATAAACTGCAACTATACCTTATGAAGCAGAGGTGAGGTTTCATTATAAGGTGTTCACTAAGAAGCAGCAATTTTGACATTCAGCTAAAGGGCCATTCCATCTAGCTGGGAGGCTGGAGTGTGCCTATGCTTAAACATGCTGGTTAATTACCACCACTAAAGGCCTTTCCTTCTGCTGTTACCATTACTCAGCATTGCTCTAGTATTTACAGCTTTCACTACTTGATGGCACTGCTTTGTACCGATTGCATTTTATGTTTCCTTGCATGTGCAAGAAACATAGTGCCACCATACAAGGTTTTGTGGGTGTGCCTCCCCACTTCAATGCCCTGCTCCTTCTACAGGTCGCTGCACCACGCCAATGAATGTCAGAGCTTTCTTTGACAGCCATTCAGATGCAGTGGCGTACAGCTGAGCAAAAAACACTGCAATCAGCGGTGGTAATGTGTAGGCAATTTGCATACTGCAGTCGGCAGGTAATTTACATACTGCTGTCAGCAGGATGCAAAGTGCCTACACGCTGCACTGCATCTGTATAGCTGTCATAGACAGCTTGGTTTTAATACTACTCAAGTAGCAAGCTGAGGAGCCCACTCAGCGTGCTCGTCGCTCCCGCACACCAGCATGGCTGGCCAGGGGTGCCCAATCCCGTCGGCTTCACTGCCCCACAACAGACTTTTGGTGCCATGCTGGGAGCCCACCCTAGTGTGGCAAAAGTTTATCACCGGCGACTAGGTGCCCAATCCCCGTCTGCTCCACTATGCAGTTTGTACCCCCAAAACCAGAGTTCCCGTGCAACACTGGGGCCACCCCAGCGTGGCAGAAGTCCATATGGCCGGCCAGGTGTGGCCAATCACGTCGGCTCCTCCTGACTCCCAAAAAAAATTCCAGCAGCCACGCTGAGAGCACACCCAGCGTGGCAAAAGTCCCCATAGTCTTATCAAACATAGAAACACCTGTAAAAAAAAATAAAATCCCTCGTTGACTGCCTCGCCACCCCATGCCTACCACGGAGACCCCGCGACGACCTTTGGTGGACCGGGAACATGTCTGCACTCTTCAAAGCCGACCGTGAACTGAAGAAATGCGGTAAACTGTATAATGCAATAAATGGGTTTTCAACTTTGGTGCATATCTAAGCCATTTTGGGACTTTTTCATCACATTTTCAACATGGGGTTCTTGGGGACCCACCTCATGAATTCAGTCACTGTCATTTTGTTATTTGGTCCCGAAAGGTGATTTCGCAGTCACTGCGGAACCACCTTTCGGGACGAGTAACAAAACAACAGTGTCACAGTTCATGAGGTAGGCCCTAAAACCCTATATGTTGAAAATTTGGTGAAATAATTTCTAAAATAGACTGTTCTATTAAGGGTGCATTGTGCAGTTCCTACGACGCTCGTAACTTTGAGAATTTTAAATATTTTCAGTCCAGATTTTCAGCATTGCCATTTTCCACACCTCATTATGAACAGTACAGCTGTCATTTTGCACACCCTGGCTGAAATGTGTTTGCACTTCCAGCACAGAATAAGCGCAGTCACTGTGAGAATTTAGTGTTCGGATAGATTACGAAAATCACAGTGACACTGTTCATGAGTGGAGGTGCAAAAATGCCTATGTTGAAAATCTGCTGTAAAAATCCCCAAACTTCTTACATTCAGATTATACGTTCGCAGTTCATATGCACTCGTGACTTCACCAGTTTTGTATATTTTCACTCCAGATTTTCAACAATGCCATTTTTACACCTCCTCATGAACAGTACACCTGTCACTTTTCACATCCTGTTCGAAATGTGTTTTTGCACCTGTGGCGCAAATGGCACAGTCACTCTGCAAAATCACCTTTCACGTAACAAACTGATAGTGTCACTGTTATGCGGTGGGGTCTAAAAAACCCATGTGAAACTTGGTAAAAATACCAACAAACTCCCAGGGCATAGGGTTTTCGACCATAACGCCCTACCTTGTAGGGACTGACAGGCGTCAGGGATGTGACTTAGGATTGTCGACAGTAATGCACATGCCATTTCACCCCACCCCCACCCTGCAGCCAGTGACAGGCATTGAGGTGTGCCTTGGACCCTTTGCCCCAGAGTTCACCCGTTCTCCTATACTGTGCCCATTTCAGCGTATTTCCTTATGGAATGAGGTGAATGTAAAAGCAAAACACCCCAAGGCACACCTCGACACTGGTCAGTGTCTGAAGGGTAGGGTGAGGTGAAATGTCGTGACCGTAATGGGTGATAACCCAAAGGCACACCCAATGCCTGTCCATCTCTGCAGAGTGAGGGTGGAGTTGGTGTCAGTTCAATACTTCAATGCCATTCCTATGCTACATCTGTCTAACTCCTGCACTTCCACTGCTAATGCCAGCAAGCAAACATTCGGCATTGGCAAATGCTTGTCTTGTATGCAACCACACATACCAGATGTTAGGCCAGTTTTCTTAAAATATGTGACACATATTCTATAGTTCTGCTCAAAAATACTAAAATTCTGCAGCTTTATTTTCCATTATGAAATGGATAGAATGAATGCTGGCTCCTGGTTAGCCAAGTGGTACTTTCCACTGGGCCATTATCTAACACAACAACACGACTGAAAGTAGCTCGACAGGAATATCTTTAAAAATACATCCAATCAACTAAATAGTACCCATTTCATAATCACAACAATGCACTCCAGGGGTGCACTATGGTGAGCTAATGGCCCTTCTCAGGTGGTGGAAATACCGGCTTTGCTTCATGCTTCAACCCACCGGAAGTGGGATGTTATCCCACCACAACACCCCATCATGCCTTATCGCTTATTTACTGCCTGACTTGACATTTTTCACATCAGCCATTTTGTTACTATATCAAATATTTAAATAAAAGCAAACTGGATGATGTACCAGAGTAGCTCGAAGCATCGTGAGAGAGCTCTGATCTGACTAGTAGTCACAGATTTTCCTATTAGATGGCACTGCTTTGCACAGATTGCCTATCACACTTCAGCTGTCTGTGCATAAAATCTGTACCACATATTCTAAAATCATGTGCAACAGTCTAAAATGTTGGTGTTTTAATGCTATGCCAGATGTTTACAACAAAACTGATGATGCCAAACAGTACTAGAGTAGCTCTAAACATCATGAGAGCTCTTTGATCTCCTCACAATGTTTCTGTACTTTTCCATTGCTGTAGTGGACTATTACATCACCTTTTCACTGTTTTAGTGCCCTAAAAACTCATTTTGATGAATTCTGCACTAGTGAAAAAGATGCGTTGAAACAGCTTTTCTGCAGTACGGGTACACTTGCTCCCTGTCAGTCAGATGGCAAAGGCCAAGGTAGTAAGCAGAGGAGCCTGCCGTAGGGGCTGCCGGCCAAAACTTCTACTATGGCTGCGTGAGTCAGAGGCGGATGGAATGGGGCTGGGGTGGGAAGTGAATGGCTAAGAAAGGGAAGGATGGGGATACACATGCTTTGACAGGGATAGGGAGAGAGGTACCACTAGACTACCAGGTTTTAGAAAGGAGATGTACTCTTATTGACACCAGGGACTGGGCAGGAAAGCAGGATCACTAGACTACCAGGTTTTAGCAAAGACATGTATTCTTACTGAAATCGGGGACTGGACAAGAAGAAAAATAACTCACTATAATACGCTGTTTGTTTCTCAGGGATTTATCAACAAGCCTGACAAATAGCATCAGTCCATCAACAATGTGCTGCCCCTGAAACAGAACTTTCATAAATTTCAGAATGTAGAATACAAGTTCACGTTCTGCACTGTGGTCATGCTCCCTTGCTGTTCTAATGTCAAATCTGTTTCTATAACCAGGGTGCCATGACCACTAACATTATCTAAATGTCTACTAAACATTTTTCTAAATTTTCTAAAATAAATTGTAGCAGACTAACATTTAGGATTGAAATTATCATAATTTTAAAATTGCTCAAAATGGCAATAATGTTCAAGCAACCATAAAATAAGAACGGATTCTTGAGTGAACCTATTTTCAGATTCTAGAAGGAGGCACGGTCGAGGTTTGTAAGGCTCACTGATTCATCCCAGAGAAGAAACAACATTACCACGCTGAATAATTTTTTCTTCAAAGAACAGTACTCTATCAAAGAGATGCCTTACAAATAGCAGACCCACTAGCAATACCTCGGAGGATGGGTCTAGAAACTATTTAGGAAAATGGTTCTCTGCATGCTCATGGACAATATGTCCAGGAAGTAATGCTTGTAAAGATGTGCACTGTTTCCCAGGTAGCTGCTTTACAAGTGTCAAGAAAGGAAGCCACTTGTAGCTGCCTTACAAATGTCAAGAAGGGGAAGACCCTTGGTAGTTGCCACAGAGGTGAGAGCATCCTTGTGGAATGTGCAATTAGGCCTCTAGGAAGTATTTTACCAGCTTTTTCACAATAGAACTGTATGCAGGAGACAATCTCAAAGAATACAGTACTTCTAGCTGCTGGCTTACCTTTCCCATGTCTCCATAGGTAACAAAAGTTGTGTACCCTGCGACCAGACATCCTACGTCCGATCCATGTTTATGACCTAGTGCTCTTTTACATTCTGATAGTGCAATTTCTGTTTACCTGTACTCAGGGCTCCAGATAAGATTTTTGGGAAGAGTACTGTACTCCTTATTTTGAAAGTGAGGTGAGTAAAACCAAATTCGGATGTGTACAAATGTCTGGACAGAGTGGAGTAGGGAGTACATTTTTAAAACAATTGAGTTTTTCTAGATAAAAACTGATCAGGTGCCAACAATGCTCCAGATAATGTTGGCAGGTAGGAGTAATCTACTCACCAGTTTTAAAATATAGTGAGTAAAACACTCTTGGGATGCATAAGAGTGCTGTAAATCTGTAAAACTGCTCCTTTTGAATCACCAGTTATGTTATGAAGCACTATTCTTGGTGTGGAGTATTTACAAATGTTGGGGAGTATTGGTATTCATTGAAACTTTTATGAGGAGTATTTCCAAAAACAAGGTGAGTAAATCAGGTCGGTACTCACCTTATCTGGAACCCTGCCTGTACTGGATGGAATGTGCAGGATAAAGCTCTGGAAGGGCAACTAACTGGTTAAGGTGGAATTCCAACACCACCTTCAGTAGGAACTTCTTACTGTTCCTAAGGGCTACCTTATCCATGTGGAAGAAGATGTAGTTTGGATCTGTACAAAGGGCTTGCAGTTTGCTTATTCCTGGCAGATGTCATGGCAATCAGGAAAACTGTTTTCCACATGACAAATTTTAACTCAGCTGTATCCATAGGCTTAAAAGGAGCCTCCATCAGCTGGATAAGACAGATATTTAGGTCCCATGGAGGGACTAGGTCCCTTACTGGGGATACAGGTGATTGAGGCACTTAAGAACCTTTTAAAACAGGCTGTGAGGCCAAGGACATGTCTTTGTCTGCTGATGTATAGGCTGACACAGCTTCCAGGTGTACCTTTAGGGTTGAAGGTGTCAGACTTAAGGGTAGAGCTATCAACAGTCTCTATTTTCCCAGGACAGTCCCTATTTTAGGCAGCATGTCCTAGTGTTCCCTAAGTTTTGTAAAATGTCACTTTTGTGCCAGTTTTTGCTTACTTGTCCCAGTTTTGTCCCTTTTTGGCTGACTGCTAATCCGTGAGTGACAGTTATTTCAGTACCGCTGTGGCACTGCCCGTGCTGGACAGCAGTTTGCAACTTCAACCCCTGGGCCTGTATTGCACTGCAAGCATGTCTGTGGGAGCACAGTGAAGCATGTTCCTTCCTGTTAGATTAGACTGGGTAGTAGTGCAAACAAGCACATGTGGACTTCTGCCTGCCAGCAGCTGAGAGGGACTCCAGACAGAGAAGAAACCGGCAGCAGGACACGAAGCTACCTGAACCTGATCAGCTGCAGGGAAGTGTGTGAAAACAATCTGGTGTGGTGGTGAGTCTCTGAAGTGAAGTTTGCTCAACAAATGAGGTGAGTGTAAGTGGGTTGGATGGAACTGTCAGGAGGAGCAACACATGCAGCTCGAATGTCTGATCACAATTTAACACAGGTTTGCTTCTAATGAACTTTCTGTATATCATGATTTGGAACTTGCTGCAGCAGAATGATGTATGTTCTAATCTGAATGTTTGCTACTGGTGTTACTGTGGGGCAACAAGGCCAGAGCAAGCAGCAAAATGCAATTGATTGTGCGCAGCATTGTCTGCAGCGGTGCCCATGGGAGTGACACGGTGGGGGAGGGTCATGGTCAGGATGGACCATCCCAGTTTTAGGCTTCAGAAAGTTGGTAGCTTTACTTAAGGGCTGTAAGTGTACCAGGTAGTCCTGAACTGTAGGTGAGCCGTGCCTGCATTGGGATTATCTTCATGAGGGCACATGGGGTATAAAAATCTCTTCCACTTGGAGGTATACTTTCCTTGTTGCTGGTTTTCTGGAAGCCTTCAGCAACCTCAGCACCTCCTCTTACAAATCCAAACTAGAGAATTCTAGCTCCTTAAAACCATGGCATCAGGCATAGTGTTCTGAGGTCTGGGAATGGTATCCTGCCCTGAGACAGAGTCAGCAGCTTGTATCTCAGTGGCATGTTGATTGTAATCCTGTTGGGCTGGATCAGAAGCATTGTGAGATCATCTAGGCGGCACGCCACCCTAGGTGTGAGGCATCTGTTGTGAGGATAATTGCTGGGGATTTCTGGAGAAGGGAATATGCTCTCTGAGACTGCATTCCTCCTTCCATCACTGCCGTGCTTGCCTGAATGTCTTTGTGATTAGCACAAGCTTGGACAATGAATCCCACCTTTGGGACCAGTGGTCCCTTAAAGGATATTGAATGTCCCCATCTGAAATCTGGCCCATGATACCACTGCTGTGGATAAGGCCATGTGGCCCAGTAACTACAGAAAATCCTTTGCTTGTCTTAGGAGGCCCAGTGGGAAAGATTCTGCAGTAGCAATCAGATTTGATCATGGAGCAGTTTTGTAAAATTGTTGGTGGGGCCCTAAGGGTCAGGGGGGCCACAGCCCCAGCGGCCAAGTTCTCAAGTTGCTACTAAAAATACCCTCACGTTCAAATTTTAAGTAGCAGGACTGCTGCTTTCACAAAGAAGTTGATTTACTTAAAAAGTCATTGAGTTTGTGTTATCTAGAAATGGAACCCAACAGGAGGCGAAAAGAGTGCAAAGCAGGATCAGGTGTCATTGGAAAGGCAAGGCCACGGCTCCTTTTGAGTGAAAGGCAGTCGGGACTGAAAACATGTCCCTGTTGCTTTAATATCCCACCAGAGCTACTCAGACACCGCACCTCAGAAGCGGAAACATCAAATCCATAAGATATGCCAAAGCTGAATATTTCTGCAGCTCCTTTAATGGCCAACATAAACCACCCACCCAAATTTTGAAAAGTTATCAAATCCCTCTTCTTATCCACCACTCAACCCCTCATGCCACTCATCAAGGAGAGTCACTCCACTCTGACTGACCCATCCTCTGTAGCTGCATCCTTCAACACCTTTTTCATCTCCTGTGCCTCATCCCTCCTTGCCACCTTCATCCATCCACCTCCACATCCAACCCAGCTATTACCCAGCCCCCAAACACTACTAGACCTTTTCTTCTCATCCATCTCCCATAATGAAGCCCTTAAAGCCCTCTTAGCCCTAAACTCAGGGAACAGGGGCAGTATAGCGCAGTGGTTTAAGGCTCTCGCTGCAAATCTGGAGACCTGGGTTTGAATCCCACAACCCCACTTGTATACTATGTGACCTTGAGTAAGTCACTTAACTTCCCTGTGCTCCCAGGTTGCACCTGTAAACAAGTTTTCAGCTTAGTGTGTCTCACCTGGTTAAAAAAAAATAATTGGAAAAACTCTAGCAAAGGCAAGAGCCCCGAATGGCTCAATTCAAACTTCTTCATCCACCCTGCTATCTCAACCCCCAACTGCACTGCTAAACCTCTCCTTCTCTCTTGCTTCTGTCCCAGCAATGTGATGTGTAAATTGTCAATTGTCATCCCACTCCCAAAAGGTGGTCACCCCACCAACCCTGGTAACTATTACCCAACCTCTCTACTTCCCATTCTAGCCAAACTACAAGAACACATAGCCCTCTCCCAACTCACCCCATATCTTGACTCCTCTTCTTTCTTCACCCTTTCCAGTCTGGCTTCCATAAGTCCCACTCTACCACCATGTCTCTCCTTTGGTTCACTGACTCCATACTCAACAGTATGGATCAAGGGCAGATCACATCAGCAACATTTGTGAACCTGGTTAAGGCCTTCGATACAGTATCACACTCCTCCTCGTCAACAAACTAACAGTCGCTGGTCTATCCACCTCAGCTGCTAACTGGTTCTGCTCCCACCTAGAAGGTAGGTTCGATCAATAAAGATTGGTTCCTCCTTCTTCCCTTGTACTCCCATCAATACTGGAGTCCCACAGGGTTCAGTTCTTGGCCCAATCCTATTTTCCATCTTTTTAAATGACCTACGGCTATATGCTCATCAACCCATATGCACATGTATGCAGACGACACCGTACTGTACTACTTGGGTGCTTCCAAATCAGAAGTCACAGCTAAACTTCAGCAAGAATTCTGCAAGGTTCAGCACTGTTTTTATCCAGCCAGCTGTTCCTAAACTCCAAAAAGACATTCTCCATTACCTTAGGCACTAGGCAGAGATTTTCTAGATCCCTACCCCCACCCTCTATTTTCCTTACACTGGATGGCACACCTTAGATAATGTCACTTCCTTTAGGTATCTATGGGTCTGGCTAGACCAACACTTGGACTTCTCTGTACGTGAATGCAACCATAAGACTCTGCACTCCAAACTTGGTTCTTTATACAGAAGCCGTGATTGCATTCCTCTACCAGCCTGCCACGCTATTGTATGAAAATTATCCTCCCCACCATTGACTTTGCTGATATAGTCTATAGTGGACAGTGTGATGCTTGGCCAGCTGGTTATGATTATTGTATGATATCTGTAATATAAAATATAGTATGTGATTGTCTCACATAAGACAGCCTGTCTTCCATGGGTGCCCTCCCAGGTTTCAGTGAGGCTACAGGATATGTAAACTGGCTAGGAACCATTTAATTAACTGACTTCCTTCAGAATGGCATTTTATTACCTTTTATGACATGCTTAGGCTTTTTGAAGTGCTAACTGTATTACCCACTGGGAATCATTTTCAGATCGTTCTTCCTTGTTTTGCTGGGTCGGTTTACATCTCAGTCATAGGAGTAGTACACTTATGGGAAAAGTATCACTAAAATCATAAATCATTGTTTAAACTAAAACAATGGGGAGAATGGGTCTATTCCCAAGTCTCTGAATGCTTACCAAAATATTATTACAACTAAATGTAAATTCCTAGCTTTGAATGCAAGATCTTTAAACCAACTCAAATTAGCAGAACTCAAAGCCAAATGTAAAACTTTAAATATAGGTGTGGTGGGAGTAACTGAAACCCAGTGGGACGCATCCTCAATTTGGTCCAGAGAAATTCCAGGTTATATCATAAAAATAGATAGATAAGCAAGGCGGTGGAGTTTGTATGTACATACAAAATGATATTCCTTCTTTTAAGTGTGTTCTCCCTTTCCTTTGGAAAGTATATGAGTTAACATCTTATTGAAGGAGCAGTCCTATATAACTATTGGTAACATCTATCGACCTCCATCTGCAAATTCAGATTACACAACTGATATGTTTAAAGAAATTACACATTTTCAGAATCTCAAGATACTGTAATATTTGGTGACTTTAACCTCCCTCATATTAACTGGGACTCATTCTCAGGACAGTCCTATGCCGAGAAAGGACTAATAGATGTGGTAGTTAGTACTGGATTACAGCTTGTTACTGAACCCACTCGAGGTCCTAATATTTTGGATCTGTTATTTACTAACACAGAGCAACAAATTAGCAATTTACAAATTTGGGATCCACTTGGGACCAGTGATCATTCATCTATTCTTTTTGAAATTCAACAGTTTAAAACTACACAAAGGATAAAAATTATAATAAAGCACATTTTTCTAAAATCAATGAATACTTACAAAACATAATCTGAGAATCTAATCTTCTTAATTGAACAACACAACAAGCTTGGGCCTTTTTAAAACATTGTACATTATTTGGAAAATACCTTTATTCCATCTAAGAGGAAATTTAATAATAAAGGAAAAATTCCCCTTGGTTCAACAAGACAATTAACAATCAGATTAAAATAAAATTTAACTTTTAGGAAACTTAAGAATAGTTCTGTTCCATTTAAAACTACTCTATTATATAAATACAGACTATCTGTGAAAAACTTAAAAAATTCTATTAAATTGGAAAAAAATGAGCTAGAATTTAAACTAGTTCACACAAAAGACTGTCACAAATCTCTTTTCTCCTATATAAATAGTAAAAAGGTGTATCAAGGACCATTGGTCCCATTATAACCAATGGTTCTTCTCTATCCGATATAGAAACCTCGAATCTCTTTAATAAGTACTTTTGTTCTGTCTTCTCTCAAAAATCACCTATTAGTACATTTAAAGTTCACCACGTAGATTATCATAGGTTCTATCCAACTGACATTATACAGGCTATCAAAAACTAAAAAAAATACTAGTCCGGCCCAGACGGTATTCATCCATGGTTTTGATCAAAACCTCTATAAATATTTCTATACCTTTGTTAATTATCTTCAACAAATCCTTACAAGAAAGCATTGTACCAAATGACTGGCGTTCAGCAGTAGTTACACTCCCATATTTAAAAAGGCAATAGAGGTTCTGTGCAAAATTATCGTCCGGTTAGCCTGAACTCAGTGGCTGGTAAATTAATGGAGCAGTAATGAAGTCGCTAATAGATCAAGATTGTAAAAATTAGAATTTATGATTCAAATCAGCATGGGTTTACTCCCAAGTATTCCTGTACCATCAATCTGATATCTTTTACAATAATATAAGTACTCTACTAGATGTGGGTATCCCTACTGATGTAATTTTATAGACTTTAGTAGAGCTTTCGATAAAGTCTCACCGAAAAACTCATTACTAAAATGCACAATCTAGGTTTGTCACCTGATGCTGTCAACTGGACTTTAAACTGGTTGACAAATCATTCTCAGAGAGTCAGAATTAATGATATATTGTCTGATTAGGATAGTGTGACAAGTGGTGTACCACAGGGGTCGGTCTTGGGACCAACATTGTTTAATCTCTTTATCAGTGATTTACAAGCAGAGCCAAATAATTTCATGGTTAAATTTGCAGGCGATACTAAATTGGTGAGCAGCGTTAATAATCAGAAAATATTTCTGCATTAAAGAAGGATTTGGAAAAATTAACACTTTGGGCAAATGAAAATCATATGCAGTTTAATCAAGACAAATGTTTAGTAGTGCATTTCGTTGTAAATAATCCAAAACTATATATTATATAAGCGGACTAACACTTCACTCATCAAATTGTGAAAAGATTTAGGGATATATGTTAATAATAAACTTACATCAAATGATCACTGTGTTAGAACTGCTTGCGACCAACAGACTTTTGAGGCAAATAAAGCACTTTTGTTAATCGCACTGAACAATGCCTTATTCCATTGTATGGGCATACATTAGACTGTATCTAGACTATGGCTCCCTTTCTGGAATCCAAACCAAAAAAAGACATAGTGTAACCCCTTGTTACCCGGGATTACTAGAATCCCAGTAAGACCTAGTGGTAGGCAGGAAGGCAGCAGGTAAACTCCAGTTAAATGGGTTTCACACTGTCTCACTCTGTTCTCAGTCTCAGCTGAGACTGAGGGATGACATCACCAATAGAACTATCGCAGCTGCATGAGCCACATTGAGTCTGCAGCAGGGAGTTAGTATAGAACGTTGGGAGGTTTTGAAGTCAGTCAGTGTGAGTCAGTTCAGAGTGGAGTTGGTGTTGGGAGCTTGCTGAGAAAGCATCTCAGCAGCTCAGTAAGGCTCTAGGAGCCTCAGCCCTGACAGAGGGCTACATTTAGATTAAAAGGGTGTGTGTCTCCACCTTAAAGAGAGACACAGAAGAAAAAATTACTCACCTTAGTAATGTTGTTTCTTCTAATGGAGTCCTGCTATATTATGACAGATGCAGTTTGTCCCACCATTAGAACTGCTCCGAGGTGAAAGAGTTAACTTCCATGCAGAGCATGGAACTTAAGCATGAGCTCGGTTAAAAGCTCTGTTAGGGTGGTTTCAAACCGAAACCGTCAGATCTTCGAGCAAAACTCACTAAGACTCTGTGTGGAAGCTGTAACCTACACTAGCCAACTGGCTACTAAAATATTCACACATTTTCCTGGTCCCAACACCAAGACTCAAGTCAGAGACCAGAAAAATAAGATAAAATAACTAAATAAAACACAACACCCAAACATAAAAGGGGCATCAATAAGTGCCAACAGTGGACTGCCCACCCCATACCCAGTAGAAGTTCTGAGAGGGGCAGGCTGGGGGGAGGTCATAATATAGCAAGATTCCATGAGAAGAAACAACATTACTAAGGTGAGTAATTTTTCTTCAAACAACATGAAGTCTTGCTACATTATGACAGATGCAGACTACACAGCAGTACCTCCATGGAGGAGGGACAGAACCTACTTAGGAATAGGCTCTGAAGCACGGCTGTGCCAAACCGACATCCTCCTGGCCTGGATATCCAGGGAGTAATGCTTAGTGAAAGTGTGTACTGTTTTCCAAGTAGCTGCTTGACATATCTCCAAGATAGGGATGTCTCTAGCAGCAGCTAGAGATGCAGCTGTACCTCTGGTAGAGTGAGCCCTCAGGCCTGAGGGGAACCTTACCCAGTTTTTGATAGCAAAATTGGATACAAGAGACGATCCACCTGGCAATGGATCTCTTAGTGGCAGGTCTCCTTTCCAACCTCACCATAAGTGAGAAATAGTTGGAGGAGTCAAACCTGTGACCCTTGAGTGCATCTCGTGGTAACTTAGGGCCCTCTTAACATCTAAGCTGTGCAGCCTCCTCTCACCAGAGGAGGAATGGTCAGTGAAGAACACTGGAAGTGAAATAGATTGGTTAAGGTGGAAATCCGAAACCACCTTAGGCAAAACTTCCTGTTAGTCCTGAGGACTACCTTATCCCTGTGAAAGGAAATAAAGTCAGTCTCCACTGATAAAGCCTGTAACTCACTTATGCACCTGGCAGAAGTGATGGCTACTAAATACAGTTTTCCAAGTCAAATACTTAAGCTCTGCCGAAGACAGAGGCTCAAGGGGTTGCATCAGCTGAGCAATGCAAACATTAAGATCCCAAGCAGGGCAGGGTCCCTGAATAGAGGATTGGTATGAAGCAATCCCTTAAAAAACTTAGAAAATACAGGGTGAGCAGAAAGAGAAGAGGCTTCCCTGCTGAAATGAAGACAGAGACAGCTGCCAAGTGCACTTTCAGGGTAGCTGGTCTCAGTCCCAAAGAATTAAGATGGACCATATAATCCAATACAGTGGGTAAATCAGCAGATTCTGGGAAATATGCTTCCCAGAACACCATATGGAAAACCTTTTCACTTGGAGTTATAGGTAGCCCTGGTGGAAGGTTTCCTAGCAGCTTTCAGGATTTGAGAACACTTTGAGAAAGTTGTAGATCAGGAAACTCTAACTGCTCAAGAGCCAGGCCTTGAGGTTGAGGGATTTGAGATTCGGATACCAAACTCTCCCTGAGCACAGGTTAACAGATTGTGGTTCCTGGGGAGACACAGGGAAGATGGACTGCTAAGGACAGAAGGAGTGGGAACCAGGGCTGCCTGGCCCAGTCTGGAGCAATCAGGATCATCTTGCAGGGCTGAGACCTGATTTTGACTAGTACCTTGAACAGGATAGGGAAGGGGTGGAAGGCATAAAGGAACTTCCTTCCCAATTGAGGAGAAAGGCATCCAGGGGACTGAGCCCAACACTGGGGCCTGTAACAAAAAGTGGAAGTTGATGATTGTCTGGGGCTACAAAAGATCTATCTGAGGAGTGCCCCATCTGGCAAACTATCCCAGTACTAGGGGATCCAGTGACCATTCGTGATGGCCCTGGGAAATCCTGCTGAGAGCATCTGCCAGGACATTGTCCTTGCCTGGGAGGTGAACTGCTATGAGGGAAGTGTTCAGGGAATAAGCCAGAGACCACAACTTCATCGTCTCGGTGCACAAGGCTGAAGACCGAGTGCCCCTTGTTTGTTGATGTACCACATTGTGGTGGTGTTGCCTGTTCTGACCTGTACCACCTTGTTCTGAACAGATGCAGAAAAAACCTGAAGTGCTAGAAAACAGCTCTGAGTTCCAACAGATTGATGTGGAGCAGAGATTCCTGAGGGACCATAACCCTGGGTGGAGAGGTCGCCCATGTGAGCTCCCCCATCCCAAGAGGGCGCATCTGTAGTAAGGTCAAGGAGTGGGACAGAGGGATGAAAGGCACCCCTTGTCTTAGGTTGCTCTGATCCTGCCACCACTGAAGGGCCTGGATCAGGGTTCGAGTCACTGGGATTAACTTGGATAGGGATCTCTTCTTTGAGACCAGAAAGCTCTCAAATGGAACTGAATGTCCCTCATCTGAAATCTTGCTCCTTGCACTACAGCTGTGGAAGCAGCCATGTGTCCTAGCAGCTGCAGGAATGCCTTGCTGGTAGAGAGACCTGCAGAGTGAAGGATGAGGCCAGGGCCACCAAGGTCCTTACCCTTTCCAGGGAAGGAAGGCTCTGGCCTGCTTTGTGTCAGTTCTGCGCCTATAAAGGTGAGTACCTGGACAGGTTCCAAACTGACTTTGGAAGACTGAGAAGAAAGCCCAGAGAGGCAAGCAGCTGCTGGGTAACTAGCAGGTGTGATTTGACCTGGTCTGGAGACTGACCCACAATGAGCCAGTCGTCCAGGTAGGGAAAAATGGCAATCTTTGCCTTCTTAGATGAGCAACTGCTACTGCCAGACATTTTGTGAACACCCTTGCGGCAGAGGTGAGGCGAAGGGCATTGCTCCTGAATTGATAATGGCCTGAGGGTAGTTTGAGATCTGAGGTACTTTCGATGGGAGCTTCTGATAAGAACATGGAAGTAGGCATCCTTGAGGTCCAGGAAGCTAGCCAGTCCCTGGCCTTAGGGAGGGTAAAATCATTCCCAGAGCCACCATTTTGAATTTTGGTTTTAAAAGGTGCTTGTTCAGATATCTTAGATCCAGGATAGGCGCCACTCTCCTGTCTTTTTGGGGTAAGGAAGTACTTGGAGTACAGACCCTTGCCCTGGTGTGGGGAGAAACCCTTTCTACAGCTCTGAGAGCCAGGAGGGTTGAGACTTCTGTTTCAAAGCAAGAGTCTCTAAAGGGTTTGCAGGTGGAAAAGATCTGGCTCTCATCTTTGGAAATTTTTTGAAGCTGAGAACCAGACCCTGGCTCACTACTTCCAGGACCCACCTGTCTGATGTTAAAGACTCCCAGTCCTGGATGAAGTAAGCCAGCCTGCCCCTACAGGTAATGGAGAGCTGACCTGGGCATCCCATCAGGGTGCCTGTTTGGCAGGGCTTTAGGCTGAGGGGTGGGAGCAGGCCTGCTCGTACCCGTCTGCCTCTCCCTCTGAAGAACCCCTCTGAGCATAGGCTGAAGAGAGGCCTGGGTCAAGTAAAGGCCTATGAAAAGGCCTGCCCCTACCCCTGAGGGGCTGCCTCTGAGGAGTGGCTTGCCGTTCCTTGGCTTGTGCACTCCTATAAGTGGTTCTATATTCATCCATTTTCTTCATATAATTCTCTGTCTGCTCCCCAAACAGAAAATTTCCCACCACAGGAAAATCCATAGCCTTAGACTGGGTATCCTGTGACAAAGTAGTACACCTGAGCCAGGCCAGTCTACGAAAAGCCATAGATGTAGCCATGACTCTAGAGGATACATCATTAGAATCCACTGCAGCATGGAATTGCACCTTAGATGCCTCAATACCATCAAGAGCCACCTGCTCCAGCTCCTTTGCAAGCTGGCCAGGGACCTGCTTGGCTAAGGCCATGACAGTATCCCATCTAGATTTCTGGTATCTCGCAACATAAGCCATATAGTTTGCTTGTCTGAGTCCCAAAGATGCTGCCATGTATTGTTTTTTTGCCATGGCGTCAATCTTCCTGGAGTCCTTGTCAGGAGGATGTGAAGCCAGGGGAATATAGCTTTATCACAGGCTGCAGCCTGAACTACTCAACACGACTGCATTGCTGTGAAAGAAAATCTGTATCAGGACCTGACAAAGTGTACCTCCTGTCCATCTTTTTATCTACAGGAGGCACAGAATTAGGAGCTTTTAAAATTGTTATTGTTTGTTTCCTAAAGATTTATGTAAAGGGATGGACAATCTCCTGGACTCTGGGATATCCATCATCTCTACATAGTCAGGCTCCTCTTGCTCATCCAAAGCCTCCTCTAAAGGAAGCTGGAGGGTCTCAGCAACTTTTATAAAACAAAAATGAGAAGGGACTCAGAAAGCCTAGGGGAGATTCACCTAAAGGTCTGTCTGGGAGATGTCAGTTCAATGGGCACATCCAGACTTTCAAAGTCACATTCACACTGATCATAATCATCCTCCCCTCCTCTGGTTCATAAAACTCTTCTATATCATATTCTTGAACGTGGAACCGACCGAACCGACCTTTTGACAGATAGTGGCGGTTGGAGGTTCGAGGACAGTGACTGGACAATCTGTATTGCCCTGGCTATCTCTGCAGCAGTTGGAGAAGGAATTTTGGACTCCACACCTGCTGACTTTCTAGTTCTCTTTGCTGGAACTGGCTCCTCAGAGTCAGCTTCGTTTGCCGAGGAAGTCTGACCCTGGTCAGAGGCACTCCCTCCGGTTCGGCTGGCACCGAACTGGGCTAGCCATCGGGTCAGCGGACTTTTGGCCTCTCGTTCCCTGAGCCTACCAACTCTCTTATCTAGGGTGGCTGCAGGAAATTCTTCTGAAATCTGGCAGTCTGCATTGAGGTGGTCAAACCCCAGACAATAAACACATGTGGTGTGTGGGTCAGCCTTGGCAAAGGCTTCCCCACAGACACTACAGTGTTGAAACCCAGTGGGCCCGGTTTTCTTTTGGGTTTCTCAGACATAATGCCAGCCTAACAAAAAACTTGCCTTTGATGGCAGTGCCAGGCAAGACACCCTTGTCGGTTCGCAACCGTGTCACGGGTCGTGGAAAAAGCGTAATGAAATCCGTTTTTTAGAACCCGATAAGAACCGGAACCGCACTCTAACAAGCCTTAAAGGCTTTAAAACCAAGTTTAAATACAATTCGATCGGTTCAAACCGAACCGATAAACATTACAAGTTCACACAGAAAACCTATCTATTACTTACAATACCATAGACAGAGCTTGAACCGATTGGTTTGCGGTTAAAATAAATAATATCGCAGTTAAATTCAACCGAGAAAGGCGCTTTAAACCGAGGAAATGAACCGAGCAGCAGGAGGAATCTCCGGGCGACTGTTCAGTGAGGCAGAGTAAAGAATCTGCGGTTTCGGTTTGAAACCACCCTAATAGAGCTTCTTTAACCGAGCTTGCGCTCTAAGTTCCATGCTCTGCATGGAAGTTAACTCTTTCACCTCGAGCAGTTCTAATGGTGGGACAAACTGCATCTGTCATAATATAGCAAGACTTCATGTTGTTTGAAGATAACACTAAGTGGTAGAGCCACTGTTTTTGGTCTCAGTGCCCCCTCCCCTGGGGATGGGGGCAGGAAAGATTTCCTGCAGATTCCTGGGCAACCCCCTAGTTCTGCTCATAAAGGAGAAGCTGCCTATGTGTTCCAGAGTTATTTGGGAGAACAAGAAGATTTGTGAGTCGCATGTGGGGCACCTGCAACGTGAGGGTGAGTGTCTGCTCTTGCTAAAAGGGCCTATGTTTTTCACCCTGGGACTTGAGTGACAATGTGGGATTGAACTACTAAAATAGTGGAAGCCTAGAGTAATGGGCTAAGCAAATTAAAAGTAGGTTCAAGTCCAGAGTTTGTTGGATGCAAATGATATGTAGAGGAGATGTGACAGACGTCTACTCATAATCTACATTTGAAAGTTCAGTAAAGGAATTGTTCAGTTTCAGAGAAATGGCGGGTATGGGCTGTGGGAGCTGGAGGTGGGTGGTCCCCATCTTTAGTGACCAGGTCCACCTCTATGGATTTCTTCTGTGGTTTCTACTTTACCTCAGGCACTTGGCCAGTGATGAAGGAATGCCAGACGTGGGATTGTAAGGAAAATTCTCTTGGAGTCGAAGACTCTAGTGTGGTTGAGAGCCACAACAGGATAATTGGTTCATTCCTCAAATGGACCGTGGATCAAGTGGCGGCAGGGGCCGGGCCAGTGGAAAAACCCAAGTAGTGTACACAAATCGCTGTGTACCCAAAGCTGCGCAAGTCCGGCTGTGTGCCTGGTGGATTTAGAGCCTGAGGGCTGGAAATAGTGATAAAGTGTTCTGTTGTCTCTAATCTGCATTACCAGGAATGTAGCCCGTGGGGACCGTCTATGCTTTGTTTGTTCAGCTTGGATGTGAATAAAAGCCACACTGAAGAATCCCATTCCTGGTTCTGGACATTACAGTTATTGCTTCCTGTGTTCGGATTGCTTGGGTGACCCTGTGCAGAGTACAAACCTAGGTCCCCGTGCGAGTAACCTCATCCTCCCCAAACCCAGTCCCCACCAGGTACTGCTGTCGGCTTCAAAAGCATGCCACCTGTCGTTTTGCTAAAAGGGCAGGGGTGAGGGTTAAATAGCAATTCTTGAACTGGTTCAAAGGAGAGCAACGAGAATGATTCCAAGATTAACAAACTTGGATTATCAGAACAGATTAGAAGCTACTGGTCTCTTCTCTCTTCAAACTAGAAGAGTAAGAGGTGATATGCTTATGGTTTTTACTTTAATAAATTCACCAGATCTAATGGAAAAATGTGGTCTAACACTCCAAAAGGAGACATGTTCCGAGACTGCATAATAAACAGCTTGAAGTAAAAACTTATAAAACCAGCAAAAGGAAAACTTTTTCCAATAAGAGCATCCATTGTATGGAACACCTTGCCACAAGAATTGGTACAGTCAACTAGTGCCACTGTCTTTAAAACAAAATTAGATGTTTGGTTGAGGGATAATAGATAAATAATGTCCCACATAGTGTGGGGAACAGTCTCGATGGGCTCTGGCCTCGTCTGTTCTTTCATACCAAGTAATACCAAGTAACCAAATGTGACTTTATGACTTCAGAAACAGGACGTCATTAGGTTGATTCCTGTTAGCTTTTAACACATAGGTGCCAGTGTGGGATTGCTAAGTTCAAAGGAAATGTGTAATTAAGGAGTTATATATAGGAAATGTCTTTTTCTTCTGATGGCACCTTATTTAAAATACCTGCTGAGAGGAAATTATTTGTAATTTTATATTCTAAAAGGAGGAGCTAGATGACTCACAGAAGGGTGCGGAGACAGAGTTTAAACTGATACTTGTGTCTGAAATGTAGGTCATCTCATTTTGGGACTCCAGAGAGACACAGTTATCTGATCTAACTTAAGCACTTCCAAGTAATACCTTAGATAGCAAAAATCTAAATGTATTGTGGTAGAAGTTTTGTTTTGTAATCTTCCTTGATCTTTTATGTGTTTGTGAGCTCTTTGATATATTGTTCTGTGTTTACATTTCTCATATTTTATCATCTTTTAGTAAAGAATCTTTTTCAAGATACTGCCTGAGTGTGTCTTCCAAGTTCTTTTTGCATGTGATGTATACGTGGTTGGTCTGACAGCTGTTTTGAAGGCTTGATGGTGTTACTAAACTGGGAAACCTTAGAATATACCTAAGGTCTCTTACAGAGTTTAAGGGTTCATTTTGGAAGCCTGGCTTGGTGCCCTGGTGAAAGATTGTACCGCCATCCTCAAGAGGATACATGTCTGAGCCTGTACATTGGGTATGCTAGCATAAGGTTCACAGTTTGAATCCTCCCAGAACTTGAGACTAAAGGTGATTCGGACCCAATAGCAGACAGGAGGGTTACCTTGTCTGTTACCTGTTCACACTATTGTGCTCTGAGGTTGGCACTGTGGGATCAGAGGGCCTGACCTGCTGAGTGTGTTTGTGACAGATCTGGTTGGCAGCGGTGTGAAAAATTGGTAACACAAGCTTTAACTGTTCAGTGTGTCAGCTATACTGTATAAGCTCACTTGCAAAATAAGGCAGTGATTTATTTTTAAAAGAAAACAGCTGTATCACTCTGCTTACAGTCAAAGTTCCTACCTGTTTTATTTTTTCAAACTGCAAGTTAGAGTAGCCGTAGTTAGGGAAGAAGATGGCTTCCAACTACAGCCAAGACTTTAGCAGTTGACGTCATCCTTGGCAACAATCTCAAACAGGGGATGGTGTGTGTAGTTACCCATAGCCAAGCGGCAAGGTAAAATTGTAGTTCCTGGACCCCATAGCAGCCATTGTGGAAACCACTGGGAGGCCAGTTCCCCAGCCTGTATCTCATGATATGGAGACTAATGAAAAGGGGTAGAAATTTCCCAATATCAGTTAACACACAGCTATGAAGGTTACTCGAAGAAGGAGGGGTGACCCATTGTCAGAGGTTAGGGATGACAGTGATCCAGTGCCCTGTCACTAGTGCCAGGGACCCTAGTTTAGATACTGACGGGGACCTGTCCCAGACCCTGGGAATGTGTAAGGAGTTTACAGCTGCTCAGAAAAGTGACCCTAGTCAGAGAAGCTGAGGGCTTGGCAGACTCTGATGGAGCATAGGGAGGTGACGGAAAACATAAAGTTTATTGGGAAAATTGACTGATGTATACTCAAGATGCTAAGACAGAGGGAGGGATGATAGGCAGGCAGCTTGTCGTTCCCAGGGTACCGTGAGCAGTTGCTCAAGACTGCACACAATATTCCCTTGTCTGGTCATCTGGGAATCGCGCACACTAGGCAGCGGTTGGCCCAAATTTCTATTGGCCCAACTTCACCCAGCAGGTGAAGGAGTATTGCAGTCTTGTCACGGTGCCAAGAAATAGGAAGGCGGGAAAGAAAACCTTAGCCCTAATTCCATTGTCCATAGTGGAGGAGCCATTCCAGAGGGTGGGAATGGATATTGTGGGGCCTTTAAATACCCCCAACTCCTCCAAGAAGAGGTTCATCCTGACTGTGGTAGATTATGCCACCCGGTGTCCAGAGGCAGTCGCCTATCCTCACTGAGGACAGACAAAGTGGCAGATGCCTTACTTGGGATTTTCTCCCGTGTTGGGTTTCCGCGGGAGGTTATCACCGATCGAGGGGTTCCTTCATGTCGGACCTGATGAAATGTTTGTGGGAGAAGTGTGGGGTGGTGCAGAGGTGCACAACACCTTATCACCCATAAAGCCAATAGGCTTGTGGAAAGATTCTTGATGTACCCTGAAGTCAATGCTCCAAGCGTTTGAACAGCATGGGAGGACTGGGAGAAATACCTTCCCACCTGTTGTTTGCATACAGGGAGGTGCCCCAAGAGTCACAAGTTTTGCCCTTCGAGCTCTTATATGGATGCCAGGTATGTGGGCCCCTAGACTTGATCCGGGAGGACTGGGAAGGCAAGCACTCCATCCAGGGCACTCCCATAGTGGATTATGTCCTTAGGTTTAGGGAAGGCTGAAGGAGCTTATGAGGACAGCCCAGAGCAACCTGGCAGCTGCCAACGAAAACAAAAATGTGACATAACCACATAGCCAGAGCTCGCTGGGTACCACGGTGGGTCAGGAAGTCATGGTCCTTATCCCGGTCCAGAAAGACAAGCTGCAGGCTGAGTGGGCAGGACCACACAAACTAGTTAAAAGGTAAATGCGGGAACTATATCATAGAGTTACCTGACAGAAGGCATACAGAAAGAATGTACCATGTCAACATGATGAAGCCATATGCTAATAGGGCTGACATGGTGTTTGCAGTATGTAATCCTGGGGAGGGAACAGGCGAAGGAGACCCCTTCTGGACTTACTGGAAGAAAGCAAGCGGGAGTCCTCTGTGGAGGCAGTTAAACTGTCACCTCAGCTGGCCCGCACAAGATCCAGGAAGTAAGGGAGGTTTTAGCAGACTCTGCCCACTGTTTAGCGCCAAGCCTGGACTAACCCTTAGCAATGCACAATGTGGAGATAGGGACACAGACGCCCATACGGCAGACAGCAAAACAGATGTCAGAGGCTGTCCAAAAGGACATTAGGAGGGAGGTGGAGGAAATGCTGGATTTAGGGGTAATCCAGAGATCCCATAGCCCCAGGGCCTCACCCGTAGTCCTTGTGCCCAAGCCAGATGGCGCTTACTCATTTCTGTGTGGACTATCATTGATTGAATGCAGTCTGAAGTCAGGCGCCCACCCGATGACATGGACAGATGAACCTCTGGACAAGTTGGGAGGGCAACATATATGACTACTGACCTGACAAAGGGGTAGACAGGTAGAGTTAACTGACAGAGCTAGGAGGTCAGCCTTCAACACTCCGATAGGCTTATTTGAATTTAAAGTAATACCTTTTGGAATGAAGACCGCCCGGCCACTTTCCAAAGGTTGGTGAACCAGATGTTAAATGGTGCTGAGGAGTACACTGTGGCATACCTGGATGACAATGCCATCTTTAGTGCCAGCTAGGAAGAACACCTGTCCCACCTTAGAAGTGCTGGGCAGGATACAGAAGGCCGGGCTCACTGTCAAAGCTGAGAAGTGCCAGGTGGCCATGGCTGAAGTGGCATACCTCGGGCATGTTGTAGGCCGGGACAGCTCCGTCCTAACCAAGTAAAAATAGAGGTGATCAAGGCATGGCCCAGACCAGAAATGCAGAAGCAGGTCAGGAGTTTTCTAGGGACAGCAGGGTACTATAGAAATCTGTACCCAATTACAGTGCCTTGTCTGCTCCCTCCTGACCTGGTAAAGAAAAAGATGCCAAGAAAATTACCTGGGAACCAGCCTGTGAAAAAGCCTTTACCAGACTGAAGGAGGCACTGTGCAGTGCTCCTGTATTGACACGTCCTGACTACAGCAGACCCTTTATAGTCCAGACTGACGCCTCAGTCATGGGTATTGGGGCAGTACTGAGTCAGACATTCAACCAAGGGAAAGTTCACCCGTAGTGTACCTGAGTAAAGTTACTTCCCAGGGAGCAGGCTTACTCTACTGTGGAAAAAGAGTGTCTTGCCACAGTGTGGACCCTAAATAGTTGGAGTCATACTATATGGGCAGCATTTTTGAGGTACAACTGACCATAACCCCTGGTTTGGCTGACACAAATGGGAAAAACAAATGGTAGACTATTAAGATGAGAGTCTTGCCTTGCAAGGGTATGACATGACAATCTTACATTGGGCTGGAGCAACCAATCAGACGCAGATGGCTTATCGTGTCTATAAGGGAGTTAACTGGCTTGGGAGCTCATCCCATGCAGGGATAGAGCCCCCAAATTCAGTCTAGGTGGGGAGCATTGTGATGATTGGCCAGCTGGTTATGATTATTGTATAATATTTGTAATATAAAAATATGGCATGTGATTGTCTCATATCAGACAGCCTGTGCTTCTATGGGTGCCCCCCTTCCAGGTTTCAGTGAAGCTACAGGATATGTAAACTGACCAGGAACATTTAATTAACTGACTTCCTTCAGAATGGCATTTTATTACCTTTTATGACATGCCTAGGCTTTTGAAGTGTAAACCAAATGTGACTTTATGACTTCAGAAAACAGGACGTCATTAGGTGATTCCTGTTAGCTATTTAACACATTGGTGTCAGTGTGGGATTGCTAAGTTCAAAGGAAACATGTGTAATTAAGGAGTTATATATAGGAAATATCTTTTTCTTCTGATGGCACCTTATTTAAAATCCTCCTGAGAGGAAATCATTTTTGTAATTTTATATTCTAAAAGGAGGAGCTAGATGACTCACAGAAGGGTGAGGAGACACAGAGTTTAAACTGATACTTGTGTCTGAAATGTAGGGCATCTCATTTGGGACTCCAGAGAGACACAGTTCTCTGATCTAATTTTAAAGCACTTCCTGAAGTAGTACCTTAGATAGCAAAACTCTAAATGTATTGTGGTAGTAGTTTTATTTTGTAATCTTCCTTTGTTCTTTTATGTGTTTGTGAGCTCTTTGATATATTGTTCTGTGTTTACAATTTTCATATTTTTATCATCTTTTAGTAAAATCTTTTCAAGATACTGCCTGGGTGTGTCTTCCAAGTTCTTTTTGCATGTGATGTATATGTGGTTGGTCTGACAGCTGTTTTGAAGGGCTTGATGTGTGTTACTAAACAGAGAAAATGTAAGAATATACCTAAGGTCTCTTACAGAGTTTTAAGGGTTCATTTTGGATGCCTGGTTTGATGTCCCTGGCGAAGATTGTACCGCAATCCCCAAAGAGGGTATGTATCTGAGCCTGTACATTGGGTATGATAGCATAAGGTTCACAGTTGAATCCCCAGAACTTGAGACTAAAGGTGATTCAGACCCAAAAGCAGATAGGAGGGCTATCCTGTCTGTTACCTGTTCACATTATTGAGTTCTGAGGTTGGCACTATGGGAGCAGAGGGCATGAACTGCTGAGTCGTTTTTGACAGATACCTCTTTTTTTTTTTTTTTTTTTTTTTTTGAGAAATTCGGAAATGACCTTTGAGCAATGCTCTTTTACAAGGTTCCACGTCAGGTTTACAGACATTAGACAGAATAAATAACAACCAGACTGGCTAGGCTGATTTCTTACAATACGTTACAGTGACTAGTACAAAGGCAAGGCACATTGCCAGTAAAGATAAAAATGGGGGGTGTAGCAATGGGGGGAGGAAGGGTGGAGAGGATCCCAAGGAGGGTGCATGGAGAAACAGTAGGGAAGGTTGAGCAGCCCACGGAGAGGCTTTGTCGAGAGGGGGTGGCTATGGTGGAAGGAGGTGATGGGAGGTGGGACAGGGGAGGGGTAAGGAGAAGGGGATGAGGGAGGCAGTAGGGGAGGAGGGATAAGGGAGGGAGGCAATGGTTGGGCTTGTGGGAGGTGAGAGACATCCTGTCTGATGCATACACTCGCTTTGCCGTTGGGGGTATTATATAAGGCAGCAAGGAAGGATGTCTGGAGGCAGAATAGAGAGTGGTGAGGACTTCAGAAGCAGTCACATTTTCTGTTGGAATTAAGGTGTTGCCTCAGGCCAGATTTGAACTGTGATAGGCTTGTGAAAGCTCGAATGGGCCCAGAGATTTCATTAAGCCATTGGGGGACCCTATAGGCAAAACCATGTTGTCCAAGAGCAGTTCAGCAAAAGGTTTAGACAGAGCACCCTGCATGCTTCCTCTAGTGTCATAGGTGGAGGCAGTCGAGACAGGATATTAGAGACACAAGCAGGAGTTTTGCCCATGAGTGCCTTTTTACCGAGGAGGCAGATTTGGAACTTGATCCTATTCCCTAATGGCAGCCACATGGTCTGATCATACAGAGAGCAGGTGTGCTTATTTCTATCAGCTGCCAAGGTGAGCCTGAAGAGCTTTGTTGAGGCAATGTGAATCCTCTTGAGTGCCATATCCATGGCTGCACCATAGATAACCAGGCCATAATCAATGGACGGAAGGATGGAGCTGGAGACTGCGTGGCAGGGGCCTCAGGAGTGAGGTGTTTCTTGTGTCTGTGAGGGACGCCCAGCTTAGAATTGACCGTCTTGACCACTGAGTCGACATGTATGGTGAAGAGGGTGTCATCAAGGGTGACCCCAAGATATTTGAATGAGTTCACTTGTTCCAGCAAGGCACTGGCTTTGTCGGAGATGACGAGGGGAAGAGTTTCTTTTATTCTGGGGACTGGCTATTAGCATGGTCTTGGTCTTTTTGTAATTTAGGAGTTTTGCTTGCAAAACCAGTCCTCTACATTGCTGAAGGGCGCTGTAGATCAGATTGTAGAGCACTGAGGCGAGTTGCAGTTTAAGAGAACTGCATCATCAGCATAAAGAATAATTTTGTGTCAAATGCCTTGGGAGATTGTTCAGGAAAAGGCTGAAGAGTAGGGGCCCCAGTATGGATCCCTGGGGACTCCCACTGATACTTCCTGGAGCAGGATACGGTTTGTTCAACTTTAACATGTTGAGTTCTGTGGGACAGGTAGTCCTGGAACCAGTCTACAGTTTTATCGGCCACCCCAGGTTCTGCAGTTGAGCCAGCAGAAGGAAGTGGTTAACAGTATCGAAGGCTTTGGTAAGGTCAATAAATACTGACCCCACTATTTACCTTCATCCAGTGCTTTGTGCACATAATCTGTGTACTCCACCAGGGCAGTGGTAGTGTTATGATTCTGCCTGAAGCCGTGCTGGTTCGGGCAGCTCCTATGCTGATATAGTCTAGACTGGACATCTCCTTTCACTCTTTCTGTCACTTGGCTCCTATCCTGCCCTCCTCTGACCCACCACTGTGATCTCTATAGTCCTCTCTCCCATCCCTTGATTTCAGACGTCTCATCCACTCTGCTAGCTTTGTGGCCCAATACTGGTTCATGTCCCTACTCCCTCCCTTCCCCTATTCTCTCCGCACCACCAAACACAGTCCTGGCTATCCCCACAGGTCCATCTCAACCGGTCAATCTGCCTTCTCATATCTTTGTCCTAAACTGTGGAATGCCCTCCCCCTATCCATAATGCACTCTCCCCACCTCTCTCTGCTCCATACTTAAAACCATACTTTTCCCACCTGCTCTTGCCCCTAATGTTTTCACCATGTGCCTCACCCCCAGCTCTTCTTTAGCATCTCGTTCTCTGTACCTCCATGACCTCCTGTTCTACTTTTATTTTCTCAATACATCTAGGTATGCTGCTGCCCAGTTAATATTGCTTATAACTATAATATGATTTGCCTAGACTCTTCGATACAAGCATCATTCAGATTTTTTATACAATGCTGATGTCCCTTATCACCACTGTTACGAACTGCTAAATGTAAATATTGCATATACTGCAGCTTCTGGCTATTTTTACGTAAATGTTACATGGTCCGCTTCCCCCCTCCCGGAGGCCTTAACTAGAGCATAAACTTGCTCAACATGCCTTACCAGTGAAACTTTTAAATAAATAAAAATAAATAAATAAATAAAATATTTGATCAATAAACACAAGACTTAGCTAAGTGCCTCAGAGAACAAATAATCTGCACGAATGATGAGAGGTGGCAGAGGGAGGCAGTGGAAGTCACTTGAACTTGAGGGTTGCCTGTAGTACTCTCTTAAACTGGTCAAACTTAGGTAGATTGAGCAAGCTATTGGGCAGCTCATTTTAACCAGCCAGTGGCCTTAAATGAGAATGAACCTTGCCCAGCTGAGTATGGCAGAAAGGCAGTTCAAGGGCATTCTGAGCCATGCTCCTGGTGTTGTAGAGATGACTACAGGGCGGAAGCAGTGAGTTAGGGTTGAGGGGTAAGACCCAGTAGCCCCTTCTTAGCTAGCACACATGACTGGAACTAAATTCTGCTAGGTAGGGTAACCAATTTGTAGAGGTGCACTTGTCAGCCTCGAGCACAAAGCGACAAGCCTTCATACAGATCACATTTATTTTACTGAGAACTGAGTTGCAGGCAATTGTACAGCAACATTACATTCAAAAGAGCTTATCATGGGCTTTCAAATAGGGATAGGTACAGTTCATGAATATTCTCCTTTAAGTCAAAGTAAAATTATGTTAATTCTGGTGGTAAAGTTCCTGAGTACATGACAATGTCCTCAAACCATGTAGACTACAAATGTTTATGGTATTTGTTTACAGTACGTCAGCCACTGTAACTAGTTACTTGCATAACTGGAATTTGCTGCTAGTTTAGTGAAAGCAGTGTTGCCCAGGGGTTAGAACACAGAACAGTGATCTAGGAGATACTAGATTCAAATCCCACCACAGTCAGATGCATGTTGTCTGGCCCAAGCAAATGACCTGTCCTCCTTCCTTTCTCCAAGCAGTAAAACTGCCTAGAAGAAGGAGCCATGAAAGATGATATTGCATCTCAGTTGGGCTAGTCTGGGTAAATCAACTAAAAAAGACAAGATGCAGACAGGTTGCCCAAATGCAAATGAATCAGATACTTTGGACAGTAGAGATTCAAAGCCAAGGAATAAAATCCAACTGGCACAGACAGGACCCTTTTGTCTTTTAGATCAAAATCAGACTTGGAAGCCAAAGAGATTGTAGGAAAAATGTACCATTTTAAGGTTTCTTCCTGTTCCATTGCTGGCTACAATACTGGCAGGTGTTATTTCTGGGAACTCGCTTTTTGCCACAGCAGAACCAGAATGCGATAATTTGGAAGGAAACAAGTCAAACTGTGCTAATACCGAACATTTCCATTACATTTTCCAACCTCCCCCACAAAACACCCCAAGGCGCAAACAGAACCCACCAGATGGACCTGTTTGTTGCTGTTGACTCTGCCTTTCAAGTCCAACTGCAAACTGTCTGAGGCCCCATGCAAAGCGGCTCTGTCCTGCTCCCTCTCTGGCCACTCCAAAGAGTCCAATGAGGACTGCTGGCACTGTCCACCACGGGTGGTGGGTGATGATGGGTCCCCATCACCTCCTCCAGTCCTCCCTCCGGCTCCTCCAACAACAATGTGCGAGACAGTGCTGGGTGGGTCCACTACTCCCTCCTCCTCTGCCAGACTAGATGACGCTGACCGACCGAAGGTACTGTTGCTCTGGATCCCCATGCTCGACTCCAAGTCACCTTACTGCTGCCTACTGGTACAAAAACTGCAGTCTGGTCCAGAAAAGTCAAAGCGCTTGGTACAACTGTCCAGGACCACAGGCCAGATGACTGGCAAATGGCCCAAATGCAGCAATCACCAGCATCAGCCATCAATCATCATGGTGGGCTGGCAGGCACAGGCACATACAGCAAATCAGGATGCAGGAAGGCAGGAGAAGTAGGCCATAAGCCCACCTCCCCACCATTACTGGTAACTGGTTGCAAAGAGCAAATTAATTGGCAGCAGCAGGCCAAATGCTATCAAAGCAGGCAGGCTCCTCCCCTTCCCCTCACAGTACCATCAGAGACCTGCTGCTGCCACTGGCCAGATCTGTCGGCTCATGGTGGCAATACAAAGTATTGTGCTGGAATGGATTTAGGAAATTTTAAATAAGGGCCCCCACAAGGTATGCTACAATACTGGTGGGGCTGGGCCCTCTACAGAATATTTGTTGGAGCCTGTGTCCCAGGCCCATATAACCAGCGCCTATGGTTTGACACCCTTTCTTATGACAGGAAAGCCTTGATTTGCAAGCTATCACACTCTATATCTATGAAGTCCAGCACCTGAACTGGTTCTGTCTTGAAACTTCTGGAATTTATCAGGAATCACAGGTTGAGTGAGCTCTTCACTCTTTGGATTGAGCACCTTCCCTCTTGCTCGGTTTTCCTGAAACTAGCCAGTCCTACCTTCTGAGGGTGTGCTGCTCACGTCTGGGCACTCTGTGAAGACCCTTGGTGCTGACTTGAAGCCAAAGAAAGGCTATAAACTGGCATTTGAAGTTTTCCACAAAAACTTGAGATATTTTCTGTGACTGGGTTTGAATGGATGTGAAAATCGGCCTTTCAGATCCAGTGACTCCACTCAGTCTCCTGACCGTAGAGATGGTATCACTGCACAGGGTGACATTCATGAAACTTTTATGTTTGTTTAGATATCTTAGATCTAAAATGGTCACAAGAATCCGCATTCTTCTTGTGGGTCAGGAAGTATCTTGAAAACAGGTCCTTTCCCCATGTGAGGTAAGGACCTTTCTACTACTTTGCTTGTAGCAGTTTCTTTACTTCCAGTTCCAACAGAATTATTTCCATTGGTGAATGGTCTGGAAAGGTTTTTGGTCTCTGCTGCTTTTGAAACCTTTAGACTTGCAGAGCCAAGCCATGACCAACTACTTCCAAGTCTCACTTTTTTTTTTAAACTTTGTTTATTCATTTTGCGAAAGCATTACAAATAAATCAAACATACATAGCTGAAAGGTATGGATATCATTTACAACAAATAGCTATGATAGGATGTTGGACAAACAGCTTGTGATACAACATTTGGGGAATTTGAATTAAGAATCTGTTAAACACAGACCCTAGCAAAATCTTTTGCTAATAAACCTTGCAGCATGACATTGGACCTACAGATAAAAAATAGTTTAAAAGTCATTATCCCTTCCATTCAGAAAAAATGCTCCGATCGGACTATCGCATCAGAAAGAAAAAGCTGCAAGCGATCCATAATGAGACAATTACTATCCCGAACTGTCTTCACCTCGCACTTACAAAATTTACTTGAATTAATAGAAATGAGATGTTATAAATGTACCAAAGTACCAGTTTAGATGCAGTACATTTTGAAATGTTGATTAAAGAACACAGCCGCCAATTAATAGATTTTTATCAAGAAACTATGCACTGCAGACTCTCGACTCCTCATCATGGCCCTCCACTCTCACCCCATGCTGTCTACTAGAGCAAAACAAAGCTACTGAGGTGGTTTGTTGTCTTAGCTCAGGAGCAAGCCATATGTAGAGCCTGCTGGCAATCTAAAAAGTAAAGAAAGGTGACTGAAAGGCACAGCTGAATTACAACACCTGCAGCAAACATCAACCTGCACATTAAAGTGAAATAGTGTTGATCTAGAAATAATAGCAGTAAAACAAATGATCAGATATTGACTTCAACACGTTTTTATACAGAAGAGTTCACTACCCTTCCCTCAGTACTCAGTGTCAGATTCATTAGGTTGGTTGCTCGTGGCTAAAAGTTCTGTCTGATTTTCTCCAGTCTCTTGCCAGCTTCCTTTGGGTCACTGAACAAAACTGCTTCCCAGCATAAGAAATCTTAAGTCATGCTGGTAACTGTAGTGAATGGGCAATCCCAAGTTTTCATAGCCTGGCATGGACACCATCAAACGCCCTTCTACAGGCCCGAGTATAGCTGAGATCCGGGAAGCAGAGAGCAGTCCCCTCAATCCGGTTCTCAGGCGACCACGAACGTTTGTTTTCTGCAGAATTCTGTCTCGCTTGATGTGGGCCACCCGTGATAACCAGAAGTGTTTCCGAAGTTCTGCATTGGTCGGTTTGTTTTGCGGTGTTATGCGATAAGCCTGCTGTATTTCAATTCAGGTAAGTCCCTGGACCAGGTAAGAAATAAAGACGTACAAAGGCAACAGGGTCCTGCCTTTCTGAACCTTCTGCAATGCCAAGAATATGTATACATGAAGCTCTGACCGAGTACTCCAAGTTTTCTAGCCATTGCCGTAATAGGGTGTTCTCTTTTACTAAGCCCGATACTGCTGTCATAGTTTTATTTGATTGATCGATGGCAGTCTTGGATTCTGACGAGATTTGATCCATTATTGTCTCCAGCACTGTGACTCTTGAGTTGAATGAATCAACCTTGGCCAAGGTTCTTGTACAGCATGTAAAACAGCATCTTTCATGGCCTTCAGGCTGGATTCCACCTCAACGCTGTGCCTAGAGGCTGCCCTGCTCATCAATAGCCCAACCGGCACAGGTTGCTTCCTCCCCAGGGTCGGTCGGCTGTTGATTTCTCTGATGTCCCTTGTTGTATTTGGTTCACAAAAGGCACTGATGTGTAGCTCTAGGCAAGTACAGTCCATAGAATGAAATAAAAGCATTAAGAGAATTGGCTTTTGCACTCAATTATTAGTTAGTGCATTGAGGCACAGCTCAGAAAAGTGCGTCTTAAACCCAGTCGGCGTTGGCTCACCCTTCCAGGACCCACTTGTCTGTTGTCTGTAGTAATTTTACCCATTCCTGAAAGCAGTGCAAGTTTAAGTGAGTTCCCCTCATTCCTGTATTTGAGTTCAAGGAGAAAAGTTCTTGGCATCCATTCTGTTTATCCCATGCAGGTACTTGCATGTTTCCATCATGTCATCCTTTTCCTTCTTTTCTCAAGGATGTACATGTTCAAGTCCTGCAGCCTTTCCTTGAATAGCTTGCCCCTAGCCCATGAACCATCTTGGTTTCCTGCACTGTACTGCTTACACTTTGTCCCTGCCTTTTCCTCATGTGTTGACACCAGTATCTTCTGCAGTAGTCCAGATTTGGCTGCACAAGGGACCTGTACAATGGGAAGATTACTTCTCTGCTTCTATGCGTACCGCCCTTCTCTATGCTTCCCAGCATTTATATGTCTTACTCACAGCTCTGTTACAGTGTGCAGTTGTTGTGAGGCTGTCCATATTATGGCCCTTCTGCCCCAAAAAAAATTTCATATTGCACTCTTGGATTCCTTCTCCCAACGTGCATCACTTCTTACTTTTTAACCATTCTCCAACCTGCTCAGATCCTCCCAAGTTCTCTTATCCTTTCTCCATGTCCACCCTTATGCAGATCTTGTGTCATCTGCAAAGAGGCAGATCATGCCCTTAATGTCTTCCTGTATGTTGCATATGAACACACTTTGTAGCAGTCAGGCCTGAATTTTTCAAAAGAACACTTCTTCATACTTACCATAATTTCCTTTACGTTAGCTCTACACTGTCAATGGGTAGTAATTACAGATGGGTACTGTGCATCCTATTGGAAACAGCACAGCCCAAAGGCGAATCAGCCTTGGAATGTTGGGCACATGAGCATTCGGACAGCAGCAACTCTCCAGTCACTATTGTCCATGAATGTACCTCTAAATATGTAAAGAAATGCCATACTGGTTGGATTGATACGCAGAGCACACACATTAGCTGTCTACACAGATATGACTCTAGCCAGAATAAAATACAGTAAACAGTGGCCTACCTCATCAGGCGACAGAAGGTGAGTGATCGAGGCTCGTCTTCCAAAAGTCTATATCTTGGAAGATCCTACAGAACTGAATCAACTTGGAAGAAAAACAAACTTATTACAATGCAAAGGACTGCATGCAGTACAAGCACTCAACTGCAACAAGGAAGGCACCCTTGTTGAACATCAAGCGTGAACCTGTTAAGCGTTGTAATGTGGAACTGCTCTCCTTTTTGTTTGTTTTTAGCCTATATGAACATAGGCACAGCAGGTAAACTATAGAGGGTTTCAGACAGGCTTATAATTAGAATTTATAATAGGACAATGGATACCTCTGAGCTGGCTACTGGAACAATATTCTCCCCAGTGCAAGGCACCGGAGGCGGGCCCATTGACAATGTAGGAGCTAACAGAAAAGAAAACTACTGTAAGAATGAATAAATTTCTTCTTTCGTAGCACTCCATATTGTCAGTGGTAGTAATTACAGATAGTTTCTAAGAAGCAGTATCCATGAAAAAAAACAGGTGGAGAAGAATACTGTGCCATACCTCAACTACGTACTGGAAATAATTTACCTGCTAACTGTTGCCTGCAAAACTCTGCAACATCAAGGCCACATCAGCAGAGCATTGAACATCCAATCTGTAGTGCTTGGTGAATGTGTGGACAGAAGACCATGTAGCTGCCTTACACAACTCAAACAGATGCCTCACTCTCTCCACCCAGGAAGTGGCCATGGCCCTGGTGAAGTGAGCCTTGATGAGAGGCAGGCCTTTTCTTTACTTGACATAAACCTTAGCAATGCAGGCCTCACCACCTAGCTAGGGTGGTCTTGGGCTTTGACCCTGCTTGGCTGCTCCAAAACAACCTATCCGATTTTCAGAACTTAGCAGTCTGTCTAAGGTAGGTCATAACAGCCCATTGCAAATCTTACTTGCGCTCGCTCCTCCTTTGGGTGAACAGACTGCAGATAGAAAGACAGGAGACAGATTTCCTGGTTCACATCAAAGGCCATGGGAACCTTCAGAATGAAAGATGGGACTGTTCTAAGCACCACCTTGTCCTTATGTATGACAAGGCATGGCTCTTTATGGGACAAAGCCTGGAGCTTGCCAATCCTCCTGGCTGAGCACATAACAACTAAAAACACACCTTATAAGACAGCACATCCAATGGTACCAACAAAAGTGGTTCAAAAGGCTCCTTACCAGAGCATTTATAATCAGATACAGATCCCATGCTGGAACAGGGGATCAGAACAGAAGGTCGACTCCTGCTGAAGCCTGCAGGAAATGAATAACCTCCTGGTTAGTCCCTGGCGACAAACCAAGGAGGTTCCAAGGGAGTGACATCCGACCTCTCAGGGTGCTCAAGGCCAAAACTTTTCCACCCCTTCCTGCAGGAAATCCAAAATCTGTGGAACCGTGGCTTTGGAAGGTCGGATATTTTGTCCCTGGCTGAACAGGAAAAGGTGCTCCATACACAAACATAAGCTGCCAATGTGGAATTCTTCCTGGTAGCCATCAGGGTGTCCACCACATTCTTAGAGAAACCTAGTTTCAGGAGTATTCTCCACTCAGGAGCCAGGCGCGAGCTGCATTGTTCCTAATTTGGATGCAAATGGGGCCCTGTGAAGAAAGGTCCTCCCTGCACGAAGGCGAACTAGATGCGTACTGAGCTAGGTTCACTAGTCCGAGAACCATGGTCTTCTGGGCCACTCCAGAGCTATCAGAAGCAATCTTCCTTTGAGTGCCTTATTTTGTGAGCGACCTTGGGGAGACTGGGTGAATAGCGGTCCTTATCTGCCATTAAAGTCTATGTTTCTATGTTAGAGGCAGGGGCGGGAAGGCAATGCTCTGCAAAATTCTACTCTTGTGACAGGGCATCCACTACTTCCGCCTGTGGACACTGTCACAAATTCACGCAGGTCAGGCCCCTACTCCCAAAGTGCCAACCTCTGAGCGCAGTCTTGTGAACAGTGTAACAGACAAGGTAACCCTCTTGTCTGTTTTTGTGAGTTCGGATCAACCTTTGGTCTCCAGTTCTGGAGGATTCAAACTGTCAACCTCTTGCCAGCATACCCAATGCAGGCTCAGATACCTGTATCTGTCTTGGAGGCCCTGATATCTTTGCCTCACGGGCACCTAACCAGGCGTGCAGAAATGAACCCTTTAAAACCTTAATAAAGACCTCGAAATGCTTCTCTTTCCAGTTTGGTACCACCATACAAGTTATGTATGCTGTCTGCTATAACCATAAATATTTCTTAGCAAAGAAAGCAATTCAAAGACAGACCAGGTTTTCTCTAAAATTAGAGTTTTACTGAAATATATAATAATCGTCAAACATACAATACAGAACTCTTATATCAAAAGACATACAAATCTTTAAACAAAACAAGGTTTAAAACAAGTGCAATTCCTACAACAGTATTTAGATTTTGTCTAGCTTTCTAAATACCTGTTTTCAGTGCTCAGATGTTATCTTGGTCAGAGTCAGCTAAAAGTGTCTCTGTAGTGAAACAGAATAATATTTACAAGCTGTATCTGCCAACCCCTTTTGGATGAGGTCATCCAGCTCCTCCTCTATCAAAATATCTAAAAATATATATTTCTATGCAATCACAGGATGTAATTTCAAAGTATTTATTCTGCAATCTTAGCATAACTCAAGTTTCAAATGACACTTTCTTTGATCTCATGCTGTACCCTCCTCACACAGGCTTCATATGAGCATTTATGACCTCTCACCTCTGTGTAATAACCTGTGTTTTCTCTTCAATGTCATACACCTTTTTATGATTTTCCATCTTAACAAAGATAACACAAAACAACTCTGTAATTAACTCAGAGAAACAGGATCCTTGATTAAAGTCTTCCAGGTAACACACTGTCTCTAAAAACTGAGTGTGTGACACATGCTGTCAGCAGTTCTCTTAGTCTGCAGCTGTGAGCTGAAATCGGGGGTGAGGTCATTCCTAGAGCATTTGATTTTTCAGTAGAGACAGTCATTAATACATTTTATATAAAAAAAAATATTATACAGCACTCAGAGCGGGCTGTCTACGTCACAGACACCAGTGGCGGCTGAAGAACCATTGAATCTGAACATTTTGGATGGAGGCGAACAAAGCAATCCGAGGACAACCGAGGCGTTTCACACAGAAAGTCAAACACTTCCAGGTTCAACATCCACTCCCCTGGATGAACATTTCGCACGTAGCCCATCAGCCTGAATGTTAACTCCCCACCAAGTGGACTGCTGGCAGTGAGAGAAGAGTCTCCTCTTCCCACAGAAGATTGGAGGTTTCCTTCAGCATATCCCTGCTCTTTGTGCCCCTTGACTGTTTATGTACACCATCGTGACAGCATTGTCTGACCTTATTTTCACTGCTTTTGACTGCACCTGACTTTGAAAATGAAGTAGAGTGAGACACAATGCCCTCATCTCCAGAACGTTTATATGTAGATGTAGTTCCTGCACTGACCAAGTCCCTGAATGGGATTGTGGTCAGGACTACTCCCCAACCGACAAGCTGGCATCAGATGTCAGAATCAACTCTGGGGGTGGGGGTTTCCAAGGGAACCCTTTGCTCAGATTCTCCAAACTCACCCACCTAGCAGAGACTGCCGCGGTTGTAGTGAGAGGGATCCTGGCCTGATAATCCTCTGAGTTTGGGGCTCAAACTGACAGTAACTCTATCTGTAGGGGTCGCATGTGAATTTGAACCCATGGAACCAGATCTATCATTGCCATCATGAGGCCCAGAATTTGTAGCAGGCAGTGAGCTGAAGCCAACGATTTTTTCCTCAGCCACTGAACCTCTTTCAACAGGGTCTCCTTCTGACTGGCAAGAGGAAGACCTTCCCAGGTCCATCTTGAACACTGTTCCCAGGTATTCTGAGGTCTGTGATGGCTCAGTGAGCATTTCTCCTGATTCACCACCCAGCCGTGGGACTCCAACACCTCCAGAGTCCTGGTCACAGACTTCCTTGCCAATGGTGCAGATGGTGTTCAAATGAGGAGATCATCCAGGTAGGGATAGATATGATGCCCCTCCTGTTGGAACTGAGTCACCAAGACTATAACCACCTTCACGAAAACCCTGCGGGCTGTAGCTAATCAAATGGAAGTACACTATACTGGAAGTGCTGTCCCAGGACCAGAAACCTGAGGAACCTCTGATGAGACTGTCAGATGCAAGATGTGGAGACACATCCCTCAGACCTATAAAAGCTAGATAATCCCCAGTTGGACAGCCCAGATGATGGAATGCAGGAACTCCATCTTGAAGGTCGTGTGGGGAACAAACTTTTGGGTGTTTCAGATCCAGAATAGCCTAGACCCCCCGACTTCTTGGGAACTATGAAATAGATCGAGCAGAACCCCTGACTTTGCTCAATGGAAGGCACCAGAATAATAGCCCGATTTGACAGAGGTGGTCCAGGGTCTGTGACACCACTTGTTTCTTCACGAGGTCCTTTGGAACCAAGGACTTCCAAATGGCAAAAGCAGGTCAGAAGAGTGACAACTGGGGTTTAACACAAAGAAGTGCAAGATCATGCACATAGGGAAGAGAAACCTTGAAGCCACTTATAGGTTGGGAGGAGAGTTGCTGGTAATCACAAGGGAAGAGAGAGACTTGGGCATCACCATCACAGATAACCTAAAATCATCCAAGCAGACCACTAAAGCAAAAGCATAGAGTAAGGCTAGAGGATACTGGGTGTATTAGTAGGAGTACCTGAAGTCATAAAAGGAGATAATAATCCCTCTTTACAAGACACTAGTTAAGCCCCATCTGAGTACTGCATGTAGAACAGGAGGCCGCACCTGCACAAGGAGGACATTAACAAAATGGAGGCAGTGCAGAGAAGGGCAACCAAAATGGTAGAGGGACTGCATCAGAAAACATATGAGGACAGATTAACAGAGCTCAATATGTATGCCCTAGAGCAAAGGAGGAGAGAGTTGATATGATCGAAACATTCAAACACCTTAAGGGCATTAACAAGGTGAAAGAGTCTAGCATGTTTCAATACAAGAAAAATAGCAGGACAAGAGGACACAGCACGAAGATTAGAGGAGGCCAATTGTAGGGTAATGTGAGGAAGTTCTTTTCACAGAAAGGTTGGTGGAGACAAGGAGCGACCTACCTCATGAAGTGGTGGATATGAATACAGTGCAGGGCTTCCAACAGGCATGGGACAGGCATAAGGAGCAATACAGATGAGTATGAATAGATAAGCCATTGAAAAAGTAAAGACCTATGGCACATTGATAAGGTAGAAAAATGGGCAGACTGGATGGCCTTACGGCCCTTATCTACTGTCATCTTCTATGTTTCTATGGACAGCGGAAAACACCCTTTGAGGGAATCGTTAAAAACTGTATTGCATAACCTAGAGTCAGAATTTCCAAAACCAAGCATCTGATGTTATCTAGGCCCATCCTGCAGAAATTGTGCAGTCTTCCACCAAGGAAGGGAGGCAGAGTGTGCCGTGTACCCTCATTGTGAGGTGCCCGCTTTTCACCCTGTGCCTGCACTGTGTCTCGACCTCTGCTGCTATTGCTCTTGAAACCAGAACAGGCTTGTCTGATCCTCTGGTTCCGAGGTTTTGAAAGAGATGAAAATCCTCAGAACTCCCTCCAACAGCCGCCTCTGACCTTTAGGAGTTGATGGCCTTTTGCTGTTGTTTCTGACACAGGAAGGTAGCCTTTTATCCTGGATAATATCATCAAGGCCAGAACCGAACAACAAGCCTCCCTCAAAGGCTAAGTGAAACAGCTTGGTCTTTGAAGCCTGATCATTACCCAATGCCGAAGCCACACACCCTGTACAGCTGACACTATGTGATAGGTGGAGTGAACTGAAATGCGTATGTTTTCACAGAGGCATCCCTAGGAGGTGGAGGCTACAGATATGCTTGCCCCTCCAAATCTGGGGAATAAAGCTGCCCAGGGTCATAACCCACAAGCTAAGGCTCTAGAAACAATAAAGGAGGCATAGGAGGTGTGCAAGTTTGCACCGTTGGAGGTGAAGGCTCTTCTGAGCAGCATCCACTCACTTGACAAGAGAATCCGTTAAGGCCAAGGACCCTTCATAGGAATAATTGGTGTGTCTGGCGGAATTATAGACATACTTATCTGCCACAAGAGGGTTTCCCACTTGCAGTATTTTCTTCAAAATAGGAAACACTGTGTCTTAGGTCTCGGTAGATATTTTCTTTGGTCCTCACCTGCCCATTCCTGTTCAATAATTTGGCCACAGTGAATAAAGTTCAGAAAACACTTTGGAGCGGAGGACACAGACAAGATAAGATTACCATCCACTGCCTCCATGGATTGCACCTCCTTGAGCTGTAATGACCTACACATGCCTCAGTTATCAGGTAGGACAACAACTTTTCCTGTGTGGGATCCCCTAACCTGAGGAGCCTGGTTTGGGGTCGAGTGTGTCTGATGAGATGTCCTGCAGAAAACTGGGGCCAAAAGCTCTCTTAAGAGCAACAACAAAGATTACGCATTCTGCTTTGCTTTCAACTGGTACACCAGGTTCCCCCACCCCTAGCTCAGAGGTCACGACTGGTGGGGGGACATCAAAGTATTTAGCTTGAGAAATACAGTGAGGCAATAGGAACCCATTGGAAGAGTCACATTGCCCTCTTGCAGGTCCTACATCTGTTAAGGGTTATAGGTCTCCGATAAGCCATAAGCCTTGCAGGTGAAAGAGCTAAGAACCAAGTGTGTCCCCTTTTGTTTTTGTGACTTAGAGAACTACTGCCAAGATCCCCACCTCCGGTTGTGGGGAAAAGATAAGAAATCAGAAAAATGCATGCCCCTCAGCCAAGCCGGCTGCCAGGAACGAAAGAAAGAAGTAGGCAAGGAGCAACTGAGGAACAAAAGAACAGCCACCACATCTCGCACTAGGAGTTCAGATGCATGGTCTCACCTGCGGATATGTTAAATGCGTGGCGTCATGATACTGTGTGTGGCGTCAGCACACACCAGAGAGGACGCACACACCACAGGCATGTGAATGGCCTGCTAAGGCTAAGGAGCTTGCAACAAGCACAGGGTGCACGCCCAATGGCCAACAACACAAAAGAAAATGGTTGGAAACTCGTGACTCAATGGAACAAAAACAACGCCAAACTGAGTAAAGGGAAGAAAAAAGATCAGTAAAATCCACTGAAAAAGACTCTGCTGCAACAGTTCTCTCAGCTGCTTCCTTACACTTTTTTACTAACACTGATCAGCAAAATTAAAGGAAATGCCCCAGACAAAATAAAAGATCCCAATTAAGGAGGAAAAAAATTCCCGTAACACCACACATAAATTACCGGTTAACTAAACAAAAGCCAAAAGACCCTAAAAACTGTGTGTGGGGAGAAACCAATGCTTAAAGATGGAGTGGACCCCAGAGATGTCCTATACTAAAACCCCCAAAATAGAAAAACAGGTACTTACCCGTAGGCTTTTTATTTTATTTTTTTTAAAGAAATCGGAGACCTTCTTGAGAAAAAAAAACACACCCTGAACAAAGTGGTAGATGTGGCCTCCAATCCTACTGACTCTATCTATTCTGTACTCCTCAGGTGGCCCACTGCTTGAGCTACCGCCCGACTTGAACAGCTCCTCGGATCGCTTAATTGGGCGTCTGCAAGGTACGGTAACTACTGTGGTGCCTTTGCCTGCCTGGACCTCTTTTGAATTTTGAAATTGGCGCCATTCTCCTGACTCCCGGACCTCGGACTTAGCACTAGAAGCAGACAATTGTGGACCGTTATAAGCGCTTCTGCTAAATTTCTTTTTGGAAGCAGGGGCAATTACTGGTACTGAAGCAGGCGGGGAATCAGTAGTTGTAGCAGGGCTCAGAAGCGGGACTCCGTAACAGAGCTCCCTGGTGCTCGCTAGCTGGATTCGCCGCCTCTGCTCTCGCTCCTGCTGTCGCCCGCGCCTACGGCGTCTCCACCCCCGTGTTCGGCTCTCAGTTATATAGGCTGAGGCCACCAATCAGGCACAATCAGGTAATTTTTTTCTATCTCCCACTTTCCTATTGGCTCGTTATATTAACTCAGCCACAGGGCACACCTCAAACCTTTTCCTCTCTCCTCTCCCGAGCATTATTTTTGCGGTATTGTTCACCTCCTAAAGCCTCAAGACTGCACTGAACTTTTATCTTTAGTCTTTCAGACAGATTAACTCAGATCTCTCGTATACTATAACTAGCTGACAAACCTGCTCTCCCTTCCCCCTATATTTGTGCAGCTCTCCTCGCTTTCTTGCTAGGTTCTTTGCCTTTTGCCTAAAACAGTCTCTCTCAACCTCCTTGCTCCACTACCTTGCAGTTATATCTCAGCAGCTCAAATCCTTATAACTTATATACTAGGCTAGCCTTTGAGCACTGTGCTACTTCTTCATACCCCATCTTGTGCTCCTTCCTGTGTTCCTCAGTCCTGCCCCATTCAAAATTATGCCTAAATGCTTATAGCTTAGCCTGGTCACTGCTATCTCGACCTCGCTACTCTTGTCACTGATGCTACTCAGCTTCCTCACTGTACCTCACACCAAAGATAGCACTCAAAACAGTTCTGCACCTCTAAATGACTATACCTACTCCAATTTGCTAATATTAACTGAATATTACACTGACTCTACCCTGTTCTCCTCCCCAAACTACTTATATACCATGCCACGGCTTCTACCACTAGCGATGGAGGACTGACTGGCGGAGCTGCACCAAGCGATACTGCATAACTTATGGTACCTCATCGTACTGGCCCTTATGCTGTCTGGTGACATAGAATTGAATCCAGGTCCTGCAACAGGTTTATCACCTCTAATCTCCTCCAAACATAATTTAAAAGGCCTTCGCTTAGTCCACCTTAATAGCAGGAGCCTCCTACACAATCAGGCAGATCTTGAAGCATGGGTGGTTAACCACACACCTGATGTGCTCTGCTTATCTGAGACATGGTTAAGGCCCTCGATCCCTGATTCCCTCCGCCTGCTTCCAAACTATTCCCTTATCAGGTGCGACAGACCAACTCCTAAAGCGCAGTGGGGGTGTCGCAATCTATTACAAAAGCAACCTGAATTTGACTATGGTTACTAATAACAATAAGTCCTCATGTGAATTCATTCATGCTATTCTTAGACTTGGAGAGAAAAACTCCACATTATAAGTGCCTACAACCCACCTACCAGTGGAACACAAGGTCTAGCTGATTTACTGGCTCAAACCGCTGAACTTGCAGGGAAAAATGAGCTCCTCATTCTTGGGGATATAAACCTAAACTGGTCTGGTAAAACTCACGACTCACTTCAGTCCCTGGTACAGAGCTACAATCTGCATCAAATCATTACTGATTACACAAGGGTATCAGCTAACACAGACTCCAGCACCCTCATTGACTGGGTATTAACAGATCGTGTGGACAGAATTACAAAATCTGGAACCATGCCGGACAATATCAGTGACCACTCCCCGTCTTTTGCATATGGAGCACCTCCACACACTCCACGGCCCACCAAAACTATATATGCTTCAGAAATTATGTTAACTTAAATCAAGGTAACTTCCTTTATGATGTGTCCCACACTGACTGGTCCCGTTTTCCACTCTACTAGTGCTGAAACTGCCTTGCATGCCTTCCTGAGCAGGTTCATCCTCCTTCAGGATAAGCATACCCCAGTCGTTACTCTGGCGTCCGTGGTACTCAAACCAGATGGCTACACAAAGACCTCCTCACTGCCCTCAAAAACAGGGATAAATGCTGGAGTAAGTTCAAAGCATCTGGTCTCCTGCTGACTACAACAGTTATAGAGAACAGCGCTCAAATGCAAATCACAAATAAGGCTTGCAAAAGTCAGTACTGCAAAGGACTCCTGCTGGATTCATCAGGGGACCCCAAGAAATTCTGGTCTCATGTCAAGACTTTCCTCGGCTCAAATAAAGGCCACTAAATAACGACATGATATTAAAGGTGCCCATTGCAATGACCCAGGCACCATTGCCAACGCTTTTAACTCTCACTCTAACTCTCAAGCAACACTCATACTCCCTCCTCCTCTAACTTATTACCTGCAGCTCCACATCCAAAAGTAACTTCACAAAAGCCTACCTTCTACTTTAAAGCCATATCAAAAATGACGTCCTCAAACATTTAAACTCTATATCAGACAGTGCTGCTGTTGGGGCTGACTGCCTTGAGCCCAGACTCCTCAAACTATCAGCACCTTTCATCTCAGGACCTCTGGCACATATTCAACCTATCCCTGAGTGAAGGTGTGGTGCCCAAGGTATGGAAACTAGCCAGAATCACGCCAGTATTCAAAAAGGGGACAAAATGTCATAGCCAACTATAGACCGATAGCAATATTGTCTACACTTGATAAAGTCCTTGAGAAGCTCATCTCAGCACAGATCTCTGAACATCTCACAAAATTCAACCTATTGCACCTAGCCAGCACGGTTTCCGAAAAGGTCATAGTACTCAAACTGCTCTTTTGCAGCTGACTAAAGATATTCTTCAAACTATGGACCGGGATCACCTAACTGGTGCAGTTTTTATCGACTTGACTAAAGCCTCGATCTAGTCAACCACCCTCTTCTGCTTGCCAATCTCCACTCCCTGGGCTTCTCACACAATGTTACAACTTGGTTCCATAGCTACCTATCAAACAGGCATCAAACCGTGAAATTCAATTCGGCCACCTCAGATAAAGCCCTCATCAATATTGGTGTACATGAGAGCTCTATCCTCGGACCCCTGCTTTTCAACATATTTATTAACAGCATTCCTCAGGTGGTGTCCTCCTGTTCATCGCTGCTTTATGCTGATGACCTTGTCCTCTATACAAACTCAGATAATATCCACTCTATTAATCACAAGCTCTCATTGGACCTGCAAAATATTCAATCCTGGATCTCCAAAACAAACTTGTCATAAATGTCACAAAGACCAAGGCCATGCTCTTTGGTTCCTCTAGTAAAATAAAACAGCACCGTAAATCCTTCCAGATCGCCTAGGCGACAACTCCCCACTGGAGATGGTAACTTCTTTCAATTATCTAGGGGTCTTACCGATGAGTCCCTCACCTTTGATGCCCACATTACCTCCACCTGTAAGGCTGTGAATGTCAAATTGGGCTTAGCCTACAAAACAAGCTATATTCTTACCCTGCTAGGACTGCCATTGCTAGAGGTATCCTTCTTCCATCACTTTCTTATGGATCCATACTCTATACAAATACATCTAAAGCTAATCTTCATAGGTGGGACACCACTTACAACAATATATGCCGCTCGCCTCTGCTTCCCCAGGCTAAAACATCACTGCCTGCTGTACTATGATCTCAACTGGCTTTCTCCTACTGCTCAACGTCTCAGCTCTCTTGGGAACCTGATAGACAGTGTCTCCGATCAAGGATGCCAACCTACCTGGCCTCCCTGCTTATCCCTCAGCCAATCTCCTATGGTCTCCGGTCTAAGGAACTTTCCTTGTTTAGCATTCCCAGATGTAGGACTACCAAAGGGACATCAGGTTTCGCATATAGGCCCCTCCTACTGGAACTCGCTGCCCTTGATGTTAGCCTTAGCCTAATCATGCCATGTTTAAGAAACTGCACCGCTCCCTCCTTACCACAGGTGATCAATGTACCTGCTTCAACCCTCCTTAGGTCCAGACTTAGCCCGCCCTGACCGCCTTGGTTGCACCCTCTTCAGTGCTCGATTCACCACTCTCCCCTAGCCCCACCACTCCTATCTCATCCTTACTGTTTATTCATGCACCTCCAATCTTATACCCTATCTCTCTCATAACATTGACTTAATGTTGCCGCTCAATTGACCTCTTCCTTGTGTACCTCATATCCCTGCTATTACTATGTTAATCCTCATCTGTGCACTTATCCACAATTGTTTAATTGTAACCGTTTATGCCTTGTATCATTACTATGTCCTAAAGTTATCTCACCTTATGCTTGCTTTGTATTGTATGGCTTCTGACCCTGTAAATGTCATCTCTCTATGTTGCTCTTCCCCAAGTTTGCCTGAAATGTTTTATGCTGCTCATGACATTGTAATCTTTGTAATCTGTTATCTCCTTTGTTGTTGACCTCCCGGGTGCGTGCCTGAAAATAGTCACTTTACGTGTCTAGAGCACCTACCCGTTATCAAAAAAAAAATAAATAAATAAATAAAAATCCAACCACAGGCTGTGGAAAATGAGGACAACAGGTTAGCCAGTTTGAAAGCACGCAGCTTAACAGGTTCAGGGAGCTTGCTAGGTTCTGCAGTAGTGCGGGTTCCAGTCGATGGCTTTCTTGGAGGTGCTGCCTGTGTCAAGGGCAAGCGCAATAAGAAAGCAGATGACTGAAGAATTTAATCATTGGCTAGGGGACTGGTGAAAGATGGGGTTTGGGGTAGTTGGGGTCTGGGGCAACGTGGGAGGCTGAGAGCCTCTTGCCATGGACAGGCTACACCTGAGCAGGGAGGACAAGCAGTGCTAAAGAGAAGGCTGGGGACTTTATCAAAAGAAATTATAATTTAAACTGAGTTTGGGGGGTCAAGGAAGGGCCATTCAAAGTGGCAGGAGTGATGGGAGGGTCTCAGCTTCTTCCCACTGACAGAGATAAAGTACTGGTAGAAAGTAAGAAAAGGCAATGGTTAGTAGGAAAGAGCAGTGGGGGAGGGAGTCCTGGTGGAAGGGATTGTCAGCCAGCGCCAGGAGCTTAGGAAACAAAATGGAAGACTTGGAGGCCATCATGGTGGACAAGGGACTGGACATAGTAGCAGTAAGTGAAACATGGTGGACAGAATATCATGTCTGGGAGACAGTTATCCCAGGTTACAGACTGTTTAGGAAGGACGGGGCTGGTAAGAGGGGGTGGGGTGCCACTATCGTCAAAGATGATATTAGGACAATTGAAGGGCAGGAAGAGCTAGGGAGGCAGAGCTCATGTAGATCACGCTGGAAAGATGGACTGGGGAATCACTGAGGACAGGGTGGTTTACAGACCTCTGATGCAGGGGAGGAAGGGGATAGACAGCTGATACAGGCAGTTAAAGAATGGCTTCTGCTAGTGGGGACCTAAACCTCCCTGATGTGGACTGGGGATCCCAACTGCGTGTATCAGCTAGGAGCAGGGGATCCTAGAAGCCTACAAGGAGTATTCATGCAACAGCTGGTCAGGGAGCCATTAGGGAGAAAATCTGCTGGACATGGTCCTCACAAATGGAGACAGTGTGGAAGAGGAGGAGGTGGGTGACGGATTAGAACTAGTGATCACAGGACTGTGAGGTTCAGAGTAAAACTAGGAAGGAGACAAATCAGACTAGAATGAGGGTGATGGACTTCAGAAAGATGGACTTTAACAAAATGAGGAGGATATTTTTGGAAGAAATGGCGGAAAGGGAAATATAGGGATGTTGAGGAACTATAGGAAGCTATCAAAGGAGAGGTATTGAAGGCCACTGAAATTTGCATTAAGAGGGTGAGGAAGAATAAAGGAGGAGACCACTCTGGTTTACAAGGAGGTGGCAGGGGTGGTCAGGGAAAGGCAAAGAGCATTCAGGGAATATAAGAAGACACAAAGGAGGGAGGACAGGGATGCTTATAGAGAAAACAGGAGGGTAGCAGGACAGAAGATAAGGAGGGCTAAAGTGGACACTGAGGAGAAAATAGCTAAGCGGGCCAAATGGGATAAAACTATTTTTAGGTATGCAGGGAAAAGAAGGAAGGTGAGGCAGGGATAGTAAGGTTACGGGGAGGGAGGAATACAATGGAAGAGGACTTTTAGAAAGCAGAGGTGTTGAATAACTACTTCTGCTCGGTCTTCACAGAGGAGGGATGGGTAGGGGACCAGAGCTGGGGCAGAGAGAAAAAAGTGGATCCTAGTATGTTCAGCATAGACAGGATAAGGAAGGAACTAGGCAGGTTAAAGGTGGGCAAGGCAATGGGGCCGGACTGACCTGCTCCCAAGGTTACTCCGTGAGCTGGGAGAGAGCTGGCAGCCCCAATGACGAGGCTGTTTAACTTTCCATAGATACAGGGTGTGTGCCAGGGACTGGAGGCAGATGTGGTGCCACTGCACAAGGGGCAGCAAGGAAGCAGCAGAAATTATCACCAGGTCAGCCTCACCTCTGTAGTGGAGAAGGTGATGGAGGCACTAATAAGGGGAAGGGAAATTGTTTAAACAGAAGAGGCACACTAAGCTGAAGCTTGTTTCAGAGCAGTGTTCCCATTCACGCATAGATATGCGTGAATAGTGTAAAAATCAAAATTCACGTCCATCTATGTGTGTAGAAGTACTACACGTAAAAGCCTGTCCGAGTTTTGTGAATTAAGGCATGTGAGCTTCTTTAGGTGCAGACTGTGCCATTGGAAAGGTCCTCATTTAGAGCCAGGCGGCAATTGGTCCAGTGCCATTGGAAAGTTTTTTTCTCCCTGTAAAGACATGGTACGATTGGTGCACAGTTCACAAATCACCCTATCCCCTTCCACCAGTTGCAAGTGCAGGTGTACCTATACTGTTGTAGGCAAGGAATCAGGGCTTCACATGCGAGAAGGTAAAAACCAGTGATTGCAGCTAGCAGCGATTGTGGAGGGAGGAGTGACACCACGCAATGGAGAAACCCTAACCTGACTCGGCCCGATGTCTTGAGAGATACACCTGGAGTCCCGAAAAAGAAGGCAGCGTGCTTTACTACTGTATGCCTGAAATCAGGTATGTGTTTTTTTCCCAACAGGCTCCTTCCCATCAGCGTGTTCCGACCCAAACTTACTTCCTGAGAATCTAGTCCCCAGCTGCAGTAACTCCAAGGCCATCCCGTGACCTGGGCGACGTGATCACTCAATTTAAATTATTCAGAGGCAGATGGTAGGTAGTAAGCTTACTGCAACATCACAGTTCTGACTGATTCCTCAGCTCTCAGTCATTAATAATGCACACTGTGTTGTCCCCTCGCTCACCCCATTGTCCCACATGGCTCACCACTCTTAGATCCCTAAAGCAATTCTGTCCCATTTCCGAGTCCCTCCCTACCGCTTCCCAGGCCAGCATCTCTGTTTCTAATCTTACCAATGCCCAATCGCCTTTAGAAAGAATTTGAAAATATTTTAGTGCCAGTCTGCAGATGCGAGCAACTTGTTTAGCTGGGGGGTCTGGGTCCCATCCTGTTCTGTGTGACTGACTGACAGTGAAGCAAAAGCTTCTGCACCCGCTCCCTGGCCTGTTCCCATCAACCAGTCCTATAGAAACACAAAGTTTATTTCTTTTCTCGCAAACTGCCTGGCATGAATCCCGTTCTGAAGTGTGATCGCATATGCGTGCAGCAGTTGAACACTGCCATCACCGTTACTGCTGCAGCAGTTTGATTTGGTGGCTTGGACTAGCACAGGCACAGTGCCTGTGCTAGTCTGAGCCACCAGTGAAACCGCTGCAGTAGTAATAGTGATGGCAATGTTCAACTGTTACGCGGCGTGCGATCGCACTTCGGAAGGAGATGTATGCCATGTATGCAGTTTGCCCTGAAAAGAAATAAACTTTGATTTCTATTCTAAACGGCTGGTTGACAATGAGAACAGCACCGACATGTTGTCGTTCGCCCCCCGGCCCACTGCTCACTCACTGGCTATCTCCTGTCCCGAGCCCCAACTCCCAGGCCCAGTATCTGGAACACTTAGTTGAGTTGACTGTAATTGAACTATTTGGCTGGCAGTCCAAAAATCGAGTAGTGCGCCACTGTGAAATTGTTAAACTTTGGGGCTCCTGCATGGCATACTGGAAGCAGGGAAATGGAAAGGAATTGATAATCGCAGTAGTAGTCAGGGTGGGGCTTACTGCTAAACCGGTCCAGGCCACCAGTGCCACCTGAGTCATCGATTGCCTGTCTGGGATGGTGGGAGTAGTGTGGGACTCACTCAAATGTACCCTGGCCTTGCCTTTTGGCGTCAGTGAGACTGCTTAGTGTCTTACGTTTTGATAAAGAAAAGCTTTCCTAACTAAGAGAAAAAGAAAATTAATTTGCTGCCTTGATGTTGCCTCTCTGATGATGATCTGGTGCTGCTGTATAACAAAGTGTCATGTCAGTGTAGTTGTCTGCACTGCAGCAGAATGCTTGCAGATTGCAGTGCAGAAGATACAGATGTGTGCTGTGCAAGTGAAAAGGTAAATTTTGCTGCCTTAATGTTGACTCCCTGATCTGAGTGCTGTGTATAGGGTGTCATGTCAGTTAGTTGTGCTTGCCCTCTGCTGCATTGCACTGCTGCAAAATGCTTCTTGCAGATGTGTGCAGCAGAGTAGACAGAGAGTATGCTAAGCTAATGAATTTTCTTTCTTTCTGTCATGATCAGTCACATATTGAATTAATATTTATTATATTTTGTCTGTCACACTGGGAGGGTCTTCTGAGAGTCCGACTGAGACCATCTTATATAAAACCATGGTGTTCTGTTCTGCTTATGTTGAGTGAGTCAATCAGTAATTACAGCTGTGTGGCAGGCATCTCACTTTAAAACAATACGTACCTCCACAATTTTCAGCAAGGGTGTAGTGTATCCTCAAAACATGATTTGTACCCATGAAACATTTTGGAGGAGGGTGCACGAGTACCCTGTTACACTGATGTGGTGGGAACACTGTTTCAAGGTGTGACCTGGGAGCACAAGTAAGTTAAGTGACTAGCTCAGGGTCACAGTATGCAAGTGAGGGGCTGGAGATTCAAACTCAGATCTCCAGGTTCGCAGCTCAGAGCCTTAAACCACTGCGCTATATTGCCTCCCAGGAATAAGGGAAAAGGTGGTGGACTACCTGGTGGACAGCAGTCTGCAGGATGAAAGATAGCACAGATTTACATATGGGAGGTCCTGCCAGGCGAACCTGATAAGAGTTCTTCAGTTGGGTGATGCAGGTGGTTAACAGTGGGGTGGGGCAGTGGGCGTGGCCTATCTGGACTTCAGTAAGGCCGACACAGTCCCTCACAGAAGGCTAGTAAATAGGATAGGAAGCTTAGGGTGGGACAGAAAATAACTACATGGATGGAAAACTGGCTGGCAGGCAGAAGTCAAAGAGTGGTGGTAAATGGACTGCATTCCAGCGATATTCCAGGTTCCCAATACCCACACCCAAATGGGTGACAGAGCATTGCTACATGTGCTCTGAGATCATGGAATTCCCTTCCTGCCCATGTTTGTACTACACCCTCCCATGCCTGTTTCCAAAACTCCCTCTGGGATCACTTGCTGCTCTCTTGAGCCTGCAGCTGCACTTAGGCAACTGGCCTTCTTGGATGCCTAAGTTATTTTATTCTGCTGAGATTTTATTTTGTATTTATTAATTGATTTTAATATTTGATGTTACTATGATATGATTTTATTTATATGTATCACTGATTTATATTTGATGTTGTGTTTTTAATGTGTTCAGCGCCTTGGTAAGCTGAAAGGTGCTATACAAACAAACTTATTATTATTATTATTATTAAGACGCTAGTGGCTCTCCAAACAAGTGCCATACTCATTACGTTGGTCTTCAGTGAGGGCACCTACCAGAGCTCTGCGTTTGGTTGCTTCTCCTGCCATACCTGCTCACAGTGTTCCTCGTGTAGGTACTCTGTGTTATTTTGAATTCTCTCTCTTTTTAAAATGTCTGTATATTGTTTACCTGTTCTTCATGTGTACACTATGTGTTACCTTGAACTGCTTCTCTGTCTTATTTTGAACTGCCTGTATATTGTTTACCTGAGCATCGTATCACCTGATTGTTACTTGTGTCCTTATCTCCTTGTAACTTCCCAGGTCACACCTGAAAATAGACATCTGTTCTTGTCTAGTGTGCTTACCTGGTAAACAAAAGCTAAACAAATAAATTCCATGATGGGGGGTAGCAGTGGGGTGCCCCAGTGATCGGTACTGGGACCACTCCTTTTTAATATGTACATCAGTGATTTAGTAAAAGGTCTGGAGGAAGTGAGGGAGAAGGAGGTAAGGTGCGTTCCTGGTGCCATGGCTTGGAGGGACAGGAGCAGATCCTCAAGTTGTTAGAGCAGCAGCACGGAAGAGGGAGCTGGACGTTACTGTCCACCTAGGGACAAATGACCTGGCTGGGAATGGGATCAGAGCAGTGCTGGAGGAGTTTGTGGAGTTGGGGAGTGGCCTTAGACATGTAGTATGCACGGTGACCTTCGCGTAGGTGCTGCTTGTCTATGGCATGGGTGAGGCCAGAGCAGGTGGACCATGGTGGGCTCAGGGAGGCGAGGTGGTAGAACAGAGGCGCATCCTCCAGTTGTCTCTCCACAATTCATTGCCATTCTGGCAGAGCATGGTTCCTCTATAGAGGCACCTGCAGTGGAGACCAAGGAGGTTGCTGGGAACCTCACAAAGGAGACCCACAGGAGGGTGGCATGGGACCCCACAGGGAAGGAAACAACTCCTGGTGGGGGGTAGAATGGGGAGAGGGAGGTAAGGAGTCTGCCTGGCTTGGAGGGACAGGAAGTGAATCCTCAGTAACGTGGGAGCAGCTGCACAGGGAGGGAGCGGTTCATTGTCCACCTAGGAACAAATGACCTGGCTGGGAATGGGATCAGAGCAGTGCATCAGGAGTTTGTGGAGTTGGGAGGGCCTTAGATAAGTAGTATTCACAGTAACTTTCTCGGACGTGCTACCTGTCTATGGCACGGGTGAGGCTATGGTACTCACACCATGGGATTCAATGGCTGGTTGAAAAACGATGCGAAGCTCAGGGATTTGGCTTCATTGGGGACTGTGGGTCCACCTGGAGGGATACAGGCCTATACTGGCAGATGGTCTGTATCTGTCCGGAGGAAACCAGGATCCTAGGTAATAGGTTTAAATGCTTCATTGACAAACATTTAAACTAGCCAAGGGGGAGGCACTGAAGGGAAGCAGAAATACCAGCCCCCGAAACAGGGTAGTTAGCGAAGTAGACACAAAGGTAGAGAAGTCGATAGGGAGTAGGACAGAGAAATCCAGAAAAGGCAAAGGCAGTAAGGACAGGGATGGGCCCAAAGGGGTAAAGCCATCAAAAAATGGAGGGAATGAGTGCCAATGCCCATAGTCTGAGTAACAAGCTCCCTGAACTAGGGGCCTTGATGAAAGATGGACACCTGGATATCATGGCAGTCACTGAAACATGGTACCCAGAGAACCATGACTGGGATGTCAACATACCAGGGTACACAATCTACAGGAGGAAAGGGAGGGTAAAGAGGAGGAGGAGTAGCTACATAAGGAAAGAATCAAAGCAACAGAACTAAAGGGTGAACAGGGAGGGAAGGAGGCACTGTGGGTCACCCTGGAGAGGAAATGGCATCACAATCTGCACAGGGGTTGTTTACAGACATCTGTCTCAGGGAGGCAATGGACAAGGAAATGATAGAAGGAATCCTTAGAATGGCAGAAAAATTAGAGATATTGTTGATGGAGGACCTGAATATGCCAGATGTTAACTGGAACACCTTTACTGCAGCCACATCGAAGAGCAGGGTCTTGCGATGCCCTACAGGGGCATGCCTCAGACAGCTAGTGATAGAACGCACTCGGGAGGGAGCAATCTTAGGTCTGGTACTCTTAAGTGGGGATGGGAGAGGATCTCAGATTTAGAAGTGGTTAACCATCTGGGAACAAGCGACCATCAGACAGTGTGGTTCAAAATAAACACAGCTGTAGAGTCAAGCCATACAAAAGCAAGAGTGTTGGACTTTGGGAGGCTGACTTTGGCAAAATGGGAGAGTGCCTCAGAAAAGCACTAGCAAACAAGCTAGAAGGAGGGTGGAGGAACAATGGGAAAAATCAAAACTGCCATCACTGAGGCAACAAGCCTTTGCAAAGCAAATCAACAAAACAAAATGAAGGAAAAAGCCACTATGGTTCTCAAAGGCGGTGGCAGGGAAGGTTAAGGAGAAAAGAATAGCATTCAGGAAATATAAGGAAACACAGGAGGAGCTAGACAGAGAACTATATCACTTAAAGCAGGAGGCAGGAAGGCAGTCAGAATAGCAAAGGCCCAAATGGAGGAAAAGACAGCCAGCTCTGTTAAGAAAAGGAATAAAACCTTTATAGGTACATTAGAGAGTGAAGAAAGACCAAGAGATGGATACTGAGGCTTAATAAAGGGAGGAATGTGGGCAGAGGGTGACAGTGAAAAAGCAGGGATACTGAACAAATACTTCTGCTCAGTATTCACAAAAGAAGAGGAGGAGGGGAGGCACCTAAACCAAATAATAGAAGCACTCTGGATAGGGGATCAATACCAGTCCATTCACAGAAGAAAGGGTTCTGAAAGAACTCTTAAAACTGAAAGTGGATAAAGCAATGAGGCCTGACGGATTCATCCCAGAATTCTAAAAGAACTAGGGTAGAAACTAATGACACCACTGACTACTCTCTTTAACAAATCATGGGTGGATGGGGTGATACCTGAGGACTTGGGGGGGCGGATGTGATTCCACTTCACTAAAGTGGGAGCAGGGCAGAGGCAGGAAACAACAGACCTGTTAGTTTGACCTCAGTGGTAGGGAAAATGATGGAATCACTTCTGAAGGAAAGAACTGTTGAGTACCTAGAGACCAGCGGGCACAGGATCCAAGGCAGCATGGATTCACAGCAGGAGGGTCATGTTAGACAAATCTAACAGATTTATTTGACTGGGTGACCTAAGCAGTACACCTGGGAGGGCTGTGGACATGACCTACCTAGACTTTAGCAAGACATTTGACACAGTCCCACAGAAAGATTAATATACAAGTTAGCCAGCTTGGGAGTAGGTCCCAGGGTGGTAGCCTGGCATAAAACTGGCTGGACAACAGGAGACAGAGGATAATAGTAAGCGGTGTCCACTCTGAAGAAAGGGGTTACTAGCGGGTACATGAGGTCAATCTGAGGACCGGTCCTTTTAATGTCTTTATAAGTGACACTGCAGAGGGACTGGAAGAAAAGTATGTCTCTTTGCAGATGACACAAAGATCTGCAACAGGGTTGATACACAACGTGGGGTGGAAAGGATGAGAAGGGACTTGGCAAGGCTGGAGGAATGGTCAAATGTATGGCAGCTTAGATTCAATGCAAAGAAGTGCAAAGTAATGCACATGGGAAACAAAACCCAGGGAAGAGTACACAATGGGGGTGAGATACTAACAACAACAAAATGGAAAGGGACCTGGGGTAGTTATATCGGATGACCTAAAGGTAGGCAAAGCAATGTGAGAAGGCAGTAAGGAGGGCTAGGGGATACTGCGATGCACAGGAGAGGCACCACCAGTAGAAAACAGGAAGTTGTCATCCCTCTGTACAGACATTTGGTGAGACCCCATCTGGAGTACTACGTGCAGTTCTGGAGACCCCATCTCCGAAGGACATAGACAGGATGGAAGCTGTCCAGAGGAGGGCAACCAAAATGGTGCAGGGTCTGCAGAAGACATCTGAAGAGACACTAAAGGAGCTTAATATGTATACCCTCGAGGAAAGGAAGGAGAGGGGGACATGATAGAAACTTTCAAGTACCTCAAGGGAATCAACAAGTCCAAGAGAGTAGTAACTTTCAAAAGAGATGTGCAAGAACAAGGGGCACCATTTAAAGATAGAGGGAACGGCTCAGAGGTAATATGAGAAGTATTTTTTATGGAGAGGATTGTGGATGCATGGAACGGCCTTTCTGAAGAGGTTGTGGAGTCAAAAACAGTGGGGGAGTTCAAGAATGCATGGGACAGACATAAGGCAATTCTAGTGGGGTGTAGGAGGAAGTAGGCTGTTGGTTAACCAGGATCTGCAGCTTATCCATTAGGTAGGAAATGGACAGACTAGGTGGGCCAAGCGGTTCTCATCTGCCATCAAATTCTATGTTTCTATGTAGGCTAGGTGCTCCACACCATGGGATTCAATGGATGGTTGAAAAACTGGTGCAGAGCTGAGGGTTTTGGCTTCACTGGGGACTGGGAGTCCACCTGGAGGATACAGACCTATATTGGTGCGATGGTCTGCATCTGTCCGAGGAGGAACCAGGATCCTTTATTTTAAACTTTCTTTATTTTCATTTTCCACATGAAATACATATACAAGACGTAAAACTATGTACACATAGGCTGACTTTTCTCAGGTACAGACAAGGCATGATACAATAGGCTCATTCTGGGAAATACAATTCATATAATTGTATCCATATAAATCATCACAGTTTATTTTTGGTGATAAAATCTCTCTCATTATCTACCTTAGAAGTGATTCTCAAAGTAGTTCAAGGAACAAACTCTGGTCTCAGAGGGAGATGTACAGCACCCACCTCCTCCATATCATTTCAAATGTATTTTGACTTTTATTTAATATGGTTGTGAGGTGTTCCATCTGGTATCTCAGGATCATTATTTCGTGCCAATGGGCAAGCTCTACCTGCTGGTTGTCAGCCATTTTCTGGTTATTGCTTTTTGGGCAGCCAGTAAAGAAATCTTAAGTAGCTTTTACTATTTGTATCACTACAACCTCTGGGGTAATCTGAGAAAAAGAACAAAAGTGTGTTTAAGTTAAGGTCTCGGAGAAAAGATGTGTTTCAAAGCCTGTTCCAGCTGCAGGAAAAAGTAGATTAGTTTTACACAGTCCCATGACATGCACTAGGGATGCGGTGAGTATCCACACACCCTCCAACACTCTAAGTGTCGACCCTGTTGAAATTTTGCCTGTATAGCAGGGTTCTAAAGTATCTTGTGGATATCTTCCAGGCATACTCTTTCCAAAGGACTGCCATGGTGCCCCAGTGGATTTGTTCAAATGTTTTTCCCCACACCTGATCAGGCACCTGGCTTCCCATATCTTTGTCCCAATCTGCCTTGATTGTCTGTGAGTGGGACTTTAATAAGCCAACGAAGTTGAGTATAGGTGTGAAATTACATGCTCCATAGGAGCTCTGTTGTTTAGTGCTTTCCTGAACAGATACAGGATCTTGGGGGTCCCTCCATGTATCCTGCAGAAGCGATTCCAACAAATGGAGGACCTGGAAGTACCTGAATCTGTCCTGGGGAGAGGTCATATTCTCTGCTAGCTCAGAGAAGGGAAAACTCTCCTTCCTCTACAAATTGCCAGTTCAGGTGTAATCCCCACCTCTCCTATCTCCGATAACCCATGTCCATCTGGGCTGGAGGAAAGGATGTAAGTATGGAATCAGTAAGAAGGGTCTCCATCTTGCTAACCTCTGCCTTCTAGTACACTGTACCAACATCTAATTGTAGTTTCAGTGTAAGGGTTGGCCTCCTCTGGGGATGAGTCATGCAGGGTGTGTAAGTAGTTGTTTATTTTGTGCCCTAGGTCCTCTTCTATTATTCTAGAGTTTTCCATTTGCTTGGTATCCCTCCTGAAGCCAGTTAAAGGCCATTCTAAGCTGTGCTGCCTGGTAATACTTTTAAGACTGGGTAGGGCTAAGCCTCCCTTCTTCTTGGGAGCTGTAGTGTGGTGAATCTTATCCGAGCCCTCTGAGAGCCCCAGATAAATCTTGCTATTTTGTGTTCAATTTCTTAAAAATTCCTCTGGAATTGGGATTGGTAGGGTTTGTGCTAGGTATACAAATCTTGGTAATAATACCATTCTGACCACTTCTACTTTCTGGGTTAAGGGAATAGGAACAAGAGCCCAATTTTCTAAGTCAGCCTTCAGTCTTTTGAGTAGTGGTGAATAATTGAGGAGAACAGGTAAGAGCCATCAGCTCCGAGTTGACTCCAGGTATCGCGGGACTGGAGGTTCCACCTAAAGCGATATAAGATCTAATGTGGTCAGAGGAGCATAATGAAATTGGAATACCTCGGTCTTGCTCTAGTTAAGCTTATACCCTATTTCCCAGTCGGTCAAAAGTCTCAAAGGGGTCCCAGCCAGTGTTCCGGTTCTCCCATGTAGACCAGCAGGTCAATCCTGCCTACAGAGCCAGTTTATGGTAACTTCCCCCTATCTACACCCCCTCACATCTTCTTCCCGTCTCAAAGCTAAAGTTAAGGGTTCTAGGTATAGTGGAATAGGAGGGGCCCAGGAGGCATCCTGCCTAGTTCCCCTGTGGTGAGATATAGGAGCTGAAACCCACCCATTGATCTTTACCTGTGCCCAAGGGCCTAGATAGATGTTACCAATTATTTTAATAAACTCCTCAGAGACGCCATAGCCCCCAGTGTCTGATGTGGGAAGGGCATGACACCTGGTCAAGGCCTTCTCCATATCCAAACTTAATAGTAGAAGAAGGACCCTGACCAGGCAGCATGTCTCAGGATATGCACAGTTCTTTTGATGTTGTCCTGGGTTTGCCTCCAGGCACGAATCCTGTTTGATCTTGATCAATTAACAATGGTAAGACTCCTTGCAGGCCTTAGCCAGAAATTGTGGCAAACAGCTTATAATCTATATTTAATACAGATATAAGTCTGTAGGCGGGCATTTCATTTATCTTTATTTGGTTTTAGAATACTTGAGATTGTTGCGTAGTTCCACGTGGGTGGAAGTACCTCCCATCCTGTATTCTTTAAGCACGCCCAGAAGGGCCTCCCTATCTCCTTTTAAATGATTAAAAATCTGGGGTATACCTATCCGGCTCAGGCTCTTATTTGTTTTAAGGTTTTGTATGGCCTGTTCTAGTTCCTCAGACATTATCAGGCGGTCTATGACCTGTTGCATCTCCCTTGAAATGGTGGGAATTTTTAATTTGTATAGGTATTCTTTAATCTGTTGTTCTGTTGGTGTAGCCTCATGGGTGTATCGCTTTTGGTAGAATTTCTGGAAGGCAAGTAAGATCTGGTCTGGTGTTCTGCATAACTGTCCTGTCTCGGGGTCCTTGATTTGGGTAATAGTGGATCGCTATATCCTGCCCAACCTGTGTGCCAGGAAGCGTGTGGCCCCAGAGCCACTCTCATAATATTTTTGTCACCAGGAACTGTAAGGCCTGTTGTTTTGTGGCCAGCAACAAAGGGAGAACTACTTTGTCTCCTGCTGTGTGTTGAGATTGTGGGTCTCACAACTGGAAGTGAAGGTGCTCCAAATTGATGGGCGGTTTCCTCTTATGGTTGGCTGCAATTTTTATTATATCCCTAGTAATACAGTCTTTTAATTGTATTTATTTATTTTGTTTTTCTTTACCGGGTAGAGTGCGCTAGCCATAGCAATGACTATTTTCAGGCACGACCGGGAGAATACAAAACAAACTTTGGAGATAACAGTAACAGTACATTCTTAGAAATAGTCAAAGTGCGCCCGGTGGCACTGAGGGTTGAGGCACTGGATGCCACACCTCGTGCTACGCCAGCGACCGGGTTAGGGAATGAGCCTGGGCCATCAGGGGTCAGCAGGGAGGACTAGGATTGAGCATCCGTAGACTGCTCTCCCAGTCCTGGGGTGGGTTGGGGAATCTCGCCACGCTGTAGCGGCTCCTGGGAAACTAGGTGGCACTATAAGTGCTGGCGATCTGGAGGGAGGCATGGCGGACGTCGGCACGCTGTGCCCAGAAGTCATTACATGTCCGCTCCAGGGGACCAATTGAGGAAAATGGCTCGGGCGTGACTCCGCGGCAGCTTGATGGTCACAGCCTGAGCCACCGGAGGACTTTGGCGGAATCCTGTCGGGAGGGTCTGCATCTGTCCTGGCTGGCTGAGGCAGAGGGGAGCCCTCAGCGGGATGGCAAGATGGCCGTCCCGGATCCTCCTAGGTGCAGTCTGAGCTACCCAGTTCTCCGGGCGGGCAGAGCGCGGCTGGATGCCCAAGCCAGTAGTGTGCCACAGCAGGTGGCAAAAAGCATTACATAAAAAAAAAAAAAAAAAAAAGGAAACAGTCAAAGTAATGGGTACGTAGTATCATGGTAGCAACATTGGTAATACAGTATCACAGGTAAGTGTAAGCAACACAGACAATCGCAAGAAAAATTAGGCTTATACTAACATGAGGAGGAAATAAATTACAAAAATGCAGTGTCACTTTAAGCAGCCAATAATTGGGTAGATCAGAGAGAAAGGAATGGAAAAGTAATTTTTCACGACCAGAGCAGGTCGAGAGAAGAATAAAGTAAGGGAAGTAAATAGTAGAAGTTGCAGTGGAGGAAAAGATAGAGGCGGATGTGAAGGGAAATAGGGTTAGGAAGTGCAAAACAGCAGGGTTATGGGAGTAACTCTGTCAGATTGAGAGAAAATGCTGAGGCAGGAATGTGGTCAAAATTAAAAGGAGGCGAGAGGAGTCAGTATAAACCTAGCAGCTATGGAGGCTCGAAACAGGAGCAAATACAGCAAGACAAGAGATGGTGGTGCAGTGCTTTCTTAGGGAAGAGGCTTGCGAGTGGTCTTAACCGTATCCCATAATGTAGCCCTATGAAATCTCTAGGGAATCATTTTCTTGTGGGATTTGCTTGATTCTGGTCTGAATCTTCTCAGTGAATTCTTTTAAATTTAAAAAAGTTATTGAATTTCCATAGGGTTTGGCCTTTTCTGTTGTCCAACTTAGTTTTAATAGAAGCTGGCTAAGATCAGATAGGAACGAGAGGAATACTGGCAGTCCTCCACTTGTTATTGGTGTTCTTCTCGAGACATGAAAGTAGTCATACGGGCATACAACCTGTGGGGGCTGAGAAATGGGTATATTCTCTTTGCCTGGGTTGAAGGCCCTCCATGAGTCTACCCAGTGAGCACTATGGAAATATGCTAGTGCTGCCCTCTGAGCTGGAGTCCTTCTAGAGGCCTTATGAGAGGAGGCATCCAGATGACTGTAGCAATGGTTGTGTTCGCCTCCCACCACCAGGGTACCCCTCTGGTGCTCTGTTATTTTTGTAGCAATCCACTTATTATGGGGACTGCTGTAGCTGGGGTATATATAAAGAAACTACTGTAACTGGTGCTCCTTTTAGCAGCCTTCCTACTCAGGCTAATCCACCTTCTTGGCCTATGTATTTGGTTTGGAGTTCAAACGGAGTAGCCTGGGGATCAAACTGTAGCTCCTCTCCTCTTCCCCTACCCAAATGAGGAGGCCACTAATTTAGAAAACCCAGATTTGGCAAGTTTATCATGTTCTACCCTATTCAAGTGGGTCTCTTGCAAAAGTACAAATGTGGATTTTGTTTTTTAATAGATGAGACAACCCTGTGTCTTTTATTGGGTTGTTCAAACCATTAATATTCTCAGAGAGAACTACCACTTGTCGATTTGGATTCTTCATTGCATCTTATTGAATATGATAAGGTCTTTTCGACCTTGTCTTCTCCTACATCTTCTCTAAGATATTCTCATTTTCTTTTCTCAAGTCACAGCCTAAGATACAAACATTACAGCATACACAAACATAAGTAACAAATAACTCTGAACTATTTACATGTTGGCTCCACGGTAGGGGCTCACATTCTTGTGTGCCCTAACATCCCGGGTAGGAGGCTCCGAGGAGTGTCCCATCCAGGCGGGGGATCAGGGCTATCTCCTGAGCCATGCCCCCTGCCCCGAGGATATGAGGGTAGTGGCTAACATCATTCTCATTCCTTCCTTCCTGGCCACCCTATCACTCTGCCTCACCGGTTCCTGTATTATAATCAAATATCAGCTTCAGCTATACTGGGTCACATGAGTTCTAGGTGACCATCTTTCAGTCTGTGTGAGGTAGGTGGGTGGGTGGGCGATCCCAGGCAAGGAGAAAGACCAGCACTTCAGGTGTTGAAATACTATAATAAAATCTGTTTCCGGTAGGTCATAAATCAAAAGTGCACGGGTCCCCCCTCCCCCAGCCCCCTCCACCCCCCACGATGACTCCTGTTAACCCTAAGGTTCTACATGGCTTAACAATCCTAAATTTACACTCAAAGTAAAAACATCTCCCACCAGGAGTTATGCTTCATAATAAAGAACAACAGTAACCTCAGCCTTGTTTGATTATGTGGGGTGTAAGCAAACCTATTTTTAACTGCAAACAGTCAACTGTCACCTTATATTAATATCAGCACAAAACTGGAGAAATATTAGGGACTGCTTGTCGCCCCATGGTTCGAGCCAAAAGGATCTCTTAATGATTTCACTGTATAAAGATCAGGGCTTTAACCTCTAACCTGGTAAGAAGATACTCCATCCCCCGAGTCCTCTTTGTAGTTATTTAAATTTTCAGCTGCAGTTCAGTCTCCATGCAGGGGTATACTCTGCAGTTATTTGCAGATTGAGAGTCTCGGAGGGACTGCACGAGCAATCCCTATTACATGACAGTTATTTCAGCCAAGTTACCTCGATTGGTTAGATCCTGGTGACCAGGGCGTCAAATGTATGCCCCAGATATTCAAGGTGAAGTGTTGCGCTGAGTCGGGGTGGGGACAGAGGGCAGGGCGCCTAGATCAACAGAACGGTGACAAAAGATTCTCGGTTAGGGAGTGCTGAAAGATTGTTAGGGCACCGCAAGTGAGTTCAGTTACGCGTGGCCCATCCCTGGGATCAATACACAGAGGACTGTAGGCCCAGGGACCAGGGGTTTAAGTACAAAGCAATTCAAAGAGTGTCTCACCTCAGATTTTAAGTGGAGCTTGTGTCGCTGCGATCAGTGCTCTTGCAGGGTTATTTGGTGTTTGGGATTGTATGCTACTCAGCAAACTTTTTATGTCCTCCATTGTTCGTGGGGCCATAGCTTGTGCACTGCTCCTGTTTCACTTTTCCCCACAATTTGCCAGTCTGGTCGGGCCATACGCTGCCTCTGGGATCTTGTCTGCTGAATGGAGGGTTCCATCCCTTCTCCTGGAAATCTGGAATAGCTTCAGTTGGGGAGTTGTAGGTCTTGGTCCCTGTTTCCCAAAAATCTTCAGACGTGCCGGTAGGGCGTTTGGAAACAGATCTTCTGCTCTCTCAAAATACTCAGCAGTGGTGAGTAGGCAGCACGTTGCTTTGCAATTTCGACAGGGTAGTCATTGTTGAAAATGAATCTAGCTGCATTGTATGTAACTATTTTTGAGACCAGGCCATCCTCAACAGCCTCTCTTTGTCTCTGTAGCTGGACATCTTGAAAACCACAGATCGTGGTCTAGCTGAGGGATTTGAGGGTCTCAGAACAAAGCAGCGTGTGCCCGCTCGATTTTAAAGTGGAAGTCCAGTGGCAAGTTTAGGACATCTTTAGCAAATCCTCCATGAAATCTTCCATTGCTCCAGTTTCTGCTCCTCTGGTAATCCGTAGACATGGATGTTTTCCTTCTCGATCTAGCCCATGTCCAGCAGTTTGTTGTGCATAGCCTCTTGATAGTTTGATAGAAACTCGACAGCTGTTTGCAAGGTTATTTGATAGGTATCCAGATTAGATATTTTTTCTCTGCTGAGGTTGCCTTTTCTTCCACCTCTGTGAGCCTGTTATGTAGGGTTCCAATTCCTGCTTTGTCTCTCCCTAAAGGCTCTGAGTTACCCCAGGAGAGTATCAAGACCTGGAAAGCCTTTCAGACTCGTGATCGGTGTCTACATCACAGGCCTCATTATCTGATGGGGATGGGCCCAGCTGGGCCAGTCTCTGGATCACTCTTCATCCCGCCGCTGTTGGGCTAATTTGAAGCATGAGCGGTTGGGTCTGTATCCTCCTTTGTTGTTTGTAGGCATTTGCAACATGATTTTTATTGAAGTAGGTCTGGATTCTAGAGGATTAGGTGGCAGAGTCAGCAGAGCTCTAGCAAGAGGCGGCTATTCGGGAGACGACGCCACCAGAACGGGAACCAGGATCCTAGGTGATAGGTTTAAATGCCTCTTTGGCAAGCTTTTAAACCAGCCAAGGAGAGGGAGGCACTGATAAGAAGCAGGAATTCCCAGCCCCCACCCCCACAAAACAGGGTAGTTAGCGAGGCAAATACCAGGTAGAGAAGTCCATAGGGAGAAGGACAGGGTAAATGGAGAAAGGCAAAGGCAGTAAGGACAGGGATGGGGCTAAAAGGGTGGAAGACAATCAAAAATGGAGGGCAATGAGTACAAATGCCCATAGACTAGGTAACAAACACCCTGAACTAGTGGCCTTGATGGAAGAGGGACGCCTGAATATAGTGGCAGTTATAGAAACATGGCACAGAGAACCATGATTGGGATGTCAACATACCAGGGTACACAATCTACAGGAGGAAAGGAAGGGTAAAAGAGGAGGTGGAGTAGCTCTCACGTAAGGGAAGGATCAAAGCAATGGAACTTAAGGGTAAACACGTAGAACAGGAGGCACTGTAAGTCACCCTGGAGACAGGAAATGGCACCACAGTCCGCATGGGGCTGTATACAGACCTCCGTCTCAGGTGGAGGGAAATGGACAAGGAAATAATAGAAGGCATCCTTAGGATGGCAGAAAAGGAGATATTGTTGATGAGTGACCTGAATATGCCAGATGTCAACTGGAGCACCTTTTGCTGCCACATCCAAGAGCAGAGTCATTCTCAATGCCCTACAGGGACATGCCTCAGACAGCTAGTGTTGGAACCCACTTGGGAGGGAGAAATCTTAGACCTGGTTACTCTCAAATGGGGACGGAGAAAGGATCTCAGATTCAGAAGTGGGTAGCCATCCAGAAACAAGTGACCACTAAACTGTGGTTCACGATAAACACAGCCATAGAGTCAAGCCATACAAATCGAGGGTACTGGACTTTAGGAGGGCTGATTTTGTCAATATGGGAGTGTGCCTCAGAAAAGCACTAGCAAACGGGCAAGAAGGAGGGCTGTAGGAACAATGGAGAAAAATCAAAACTACCATCACAGATACAACAAGCCTTTTGTGTGAAGCAAATAAATCAAAACGAAGGAAAAACACTATGGTTCTCAATAAAGGTGTCAGGGAGGCAAGGAGAAACAGAAAGCATTTAGGAAGTATAAGGAAATACAGAAGGAGCAGGACAGAGAACTGTACCGTTAAAGCAGAAGGAAGCAGGGAAGGCAGTCAGAATAGCAAAGGCTCAAACTGTGGAAATGATAGCCAACTCAGTTAACAAAGAGAATAAACCCTTTTAAAGGTACATTAGGGAGCGGAGAAAGACCAAGGGAGGATAGTGAGGCTTAATAAAGGCGACTGGGTGGGAAGAGGGTGACAGTGAAAAAGAGGATACCAAACGAATACTTCTGCTCAGTATTCACAAAAGAAGAGGCAGGAGGTACCTAAACCAATCAATAGAAGCACTCTGGATTGGGGGAGGGTCGATACCAGTCCACTCACAGAAGAAAGGGTTCTGAAGAAGTCCCAAAACTGAAGGTGGACAAAGCAATGGGGTCTGATGGGATTCACCCAGAATTCTAAAAGAACTAAGGGAGAACTAGTGATATCACTGACTACCCTTTTAACAAATCATGGAGGATGGTGTGGTACCCGAGGGCTAGAGGAGGGCGGATGTGATTTTCCTCCACAAAAGTGGGAGCAAAGCTGAAGCAGAAAACTACAGACCTGTTAGTTTGACCTCAGTGGTACGGAAATGATGGAATCACGAAAGAAAGAATTGTTGAGTACCTAGAGGACAGTGGGGCACAGGACCCAAGACAGCATGGATTCACAGCGGAAGGTCATGACAGACAAATCTAATAGATTTCTTTGACTGGGTGACCAAAGTAGTAGACCAAGAAGGGCTGTGGACATGGCCTACCTAGACTTTAGGAAGGCATTTGACACAGTCCCACACAAAAGATTAATAAACAAGTTAGACAGCCTGGGAGTGGGTCCCAGGGTGACAGCCTGGGTAAAACTGTCTGGACAACAGGACACAGACAGTAATAGTAAACGTGTCCACTTCAAGAAAGGGGGGTTACTAGCAGGGTACCGTAGGGCTCAGTACGGGACAGGTCCTTTTAATGTCTTTATAAGTGACATTGAGGATGGACAGAAAGAAAACGATACATTTTGCAGACAACACAAAGATCTGCAACAGGGTTGATACACAAGAGCAGGTGGAAAGGATGAGAAGGGACTTGGCAAGGTTGGAGGAATGGTCAAAAGTATGGTAGCTTAGATTCAGCGCAAAGAAGTGCAAAGTAATGCACCTGGGAAACAAAAACTCAGGGAGGAGTACACAATGGGAGGGGTACTAACAACAACAGAAATGGAAAGGGACCGGGGCTAGTCATATCAGATGACCTAAAGGTGGGCAAGCAATGTGAGAAGGCAGTAAGGGCTGGGGATACTGGGATGCACAGGGACAGGTAGCACCAGTAGAAACAGGAAGCTGTCATCCCTCTGTACAGACAGTTGGTGAGGCCCCATTTGGAGTACTGCGTGCAGTTCTGGAGATTCCATCTCTGCAAGGACATAAACAGGATGGAGGCAGTTCAGAGGAGGGCAACTAAAATGGTGCAGGGTTTGCACCAGAAGCCATACTAAGAGAGACTAAAGGAGCTTAATATGTATACCCTTGAGGAAAGGAGGAGAGTGGGGACATGATAGAAACTTTCAAGTACCTCAAGGAATCAACAAAGTCCAAGAGGGTAGCATCTTTCAGAAAAAGAGATGCAAGAACAAGGGCACAATTTGAAGATAAAGGGGATGGCTCAGGGGCAATGTGAGGAGGTATTTTTCATGAAGAGGGTAGTGGACAATGGAACGACCTTCCTGAGGAGGTCATAGGTCAAAAACAGTGGGGAATTCAAGAATGCATGGGACAGACATAAGGCAATTCTTGTGGGGGTAGGAAGAAGTAGGCTGTTGGTTAACTAGGATCTGCAACTTATCAAATAGTTAAGAAAATGGGCAGACTGTGTGAGCCAAGCGGTCCCTTATCTTCCGTCAAAGTCTATGTTTTTTACGAGTGTGCCTATTCACGGATGATACGAAAACTGCAATAGGGTGGACATGCCGGGGGTGGAGGTCATGAAGCAGGACTTGAAGAGATTCTGGAGGAGTGGTCGGAAACTTAGCAACTGAAATTCAATGTCAAAAATGGTGCTGATGCATCTGGGGCACAAAACCAGCGAGCTGCTTGCATTCTAAGAGAGAAAGAAATTAAAAAACAGAGCAAGAGAGGGATCTGGGGATTGTAGTATCAAGCAAGGACATTGATGGGATGGAAAGGGTTCTGAAAAGAGCAACCAAGATGGTGCATGGTATGCAGGAGAAACCATACAAACAGAGGTATAGGAAATGGATCTGCACCACTGGAGACCAGAAGGAGAGGGGAACATGACTGAAACTTTCAAATATGTGAAGGGGATCAATAAGGTGAAGAAGGGAGCCTGTTCAGAAGGAAGGAGGGGCTAAAACTAGAGCGCATAGCCTGAGATTGGAAAGTGGAAGATACAGAGGCAATGTGAGGGCGGTTCTTCACGGAGAGAGTAGTGGAGGCCTGGAATAAGCTCCCAGAAGAGGTGGTGGAGGGATTTAAGAGGGCATGGGACGGACATATGGGATTGGGAAGTGAGGGGAAGGAGGGCCCGTAAAGAGTGGAGATTAGTAGGGAGGGGAAAGGGCAGACTCGATGGGCGGATGAGGTCCTTTTCTGTCGTCAGATTTCTGTGATTCTGTGAATGGGCATGATTTTAATTTAGGGATGCTCCCTTTACCAGGAAGCCCCAACATGCTATGCAGAACTGCAGCCCCAGAAGACTAGAAGCTGATTTTCTTCACAGCAGCTCTTTAGTTGTTTCCTTCGATGACACAACAAAACGGGTGAGATGCTGCTGTTTGAATGCTCATGTGCCCAACATTCCAGCTTAATTCACTTTTGCGCTGCTTCCCTGTAGGGTGCACAGTACCCATCTGTAATTGTTACCCAATGACAATGTGGAATGCTACAGAATATGATTATTCAAGCAAATTTCAAAAATATTTCTAACAATATACCGATCCATAATTTCTAGAGACATCACGAAAATTACACTACTGTAAAGTCTAAGCAAACATTTTTTTCCCGAAACTGTAGTAAAGTATAAATGAATAGCTAAATTACAAGTGCAAACATTTTAATATTTTCTATACAGTGGAGGTTGGTTCTCTAGTCAGATCACTAAAAATCAAAGTAGTCTAGTCTTGATGGCACTCCAAAGTGAGTGATTTTAAATAAAGGACCTCAGCTTCAAAAATATATAGACTTTATTCTTATTGAGGTTAGTAATATATTTAAAAATATCACTGCTTCCCAAGTTAGGAAGACGGTGCTTTCCCAAAAGATGGCTAAATCTGTCCATCAATCCATGTTGTTTGTTTTAGATACGTTAACAAACAATGCATAAATGTGTATTTATAAAAGTTCAGCTATACTGAATGTATTTATGTAAGTATTGTGTAATGTATTTGCCTTCTTTTTGGAAAATAAAAATCTTATCGACAAAAAAAAAATCTGTCTACATTTAACACATTTATCTTCACAAGAGTGGTAAGACCTTTATAACTAACTTGTGTCCTTTGCCTCCAGAGCAATGGTCCTGCAGCACATAATGTGATGTCTACTGAAGGGCAAGATAACTGTAATGATGGGATAATTATAAGATTTGATACAAATGAATAAAATATTTATATTTTTGTATAACTATGTAAGGTTAGAGGAATAAGGAGGGGTAGGAAGTACTCCATATTTTGGTTCTAGTCTGAGGATACTAGGCAGATAGAGGAAAGTAAATTATTAAAAACAGTTTAGGATTATCATAGGATCAGTAGGGAGATGAGATACAGTGGGAGGTAGTCAGTTGTGGGACTGTGGGCACTGCCCCATCCGCAGAACTTTGTAGAGCTCCATACTCAGCTGGTAGCTGCAAGGATGAACTACCTCAGCTGTGGCACTGGCTCAGCTGGGATCCACTCCCACTCCCCAGAGGCCCACTGGCCCAAGGGGCTGGAGGGTGATGGGGAAGGGAGGGAGGAGAAGGATGACAGGGGAAGCCACAAGGGGTTTGACTAGTCTTGCACCATCCAGAAAGCAAATTACTCTGCACCGTGGAGGAGGCTCAAGTACCTAACTCTGTCAGGGGAGTCTCTGAGTCAGTTTGGGAAATGGGTAGGACGTGATGGTGGCACTCCACGGGGTGAGCAGAAGGAAGTCAGCAAGAAGAGTCTTAGTGAGGCGGGACTTGATGATTAGGGGAGTAGAGAAGGTGACAGTGGGGAGAGATGAGGACTGAAATGATCAGATGCTTTCCTGATGCATCAGCCATCTGGGATATAGACAGGATAGGGAGGATGGCAGAGAAGGGGAGGGGAGCTGGGGTGCTGGTACACTTGAGTACCAATGATCTGGAGAAACAGACTGTGGAGGCAATGAAGCAAAACTTTTAAGAGGCTGGGGACAAATTGAAGGCACCTCGAACCTCCTGGCTTTTCTGAGGTCCTCCTTGTGTGGAATAGGGGAATGATACAGTAAGAAAGAAGAGGTTGAGGAGATTAATGGGTAGTTGAAGGATTAGTGTCAGGAGGAGGGATACCACTTATGGGGGAGTGAGCAGGCTTCTGGGACAGGAGGCTCTTCAAGGGTGATGGCCTTCACCTGATAAGAGAGTGACCAGTGCTCTGGAGCAGAAATTTAACATCTGCATTGGGCTGTTAAACTGACTGCAGGTGAGATAGAGGCCAGGGGAACCAATGACAAAGGAAAGGCAGGTGGGGAACCTTAGCTAGCCCCCACCCCAAATAAGGGACTATTAGCGGCGAGGTGGGTAACACTCAAGGTTGAAGTTCCAATTAGCTAAGGAAGAGGCCAATGGGAGAGCTGATAAAGCTTACATTCAGCATGAAAAATAAAAAATTAAGGAGACTTGGGACAAATAAGGAAGAAGGAATAGGAGAAAATAGGATGGCATCAGGAAAAGATGGACAGGAGTCTGCCTTAATGCCAGGAGTCTGGGAAACAAAATTCTGAGCTCCAGGCAATGGTTGCAGACACCTAAGTACCCAGTAGTTAACACAGAAACTTGGGCCACAGAGAATAATGACTGGGACCTGACAGTCCCTGGCTGCACCATGTTTAGATGTCATACAGGAAATGGTAAAGGAGGAGGCATAGTCCATATGTTAGGAAGGCACAGAGATAGTGGAGGATGGAAACATTAGGGAGGTAATGGGAAACAAAATCACTGCAGGTTCAGCTCATGGCATCCTCAGTCATGAAACTATGGATACGGGTGATTTATAGACCTCCAGACAGGAGGAAGAGAGAGATAAGGAGCTAGGAGTAGAACTAGAAAGAAAGAGGGCAAAGGGAAGGTGGTAGTGGTGGTGAGATCTAAATCTGTCAGATATTGACTGGGTCACCCAGTGGCCAGGAGCTGCAGAAGCCAGGCCCTGCTGGATACACTGCAAGACTACCTGCTGGTGCAGCTGGTTAAGGAACCCACTAGGCAGGCTGTCATTCTTGATGTGGTGCCTGCAACTCAGAAGTGGTAGGATGAGTGAGACTAGGGGAGCACTAGGGTCCAGTGACCATAATTCTATATGGTTCGACCTGGCCCTTGGGACAAGTAAGTCTTCATCAAAGGCTGAAGTCCTAGATTTCAGAAGGGCAGACTTCAATCGGATGAGGGAGCTGGTCCTGAACAAGATAGTCAGAGTGGACAGCATTAGGGATGTATAGGAAAGATGGGGGAATCAAGGGGCTATTTTTAAGGCAACAAGTCTTGCATGAGAACAGTAATCACAAGACAAAGGTACAAGAGACAGACATGAATTTCTGAAAGGTCAGGGAAGCAGTGAGAATCAAAAAGAATGCCTTGCCACATACAAGGAAAACAGTGGAAGGAAGACTAGTGAGAGTACCAAATTAAGAACAAAGGAAACCGAGGGGCAATTAGAAAAGCAAAGGCAAGCACAGAGCTGCATATTTCGGAGGGGTCAAGGGATGGGAAAACAGTTATTTTGATGTATTGGGGAAAAAGAGAGGAGGAAGAGGAATTGTTAGGCTAACAGAGGGAGGTAGGGCAACTGAGGAGGGTGGCAGAAAGCAGCCATTCTAAATGACTACTCTGCTCGGTATTCACAATGAAAGCTGAGGGCCTCTGCCAGACAGTGGCATTAAGGCAGCTGTAAGGAGATTCCTAAGATGAGGCAACAAGTATTTACCAGTAAAATGGTTCATAAAGGGCTAGCAGCCCCTAAAGATAGATAAGGCCCCAAGGCCAGAGGGAAGCATCCAATACGCTCAAGAAATTGGCAGTGAAACTAACTGAACCCTGGCAGGGCTATTCAATAGCTCAATTGAGATAGGGTTGTTCCAAAAGACTGAGGGTAGCATATGTAGTCCCACCCCATGAAGGGGACAAGGAGCAACCAGGTAACTACAGACCTGTCAGTCTTACTGCTATTGTAGGTAAACTGATGAAGACACTAGTCAAAGAGGACCTCGTGGACTACCTGGAGAGCAGTGAACTCCAGGACAGTAAATAGCACAGGTGTGTGGAAGGGAGGTCTTGTCAGACCCACCTAATAGTATTCATTGACTGGGTAATGAAGGTAGTGGATAAGGACATGCTTCGATTTACCTAACTTCAATTTCAGCAAAGCTTTTAACTTGGTGACTCACAAAAGGTTGCTGAAGAAGCTAGTGGAGCTGGGTGCAGTGAAGGACATAGTTAGATGAGTGAGAAACTGGTTGGACGGAGACAGCAGAGAGTTGTGGTTACTAGAGTCAAATCAGTCGGAAGGGAGGTCACCAGTGGGTGCAACAATGATCAGTCCTGGGTTCAGTCCTTTTCAATATGTTCATCAGTGACATGGGAGACGGAATCCAGGTCAAGATGTGTCTCTTCCCAGATGACAGTAAGCTCTGCAGCAGGGTAGACGGTGAGAAGGGAGATGGGAGATGTAAGAGACTTGCAAAGTCAGAGAGGTGGTCAAAGGTTTGGCAGTTGAAATTCATGCCAAAAAGTGCAAGGTGATGCACATAGGGTAAAGAACCCCAGGGTAGACTACTAGATGGGGGGTGGTAAAGCTTACAGCAACCTCTGAGGAAAGAGATCTAAGAGTCATCATCAGTGATTCCATAAAAATCAAGCCAGTGTAACAAGGCCTACAGTAAGGCAAACATCACTGGTGAGACCCCACCTGGAGTACTGTGCCCAGTTCTGGAGTCCTCACCTAGGAAAGATAAGGACAGGCTGGAGACAGCAACACAGGGTGGCCAAAATGATTCAGGGCAAGCATGGCAGATCTTACAAGGATTGGCTGAAGGCACTGAACATGTAGTTGCTGGAGGCCAGATGAGAGAGGGGTGATATGATAGAGACCTTCAAGTTCCTGAAAGGAATAAACAAGATAAATTGTGAGGAACTATGTAGCATAAGTAGTGGATCAAGAACACGGGAACACAAGTGGAAACTGATGGGGGGGTCTCAGAAGGAAGTAAGACAGTTTTATTTTAGAGAAAGGGTGCCGGAGCTGGAACAGTCTGCCAGCTGACATTTGGCACCAAAACTATCAATGGTTTCAAAATGGCTAGGACAGAGTAAAGGACTTAGGTAGTTTGCTCAGGGTGGCAGCGGTAGGGTGGGGAGCATGGGGTGGATTGCGTGGGTTAGAACCCCCATACTGGACAATAAGTTATGGGTTTGTTAGGGTTTTGAGGGCAGACTGGATGGACCAATGGTCTTTTCTGCTTGTCATTTTCTGTTTCTATGTAAGACAGTAATTCCTACAAAAAACACAAGTGTACATAAACATGGAATACAATGGGCTACACTAGAATAACACATTTATCTCCACTTGAAAGTGGCAAGACCCATGACCCATGAGTAGGAAAGACACAAATTAGTTATAAAGGTCGCACTCACTCATGGAGATAAATGTGTTATTCTACTGCAGTCCATTATGTATATGATGCATATCACACTATTTGTAATACTTTTAGTAGTTATTATTACACACATAGTAACATAGTTTTATATAGCAGATAATGACCGCTAGGCCCATCCAGTCTGCCTGTATACCCTGCCTGCATCAGTGGTCACTGACCCCACTTGGTCATTGGCTTTAGCCTTTCCTACTCACCTCTAGGATTCCCTTGTGCCTATCCCATGCATGTTTGAATCTCCCACTGTGCTAGCTCCATTACTTCCTGTGGTAGGCTGTTACATGCATCTACCACCCTTTCTGTAAGAAAACGTCCTCACAGTCCTTTTACCCTGCCTCTCTCCAATCTCATCATCATGCCCCTCGTCCTTTTTATTTATGGCTTTGTTAACCAGGTAGGTGCACTGATCCTAGGGATCGCTTTTCAGGCATGACCCAGGCCATGTAAGCCGCACAGAGTAGAGACATCAAATAACAAGAGCAGGTAATAGTGAAGAAGGTTACAGTTGTTACATCTGGCAATACATGGTGGCAGTAGTTGAGGGACAACAAATAAAGCAAAGTAAAGCTCACGGTGGTACAGTTTCAGTAAATAAGAGAACCTTGTTCACCTCCTTTACTGAAATATTCACCATTTGCATTTGTTTATGCCCTTACGATACTTGAAGATTTGTATCATAGCTTCCTTTTCCCACCTCTCTTCCAGTGTATGCATATTGAGGTCTTTTAATCTCTTCTCGATGTCTCCTGGTGCAAGCCCTGCACCATCTTTGTTGTCCTTTTCTAAACCGCCCCACCCTATGTCCTTACAAAGAACTGTACACCATACTCCAGATGAGGTCTCACCAGCATTTTGTACAGTGGCATCACCACCTCCTCTTCTGCTTGAGTGATACCCTTCCTATGCCCCACAACATGCTACTGGCTCTTCCCACAGCCTTGGTACACTGTTTAGACACCTTAAGGATATCTGAGATGATTATCCCTAAATCCCTTTCTTCCCTGGTAGCCATCAGCAATTCCCCTCATCCTGTAACTTTCCGTACATGATTTTGCACTTTGCATTAAATTTTAATTGACATACATTGCACCAATTTTCCAGCTTTTTAGGTCCCTCCTCATTTTCTCAACCTCCCCGAATGTCTACTCTGTTGCAGATCTTGGTGTCACCTGCAAATAGGTAAACCTTCCTCCAGCTCTTCAACAATGTCACTAATGTAGACATTAAAAAGGACTGGCCTAGGACTGATCCTTTAGGCACCTCACCAGTCACCCCCTTTTCTCAGATTGGATCCATTAACCATCACCCTCTGCTTTCTGTCCCCAACCAATTTCTAACCCAGTTCTCCACTCTGTGGCCCACCTCAGGCTACCGAACTTGTTAATTAGTCTTCTGTGTGGAACAGTGTTGAAGGCCTTACTGAAATCAAGGTAGGCAATACCCACCGCTCCCCCGATTCACCTCCTTCGTCAGTCAAAAAGTCCATCAGACTTGTTTGACATGACCATCCTGCTGTAAATTCATGCTGCCTTGGGTCCTGTGCTCTGCTGATTCCAAGTGTTCCATAATCCTTTCCTTAAGCAGCGCTCCATAATCTTGCCCACTATTGAGGTGAGGCTGACCAGCCTATAGTTTCCTGCTTCCTCCTGTTTCCACTCTTGTGAAGAGGGACTACATGTGCCCTCTTCCAGTACTCTGGAGCCATGCCTATATTGAAGGACTCACTAAACAGGGCTGCCAGCGGTGCCGCTAGCACCATCCATAGTTCCTTTAATATCCTAGGGTGTATACCATCTGGTCCCACTGCTTTGTCCACCCTCAGTTTTGTGAGTTCTTCTTGGACTCACCGTCTCTGTAAATGGACTGGTGTTAACCTCCTTCCTTGGTTGTTTCTGATGCCCAGCTGTGGTCCCTGCCCCCTTTTCAGTGAATACTGAACAGAAGTATTTATTCAATATTGATGCTTCTTCTAGGTCTCGCCTCACACACACCCCTTCCTCCCCTCTGAGCCTTTAATGCCAGCCCTGGCCTTCCTTCTTTCACTAATGTATCTATAGAATGTCTTGTCCCCTTTCTTTATTGTCTGTGCTAATCTTTCCTCAGTTTGCGCCTTTGCCTCCTAACTGCTTTCCTGCTACCCTCAGTTTATCTAAATACACCGACCTATCCCCTTCCTTCTCCATGTATTTTCTGAAAGCCACCTTTTGGCCCTTATCTCTCTACCACCCCTTTGAGAATAATACTGGTTTGTTCCTTCTCTTACCCTTGTTTCTTAGCCTAATGTAGTGATTTGTCACCTCCAGTACGGCACCCTAGGTGTGCCCACTGCCCTCAACCCCCGCTTCCTTCCTCAACAGGGCTTCTTTAAGTGCCTATCCCCACCCCAGCAACGCCCACCCTCCTACAATCTAGGACCCTCTCCTTTGTGTGGCATGACTGTGACACTTTACCAATATTAAAATCACACAGGCTGGTGGTCCCTGGACCCTAGGTGACCATCCACCCGGACTACTACTACTACTACTACTACTACTACTTCTTCTTCTTCTTCTTCTTCTACCCTCAGTTTATCTAAATACAACGACCTATCCCTTCCTTCTCCATATTTTCTGAAAGCCACCTTTTGGCCCTTATTCTCTACCACCCCTTTGAGAATAATACTGGTTTGTTCCTTCTCTTACCCTTGTTTCTTAGCCTAATGCAGTGATTTGTCAGTGGAAGCATTTAAGAGATCCCTGAAAAGTTATCTATTTTGCTGGCATTTGGTTAGTTTATTTTATGGTTATTTTACTGTTCTTATGTTTTTATTTATTAGTGTTGATGTTTTATCTCTGTTTTGTATTAGCGCTTTGATTTCTTGAAAAGCGCTTTATAAATAAATTTTGATTTGATTTGATTTGATTCTTCATCATGATGTTTTATTTGGTATAGCACTCTTTTCATTATAATCCAAGGCGCTTTACATACAAGCAAAATTATCTACGCACAGTTTAAAAACTGATACATAACAATAAAACACATAGGCAATAATGCACTATTCTGATAAAGTCAACCAACTCTAAGCAGGCAAAAGGCCTGCCTAAAGTCAATGTTAGTGGCTCAGTAGGTAGCACACTGCCTCTGAGGCTGGGAGTTCAGAGGGCTGTGGGTTCAGTTCCACATCTGGCACTTGGTTAATATCCCAATACTGACACTGTAGTGCAACATGATGGGGTGCTGCACTTCTGAGGTGCCGCCTTCTCGGATGGGACGTTAAACCGAGGTCCCATCTGCATGGATTGGTGGTAGTTCAGGTGATGCTAAAGATCCCATGGCACTAGTCGAAAAGAGTAGGGGAATTTCCTGGTGTCCTGCCCAAATTTCTCCCATTCACTAAAAATACCACCAACAGCTTAATCTGGTTCAATTTCAGTTGTTTACCATCTGTATTCCTCCCCTGGTCGCCCCTGAAAAGGGAATTCTAGGCCCAGTGGGCTTACTGGGTCAGAAAAATTCGATAAATAAAATAAAGGAAAATGTCTTCAGCTCCCTTTGAAAATTTCCAGTGTTGGGATCTCTCTCATGGAACAGGGAAGAGTTCCAAAGGTTGGTGCCATATAAAAAAAAGCACAGGCACCAGATGTTGTCAAACGCAGCATTGAATCTTCCAAAAGCCCCTCGTCAGCTGAACAGAGGGGACAAGAAGGGCGGTAAAGCCGCAAGAGGTCTTGAAGTATCCAGGCCCCTAACCGTAGGGCTTTATAGGTCATCAAACTGACCTTGAAGGTGATCCTCCACCTAACAGGCAGCCAGTGCAGAGAGGGCAGCACAGGTGTAATATGACACAATCTTGGTAGACTGGTCAACAACCTGGCTGCCGCCTCTGCACTGCTGCAGGTCTCCGATAACCCCAGGTAAAGGGTGTTGCAGTAGTTGAGCCGTGACATCACGAAGGCACGGACCAGTGATGGCAGATCACCTGGGGTATCAGATGTTTAAGCCTGGCAATGTTTCTCAGGTGATAAAAGCACTCTGAACAACAGCTGACACCTGAGATTTAAGTGTCAGGCCACAGTCCAGAACATTGCCAAGACTCGTCACCTTCACAGAAGTGAACAGCTCAGAGTCCCCAAGGCTAAACCTGGAGACTCGACCAGGTTGTACACTCACACCCGGGTGACCAGGTTCCACCACTAGTACTTCAGTCTTACTCAGATTCAGCCCCAATCAACTGGCCCTCATCCAGTCCTGGATCTCAGCAAGACACCGACTGAATACCAAGACTACCCCTGCTGCTCGGTGCAAAAGACAAGTATAGCAGAGTATTATCCGATAGCAGTGCAAACTCAGGCCATACCATCTTATAATGTCCCTAGTGGAAACATATACTGGGGAACAACACGGGACAAATTGAGCACTGCGGGACCCCACATGGCAGAAGCTGGGATAACAAGGAAAAATTCCCAGCACCACCCACTGCATCCTACCAGTGAGCAATGACTGAAACCAGTCAAGGACTGTACCCGCCAGTCCACAACAAACCTGTAGGTGCTCCAGCAGCACCCATGGTCCATGGTGTCAAATGCAGCCAAGAGATCAAGGAAAATAGGATGGAGCATTCCCGCATCCGTGCCACCAGGAGATTAAGCACCTAAACAAGGGCGGTCTCAGTGCTGTGGCTGCCTGAAACCCGACTGGAGAGGGTCATAGATGTTATGAGTTGTCAAATGGGTCTCCAGTTGAAGGGCAACCACCTTCTCAATAACCTTTGCCACAAAAGGCAGGTTAGAGACTGGTCTGTAGTTAGCCAGGCAGTCAAGGTCTAGTGAAGCTTGCTTTAGGAGTGGTCTTACAACTGCCTCCATCAGGGGCCCAGGAAAGAAGCATGTCAACAGAGAACACTGGACTATCCTAGCCAGCACTGGGCTGATAACATCAACACAATCTACTAAAAGGCATGCTGGACCCGGCTCCAAACTACAACAGGTTGGCCTCAACTCCTGGATGACCCTCACAACATCTGTGACCACCAACTAGTGGAAGTCGAGGTTGAACCAGACAGGCTGAATGCCTACGACCTCCAGCTCACCACTGCATGCTCTTGTAGAGGCACTGATCAGATTCACGACCTGATGGTGGCAATCTTATCAGCAAAGAACAGAGCAAACTCATCACACCTTGTTTGTAAAAAGCTCTCACGGACTGAAGAGCAGCAGGATTACATAGCCTCATCGACAGTGCAGAAGAGCTGAGCAGGTCTATTAGTTGCTGTAGCAATCTCCTGGACAGGAACTCTGCCTTCTTACAGAAGATTACTGATTAATAGTCTCTATAATGAGACATCAAAATAAGCTTGTCCTCCCAGACTGGAACCGCCGCAAAGTCACTCCAACCTTCAACCCTCATCTTCAATTCTCCAAGAGTCCCATCAAACCAAGGGGATCCCTGGTGTGAGGTGAGGGTCAAACATGGACAGGTGCGATAGAGTCAAGGACTTCAGTCTCAATCCCATTATAGATCAGGACAAACTCCCCTGCTCATTGCTAGCACTCATCATACCTGATAGGTCCAACACCACCATCAGACCCTGTGGGGTAAAACCCTCAAAGGGTGGTACTTAACCATCCCTATGGGGGAGGGTCTCCTGAGGGAGCTTCAAGTGAGAACCTCACAGTATGGTGGTCTGACCAAATGACCAGTTCCAACATAAGGTCCATGACCTCCAATCCCAGTGAGCAGATGAGGTCCAGAGAGTGGCCATGTACATGGGTTGCAGAGGTAACGACCTGTGTCAGGCCCAACGTAATACATTAGTTGGAAGAAGTCTTGCCCAAACTGGGAGGATTCGTTGACCCAGGCATTGAAGATACCCAGAATAATCCATCGCTGACTCCAATACCAGTTCGACGACGTAAGTCTGCTACTTCTAGAGGAATTCCTCTCATCCCCTAGGGGACGGTAGATGAGAAGGATCCTGAAACCTACACCTGCAACCCTTTGAATGGCCACATTCAAAGGACCTCGATGTTCCCACCAGGAGGAGGTTCAGGTCAGATTTAAAACAAATTGCCATCTGTGATTCTGTCCCCAATGGTCAGTCGGGTCCAGAATAGTCTTGTCCCTGGTGAGCTTCAGCACTAACTGCCTGAGGCCTACCTCCATCAAGGATTCTAAGATGTTTATTCCTGTGCTGCATAGGATATATCGGATTACAGTCTCATCAACAGCCGTTGATTATCAAGAGGATTTACACCAGTGGTAAACTGCCAGTCTGACCATTTCATTAGCTGTTTACTTATGTCCATGGTATAATTAAGCAATAAGGCATGACAGGTGTGGTATATCATGGACATATAGTCACGCCTCAGGTGGTTGCAGGCAAGGCCGCAGGCCGAAAAGTCTCAACCACCCGAGCAGTGACGTATATCCCATGATATATCACACCCTGAGTGACTTATTGCTATTATGAACCGAGTTTCAAGTTTTATAAATAAAAAAATAAAACAAACAGGTTTTAAAACATTTTATGAATGAGCTTTGGGTGGTGTAGGAGTACATTTTGAAAAACAGTTCTCAGACAGTAGAGAGCAAAGAGGCTGGTGGTGCCAGAACTTTTTGAAGCTGTGATGATGTAGCCAGATATTGTCATCACGGCTTCAAAGAACTCTTGGCTAATCAGATTCCTCTGTTTACGATCCTCAGTTCATAATCAAGATTATACAATGGGCACAAAAAAATAGAATCCTGCATTTTGATTGGCTGGCTGGCACCTTTTCAGCATTGTAAATCCTCCAGTGTACCCACTAGAAAAGGTGCCAGCAACCACTCAGCCGCATCAGGAACTCCCTGGCAAATCCTACAATCATCACAAATACACCACTGCCAAACAAAGGGATGGATGGTGAGATTACCTTGCCATTAACTCGACATCCGATACTCGTCATTAGCCTCAAAACTTCAAAAACGTGCCTCACCATTCTGAAAAACGACGACCCCAAAGAAAAAAAAAGAAAATACAGTTCATTCTGTCAACAGCAAAGAAGCTTTCAAAGAAGCTGAAAAATCCATAACAGTAGCGGTGGCAGTCAGTAATCCTGCGCACATGCGCAGAACCTGCAAAAATCGGAGCACTGCTCCGCACTAAAAAAAAAAAACGAGCAGCAAGTTTCAAAACAAACGGACGTTTTAAATATTTTTCTCTCTACAAAAAACAAGGCTTTTGTATAATAGCAATATACCCCTTCAGGAGTGGTATACTGACGGATTTACCACTTCTGGTGTGGTTAAGTCCCTGGCTGTGCCTCGTGACCAAACCACAACAGCCTGGTAAATCCACCATTATACAATGGCCATTAAAATCAGACACAAATCCTGTAATTTCATTGGTTATCAGGCACTCTCTCCCATTGTAAAAGCTACAATCACCCCACGGAAGAGATGCCAGTCGCCAGTAAGTCGCATCAAGGCCCCCTGAAATCAATGCAACCATTAGGAGCACAAACCCGCAAAAACACAGACAGTTGCAGGACAAAACATCCACAAAGCCATGATGTTGACGTCCGGTAAACAATATGAAAATACCACAAGTTTCAAAAATGTAATTCAGCTATGAATTCAACATAAAAAACTCTAGTCACAGGAAATTTTTTTTCTGGCTTTTGAAAAAAATTGCTCTCTTCCGTTCACTTTCAGAAACCTGCTTTTACAGTTTGTCAGCCACACTGCAGAAAACATCCCACAACAAAATTACCTAGCTTTTGCTCCCTTTTAATATGCACTACAGCTTACATAACTGGTCTCACACCCCTGGTTTCCTCGAGTCTCGTTTTCCCCAAACTGTAACCATTAAGGGTTATCTCCTCACCTGCTTGCTGACACCACTGCACATGCGCATACCTACAGACAAAGCACTATTCACACACAAAATATACAAATGTCCATTGTATAATCGCAATATGCCACTCGAGAATGTTGGTGATGCCAGGATTTACCTATGCCTTGGGGTGTTTTTTGCCACTTGGCTGCGCCTCACGGGCCAACAACACCCAGGTGTGGGTAAATCCTGGCATCACCAACACCTCTCATGGTATATTGCTTAATTATACAATGGCATTAAAATAAAGCACAATCCTGTAATGTCATTGGCTATCTGGCACTCCTCTCCCGCTAAAAACTACAATCACCCCTCAGGAAGAGGTGCCAGCCACCAATAAGCCACATCAAGGACCCCTGAAATCAATGCGACTATCGCAAACACAAAACCGCAAAAACACCGACAGTTGCAGGGCAAAGCTCCACAAAGCTGTGATGTTGCAGTCCCAGTAAACAATATCAAAAATTCAGCAAGTTTCAAAACGTAATTCAGCAATGAATTAAAAAAAATCCAATCACAGGAAAATTATTTTTTCTTTTCTAGCTTTGAAAAAAAAAAAAAAATGTTACTCTTTCCCCTGCTCTCTCTCTCCATTTCACTTTCAGAACCCTGTCTTACTCAGTTTGTCAGCGACACTGTAAAAACATCCCACAACAACATTACCTCTCTTCATTTTGCTCTTTAAATATGCACTACACCTTACATTGCTGGACTCTGACCTGGGGTTTCTCGAGCCTCTGTTTTCCCAAACTGTAATGATTCAGGGTATCTCCTCCGCTTGCTGACACCACTGCACATGTGCATACCTACCAACAAAGCACTATTTTTCCAGCGTAACAACAAATCTAATAAAATTAATAAAACATCTAAACCAACTTATTTTTGTTCTTACTTTTCACACACAAAATGCACAGACATCCATTGTATAATGTAATGTCCATTCGAGAATGTTGGTGTTGCCAGGATTTACCCATGCCCTAGATGTTTTTGGCCACTGCGGCTCGCCTCGTGGCCAAACAACACCCCAGGGTATGGGTAAACCCTGGCATCACCAGCACCCTCTTGTGGTATATTGCTTAAATATACCCACACCCTGTTGGGGTATATTGCTTAACTAACCCACACCCTGTGGTGTGTTATTGCTACATAGTGTCTATCTGTCCATGTTGTAAACTCCTGCTCATCCCATATACTATATGTAATTTATTAAGCTCAATTTTTGACTGTTATATCTCAGTTTTTAAATAATTTTCTTACCTGCATTTTGTAGGGTTTCAATATTTTGTGGCCTAGTGGCCAGTTCGGCTATAGTTTGCACAAACTGTGTTCTTGCCTTCTGATACTGCTCAAAGACTGTAATCAAAATAATAAAAAAGTTTACAGATGTCATTAATAAACTGCCCTGGAATTCACGTTGTTACAAGTCATACTTGACCTATATAAACCAAACTTGTTAGTCCCCTAATTGTCGCAAAAATACCATGCTACTGATAAAATAATGACAAAGTACAAAATGACAGCACTATACCTTGTAGAACTTGTCTTTGACTCATGATTGAGATTATTTTTTCGAAATATTTCTTAAAGCAAACAGCTCTTAAACTGTTAGTCCCCACTAAGTTCCCTTGACTGTGACTTCAACTTCGATCACCCTGCTCTCTGGTTTGTCAATAGCAACCCTTCTTGCGTTTGTACTACAGCGAGCCGGTCGCCAAGGTAACGCACACCGGAAGTCGGTGATCAAACTCGCTGACAGCAAACCTCCTCCTCCCTGGCCTCCTCTGCTGCTGCTAAGCAGCTAGAAGTCCCAGAGATTGGTAACGTCATGCTACTGAGAGCATTTTCAACTTGTCAGTGTAACCGAGCTGGAACTCGAGCTATGTGGAACCTGATTACGCGGGCTGTGTTCTGTTCCGAGACAGCGGGAGCCGTCGGAGGTATGGGTAACGGGTGTTGATGATAATTCAGTATAAAAGGACACATGATTACTGTTTACGTGCTGAGGATTGAAAGCTAGGTTCGTGTTTTTCGGGCTAAAGAAGTACCTTTTAAAAATAATACTACACCGACCGACCATCGTTGACTGTTACGTTTGGGTGCATGAGAAACAGCCGGAGACAAAAGCTGAAAGTTGCTGTCTGCATAAGTACAACTGAGATTACTGTCTTAGTGAATGGCATAATGGACAGGGTGCAGTTTGAGTACAATAGTAAGTGCATGTTTCAATAGAGTAATAAAATAAAGCTAAAACGGGTAAGGGAAATAGGGATAAGTGGGACAAACTGCAACATTTGAATACACAAATTATAAACATAAGTCTATAAAATAAGTAAACACTTTGAAATGCAAAGGTAGCATTGCTATAACCAGCAGTAAGATAAGTTATTTTGAGAAAACAGCCAGACAGTGTTTATCAATACATAGATGAAATTAAGTTAGTTCATACACTTTTCTGCCATAATTCACAGTGACATCAGAGATTCAGTAATTTACAGTTGTGATGTCAGAACGGTGAATTATGGCTTTTGTGTGTTACTTAAAATGTGTGTGGTGTTCTTTTACTGTAGAACATTCTGGGGTAATAGGGTGTCTGCTTGTTTCACATTCTACTGGCGAGGAAAGCTTGATTCATGTAGTATGTGATGGTTCCAAACACAATTTGCAGTCTTTTACCTTATATTATATAAAATAAAAATAGCCCAACTGTAAGTAATCTGGAGAATAACTAACAGCAAAATGTAAAAAAAAAAAAAAAAAAAAAATAGGCCAACTTTAAGTAACATAGAGAATAATGTAGGGTGATGTGTAATCAGATTTTACACAACACACACACACACACACACACACACACACACACACACACACACACACATACATTTAGAGTTGTGGATGTTACATAAACCCGAGGGTGAAGCCCGAGGGTTTATGAAATGCATCCCACAACCAGGGTGTGTAAAATAGAGTTTACACACCACCCCATATTTTTATTTTTATAATTGCTGGATCCCATTTTTTCGCCTGATTATATAAAATATGGTGAAAGGCAATGACAAGAAGGGAGGAGCCGCGGTTCCATGACAACGGCAATCCGCAGTGAGGGTGCTGAAAATCTCATTTTTAAGTTACAGTTGGTCAGTTTTCGCAGTAGCCTGCCAAAGAGCCAGAGAGTAAGGGAGATGGAGCCAAGGAGGAGGCACAGACAGTAGCCGAGCTACTATGGTGAATAAAAATGGACGAGCATCAGGCACAACAGAAAGGCCCCTGAATGACCCCAGCTGCCCTTTACTATGCCAATATAAAATACACACAGTCTGCCCTCACGACCTGTTTAACGAAAAAAAGAAGTAAATTGATTTACAGCCCCAGACAGTGTGAAAAAGGAAAGCTCGAAGAAGTGGAGCTGCTGTTGCTTGTGCTTTGCCTCTGTAAAAGCGGTGCCTGCTGTTATAACTACTCCCCAGATGGTTATAACGCAAATTATAACCGGCTTTTACTATGGGAAAAACGCAAACCAGTAATTATATGGAGAATAACTAACAACAAGTTGCTTCACGCACCTAGTGGGTGCAGTGACATCATTTGCACAAGAACAACACTAGAGTGCCTCTGTGTTGTCACAGCTTCCACAATATGTGTGAACCTGCAAGTTCTTAACACTAGTTGCTTTTTTCTAAAGCAAAAGTTGGTAGGTTTTGAGAAGTTCTTAATTTTTCCTCTGTGTTGCTGCTTTTGTAGTACTGCAGGCAGTAGTGAGTGATTTCAAAAGCAAAATACAGTTTAACTGAACAGTTTTGATTAGCACAGCTGCAGTTGCAGTTATGCTCCAGCTCAAGGTTCTAAGTTTTCTGGAAAAGTTGTTCTTTTGTTTTATCAATACAACTTTATTGAGATAAAATACATTTAACAAAACTCCATCCCAAAAAATCAAATGCGTTGATATAACGATTACATCAGACTGAACTAAAAGCTAAATATGTGAATGAATCTATTCATGAGTAACTTACTGTATAACACAAATAAGTAAAAAAGAACAATTGCAAAGATAACATCTAATTACTTAAGGATGTTACTCAACCAATCTTTGAGACACTGTTCCCCTGAAATAATACGTCAATATGAGAAAGTGAAGCAAAGAAAACCAGAGAGAAGGGAAGGACCTGGGAAGAGGGATAGGTTGCTAACTGTAAATAAGACTACTGGACTGAAGATGTGAAACAGCTGTAAATAGTGCCCCACTTGGAGTTAAAGATAAAGTCTTGGTCTAGCATTAAGAAAGAGCTCTGATTTTGTAAAGGACATTGCATGGCCAAGAGGGAATTTAAATGAGAAGAAACATAGAAACATAGAATTTGATGGCTGATAAGGACCGCTGGCCCACCTAGTCTGCCCATTTCCCTACCTATCAGATAAGCTGCAGATCTTAGTTAACCAACAGCCTACTTCCTCCTATCCCCACTAGAATTGCCTTATGTCTGTCCCATGCATTCTTGAATTCCCCACTGTTTTTGACTCTACAACCTCCTCAGGAAGGCCGTTCCATGCATCTGCAACCCTCTCTGTGAAGAAATACTTCCTCACATTACCTCTTAGCCGCCTCTTTTCTTCAAATTGTGCCCCTTGTTCTTGTACATCTCTTTTCTGAAAGATGCTACCCATTTGGACTTTGTTGATTCTCTTGAGGTATTTGAAAGTTTCTATCATGTCCCCTCTCCCTCCTTTTCCTGAGGCTATACATCTTAAGCTCCTTTAGTCTTTCTTCATATGTCTTCTGGTGCAGACCCTGCACCATTTTGGTTGTTTCACTCTGGACAGCCTCCACCCTGTCTATGTTTTTGAGGAGATGGGAAGACCGTTCTTTGTTTTAAAACTTTATTTATTGAAGAGTCAGTGGACTGAGAAGAGCTCTACAGAAAAGGAAGGCAATGACATCTTGTTCACATACATCTTATTACATGTACAAATCATTTAGGGTACAATCCAAGATCCGTCTATATCCCCATCTTACACAGTGAGACATACTAACTATAGTTCATTTTGGCTTTTTTTTTCTTTACCAAAGGGCCCTCAATTTACCCAGCTGGATACTGGAGGTATTCCAACAGTTTATTGCAACCCATCCCACGTTCCAGAGCCAGGGACCCCGCAATCTGTGCAGATTAATGTCTTCACAATAGAAGACTTCTTAAAAAGTGGAAACCATTCCTTACCCAATGCCCTCTCAAGGGAGGACCATATCAAATCATATTTATCTAGGCTTCCAAAACTTTATACTGGATATGCTCTAATTTCATATTATTTAAGAGGGCTTTTGCCCATTGGGCGATATAGTAGGCATGGTCTGGGCCATCCAATTTTGAGCTAAAATCTGTTTACCCACAGCCAAAGCCAGTCTTTTCAAAGGATGCGAGGCTTTTGGTTGGCTCCTTCATTTCTAGTTACCCCCAGTAAAATATCCACAGGATCAAGTCGAATTTCACATTCCAAAATCTTATTTAGAATTTGATTTATCTCATTCCAGTATAATCCTACTTTTGGACACGCCCAAACCAAATGGTAAACGAACATCCCCAGAACGCAACATTTAGGGCATTGATCCAAAATCTGGGATTAATCTTATGTGCCAGAGCTGGGGTATAATAAATTCTGTTCACAATATTATAGTTGATCATTCTGTAGCCTGTTATTTACTGAGACAGCCTTGCTATTCAAGAGCCATGCTCCAACTCCTCCAGTTAACAAGTTTCCGCCAGATCTTTATCCCAGCTTTCCTTTAGTTTTTGCAACTTATCAGGTTGAGCTCTAATAAAGCTTTATATAGTACTGACAGTGGTTTCACACCAACATGCTTTTTACAATGCTGAAAAATCTCCTCCAGGGACGTTCTGTTTCAAAGATGGTTCACCTCCTTTATACCAGTTAATTTAAGCAACCTGGACCTTATTACCACAAAAATAAGGTAGTGCGAGGGGTGAATATCATATGATTGTCTTAGTTCAGGAAAACTTAATAAGGAATCATTATTAAATAAATGAGATAGGAGAAAGACACCCTTCCCTCCCATTGCCCCAGAGCACGTTTGACCGAAGGGGGCCTTCCATCTTTCCACAAGCTATACAAAATGGATCCCTCAGGTGACACACCCCCTTGTCCCCCATCATCTGTGAAGCCACCCTCCAGGCCTTGAACATATTATTGGTGAAGCGGGTTTTGGGTTCTCACCATCCCCTCACGAGAGCTTAAAGGAAGGAGGTATTGGGCATAAGGTGAAAACACCCTGGATTGCGACTCCATAGTAACCCAAGCCCTCATTCTTCCTCCTATTTCCTGACAGTCCATAATATATGTTAGTTGGGCCGCTAAAACATATAACTTCAGGTTGGGGAGTGTCAAGCTCCCTCTATGAAACTGCTGCCACAACACCTCCTTCCTAATCCTTGGTCTCAGATTTGCCCAAATTAAAGAAGAGACAGAGCCCTCTAGCGATTTCAGGTGACACAGCGGAGGCATAACAGGCAAAGTCTGGAAGAGATAAAGGCATTGAGGTAATATTTGCATTTTACTAAATTTACTCTTCCCATCAAAGACAGGGAAGCGGCTTCCACCTACTACATTGTTCCTTAATTTTTATTGCCAATGGGTTATAGTTTAAGTGCCCCACATCCGTTATCTTCGTGGAAGCAGTACTCCCAAGTATTTTATTACTTCTGGGGGGTATCTATTCCACTGATATATATGGACCCTCCACCATCTATCAAGGGAGCCACTCGCTCTTATTCCAGTTGATCTTATGTCCAGAGAGGACCATATTCCTTAAAAAGAGAAGTCAGGCAGGCATAGCTCTTTCTGGATCAGCCAGAAATAATAGCACATCATCTGCAAAAGATAGATAACATGCTCTTTCCATTAAAACATATAACCTTCTATTTCTGATGACGTCTAATACCTGTCGCCAATACCTCAATAGTCAGGACATATATCAATGGCGAATGAGGACAGCCCTGTCTCCTCTGTGAAGCCGAAAGGGGTAATAACGTGTTGTTTGCAAGGATCTGGGCCCACGGGATTGATATAACCATTCTACTCATTGCCTGAAGACCGGTGCAAGCCAAACTTTTTAGTACTGCGAACTTAAAAGACCACTCGACCCTGTCAAAGGCCTTCTCCGCATCCAATGCGAGAAGACCCCCACAAGCTTTTCTTCCTCTTGACCCATGCCAAATGATGTTCATTACCCATCTTAAATTATGCCTTGCCTGCCTACCCTTAACAAAAACCCTTGATCATGGTGAATAACCTGTGGCAGGCCCTCTAACCTCCTTGCCAATATTTTTCTATTATCTTATAGTCAGCGTTTAGCAAAGAGATTGGACGGTAAGATCCACATTTTTGGGATCCTTGTCTGGCTTGGGTAAAATTGTTATAATAGCTAGCTGTTGGGATGGTGTCAACCCCTCTCCTCCGAAACCTCCCTTGCCATACTCATAAAGAGTTGACTTAGGTCTCCCCAGAACTTTTATAGAATTCAGGGTAGGCCATCTGGCCCCGGGCTCTTCCCGATCTTGAAGCCCATATTGCCTCCTTAACTTCCTGTGCACTGAGACCTTGCCCTAATTTTTCATTTACTTGGTTGGGTATTGTAGGTAGGGGATATTATCTAAAAAACTCTCCAAATTTGTTCCTTGTGGGAATTCTGATGTATATAGTTTTCATAGAAGGATTTAAAAGTATTGTTTATCTCTCGGCAGAGGAAGTACAGTCCCGTTCTCATTTTCTATTGCTAGAATAGTTTCTCTGCTCTTTGTTTCTTAATTAACCAGGCCATCCATCTCCCTGACTTGTCCCCTCAAGTACTGTCCCGCATTTGACATTAGGATATCCTCTCTATATGCTTACTGCTCAACTGGTTGTACGCCCTTCATACTCTTCAACTTCTTCATATCCCCAGGTGACTGACTACTCATAATCTGCTTTTCTAGTTTTATTATATTGGATTCTACTTTGTTCTCCTTCGTTTCTTGTTTGCCTTTGAAGGCTGCATAGAGATAGTCTCCCCTTACAAAGGCTTTCAAGGCCTCCCATGTAGTCCTTGCTGAAGTGTCCTCCGCTTGTTGTTTTCTAAAAATTCCTGAAGTCTCCTGGACATTTGTTGTACATATAGGGGTCCAACAATAGTGTAGGGTCCATTCTCCATTGACGACACCTCTTCATCTACCTCTTTATCCACTTCTAAATACAATGGGGCGTGATCTGACACTATAATAGGGCCATATTCTATCTCTCTTGTTCCCTAAAATAATTGGGGAAACCAGGAAATAATCTAGTCTTGTATAGACCTTGTGGGCATAGGAATAGAAAGAGAACTCCTCTATATCTGGATGTTTAAATCTCCACACTTCCTGCAGAGCCCTTTCCTCTGCTAATATCCAGAGAGCCAACACGCTTTTGGGGTGCGTCTAAAGCGAGGTTTTGAATGATCAAGCAGAGGGTCCCAATAGGTGTTAAAGTCACCCCTATAATCATTTTGTCTGGGAACACTGCTAGCGTAATAGCTAAATGCTCAGAAACTTCTGGACAGTCGAAGGTAGGTCCATATAAAGACCCCAGGACTAGCATTTCCTCTTCCACCGTAGCCTTCACTATAACATATCTTCCTGACTGTCCCTTTGCATTGTGTGAATCTGTACCTGATCCCCGGTCTAAACCATACACACGCTCCTCTGGCCCTGGACGTGAAGCGAGACGCTAGCATTATACCTACCCATTTTCTTTCTACCAGCTTAAGCTTTTCCATGTTAAGTGTAATTCCTGTAACATCACAACATCCGCCTTTTTTCTTACTATAGGACCAAACACGCTTTTGTTTCACTGCTGTTTTTAAACCATTTATACTCCAGGATAGCATTTTAAACTAGCCATCCGGTAACACCATATTTATTCCCAGATCCAAGATCCACCCTTCACATTGCATCCCATCTCCACCAAGCCCGCCCCCATCACTCGACTCTTGACCTTTTTATTTTCCTTCCAATTAAAAGAGAACCCCTTCCCCCTCCCCATCCAGTATGGTACCTCCCTTTAATTTTACCTTCAAAACCCTCAATGCTCTATTTAGCATTTCAAAAGAAACAAAAAGAGAACCAGAGAAAGAAGTAAAAAAGACCTGTGCAACAGGCACTTATCTAATCTAGTGAAACTGTACCCCTTTAACAGAAATTTAGCGAGGTGGTTACCAACTTTTTTTCTTTTTTCACCCAGCTTCTCTTTCCCCCATTACAAAATTATTTAAAGCCCCTTTAATATTGTGGGTTAGCCTGCTGGCCACACCGTCATTATCTCTCTATTAGGTCCAAGTACTGCGATAAAGCAGGGCCCCACCCAGGGCTCCCCTCTTAAACTGCCAATAGAAGAAACATATTCCTGTAACCCAGCTACCGAAATAAAATAGAGGAAAATAAAACTGGGCTATTCGAGGACACCTAAGGGTCCATCCTCCCCAGGAACCTCCTGAATGAGGAGCCCATCAAGAGAGGCCAGACCCCTACGCATAATTTTACATACAGACCTTTATTGCTCAAACGTCCTTTCAGTCCCTAAGTGTCCCCTTCCCCTTTATCACTGAGTCACACAACAGAAAACTACAGTTCAAAAGAAGGAAGATGGCCAACAAACAAATTGGCCTCCTGCGGATCCCCCTCCACACTTGGAATGAAAAATAACTGAGTCCCATTCCCCGGACATAAATCGCATCACTATATCCAAGAAAAACATAAAATAAACTAGTGTTGAGTACTCATTTCCTCCATTTTTTTTTAGGAGACAAGAAGCAACAGAATAAATCTTCAGCTCCCAGTTTGTTTGTTGATCAAGTCATGGTACTACTCTCTGGTATATTAAAGTTAAGATAAGCTAGTCCCAGTTCAGAAACAAAGTCAAATGGCAGCAAATAAATCTCTGCAAAGTCACTCTGGGAGCACTTCCGAATAAGCAGCCCGCCAGGAGCTAGCGCGAGGGGGAAACGGGAAGGCCCCTGCTCCAGCCTTTATAGGCCTCAAAAGAGTTTCGGAGCAGACGAACCAAGCTCTACTCCACCCCCACCCCGACCATCGTCCCTCGTTTAAGCAGCTCTACCAGCACAAAAACACATTATCTGCACATTTTAAGTTTCAAATAAAGTTCATCCATCTGCATTGTCTTGTTGTTTTGATTCATGCTCGATGTACTGCATCGCCGCATCAGGATTTATAAACACCTCGATGTGTTGCCCTTTCTCCAGTATAATCAATCGAGCAGGGTAAGCAGCGCAAAAGGCCACTTGAGCTGGTGTAACCTTCTCTTCACAGGCATGAAGCATTTCGCTCTACTTGCACCATTCGAGAGAAGTTCTGAAATATACTGACAGGGTGACAGCCTTCTCTAATAACACCGCCTTTCAGGCTGCATTCAAAACCATCATTCTATCTTGATATCTCAGCAATTTTACAATTATGTGACGAGGCCTTTCATTTGGGGCAGGGCATCGACCGGGAGTTCTATGTGCCGCTTGTATTTCCAGGAACACTCAGTTGGTAGATCCAGTTTTGCCTTTAACCATGTTTGACAAAATGTTACACAGTCTCTACCTTCCACTCCCTCAACCATGCCCACAATTCTTATATTTGTCGCTCTCCCTATTCTCATGATCATCTCGTACTGCTTTTAGTTTCTCTATTTCGCCAATACAGATTGTAGTTGAGGGTTCCACTGGTTATACCGATCTTCTTCCGCACTGACCCTTTCGTTCCACCTCCGTTAACCGGCCGAAATGTTGTTCCGTTGTCTCGCCCAAGCTATTTACTGTTGTTTGCAGAAGGGCCAATTGAGCAGATACATTTTCAAACCCTGCATTCATTTTGCTTGTCAGATCGTATTAAACAGTATTAAACAGTTTTTCCAGGACCAAGAACTGAGGGCTGTACGCACTTTCTTCCACGGCTCCCACCGATCTCTGTTACAGCCGCATTGCTCATGCTCCCTCGTGGTGGCAGAGCTCCAGGCCCGAATCTTTAAGTCCGTTATTAGCACTTTTAAATGGTAGTTGTCCCTGTTTCTTGGACATCTTCGTGGCATAACTGTTTTCCTTCAAGATCCACGTTTTTAGCTCAGTAAGTCCTGGGGTAACGGGGAAAAGGAGATTCCTGACAGTTTAGGCTCAGCGCCCAGGACTAAGCAGCCAGTCTGGATGCCGGCTTGGCCAGCCTCGGAAGACCGCTCTTGTTGGTCATTTTGATGAAACTGTATTATGGAGTAAAGAACAACGTTGTACCTTAGTTCTAATTTCAGTCTCTGTTAGGAACTCCACACTCAATCTATGGTTAGAACAACATGTTCAATCTTTTAGAGAATGGAAAAGTTGTTCTTAAAGGACACTGTCAACCACTTAGACCTTAAATTATCTGTCGCTAAAAGAAACATTTTATGATTCCTCACTTTCCAGAATGATGGCTGATGTAGCTGGTGGTTTGATTCTGATTCCTTTTTCTTTCTAAAAGTGAAAAATGGGCTTCCCACCTTATACTGGTGTTACCACACGGAAACGTGTTTGTTTACATTCCTTGATGAACTTCTGCTGCATCTTTGGTAAACTTGGGAACACCTCAACACAGTCTAGTCACTCTCAGTACAGTGGGACAAGAGGAAACCATTGCATCATGAGTGGCTGCACTGCTTGCAGGTTGTTCGTAATGTTCAGGAAGTATGCAATAAGAAATGATTAAGGTCTGGAAGCAAAACAGAGTAGAGTATAATTACACCTCTACACCTCGTAACCTTCAGTGGTTGTGACTGCACCCTATAGCACAAAAATTATTTCTGCTGTAACCCTGTCTGTCCTTCACAGGATCCTCCTCCCACCTGTTTCTCCCTACCTACCCCCCATGCCCTCTCCTTAATTTGCCCCCTCTTCTGTTCTGATAAGACCTTTGGCTGCTCTTAGCTTGTCATTTACTAATTATTCTGCAGTTGAAACATTTGTATCAAATTTTTCTTGTACATGTATTTAATTTCTTGTATTTATATTTGTAATTCTGTATCCATTATTGTACTTTGTATGTTTATGCACCATATGGAACCTTTGTAAATGCGCCACAGCTTAAAGGTGTTATTAATCCAAGATTTTAATAAATAAATAATAAATACATCATTACCATGCATTTCAGTTCTACTAAGAAAGAAAGCAGATTAAAAAAAAAAACAGCAACATAAATTAATTAGAGAAGGTAAGTGGCCATGAAATGTGGGTTTTCAGCCAAAAGTAATATCATGCAGAAAGGGCCGACAGTGTCGTATATATGCTAAAAACAACTTTTTCAAGTCATGGAAAACATGCTTAACTGTATTACAAGGCTCGTAACTCCATTTCTGGCTCTGTGGTATTTACAACCACTTGAGCTTTGCTGTTGTGGTTTATGTCTTCACCAAAGCTCCTTGATAGAATTACAGCCTTGTAATTTACAAGTGCCTATCATGTATTCTATTTTATACAATGGAGTGAATCAAAATGTACAGATAGGGAAATATTTATGTATAATAGGACCAGTGATGATAAATCGTTTTATCATCCCTAGAGGTTGGTTAACACCATTGTTATCATTTGAAGTTGGTCACAATGGAGCTTCTTAACCAATGGGAGAGCAGCTTGAACAGTGCTTGGTGACATCACAATGACCGCTGCTGCTCTAAAACAAAGCAGTGAAATCAAACAGAAACGGTTTATTCTTTACTAAAATAACTAATCTGAAAGCTTTACAATTTAAAATACATTGTATTAATTCAATACACAATAGCTTCACTCAGAATATGACATTTATCATCACTTGTGAGAGGGCAGGACTTTGTAACTCAGTCATGGCTCTACCACTCCTGAGTTACGGTCCTGCCCTCAAACTAATGATGATAAATGGCATATTCTTACCCCAGGTCCTTTAGCATCAGTAACTTTTTGCACTTAACTGGCTAGGTGCAACTGCCCGAGGTGTGCCTTAAGAGATATTTAAATGATCAGAGGGCCAAGCCAATCAAAAGACCAAGGATGTGTGAGCTGAGTGAGAGCTGTTGAATGCTTCAGAATTTTTCTCCACTGGACTGAGCAATATTGCCTCTGAGGTGTCTCCAGCTTTTCTTGTTGACAGTCTTATAGTGCTTATCTGGGTAAAGTTTTCCTCATAAATTATTTCCTTTAGTGTCAGAGTGACAAGTTTTACTTTTTCATTAGCGCTGTGCAAATTTTTTATTTTTAGCACAACTGCGTTATTTTGACTTTATTTTTACCGTGACTATGTAGTTTAAAGCCTAATTGTATCGCTGGTGCTTATTTTCAACGGTTTCCTTCATTTTGGGGGCAAATTCTTGTGGGAACCGTCGAATTAGGGACAGCTGCCTTGTTTTTACCCTCAGACCTCGTGGGTTTACCGCAAGGCACCTGCAGTAGATTTCAAATTTGAACAGTGCCTGGGGTTTTCTCTTGATTGGCAATTATGAGGAAACCTTTTCTGTTATATTACTGGACCTTGGTATCATCTGCGCCAGACTGTCCATAAGGGTCCAGCAGCCACCTGTGCACAGTTGAGCATTACTGTGTTTCTATTAAGATTGGCACTGGTGTAGATACCAGTTTTACAACAAAAAAAAGGCACTAGCAATAGACAGAGTTTATTAACTGGGTAGGACTGGCGTTGGCATTTTCACAGAAACCTGCACTCAGTCTGTAGGTCCAGAACTGGTCTGCTTTGCTTAAATTGGCGTGAACATAGCAGACAAACCTTTGATTATTATGGCTGAGGATAAATCAAAGGCTTCCGACGAGGCCATTCAAAAGTACTAATACCAAAAGCAGAGGTGCTGAGGAACCCTCCAGATCCCGGTCAAAAAATAAAGCTTCCAAAGATGGAGTTCCTCACAAATTGAAAAATAATAAGAGTGACGAAAAAGGAAGCTAGATCAAGCATCTGATGAAGTGGCTAAAAAGAAACTCTGTCAAACAGATATGTTCCCGCTGTTCTGGGAAACCAATAGCGAGACGACAGGCAGCTTAAAGCATACAGAAAAACAAATAAATAAATAAAGCATAGCAACTATTTCAGACCCTTCAAAGATGTGTCCTCGATTTACTGGGGCTGGCAAGCACTCTTCCACAGTTCTCTCTTCTGTAGACTGTGAGGGTGACGAGATGATGATCAATTTTATGATGCCTCTGACATGGATTTTGAGGGCCTTGAGCCCAGAAGTCTCCTGACCCTCACCTTGAGGATCCCCCAGGTGACCACGAGGATCCTTCCTCTATATTTACATTTATACAAAATATGCTGGCTACCCTGGACCTCCTATGCAGGAGCCCAACCAGGATGTCAGTGAAGATGAAGATTATAGGGAGATGAAGGGTCTTTCATCCTTGATGACCCTGGTCCATCCCTATCTATAATGCATTTAGAAAAACTACCATGAAGGTGCATCAACACCCCCACTTCAGTATCAGGGGTTGATAAGCGGCTTGAGAGAAAATATAAATTGTCTAAAATGGTACCGAGTCCCTGTCTGCACACCCTAGCCACGAAAGTATAGCGAGCAGGCAGCTTGTGAGAAAGCTGGAGTCTCCTTGTTGCCCCTCTTCCCCACAAGGATTCCAGGAAAATTGACTTATAGCAAAGAAAGATGCCACAGCTTCCTGCTTCTCAGGCTTTCTTCTTACATGTCATTCACAGTCAAATATCAGAAAGCCCTTTGGAAATCTGTCCAGGATATTGCCGTAGCGGATCAGATTCTATGATACAGGAGCTAGTGGATCGTCAAAACTGCCCTGGAAACTACTATATACCAATTCCACATGGCAGATGACAACAGTGATGCAGCCTCTAGGGCGATGGCCCATGCCATCTCTCTGAGATGCTGCGCCTGGCTTAGAACAACCAGTTTGACCACAGACACTGGAACAAGGCCATGGATTTTCCTGTGATCAAAATATATTGTTTGATTACAGATTCACTGATTACATGAAAAAGTCTGAGTACAAGGCCTCCTGGCAGAGTCACTCATCCAAGCCAAAACCGCCACCCTCGGAGATCCCGTCCCAGGGCAGTAGGGGCAGTTATGTTCCCAGGCCTTAAATCCCTATCCCCAATCTGACTTTAGCCAGTACGGAGGTCATTCAGAGGCGGGCAGAAGGGGCCAAAGAAGAGCCACCTCTACCCAGCCATCTGCCTCTCAGTCTAAGTCCTGATGTGAGTGCACAGGTCGCCTCCCATTTCTAGTTGGAGGCAGACTCTCTCACTATTTCAGCAGTGGTCCCTCATCACGTCGGACAAGTGGGTGCTGCAGATAGTGGGGAAGGGTCTGTCATTACAGTTCAAGCAGCTGTCAGACCTCAAGCGTGCCCAGGTGTCAAGACCTCTGTCCCCAACACAGATACCGCTGTTGGAAATGGAGGTACAAAACCTTCTGGCTTTATGAGCAGTGGAGAGGGTTCCCACCCACAAGAAGGGCAAGGGCCTCTACTCCAGGTATTTTCTGACACAAAAGAAAACTGGGGAGTGGCAACTTACCTTAGATCTCAGATATTTAAACAAACATCTGAAAAAAAAAAAATTCAGAATGGTCACTCTGTCACTGGTTATACAGTCCTTACAGCGGGAGACAGGCTAGCCCCTCGACTTAAAGGACGCCTACTTCCACATACCCATAAGGAGATCTCACAGGAAGTTTCTCAGTTCACCGCAATGCCCTTCGGGTCTGTCCTCGGCCCCAAAAGTCTTTACCAAGTGTCTCGCTGTGGTAGCAGCACATCTCAGGAGACTGGGTGTCGCTTCTACCCCTGTCTGGATGACTGGCTCATAGTAGCAAAGTCTCCTTTGCCAGGTCAAGAAATCTCTTTTCCTCACAGAACGACACTGAGTCTCTGGTTTCCTGGTAAAGCTAAAGAAATCTCACCCGAACCCACCCAGCTGCTCATCTTCATAGGGCCCAGCTGGACACTCAGAAGGATATGCTTTCCTCCCGCAGGAAGGAGTTCAGAGTTTCTTTTCAGTGGCAGATTCTTTCACCCAGGGACAGCCAAGACCAGCCAGACATTTCCTCAAACTTCTGGAACATATGGCCTCTATGACTGTAGTAGTCCCAGGGGTCAGGTACAAGATGAGACTCCTGCAAGCCTACCTCACAGCTCGCTGGTCTCAGAGAAGCATCAAATTTTCAAAGTTGATACCTGTGTCAGAGCAGTTCCTCCAAAACTTGCTGTGGTGGAAGAACCCTGCAAATTTGCAGGCAGGGTTCCTTCAAGCTCCTCTTCCCATAAAGGTGATCACCACAGGCGCTTCCCTTTATGGGCTGGGGAGCTAATTTAGACAGTGCCTCAATGGCGGCAATTGGATTCCCAAAGAGTCACAGTTGCACATAAATCTTTTGAACTCAGAGCAGTCTTACTAGCTCTCAAAGCTTTCACTCCCAGCATAGAAGGGCAGGCGGTTCAAATTGAGCGGACACCACCACTGCAATGCTTTACATAAACAAGCTGGGTGGTACCAGATCAGGAATACTCTGTTTGGAAGCTCTGGTCTCTAGCATTCTCCCTGGGAGTCAGCCTCTCAGCTATTCACCTCCCAGGCAAACTCAATACTCTGGTGGATGCTCTAAGCCGCATCAGTCAAGGTCAGAGCGAATGGACACTGAACAAAGTACTAGCCACAGTGTTCAGGCGTGATCTGTTTGCCTCTCCTCTCAATTTTCAGCTTCCTCAGTACTGTTGCAGGCCCCAGTTCTGGGAACATTTCCCTGGATGCTCCAATCCTGGACTTGTCAGGGAGGTTCCTATACGCATTTCCTCCCCTTCCCTGATATTCAGGGTTTTGCTGAAACTCAGCATCCTGCATCGGTGGTCCTAGTGGCTCGGACTGGCCCAGGCAAGCCTGGTACCCTCTCCTTCTCTCAATGTTCTGCAACAGGCCCATTCGCCTGCCTCCAACTCACTCCCTGCTGACCTTTCTCAGACAGGAGTGCAGTACCCAGACATACACTCTCTTTACCTGGTTCTTGAGAAGTTAGTTTCCATTCAGTACTCTGAACAGGTCCTTAAGATACTGAAGATGGCTTAAAACGAACACTAAGAAGACTTATGCAGCCAAATGGAAAAGGTTTTCCTCTGGTGCAAGAGCGAAAAGGTCAAACCCTATCAGCTTCAGATCCTCAGCTGCTAGACTACCTGGTACGCCTACAGGCGTCAAGCTTGAAACCATCTTCACTGAAGCTATACCTGTGCAGTTTCAGCCTACCTTTTGGTGGGAAAGAAGAAATCAGTTTTTCCCCACAACATTTTTAAACAGTTTTTAAAGGTCTCTTGCACCTCCAGCCTCCAACCAGGGAGCCTGTTCCTCCTTGAGCCTGAACCTTTGCATAGATGGGCTCATGAATCCACCTTTCGAGCTTATGTCCACGGCCCACATCAAGTTTGTAATTTAGAAGATCGTCTTCCTGGCAGCCATTACGCCTGCCAGGAGGATTTCAGAGCTATAGGCCCTGTGCACTGAGTCGAATACATCATCCCTCACAACGATAAACTTGAGCTCAGGACAAATAGGAAATTTCTGCCAAAGGTGGTTTCAGAGTTTCACTTGAACTAGTCCATTACTCTGCCTGTCTTCTTTACCGAGTCATCCACTCCGGTCGAGCAAAGCTCCACAGCTTGGATGTCAAAAGAGCCATCTTTCACTACCTAGAGCATACTAGACAGTCCAGAGTCTCTTCCACTCAGTTGTTCCTCACCTCACGGGATGTAGGCAGAAGAAGACCAGATACCAAGAGAACTATTTCTCGTTGGTTGGTCTCTTGTATTAGAATCTACTATGAGAAAGCTGGTCAACAATCTCCGTAGGGGCTCGGACCCATTCCACCAGGGGAACACAGCCTGCAGGTGCAGCAGGGACACCCCTACTGGATGTCTGCAAAGCAGCTACCTGGAAATCTGTGCACACCTTGTGAAACACTACAGTTTGGATGTGCAGACCAGATCTGATGCCAAATTTGGCAGGGTAGTTCTGCAGAGCCTCTTTCCTAAGTAGGTTCTCTGCCCGCCTCCCGCTTGGTACTGCTGGGTGTCTGTAAAAGTTACTGATGCTAAAGGAGTCCTGGGGTAAGAAGAAAATTACTCACTGCAGTAATCTTCTTTCTTACAAGGGGTCCTTTAGCATCAGTAAGCTAGCCTCCCACCCTTCCTCCTAGGTTCACCTGTTGAGAAGGACTCTCAAGTCACCGTTACCAAATTTGGAGTTTTTGTCTCGTGTTGCTGTTGTTTCTATTTCCACTTTTGTGGACATTTGCATGTTTTTAAATCCTGTTGATTCTTTTTGGAGCATTTGCCCTCGTTTTCCTTGAATAAATTCTGAAGCATTCAACAGCTCTCACTCAGCTCACACCCCTCCTGTCTTTTGATTGGCTTGGCCCTATGCTCATTTAAATATCTCTTAAAGGCACACCTCTGGGGCAGTTACACCTAGCCAGCTAGTGCAAAAAAGTTACTGATGCTAAAGGACATCTTGAAGAAAGAAGATTACTCGTGTGAGTAATTTTTCTTGAGTCTAGCCATTGTGTATTCCATATGTAGCCCCCGTGGGAGTTACAGTAGGTACTGTTCTTTAAGAAGACATGTGCTCTCTAGAATGATGCCAGCATCTGTGCCTTTGGAGGACTGAGACAGCTTGTGCTGCCCTGAGCATTCCAAAGGAAGGGGCCAGAGCTCTCTGTTTTGAAAAGAGGGAATTCTAGTCAGTTGGTGAGAGACCAGAGTCTGGCACACACTGCCATCTCCCACTAAGTAGAAACCCTTTTCCTCAGAGTTGGTGTAGGGGAAAAGTTTGTTCATGGTGACGACCAGTGAAACAAGATCCCTAAAGGGGGTGCCTTCCTGAAGCGGAAAAACCTGTTTACAGAGAAGTTCCAGAGGAGTTTCTGAGGGAATTCCTGTCAGACTGAATGATTCTACAGAACTGAGGTGATATTTAATTCTTTTGAAAGGGTGATGAAGTGACACTAACTGTGCCTCAAGTCTCAGTATTGGACAAGCGACAGTATGGTGTTTTTCCTGTCAGAATGGGGAAATTAACTGAAATGTATTATGTGGGCTGGGTAGCCTGGAATTACGAGGATGTGCCTGGTTGGCACCGCAGTCAAGCCCATTTGGACACTGAGTCTGTGATGATTAGTCACAGTAAAGAACAAAGTTAAAGTATATTGGAGTATGTGCTCTGTGAGAAAACAGTGGATCTTGAGATTTCATGTGAGAATTATGTGGCACCACACTGATGCCATGTAAGAGACTGTGATATTAGCCTGGTGGCTAGCAACCATTTGAAATTCCAGATGTCCCAGTGAATTTGCCTGCTGTTAATTTGGAAGTCTGGGACCCTCTCCTCACAGGGTTAGTTTCTTGATTGAGGGTGGAGGTGGACATCCAGTGGCACCTCGGACCCCAAGGGGTCTTCTGCCTCCATGTCCCTAAACTTAATCCCTTTGGGATAGGTCCTCTGAATTTGGACTCTGTTCTCACGGGGTCAGTGTCTTGAGAGAGAGAGAGGTGGGAGGTGATGTCCAGTGGCACCTCAGACCCCCAGGGGTGGCCGCCTCTCCTTAGCTTTAAAATTGGGGTTGATTTAAGTGTTAAGGTGACATCCCTGAGAAGAACTGTTGATTCAGGGACAGAAAATAAAGTGCAGACTTTCTAGAGACTGATGAACTGAAATATGTACCTCGTAAGGAATTGTGGAACTGGATTAGAAACTGTTGCAAATATCCCCTTGTTAATGATATGCTCATGAGCTTGTGACATCAAATGAAAGTGTCCTGTTTAAGCTTTAAACCTGTTTGGACTTCCTTTGTGTTCAGAAACTGTTTGTTGGTAACCCCTTTAATTGCAGCTCTGACTGACTCTGTGAGGTGTCTGGGTGCTCTGATGGTCACCAATTGAAGGGAGGTCAATTAAGTGCATAATGTTGTGCTTTTCTTCCTTAGATATAAGCTTCCTACTCCTAGGCAGTGGGATAAAGGGCTTACACACATGTACACACACATATGCATACAGGTGCAGAAGCACCTGTATATTAGGGTTGAATATGCAGTTTAATGATAAACTCACATTTTTTTTTTCACATTAGTAACTTAGCCAGCCTTTGAAAAATTTGTCATGTGCTGAGTTGGTGCCAGGATCTTAGGATCCAGAAAATTTGGTAACGATCAGTTTAGCAGTTTTAGGTTGATAACGATTTAATAAATGAAGACGTGTGTGTTTGTGTATGCGCATCACAGATAGCAAAAAAAAAAGTTGGGAGTTGAAATTTAGAGATTTGTTAGAGTTTGGTCAAGAATGATTCTTTTGAAACCCATTTTAACACAAATGTTTAATTGTTAACAAAAATTTGTTCAGTTTTGCACATGCACAGTACAAACACTAAACGTTCTAAGGATAAATGAATTTTTGTGAAACCTGTTCTGTTAATTATATTGGTTTCATGACCGTTAGTCATCCTGTAAGTAGTAAACAAACAAAAAAAAAGATAAATGTTTGCGTATTAAAATAATATTGAGATTGGACTAATCGTTAGGTGGCCAACTGTAGGGTGTCAGGATGATTCTTCATAGTTTTACTTTTTATTTATTAAATGATAAAGTTTTGTAAAGAGCCAGTGATGAAATCAGTTTGTGGTTTCGTCCACTTGCTTTTGTAATGTGTGCATCTGTCAGATTGTGCACTAGCAGCATGCCCAGTCCAACAGCTGGCATTCCCCTGTTGTCTGACACGTGTAATCTAATCCTCCCAACCTCACCCAGCCAATAAGACCCCCATTGTTCAAACACCCCTGACTCAGCTTGCAAATAATAGATAATTACCATTGCTGCGATATTCCTCCCGCTCAACCCATTGCACGTAAAGCCTCCCAACCGCTAACAACCATAGCTCCCTCTCCCCCACCACTATTCCCTGAATTGTCTGGTTTTATCACAGTCTTTACTTTAGGAGTGTGCCCAGTCCCACAACTAGTATCTCCCTCCTGCCCAACTGGTGGCAAATAGATCTTCTCAGTCTCTGGCACACACACTAACCTCCTAACCCCAAACAGCACCTATGTCAGTTTTGCTCCTTTGTTGCAAATCCTCAAGGTCCATTACTGTTAATCCTCAACATCCTTCAGTGAGTTATTTTACTTGCAAAGAAATAAAAAAAAAAAAAAAAAAGCTATTGCTGCATATATCTCCCTCTTGCCCATCCCATTCAAAAAAAAAAAAAAGCCACCCTGAAGCACCCATACACTTCTTTCTGTCAGTACCCATTGACCACTCTATTATTGATGGCTGGTGCCCAATCGCACTGCTGGTATCCCCTGCTTGCACCTGACCCATTCAGAATTAAGCCCTTCACCCTGCCTCACCCAGTAGCACCCCCCAAGTACAGGCCCAAGGCATGCAAACCTTGTGTTTAGAAAGCTATGACTGATCTCCTGGTTTGTGCAGGGCCGTGCACAAATAAAGTAATGAAGATTTCATACTTTCACAGGACCCTCGCGTAATGAAAGTTATTTTTGCTGTAGAGATTTTCTGGCCCTTGACAGCTGGGGTGGCTATTCAGTCCTGTCCCCATCACCTCTGACCGGCGGCTGCTTCCCCTGGTACTCACTTGATCTTTGTTACTCCCACAGCTTGCCCTTGGTGGGGCCAGAGGGTGGAGGGCTGTCTCCCAATCCAAATATCCAGCTCAGATCTGATGTCCAGGGTAGCAGTATGGGCTGGAGGCAGGTGGGCAGGCGTCATAAAGCCCCACCTTCACTTTTTCTCTTTGTGGGCCCTGTCCCTGCTGCAGTGCATGTACAGTATCTGTGCATGTGAGGCACCCATGCATAACACGTGGCGCTCCCTACATTGCCGCTTAGCTGCACTGCCACCAGGTGGCAGTCAAGGCCGAGCAAACAGGCTTCCCACCCTGGGAGAGAACTGTCCGTCAGATGCTCAATCCTCTTCCAGCCCCTGGCAGCCAGTGTTCATTCCCAAACTGGGTCACCGTGTGGCAGCAGGTAAGGTGCCCAGCATCTCAGCCCTCCACACCACTGGGCCAGCTTCATGAAGAAGGCTGTGACTGTCCTGCTTCATGCAGGGCCCTGCATTTAATAGTTTGTTTGTTTTTTCCCCAGCTAATTTTATCTCCCTACCTTGGAGGACTCTCGGCTCTGCTCTGCTGCCCGCCTGAAGCCTCCGGCTCTGTACTTCTCTGGTTGGGCCCTTCTCCTCCAGCCTCACCCGGCTGCCCAACCTCCTGGCTCTGAGCCCCAGGGCAGGACCGCTTATCCTCTGGCGCCTATATAGAATCTAGTAGAGCGACCGGGAAGGAGGAGGAAGACCGAGTACATGATGGTAGAGCCCAGCACTGGGCATGGGGTCGGCCCCTGATCCACACCATCACCTACTGCCGAGGCAGAGGTTTTTCTTGCTGTTGCCCTTCAGAATGCGATGTACAGTGGCTCCTTGCACGGACATTCCATACCTCCTGCCACTGGATCCTGCCATTGCCTCTCCCTTTCTACGCTCCGATGCTAATGCCACCCCTGGTCTCCACCAGAGGCCACTGCTTCACCGGGAATCCCCACTAACCCACCTGGGAAAGGAGAGCAGTCCTCTGGATGCTTGATCCTTTCCTCCCTGCCAACCTCCAATGGCCCAGATATCGCCTGAACCCGGTCGCTGGTGTGCCACGAGGTGTGGCATCCAGCTTTTAAACCCTTAGAAGACTGTGGACGATATATACGCCCAGAATCTATATACGCTCACATATTCAGTTCTCAAAGGGTTAACCCTCAGCGCCACCGGCCAGCATACTCATGCTCAATAGTTGTGTGATTCTACAGGCCCTATGCAGAGAACCACAGTTGTGGAGCACAGATCCGGACCTGTAGTGTGAAGCAGCAGATCCATGGTGCATGAGTCCAGATCTGTAGCTTGTCCCTAGGGTGGCAAGTTTGGAGGGGGGATGAGCATTACAGTTGAAAACTCCAGGGAAAACTGCACAGCTAATTTGCCAAGACTATTGAGATGTTGGCCCTCATATTCAGAGCCAGCCATGTGCGCCATGCAGACTGGAGTGCTTCGCAGCATGTAGTGCACGACCAGCTCGGGGCAATATTCAGGCATTTAGCATGCTACAGCTGCAGTATGCTAACTGTCTGAAACTTCCTGAGGAAGAGGCAGAATGCCCAGAAAAACTGAGGCTGTTTGCTTTTGTCTGTGGATGTTTTATGAGTAGCTGTACGAATGCAAGTTAAATAAGCGTGATGCACTTTTGAAATATACCCCACGTCAATGATTCTGTTTTTCCCTAGTTGTCTGAATATTGGGCTATGCCAGTGCAGCGTTATAAGTGACCATGTGCTGTGGTGACACCTCCAAACTGAATATGGCCCACATAGGAGCCCAGTGGAGATAGCACATCTCAAGCAAGATAGTGCCAGGGCTCTTGTGGGTTACGCTTAGGCCTGTCATGCTGATGCACCCATTTGGCATACAAGGTGCTAAGGGGCCATTAGCATCTCCATCGAGGGCGATAGCATGTGTGGTCAGCCCTGAGCATCCATCCTGTCCATGTGAAACCCATGGTCCTCCAGTCCACTGACTGCCTGCCTCTCCAAGTGGAATTCAGATTCCCCACCCTGATTATCTAGCAGTCCCTCCTCAAGTCCTCATACCACAGACAGTGCCTTGCAGACATTATATATAGAAAAGAGAACTATAGATGGATAGTTATATTTATGTATGAATCCTGGTGGTCCAGTGGCCCCCACCATGGGTCGACAACCCCACCTTTGATCCGCCCATTCAGGACCATCCTGGCCAAACTCTGTCCCCTTACCTGGTCACCAGTGCCATTCTATGGCAGTCGAGAAACCAGCACATCCTCAGCTGACCACCTTGTCTGGCTGATGTCTGACAGGCATTGCAATCCTGCATATAGTGGAATCAGCTGGTGATGGGAGAGCTGGGCTGGTCACTGTCTCAACTGCAGTAAAACGTCATCGCTGACTGGGTGGGTGTGCGTGCACACAGGGAGCAGACAGGTTGGGAGAGGGGCTGTTGACCTTGGGGAGGGCAATCAGGATTCATGTATATGTGCACATGGCACTGTCAGGCATTGTGGTGGTGGGGGAGCTAGTCCTCCAGGGTGGGAATTTGAATTTCAGTTAGTAGTAGTCAAAATCGTTATTTTTAGAAGGGATCAGTTGATATGTATCCCCATTATGACAAGTCCTTTTACAAGGTGCTTCTGTTTTTTTTTGTTTGTTTGTTATAAAATCTAAAATCTAATGTTTCACATGTACAAGTCTATTGCAATATATCCACACAACATAAAGGGACACACATTTTACAAATAATGACTCCACCATACAGTTTGTTATCTTATGTTGCAAAAGTGTGTAATCTAATCAAAACATGTACATCTTGTTGATAACTCTTGTTTTAATGCAGTATTAAACTTCTTTGAACTTTCATTTATGTTTTTGGTCTGTATCTTTAGTTCGTATGTTTTTATTGCAAAAATGAGAAGGGCATTTCTCCATATCTGGTTTTGGGTACATTTATTTGATAGTCCCAAAGTAATTTACTTTTCCTAAATTATGTGAATGATTAGTTTTTTGTTTTTTTCTTTTCAATTTTTCATATAATTAGGAAGGTTTCATGGTATTCATTGTCTTCCTAACTTGATTTACCAAAATAATTTTTGTTTATTTCTTCATGTATGCAAATTTAGGTCCTCATAACATTTGCAATGATGTGTCCATTTATTAGTTTGTAGTGTGAGCCTCTCCAACCGATTGTATGTGACCTCTACTTTCTTTAGATCAGTGGCACTTGCAAATCCATAAATATGTAATCCATAATCAGTAATTGGCACCAACATCTGATTTACTATTGACCTTCTCATTTTCTCTTCTAGGCAGTGTCTTGTTTGAACCTGCAGCTGATTTTTTCACCATTTGGTTCATATGGTAATCAAATATTAATCTACAATCCACCCAAAACCCAGATATTTGTATTCAAACCTGTTTCAGATCCTCTCCAGTTCTCGTTTTCATTTCCAGTGCTAAAGGCTCTTATTTGGTTTTGTACCATTTATAAACATCATAGATTTTGATTTTTTACTGTTAAGAATTGGGTTAGAATTTGCAAACCAGTTTTGCACTGCTATAGAATCTTTGTAGATCTGACTGCTCTTGTATTAAACTAGTTCCTTTGGTCAGTAATACCGTATCTTCCGTGTAGATTCTGATTTCAGACTTCTTTACTATGCTTGCCACCTGGTTTGTATAGTTCTGAAATAAAAGGGTCCCCATTGTGGACCCCTGGGGACACCTCTTAGTACCCCAGCTTATGAGAAGTCATTCTCACTACTGTTTGCTGTTTTCTCCCTTTCTCCCTATCAGATATGATTGAAACCAGTGACAGGCTTCTTAGATTCCTATTTGTAGTAGTCTTATTTATCAAAACCTGATGACTAACGGGCCAAATGCTTTTGACAAGTCCATGAACACTGTGCTCACCAACTCCCCACTATCTCGAGGTGATGCCACCAGATCTATTAGGTCGGTGAGTACAGTGTTTGTGGAGTGGCCCTTTCTAAACCTCGATTGGTACCTGGTCAACAAAGCATACTTCTCCAAGTGTCCATATAGTTGTCCATGCACCAATTTTTCCAATAATTTCAACACTACTAGCAATAGGGCTATTGGGCGGTAGTTGGACGAGTTTGTGGTTTTACCACCTTTAAACACTGGAACTGTTTTTGCCTCTTTCCATACACTTGGAACCATCCCTCCCTTAAGCTCCAGTTTATTTCTTTCTTTCTTTATTTAGTTTTTGTTGACGGGCAATTGCACTAGACAAATCCTGCCTATTTTCAGGCACAACCCGGGAGGGGGATACAGATGAATGCCAGCTGACCTTGAACCAGATTAAGCTGTTGGTGGTATTTTTAGTGAATGAGGAAATTTGGCCAGGATACCGGGAAATTCCCTACTTTTTTTCAGTAAGTGCCATGGGATCTGTAACATCCACCTGAACTACCACCAATCCAGGCAGTTAAAGAAGTTTGTCAACACAGGTATTATAAGATTTCTAAAAGATGCGATAAATATTCTCTCTCTCCATCTTTCCTGGTGCTTTATTTTATTTAAGTTTCCTATTACTTTTGCTTTCTTTACATGCGATCGTGTTTAAACTAAATTTTGGAGCTGACCGATGCACTTTTTTATCTTGCTGATCAAGTTTTGTCTGTTTTTCAATTCTTGTAACCCTGGTACATTTGGGAGATTAATAAAATACACACTTCAACTATGTCTCCCAAGGTTCCTTCTTCTGTTTAAATCAGTTTTGTACTGACATATATAGTGCTTATTCTTTTGGTGCTTTCTGAGAAACCCACAGTAAGGGGAGAAAAACTTGGAAAGCAAAATCATAAAACACACACTAATTTGATCCCAGGCAGAAAAGCATCTGAATATATTTATTTTCTTGTGCTCTTCATAAATTCTTTTCAAAAAGTAACGTTCAGAACCAATAGTTCCTTCATCAGACTAGTGAGCTTTATCCTCTGTATAAAATATATTCTTGATTTCTTGTCTCATTTCACATATGGAAATAAATTATTTCTTTTGTGCTTCCACCTGCTTTACCACATATTTATTATTATTTCTCGTGAGAACCCCTGTTTATTAGGTACATATAAAAGATTTGTAACATGGCAAATAATGTGTGCCATGAATCCGCATAACGATAGGTGGAAACACACCTGGTGGTACAAAATGAAGCGGTTATTAATTCCCTAGAAATGACCGCTTCATTTTGTACTACAAACACGGTCCACGCGAACAACGCTACCTGAGCACACAAAGAGAAAGTTTCCAGTCACTCACTGAGTCATTGGATACTTATGCTGGTTTCTAGCAGCAGCGTAAATGGCATCTTACCCGACAGTGAGACATGGGCTGAATGACAATACAGATCAACAATCTAAATGTTGAGCTCGTGAGCAGTCACAATATAAACTGATCTTAGATGTTTGGAAACATATTATCATGGTTTTAAATAATTGATTAGCAGTTTTTTCTTGGGACAATACTAACTGTACAGAAAGCATTTATATAGATTTACTAGAAGTGTTATGTTTGCTAACCACAGTGAGGCAAGTGCTATTCATTTCACAATGTTTTAGAACTTTTATGAGCAAAACGCTAATCAGTTTTAGCGTTAAAACCTCGATATATGGCGCTGAGTAGCATACAGTAACTCAAACAAAAATGCGTGTCTCTGTTTCCATTTTAAATAATGTTGGCAGTCAATTTCTGCAGCACTTCCATGTTACAAGTGGTTAATCACCTCGACAGGAGGGCATTTACCAGGAATTAATGCATGGTTGGTGAGGGAAGACTCGCCTGCGGCCTGCAGACCCCACCCATGCATTAATTCCTGGGAAATGCCCTCCTGTCTCAGTGATTAATGCTTACATATATTATAGCTGAAGCATAAAAGGAAATAATTTATTTCCATATGTGAAATGAGACAAGAAATCAAGAATATATTTTATACAGAGGATAATGCTCACTGGTTTGATGAAGGAACTATTGGTTCTGAAACGTTACTTTTTTGAAAGAATTTATGAAGAGCACAAAGAAAAATAAATATATTCAGATGTTTTTTCTGCCTGGGATCAAATTAATGTGGTTGAGAGAGAAGGCCTGTGTGTTTTGTAGATTAATAAAATAGTCATTTAGTATGTTAGCTAATTTTTCACTATTTAGCAGGACACAGTCTTTCTGTTTGAATCATAGGGGTTCCATTGTTTGTTTCTCCAGTGTTTTAATAAAGTCCAGTATTTCCATGTGCCTGATGTTTCTTTGCTTTTATTCCTATTATACTGTACTTTTGCTTTTTTTATTTTAGATTTCAGCACATTTCTTGCTTGTTTGTACTTATCCCAGTCTATCATTGATCATGTTTCATTTGCTAATTTCCACATTCTATTTTTATTCAAATATTTTTATTTTTAGTAATCCACAGTACATGTTTTTTGCTTTTAGATTATTTTAGCAAATGGGGCAGATTCATTACATGCTTGCAAAAATAGATTGTTAAATTCTTGAATTGCCAGTTCTAAAGACAGAATAAGGAACAGTCTCATCCATTTTATTTTTCCTAGTTTATTTTGCAGTACTTCTGGCCTGTATGTTTTAAAACATCTTCTCCATAGGTGTTGTTCCCTGATCTTAATCTTTTCTCTTGTTGTTAAATTTAGCCCACAGCTTAGGGTATTATGGTCCCAAATACTGGTTGTTGGACTAATGCACAGGTTACTTCAATGTTTTGTGACACAAATAACAAGTCAAGTATGTTACCTGGATTTCTTCGTGAGCTTTTGCTTGTAGAATTTATTATTACCTGTTTAACATCTAGATGGGTAAAACTTGTTTCTAATGCTCAACTCCTATCAACACCAATTTTCTTCCTATTGTGTGGTTCATTATTACTTGTGCCAGCTTCTCAAAGTCCTTTGTTCTTACTTTTGGTGGTGAATAAGTTACTCCAATGGTTAAGTTTAATTGTGGTATGTTAATCATCAGACCTTCAATTCCCTCTATTTCTCCTGAAAAGAGGGTTTCTGCCTGCCCCAACTCCCATTTGATGTATAACAACACCCCCTCCCCATTTTAATTCCTTGTCTGGTCTGACTAGTATTGCCCTCTAGTTCAGTTTCATCATTTAATACTTTTGATTTAACCAGGTTCCTGTTAATGCTATGCAATCTGGAATCTCTGTTTGTGTCCACACCCTTAAATAAATCAACTTTATTTTTCAGGCTTCTAAGCGCTATAGTGGATTATTTTAACATTTGTATCTTGTTGCAGGCCAGAATTTAGTTCTATATTTCCATAGAACTAACGCTATTAAAATGGGGCTGCTATTCACCTGCCATGGAGTTTTGAAAGCTATACTGTGTTGTCTGCTTCATTCACATCTAATAATTTAAAAGGAGTTTCTTCTTTTCCTTTGTTTATTTAAAATCATCTTTTTTTTGTGCTATATTCACATTTCTTCCTATCTGAAAGGCTGTAAAATTTCTTTCAAACTGTGATCCTTGCTCTAGTTGTCTTTGAGGAACCATTATTTGTGACAACATGTTATTATAAACGATCTCACTACCACCCATGTTGTTATCAACTTGATTATTTTCATAATTTCCATTTTTGATAGTTCAATTTCTATTTTGCCCCAGCCGGTCTGGTGGCGCAGAGGGCTGAGGCCACCAGCGACCCATGTTCGAATGAGCACGGCCGTCGGAGGTCGGCACAGGGTGGATGAAGCAGTGCAGGATTGAGCTGCCGACTGGCAGCTCTTCTCTCAGGAAGGGATCTGTGCTTCCCAACTCTTGACTGCCTCATGATGGAGGCCAGGGGCAGTGCAAGACGAGAGAGCCAGGGCAGTAGGCCAGTGGGTGGGAGGAAGTGGCTGTCACCGAGCAAGAGGGGCATGTACACCTACCACATGCGCCTCTGTCTGGGGCCCCAGGTAACTGGGGAAGGAGAAAATGTGGAAAATGGGGGGCTGAAGCAGGATGATGTCTCGGGCAGCTCGGGGGTCTTCTCCGGGACACGTACGTTCAAGATCCCGAACGACCCCAGAGTCTGGTAGAGTTGGCAGACAGGCAGCTACAACCCGCTGCAGTAGGATAAACATCTATATGAGAAAAAATTATATTTTGCCCTCCAAATTTTGCAGTGGTTTATTTTAAACAAATTTGTTTTCTCTGATAAAATGATCCTGTCCTAAACCTCAGAATATTATAGAGAATTCTTAACTATTTGGCTTACTTAAAACACGTTTTAAAATTAGCTATTATTAGTCATCTAGTCCTAAAAGTAAGAGTTTAGTTCAGACCCACACAATCAATTTCATAGTTGGATATTTTTCTAAAACTTTTTCTTATATGCCTCAATCAAGTGTCTTAAAATTTAAACACCCTTAGCTTTCTGTCAGCTTTGTATTTCTTTACCCAACGCTGTTCTGCAAAACCCTATTATTCAGATTCCTTTTCCAAAGTGAACTGTAGTACTTCATTTTGTATTAATGCTTGGTCACTTTTAAATTTACTGAAGTAATCAAATAAATCTTATGTTACCTTATATTCTTTTAGGGTGTTGCGAATCAACCCTTCTCTGATCTGTTTTGTCTGCCGAGTGGCACTTGCACCACTTGCGCTCACGCCTGCATGCTTGCATTTACGGGCAGCACAGGCTTTTAACAACACAGGCCCCTCCTCCTGCTCCGGGTAATCAGCTGCTGCCCAGCCACCAAGCCAGCTGAGCAGTTCCACGAATGCTGAATGAAACAAGATGTTTAAAACACTAGAGCAGTCATTCAGAGTCTTTTCAATTAATAGCCGGGCAGTCTGCAGTGTAGAGCACACACCTGCAGGTAGCTTCACGTTCTGCAGATGACCTGGCTGGCTGCAGTGCCGCCTTGAATTTGGGGTGGAAACCGCTGCTCTGAATGCCACTTACAGGCGGCACGGGCTTTTAACAACACAAGCCCCTCCTTCTGCTCTGGTGCTCAGCTGCTGGCCGCCCCTGAACCCCTCGTCAACTGAGCAGTTCACAATGCTGAACAGCCTGAACTTGGACAGGCAGGCGATTGGGAGGCGGCGCTAGACAACAAGGGTGGAGAATCTGAATTTCACTTGGACAGATGAGCATTTGGCAAGGTGTGTATCGATGTGATATGGGCAGGGTTTTGGTGGCATTGAACAGCACTGTGAGGGAGACTTTTAGCACTGCAAAACCAGTGATTATATCACTGTAGCCAGGCATGCATGGTGATCCTCATTTGCTTGGATGCAGTGGTATGGTTAGCATGGTTGCACTGTCGAATCGGTGTGGTGCATGTGCATTGGCCCTTTGAATATGGCAGACAGACAAGATACAGTGCACAACCCCCAAACATGGGAAATCTGAGAAATTAAACCCATAAACTGCCTGAATTGGCTTTTCTTACTTTAAACTATGAAAAAGGTCCTCTTAGAAATCAGATTGAATTCCAATTTGAGCAAGCCAAACCACCAATCGTCATGGTGTGACCCCAAAGGTTTGGTCCCTACTTCCAACTCTGAAATGCCTGCAGTGGCTACTCTTAAATAGAGTCCATTGCGTAATTGGCTCCTTAAGTGCTTCCACAGGTAATCAAAGGAGAATGCTAAATGAGAAGCAAAATGATTATTTTTTTTTTTTTCACCAAATATAAGGGACAGAGTGCTCGTGAACACCCAGTTGGTAACTGCCATGCCTACCTGACTGGTATGCTGCTTCACATTGGACCAGCAAAGTCATGTGCAAAGCAGGCTGTAGGTCTGGGCCTTGCCCATCAGGTGTGCTGTTTTGCATAGGACCAGTGGGGCTCTGTGTGATGTAAACTCACAGATCCACCCACCTTTGCTCCATCAGGTTATAGGTCTGGAGCACCGTGCATCACTGTGCAACTGCTATGCAAATGAGTAAAGGCTTATTTTAATCCCCTAGAATAAGTTAATAGGGCCAGCAAGGGTGTCTCTTATGGTATAAGAGGCGCCAAGTGTGAGGTTGGTAGGAACCAGCGGCAAAGATGAGCAGTTCTGTCTACCAAATCTCACAAGATGAGTCTCTTATACCTGGCTTTCCACTGTAATAATTTTTGCAACATTGTTAAATCTCTCTGTATTGTGCATATTATTATTGTATTTATCTATTATACTGTGTTCACCATTGTCACCGGGTCTTCACTGAAAAGGGACTGCATGGTCTCAGTGGACTTACCGGTTACCAAAATTGTAATAAGTAAAGTACCATAAGAGACACCCTTGGATTTATTAACTTACTATAAATCACACAGTTAGCTAGAACGACTTATAAGTTTAAATAATTTTATTTTTTCATTTCAAAAGCTTCTTCGCTGTCCTCACCCTGCTCTGAAGTTATGTGCTTCACTTCTAAAGCTCTTGTACAACAGACCATTGTAGATAAGATAAGAGGCACACAGGTGCTCCGTGCTGATTGCCCTAATCCGGTAGCTGATTTTTGAGTTAAATTAGTAGTGCTTGAAGCAACGAATTCATTGCTATAAGGTGCTCTATAGGGTGCCCAATGGAAACACCGTTGCTAGAGAGGGTGAGCGGCAGGCGAATCAGTCAGCAGGCTGGCAATGACTCCATTTCAGCTGTTCCGGCTGGAGTTGGACAGCTTTTCAAGGATGTAGGTGCACCAATGGTGGTGCGGCTCGGTCCTTCAAAGTTGCATTCCTGCATGCACTGCGTTCGTGGTTGCGGCGTTCACACTGCTGTAGCTAGCAGTGTGAACGCCGCTGAGCCCAGGACTTCCACATGCCTCCTCACAGTTAAAAAGAAACTGATGGGAGTGCCTAATCACCCTGTCAGCATGCCCCTCAGTTAATTTTGCTGATGGGAGCCACTCCCTGTCGGCATAATGCCCTCCCAATTTCTTGTGTGCGAGGGGTGCCCAATCCCTCCTTGGCTCTTGTTCCCCAAACACTCGGTATGTGCAAATGGGGGTGCCCAATCCCCCGTTGGCACAGTCCCCCCAATTACCAGGTGGCACGCTGGGAGCTCACCCCAGCTGCACAAATGTCACTGTCAAAAGACAACCTTCCCGCAGGTTTAAAAAAAAAAAAAATTAAACCTGTAAACTAGAAAACAGTCCCTCGTTGAGTCTGGTGGCCCCTCCGCAACTCGTGCCCACCCTCTGCACACCCACCTTCCCCACCCATTCTTACCTGAGCCCGCGCAGCGATCTTCGGTGGACCGGGAACACGTCTGCACTCCTCAAAGCCAACCGCGAACTGAAGAAATGCCAGTAAGCTATATAATGGCATAAATAGTTTTTTTTTTTTTTTTTAACTTTGGTGCATATCTCGTTGATTTTGGGAATTTTGGCACCACATTTTCAGCATGGGGTTCTTGGGACCCCCACATGAATTTAGTCACTGTCATCTGGTTAATCGGTCCCGAAGGTGATTTCGCGGTTACCGTAGACTCACCTTCAGGACTGATAATGAACTGATTCGTGTCACTGTTCATGGTGGGCTCCCAAAAAGCCTATGTTGAAAAATTTAGTGACAAAATTCCAAAAAAATTATGGTCGTAAGACAGTGCTCTGCAGTTTCAACACGCTTGTAACGTCGCGAATATGTAATATTTTCACTCCAGATTTTCAACATTGGTGTTTTTATACCTCTCCCTGAACAGTACAGCTGTCATTTTCAACATCCTGACCAAAATGCATTGCATCTCCGTGCAGAATAGCCGGTCACTGTGGGAAGTCAGTGTTCGGGACATATTACAAAAACACAGTGACACTGTTCATGAATGGAGGTTTCAAAATATCTATGTTGAAAATTTGGTGACAAAAGTCCTTATAATGACTGTTATGAGCGTGGCTACGCAGTTTCCATGCACACACGTAATTCGTGAATTTGTAATGTTTTCACTCCAGATTTTCAACATTGGCATTTTATTTACACCTCCTTATGAACCGTATAGCTGTCATTTTGCACATCCTGGCTGAAATGTGTTTTGCACTTCCGCAGAATAGCGCAGTTGGTGTGGGACATCAGTGTTCGGACATATCAAGAAAATTACAGTGACACTGTTCATGAGTAGAGGTCCCAAAATGCCTGTGTTGAAAATTTGGTGACAAAAGTTCATAAAATTACTATTTTATGAGCATGCTTTTATGCAAGTTTACATGCACACTGTAATCTCGAGGATTTGTAATATTTTCACTCAAGAGTTTCCAACCTTGTCAGTTTTGCACATCTCCTTATGAACAGTACAGCTGTCATTGTTCACATCCTGCCCGAAATGTGTTTTCACATGTCTGCGCAACAATGGCTGTGGGAAATCAACATTCGGGACAGAGTAATAAAATCAGAATGACAGTGTTCAAGAGTAGAGGTCACAAATGCCTATGTTGAAATTTTGGTGAAATTATTCCACCAAATGACTGTTACGAGCGTTGTGCAGAGTTTCCACTACGCTGGTACATTCGAGCATTTTTTATATTTTCACCACATGTTCAGTACTGCCTTCTCTTCACACCTCCCTATGAATGGTACAGCTGTAATTTTTCACATCCTGCCCGAACTGTGTTTTCGCACATCTGGTGCAGAATGACGTGGTCACTGTGAGAAATCAACGCTCGGGACAGATTGACAAAATCACAGTGCCACTGTTTATGAGCAGAGGTCCCAAATGCTTTCAGGAGGTGGGGGTCACAAAGGCCATGTTGAAAATATGTAGTAAATACCAACAAACGCCTGGGCGTTAGGGTTTCTAACCATAAGGTCCCCAAACCATGGTGGAGCTCCAGTGCCCTTATCTTCTCTGAACCACAGACACATCATCACTCTTCAAAGCCAGATCATGAATTGAGGAAACAGGTATGCACTTCACTGTATTTCAACAGGAATGTAAACTTGGTGGCATAACTTGTTCTTTCTGCTTGAACTACAGTCTAGCCAATTGGTGCGTATCAACGGCAATCCTAACAATCTAACTCCGCATTGACAAATTCTTGTTAATTTAAGAATACTCTTCAAATTTTAATAAGTTCCAGTACTGATCCCAACACCTTGAGATGCTCCACACCCATGAAATAGTGCTGTATCACACTGTTGGTGATTCAGAAGGAGCATTTTCTTCCAGTTGTAAAGCCCTTGAATGTATCCAAATTTTGTTTTACTTAACCTGCTTCAAAACTGGTGTGTAAATCATTCTTGACTGCCAAAATTATCTGGAGCATTTGGCACACAAGCCTACTCACAAAGCAGGCTGCCAGCCTGGCAGATGGATCATTACCATGCAGCTGCTTTATAAGTGGCCTCCCATTTGTTTACTCTACCAGTAGTCAGAGGCTCATCTCCACCACTGGCACTGTGCCCCCCTCTCAGTTTTCCTTTGATTGGTGCCCAACCCCCACCCCATTCCAGCTAGTCTTTCAAGAAACTGGTGATTGGTGCTCAATCATACCACAGGTACCCCCCTATTACCCATAGTTCATTCAGTAAACTAGCAGTAGGTGCCCAACCCGACAGCTAGTACCCACTCCCTTAATCATGCAGTAAAACCTCACAAACAGTATGGGTGAAAGGACCGACCCCAGGGTAACACTGCAATGCTGGTCCATTGGAAGCGAGGAAAACCTTTCCATAACAGCCCTCTGTGCCCTGCCTGAGAGAGAGAACCTAAACCATCACAAGACTTTGCCAGCTAGTCCTGCATACACCCTGAGATGATCCAATAAACACCCGTGGTCTACAGTGTCATATGCCAAAGAGAGATCAGGAGGACAAAAATTGTTTGCTCTTCTCCGTCTCTTGCCCTGAGCAGGTCATTATGCACCCTGACCAGTACAGTCTCTGTGCTGTGCCTTGACCTAAAACAAGACTGGAGAGGCTAATGGGTGTAAAAGGCTGTGAGTGTGCCTCAAGTTGTAGTGCAGCCATCTTTGAATAACCTTGCCTAAAAAAGGCAGGTTTATTTATTTAGTGATTCGAAAAGACCTTTGAGCACAAGCTCTTTACAAAGGTTCCACATCTTAGATTGCAAAACAAAGAACAATAGGAGAAAGCAAAGGTACATTACAATGAACGATACAGCTTGGATTCAGAAATTACAGAATAACTCAAAACATAGGTACAAGTTAAAATAACAAGAAAAACACTTTATGGGGGGTAAGCAGCCACAGAGTGCATTGTCAGTAGTTCAGAGGGACGGGATAGCTGGCAGTGGGGTGAAGAAAGGAGATACGAAAGAGAGAGAGATATGTAATGCAGTGTAGGTGAAGGGTGGAGGAAGAAGGGCGATAAGGTATAGGGATAAATGGTGGGGTGAGGGAGGCTGAGTGGAAAAGACATGCTAAAGTAAATGGTGGGGTGAGAGGGCATGGTCAAGCAGCCCATTAGTAGTGACTGTTAGGGAAACTCACGGGACTGTGAGCTGGGGAGGATGGGGTGGCGGGTGCCTAAGGAGCATGACACAAACTGATTGCTGAGGCAAGTCATTAGAAGGGACAGAGGGAGGTGGGACCTGAGGCCTGCCTAGTGCTTGCTGGGGTTAGCAACAGGTTGGTAATTCGCCAAGATGTCTGGGTCCAATGATGGTTTCTTCAAGAGTTGCTATGCCAATGTATTTTCAGCACAGATGGGAGAATCCTGTCTGACAAGGAGCACCACGGATAATCTCTGGAACACACAGCTCACAAGTAGCTGGGTCGACCTGGAACCAATTCACAGAATGTTGGCTACAACTTCGAGATCACCTCCTAACCTTATCCATCATCACTGGCAAAAACTATTCCCTGGATCGAATTGCTGTTGCACCTCTCTGGCTCAACATTGTTGGGCTGTAACGCCCACTTGGTGAGATCCCAACCGAATAGGAGGACACTCTGTCCGAAAAGAACCAAGCAAATTCCTGGCATTTAGTGAATGAAACTACCTTCACAGACTCCAGACAGGCAGTATGGAGAAGCATGCCCACCATCCAAAAAAGCTGAGTTGGTCAGTTTCTTCCAGCAGCAATCTCCCTGGACAGGAACTCTGCGTTCTTATGGGAGACTGCACTTTGATATTCACTGTAGTGAATATTCAGAGCCAGTTTGTTTTCCTGAGCCGTCGATCTCTTCCAGCAGTGCTCCAGATTTCACCCCTTGCTCTAATCTCCTCAGCTTGCTATCGAACCACAGCATGCCAAGGCATGAAATGAACGCATGACATTTGGGTTGGTATGTAATTTGTCTAATGTGTACATTCAACTTTGTCATTAATCCTCAATGAATGCTTGTGACTTTGTACTCCACCTGTATTGTACTTTGTGCTATCCCATTTCCCTCCCTAGGAGGCAATATAGTGCAGAGGTTTAGGGTCTGTCTGCAAACCTGGAGACATGCGTTTGAATCCCACAACCCCACTTATATACTGTGTGACCCTGAGCAAGTCACTTAACTTCCTTGTGCTCCCAGGTCGCACCTGGAAGCAAGCTTCGCTTAGTGTCCCTTTCCTGGTTAAACAATTTCCCTTTCCTTCCCCAAGGACCCATCTGGAAATGATCAATTCTGCTCAATATGCCATCCTGTTGAAACACTTGAATAAGTAAAATAAAAACTATGAACTGGTGCCACAAGATGGAAGGCTGCACCAGTGGCTCTATTATAAGTCACCACTGCCCCTCCTGTCCCCCAGCACATGCTGCTAGCATACCTGAAGTGTCCAGTACAGTCATAAGTCCATCAGGCCTAAGCCATCTTAAAGGGCAGTACCGAACCATCTCCACAGAGGGTGGACTACAGAGTGGTGCCCTGAAACAAACCAGATAGCGCAAAGATCCGACCAACTAATAGGATCAGTTTTGAGGTTTTCCACCTCAAGCCCCAGGGAGAATACCAAGTCTGAGGCTTGTCCATGTTGGTGGGTCACAGAGGCAGCAGCTTATGTGAGGCCCAGGGATTCCGTTCCCAGGAGAAAATTCTGTTTAGAATGCTAGAGTTTGTCATTGGCCCAGATATTGAAGTTGCCCTGAATAAGCCATCTTGGTGACTCAAACACCCTGTCGGTGAGGAAGTCCCCATTTCCTGCAGAAAATGACCTCATGTCCTGATGTTGTAGTGGCATAGGTCAGGAAGCATACGCAGTCCAGGAGAAGTTATAAAATTAAGTCCTCCATCTGAATCTCCTCTGGAAAAACATTGCTCTGTTTATATAAGGTGTTTTTGCCTGGCAAGTCAAACTCTGCATCCTGTTGTTAGTTACAGCTCTTCTTTTCACAAAATGTATCAAAACTTTGTCAGGTTCCTTAGTGTTACTGAATAAACTTAAAGTTGCTGGTCTTTCTGACTCTTCAGTCAGCTGGTAATCTGCCCGGATAGGTAAATCCATTTCACCTTCACTACCCATCAGCTCAGGTGTTCCTCAAGGGTCTGTCCTGGGTCCTGTTCTTTTCTCAATATTTCTAAATTACCTTTTCCTCTGTCACAAAGAAAGTGTTTTGCATCAGGCTACATGCCCTGCACCCCCTTGAGGGGGCTCTGCCCCTGCATTTAAATATAATAAACTCCAGGTCTGAGTTGTTTCGGGAAGGGCAGAACACTAGGAGAAGCTGCATTGGTGAAAATAGACCATTACAGTGACTGTCGCTGTAATGGTCTGTTTTCAGGTTTCGCTGTCATGGTGTCGCTGCAAGTGGGCCACCAACCTCCAGACTTCAGCTGAATTTTGACAACATTCAGCGCTGGGTTCAAGGTAAACCAACTGTCTCTTAATGCCAAAAACAGTCTGTATGACTTATGGTACCCATCAGAGGCTTGCCAAACTTACTTCTCCTCCCTATTTTATACCCTTGATGGTTCTGTACTTGAAGATGTCTCCTCTTTAAGTATTCTGGGCCTGCCTTGACCGCATCTTCATTTCTGTGTGTACATTGATATAATTCACCATAAGCTTCATCCTAAGCTTGGTGCTTTGTACGAGAACAAAGTATGTATTCCACTCCCCTGCCCGAAGAAATTGTACTAAAACTGATCCTTCAATCTTTGACTGTGGTGTCTTAGTCTACTGCAGCACCCTTAAAACCTCCCTTGCCAGACTGGACCCCTTTTTCATTCATTCTGCCACTTTGCTTTAGATTGCCCCTATCATACTCACCCTGTTCTCTTTACTCACCTCTTTCTTTTCCTTCTCTTGATGCTAGGTGCCTTCCATTGTGTCTTCTTTTGTCCAAATTGGTTTGGCACCCTTCCCTCTTATCTCAAAACTCTTCTTTCGCCTCATCCTTCTTCCTTCTACCCTCTTTGCAACAATACTTTCCATTCTCTTAATATCCCTGCTAGAAAATATATTGTTGGTCAATCAATTTTTCATACCGCTTTTCTAAACTTTGGTTCTCCTTCCCTTTCTATTCATTCTGCCTCTTCTACCTCCTCTCTTCTTTCTGACTTTTTCATCGTCTTGCAGCTGCCTTTGACCCTTCCTCCTTTCTCTGTTTCTCTATTCTTGCCATGTCTTGCTGTTCTGTTTGTTTTCTTTTATGTCTATATTGTGAGCTAGTTTTGGCTTCATTACTATTTTACTGACATTTTTGATTCTGCTTGTATTACTTATTTGCATTTACAGTGTTATTGTATTGTTAGTTATCTCCTCCTATCCTCTCCCCAGGACTTCTTCTGGAAATGAGCCGTTATCAGCTCAGTATGTACTCCTGGTTAAACTTAAATAAATAAATCTCAACAAGTGGAATGAAATAATACATTTTGTCCCAGAACTGGTTTTCCTGTTGATAATTCTGTAAACAAGCTTGTGAGTAAAAATGCATCTTAAGGTCAAAACCCCATGTTCCAGATTGATATATTTTCTAATATACCAAAATAGCTTTCTGCAATCATTTCAACAATATAATTGTATGCATTTGCAAACCAGAGTATCCTAGTTTCATGAAAGATTCACGTATATATATATATATATATATATATATATATTTATATAGTGTATATGTGTGTGTGTGTGTGTGTGTGTATATATATATATATATATATATATAGCCACAGAGAAGCAAAGGGAGAAAGAAAGAACAGAAACAGCAAGTGATGGAAGGAGGTAATGGGGAAATTGTAGGACATTTCCTAGATGGCACAAGAAAAAATTTGATTGCCAAATCAGACAGGCAAGAGACAGACAAGTGGCGAATAGAAAAGACAAAATAGATCCTTATTTTTAACTCTGTCTGCATAACAAATGGGACAGGGTCTTGCCTAACCCTGTCACACATCTTCTGCATTAAGAAGGAACTGGTATTTTTTTTTCTTAAGACAAAAAAAGCAGGTTTCCAAACCACCTTTTTTTTTTTTTAACATTACCTTATAACATTTTATAGTTCTTTGCATATGCAATATTCATTTTTCCAAACACCTTTACAGCAAACATTTCGTTAAGCAGACATATTTTTGTTTCAGCCTTCTGAATTCTCAGTTTCTGAGCCATATCTTGACAGAAAATCAGCACTGACATTCTCTTTCTAGATTTGTGCATCACTTTGAATTTAAATGGCTGTAGTGCCAGGTGTCACCTTGTGATTCTGGTCTTTGTATCCTTCATTTGATTAAGCCAACAGAGAGGATTGTAATCTGCTGTAAGTACTAAGTCAGCTCCTAGCAGGTAAACCTTAAATGGCTATTATACTGCCTAAAACTATTAGTTTTTCAAAGCAGTCACCCACCACCTTTCATATCTGAGGTAGTTTTTTCCATTTGTTTAATTAGAGGATTGTTTACCTGGTGTTAGTAGGTGTGATGTGTGGGACAGCATTCTGCCTGGCAGTAGACACATCTAGCCATATTGCACCCTACTACATCTACTTGAAAAGAGCTCCTGGTTTCTTACTGCCCTGGGTGATCACTCCACTCAGCTGACGAGGGGTTGCTAGAGAGCCCGAGGGTGAGCTTCAAATCTTCTGGGGCCTAAGATTTATGTTTATGCCCCTACCTCTGGAATTCTCTACCCTGTCAGTTACAGGAGTGCGCAACTGTGGAGGAATTTAAACAGGCCTTGAAAACTTATCTGTGGAGGCAAGCGCTTGGTTAATTTTTTTCTGATTGTATCAGTGGTTTTGTTGTTGTTTTTTATTTTAGGATATCGAACTGTATGATGTGTTTTAAAATCTGTTCGCACCTTGGTTTTTGAAAGGCGCCATAAAAATAAAGTTTATTATTATTATCATCAGCATTGTGACTTCACTGACTGTGACATCACTGCTGCTTAGGAACAACCACTCAGTAACTGCCAGGTCAGTCACCTGTGATGTCACTGTTGGTGAGATCACAATGCTGATGATGTGGGGACGTGTAACAGATATATCAGCTGCCAGGTTGAGAGCTATTCCACATCCAGCACAATATTATCTATCGCATAGAAAACTTTCTAATAAGCAAAGAGAAAAAAGAAAATACTTCAGAAATAAAAAGTTACACCTGGCTACTTCTTAAAATTTGTATCATTTTCCTGTCTGTTTTGATTCCACTAGCTATTTAAGGGTCTCCATTGCCCATTTCATAGCAGGGCATGCTTTTTCAATAGTGGAGTACTTTTTCTGTCTGTCGTGCAGTTTTGTACTGATACTGTATACAGAATTAGATGTTCCTTCCTATCTTATCCTGACACAGGACTGCACCTAGATCTATCTCTAATGTATATGTCTGTAACAGAAATTGTCTGGACGTCTTAAAACAGGGCTATACATAATGCAGCCTGATGGCCGAAAAGCTTCATCACACTCTGGGGACCATTTCATATAATTCAGGTGCTGTTTTTTGTGAGTTCAGTGAGGGAGTAGCTAACTGGGCAAATTTGGGAACAAATTTCTGGTACCATCCAGCCAGACCTAAAAATGACCTGACGTGTTTCTTTGTTTTAGGGACAGGGCTGCGGCTTTTATCTTGGAAATCTCTACCTATACTTTTCAGCTGGTGTCAGTGTGGCTCAGTTGGTAGCACATCCGCCCTGGACCAGAAGATCGTGGGTTCTCGTCCCACACCGGATTGGACTTGCACCTAAAAATTGCTGCCATCCAAGTGCAGTATTGGGGGGTGCTGTACTGTGGTGTGCTGTCCTTCGGATGAGACGTTAAACCGAGGTCCCTTCTGCCCATCCTGGTGTTGTCCTGGTGAGTGTCCAGGTGGAAGTAAAAGAACCCAGGGCACTCTTCGCAAAGAGCAGGAACATTCCCGTGTCCTGGCCAACATTCCCTTCCCATAAACTGGTTTTATGCAATTATCCAGGCTGTGTGTGTGGGTGATGATGCGATATGGCTGCCACCACACATTCAGTCACTTCACTACCAGTCTAGTATTGCTTGTAAAGCACTTTGGGATACTGTGTATGAAAAGCACTATATAAATGCTGATTCTTCTTCTTCTTCTTCAGTTTCCCAAAGTATAACCCAGATATCTGGTTTCCTGCATGCCTAATGCGCACTTGGTAGAATTAATGGTCTGACCTGCATTTCTGATCATTTGGATAACTGCTCGTAGGTGTTCAGATGGCTTTTCCAGTCTGGACTGTACACCATGACATCATCCAGGTAAGCAGCACAGTAACCAGTGTGAGGGGTAGGAATTACATTCATGCAGCGCTGCAATGTTAGCAGGTGCACCATGTAAACCAAACTGCAGTGGTGAACTGATAGATTCAGTTGGAGTGGAAAATGCAGTTTTGTCTCCGGATTCTTTAGCTACAGGAATTTTCCTGTAACCTTTGTTGAGATCGAGGTTACTGATATACTTGGCACTTACAAATCTGTCCACCAAATCATCTGTCTGGGCATAGGATAGTTGTCAAATATGGACACTTGATTACGTTTCTAATATCAAGGCAGATTCTTACCCAGCTTCCTTTTTATTTACAGTCACTACTGGTGGTGAGCAGGATCTTCTCGATTCTTCAGTGATACCCAACTCTTTCATTTTTTGTATTTCCTTAACCACGCCTGCTTTTTAACTGCTCTGGTAATCTGTATGTATTTTATCTGATACGGTGAGCATTCTCTATTGTGCACTCGATCCCTTTTGCTTGGCCTGGCATTGTGGTAAAAGTACTTTTAAATGTCTTTACCAAGTTGCAAATTTCTGCAGTTTGTTCTGTGGGTAAGGAAACGTTCACCTTTACAGCATCAGAAGTTAGTTTGTTCCAGTCTATCATAGCTATATCAATATTTTCTTTAACAGTTTCTGGTAATATTAACAAAGCAACCTTTGGTGTTTTTTCAACCCATTTTTCCAGAGGTTAGCATGGTATATCTTGGTAGGATTTTTCCCTGTCAGGGTCTCAGTCTTGTAGTTAATTGTACCAGTATGTCTAACCATTTTATAAGGCCTTTGCCATTTCATGAACAGTTTGTTTGTTGGAGTGGGTAGCAGCAACAAGCCCTTTTCACCTGATTCAAAAACTTTTATTTTTTTTACCCCATGATCATAATACACCTTCTGCTGTTTTGGGGCTTTTTCCTGATTACTGTGTGCAATTTCAACACATGTTGGCAATTTCTTTCTCCGTGCACACGTATAAGATGTAATAGATTCTTTCTGAGTGAGGTTATCTTCCCATGTTTCTTTTATTACATCTAGTGGCCCTGTAGATTATCTACTATACAATATTCCAAACGGTGAAAAACCTGTTGATGTCTGTAGCACTTCTTTGTAACCAAAAAGCAGTAAGGTACATATTGGTCCCAATCTTTCCCTTCACTGTTTCACAAACCTTTTTAACATGCATTTTAGGGTTTGATTTAAATGCTGTAACAAGACCGTCAACCTGAGGGTAATAAGGAGATTCTTATGGTAGTGATAACTAGTAGTCGATGCAGCTCCTTCAGCAATGCAGCACTAAAATGACTACCCTAATAGGTAATAATCTCATTAGATATGCCCCCTTTCTGAAGATTTTGGCAAGCTGTACTGCCACTTTTGGGGCTATGACAGTACGCTAGGAATTGCCTCTGAGCAGGGAAAGAAATTCAAAAAAAGTACATGCCCCTTGCATGTACTAAGAAATGTACATGCCCAAGAAACTATTTACATGCTGCCCCTAGTTTACATAATTTTAAATGTCATCTTCACTGGACCAAGCACGTTCGTTTTCATGATCATCACGTTCACCACCACTAGTGCTGGCAGAAGCAGCATGCATTGATAGTGTTCTGGAGCCATAAGCTTTAGTAGTGGGCCTTCTTTGCCATTTTCCCACTACAGTGATATGGCACCTTCAGAGTTATGTTCACTGAGCTGGGGTCCATTGAAAGATATAGACATTAGGTCATGAAGGGTGTCCAGGCGTAATCCAACTCTCCAATCATTTTTATTCTTCCCATTAGAGAGAAGCCTCGTTCTGCAGCAGTAGTGTGAATGAGAATCAGAAGAGTGATCTTGACAACGGCCAGCACATTTCAAAATTGTTGATCTGAACATCCACAAGAATCATTCTGCCACAATTTCAGAGACTTCACAATTCTCAATAGACAGCAAGTGGAGTACATGGTTTTTAAGTCTAGCCACTCCAGCAGTACCAAAGTTACATCAACTCCTCGTGACTCTAGGACCACTTTATAGTGATCAACTATTGTTTGAATTACCTGATCGCCATATGTTTCAAGTGCCTCTGTGGATGTTGGCCAGGACTGAAAATTTAAAGTTCTTGCAGCTAGTGGCACTTCATTAGTCATGAAAGACTGAAAGCTAGATGCAATGTGCTGTGATGTTTTCTGAAGAATTGTTTTTATCTCTGAAATTGTGGCTTCTGCAATGTCTCTAGGAGAACCTGATCTGTGTCTGCTAGTTTCATTAGTTAAGTCAACACTGTTGTAGTGATTTAGGTTCTCATTTACAGATGTAAGTGTTATGCGGTGAAGAGTTTCATCATTCGAGAGACCATTTAGTTTCTGAATTGTGCTTCCTACACTGCTGTGAACTTTTTCAACAGTGGCATCCTCTTGCTGAAAGCACAGACTAGGAACAGATAAATAACCAAAAACACTTTCAGAAAGTTCATGTACATGACACATTTTGAAGTCTTAAGCAATTTAAGTATTCCAGTGCTTTTGGCCATGTTCTTGCTTGTTTGTCAGTGAGACGTTTTGAGGTGAGGCACTAATGCAGCCCAGTTCCTTTCAAGGGCAGAAATGGACCGTCTCTGTGGGCAAGCTACCTAGTGCCACCAGTGTTAACTGGCTTGACCACATTAATATTTAAAGGGATCCTGCTTCCCATAGGCCTTTCCAACTTTTGGTGACCTGTGGTAAATGAGCAAATGTTAGCAGAAGTTGTTCTACCGACTTTAAAGGGACAGTCTTTGAAAGAATCCTTTACAGCAAGCTCTAAACGATGTGTAAGCAGTGTATGTAAATGAGGTGTGGGTACTTGTTTTATTCGAGTAAGAAAAGCAAACCTTCTCACAGGACCAACATTTCGCACTGTTTTTGAAAAGCACAAGAACTCAATCTCAACTCAAGAGGGTCAACCTGTGGGAGGTCTGTTTTTCGCTGGTGCTACTTTGGGCTTTGGGTTTATAACATTGTTGTTGTTTTTTTGTGCAAATGTACTCTGTGGTGGAAAATCTAAAGAATTGTCTTCTGGAGTTCTGATCTGGTGTGTGTGTGTGTGTGTGTGTGTGTGTGTGTGTGTGTACCTAACTTTTTACCATTGAGTGCTGTTTACATTTATGTTGTGAGCACCACTACATTTCAGGGCAGCTTTCTTTGTATGTATAGCTGTTTTTTACTGTATCATGCTGTTTCTCTAATGTTGCCATGTATGTATACTGTATGTTTTGTGCCTCCTGGTCGTTCCTGAAAATAGGCATACTACTTGTCTAGTGTACTTACCCGGTAAACAAAAGCTAAATAAATAAATAAGAACACCTGAAGTGATCCTAACATGACAGCAGCACCATCAGAAGCTGCACTAATCAGCTTTTGTTTCCAACCATCATTTAGTCCACCCTCCCTCTCTAATGCATCAATGATGACATTTAACATGTTTATGAATGTTTGTCTAGTTTTAACTTGTTTGTACAGCACTTTGATTTTGAAAATTACTTAAAAATAAAGTTTCACTTTGCTTAACTTACTTACTTACTTAAAATGCTTTCAGCAACAGGAACACTAACCGGTTTCAGTGCAAGAAACCTTGTTACTGGCAAGCCATTGTCAAAAACACACGTAAATGCCCTCCTCCTCTGTCACACTTTTATCTGTGCATGAATCTAGAAGAAAAGAGAAGTAATCATTGTCTTCTAAAGACGAGCAGTAGTGTTTGAATATCTTGAGCAATGTAATGAATAAAGACACAACATTGCTTGTCAGTACTGTGACTTTGTCCCATTACATCGTCTCCATGATTTCTTTTTGTAAATCTTTAGCGCAGGAAAATCCCTGAAAGGCCTTTCAGTCCTAGCAACGTAATATGCAGTACAGAACAGTTTAGTAATTTGGTCCATTTCTTTTGTTTCATTAATTATATGGACTTCTGTATTGGTCTTTCTCCAACTTTTGTTTTGTTTGTTACGTATGCCCTCTCAGCATTTTTGTATGCTACGGACACTTCATGTGCTGAGATAATATGTACTCTAGAAGTACTGCATCCAGTTCTAAAATTATTTTTGCTTTGGCTTTTATCATAATTCTGACACCTGTACAAACATGGCACATTTATCTGTGTCATACGTAAGCCACTGCCTGCCCTTTTCCATGGTTCCTGAAATTTTCTAAATTTTAAGGGGGTCTTAACTTGGTTTTCAGTGCAAGCAGCGGCACTGGAGGAAACTTCAGTGGTCACACTCAACAGTTCCACTGTCTGGCCAAGGAGGTGGTGAGGTTGCGGCAGTAGTACTAGTGCTTGATGCTGGGAATCCGAGTCAGCTCCACAGTCTCATCAAGATGCTTTCTTAAATCCAAATTTAAACAGACTCATGGTGTCTGGTTGCTTGTGACTATTGGCTTTGGAATTTTGATTATGTCACTCCGTAATAATAATAAACTCAACGAGGAAAAATGTGTGTCTTTAATAATAATAAACTTAAGAAAACATGACTGTGTGCTGTTGTCTGATTATTTTTTATAATAGTATGATATAAGTAAGTAATATTCAGATTTTAGAAGTCCACACCACAGTGTAGCTTGTAAAAGCATAAGAATTTTTAGAACAATATTCAGATTTCAGATAGTCCACTCCACACAGCGAGCTTTGTAAAAGCTTAACATATTTTTATAACAGTATTCAGATTTTAGATAAAGCATAGCTTGTAAAAGCTTAAGAATTTTTAGAACAGTATTCAGATTTATATAGTCCACTCCACACAGCGTAGCGTGAAAAAGCTTAACAGATTTTTAAAACAGTATTCAGATTTTAGATAGTTCACAAAATTTTATTTACCCAGACTCCTCTCCCACGACAACAGAGTAGAGCTTTTTATCTTTAATTAATAATAGCACATCATGTTTCTTTTTATTTGGATTTTTAGGTAGCACACATGTAGCCTAAGTGTAGTTGTAAAAAGATTCAAAATCAAGAGACTTTATTGAAAGATCCTTTATTTAGATTTCAGGTACTGTACCGGTACCATACTCCTTCAGGCACACCACACAAGAAGTAGCTGCTGTTGTTAGCAAACATTTATTAGGAGACTTTATTTAACAGAGTGAGAGAAGGGTCCTTGTATGTAGAATTTCAGTAGGTGACTGACCAATTCACGATGACTGTACAAGGTAGATGAAGTAGCTCCCAGTCCCTGACTCCCTTCCCTTCACAATCTTTTTCAAATAGCTACTTCCTCAGCTCAAAGAAGTTGAGACAGCTTTTTCTTATTTGGCTAGGCTTAGGTTTATATCATGTAAAGTAAGCAGCAGGTTACATACAGGTATATTATTATAGTCTAGATTTCAATTGCAAAGAGATTTTCCCTGCGAGTTCAGCTACTAATAAGCTGAGGCTGGGCCTACAATGAAAAAAATAGACTTCAAAATGCAAGTGCAATGTAAACTGACTGGTAATGGCCACCTGGGTAGTCCTACTCCTCCCTTACTCTGCTGCAGTCTATAAAAGTTGCTTTATTACTGCCTCAGAGACTGAAGTTGCTGGAAGGATACTAAAATAAATCCAAAAGGACAGTAGACAGTAGTGCAGAATTAGTTTTGGTTTTGGGCAATTTTGATATTTAATTTGCAGACTGGTGCAGTGTATTTAGAAGACGGAGAGCTAGCCTCTAGTCTTCTGCACTGTCTGTCTGCAGTGCTTCTCAGGGCCACGAGTCTCTGCAGTGTCCCTCCTATTACAGACACAGACTTTTATTTTTTCAGCTGAACAGAAAGAGCAGCTCAGCCTCAGTCAGGACTGCTTCTGGCTGCTTTGCTATGGTTGCTTGCTTCCTAGTTTATTTTTCATTAAGCTTCACTGTGCTTTCAGTTTTCTCCTGCAGGTTTCCCTCCTCCTGAATGGAGAGACCCTCGTGGTCTCCACAGACACAGTGACTCCTCTCCTGGCTACCACTATTTAATTTAAATCCTTCCCCTTCACAGCAAGTTTTTTTTTTTTTCACTGTATTCAAACTAAGCTCTTAAAGAGTTTTTTCTTTTCATTAGGTGGATCATGACGATCGATCGGCGTTTCCCGCAGACTACCACTGCAACAGGATCTGTCTCCCTGAAAGAAAGCCAAAGAATGGCGTGCTGTGGAGCGTCCTTGCATTTTACTGTCTGGGGGGCAAAAGGTAAATTACTGGCGCTGATTGGTGCATGCGCTCTGCAGCCCGCCTCCAACAGTGACCAAGGGACTCCAGAAGACTGACTCTGTGCCACTCAAATGGCACATCAGCCTACCTCCAACCTCCTCTCTGAATCTTCAAGCAGGCAAGCAGTCAGCTGACATCCCGGACAAGCACACTCGTGATCTGCTCTCGAGATGTCAGCTCTGGCCTTGTGTTCGATTGGACGCCCCGGAAACTTACTGAGCTAAAAAAAAAAGCAGTCCATCTGACCAAAACACAACTCCAACAACTAAAAAATGGTACTCTGTGGAAAATACCTTAGGTGCCCAAAGGCAGGCATTAAACATCTGTAGGTGTCCTGAAGCAAAAGTGCCTGCCCTGGGGCACCCAAGGTATAGAATTTCGCACCCTGCCCTCTGAGTACCAAGTAGCATAGTCCTATATTACCAAAAGCCTTTTTTTTCACCTATTTTTTTCCCTCCGGTCATGGTCTGCGAGCCTCTGTCAGGCATCCTGCCTGTTTCTGCCCTGCCTGAAGTCCTCCTACCTGAGCCTCCTCTCCTCCCTCTCAACCCACACAACCGCACCCCCAGCTTAACCCCTCCTGGGTGGGTCGCCTTCTCTTAGGCGCTCTGCACAGTCAGTTGTAGGTGAGAGCCCGGCTGGAGGACACTGGAAGGCCAGGCAGGATAGACCTGGCAGTGGGCATGGGGGCAGGTGCCATCGCCTACCCGCAGACTGCTGTTTTCCCTGTCCTTGTGTGCACTTTCCCCCATCCCATGTGTGGTGCATGTCCCACAACACTACAGTATGCAGCAACCTTGCCAAGTGTCAGCCATGCTAAATCGTGCTGCCCGGTCTCCACGGGAACCTCTGGCACGCCGAGCAATGTCCCGTCCTCCTTCCGGGAGGAGAGCAGCCTGGTGGGAGCTCAATCTCACCTGCCTCTGCTGACCCACGGCGCCTGAGCTCGCTTCTGAACCCAGATAGCCAGCATAGCGCGAGCTGTGGCATCCAGCACCAACCTCCGCACCACCGGCCAGCCTCCAAAAGCCTTTTTACTTTTGTTCTAAGGGGCCCACCATATCTGTTGCAATTCTCCCAGAAGGCACATCTATCATGGATAGGGGCACCTTGTCTTTTAGTCACTGGGACTACTTTCTGACATTCAGCACAAGAAATCAATTAGGCAGCAACATCCTCATAAATCCCAGGCCAGTACAACCGTCTTGCAAGGATGCAGTCCCTCCCCAAGTGGCCAGCCATAGGACTATCATGCGCTATCTGAAACAACTCGGTTCTGTACTTCCTTGGTGTGACCAGTTGTTCTGTCATAACTGGTGACTTCAACCTGCCTGGAGTGGACTGAAGCACCCCGGCTGCTGCCTGTGCCAGGAACAGATCCTTCTGGAAGCTTTCCAGGACTGTTTTGTGGTGCAGGGGTCCCACAGCCAACTAGGGAGGGCACCATACTGGACCTGGCACTGTCAAATGGAGAGCAGGCCCAAGAGGTAGCAGTGGAGGACCCACTGCAGACAGCGACCACCGAACAGTATGGTTTTACCTCAGTATGGGTAAAGAGTCAACCAAGGTGATGGTGGTGGACTTCAAGAGGGCAGACTTTAGAGGAATGGGGACATTCCTGGCTAAAATCGAGCCAGAAATGGATGCAAAGCAGAAGTCCATCATAAAGTTAGGTCTGAACGAGCCACAAAGACTCAGAGTAAAGGTCCAGAACCAAGAAACCAGTCTGATTCAACAAGGAAGTTGCAGCAAAGATGAGAGAGAAGGCGCAGCCTGTCAGAGGTACATGTATGAGGAGGGAGGACCACAGTGATATTTACACAAGAAATCCAGGAGGCGGACAAGGCAGCTAAAGTTGCAAAGGAACTAAGAGCAGCGCAGGGGATCAGGGAAGGTGAAAAGGACTTTAGTTCTATAAAGGAGAGAAGAAGCAGTAAGGAGGGATTGTTAGAATTAGAAAGGGGATGGGCAGAAAACAGTGACGAGCAGGCAGAGGCACTGAATGAGTACTTCAGCTCTGTCTTCACTAAGGAAAAGGATGACCCAATGCAGCAGGGGAAGGCGGGGTAAACATGGGAGGAGGAGATGAGACAGATAAGGTAATCAATGAGGACAGGGTCTTAGAAGGCTCAGGACCCTTGGGGTGGACAAGGCTTCTGGCCCAGATGGTATACACCAAGGGTCTTAAGGGAACTGGCGGAGTACTGGGGGGCCCCTAGCGGACCTGTTTAACACCTCACTGGTGACGGGTGCATGCCTCATGACTGGAGAATGGCACATGGTGCCAATCCACAAGAGTGGTCCCAGGGATGAGCCTGGCACCTACAGGCCAGTCAGCCTAAACTCCATCACAGGTAAGTTAATGGAACCATTCTAAAAGAAAGGTTGGTGAACTTTCTGGAGGTTAACAGTCTCCAAGTCACTAGGGCAGCATGGGTTTGTCTTGAGGAGATCCTGTCAGATGAACATGATCTGGGTCACTAGGTCAGTGGACAAAGGTCAGGTGGCAGATGTCCTATACCTGGACTTCAGCCTTCCATGCAGCACAGAGTCGAAGGCTTTACTGATCAGCATGCTGTGTAACCTGGGAGTTGGGGACAAGCTGCAAGGGTGGTAGAAGCTGGTTGCAAGATAGAGACCAGATGGAGATGGTAGGGGAGTTATCCAAGCTCAGGCCTGTGACCAGCAGGGTCCCACAGGGCTCAGTACTTGACCAGTGCTGTTCGACATCTTTATTGGAGACATAGTGGAGGGGTCAGTAGCAAAATCTGTCTGTTTGCAGATGATACTAAGCTGTTTGGGAGGGTGGACATGAAGGAGGAGACAGGCACCCATGTGGGACCTGGCCAGGATAGAGAGGTGGTCTGGCATTTGGCAGTTGGGGTTCAGTGCCAAGAAATGCAAGGTCATGCACCTGGGGTCAAGAAACCCGAGGGCCAGCTACTGTCTGAAGTGAGGAGCAGGTGTCCAGCATGGAGGAGGAAAAGATCTGGGGGTGATGGAGGCAACATGAAACACTCTGCAGTGCCAGAAGGCGGCAGCCAAAGCAAATAAAATGCTGGAAATCATTGCCAGAGGAATCACCTCCAGGAAGAAGTCATTCTGTCCTTGTACAGATCATTGGTGAGACCGCACCTGGGTACTGTGTGCAGTACTGGTGCCCTTATTTGAAGAAGGACATCCAGCTGCTGGAGGGGTCCAGCGGGACAACCAAAATGATCCAGGGTATGGGGACAAGCCACATGAGGAGAGATTGAGGGGCTCAATTCATGCTCCCTAGAGGAAAGAAGGAGAAAGGGGCTATGATAGAAACCTTCAAATACCTTAAAGGTGTATAAACAAGGTTAGAGTGGAGGCATCTTCAATTTAAAAGAGAGTGGAAAACAAGGCATAGTCTGAAACTTGGGGGTAGATTTAAAAGGGAAATGAGGAGGCACTTGTTCACAGAGTGAGTGGTGTCAAATGGAATGAGCTACCAGAGGAGGTGAGGTCCTTGAACACAGTGGGAAGTTTTAAAAAGGGTGGGACAGGGTAAAAGAGGTTGCAACGGGAGGGAGGATGGGTACAGGTGAAGTGATGGAGGGGCAGCTCCAGTAAAATTGATTGGGCTGCGACTCAAGCAGACTAGATAGACCATTGTGGCTGCTTCTGCTGGCAAATTTTGTATATTGATATCTGTTCCTGCAGCTGAGGATTAACGTAACTCTGTACAGTAGCTGATTACATTTTGAAACATTGGTTCACCTTTGTTTCACCCCCAGTTGCTTAAAATAACCTTGGAGAAAAACATTGTTAGTTTACCAGAAACAAAATTACAATCGGTTATCAGTTTAGTTTCAGCATTTTCACATATCAATTCTGTATGTCCATCAGTCTGTTGTTGCCACTGTTTTCCCAGGTGTCTTCTTTCTTTCCTGGACTTCGGATCGTAGAACTGAGCTCAAACAAGTCTGTATCGAAGTCCCCAAAAGGAACAGTCCTCGACATCTGAGATTTTCTTTGCCTGTGCTCTTGTTGTCACAGTTGCTGAAACAGCAGGGTTTACTCCTTCTGTGATTAACTTAGCAAATCATGGAAAGTCATTTCCAGTAATCACAGATACGGTAACTTTGTAACTACCGCCCTTTTCATTTTGTGCGCGACACCCCATTACATTCAGAGTCACTTGAATGGTGGGACAGTACTGAGTGTCCCCATGGATGTAGATGACCCCAGTATCTGGTCCTTTTGCACGGTCTTCCCAGCACTTTAACATGAACTCTGGTCTGTCTGCTTCCTGAATCTGAGTCCCTTCACAGTCTTTGCTCCCACCTTGGCATCTGTTAAATACTTGCCCACATTTCCTAAGGCCAAATTTGCTCCAGTGTTACCCTCCTTAGTTTTATGGCAGTTTCTTACAATATGGCCTGGCTTATTTATTATTTATTTGAAAAAGTTTCACCAGGAAGGACATCATGAGCTGTAATAGCTCATTTCCAGCTGCGTCTTGGGGGAGGGGATACAGTGGAGTAGGCAGTAATGTAGCATTACAGCTTGAATACAGAAAAATATAGTACACTCCCATCAGTTTGGAGACAGGAGGAATAATACAGTAGTATACAACTTAAATTAGAACGTCATACAGATTGGGATACAGAGATACTCGCATATACACTCACAGAGCAGGTTATGCATTTCCGGTAAATAGTACAATATAGGTTTAGGCTTTATTATAAACACTTGATTTACAGTGGACCCAAATAATTCACTCCGCAGTGCTAAATTGTACATTGCCATGACCAAAGCATAATCTGAGAAGGTGCTACAGCAAACCCATTTAAATTGTAGTAGTACTGTCGCAAGGTTACAGTGGGATAGCTAGAGGAATGAGGGGTGGAGGGAGAAAGGTCAGCCAAAGGCCTTCTCTTCTGGATGCTAAGAACCCCACAAAGGGATAGGGAATTGGCATGAGAGAGGAATCGATCAAATTTGCTGGGCTTGTAGAAGGGAGAATAGAACTAGAGGAGGAGGAGAATTGGGTGCAGTTGCAGGAGGGGTGGGGAGCAAAGGACTGCCAATGCCCTCTCCCTTTCAGGGTGCTAGGAACCCCACAAGGGACAGGGAATTGGCATGAGAGAGGTGAATTGATCAAATTTGCTGGCTTATTACAGTTATAGCAAATATGTCTGTGAGTGCAGATTTGTTACCCCATCAGAGTTCTTATCGATCTGGAGGTAAATCAGGGAAAAGAGTGTTACGGTTCCTTGGCTGTTGCTTCACTGTTGCAGTATCTGTCTGGCCTCTGATAGTCCTCAGCCAAGGAAACAACCTTTTCCCCACTTTCTGATTAGTGTTCTTTTACCCAAAGCTACACGTCTGTAGGAAAGATGTTGATAAATTACTACATTGCAGAAATGTCAACAATCTGTGGGACTGTTTTGCCCTCTGATTGGATCCATGTAACAAGGATTTCTCTGAGTCGGGTGAAGGCTTCTCGAGGATTGTTGACTAAGTGGTACTTCAGGACTGGAATCTCTGCCTGTTGGTCTCTCCTGAGATGTCATATCTTTTAAAGATTTCTCTTTCACAAGGTCCTAGTTTTTGCTGTTCAGTGTCCATATTCATGTAGGCAAGTTGAGCTTTATCTGTCAGATAAGGTACTAGCCTGATGGCTCGTTGTTGTTTTTGGCCATTAGCAGGCTCTGGTGAACCTTTCAAAAGTTGTCAGGTATCCTTGATATCATCCGAGGGTACAGCTTTGTAAGTTTAATGTCTTTTTAAGTGATATGTATTTGTTGATCTGCCGGACCTGTACCAGCTCCTCCTGCTTTGATAGCTTGCAAGGCATCTAGCCATCACTTCTGTCACTGCATCTCTTCTCTGCTCTGTGCCTCGAGGAATTTAATCTTTTCTTTCTGTTTCTCAGTCTCTCGTGTATAGCCCACCATTTGAAGAAGGCAGGCGTGCTTTCAGGTTTTGTCCCGCCTGTTCTTCTTTCATCATTGGTGCCAGCTGTACAGTCTCGTTTGGACTTTTGTTTCGCTTCTAGTTTGGCTGCCATTCTTCTGGTAATCACTGTTGGGTGTGAACTAGGAGAGCCGCTCAAGTGGACCAGGGTGCTAAATGTCAGAATGTTCAGAAAGTCGTGAAGACTGAAACTCAAGACTTTGAAAGCCTGTAATGGGTGAAATGTCAGTTGTCTGTTTCTCCACTGCTGTGGCAAACTGCTTCAGTCTTCAATAAATGGAAAGTTTTTGTGCAACACTGTATGGCGGTCTGCTTGTATGCTTTGGAAGGTGAGTGCTGTGACTCACTCTCAAGACTAATCACTCTTAGGCTTGCTGTTGCAGGATCCATACCTCTCTTCTGTGCTTCCCTGGTACCAGGTCTAGTACCCACGCATAAAACTACTGATGTAGAGTATGCACAGCATAAATCCCACTTCTCAAACCAGCTGTCATATAATGGCATAGGTCAGGAAGCATAGGCAGTCCAGGAGAAGTTATAAAATTCACAGTTAGCTTATTATCAATAACAAATAGATAAAATAAAATTCTACATTATAGCTTTCCATAAAGGCAGTACAAACTAAAAAAGTCTTCCATCTGAATCTCCTTAGGAAGAATATTGCTCTGTTTATACAAGATGCTTTTGCCTGGCATTCAAATTCTGCATCCTGTTGTAAGTCACAACTCCTGTTTTTCATAAAATGTATTAAAGCTCTGTCGGTTTCCTTACTGAGGCCAGCCTTTAGAGCACATCTAGTCTTTAACAGGTGCAACAAAATCATACATTTTGTCCCAGAGCTGGTTTTCCTGTTAACAATTCTGTAAATGAGATTGTGAAAGTCAAAATGTATCTCAAGGTCAACCCCGTGTTCCAGGCTGAAATCTTTTCTAATAAACCCAATTTGCTTTCTGCAGTCATTTGAACAACATAATTATATACATTTACAAACCAACGGATCCCAGTTTCACATAAAGATTCACACATATATATATTTTTTTAGCCACAGACAAGCAATGGGGAAAGAAAAATAGAAAACAGCAATTGAAGGGAGGAGATAACTGGAAATTGTGGGACCATTAGAGTTGCCAATTCCTAAGTGCCACAAGAAACATTTATTAGCTAAACAGGCCAGAGATAGACAAGCGGCAGAATAGGAGAGACAACATAGATCATTGCTTTTAACACTCTTTGCATAACAAATGGGACAGAATCTTGCCTAATTCCTATCACTCCTGAAGGCCGATAAACAAGGAAAATCTAGCAACCTGTACCCCACACAACTAGAATAATCTTGCAGCCTGTACCCCATGCAGGCAACACATTCAAATGACGTATCCCCACTGGGTACACCACCAGGTTCAGTTCAGATCTGAAACAGATGGCCCTCCACCCCCGCCCTGGTCCTTCCTTGGGCAGTGCACCAAGGAGAACCCGCTGGGACGGCTGCCTCAAAAATCAGACCAGCATCATCACCAAGCCAGGTCTTCATAAGGCATACCAGATTGACCAAGGAATAAGATATAAAATTTGCTATAATAGTGGTCTTGTTCTTCATCAAGCTAGCATTGCATAGTACTACCTAAAAAGGACACTTAACAACTGCCGACCCATCAGCTACCTGCTCATTCAGTCTGGTGGGTTCCCTGGCTCTAAACACATCTGGCCTCTCCCAAATCCCCATTTTGCCCAGGGCATGTCCTGGTCCTCACAGTCCTAATTACCCCCTTCCATCAGTACTCCCCACTGTGTGCCCCTCCCACCTGCTAATTCCCACCTGACTGGAATGGTGAATTGCTGCACCAGGCGGGGAGGGGGTCTCATAGAAAGGTGCAAATCCCAGAGCAGAGATGGAGTAACTGAGCCCAGAGTTCTGACACATTATCAATATAGCTAATCCTAACCCACCCCAAAAATGCTATCCAACCCACCCCACCTAACCTTCCCCTCCACACATTACAAAAAACATTCCTTCCTAACCATACAGTTACAACAGTATACACCAGTCGTACTTTCTACACCAAAATTCTATCCATCATTCACTCCCTATTCACTCAAATAATAAAGAGATTTAACCAAATACAAAACAGTACATGCGCTCCCTTTACAGTACAGGGTATGCACTCCTGTTGTCTCATATAGCAGCTAGCTGAGATGATCAGAAGAGGGCTCGCTGGTCACTGTATTGGCTCCCATCACACTGGCGATTAAGGTAAGAGGGGTTGCAGTGTGGGTTGATCGGTTCCCATGGTGTGAAAGGGGTCTGCTAGATGCCAGGGAAAACTTCCGCTAAGTATGGGACGGGGTCGGTGGGTGGGGTACTGCTGAACACCACAGCATAACTGTTCTAATATGGGGACAGCGATCAGAGGGCAGGGGGACCACTGGATACCAGGGACATTTTTACATTATGCAGGATGGGGATCGGAGGCGGTGGGACCAGTGGACACCAGGCAACTGTTTTACATTATATGGGACAGCAGTTGGTGGGGGACCACTGGACACAGAGGAATCATTTTACTTCACAGGGACAACAATCAGAGGGTGGGGGGACCACTGGTCACCAGGAAGTGTCTTACATTTTACAGGACAACGATCCGGAGGGGTGGGGAGCCACTGGGCATAAGGAAATTTTTACTTCATACGGGATGGCGTTTGGAGGCAGAGGAGGACCATTGTACATCAGGGACTTATTTTTTATACTGAGGCCAGTTAATCAGAGGGTGGGGACCACTGGACATTGGGGAACTCTTTTTTTTATTTTTTTTTTTTATACTGGGGCCAATGATCGGAGGACAGGGGGACCACTAGACACCAGGGCAGAATGTTATTTTAATGGGGGATGGGGTTTCGAGGGTTGGGGTGCCACTGTCCACCAAGGAGCAAGTGTGCTTCCCCAACTGCCAACTAGTTGTTGGCAGTAATGGCTCTGCCAGCTGCAAGGGTTGCCTGGAGGGGCTTCTTCTTGGCGATAATTGCACAGTGCAAGGTGGTCTCTGCTATTTCCTCTGCACAGCACTACCACACACGAATATTGCGCTGTGCCAGGATTCCTGATCTCGCTCCTCCCTTTGCCCCCACATATATTATTTTGCATGCTCACTGATCCTTTTAGCATGTGCCACAGCCCCATTTCAATATTGTGCTTGGGCGCAAACCCCTAGAAAACTTGGCACAATCACTTCTCCCACTGGGCAAAGTTTTGAATATATGGCCCTAGGCTTTTCTCTGGATTGGTTCGTAGTTGACATCGAAACCTTCTCAGTGAACCTATTTGAAGGAAATTACCTTCTTTCTCAAATTCACTATCCAGTGAGCAGTTCCTATGATATGCAGGAACTGTTTAGATGGTGTTAATGAGCATACAAGGGTCAACACTGTCTGTTATTAGTAGGCGATCTTACTTTGAGAGTGCTCTTGCAGTAGGTAATTCACAGATAGGACTAAGCCACCAGGCGTCAGGACCCCACAGAAAACTTCTGGTTAGCGGTCTCTGACGGGACTACCCCCACGTCAGGTGACCGACATCATACGATGTCGGTATAAAGGACAGTCCCCCATGCCCGCCTTCCAGTTCTTTCCCGTCGGCTTGTGAAAGTTCCTCACGGTAGAACAACGTTCATCAGTACCTTCGTTGGTTGTAATGTTTTCAACTTTTTCAACCTTTTTTCTCTAATATTTTGGTTTTCTCATACCATCTGCTGTGTATGTCGTCCCCGGCGCCCTCTGAATCTCATAAAAGAGTGCGACTGTGTGTGGATCCCAGCTTCCACACAGGACTGCCACTCCTTGTGCCTCTTCTGTCTAGGCCCAGACTACCTCGTGAGAAGTGCCAGCACTGCCAGAAATTCAACTCGGCTACCCTCAGGTAAGGCAGCAGTCTCTGAAGCCCATCTCCTCAAGATGAAAATGGCGTCCATGGAAAAGGAGTTGAAAAACTTAGGCAAGTGTCAACTTCCCGAAGGCCACAGAAAGAAGCATGAGAAGGAGATGCACTGGGGCGGGATTAGTCTTCCACAGCAGCCCGACTTAGGCTGGAATCACGGCCTTACAGGTATCATCCCTCAGGGGATCGCTCTCGATGGCCGTCCTTGGTAGCTACCAAGAAGGCATTGCCTCTCATTGGGCTTGCGCTTTGCCTTCGGGAGCCTCCGGGCAAGGAGATCTCCGCTCCCCTCAAGGCTGCTCCTCCACCGCGCCTTGCAGTCCGAGCAGGTCCGGTAAGTCGGATGTTGGTCCCACTGATGCCTGCCCAGACAGGGCTGCTAAGCTGCTCACCTCCTCGGGTGATCGCCCAGCCCGCCTCTTCTGACAAGGCTGTCTCCCTCACGGCCTTCCTCCTCAACAGGAGTTCTGATAAGTCAGACGCCGCCCTCCGCCTGCCTGGACACTGCTGACAAGGCAGCCACCGCTCCTCCGACTGCCCGTCAACCTGCCTGCATCAGACCCTATCATCATGCCTGATGCCCCAGGCTCTCCGCAACAGATAATCCCATTGCCTACCGAGGTCCCTGTGTCCCTTGGATTACACCGGGATTTCAATCCTCCTTCCCCAATTGAGGTCACCGACTTTGGGATGCTGCTGTCAGGGGTCCCCTCCCACGCGGACCTCTGACACCGGACCCAACGCTGGCTGACCCGATGTCAACCTCTGGCATTCTTTTTCCAGATGGAAGACCTGTTCCTCCATCAGGACTGTTGGACCCATTCTACGTGTCTCCCTACACTGTGCCCAACGCCTGCAGGACCGACGCCTCTGTCCGGGTCTTCCAGCAGGGCTTTGCCAGGACCCTCTGCTCTGTCAGAGCACCTGGTGCCAGGGTACCTGGTGCCACAGTACCCGGTCTCCTCAGTATCCGATGCTGCAGTACCCAATGCCACATTATCCGCGCTGCAGTACTGGACCTGGGGCTTCCGCCATTGGGATATGGATACTCATTATGGGTACTCACCTACCCGTATCTGAAACCCGTCCTCCTCCTCCTCTGGCTCCGCCACCCACTCCGCAGCCACCGAGGCGGATCTGAAGTAGACCTTGACCTCCTGGTGGGCTGAGGCCAGCTCCAGCTCACCAAGGAGGTCAAGAGTTGTCTTCAACGCGGTCCCTACGCTGGACCCCTACATCGCAGATGGGAGATTCCTCTCTTCTTTACTCGATGCCAGAGGAGAACCTTCTGGCACCTAAGGTGGGGAGGACACGCACCTCCTGGGGCTTCCCAGAGGGGTCGTTCCCCTCCTCCATGTAGGAGTCATCTTCTTCGTCCTCAGACTCAGATTCTGAATCCGACCGCTTGATCATGGAGATGAGCTCCATACTCTAGAACGCCTAAGACCGAGGGACCCTCCAGTCTCCGAGGACCCTTCCTTTCTTGCGCCAGATCCACAGTGTAAGAAGCTCGCTGCACATCTGGATCTGCCGAGACCGTGCCCACACTGATTCCACCCTGGATACAGCCTCACGCCAATCTTGTTTCCACTAATTGGAAACCACCATCCTTGCTAGCCCCTCTGAGGAAGGCAGATAGGCTATGCCAGGCTCTGGAGGGTAAAGACTTCCTTAGTCTTCACCCCAAGGCAGATTCAGTTGTGATCAGGCGCGCCCATGGCCACTCTGCCAACCCCAAACATTTGAGCTTGTCTCCGCCTGACAAGGAATCCTGACTTCTGGATCAGTATGGGAAGAAGATTTACTCCTCTTGACCCTAGGCACCAGGGCCCTCAACTACATCAGCTACATGGGAGATTTCAGAAGTCTACCCTTGGCCAAGTGGAATCCAAGCTGGACTCCCTGCCTGACTCACAGACTAAGCAAGAACTGGGAGACCTGGTCCATTCCGCCTTCACGCCTGTAGGCACATGCTTCATGCCACCCACGACGCAGTGGACACAGCTGGCAGAAGCTCGGCTTTCGCCATAGGCCTACGGCATCATGCCTGGCTCTGTGTGTCAGGATTGGTCCCTGAAGTACAGTCCGCTATACAGGATGCTCCCTTCAGGGGTTCAGTGCTGTTCAGGGTGATGTCAAGGACATCATAACTGAACTGTATTAGAAGTGCACTGCACAAAAGTTGGTCCAGACTTTGTATTGGCCCCTCGGGGTAACGACATCCTTTCATCGTCAAAACCGACAGTAACAAAAGCCCAACCAAGGAAGGGTGCTCCAACAAACATCGGGCCTCTGCAGCAACTAAGACTTCCCCAGCAAAAGTTGGTGGGAGCCTCAGCTGCTGTGCTGCTCCACACCTTCTGACTTCCTGCCTCTCCTCTGCCTCTGGCCATTCCAGAGAACCAATGGGGAAGATTCTCCTCCCATCTGCTGGGTTGGGAGAGGATAACTTCAGATGCTTGGGTGCTCCAGCTAATATCTGCTGGACACTCGATAGAGTTTCTACAGAAACCTCCTCGAAAACCACCCCTTCAGTTGTCTTCCTCCCTGCAACATTGTCCTTTGGTTCTAGAAGAAATCCTATCCCTTCTGTCGAAGGCGGCGATAGAGCCAGTCCCCACTCATCTTTGGGGATGGTTTACTATTACCATTTCTTTCTAGTTCCAAAGAAGACGGAGGCTTGAGGCCAATCCTAGACCTCGGCTCCCAGAACATGTTCAGTGAGTACAAATGCCTAGAATGCTCTCCTGCAGAGCCTTCTACCATTACTCCAGCCAGGACAGTGGCTATGCACTCTGGATATGCAGGATGCATACCCTCATATCCCCATATGACCTTCCCATCGTAAGTACCTCCGTTTTTGTTTTCAGGGAGACCACTACCAGTTCAAGGTCTTCCCATTTGGTGTCTCGCTCCCCATTTTACCAAATGCCTGTTGGTGGTAGCGGCCCACCTGCATACCCAGGGTGTGCAGGTCTTCCCATACCTGAACGATTGGCACCTGGGTGGCCCCTGTCCAGGAAGAACTCCTGCACTCCTTTCCCTTCCCCTGCAGGTTTTACCAGCCTGGTATTACCATCAGCCAGGTCAAGTCACACTCGGTCCCTTGCCAATGCCTCCAGTTTATAGGGGCGATACTGGACACAACCACAGGCAAAGCTTTTGCCTCTGGACAGGTTGAGACCCTTCAAAATCAGGCTCATCTTCTGTCCAGTCACAGATGGGTTGGAGCCAGGTCAGTTCCTCCGCCTCCTCAGGCTCATGGCGGCTTCCATTCTGACAGTCCCGTTCGCTCGGCTCCATTGAGGATCTTTCAGTGGACGCCTGGTCGCAGTGGGACCAAACCACAGACGATCTAGACCAAGAGGTGCTAATGTTGGATCCCAAGATCAGGAACTTGCACTGAGGATGGTTCAGGAGAACCTATACCTAGGAGTTCCATTCTGCATCGCTTCTCCTTCCCAGACGCTGACAATGGATGCATCAGGGGAGGGCTGGGGTGCCCACCTAGGGTCTCACAGGACTCAGGGCAACTGGTCCCTGTTCGAGCAGAAATTGCACATAAATGTGCTCGAACTGAGGGCAGTCCTGTATGCCTTACCGCTCTTCTTCCCTTCATTATTCCCAGTCATCTTCTCATCCAATCAGACAATATGTGTGTAGTCTGGTACCTCAACAAACAGGGAGGAACACATTCCTATCCCTGTGCCGGGAGGCAATGAGAGTCTGGTATTGGGCAGCTCTGCATGACCTTCACCTTGACCGCAGTTCACATTCCAGGAGTGGAAAACACCTGGCAGACTAACTCAGTCGATCCTCAGACAGAGATCTTGAATGGGAGTTAGACCAACATCTTTCGACGGTGGGGGACACCTCAGGTAGACCACTTTGCCTCCCCAAAAGTCAAAACTTTCCGCCTTTTGCTCGCTCGCTCGCCCAGGGCAAGACGTTTCTGGCGTGCACGCTCTGTCCCTGTGTTGGAGGGATAGATTCGTTTATGCCTTCCTCCCATTCCTTTGATTCTGAGGGTCCTGAACAAATTCGGATGAGAAGGGTCTCGAATGATTCTCATCACCCCTTCTGGCCCAGGCAAGTGTGGTTTCTCTTCTGCAACAGTTTGCAGAGGAACCTCCCTTCTTCCTCAGACGCAGCACTTGTTGACCCAGGATCAGGTGACCCTTGTTCACCCAGGCTTCAGATTCCTTCATCTTCATGGTGGCTCCTGCAGACGTAGCCAAAGCCTGCTTCAGAGTCTCTCCTTAGTAGTGGACATTTTGGTAGAAGCCAGGAAGCCTTCCACCAGGTCCACCTACACTATGAAGTGGAAACTGTTTTCATCTGGGCATATTCTAAAGACTTACGGCTTTCTAAATTGCCCAACCAACAAAGTCCTGGATAACATGCATCACCTTTTCAACCTGGGTCTCAGCCATTCCTCTGTAAAAGTCCACATGGCAGCTATTCAAACAACAAGAAGTCTTGCTGTATTCTGACTATTGCAGTGATCTCCAACCTTTGAACTGCCCGGAGAGGAAAGAGTTAACTTTCCATGCAAGGCATGGAACGCTGAGCTCGAGTTCGTTGAAGCCTCTGTCTGCTGTTGTTTGAACCCCAACCGCCAGATTCTTTACTCTGCCTCACTGAACAGTCGCTCTGGAGATTTCTCCTTCGCTCGGTTCAAAAAAGTCAGTTAAAGTGTTGTTTTTTCTCTCGGTTTCAACCAAATTTCTGCAATTTAACCTGTCGGTTAAGTCTCTGTCTGTGGTACCGTGAGTACTAGATAGGTTTCCATATTAGTTTTCTGTGTGGAACTTAGAACATTGGATCGGTTCGGTTTGAACCGATCAGGTTTGTAAAAGTTTTCTATTCTTATTAAGTGTGATAACCGGTCCGTGTCGGTTCTAAAAAAGCGGATTTTATTACGTTTTCCAAGACCGTAACACGGTCAGGAACTGATAGGGGGTGTCTTGCCTGGCGGATTGCCGATAAAAGTGGGGCAAGTTTTGTTAGGATTGGCCATGTCTGAGAAACCCAAGAAAAAAACTGGCCCACTGGGTTTCAATGACTGTAGTGTGTGGGGAAGCCTTTGCTAAGGCTGCTCCCCACACCACCTGTGTTATTGTCTGGGGTTTGACCACCTCGATTCAGACTGCCAAATTTTGTAAAAGTTTTCCCAAAGCTACCCTGGATAAAGAGTAGGTAGACTGAGGGAAAGGGAGGCCGAGAAGTCCGTGACCGGATGGCCAGCCTAGTTGGTTCCGACCAGACCAGAAGGAGTGCCACTCTGACCAGGGCGAAACTTCTTCGGCAAAAGGATAACCGATTCTGAGGAGTCGGTTCCGGTTAAAAGAAAAGAAGGATAAGTCAGCCTTGCTCTAGAGGCTGAGGTCTCTTCCTCTTGGCTCTCAGAGCAAAGAAAGGGCTCCAGCCCTACACAGGGAAAAGGTTTGTACTCCAGGTACTTCCTAACCCCCAAAAAGAAAGGAGAATGGCTGCCATCCTGGATCTGAGATATTTAAACAAGCATCTCTTAAGCCAAAATTCAAAATGGTGACTCTGGGAATAATTCCTGCCTCTCTAAGGCCAGGGACTGGCTAGCCTCCTGGACCTCAAGAATGCCTATTTTCACATTCCCATCAGGTGCTCCCACAGAAAGTACCTCAGGTTCGAGTTGCCCTCAGGCCACTATCAATTCAGAGCAATACCCTTTGGCCTAACATCAGCCCCAAGGGTGTTCACAAAGTGCCTGGCAGTAGTTGTTGCTTCCTAAGGAGAAAAAGATCACCATCTTCCCATACTTGACAGACTGGCTCATAGTAAGTCAGTCTCCAGACCAAGTCAAGTCACATTTGCAGATAACTCAGCAACTGCTTACTTCCTTAGGATTCCTCCTAAATCTTCCAAAGTCAGTTCTGGAACCAGTGCAGCTTCTCACCTTTATAGGGGCGGAGCTCGATACAATAAAGCAAGGGCCTTCCTTCCCTGGACAGGCAAGGACACTAGTAAAACTGGCCTCTTCTTTCACCCTTCAGGTGTCTCAACCAGCAAGGCACTTGCAGCTCCTGGGCCACATGGCAGCCTCCCTTTTGGGCTGGGGAGCCCACTTGGGGACCTGACTACCCAAGGGCTGTGGTCACCTCAAGAATCTCTGCTTCACATCAATCTCTTGGAACTCAGAGCAGTGTTTCTGGCACAGCAAGTTTTTCCAAGTCTGTTCAGAACAAAGTAGTCCAGATCAGAACAGACAATACCACCACAATGTGGTACATCAACAAGCAAGGGCACTCGGTCCACGGCCTTGTGCACAGAAGCAATAAAGTTGTGGTCTCTGGCCTATTCCCTACTGAACTCTTACAGCAGTGCACCTCACAGGGAAGGACAATGTCCTGGCAGATCCTCTCAGCAGGATATCTCAGGGCCATCACGAATGGTCCCTAGATCCCCTAGTTTTGAAGGTGATTTTCTCAGATGGGGCACTCCACAGATAGATCTTTTGCAGCCCCAGACAATCACCACTTCTTTTGCTGCAGACCCCAGTATTGGGCTCAGTCCCTGGATGTTTTAGTTCTCAATGTGAAGGGAAGTTTTTGTATGCTTTTCCCCTTCCTCTCTTGTTCAAGGTACTAGTCAAAATCAGGTCTCAGCCTGCAAAGTGATTCTGATTGCTCCAGACTGGGCCAGACAGCCCTGGTACCACTGTTGCTGTCCTAGCAGTCCACCTCCCACTGTCTCTTCCCAGGAATTACAACCTGTTGACATCCTCTCAGGGAGAGTTTGGTATCCAAATCTCAAATCTCTCAATCTCAAGGCCTGGCTCTTGAAGAGTTAGAGTTTGCTGATCTGCACTCTCTCAAGGTGTTTGGATATTCTAAAGGCTTCTCAAAAGCCTTCCACCAGAAAGACTTACAACCCAAATGGAAAAGGTTCACTATTTGGTGCTCTGGTAGCATATTTCTCCAGAGTCTGCTGGGTTGCCTACAGTCCTGGACTATATGGTTCATCTCAATAGCTTGGGACTCAGACCAGCTACACTCAAAGTGCATTTGGCAGCTGTTTCTGCTTTTTGTCAGTAGGTAAGCCCTCTTCTCTTTCGGCTCATCCTGTATTTTGTAAATTCTTCAAGGATTGTTGCACACAATCCTCCCTTCAGGGACCCTGCTCCTGCTTGGGACCTAAATGTTTGCATTGCTCAGCTTATGCAACCCCTTTGAGCCTTTGTCCTCTGCAGAACTTAAGTGCTTGACTTGGAAAACTGTGTTTTGGTAGCCATTACCTCTGCCAGACGCATCAGTGAGTTACAGGCCCTGTCAGTGGAGCCTGATTTTATCTCTTTTCATAGAGATAAGGTGGTCCTAAGAACTAATAGGAAGTTTTTGCCTAAGGTGGTCTCAGATTTCCACCTTAACCAGTCTATGTCTCTTCCTGTTTTGTTCACTGACCATTCCTCCTCTGGAGAGAAGGCTTCACAGCTGTATACGTCAAGGGCCCTTAGCTACTACATAGAGCGCACCAAGGATCACAGGTTTGACTCCCTCAATTGCTCCTCACTTATGGTGAGGTCGGTGAGGAAAACCTGCCACTAAAAGATCTATTGCCAGGTGGATTGTCTCTTGTATACAATTCTGCTATGAAAAATTGTAGGACTCCACCCTCAGGCCTGAGGGCTCACTCTACTAGAGGTACAGCTGCTTCCTGGCTGCTGCCAGGGATATTCCTATCTTAGAGATATGTCAAGCAGCCACCTGGAAACAGTCCATACTTTTACCAAGCATTAATCTCTGGATATCCAGGCTAGGAGTGATGCTCGGTTTGGCAGAGCAGTACTTCAGAACCTATTCCAAAGTAGGTTCTGTCCCTCCTCCATGGAGGTACTGCTTGGTAGTCTGCAATAGTCAGAATACAGCAAGACTTCATGTTGTTTGAAGAAAAATTACTCACCTTAGTAATGTTTCTTCTAATGGAGTCTTGCTGTATTCTGAACCCCCTCCCTCTCAGAACCTGGTTTTGGGATGTGGGTGGGCAGGAGCAGTGTTGGCATCTAGAGGTGCCCTTTTCACCTCTCCTTTATTTTGGGTGTAGTTGTGTTTTGTTTTGGGTTTCCTGACTTGAGTCTTTGCTTTGAAACCAAAACCGTTTTATCAAATTTAGTTGCCAGTTGGCTAGTGTGAGTTTACAGTTTCACACACAACTCCCTGTGAGTATAGCTCGTAAAGATCTGGCGGATGGGGTTCAAACAGCAGCAGACAGAGGCTTCAACCGAGCTCGAGCTCAGCTGCTTCCATGCCTTGCATGGAAAGTTAACTCTTTCCTTTCCGGGCAGTTCAAAGGTTGGAGATCACTGCAATAGTCAGAATACAGCAAGACTCCATTAGAAGAAACAACATTACTAAGGTGAGTAATTTTTCTTTCAACCTACCACATTCCCTTTGGAGACAGGACTTTTGCTCAGTTAGAAGTCTCTAAGACTTTTCTTAAAGGGGTTCTCCACCCGAGACCCCCATCCACAATACTGCCCCTCCATAGGACTTAAATTTTATTCTAGAGAAGGTCACACTGCCTCCTTTCGAACCCGGCTGCAGAAGCAGACTTAAAGTTCCTTTCTTGGAAAACATTCTTCCTAGTGGCCATCACTTCTGCTCGGCACATTTCGAGCTTCAAGCCTTGATGTGTTAAATCACATATCTGATTTTCCACAAGGAATGTGTGGCTCTCGCACCAACCCTAAGTTTCTTCCTAAGGTGGTGGCTGAATCTACACTGAATCAATCCATGGAGTTACGGCTTTCTTTGTGCAACACTCCAATCAAGGGGTACCTCTTACATAATCTGGATGTTCACAGAATCCTGAGATACTACACCAATCAGAATAAGGCTCTCGAAAACTGATCAGCTTTTGTGCCTTTCACACAAAAAAGGGAAGGCAGTGCTGTTTCCAAGCAATGCCTTTCCAAATGGCTGGCAAGTTGTATCACTTTCTGTTACAACAGTACAACAAGACCCTTCCGGTCAGATTAGAGGTCACTCCACCAGGGAGTAGCTGCCTCTGTTGCTTGTTTCAAGAATGTATCCATGGCAGACATCTAGCAGTTGCAACCTGGACTTCAGTCCATACCTTCACGAAACACTACAGTTTGGACATTGCCTCTCACCAGAGCAGGTCAGATTGGCTGTTCTGCAGGGCCTCCTTTCTTGAGACCTGCTCTGTTCTGAGGTTATATTGTGGATGACAATCCTCCTCTCAGTTTTTTCTTGTTCCAGACTGCTTGGGATTCAGTCCTATCTACAAATACCTACTGCAAGAGCCCTCTCGAAGTAAGATAATGCAGTTACAGAAGGAACTTATTGTAACAGTATATCTTCGAGAGAGGCTCTTGCAGTAAATATCCTATCCCACCCTCCGTCCCCCTAAGTCTCTTGTATTCCTTTCCATGGGGCACATCCTCTTTTCCCTCATCTTGCCTCTTTTGGCCTTTTGGGAAAGAACTGGAAGGCGGGCGGGGACTGCCCTTTATACCGACATCGTGATGATGCCAGTAACCTGACGTGGGGGCGGTCCCCCACCAGAGACTGCTAGATAGAAGTTTTCCATGGGGTCCTGACACCTGGATGCTTAGTCCCATCTGTGAATACCTACTGCAGAACCTCTCTCAAAGATCTACTGTTACGTAAGTTCTACGTAACTGTCCTTTACTGGCCATGAGTTTTCTGTAGCCTCTGTTTCTGTGATAACAGCCAGGTTCCTCCTGTAAGGGTATGTCTAGGAAATTAAGGGTCTTTTCCCAACTTCATAGGTCAGTTTAATATACTGCGATGTTTATACAATCATGCTATAACACTAGCTGCTTCCTCTTTACTGCCTTTCCATACACAGACTATATTGCCAAGAAAATGGCACCACTTGATGACATTGCTCTGTATGGCTTGACCTCCATATTTAACACCCATTGCTCTTCCCATGCCCCTAAAAATAGGATGGGATAGGTGATGGCAGGAAATATTCTCAGTTACATTAAAAATAATTTTCTTGTAAGGATGAATTCTAAAGCTTTCAAGTTGGAACAGTATAGGGATATCTCAGATCTCACTGTGTAGCATCATTGTTTTGCACATGCAGCAATACCCTGTCTTCTCATACAAAATCTCTGAACTTTTGCAACACATCAGCTGTGTTTCTTAGCTAAGGAGTTTGGTCAAACACACAATACTGTAGGTATATGTCAAATTGACCCAAATTTTCTTGTCAAAGAACCCACTTCCAAAATTGTGGAGCAGGGAGGTTTTATGGGTTCTTTGTATTTTCAGGAGTGTCTAAAAATTAGGGCGCTCATACTCTTGTTGCATAAGCATAAATTCTTCCTCAGTGATCACCCTCTGTGCAAACTTCCTGAAACATGTTTTGCATTTCTTCATGACTGGTAGCTTGTGATTACTGCTGAGTCTTCAGAGTTCTGCTCATTATTCAGTAATACTGATACTATGTCAACATATTGATCCTTACCCAGCATAACAACATTGCTGCCCTTGTTAGCTGTCTCTGTTTGCTTTCTAGCACACAAGTTACCCAGCACCTCCTGTTGAGCATTTGTAAGGTTTGAGTTAAAATTACAGTGTGTGTCACAAAGAAATTGTGTTATTTCAGGTTTTACTGCTTGTAAATACACCTGGACAGTATTGTTATATGTATACTTAGGGAAAGAAGATGGATTTCACTTTGCAAATTTTCATAAGTGAGTTTAGATTTCCTTTTTTGTTGTTTTGTATAAAACAAAATGGATACCAGTCAAAGACTCCTGATATTAAACTTGACTGGTGGTGGGTGCCCAACCCCATCACTGGTATCCCCCACCCACCTGATCTTTAAATAAACTGGCTACAGGTGCCCAACGCCACTGCCATTACTTCCTTCTCCTGCCAGCCTGATCATTATATAAACCAGCGCTGGGGCATCCCTGCTGTTGATACTCCCTTCAATACGAATAATCATTACATAAACTGGAGGTGGTTGCAAACCCACCACCAGTCCCCTTCTGGCCAACACAGTCTTTAAGTAAATTGCAGCCAGTGGTACCACCCATTTCCCCCCACACAGTCATTAAATAAACCATGGTGGCAGCTCGTGGTTGTGCTCCACAAGAGGAAAGCCTTTACGGCTGCTTAAGAAATGTTGCACAACCAAAACATTTAGTTAATGATACTTCCACCATCCAAACTTCATGTCAGATTGCAGGGGTGAGTGCTAATGTTCTTCTCCCCAAAGAGGCTGAACGTGAAACCAGAGAAGCACTAGTTCTATCTAAACTCATCATGCAAGCATGACCCAAGTCATCTATTCCCAGTTACTGTGCACCAACTTGACACCCAAAGGTTCCCATGGAGGAAGATGACCTTGCACCTCCACTAGCCAACTTGTCCAACTGCACCACTGTCAATAAGGTGTCAGACATCTCCATCCCAAGAAGTACCACAGGGTATATCCCCAGAAGCAGCTGTCAGTTCCTTGTCAGACTTCATAATTGCACACCAAAATTACAACTGCCAGTGTGTGATAATGGATTCGACCAGAAGGTGGCATTCCAGCTGTTTTTTTTTTTTTTGTTTGTTTGTTTGTTTTTTCAGGGTGATTGATCTGCCTCCTTTGTGGATTTTTTTTTTGTCCATTTTTTTTCTCTTTCAAAGGGTCCCTAAGCAGTAGTTGCTGTTCTGCACATATGATAGACAGGCACCATTGCCCCTGATGCCCTACATCTAACTTTTTCATCTTTTGTTTTGTAAAGAGTACTGGGGTTTCATTTTAGGGGCACTTTTTTGGTTTTGGGGAGTGTTGGAAACCACATAAAGGGATCTCTGTTCTACTTTTAAAATTGGGAACCACTATATTAATGATACCTTTGATTTTATAGCGATATATCTATAATAATAAATATTCTTTTTTTTCTATGATGTGTTCAGAGTCTATAGTGTTGTGATGCTTTCATTTAATGAGGGCAGTACTGAGATGTCTTTATGTTAAAGGTGCAGGGGCAGGATTAAAATGAGGATTATTAGCGCTTTTGATCAGGTTGATGCCAACTGCCTCCTAATACAAGAATCTAATTTTTCAGGGCAGGACTTTGCTTAGCTTTTTAATTGAACCTGAGGTAGGGATGTCCCTGCTACACATGCTTCAAGTGCTGGGGGGTATTAAGAGAAATTGTAACTGTGTTATGGACAACCAATGCATAGATTCTGGAGACCACTATATCATTCTTAAAATTAAATAAGGCTCTCAGACATTCACTTTGGCCAATATTTATATTCCAGATCAGGATGACCCTGACTGTTTACACATTTTGTCCCCAACTTAACCCAGTGCCCAGCTCCTCATATAATGGCAGAGGATTGTAAGTTAACACTGGTCCCTCTCAATAAGTCCTTGCATTCTCAGGAAAAGAAGGTACAGTAAATGAGCATGTTAATGTCAACATCTTTCTGAAAGATCTTAATTTACATTATTAGTATTCAAATTAAGAATCTTACTCTTCTTATTCTAATTGCCACCATATGTACTCCAGAATTGACATGTCTGGTAACCCAACAATATTATTTGTTTATTAAATTTCTGTAAAGTGGCCTGTTAGGTATTCGAGCCAATGATTACATGGGAAACGAGTAACTGCAAGCCACAATGCAAGGTTTATTGAACAAACGCAATATACTGCACAGCCCTGGCAGCCCAGCTTACTGGCACCAGTAATGGCCAATTACCTTCCTTGGAGATGAAACCAGAGAGGTGTAAAGCTCAGCACTTTATCTCGAGTTTGTAGCTTCTCACTCTCTGCTTCTTACAAATGTGTTATGTACACTTTCACTAGATGTTATCTTTACAGAACACAGCATACTGTATGTCCTACAAGGTAATCTTTCACTGGGTACATTATTTTTCTAGTCTAAGACCGCATGTTTTACACACATACCTCTTACTATCTCTAATTTTGTTTATACTCAGCATTTTGTACAAGCTGTGTACAGCGTGTCTGCTACCAACTCTATTTTTGCAATAGAAAGGACATTAGCAACAAAAGAAGAAAGCCATTAGTACAGAAATAACCTCATTAACCCTTTTGCCTTCTCTTGCCAGCACTTTACAATATACCAAATTGTCCTTTTCCTACAGTCCACAGCTTGATGCATGCAAAGCACATGCATCACCATCCAGATATGATCTATGTGTGCTTCAGTGGTCCAATGGCCTGATGCAGTTCTGCCAATCAGGCTATAAGCAGTACAGGAAATATACATTTTCATGTTAAATATATGTATACTGTCTATATCCTTCATTCTGACATAGCTGGCTTTTAAAAACAATTTGGTCTGTTTCATAACGTAGAACCCATAACTATTGCCAATGGTCCATTGGCAGTGTTGTGTTAATACTCTCCACAAGCAACTAATCATAAAAAAAAAAAAAAAAAGACAGCTTGAAATATTACAAATACTTGAAATGTTCTAGCTATGTGTCAAAGAGAACCAATTCCAAGTCATCATTTATTATCTGATCCAGTGCCTTTCCAGCTTCATGCATACGATTACTGATCATAATCATGTGATGGTCCTTGATCAAGAAGGGATTTTAATTGTAAAGGCAGCTTAGCTATGGGGACCTCAAACATAAGGTACACATTTTCAAGATTGGTGAATGATGGACACTCTAAAGAGTGGTTTCCTTGTACAGGGTACAGGAGTGATGACAGTGGTATCTAAAGGGTTTTATAAGTACGAGTAAAACAGAATGTCAGCATTCAGATTAGGCACTGCTGAGAGCCATGTACTGTAGGAAAAGTTAAGGTTAGTGACCACACAATACTGTCCTCCCATATTATATGTGACCTTTGCTTGCAGTGCACTTCATTTGATGAGGCGCACTGAGCTAGTGAAGCTGTTTGGTATCCTTGGACCCTCAGTTGTTGGCCAACCAGTAGTATTGGAATATTCACATATGGGTGTAGTATATCAAAGACATCACAATGATAAAGATATCAATAACCTCTGATGTAACAGCAGGCTGTATGAGGGCTACTCATTGGTTTAACTTTGGGTGGTACACCACCATGTTAGGAAGGTTGAACCTTTCCTTATAAAATGTAAGTTACTAATCGAATGAATAGAGGCTAACGTGTCAGATATGGCTATATAATAACTGGGCTGTGTTTTTTCCATAGGAAAAGATGCTTGTAATTTGCCGTTATAACCAGCTGGTTATAATGGCAACACGCGTGCTTTTCCAATGAGAAAACACAAGAAACATTGTGACTATGCTACACTCTGTTTTTAAAACACCTGCATGGGGAAAAATATCACGACTGGTTCATCTGAGACACCACTTCACAGACAAGCACATTATTCAGGAAATCACCAGGCAGTTCTAATAAAACAAAAAATAACAATCTGAGCTCTATTTCTCTGCTCTCCTCCTCCCTCCCTCCTCTGCAGGTCACATAAGCAACATCACCACAGAAACTGAAGACACCATAGGAAATGGCTTTTTTTTTAATGTTCGTGTTTAGCAGTTTGGCGCTGTATTCCTCAGTTGCAAGATTTCCTTTCATGTTCCAGTTTTCTTGTTCAGATATTTTGAAAGTGTTTGCCTCCTGTTTTGAAAATAAATATGTTCTTCCTACAACGAAAAGAGCTTAACATTGTGATTTCTGCACCAATGAAGAAGTCCATTAGGCTGCCAGATGGGGTATAACCTGATCTGTAGTCCACTGGGTGCATTGAATGAGAGTGGTGACCATTGCCATAGCAACAGAGGCAACGTCACCATTGGGTGCCATAAAATGTACGGCTCCAGCAAGTGGAGTCAAGTGCAGGGAGTTGGGAAGTTGGGCCAGATATTTTATAAGTAAAAAAATAATTTACAACATCAAATGGAGCATAGCTTTGTAACACTGGTTGGGGGAGAAATGGAATTAAGTGCAGTACATGGGGTAAATTCAGCCTAGAGAAAATCACAGATTTTAGTCATATATATGCCAGCAGTGTATTGAAATAAAAAATTAAAGGCTAAAATCTAGGTTTGGAATTGGAATCGAAATGTGTCAAAGGTCTTACAGGAAAAGCAATAATAGCCACCCAGATGAAACAGCAACACATAATGGGAAATTAGCTGTAAAAGGCAAAAGATACTTATTACATCTTTCAAGACCTATGGCCTTGTGGACAAATAAGTCATTATAAAAGTGTTATAAATATAGCATGCCTCCGCATAGCCTCCTGTAATTGATAGAAAACAAATTTAAATCCTGCAACCTCTCATCACAGGATCAATGTTCCATGCCCCTATTCCTTTTTGTGAATTTCGTCTGAACTCTTTCCAGTACTTATCATGAACTGCTTGTGGGCATAAAAAGTAGAACAATAGTCAAGGTATGGTTGAACAAGGGCAGAATACAGTGGTAATAAAACATGTGGTACACGGCTTCATTCCTTAGTATACAGCAGATGATTTTATGGCACTTCTGGGCTACAATTCTTGAATGGATTTTGAAAGAGAAATCATTTGTTATGATAATACAGAGATCCTTTTCACTGAGGGTATCTGATATTAAGTCACCTATCTTATATTGGATAAGTGGATTGTTGTACCCAAGTGCATTACTTTGCACTTTTCAATATTAAAGTTTAATTTATTGTTTTCCGCCCATAATGCAAGATTATCAAGATCTTTCTGTAATTTTTGACCGCCCTGGAGGTTAATAAGAACTCCAACTTACTGTCATCAGCATATTTAACAGTGCCAGGACGGCATTGGATGCCACAAAATACCAGTTTCACATGGCTGTGGATGCAAATGATGCTGCATCTAGGCTGTTGGCCCTATTAGTGTCTCTGAGGAGGTCTGTCTGGTTCAGAGCAACCAGTCTTACCCCAGACACTCTGTTAAAGGCCATGGATTTTCCTTGTGAAAACAATTCCCTTTTGGTGACAAGACTGAGGCATACATGAAAAGGTGGAAGAGTATAAAGCCACCTATAGGAGTAGCTCCACAAGAAAAAGAGCTTCCACTTCTTTAGAGCCATGGGATAGGGAGGTAGGGTTAGGGGATATTATCCCAGAGCTTATGCTCTGGTCTCCATGCCTGCAGATTATACTCTGGCCAGAGGCTACTACAGAGGCAGGGGCAGGAGGCCTTCAAGGCAGGCTGGTTCAACCCCAGCTCCTCGACCTCATCTATTACAGAACTCCTGACTGCACAAAACAGGTCACCACCTCTCTTCCAGTAGGGGGCAGGTTGGCTCACTACTTGGGACTGGGAAAACATCCCCACAGACAAGTGAGTTCTGTGATAGTGAGTTGGGGTCTCTGTGTACAGTTCAGAGAGTAAACTCCAGGGCCACAGAGTTTTCTGGCCTTCAACCCCTGCAGAGACAATTTTGCTGGAATTAGAGGTAAAGCTCACTTGTGCCCCACGAGTAGTCACAAAGTGTCTATCAATGGTGGCAGCTTACCTCAGGAGGGAAGGAATCTTTGTATTTCCTTACCTGGACGATCATAGTCATAGGGACTCATACCAGCAGGTAAAGGACTCCATCACGGTCACCCAGAGTACCCTGGAGTCTCTGGGCTTCCTCATCAATACTCAGAAGTCTCAGATGGAATCAGTGCAGTCACTGAAATTCATTGGTGCAGAACTAGATACTGTCCAGGGCAGGGCATTTCTTCCCAGTAGAGTGTGTCAAACTCGGTAACCCTGGCAAACTCCTTTGCCTTGATCCACCCAGAACTGTAAGGCAGTTACTAGCATTGCTGAGACACATGGCCTCAACTACTGCAGTAGTATCAGGCTCCAGGTTTCAGATGAAAGATATTCAGTACCACCTGAGATCCCATTGGTACCAAAGAAGGGATCCCATGTCAAAGCTTGTGTCAGTTACAAGAACTCTGCTGCTGGCTCTGCAGTGGTGGAAAGAAAGAGACAACCTCAGGCAGGGCATCTGTTTTTCAGCAGCAACACCACACTGTGGTCCTAACAACAGATGCCTCCCTCCTAGGGTGGGTGCACACACAGGCAACCTCACAATCGGTGGGACTTGGTCCCCTGGGAATCCAAGTTGCATATCAACCTCTTAGAGTTGAGAGCTGTATTTCTTGCCCTAAAGGCCTTTGCTTTTCAGTTGAGAGGTCAAGTCAGGTCAGGACAGACAACACAATCCCATGTGGTACATCAAAAGCAAGGGGTACAAGATCCTCAAGGCTGTCCACAGAAGCCATGAAAGTCTGGTCCCTGGCATACTCCCTGGAGGTGCATCTGTCCACCATTCATCTCCTGGCAAGGACAATATACTGGCAGATTCACTTAGCAAGAATCAGTCAGGAACATCACAAATGGGCTTAAGTGTTGGACACAGTTTTCAGATATTGGGCTGTCCAGAAATAGATCTGTTGCCTCAGAAGAGAACCATCAGCTTACTCTTTGTTGCTGCAGGTTTCTTCATTGGGCATATTGCCCATGGAGTCATTAGCCTGGATTGACAGGAAAATTCCTGTATACTTTTCCACCATTTCAACTGCTGTTGAGAGTCCTTCTCAAGCTCAGGAGTCAGCCTGCAGCCATGATCCTGGTTGCTCCAGACTGGGCCAGGCAGCCATGGTACCCTCTGCTACTTACCCTGTCCACCAAGCAACCCATTCGTCTTCCTCAGAGTTACAGTCTCCTGACATCTGTTCAGGGTCAGATAGTATTTCTGAACCTCAAGACCCTTCACCCAAAGTAGCAATCGAACCACTGAGTGGACCCGGTCTCACTTCAGGGCAGAGTTCAGTCTCTACAAGAGTTTCTGATGCAGATGAGTGCATAATGTTGGGAGCCAGTAGTAGCAGTCTAAGTACCCTCAATATGGCATGCGTCATCACTTCATGTCCTGGATTTTGTTTGTTCCTGGCTCTATAACAGTCACTTATATAAATGCCTACATCAGATTTGTGCAATTGATTGATCAACAGTGATGCAGCGTTTTATACAGATGTATGTGCTCTTGGTAGTATGATGTTGTCTATACAGCTGGTGTCCCTGGGCATGAGCAAGCAAGTCACTCATAAAAGTTCATGATTGTCTGACATCTGCTGCCACCATATTAAGTGTGCCATGATGGATGGAGTGTAAGTGACAGGTAGTAGAACAGAATCTCCTTCATACACTGACGCCACCTGTTCTGTCCTGTCCTGTGGCTGCCAGCCACATATGTTTACTCCCTGAAAGACAAAACAAACAAAGAGGAGGGCTTCAGGCCCTCCTTCATTAGTAGAGTTAGTTCTGATCTTTAAACAGTTTCAACTGATGTACATATATTCACTCGTCAGTGACTACTCTGAACACATACAATGTAATTTTCAGAATATCTGTGTATGTGTCTCATATATAGTTTGTCTATGTATCTATATCTGGCACCACCCAACTGTCTGCATTTTCAAAATGGTTTTGCCTTCCCGATGCCTCCCATGGACACATCAGGCACTGCAGAAATAAGTTCCTGGACCTGCACACAACAGAATTTCAGTCTCTGGATGACAATTGCAATTTTGTTATGCTTTTTAAACAGTGAGCCTACAGGAGTTGGCTACTGCCCTAAAGCAGTTAGTTACTTGTCTTGCCTCTGTAAGTTGCTCAGGTAAGTTGCTCATGTAAATGGGCTCGGTTTATTTTCTGTGAAGCTTGCCACATGTTGTGGGGTGTATGAGGTCCTTGTCCCCTGAACAAATGTGCAAAAGCAACAGAAAAGCTGCAAATAACTACAGATGAGCAAAGCTTCAGGCCCTCCAGAGCTCAGAGCACCTGTACAATACAGATAATAAATTGTTCATAAATAGCCTAATACCACCAATACATCACATACATTCAAAGAAACATCTTTCTCTATTACAAGTTTACACAAAACAGCCAATATAGCAGATACTTTTTAACAGCTGTAGATAAGCAGTCAAATTCTCTCAGCAGTAGGTAGTTTGTTTAGTTCCTTTTGAACAACTGAACAGATCTTGCAGTGCATAATATCCTCAGGGGCAAGTTCCAAGGGTGGGGTCATCCACGAAAAGCCCAGTCACCAGCGGGCTTCAACTGAGAAGATGATGATTGCCAGCAGGGCCCTGCCTTACATGATCTTAGATCCCTAGATTGGGTGTAGGAGTCAGGAGTTCACTGAGGTATTAGGCCCAGTCCTTTCAAGGTTTTAAATGTCACCAACAATACCTGAAATTTAATGTGCCATCTAACAGGCAGCCAGCCCCAAATCCACAATGAGGGAGTAATATATTCTGACCTCGAAGTAGAAGTCAGAGTTTCGCTGCAGCATGCTGGACTAGCTGCAGGTGATGCAGTTGATCCTGGTAAGCCTTTTCAGCACCCAGCAGTAGTCTGCATGAGAAAATGAGGGCATTGACAGGCAGAATCAAGCAGTGGTCACAGTCTGGCAACATTCTTTGGATAACAGCAGTTCAAACAACATGAAGTCTTGCTATACTATGACAATTGCAGTATGACTGCAGGTTAGAACTGCTCGGAGGTGAAATAGTTAACTTTCCATGCAGGCATGGAACTTGAAAGCCCAGCGAGCTCGGTTGAAAACTCTGTCTGTTGTGCTTGAGCGCAAACTGTCAGATTCTTTTCGCCTCGCGAACAGTCGCCGGAGAGTTCTCCTTCTGCTCGGTTCATTTTGTCGGTTTAAAAGTATTATTTTTCGGTTTTTAGCTGAAATTAAACCGCAACCGGTCGGTTCAAGCTCTGTCTGTGGTCCGATTCTCCTCTACCTGTAGTGGGCAGGCTGGCTTACTTTGTCCAGGACTGGAAGTCTTTAACATCAGACAAGTGGGTCCTGGAAGTAGTAAACGGGACTGGTTCTCAGCTTCAAAAATTTCCAAAGCTGAGAACCAGATCTTTTCCACCTGCAACTCCATCAGAGGCACTCGCCCTGGAGGCAGAGGTCTCTACCCTCCTGGCTCTCAGAGCTGTGGAAAGGTTCCTCCCTACACCAGGCAAAGGTTTGTACTCCAGGTACTTACCTCCCAAAAAGACAGGAGAATGGCGGCCCATCCTGGATCTCGGATATTTAAACAAGCACCTTTTAAAGCCAAAGTTCAAAATGGTGACTCTGGGAATTATCCTACCCTCTCTAAGGCCAGGGACTGGCTAGCTTCCTGGACCTCAAGGATGCCTACTTCCATATTCCCATCAGAAGCTCCCATCGAAAGTACCTCAGGTTCGAGCTGCCCTCAGGCCACTACCAGTTCAGAGCAATGCCCTTCAGCCTCACTTCTGCCCCAAGGGTATTCACCAAATGCCTGGCTGTAGCAGTTGCCTACCTAAGAAGGCAAAAGATTGCCATCTTTCCTTACCTGGATGATTGGCTCTTAGTAGGCCAGTCCCCAGACCAGGTCAATTTACACCTTCAGATAACACAGCAACTGCTTACCTCTCTAGGTTTCCTTCTGAATCTCTCAAAGTCAGTTCTAGAGCCGGTCCAGCTTTACCTTCATAGGCGAGAAATGAACACACAGGAAGCCAGGGTCATCCTCCCCTGGACAGGGCAAGATCCTAGTCTCCCTGGCCTCCTCATTTACCCTGCAGGTCTCCCGCCAGAAAGGCATTTTCTGCAGCTCCTAGGACACATGGCTGCTTCCACAGCAGTTGTGCAAGGAGCAAGATTTCAGATGAGGGACATCCAGTTCCATTTGAGAGCTTTTTGGTCTCAAAGAAAGGATCCTCTTACCAAGCTGATCCCAGTAACTCGAACCCTGATCCAAGCCCTACAATGGTGGCAGGATCAGAGCAACCTGAGACAAGGGGTTCCTTTTGCCACCAGTCTCATTCTCTAATCCTTCTACAGATGCGTCCCTGTTGGGCTGGGAGCTCACATGGGTGACTCCTACCACCCAGGGTCTGTGGTCTCCCAGGAATCTCTGCTCCACATCAACCTGTTGGCGCTCAGAGCAGTTTTCTAGCACTTCAAGCTTTTTCAAATCTGTTCAGAACAAGAGTATTCAGGTCAGAACAGACAACACCACCACAATGTGGTACATCAACAAGCAAGGGCACTCGGTCACGGACCTTGTGCACCAGTGATGAAGTTGTGGTCTCTGGCTTACTCCCTGAACACCTCCCTTACGGCAGTTCACCTCCCAGGCAAGGACAATGTCCTGGCAGATGCTCTCAGCAGGATTTCCAGGCCACCACGAATGGTCACTGATCCCTGGTCTTGGGAGTAGTATTTGCCAGATGGGGCACCCCGCAGATAGATCTTTTCTAGCCCCAGACAATCACCAACTTCCTCTTTTTTGCTGCAGGCCCCAGTGTTGGGCTCACTCCCACTGGATGCCTTAGCCCTCAGTTGGGAGGGAAATTTCTATGCCTCCCTCCTTTCTCTCCTGTTCAAAGTGCTAGTCAAAATCAGATCCCAATCATGCAAAGTCATTCTGATAGCTACGGATTGGGCCAGACAACCCTGGTATCCTGCTGTCCTTAGCAGTCCATCCTTCCCTGTCCTTCCCAGGAATCACAATCTTTAACCTGTGCCCAGGAAGGGTCTGGCACCAATCTCAAAACTCTCAATCTCAAGGCTTGGTTCTGAAGAGTTAGAGTTTGCTGATTTACACCTTTCCCAAGGTGTAATGGATATATTGAAGGGCGCTAGGGAAGCCTTCCACCAGGGCTACTTACAATTCCAAATGGAAAAGGTTTTCCATATGGTGCTCAGAAAGCATATTTCCCAGTCTCTGCTGATCTACCCACAGTCCTGGATTATATGGTCCACCTGAATTCTTTGGGCTGAGACCAGCTACCCTGAAGGTGCACTTGGCAGCTGTGTCTGCTTTTATTTCAGCAGGTAAATCCTCTTCCTTTCAACTCATCCTGTATTTTCCAAGTTTTTAAGGGGTTGTTTCACACCAACCCTCCATTCAGGGATCCTGCCCTGCCTGGGATCTTAATGTTTGCATTGCTCAGCTTATGCAACCCCTTTGAGCCCTTGTCTTCAGCTGAGCTCAAGTACTTGACTTGGAAAACTGTGTTTTGGTAGCCATCACCTCTGCCAGATGCATAAGTGAATTACAAGCGTTGTCAGTGGAGCAGGAGTTTATCTCTTTTCACGCGATAAGGTGGTCCTTCGACTAACAGAAGTTCCTGCCTAAGGTGGTTTCAGATGTCCACCTTAGTCAGTCTGTTTCACTTCCAGTGTACTTCACTGACCACTCCTCCTCTGGGAAGAGGATGCTGCACAGCCTAGATGTGAAGAGAGCCCTTAGTTACTACATAGAGCGCACTAAGGGTCATAGGTTTGACTCCTTCAACTGTTCCTCACTTATGGCGAAGTTGGTAAAGGAAGCCAGCTACTAAAAGGTCCATTGCCAGGTGGATTGTCTCTGTATCCAATTCTGCTAGTGAGAAGTTGGGTAAGTTCCCCCAGGCCTGAGGGCTCACTCTACCAGAGGTACAGCTGCTTCTCTGGCTGCTGCCAGAGACATTCCTATTCTAGAAATATGTCAAGCAGCTACCTGGAAAACAGTTCACACTTTTACCAAGCATTACTCCTGGACATCCAGGCTAGGAGTGATACTGCCTGGCACAGCTGTGCTTCAGAGCCTAGTTTCCCAGGTAGGTTCTGTCCTCTCCATGGGGTACTGCTGTGTAGTTCGTAATTGTCTACATATAGCAAGACTTCTGATGTTGTTTGAAGAAAAAATTACTCACCTTAGTAATGTTGTTTCTTCTAATGGAGTCTTAGTATATTATGACCTCCTTCCCTGCCTGCCCTCTCAGAACCTCTGTTTTGGGGATGTGGGTGGGCAGTACAGGGTTGGCACTTTTTTGATGCCCACCTTGTTGTTTTTCACCTACCTTTTGGGTGAATTGGTGTTGTGTTTTGCATTTTGGGTCTCCTGACTTGAGTCTTTGTTTTAGGCCAAAATGAGTGTTTATGTTAGTAGCCAGTTGGCTAGTATAGGTTTACAGCTTCCACACAGAACATTAGTGAGTTTTAGCTCGAAAGATCTGACAGTTTGCGTTTGAAACACAACAGACAGAGTTTTCAACTGAGCTCAGGCCTAAGTTCCATGCCTGCATGGAAAGTTAACTATTTCACCTCTGAGCAGTTCTAACTCTGCGGTCATACTGCAATTGTCATAATATAGCAAGACTCCATTAGAAGAAACAACATTACTAAGGTGAGTAATTTTTCTTCTTGACCATGGAAGACACCTGTGAAACAAATGTCAACTGATAATTAGTAAAATTACAGAGGTTGAATATGGCAGAATCCATACCTCAGAACATGCTGCATTAGTTTTTGAATAGAGGTATAGAATATGGAGATTTGACCTTGCATTGCCTTGCCTTGCTCAGGGAACCAGGCTTTATACCATAAATGAGTAGAGAAGTTGGCTATTTCAGTTATACCTAAACAGTCAGGCCAATACATCATGTAATATTGTCTGACTCCATAAAATTATTTTTAAGGGACCCTATTATTGCTTATAATAACTGGTGACACACATTATCACACTGCCATCATACCCAGTTATTACAGAATCTGTCAGCTTGCACTTTCCTGCTCTCCTTTCAAACAGTGCACTGCAAAACTGAAACAGGCCCAAGCAGCACTGTCTACAGTTTGTGTGATATTACTATCTGGGGAAAGACCTGATAGACTTCTTGCATATCAATTGCAGAAGGAGATGAATAATAACCGTCCAGTGTAATTGAAAATCAAATTGGTGAGAACATTGTTGGTCCTAGACCGACAGAGTTTTTATTTTACATTATATACTCCTGAACAGATGGTTAATCATCAGGCCATCCTGGACTTTCAGTCTTTACTAACCCTACCATATTTTAAAGAGGAAAACAGCACAATTTTGCACAGGAAAATATCTCCCCAAGAAAATTCAGAAGTAATAGGAGATCTTAAATGGGCACAACCCCAGGTCCTGGTGGTTTTACAGAGGAGTTCTGTAAGGCTTTCTCTGATGCTTTGGTCCTGTATTTGATCTCGCTGTGTAATCAGTTTATCTATGCTAGAAACCTTCTCCTTCTGTCAGTGAAGCCTTTATTTTCTTCTCATTTTTAAAACTGACAAACCCATGGACCAGTGTGGGTCCTATAGGCCAATATCCTTATATAATGAAGATTCCAAAAGTTTTGCAAATAATTTGGTAAAAAGATTTGATGAGATTATACCATTGATTATTCATTTAGATCAAATGGGCTTCACTGGAGAAAGGAGAATGGTGCAAAATATCAGATGGACATTACATTTAATAGTTCAAACTTCTAGCAACCATGCTAAACCTTTTGTCCTATATGTTGAGAAAGCTTTTAGAAGGGTCTTGTGGAATTTTTGTTTGGCCATGTCTAAGGTTGGTATAGGTAACATCTTGTATTAAATGACTTAATTTTCTCACTGTGCACTCATGAGTCCTGGTAGGATGAAACATGTGTCTGTGTCTTCTGTTGGCACCCTTTGTACACTGTGTGAGAGGCCTTTCGGCACCATGCATTTCTGCTTAAAGTTGAACCAGCATAATATTTTGTGGCTATTTGTATCTACAGCCCATGATGCTTTGCATTATGGGGCATGTGTGATTTTGTATTTAATTTACTCATTACTGTCTTCATGGATTTAGTTAAATGCTCTTACCTCTGGATTCCTTTTCTCTGCTACTGGTGACCCAGATAGGTTGCTCCTCCCTCTGTTGCTTTTTGTAGTTTTTATGGAATCTGTTGTACAAGCAGTCTGATCTAACCCACAAATGGTGGCATTGAAAGCTAATGTTGAACAAGTCCTGATTTTCTGAATGATACCAATTCATTGATCCCTCTATTTGACTTGATAACCAAAGTCATATTCAAATCTGGATACAGTATTACTTGATCAGAAGCTGGCATTATCTCTCTAGACCTGAATCCGGTTTGCAGTTTCCACAGTGTTCAACACCTTGACCCCTACAAAAGTAACTTTTACTTGGGCATCAGATTCCTTAAGAACCTCACTGATTTATTTGACTTAAATTTCCTTCTTTAAAGGATACCTAAGCCATTGCTGCAGGTTGTTTTCCCCCGATCACATTAACCACATTTATGCAACAGGTGTCAGGATAAATACTGCTACATAAACGTGTTTATCTGAGGCACTGTGTGGATAAATGAGTGATGATATATCACTATGGGAATAACTTAAAGTTATTCCCATAGTGATTACATAATCCTCCATTATCCACACAGTGACCATGTTACTTCCTCCCTCCTCCCCTGTAGCTGCACTACTTTCACCCATTTCCACTGTTCAGATTTCACTCATGGAGACAAAGATGAGACTGAGCCCCCTCAGTGGTCAGCCAAAACACTTTTATTCCCAAACCCTTTTACTGTGCAACCCCAGTCCCACTCCTAAGCCTAACATGTTCATAGTCTCCAACTGTTAAAAACACTAGTACCTGCTTTAATTCTTTCCTCTAGCAAGACCGACACTTGCCCTCACACTCTCCATAGCCTTCAGTAGTTGCCGCTCTCACTCGTGGTCTTCATCCAGAATCTGTCTCTATGCTGCCTCCATTCTGTCACACAAAAAAAAAACTGGCTACCACACCCCAAAATAAACTCTTTATGGCAGCGATGAACCCTAGCAGCTTAAGACGAGCGTGGTCGCTAACTGAAGCCACCATGTTCCACATTTAAATTTTGCTCACTTAACCAATCAGTGGGCATGCTCATCAACACTAGTCACACCCACTTAACAAGCGTCCTTACAAAGTGGAATGCAGAAATACACAAATACATAAAAAAGAAACCCCTATAATCATTGTGGACACACAAAAAATAACCCACAATCCACTGCCTTGAACCATCAAGCACAGTCTTCCCCTGTTGCATAAATCCAATATGCGGGGGCGGCTGTAGGATAAACAAGTTATTTGTACAGTAGCCTGTGACCTCTGCGTAGAGCCTCACTTGTGGCTTTGAGGTTACTCGAGATCACAGGTTACAGTACAAATAATTTGTTTATTCTACAGCCTCCCCAAAAAATCCCTTATTTATTAGTAGCTGTGTACTCACCAGTCTCGAATTTTTATAAATATCTCTCCCATTTCTGATATAGCCAGCCTTTTGTTAAACAGCATCTGGTATGCTTATTCCTGAGTCAGTGTTAGGCGAGAGGCGGAACAGTTTCCTGTGATGTCAATGAAGAGGAGCGACATTCAGCTGCTGGCTGATTGCCTCCACTTTGCGCTAACTCTGCATAGCTCATGGACCTATACAACCAAATAAAGGCATAATTTATATATGAATTTCAATGTTTCCAGCCATTGCCATGTCATGCTAACAGAGTGACTTTCTTCACATTACTGGAAGCATTCACATACATTGTAAATGCTGTGCTGTAATCACTGACCATCCTGTGTTTTTTTTGTTTGTTTTGTTGTTATTGTATAGCGTTGGGGGACTGTAGAGACTTGTGCCAACCCTGTCAAGATCAGCAGCTGTGTTTATTCTGATGTATGGTGGTTCATCAAAATGCATGATTGCTTTAGTTAAACTGAGCAAAGTCACAGACCCACATAAGTTCAGCATATTATTCTTTTATGTTTTTTTTGCACAATTTATAATAACACAAAATATGCTTCCTTGGTAATAGACACCTGCATATGTTCATGTTACTGTGTCATGTGTAGTTCTTTCTCCTGTCATCTTTTTTATTAATTTATTAAAACATGATACTAATACTGTTTTTAGTGTTTTTAATGGATGCACAATGGATCTGCAATTTTTAAATAAAGATTTATGATTCTTAGGCAGTTGTCCTGTCAGTTTATTTTGTCACATGGTATTTTGGAGGGTAATTCTCAGATTGTACAGTCACTGTGGTTGGAAGTGATGGGTATCTGGCATACATTTTGTACTGAATTTAATTTCGAATAATTTACTTTGATATAAATATTAGTGTTTGTCACAACTGAAATATTCTGCATTTTGTTTTAGTTATCTCTAATAAAACATATTTGTACCATGCATGTAGAAAGAAAGTGAAAGGTGAAGTGTTGGTCTTTTTTTCCTTTAATTCCCAGATTATCCAGTTCACAAGGCATGGGTTCACTTTTGTCGTACTAAGGATTTTAAACAGTCTAAACACAGCAGATTGTTTTGTGCCTTTGAGCATTCAAATTACAGAGACCCTTTGAAACTCATTGAATTTGGCTGGGACCAAGCTAAGGAAAGATCACGGTCCGAAGTATTTTTCAGTCATTTGGGTCATGTGCCATCATCAAGTCAGCCTGCAAAGAAAAGATTTGCAGTTCAAAAGAAAGAATGAGGACTGGATATACTCAACAACATTGTTGTTTATCCATTGAATGATTCTGTTATTTGTATGTTATACCATAGAGCTTTAGTTAAAAATCTTAGTCATTGTAATGTTAATTATTTTTATTTTATTTTGTCCAGGAATGTTGAAACCCTGACACCCCCTCACACATACACACACAGAACACAGACCACTGTCAGTACAGTAGCATGTAAGTGATTGTATCAGTGTCCTGAAGTGTTAGTGTTCTGGTACAATACTCCATACATGTGTGTGTTGTTGGTTGATGTGACATTATGCATGGCATAAGGTGTTGGCTGGTGTGACACACTGCCTGGCATACTGTAATGGTGCAGTCTGTCAGCGTGCATGGTGGTATGGTCTCAGTTTGTGTGACAAGCGTGTATGTGTATGTCATGTGGCATTACACAGTGCATGGGTGTATAAGATTGTGCTGTCTGTAGCGTGCATAGTTGTATGGTGTTTGTGTGACATGCTTTTAGTATGTTTTGTGGTGCTGCATAGTACATGGGAATGACATTGTGAGATCTATAAGCGTGCATGGTTTTATGTTTGTGTGACAGACTGCATTTGGTCTGGGTTCAGGTGGTATGACAGCATGCACGTGATGTGGTGTCGGGTGGTGTTACACTGTATTGCTGTTTGGATTTGTTAGTTGTGTCCACTTGCATAGAGGTATGTTGTCGGGTTTTGTGACACAGCACACTGAATTGTGAGTAGTGACATCGTGTATGGTGTAATGATTTTTTGTCCATTCCACCTCACACACAACATAACCTCATTCACTACTTTTCCAGTTGTCGGTATTTGTGTCTAGTGTCCATATGGTGGTTTTCGTAATACATGTAGTTATGTCTTTTGGTGTTACAGCATGCATTGGACAGCGATGACATGTTTTGTGACAGCGTGCATGGTTTCTAATGTTGTGTGCTGTGAAACACTGCATGGGAGTATGAGATTGTGAGGTCTGTGTTATGTTTTGGTTTGTGAGACCGACTGCATGTGGTATTGTGTGGGTTGTTGTGACAACATTCATGTGGTATAGTGTCCAGTCGTGTGACACAATGCATTGTTGCATTGGTCGATACTTAAAGTCCACTTGTATGGTGTGGTGTCTGGTTTTGTGACACAGTACATGGAGTGTTTGTGATTAGTGATCATGTTCATGGTGTCATGCTTGTTTATTATATGAATTATTTTTTTCCCATTTCTCCAACCCCCACCCAACCCACCTCATCCACAACACAGACCTCAGTTGGACTCTTTCCACTTCATTGACAATTTCAGTGTCCTGTGTCAGTGCTGTAGTATGCTATAATACATATGGTTACGATGTCCTTTGATGTTACAGCATTCACTGGGGTATGATGTCAAGCTGGATGAAACTGCATTGGTCAGGATGTTGTGTGATGTCACAGACTGCATGGGGTATGAAATTGTAAGTTATGTCAAATGAATCTGATAGATTTCTTTTACTGGGTGACCTAGTAATTGGATCAGGGTGGAGTGGTAGATGTGGCCTACCTAGATTTCAGTAAGGCTGTCAACACTGTTCTACATAGGATGCTAGTAAGCAAACTGGGTAGCTTAGAGCTAGTCCAAAAGTGGTAAACTGGGTAAGAAATTGGTTAAGGGAATAGGTGGTAGAGGGTGATGGTAAATGGAGTTCACTTCGAGGAGGGAGGAGGGTGACCAGCAGGGTGCATCAGGGATTTGTGCTGGAACTGTTCCTCTTTAATGTCTTTGAGTGACATTGCAGAGGAGCTGGAAGGGAATGTCTGCCTCTTTGTGGATGACACCAAAGTCTGCAGTAGGATGGGTATTTCAGAGGGGCAGAGAACAAGCAGAGACCTGAGAGAACTCGAGTGGTCAAGGTATGGCAGCTGGGTTTCAGTGCAAAATGCACTCCTGATGAAGCCTTTGTTAAGGTGAATGCGCATGGGTTAGTGTTTTCCTTGTGTTTTAGGTTGACCCTTCATAACACCGTAGTTGAGTGCACATCCAGTTTTACTGTAGACTACAAAGAATTGCATTTGGGCAACAGAAACCCAGAGTACAGCATGGGAGGTGTGATACTGATAACCACCAAGCAGGGCAGAGACCTGAGGGTAATCATATTGGATGACCTAAAGGTAGCCAGGAAGTACAAGGCATTTCTGAGGGCTAGTAGGATGCTGGAGTGTATAGGGTGGGGTATCACAAGGATGAAGAAAGGAGGAGGTAGTATTGCCTCTGTATTGATGTGGATAGTAAGATCCCACCTAGGCTGCAGTATCTACTTATGGAGACCACATCTCTGGAAGGATGTAGAGAGAGGCAGTCAGAGGAGGACCACTAAAATGATGTATGGTCTGCATCATAAGCCGTCTGAGGAGAGACTTAAAACCAAATATGTGCATCTTGGAAGAGAGGGAATAGGATAGAGGCCTTTCATGTGGGTAAGTAAGGTACAGGAGGAAATATATTTTAAGAAAAAGATGCTCAGGGACTAAGGGGCATGATAAGAAGCTAGAGGGGTAGATGCAGGAGAGATTTGAGAAGTCTTCACAAAAGAGTAGTGGATTCCTGAAACTGTCTTGTGGTGGTGGGGGTGAAAACAGTGGTGGGGTTCAAGAATGAATGGGTAGGCATAAGGGAATCTCAGAGAAAGTGAAGGGGAGTGGTCCACAGATCAAGTAGGATCTGTAGTGATTATGTAGCCAGAGAAAATAGGCAGACTAGGTGGGCCAAGAGGTCCTTATCTGCTGGAAGAATCTTGAGTTTCTGTGTTTTTGTGATATCAGCGTCGTGGTGTTATATTGTCTGTTTGTGTGACAGACTACATATGGTGTGGTGTCAGGTGGTGTGACAGTGTCCATGTGGTATGGTGTCATGGAGCTGCACATTGCATTGCTGTCTGCAGTCTTTAGTTATGTCCACTTGCATGGAGGTATGTTTTCAGGTTCTGTTATGTCATACATAGAGTGGATGTGAGTATTGACAACATGCATGGGCATGCTTGTTTGTTATACAGATGATTTCCCTTGCAACCCCCAAACACACCTCACCTCAAACAAAGACTCTTCACTTCAGTGACTGTAGCATTGTCCTATGTCACTACTGTGGTATTCATTAATGCATGTAGTTAATTTTTTTTTTGTAGCGTGCATGGCTATACGATGTCTTGTGTGACACATTGTGCATGCATGTATGTGAATGTGAGTCTGTCAGCATGCTTGTTGTTATAGTCTCGGTTTTCAAGCCCAGGAATCTCCTAGTAATATTGATAATCTGCAGTCGGTCTAGAATCTCTGACTGTCCTGAACTTTGAGTTGAAATGTATGCAAATTAGAGAATTTGAATGCAACATTCAGAACTGCTCGGGAGAGAGCAATCTTAGACCTTGTACTCTCAAATGGGACAGTGAGAGGATCTCGATCTAGAAGTGTGTAGCCATCTGGGAACAAGTGACCACCAATGGTGTGGTTCATGATAAACTTGGCTACAGAGTCAAGCCATACAAAAGTGAGGGTACTGGACTTCAGGAGGGCTGACTTTGGCAAAATGGGAGAGTGCCTTAGAAAGCACTAGAAAACAGGCAAAAGGAGGGTGGAGCAACAATGGAGAAACATCAGAACTGCCATCACAGAGGCAACAAGCCTGTGTGTGAAGCAATTAAACAAATCAAAAAAAGCCACTATGGTTCTCAAAAGAGGTGGTGGGAAGGTTAGGAGAAGAAGATAGCATTTAGGAAGTATAAGGAAACACAGAAGGAGCAGGACAGAGAACTGTAACAGTTAAGGCAGAAGGAAGCAGGAAAGGCAGTCAGAATAGCAAAGGCCCAAACTGAGGAAAGATAGCCAATTCAGTTAAGAAGGGATAAAACCTTTTATAGGTACATTAGGGAGTGTAGAAAGACAAAAGGAAGGGATAAGCGAGGCTGAATAGAATGGACGGTGGGTGGCAGAGAGGACAGTGAAAAAGCAGGGATACTGAATGAATACTTCTACTCAGTATTCACAAAAGAAGAGGGAGGTACCTAATCAGTTCGCAGCACCACTCTGGATAGAGGTTGATCTCAGTCCTTTCACGAAGAAAGGGGTCTGAAAGAACTTCAAAACTGAAAGTGGACAAAGCAGTGGGGCGAGGGGATTTCACCCAGAATTCTAAAAAGAATTAAGGGTGAACTAGTGACACTACTGAATACCTTTTTAACAAATCATGGGAGGATGGTGTGGTACCTGAGGACTTGGGGGAGGTGGATGTGATTCCCTTCACAAAAGTGGGAGCAAGACAGAGGCAGGAAACTACAGACCTCTCAGTTTGACCTCTGTGGTAGGAAAATGATGGAATCACTTCTGAAGGAAAGAATTGTTGAGTACCTAGAGGCCAGGGGGCACAGGACCCAAGGCAGCACAGATTCACAGCGGAAAGTCATGTCAGACAAATCTAATAGATTTTTGACTGGGTGACCAAAGTAGTAGACCAGGGAGGGGCTGTGGACATGGTCTACCTAGACTTTAGCAAGGCATTTGACACAGTCCCACACAAAAGATTAATAAACAAATTAGCCAGCCCGGGAGTGGTCCCAGGGTGGTAGCCTGGGTAAAACATTGGCTAGACAACAGGACACAGAAGGAATAGTAAATAGCATCCACTCTGAAGAAAGGGCGGTTGCTAGTGGGGTACCACATGGTTCAGTACTGGGTCCAGTCCTTTTAATGTCTTTATAAGTGACAGTGCTGATGGACTGGAAGGAAAAGTATGCCTCTTTGGAGATGACACAAAGATCTGCAACAGGGTTGATACACAAGGGGGTGCGGAGAGGATGAGAAGAGACTTGGCAAGGTTGGAGAAATGGTCAGAAGTATGGCAGCTTGGATTCAATGCAAAGAAGTACAAAATAATGCACCTGGGAAACAAAAACCCAGGAGAAGAGTACAGGGGGTAGTAACAACAACAAAATGGAAGGGACCTGGGGTAATCATATCAGATGACCTTAAGGTCCTTTAGGTTGCAAGCAATGTGAGAAGGCAGTAGGGAGGGCTGGGGAATACTGGGATGTATAGGGAGAGGCATCACCAGCAGAAAACAGGAAGTTGTTATCCCTCTGTACAGACAGTTGGTGAGACCCCATCTGAGTACTGCATCCAGGTCTGGAGCCCCGATCTCTGCAAGGACATAGACAGGATGAAGGCAGTCCAGAGGAGGGCAACTAAAATGGCGCAGGGTCTGCAAGAGAAGCCATATGAGGAGAGACAAAAGGAGCTTAATATGTATACCCTTGAGGAAAGGAGGAGAAAGGGGACATGATAGAAACTTTTAAGTGCCTCCATGGAATCGATAAAGTCCAAGAGGGTAGCATCTTTCAGAAAAAGAGATGTGCAAGAACAAATGGACACAAATTGAAGATAATGGGGACGGCTCAGGGCAATGTGAGGAAGCATTTTTTCACAGATGGTGGTGGATGCATGGAACCACCTTCCTGAGAAGGTTGTGGGGTCTAAAACTGGTGGAGAATTCATGAATGCATGGGACAGACATAAGGCAATTCTTGTGGGGTAGGAAGAAATAGGCGGTCCTTATCTGCCATCAAAGTCCATCTTTCTATGCCTCTAGGTGGACAGTGTTCGATCTAACTGTCAGATTAAATTTTTCCATTAGGACAGCAAGACTTTTCCCAAGAGCTGCACAGCAACTTTGTTGCAAGACTGTTTATTTTATTCAAAAAGTGGTATTTTTATACTGTTTTATACATACTCTGCCTAGTAACTCCGAGAGAGGAGGACCTCTACTTCTTTTAGATCCACAGGAAGGAGTTAGGGTAGGGGTACTACCCCAGGTCATATGCCCTATACTCTATGCCTGTAGAGTACACACAGGTCTGAGGGTATTACAGGGGCAGGAAGTCTGCTAGGCGAGTCAGCCCAGCTCCAGCCCCTAGACCGCAATCCGCTCAGAACCCCTGATTGCACAAATCAGACTACTCCCAGTAAGTGGCAGGTCGGCTCACTATTTCCAACACTGGAGAAACATTACCACTGACAATTGGGTACTGGAGGTAAATGAGTCAGGGTCTCGGTCTATAGTTCAGACCGTTTCCAAAACTCCAGGGCCACAGGGTTTCCAGCCTTTAACTCCAGCATAGACTATTTTGCTGGAGTTAGAGATAAAAGATTCTGCAAGCCAGGACAATAGAGCCAGTCCCTCTTACCCAAAGGGAAGGGGCACATCATCAAGATGCTTTCTGACCAAAAAGAAAAATGGAGATTGGCGGCTAATCCTGGATCTCAAATACCTAAACAAACACCTGGCAAAGCCAGGTTCAAAATGGTAACACTGGCAGTAGTTATTCCTTTTCTAAGGAAAGGAACTGGCTGGCATCTCTGGATCTGAAAGTGATTTACTTTCACATTCCTGTCAGACCTTGCCACAGAAAGTTCCTAAGGTTCTGTCTTCCTCAGGTCATTATCAATTCTCAGCACTTCTCTTCGGGCTCACTTCTACCCACGGTATTCACAAAGTGTCTGTCAGTGGTGGCAGCTACCTCAGAAGGCAGGGAATCAGTGTATTCCCTTACCTGGATAACTGGCAAGTCATAGGGGATTCATACCAGCAGGTAAAATTCCATCCGTGTGACCCAAAGTACCCTGGAATCACTGGGTTTCTTATCAATGCTCAAAATTCTCAGATGGAGCCAGTTCAGTCACTAGAGTTCATTGGAGCAGAACTGGATACTGTTCAGGAAAGTTTTTCTCCCACAGATGAGGGTGTCAAATCTACTGACTCTAGCAAATTCCTTTGCCTTGGTCAGCCCAGAACTGCAAGACAGTTCCTTGCATTACTAGGACACGTGCCTCAACTACTGCAGTAGTGTTGGGCTCCAGGTTTCAGATGAGGGATATTCAGTATCGCCTAAATCCCATTGGTCCCAAAGAAGGGACCCCATTTCAAACTTGTGCCAGTCACAAAAACTCTGTTACTGGCCCTGCAATGGTGGAAAGAAAGGGATAGCCTCTGACAGGGCATCCCTTTTCAGCAACAGCACCACACTGTGGTCCTAACAGATGCCTCCTTCCTAGGGTGGCGGAGCACACAGGAGACATCAAAATCAGTGGCATTTGATCTCCTCAGGAATCCAACCTGCACATCAACTATTTAGAGCTGAAAGTGGTCCTCCTTGACCTAAAGGCCTTTGCCCCTCAGTTGAGGGATCAGTCAGTCCAGGTCAGGACAGACAACACAACCACCATGTGGTATATCATCAAGCAAGTGGGTACCAGATCTTCAAGGCTGTGCACAGAAGCCATGAAAGTTTGGTCCCTGGCACATTCTGTGGAAGTGCATCTGTCTGCCATTCATCTTCCAGGGAAAGACCATACACTGGCAGATTCACTCAGCAGAATCAGTCAGGATATCACAAATGGGCCTTAAACAGGCAGAGTGTTAGACACAATTTTCAGGCAGTGGGGAACCCCAGAAATAGATCTGTTTGCCTCAAAAGAAAATCACCAGCTTCCATTTTATTGTTGCAGGCTTACTCCACCTTGGGCACAGTGCCCATGGAGGCATCTGGCCCCTGATTGGATGGGAACATTTATTTATACCTTCCTCCAATTCCACTAGTGTTGAGAGTCCTTCTCAAGTTGAGGAGTCAGTCTGCAACCATGATACTGGTTGCCCCAGACTGGGCCAGGCAGCCAAGGTACCCTTTGTTGCTCATCCTGTCCACCAAGCAACCCATTTGTCTACCCCAGAGATGCTGTCTTCTAACAGCTGTTATGGGGCAGATAGTTTTCTGAACCTCTCGAGCCTTCAGTGAAGGCTTGGTTGTTGAAGTTAGAATTTTTGAGTTTAACCTGTCAGAAGAGGTATTTAAAGTACTGAAAGTTTCTCAGAAAACTTCCACAAGAAAGACATGCTTCAAAATGGAAAAGATTTTCCATCTGGTGTAGAGCCTAAGAAAATCTGTCCCCTTAAAGCAGGTTTGTGTACATTGCTTGATTATCTGGTGCACTTGCAGTCTCTAGGACTCAGGCCTGCAACCCTTAGGGTTCACTTAGAAGCAATATCTGCTTATTTGTCTGCAGGTGCTCTGAGAACAATAGCTTCACCCCATTTTAGAAAATGTTTCAAAGGATTGGCACATATGTTTCCCTCCTGTTGGGAACCAGTCCCTCCTTGGGATCTGAATTTGTGCATGGCCAAACTCATGGAGCCTCCCTTTGAACCAGTGGCTACAGCTGACCTGAACTATGTCATGTGGAAAACTGTTTTGTGGTGGCAATCATGTCAGCTTTGTCCTTATGGAAGATAATGTAATTAGGATTGGTGCAAAGTAGTCCCTAGGACTAACAGATTGTTCCTTCCAAAGGTGGTAACTGAGTTTCACTTGAACCAGTCCATCACCCTGCCTATATTTTTCATAGCCAAATCCAGTTCAGGCGATTGAAGCTTCATAGCTTGGATGTAAAAGGTCTCTTCCATTACATTACACGTAATGAGGACCTCAGGGATCCCCACTGCAGCTGTTCATTACCTATGGTGAAGTGAGAAAGGCAAGCCTGCCTGAAAGAGGTCGATTGCACATTGGATAGTGTCCCTGCATCCAGTTCTGCTACAGAAGGCTGACAAGCGGACACCACAGGGCCTCAGGGCACATTCCACTTGTGGAACTGCTGCCTCTGCAGCTGCAAGGAACATCCCTTGTTGGAAATCTGTAAAGCGGCTACCTGGAGTACAGTTCACACCTTCACAAAGCACTACTGCCTGGACGTCCAGTCCAGGACTGATGCTAGGTTTGGCACTGCAGTATTGCAGAACCTTTTCCCTAAACAGGTTCTGTACCCACACTGTTTGGTAGTCTGCAGATTGTCTAACTAGGAGATTCCTGGGCTTGAAAAAATTACTTACGTAGTAATATTGTTTCTTCCAAGGGATCTTCTAGTAGGATTAGACCTCCCATCCCTACCTCCCTACATAACCTAAATTGGTTCAGCAATACTTTTATGGAGTTTAAAATGTTGCCATTAGTCATTGGCTTATTTTTATATATTTGTTAATGCATACAAGTATGGCTAGGATACTTAGATCTTGAGAGGGTTCTTGCAGTGGGTCATCACACATAGGACTGCACCACGGGCGTCAGGACTGTACAGCAAACTTTTAGCAATGCCTGAGGACCATACCCGACGTCACATGACTGACATCAGTGTGACTCTATATAGTGGGTGGTCCTCACGCCCACCTTCCAGTTCTTCCTCGCTGTCGCCCTGTGCATAGTACCTGCAAACTGCCCAGTTGATCGCCTTTAAAACCCACCTTTTCTTTTAAAACGATGTTTTTCTCTATGTCTTCTCCATCTTCATCCAAGGCCAAGAAGAAGTGTGAAGAGTGCGGTGCTCCAAATTCCACATAAAGATGGTCATCGTAGGTGTCTTCTTTGACTGGGCCAGGACCATGACACCGCAGCTTGCCCAGACTGCCAGCCTTTCAACCAGGCAACCTGCAAAAGAAGGCAGCAGTCCCTGGAGGCCCATCTATTAAAAACTAGGATGGCTACGCTAGAAAAGAGATGGAGCAGCTCGAGAATCCGTTTCTTCAACTTCCCAGAGGCCAGAAAGAAGAAAGAGAAACACCGGGAACGCCATGAGGACAGACTGTTCAGACCCTGGTAGGCCTTTGGCAAGCAAGGCCTCCCCTGCCTCCCCTTAGTGGTTGTCCAGGCTGCGACCAAGGACTATCCAGGCTCATCTCCTTCACTGCTCCGATTTCAACGGTAAGCCAGACATCAGGTAAATTTGCTGAAGCTACTGATGGGCGAAACAACGTCCGGATGGGGTGCCAGAAGGTGGCCGACTTAGCAGGCGACAGGACCGGGAGAGGAGGATCCCCCTGCCGTCTTATCGGTCATGACTAGGCGGGTCGAAGAAGGGCAGGGGCTTGGCTTATTGGTTGCCAGGTGGGTCCCGGAGGAACCGGGGCCGACTTATTAAGCGGTAACGGCGCCCACTGAGAAGCCTGTAAGCCAACCACTGGCTCTCCGGCGGCCGCTCAGTTGCTACTGGTAAGTTGGCCCCGGTTCCCTCGGGACCCACCTGGCAACCAACAAGCCAAGCCCTGCCCTTCTTGAGGGACCCGCCCAGTCATGACCGATGAGCGGCAGGGGATCCTCCTCCATCGCGGTCCTGTCGTCCACTAAGTCCCGACCTCTGGCACCCACCGGACGTGCTCACCCATCAGTGGCTTCAGCAGATTTACCTGATGTCTGGTCGAGCTCTTCGAAGACCCAGAGTCTTCCCGCTTCTCTCCACCCACGGTGGCCTCTGCTTCGCTCCTGCCACCCTGGGTTGGGAAGAGAGTGATGAACAGCTGGAAATGGCCCTTACCACAGCTTCTGATTGCCAGTCCCCGTGGAGGCGTAGAGCTTGGAAGTTCCTGATGACAGTCCATTCATTGGAGGTTCCTTAGGGACCCACTGAGTCAGACCTCCTTCCCTTGGCACACCCGGCGGAAGAGGAACAGCTCCCTCCATCAAGACCCCTTCCTCTAGCCCTAGTGCCTGATCCAGCGCCAAACCTTCTCTCCCATCAGAACCCTCCGGCAGCGTCCTGCGCCAGCTGTTCTGACACCAGGGTCCAACCCACACTGGAGCCCTCTCATCCAGTCCCAATGCCTGTCTCTGTGCCAGACCTGACTCCGCCATCTGCCCCCACCCGTCTAGCCCTGACGCTTCCCCCAAAGCGGCACCAGACCTCTTTCCGATTCGGGCCGGCAGTTCCGATCCCGACGCCGGTAGTCCTGGTGACCTTTTGTCCGTGTCCACTCTGCCTCCTATCTATACCACGTGGGATCTGCATAGGTGCCTCAGGCGTCAGGTACCCTGACATACGGTAATTTTCCAGGCTCTTCTGGGCTTTTCAGTGTCCGAGTTACACTCACAGGTTCCCTCCGGATCTTCCTCTAGCAGGTCCATCATCAGATCTATCATATGGCTTCTCGGAACATCATTATCCGGATACCCCTCTTACCTAGGGTATCCTCACCATCACTGTCTGAGCTTAGGAGCCTACGGTATCCTTATCCTCTTACCCATGTGCCTCCCACTCTGCCCTCTCTCGCCTCCTCTTCACCTCCTCCTCAGGCTCCACCTCAGGACTTTCAGACTCTGATCCAGTCCTGGTGAAGAGAGGCCAGGATGGAACTGGTTTTGGACCTCAGAGAGCAGTCTTCCAACACAGGCCCTACTCCCAGGTCCTTGTCTCCAGTGAGGTCGTCCGCTCCACAGTCCATATTTTGGGAGCTACCTCTCAGAAGATCCACCTTCTGGATTTCGAGCCCACAGATGATCTGGAGAACCTGAACTTGGGGAGGATACCTCAGAGGACCCGTCCGATCAGCAATCTCAGACCCTAAAGGGAAGGCTTCTCCTAAGTCCCTCCTGAGGACCCTTCCTTCTTGGACTTGTTGAGGTCATCCAGGAATTTTATAATTGGGAGATGGAGGAACAGGACCCCATGAGGAAAGACTCACAGAACACCTGGATTTAGAGTCTTATTCCCCAATCCGGTTCCTCCTGGATAGGGCCCACAAAGACCTCACCACCACGATTTGGCAACTGCCACACTCCATCCCGGTGGTCCCTGAAAAGGCTGACTGGATTTATCGGGCTCCTGAGGGTGCTTCTTTCTAGACTCTCACCCAAAGGCCGATCGTTGCCATTACCATGGCTCATGATCGCTCAACTGCCCCAAAGCACATGAGCACCTCTCCTCCTGATAAGGAGTCTTGGCAGATTGACCAATATGGCAAGAAAGTGTTCTCTTCAGCTACATGTGCTCTCCATTCCCTAAATAATGTAGCCCACATGGTGTCCTTTCAAAAAGTGACCCAGGCCAAGCTGGAGGCCCAATCCAGTCTATGGATCCCTTGGACCTCAAGGAGGACCTCTCCAAGGATTTGCACCTGTCCAAGATTTCCTGCAGGCATGCCTTATGAGCCACCTATGACTCGGTCGTCACGGTGGCCCGTTACCTCGTGGCCACCATCTCCCTTTGGCGGCATGCTTGGCTGCACATTGCTGGGCTCACTAGTGATGTCCAGACTGCGATTCAGGATGCTCCTATTTGGGGCTCAGTCATTTTGTGTGGGGGCGAATACCAAGGACATCATAACAGGCCTACAGGACAGAGGCCAGGCCCTGATGTCCGTTAGGTCAATGTACCGATGGTGTACAAAGAAACAGCCCTTTTGGAGACAGACCAGAAGGCGGCGAAGCAAACCCAGGCCTGTAATTGGGACAAGAGAAAGGCCACGGTGCTTCCTTTTCTTCCCCTTTAGCCTCAAAGTTCCAGAGGCGATCAGGGGCCTGCCCGCCCTGCCACCTCCTGACTCCCACCCTCCTCAGCCCCAGAGCAAGGAGCAGGTGGGGAGGGAAGTTACCCTCCACACACAGGAATGGAGAGGCATGACCTCTGACGCATGGCTCCTGCAACTTGTCTCACAGGGGCACATTTTAGAGTTCCTAGAATCCCTCCAGCATCTCCACCAAGTCACTAGTCTTACTCACCCCACCAGATTCTTCCAGTAAGGGAGGAAGTTCAAGCTCTACTGCAAAGAGCCAGTCCCCTTCATCAAAGGGACAGGGGTTTTACTCCCACTTTCTTCTGCTTCCAAAAAGAACAGGTGACCTCAGACCCATACTCGACCTCAGCAGACTCCATCTGTTCAAGTACAAAGGATTCAGAATGCTGACCCTCCAGAGCCTCCTACCTCTTCTTCCTGAGGCACATTGGTTATGTGCACTGGACATGCAGGATGCCTATCTGCATATTCCAATGTTTCCAAGCCACTGCCGTTTCCTGCGCTTTTGTTTCCAGGGAGGAGCATTTCCAGTGCACGGCCTGTCCTCGGCACCCAGGGGTTTTACTAAGTGCCTAGCAGTAGTGGCAGCACCCTTTGCTCATCAGGGCATTGCAGTTTTCCCCTACCTGGATGACTGGCTAATTTTGGCCCTGTCCAGAGACTCTTTTGGAGGCTCTCATGTATTCTGGACCTGTTCTCTTATTTGGGGATTACAGTCAGTGTCCTCAAATCCACGCTTACTCCTTCTCAGAGACTTCAGTTCATAAAAACATTGTTGGACATGGTCCAATGCAAGGCCTTTCTCCCTCCGGAGTGGAAGCAATTCAAGAACAGGTGACCTGGGTAGCCTCCTCCAATTTCCTCCCAGCCAGGGTGATGCTCCGGCTCTTAGGTTTGATGGTGGCCTCCATCTCCATGGTTCCCCTTGCCAGGTTACACATGAGAATTTATCAATGGACCTTACGCATCAGGGAATCAGTTCAGGGATGATCTGGGCCATCCATTCTGATTTCCACTGCAGTCAGGAAGGATCTGCAGTGGTGGAGGGAGCCCTCGAACTTGTCCCAGGGCCTTCCCTTCCAGGTGCCTGCTCCCTGTGCACTCTCACCATGGATGCTTCCACCCAGGGTTGGGGAGCTCTTATGGGGAACCACCAAACTTGGGGACTGTGGTCCCAGCTCGAGATGTCTGCACATCAACGTCCTGAGATGAAGGCAGTCCTGTATGCCTATCAGGCCTTTCAGTCCATCCTTCCCAGGGATCGCTGCTTATCCAGATGGACAACATGTCGATAGTCTGGTACATCAACAAACAGGGAGGCACTCGTCGTCCCCTTTACAGGGAGGTGATGCAAGTGTGGAACTGGGCAGTCCAACACGGTCTGTCACTCACAGTCATTCACGTTCCAAGTGTTCAAAATGCCCTGGCAGACAGCTCCTGCAGAACGCCCACCCGCCACAAATGGGAATTAAACTACTAAGTGGCTAGCCTTTTCAGCAAATGGGGGCGACTGAACTTGACCTGTTTGCTTCCCTATCCAATGCAAAACTTCCAGTTTTTGCCCACTCATTCCAGGGCATGGTCCTTTCTGGCATGATTTGTTGTCACTTTGTTGGACAGGAAATGTCTGTATGCTTTCCTCCACTTCCCATTCTTCAGAGGGTCCTTCTGAAATTCCAGGCAGAGGGAGCCAGGATGATTCTCATAGCTCCCTCTGGCTGAGGCAAATCTGGTTTCTGCTTCTGCAACAGCTCTCAAGCGGAACCCCTAGTTCCGCTTCCTCTCCAGTACAACCTTCTGACTCAGAACCGGGCAAGCTTTACACCCAGGACTCAGGACCCTGCATCTTCATGCGTGGCTCCTTCAGACATAATTAAATCCCACTTTGTGGTCTCAAACATAGTAGCCCAGGTCCTTGTGGAGGATAGAAGGCCCTCCACTAAATCCACTTACGTGATGAAGTGGAAGCGTTATTCTGTTTGGGCAGCTGCCTAGGTTCGGACCCCTTACTTGCTCAGCTCCTCATATAATGGAGTATCTGCTCCATTTGTCAGATTCAGGGTTATCCTATTCTTCCCTTAGGTCCACCTCTCGGTTATATCAGCCTACCATGTGCTAGTGGATGGTAAAACTGTGGCAAGCTGGAGATTTCTAAAACCTTTCTGAAAGGATTCTTCACCTGAAACCCCCATCTGCAGCCCTTCTCCACCTTGCCATTTAAATTTTGTGTTGAGAGCTCACGCTTCCTTTTGAGCCAGTGATGAGCTGTGGGTTGTGTTACCTTTCCTGGAAAGCTATTCTTAGTTGCTATTTCTTCAGCTCACAGAATTTTCAAGCTTCAGGCCCTGGTGTTTAAGGAGTCATACTTGATTTTTCACAGGACTGGCAGTCCCACGGACAAATCCTAAGTTTCTCCCTCAAGGTGGTTTCTGAGTTCACACTCAATCAGTCGGTGGAACTCCCAGTTTACCACCCCGTTCCTCCAAACAAAGGTGAGGTGCTTCCACACGCTTTATGTGCACAGAATTCTGAGATGTTATGTCCATCGGATTTAGGACTCTCAAAGAGCCGATCAGCTCTTTGTCTCCTTCAACCCCAAGTCTATGGGGTCGACAGTTTCCAAACAGTGCCTTTCTAAGTGGTTTGCTAATTGCATTCGCTTCTGTTATCAGAACACAACAAACCTCTGCTGGGGGAACTCAGAGGTCACTCTACTAGAGGCATGACTGCATCTACTGCTTTTCTAAGGAATGTCTCTGCCACGGAGATTTGCGGCAGCAACCTGGAGTTCGGTCCACACCTTTACCAAACATTACAGTCTGACATTGCCTCTAGGCGAGGGGCCGGGTTTGGCCTAGTCATGCTGCAGGGCTTATTGTTGTAGGTTGGTTCTGCACTGTTCTTTTGTTGGCTCCTCCTTCCTTGTCTCTCTCGCTCTCTTTCTTAGGAACTGCTTGGGATTAAGTCCCTGCGTGTAATGACCTACTGCAGAAACCCCTCTTGAAGTAAGATATTACAGTTACGTAAGAACTTACGTAACAGTAGATCTTCAGAGAGGTTCCTGCATAGGTCATATTTTTCCTTCCCCAATTTTCTTTTGGCTATAGGAATGGTTTCCTTCTTCTGTCATTCTTTTAGGATCTCCAATGGGAGAACTGGAAGGTGGGCATGGGACCACCCACTATATGGGGTCACGCTGATGTCAGTCACATGATGTCGGTGGGCGTCCCCACCAGGCATTGCTGGAAATATTTGTTGTGTGGTCCTGACCTAGGTGGCATAGTCCTATGTGTAATGACCCTACTGCAGGAACTCTCTGAAGATCTACTGCTACGGTAAGTTCTTGCATAACTGTACTTTTCTCCTTTGTGTTTCTCTTGTCCTGTTTGAACCCATCCCTTACCGGGAGTTATTGTTAAGGTGTTTACTTATAATTATTTAATAGTCTAGTGTTTTCATCTACAGAATCGAATCGGCAGTTAGATGGAACACAGTCCACCTAGAGGCAGCAGTTTTGAATGTTGCATTCCAAATTCTCTAATTTGCATACATTCCAGCTGAAAGTTCTGGGGCAGTCAGAGATTCTGAGCTGACTACAGATTGTCTAATTCTACTAGAGATCCCTTGAAAAAACAATATTACTATGGTAAGTTTTTCTTGTTGTACATACTACATTTGTTATGACGTCATTGGTACGACACACTGCACTTTGTATGAGCCTTATGTGGCATTGCACATATGATGCCTAGTGATGTTACACCATTCATTGGTGATTGTAGTTGTGAGTTTTAACGTGAGGTTCCACTGGCATAGTTACTGCACCATTGAAATTAAAACTTCATATTATAAGATTACTTCTACAGATTGTTCAATCTGTCATGGAGGAACATCAATGATCATCATTCAAAAACAAAGTTTAGCACTAGCTGATGATTACATGGCTGGTAATTGGCTCTCAGACATACTTTCTCCAGTGGATGAATGCAGTGACTACCCTTTGAGCTCCACTTTGATCAGAGAAGTGTGAGTTCTGTTTATGTTGTAGATGAGTGCATTTGGCTAAAGCTACTTCTGTAATCACATATAGGCATGTAAAATGTCAAGCAGCCATCCATCCACCGCAGGTGCACCAGACAGATAGGACTGCTATGATAGGACTGGCACCCTTGAAACCTGTACAGACTGTGACTATTGGTTTACAGTGTGATTTGTACAATGAATGCAGTATTGGTTCTCTTGATGTTGTATTGGATGACTGTTGTGTTGAGGACAGTGACTCAGATCTGGATGATATTGATACCTCTTCTGGCAAAGGTTGTGATCCTGAATTTCATAGTGAGATACTAATGAGCATGTAGAAAGCAGCCAAGTAAAGTTAGGAACTGTTCTGTCTATTTCTACTTGTATACCTTCTGAACAGAACTACTACTTAGTTTCTGGTCAGAGTTTAGCAATGTTGGTTACCAAGTGTGTTGTGTGTAATAATGTCACCACAACCTACATCCGGCAACAGATTAGTACCATGATTACCTTTGTTTCATGTGATCAGGGACAGAAGCAGGAATTGAATAGCCAACAGTTGCACAGCAAAATGCCATGGGAAAACTTACTAAGTATCAAGGGTGTTTTCTGCATTGGTGTCATTCCATCTAAAGGTTTGCATCTCCTTCAAATACTGAAGACACCATGAGCCAGATATTCACAAGTGCATGCAGGCGCAGTGTTGCGCAGCACTGCCATTAGCTCCTGTGCCAGTTCATCAGCCTGCTATATTCAGAGGCATAGCACTGCCACTGGACAGGAGAGTGCACTGCAGTGACACAGTGCTGAATATAGCACCAAGGATAACGATACCACAAAGGGGGCAAGCATTGGTGCACCCTGACCAGAGCACCAGGTATGGAGCTACATGCTGTGGGTGGTGAGAAGGGAACCGATGCCAAACACATAGCACAGCTGCTTTTGTATCAAAATAAACTTTACTGTCAACAAAAGGCAACAGGACATAAAAACAGAACAGGTAACAGGATAGGTAAACAGGGTGGGAGGAAAGATGGGGTGAAATAGTCTAGAAGGTGTAGAAAATATCTTGACACCTGTGCTGCAGGCACACACATGGTGCCAGTGGTTGAGGTGGTGGTGGAGGTGGTGTCTGACATAATTGCTGGGCCACTGTAAGCTCCTGGCTTTCCTCTGTGGTATCCTCCAGTCATCTGAGAATCGGACACTGCTGTCGCACCAGCTGGCACAGCAGGTCATCCCTCCCTTTAAAGGTTTCTGGTTTCCAGTGATGGCTGGAACTCCTCCAGACACCCGTGGACGAAAGACAATGAACTTGGCCAGCTGTGCACACGGGACAGGGCATACAGGTGTTACCTACCATACACAGCTGAGTTATAACTACCCAGCACATGCACCACCATGCCACATGGAGGTTGGCTGTCTGACATCCACATTGGACTGAACACGTGCACACTAGTGATGGCACCATGGACCTGTACTAAGATGCAATGGCCACACTATGCAGCACCAGAGCAGGCCCGCCCATGGCATGGACACACACCACCAGCAGGGTGTACCATTGGGTTGTTCGTGAACTGAAGCACACAATTTGTGAACCAGACCTGGTGCACACATTTCTTAATGAGATGTGTTGACACCATAGGCCCGTGTTCGCTTTATTGTACAGTGCTCTTCTCTCAGAGGGAGTCTTCCCAGATGCCTTGAAAGAGGCACTGATCAGGCCCTTCTGAAGAAATGATCTTTAGACCCTGACATCAAGCAGAATTACAGTCCTGTAATCATTGTCTTCTAAAAGACAAGCAGTAGTGTTTTGAATATCTTGAGCAATGTAGTGAATAAAGACACGACATTGCTTGTCACTACTGTAACTTTGTCCCATTACATCATCTCCATGATTTCTTTTTGTAAATCTTTAGTGCAGGAAAATCCTGAAAGGCCTTTCAGTCCTAGCAACATTATATGCAGTACAGAACAGTTTAGCAATTTGGTCCATTTATTTTTGTTCCATTAATTGTGGACTTTCTATTGGTCTTTCTCCATCTTTTGTTTTGTTTGCTATGTATGCCTCTCAGCATTTTTGTATGCTACGGACACTTCATGTGCTGAGATAATGTGTATCTAGAAGTACTGCATCCAGTTCTAAAATTATTTTTGCTTTGGCTTTTATCATAATTCTGACACCATGTACAAACATGGCACATTTATCTGTGTCATACGTAAGCCATTGCCTGCCCTTTTTCGTGATTCCTGAAATTTTCTAAAAATTTTTGGGGCCTTAACTTGGTTTTCAGGCAAGCAGCCGCACTGGAGGAAACTTCAGTGGTCACACCACAACAGTTCCACTGTCTGGCCAAGGAGATGGTGGGTTGTAGCAGTAGTACTAGTGTTGATGCTGGGAATCCGAGTCAGCTCCACAGTCTCATCAAGATGCTTTCTCTTAAATCCAAATATAAAAAGACTCATGGTGTCTGTCTGGTTGCTTGTGACTATTGGCTTTGGAATTTTGATTATGTCACTCAGTAATAATAATAATAAACTCAACAAGGAAAAATGTGTGTCTTTAATAATAATAAACTTATGAAAACTGACTGTGTGCAGTTGTCTGATTATTTTTATAATGATATAAGTAGTATTCAGATTTTAGATGTCCTTACACAGTGTAGCTTGTAAAAGCATAAGAATTTTTTAGAACAATATTCAGATTTCAGATAGTCCACTCCACACAGCGTAGCTTGTAAAAAGCTTAACAGATTTTTATAACAGTATTCAGATTTTAGAGAAAGCGTAGCTTGTTAAAAAGCTCATAATTTTTTTAGAACAGTATTCAGATTTTAGATAGTCCACTTCACACGTTGTAGCTTGTAAAAGCTTAACACATTTTTAAAACAGTTTTGAGATTTTAGATAGTTCACAAAATGTTATTTACCCAGACTCCCTCTCCCACAACAACAGAGCACAGCTTTTACCTTTAATTAATAATAGCACATCATATTTCTTTTATTTGGATTTTTAGGTAGTCACATGTAGCTTAAATGTAGTTGTAAAAAGATTCAAAATCAAGAGACTTTATTGAAAGATCCTTTTATTTAGATTTCAGGGTACTGTACTGGGTACCATACTCCTTCATACACACCACACAAGAAGTAGTTGCTGCTGTTAGCAAACATTTATTAGGAGACTTTATTTAACAGAGTGAGAGAAGGGTCCTTGTATGTAGAATTTCAGTAGGTGACTGACCAATTACGGTGACTGTACAAGGTAGATGAGTAGCTCCCAGTCCCTGACTCCCTTCCCTCCACAATCTTTTCAAATAGCTACCCTCAGCTCAAAGAAGTTGAGAGAGCTTTTTCTGTTTGGCTAGATTTAGGTTTATATCATGTAAAGTAAGCAGCAGGTTACATACAGGTATATTATTATAGTCTAGATTTCAATTGCAAAGAGATTTTCCTGTGAGTTCAGCTACTAATAAGCTGAGGCTAGGACTACAATGAAAAAAATAGACTGCAAAATGCAAGTGCAATGTAAACTGACTGGTAATGGCCACCTGAGTAGTCCTACTCCTCCTCACTCTGCTGCAGTCTATAAAAGTTACTTTTATTACTGCTTCAGAGACTGAAGTTGCTAGGAAGGATACTAAAATAAATCCAAAAGGACAGTAGACAGTAGTAGTGCAGAATTAGTTTTGGTTTTGGGTAATTTGATATTTAATTTGCAGACTGGTACAGTGTATTTGCTTACCTCCTGCAGCCTATCCCTCTGGCTATCAGCTGAGGTCCACTGAATCCTAGGCGCTGATGGTCCTGAAGACTCACTCCCTTGCGGGAGATCTGCATTTGCAGCTCTTGCCCCAAAACCTGGAACCTCCTACCTCCTCACATAAGAACTGTCCCACCCACAGTTGCTTCAGGTCCTCCGTTTGGGATTACCTAAAACAAGCCTCAAGCTGCCTGTGTCCCCTGTAGTCCCTTCCTCCATGTAGTGCCTGAAATAAAATAAAAATTCCTGGCTGCGGGTGTGCACTTATTCCAAAAATAAATAACAAATATTGTTGCTGCTGACACTGGTTCTAATTTTCCTGGCTGCCCTCCTGGGTTGTTCTGTCTCATACTGAACTGCACTAAAATTGTTCTCTGCCTGTTACCTGACTGTAGTTGACTGCTTATACCTATCTGTACCTTGGTGATGGTTGGACCCAAACCTTTGTACTTTGTTTCGCTGGTCCTTCTTGCTTGTATTCTGACTGTACCTTTGTGTAACTTGATGCTAGCCTCTGTACTGTTATTGCTTGCATCTCTAACCTCCAGGTTGCACCTGAAAGTAGGCACGTGACTGTAAAGTGTGCTTACCTGGTAAACAAAAGCTAAATAAATAAATATTTAGAAGATGGAGAGCTAGTCTCTAGTCTTCTGTGCTGTCTGTCTGCAGTTCTTCTCTAGGGCTATGAGTCTCTGCAGTGTCCCTCCTATTACAGACACAGACTTTTTTCAGCTGAACAGAAAGAGCAGCTCCGCCTCAGTCAGCACTGCTTCTGGGTGCTTTACTACGGTTGCTTGCTTTCTAGTTTATTTTTTCATTGAGCTTCACTGTGCTTTCAGTTTTCTCCTGCAGATTGCCCTCCCTCCTGAATGGAGAGCCCTCGTGGTCTCACAGGCACAGTGACTCCTCTCCTGGCTACCACTATTTAATTTAAATCCTCCCTCTTTCTCAGCAGTTTTTCTTTGCCCTTTTTTTTTTATTATTCAAACTGAGCTCTTAAAAGAGCTTTTCTTTTCATTAGGTGGATCACGATGATCAATCGGCATTTCCTGAGGCTACCACTGAAACAGGATCTGTCTCCTGAAAGAAAGCCAAAGAATGGCACACTGTGGAGCATCCTTGCATTTACTGTCTGGAGGGGTGGAGAAAAGGTAAATACTGTCGCCGATTGTGCACGCGCCTGCTGCAGCCCGCCCCACAGTGACTGAAGGACTTAGAAGACTTGTGCCACTCAAATGGCACATCAACCTACTCCTCCAGGCTCTTCTCCGAATCTTCAAGCATGCAAGCAGTCAGCTGACAACCCAGATGAGCACACTCATGATCTGCACTTGAGATGTCAGCTCTGCGCCTGCACTCCTTGGATGCCCTCCCCAGGGAAATTGACTGAGGAAAAACAAAAGCAGTCCGTCCAACCAAAACACAACCCAACAACAAAAAAATGGAACTCTGTGGAAAATACCTTAGGTGCCCAAAGGCAGGCACTAAACAGCTGTAGGTGTCCTGCAGCAAAAGTGCCTGCCCTGGGGCACCTAAGGTATAGGAATTCTGCACCCTGTGCACTACCCACACTAGATAGGTCAGCCACCACCAGGAAACCCTCCAGGGTCAGACCCCTCAAAGGGTGGTACCTAACTATCTCTGCAGGGGAGGGCTCTCAGGGGGCCCCAAATGTGAACTCCACCGTGCAATGATCAGATCAAATGACTCGATCAGTCTTGAGGTTACTAATCTCAAGCCCCAGCAAGAAAACCAGGTTCAATATGTGGCCACCCTGGTGGGTCATGGAAGAAACTTCTTGCAACAGGGCCAGGGATGACATCATTTGGAGGAGGTTAAACTTAACCTATACATTTCATCATTGGCTCAAACATTGAAGTCCCCAGAATTAAACATCTGGGGACTCCAACGTTTTGTCAACATACAGGAACCTCCTGCTGCCCTAGGAGGGTGGTAAGTCAGAAGAATCCTGCAGCCTGAACCTGGACCCCCACGACGGCCACACATTCAAAAGATCCTGGTTTTCTCACTGGGTGCATAGTGCCAAGTTCAGATCTAAAACAGGTGGTACTCCCCTGCCCCTGCGCTCCACTCTGGGTCAGTGACCTACCATGTACCCGGGTGAATGGCGGCCTCTAAAACCAGACCAGCATCGCCACCCACCCAGGTCTCTATGATGCACGCCAGATCGACCGAGAAATCAAATCCGCTATAATTATGGTCTTGTTCCTGATCGATCTGGCATTGCAAAGCACTGACCTCAGGGGATTGGTGGATATTGTCACCCTACTGGTTACTAGCCCACTCGGTCTGGTGGGAACCCTGGGGATGGGAACCACATCCGCCTGGCCTCTCTCTAATTTCCGCCGACGCCCAGGGCGCCTTCTGCACCTAATAATCTCAATCCTACCCCCATCTGCATGGCATGGGGCGCCCACCACCCCTGTCAGTGCAGGACCTCTTAATCCCAACCTCCTGACAGCATTGAGCTACAGTGATGGAGACTGGGAGTTTGGCAAAGGGCTGCAGATTGAGAAGCAGGACACCCTGTACACAATTCTAGCCAGCCCCAGACCTGCAGGCTTCCCTAGATGCATGTTTTACCCCAGATAGCCCCTTTACACTACTAAGTAACAATCACACAAACAGCCACACAGTAATACATAACAAACCCTAAACCATAAACACCCCACAGTTTACCTCTAAAACCCCAAACCAATCCTTCTAACTTCCCAAAAGCAAGAAACAACAGAGAGCAGATAATTCAATCCAAGAGAGCAATGACCATCAATCCCCTTATAATAAATCCAAACAGAATAGCACAAAATTATTGTCCAGGTCAAACACAGTTTTTGCAGCAGAAAATGTCTTCACTGACCAAAATAGATATGGATGGAGGGCCTCACAACCGACCTTCACACTAGGGCAGATATTATAGTGAAGCTATTAGAAATCAAAAGTTGGAATGAAGGCAATCTAGGAAATCACCCTCAGCCAGTCTCACCAGCTGCATGGTGCAGACAAAACAGCTGAACATGGCTGGGACCAGTAGGCTACACTGTGTGCAGCAACTATGGTGCACACGACGGCAGCATTGGTGTACGTGGAGGGTGCAGGACACATTGTGCAACAGTCATTACAACACCAGTGTACGATGCACTGCAGCCTGAAAATGGTTGATGTCTTTGCAGTCACCAGTGCACCCTATGTAGTGTGTGACCTGAGTCAGACTGGGCCACCAGGATACCTGAAAATGTCTAGGTGGACCCCCTTCTGGTGAGTACCTGGCCTCCCTATATACCCTACCTGACTCAGGTTTATGGGCCACTGTAGGTACCTCCACAGCACCAGTGATATGACTGTGTCAACCTGCCCCTCCCATTGATTGCCCTGTTGGGCCCCTGTATCCACTGTCCAGGTGGGCCCTCTGTACCTCAGACTGGGCACCCTGTATCTCAGTCAGACCCTAGGTATGTCCGCCACTACAGAACCTGTGCAGGTCACTGGTAGCACTGTCCCATCATGTCTGACTTTGTGGCTGGCCCTGCCTGTATACTGTGAAGTGACCATATCCTATTCGGCACTGTAGCAGGTAGTCACTGCCGCAGCTGAGGCCCTGAGCACTTGCACATGGTCCCCTACATGCTGCATAACCAGTGGCCCCTCAGTCCACTGTGCCGTGCCACGACTGCAGGCCATCTTTAAGCTGCTGAGGCATGCCATGCAGTGCATGTGGCACTGGTCATGCCACCAGCACAGGGGACTAACATGGCTGTTGTCTGAGGCACATGGCTGGTCACGGTAGTGTACTGATACCACTCTGACATAGATTTGCCACCTGCTGACAGCCAGCATACATAGTCCCAGCCTCAAGGAAGTACTGTGAAGGGACATACCCAGGGCTGTGTGCACTGTCTCCATCCCCCATGGCAGCTGTCCAGTGGCACATGGTGCTTGCGCTCACACAGTGGGGGCTGCGGCATGGTAGACACAAGTCAGCATGCCAGCAGCATGTAGTTGCACCATGGTAGACTGCAGCCACTATAGCACAGCACAGTGGCACTGTTGGCCTGCTGCCCCATGTGCATTGTGAGTGTCCCCAACACAATCCCTGAGGTGATGTCCCCACAGGATGCATCCAGCATGCTGGCCCACATGGAGACATCCATCTCCGGCGACAGACACATGCAGCACAGTGTGGATGGGTGGCAGACAAGTCGACACACTGTTGGCCCAGGGATGTAAGGAATTACATACCCTCCATCCGGGGTTCACCAAAACCCACAGAGCTGGCTCAAACAGTTAATAAGATTTAGTGTGTGTGTGTGTATATATACACACACACACACACACACACACACACACACACACGCACCAACAGCGCTTACTTGTGCCCCCAGGTCTGGCACTTTGTTGACAGTGGTGATGTCTGCCCACTGTGCCATGTCTTGGCAGGGAAGGACCCCACCCACCCACCTCCAGCTGCAAACCCAGGGTGCTGCCATCCTGTGTTATTGACATCTGTCATGCCACACAGGCGGTACTTTGTACGTACCCCTGGACAGCATGACAATGGTGTCAAGGCCATATCCCACCTAATATAGCCATGAAGATAATGGAAGGGCCAGGCCCTATACCCATGACAGTGATAGGGCAATGACCACTGAGTGGAAGACTAGGTTTGCTGGCCAAGGCACCTAGCTTCACCTGAGCTCTTTTCTTCTAGGCTGCTTGAAAGGACAAAGCAAAGAACCTTACTAGAGCAACAATAAGGATCAAGGCTTCTTTTACTAGGCAGGTTTACTGTGTGTTGTATTTTATTTTGTACTCAAGGGATTGTTACTGTTTGTTGCTAACATTTTGTTGCTTTTATTTTTCTTGGATTCAAATTGTTGTTGCTGGGTATACAGTACATTCTGCTGCATTATTACGGGTATGCCTACAGGTGTGTGCTTACAGATTACTGCTGTAATCTTCTGAGTCAAATTGTCTTTTGCAAGGTATATCTTCTGTTACTGCTTTATTTTTCTCTGTAGCAAGTGTTTCTTACAGGGTATATCTTCTGTGAAATTATACAGGTGGTGCTTTACAGGTTTCACAGTTTTATCTGTCATTAGGATAAGCTTTCAGGGCTATTGCATTTGTTGCTGGCGGATTGTTTCTGCTCTTACCTCCTTGTTTCTTTTATCCGTGGTTCTTCTTTTCAGCAGGAGAAGGGCCCAGCCACCCACCCCATCCCTAACCACCCCACACTACACTCCTTTCATAGGTAGCACAGTCATGACATTTCCTGTAGCAAAGCAGTAAGGGCGGTTCAGAGGGGTATCCACACAGTGACCCTCATTTACAGGGGCACTAGTAATTTAACTTGTTATAAAAAGTTATAACAAAACAAACAAAACACAAAATTAATCTTTTGCTTTATTTTTCCTTCTGATTACTCTGACTAGGTTATAAACCCAGCAACTTACCTGAAATGGATATCATTAACTGCAGGTACTGTGGAACACTTTTCAGAAGGGCAGTTGTACAGGATTTAGGACACCGTCAGTACATGCTGGGCTATTGGAGATCTAAGGCTCAGCTCCAGGCAGCATGGGCAGAGATTGCATGCCTCAAATTGCATATTCAAGAGGAAATATAAGAACCACCTGCCATTTCCCCAACATCCAACAGAAGCACCTCGACCGCAGAGGGTAGTTGGTCCGGGAGGTCGGCAGGTGGTTAGAGAGGCAAATCGTGCCCCATCACTCGTGCTTCCAACATATCATCTCCACAAACCCTATAAAAACTACAAACAGGTCTCTGCCTCTATCGCAAATCAAACAAAGGGGCAGAGGATACTGTAGAGCAGGACACTGCAGCACAGGAGCTAACACAACAAACATGCCCCAAACAGGAACCAAAACAAAAAGCAAAAGGAAATCAAAAAACTTTGATCATTGGAGACCCATGATTCGGGAGTTGATAACGTATCTCCAGCCAGGGGTAATGGTCAGATGTTTCCCAGGTACATCAGCATGGAGAGACACTGACTGCATTGCTAAAATTGTTCAGGAAGCAGGAGAAAACATTGATGTCCTGGTACACATAGGAACCTATCGATCTTGCCAGCCGGTCAGTTGTGGAAACCAAGGAAAACCTGACCAGGCTGGGTGACAAACTATGATCCATTTCGTCTCACCATCTCCTTCTCTGAGATCCTGCCAGTCTGGGAGAGGGGACAGATGGACAGAAGGTCAGAGAAGGGGAGATAGGAGAGCTAAACATGTGGCTCAAGGGTTGGTGCCAGGAAAAGGACACAAATTTGTAGAGAACTGGCAAAAGTTTTGGGAGCTTGAAGTTCTTTAAATTTAAATCTGACTAAGGAGGAGTCAGTGCATTGGGGCAGAAGTTTGATGTCTGCAGAATATTTAAACTAGCAAATGGGAGAGGGTGCAGCACCTGAAACATCGAATAGGAAGAACACCCATCCCCCTCAGCTAGTGGTCAAACAGGAGTTCAGCATGTTTGTAGTTCATTTGCATCACCAGGTACAGAAAAAGGTCTGGCTCCCCATACGATGCACAGGAAATGCTGGACCTCGCCCAACAACTAACACACCAAAATCTGACCAAGGAAATCATGTACACAAATGCTCGCAGTCTGGGAAGCAAGATCCCAGACATGCAGGCAATAATGACAGAGGCTAAACTGGATATAGTAGCCATTAGTGAGACATGGTTTACTAGTAACCACACTTGGGAGACTTCAGTACTTGGCTATGTACTGTACAGAAGAGACCGAGGTGCAAAAAGGAGCGTGGAGTGGCCGTTTGTCAATGAAAATATCAAAGCTACAGAAATTCAGAATACACATAAGGAGCCAGAAGAACTGTGGGTCACCCTGGAAACAGGAAATGGGACAGCATATGAACTGGGCTGTGTACAGGCCTCCAGACCAAGGGGAGGACATAGACATGGTAATGTTAGAGAAGATACAGAACACGACAGCTAAAGGGAGGTTCTGATAAGGGAGATTTCAACATGCGAGATACAGATTGGTCTATACCAACAGGGACATCTGCCAGAACTAGACACATGGTGGATTCCTGCAGGGGAGGGCCTCAAACAACTGGTACAACAACCCACTAGAGACAGGGCTATCCTAGATCTAGTACTGACTAACAAGGAAAGGATCACAGCTCCAAGTAGAAGGTCACCTGGGGCCAGTGACCATCACATGGTATGGTTCAATTTAGCCACTAGAACCAAATCATCCCATTCCAAGGCAAAAATATGGGACTTCAGAGGAGCTGACTTTGATAAGATTGTGGGAAGTATTAAGGATGCAATACCTGAAGCAACATCCCATTGTGTTAGGAGAAAAAAAGTGCAAAAGAAGAAGGAAACCACTTTGGTTCTCAAAAACAGTAGCAGAAAAGGTCAGAGCCAAAAGGCTGGCCTTCAGAAAATATAAGGGAATGCAGTGGGATGAAGATAGGAGGCATACCAAACTTCCTAAGGGAAGCAGGAAGGCAGTAAGGCAAGCAAAGGCCCAAACTGAGGAAACACTAGCACAAACAGTAAAACAAGGTGACAAGACTTTCTATAGATACATTAGTGAAAGGAGAAAGTCAAGAGGGGTATTACTAAGATCAGAGGGGATAAGGGGCATGTAAGGAGGAGGACCATGTAAAAGCATCTATCCTAAACAGATACTTCTGCTCAGTATTTACTGAAGAGAAGGTAGGGAAGGCCCACAGCTCTGCATCATGGACACGGGAGGGAGATGTGCACTAGTCCCTTCACAAAAGAAAGGGTCCTACAGGAGCCTCGATGAGCTCATTGTGGACAAGGCAAAGGGACCTGATGGCATACATCCCAGGGTACTAAAGGAGCTAAGGGTGGAATAGCAGAGCCATTAGCAGAACTGTTTAGTGAGTCTCTGAGCACAGGAGAGATCCCAGAAGACTGGAGAAGGGCTCATGTGATCCCACTCCACAAGACTGGTAGCAGGGAGGAGGCAGGAAACTAAAGACCAGTCAGTCTTATCTCAGTAGTGGGCAAGATTATGAAGACACTCCTTAAGGAAAGGATAGTGCAACACCTGGATTCCATAGGAGCACAGGATCCAGGACAGCATGGGTTTACAAAAGGAAGGTCCTGTCAAACTAACATACTAAAATGCCAACAGAATAGGCCTAATGATCTTTCGTGTCTGCTCGTTTGGTCAGCCCCACCCTGGGAGCTTACCTTGCTGCCCTCTCCCTCTCTGGCTTCTCCCTTTCCAGTCCCGGATATTCTCACTGCACTGGTTTTGCTTCCAGAACCCTTCCCTGTACCTGTCCCAACCCCTCTTGAACCCTCCACCATTTCTGCCTCCATCAGCCCCTGAGCAACACATTTCATGGTTCCACCACCTCTCAGTGAAGTAGCACCTCCTTCTTTCTCCCTGAATCTCCTCCAGCTTCTACCCATGGCCTCTAGTTGCCCCCTTCCTTCAGAGCACCCTGACTGCTCCTCCCTATTTATCCCTTCATGTACCTGAAGACCTCTATCATGTCCCCTGGTCCCTTCTCTCTTCTAGTGTGTACATATTTAGCTCTTTGAGCCTCTCCCCACAGGTCCTATTCCCCAAGCCACGAATCATTTTAGTTGCCCTCCTCTGGACCCTCTTCAGGAGTTCAATGTCCTCTTAAATGTGGCCTACAAAACTGCACACAGTACTCGAGGTACGGCCTCACCAAGCAGTTATACAGTGGGAGTATATTTCCTCCTTCTGGAGGCAAGCCTCCTGCATTCATCCAAGCATCCTGTTGGCCTTGGCTGCCCTCCTCACAAGTCTCTGAGTTGTTCATCTTGACATCCACCACCGCCCCCAGGTCCCTCTCTGCCATCGAGACTTGTTGCATTCCTCCCCAGGGTGTACACTTGGCCGGGTTTCTGGCTCCCAGGTGCAGTACCTTGCATTTCCTGCATTGAATTTCAGTTTCCACTTTCTAGACCACCTTTCCAGAGCCTCCAGGTCCCTCTGTAGGACCACCCTCCCCTCCTCCCCATCCACCACTGCCCCCAGTTTTGAGTCATCCACAAAAACTCATCTCACTCCTGATACCCTTCCTTATGCCAGAGACGTAGGCGTTGAACAAGAGGGGCCCAAGGACCAATCCCTGAGGGATTCCACTAATGACCCTCCTTGAGGATGAGACTATCCCACCAATCACGACCCTTTGGGTCCTGTTCTGGAGCCAATTGCCAATCCATATGATCATCTGGTTCCCCACCCCATTTCTCCCAGATTATCCAACAGGCCCGGTGAGGAACAGAGTCAAACACCTTGCTGAAGTCAAGAAAGAGGATGTCCACTGGTCTACCTAGGTCCAAAGCACTCGTTACTCCGGTCATAGAACTCCACAAGGTTTGTCTGACACGATTTCCCGGGACGAATCCATGCTGTCTATCATCCAGGCACCCCAACTAATCTCAAACTAATCTCAGATTTCTTTGACTGGGTAACCAGAGTGGTGGACCAAGGGGAGCAGTTGATGTTGCCTACCTTGACTTCAGCAAAGCTTTCAATACTGTTCCACATAGAAGATTAATTAATAAGCTGAGTAGGCTCAGGATGGGTCAGATGTTGGTCAACTGGGTGGCAAACTGGTTGACGGCAGAAAACAGAGAGTGGTGGTAAATGGTACACAGAAGAGATGCAACTCACAAGTGGGTACATCAGGATCAGTCCTGTTCAATATCTTCATCAGTGACATTGCAGATGGACTGACGGTAGGGTTTGTCTGTTTGCAGATGACACCCAGATCTGCAACAGAACAGATGATCCAGATGGTGTGGGCAGAATGAGAAGAGATCTGGATAAACTAGCAAAATAGTCGAAGAGTGGCAACTGGGGTTTAATGCAAAGAAGTGCAAGATCATGTACATAAGGAAGAGAAACCCTGAAGCCACCTATAGGCTGGGAGGAGAGTTGCTGGCAGTCACAAGGGAAGAAAGAGATTTGGATGTCATCATCACTGATGACCTGAAATCATCCAAGCAGACCTCTAAAGCAGTAGGTAAGGCTAGAGGGATGTTGGGGTGTATTAGTAGGGGTATCACAAGTTAGAAGAGGAGGTAATAATCCCTCTTTACAAGACACTGGTTAGGCCCCATCTGGAGTACTGCGTGGAGGCCACACCTTCACAAGGACATTAACCAAATTGAGGCAGTCCAGAGAAGGGCAACCAAAATGGTGCAGGGACTGCATCAGAAAACATATGAGGACAGATTAACCAAACTCAATATGTATACCCTAGAGCAAAGGAGGGAGGAGAGAGGTGATATGATTGAAATATTAAATCACCTTTAGGGCATCAACAAGGTGAGAGTCTAACATGTTTAAATATAAGAAAAATAGCAGGACAAGAGGACACAGCATGAGATTAGAGGGAGGCCGATTAAGGGGTAATGTGAGGAAGTTCTTTTCACAGAAAGGGTGGTGGATGCATGGAATTACCTACCTCAGCAAGTGGTGGATATGAATACAGTGCAGGGCTTCAAACAGGCATGGGATAGGCATAAGGGAGCAATACAGATGAGTATGAATAGATAGGCCATTGACAGAGCAAAGGCCTATGGCACATTCATAAGGTAGAAAAGAATTGGGCTAACTGGATGGGCCTTATGGTCCTTATCTGCCGTCAACTTCTGTGTTGCTGCAGTGCCACCTGTCGTGTACATATGTAACCATGGGTGCCAGGACAATGCAGGGTACTCACATGGACACTCCTGTGTGGCATCACAGCCGGGGAGTTCTTCTGTCCCTCCCTCGGTCACTGCTGCCCTGCTTTTCCCTGTCTAGGGCGGGTTGGGTGTTTAGATCTGTAGAGGAGGTATAATCAGTTTCCTATGGTGATACATGGTGCTCCATTCAGTACACACCACCTAGTATAACTGCCCATATGCATGTACCATGCACCAGATGCCACATATGTATGCTGCAGATGGACAGGTACAAGGCTGCAAGTTACCTGTAGCACCACCTGTGGCACCACAGATACACATGCCCTGTCTTGTGCATACAGTATGGTACCTCCCCTGTATTGAATAGAGCCAACCATAGTGTACGCTGTTCTGTGCAATGTTTGCAACCTGCTGGCCCCATGGCCCCTGTACCACAGACCATACATGCTGGCCCCAGACCCTGTCCAGGCATCGTTGGCATGACTTTGCATGTTGCACCAGGTAACACATGACAAGGGCAGGCACAGCATACCAGCCAGGGCCTGGATTCAGTAGGTGTGTGCCCACACAGCAGCCAGTGCAGTACATGTCTAGACCCTGCACAGTACCAGTGCACCCCATGCTGTGCCAGGCACAGGCAGACCTGTGGCCATGCACCCCATACAGACGGTGCACATAGTGGTGTTGAGACCACTGCTATGTCCCGCTAGGTACTGCTCCTAGGACAGTCACACGTATGACACATCTGACCCTCACCCTGGTCATACATGGCAATGGGCATTGACATGTTGGGGTCGCCATAGCCGCAAATGCCTCTGCCTCCCATGCAGTGCCCACTATACATGGGCCTGGCATGCCCATGCCAGTGCTGCCATGTACCTGTGTATGCCCACCATTGTGCAGCCAAGGCAGGTGCACACCTCAGGGATCAATGGTGAGTCCAGTTATGCATCGGGCACATGGACATCCCATGGGTCAGGGATCCAGATGGCTGCATATGACCAGTGGGCCATGCAGTGGGGCATGTCCCAGTGCACACAGAACAGTGGGGGCACAAGGTGATGAGCACAGTGCCTCGAGGTGATCTGTCTCTAATGCACACTATCATGTCACAGGCCTGCACACAGGCTGTGGCATCAGGTGCCACCCCATTGATGCCCACACCTCATGATGGGGCCTGTACACTCCTCCAGCAGTTGATTCTCCCTGGCCATGACAGGCAACACCAAGTTGGTCAGCTTCACTGTGGACCACCTGTGATCCTGCTGCAATACCACTCAGCATTGCCTCCCTGACATGGTGGATGCCTCTCAGTTTTTAAACAGGCTGAGGCCATGCTGCTTTCCGTACTGGCCTGTGTTGCTGCTGCGCAGTGCTACAGCACATTGCACTATGCACATTATGTTGTCTGGAGGGGCAGGCCTTTGGGCATGTGCACAGGACACACAGGTGCATGTTACCCATGTCCTGCCCTGCACAGTCCTGTGCAATTCCGTGGCATTACATGCTATGATGACATAATAGGAGGCACACATCATCATTCTTGCACTATGTCTTTAGGATGTGCAGACACAGGCATGGCATAGTGCCGCACAATGCAAACTGGATTTGCACACCAGGCAAAATTGCAGTATTCAGCCAGGGTATGCAAATGAGGTTATTTTGTGGTCCGTGGACAGCCACATTTGCATGTCATTACTGGCAGGTCTGCATATATAAGTATACCTGATTGTGCCCGGCCTATAAATGGGAGCACAGTGCACCACCTAGACAACACAGTGGAACTGCAGGCATACAGAGGTAAGTGTTGTGTAGAATGGTCTAGGAAGGGATGGGTGTGCAGTGGACTGTGTGTATGCATTGGCATTAGCATAGCCCCCTGGTACATGTGGCATTTAATAGGCAGGGGTTCCATATCTCCAGGGCTTCATGTAACTGACAAGGACATGGAACCATGGATAGGACACGTGTTCCCTGTGAGCCATGCAGCGGTTCTGTTGGATAATAGAGACTGCATGCTGCCATAGGACATAATGTACATTAAGGGGAAACATGGGACCAGTGCTGTGGAGTCACAGGGGACATGCCACACTGACCCAGGAGCACTGCCACTGTGTCTCCAGGACAGGGTTCACAGGGTTCCGTAACCACCTATGATGTAATATGGAGGACATTAAAGTCTGTGTTCCTGTGTGTACCACTACAACACCATGGACACATTGTCCATGTGCATGGCTCCCTACCCTGTAGTATAAGACACCCTGTAGCTTGGGGCCCTACTACATGGCTACATCTTAGGTGGGAGACCTATCATCACATCCTGATTTCTAGCTGAGTCATGTGAGGTGGAAGTGGTGGTAGTCAGCTATAGGGCTACATGGGGCTACTGTAGATGATGGTAGTGGTTTTGGGCCTGTCAGCTGAGCTGGGAAGTATGTATGGACAGAGGTCCTGTGGTCCCTGCCCAGTGTAACCCTGCATGTATGTTGTGTGCAGTAGTACTGTGTCCATATGGTGGTGGTGGCTGATGGTGCCCACATCTAGTGGTGGAGGGGCTGACATGTCTGAGGGGGGCACCGCTTCCTGTGGTCCATGGTGAACACTGCTGGTGGGGTTGGCCCCTCACAGACATGTGTCTTTGGTAGCAACCCAGGGTTCTTTGGGCCCCTGCCCTTGTCCACCCATGCCTGTCTGTGCCTATCACAGTGGTTGCACAGCCGTGTCCGGTTGACCTAGGGCTGTGGGTGGGCAGGCATTGCTGGGGCTGTTACATGGTCATGGGTGGGGCTACACCACTGTCCAGTTTAGCTGTGTTTTCACTTCCCTGTCCAGCAGGTACCATGGAGGATACCAACAGGCTTTGGGCCCACTGCATCACCGAGAAGTTGCATACACTGGCACAGGCCTAAAAGGCCAGGGAGGAGGTCATGTCCCTTGTGTAGAGCATAGATGCTGGGGTACAACAGGCCTGGGACAAGACCACAGAGGAAGTCAGTACCATCGACGGATGAAACAGGCCGTGGAAGTGGTGAGAAAGCACTTAGGGACCTGAAGAGGTGCACAAAGAAGGTCATGGCAGTGGAGCGCAGGGGCTGCATGCCACAGGTGGGGGGCCCACAGGCATCGGGCTGCATGTACCCTAGATCCTGTGGAGGAGGCCACAGCAATCAACTCTGTGGCCTGTGGAAGTATGAGGAGTGCTAGGTGGTGGCTACAAAAGCCAAATGGGACCTGCCCAGCCATGTGAGTGACTACCAGTGTGATGTCCCATAGGCCATGTATAATATGTCTGGCTGTCTATAGGTATGGGTGCATGCATATGGCAGTGCTGGGTAGCACATTGGGTGCAGGCCACACAACTGTTTCCCTGTCATGCAGTGAGTAGCCATCTGTGTGCATGTCCACAACCGTGACCCATGTGCTGATGCCTTTGTGCTCTCCGGTGCTGAGATGTGTGCTCCCTGGGGAGGGGGTGTACTCACAGCTGTTAGGGGTGTATCCACTGGGGCTGAGTGTTTGTTCCTGGTGTTGGGTTGTCTGTCCAGTGATGCTGGGTGAGTGTTCACTGGTTGTGGGGTCTGTACTCACTAGTGCTGGGTGTATATACACGTGTGGGGTGTGAGCACACCGATGATGAGTGTGTACTCTAAGGTGATGATGTGCGCTGCTGGTGTAGGAGTATGCCAGTAAAGTGGGTTGTAGCGATGCACTTCACAGAAAGCATGGGTGACGTGGCACCATACACTGGGCATGCATACTGCCTCAGCCTGCACACTGCTTCATCCATTACAGTACTGTTTAACTCCCTCTTGTATTCCTACAGTACAGCACATGGGATCTGACACATAGGAGGATGCCACAGGACCATTTGGCATGTGCATTTCCTTCCACCCACACATCTGAGCCAGCCCATGGACAGCAGTGAGGACATGAAAGAGGGTGAAGATGAGACTCACGACAGCTTGGAACAGGTGGGGCCTGCTCCTGATGGGAGAGGCTTCCCTCACTAGCCCCCATACCACTGGAGCCCAGCTGCTGTCCCCATGTGGCCCAGCAGTCACAGGTGTGCAGACTGCTACTGTCCTGGCACAGCCACCACTGTGCCACCCAGGACCCCACCTGCACCACGGCCATTGCCCTGACTCCCCAGCTAGTAACGCAGGACCAGTCACCACTGTGCCTCTCCATGATGCATCCAGTGGCACAACTATGGCTCTGCTGCCCTGCACCCTTCACACTGGGCTGGCCATAGTCAGCCCACAGCACCCACCATGGGCCACCACACCAATCATGATGCAGCCCCAGCCATACAACGACTGTGGATGCAGCCCAACCCTGTCCCAGTGGACAGTCCCCAGCGACAGCAGGACATGAGAGAACTGGCAGCTTCTGCAGTCTGCCATGGAGTCACAGAGTGCTGTGCAACATGAGCTGACACACTTCCACCAATGCTGCATGAGGACATGCAGTGTGCAGAGCAGAGGGTGGAGGACCAACACGTGGGCACATGGCAGTCCCACACCACCTGTGTCACTGTGCAGGAGGCTACAGCCATGGTGGCAGGCACTGTGATGGCAGGCCTTAACCCCAGTTTGTCCAGTGGGAGTAGTGCACCCCACAGCAGACACCATGGCATACTAACGTTACACAGTGCCAGGACGAGAACACCCAGTACTCCCAGGTCACCAAGGACACTGTGCACACCAGGTTGAGACATGCCCTCTCTGGGGCAGTACCCTGTGGACCCATGACCTCGGGCAGATCCACCATCCTCACACTCATCCTCCATGCTCTTGCTGAGGTCCTCACCATACAGTGGACTGTGCAGACATTCCATCCATACAAGGGGTGGCAGTAGGGGACAGACGTGGGCTGCACATGCCCCCTGCCAATGGTGCTCCCCACCCTCTCTGCTCTACCCTGCAAACACTGCCAGCTACCCCTGCGACCTATCCCAGGCGGTCCTAACCATGGCATGGATGGCCTGTAGAATAGCCCCTCAATGCTAGGCTGGCGGTATTCCCTATGTACATCCCTCTTGCCCCCCACATGGCCTGTGTTTGTGTAATCCATGTGCTATCCCCATGCGTGGCAGGCTTGTCATGCCATGCACCCCAATTGGATGGCATGTATCTGTCTCCATTGACACCCCTGTTGGACCCCTGTAAACAAGAACTTATGTTGGTTGTGTGCCCTATTTGCCACCCCCATACCTGGTAGCAATGCATGTTTGTATCATCCATCTTGTTACCCCACTACCTAGCATACTGCATTGTTTGCACTTGCTGAACATTGATAATGCATTTTTAGCCATATTATAGTTTCCTGTGTGGTCTGTACTTACCTGCCATGTTGTAGATGTCTCTATAGTTCAGACTCTGTACTCCTGGGCCCTCCTGGTCATTCTGGATCAAGCCTGTCGAGCTTCTCCTGCAGGCTGCTTCTCTGTACCTGTCATACATAATCCATGGCTGAGTGCCATGTTGTCTAGTATAAACAAGAAAGGAATAATGCACAGGCCTTCTGAGGGGAGTACTGAAGGGCACCACTGGAATGGTTAAGGTGAGCGAACCGCACCTTGAGCATTCCAACCACATGCTGGCGATGTGTGTGGTGTTGTGTGTTGCATTGTATCTGTCCTCTGTGATGGATGCAGGGCAGAGGACAGCTGTGAGAAGCCAGGGCTTCAGGGATAGGCACTGTCTCCTATGAAGGTAAAGGGCATAGGGTAGTGTCATGTAGCAGAATAGATACATGGACAGTGATGACAGGTAACAACCACTGGTCCATCCAATCCACCCATAGACCTTAGCATACCTGGGACCTATTATCCATGCAGGGTTCTACCCCATCATGTCCCATATGAGGTTTTAAGGGGAGACCCTCTGGGGTATACTCATCAATGAGGTGGCCTCTAGGGGTGTCCCCACTTTCAAACCTACAGCACAAGATGGAATTGTGGCATATAAAGGCAGCATGGGTGCTGCTGGGGTACTGTGCCAGAATATTAATGATGTGCCCTGTTGCATCTCACACCACCTGACAATTGATGGAGTGCTACCCCTTCCTATTGAGATAGGCCTGCACTCCATCATCAGTGGGTGCCTGGGTGGCAACATGGGTGCATTCAGTGGCACTGAGTACAGACAGTAGGTGTGCAACTTGATAGAACTGCTGCTTGATTGCTGTTCACTGCGCTTGGGTTGCTGGGGAATACAATAAACTCGGCAGCATAGTCCAGCAGAGCATCTAGGAACTGGTACAACAGGTGCGAGGTGGCCAACTTTGGGATACCGGTGGTGTCCCATACCAGTGTCTGGAATGTTCTGGTGACCAGGAAATACATTGCAGCCATCATGTTCAGCTCAGCAGACAATGCACGGTTGCACTTGGTGTCTGTCCAGAGCTGGTCATGCAGCAGCTCACACAGTTGCCTGTGTATGGGCCTGAGCCTGTACTGCCCACAATATGGTTGTCACTGAGTACTTCATATTTGACTCATGGACAGTACTGTCTGTGTACAGCATAGCACCTCTGTGGCCTACATATGGGCCCAGGGTGGCACTGGCCCTCTCTCTCACTGTATGTCCTACTGCAGCACGTACACTATGTGTGTTCCTCCATGCACCATCTTGTACTGTGGCTTGCAGTGTCTCTGACTGCCTCTGGATTTGCCCTGTTTTAAGTTGGCTTTTTATAAGCGGTAATTGCATGGCACTAAGTGGCTTATGCTAACCTTTTGCACAGCACTAACACACTGAATATCTCACTGCACTGGTATGCATCTTTCAGCCCCACCTTTCGCACTGCATACATTTTCTCTGTGCACATGCAAATGGATTTAGCATGCGTTATGCACTCCTCTTTGAATATGGGACTGCGGCACAAACCCCATGCATTGTGTGCGCCATTGCGTTCGCCAGGCACAACGCTTTGAATATCTGGCGCCAGTTATTTCATTAGTGATGTACCGCAAAATCCAGTGGTCATACATCATACCTGCAGTCAATGTGTGGAGTTAAGAACAAGTGTTTCTTGAAGAGTTGAAGAAAAGAACTGGTATTGGGTGGTGATGCCAGATGTGATTCACCTGAACATACTGCTAAGTATGAACTCTACACTTATGGATTTAGAACGCACCAAAGTCCCCTCCCTGAAGCTAATAAAGGTAATTTGTATGTGGTTTATCTCATTCTCCATAGAAGATATTTTATATAGTGACACTGTAAAACATTTATTTTTGGCACAGCAGGTATTTTTGGGTGGTGTGGGGGGTTTGGTGGAGAGCACACTGGAAATCAATATAATTTTCAACCATATGACCAGAGCTTGATTGTGTGGTTTGTAGTGCCTAAGTTACAATGTCTGCTTTTCTTATGTGGGTGGTGGTCTATAAAAGTTTCACCAACAATAGCTTATTGTGTGGAACTGTAACATGAATCCATGGGGATATATAAAACAACTGCTGATTTGTTACAGATTTTTGAGCATCTCTTACAAGGTGATGTTGGAGTAAGTACTGTCGCCTGGACCTTGGTGGGGTTTAGAGTGTGCATAGGGCCACCATAATATTGTTGTTACAAAGAGATAAAATAAATGTTTTATAGAATAGCTTAAAAGATTAGAATATCTTTGTATGATTTCTGTTATTGTATTTTGATATAATTGTTGTGTTCAAACACAGTCACCAAGCATTTGTTTAAATGTTACAGTGCTCACAGCTGAAAACTCTAATGCTGTGGAGTTAAGGGCATAACAGAATGATTGGAGTATTTAGAAGTCAACGGGTATAAAGTGAAGGAACTAGTTATAGACCTGCATGTTCAAGTAAAGGCCTACATGCATCGTGACCATCTGGATAAGAAACATTACTGCAATGTATAGCAACTAGAAAAGAGTAAGCTTTCATTTATAATTGATAGCATTTGGAAATATGACTATACATTAATATGTTTCATACTCAGTTGTATTGCATATTTACAAAACTTTATATACTGTGGATACATAATGGACTGACTCAAAATATGCAGTTTATGTACCAGTTTGATGGGGCAGGATCATAACTCATGAGTGGCAGGCGAGGGTGTTTTATGATAATTATGCCTACTCTGAAGTAATAAAAATGCATATTTTAGTCAGGCCATTGTATATTTGACTGTTCAACAGTACTTTGCAACTCATAGCATTTAAATCTGAAGCTTGAAGATTGTACTGCCTTTCTTTGGTTTTAATAGCTGATTCAGTGCTGCACTAGGCATTGTGAAAGCTGCTCTCTGATTGATTCAGTGTTACACTGTGATGACAGTAACTAAAAATATCCATTGTGACAACAGTAACAACATATTTTTGATATGTTGCTGTTACTGTTGTAACTAGACAAGATAGATATATATTTTAGCGTGTCATTTTGCCCCACTCCTGTTGTATTTAATGGATTTCAAAACTGCTATGTCCTGATTGCCCAGTAGGTACTATGAAATGTCATGTGGTTTGAGTACAAGGGCCACCTATGCCTTCTTATTTGGCCCTTTCTGTGCACCCTCATTCCCACCTGCCACATCTCCCAACATCAAGCCAGTGGGGATCCACACGGTGCAGGAACCGAGTGCAGGGGCTTGTTATTAATGTCGACATTGAGACCTACTGTAGATTTTCTATGTTCTGCCTCATGCTTCCACTAGCTACTGGTGCTGGCCATGTGCATTCATGCATGGAGCCTCAAACACACGTGGTTTCACCCTGCATTGGAGACAGGTTCCCCTTGGCCCACAGCAGGGACCAGTGCATGAGCAAGGAACATGGTCACCAACCATCCTGGTTGTGAGTGCTGATGCATGCAAGCACAACCCCAGCCACCTGACCTGACTCCTGAGTTCAATCCAGAAGCTGGGTCATTGGTGCATGAGCATGTAGCACTCTGATGGGCCATCTGGCGTCCCATAATAATGTAGTCCTGGTGGTTCCAATGGTTTTCTATCATCCCTTCTCAGAAGGTGAAAGCAGTTAGCTGCCACTAGCTACAACACACCAGCAGTGTCAGTGATGCATTATTTCCTAAAAGTTGTGTAAAGTGCAGAGGAAAGTAACATTCTGACAAGTAAGCATTAGTACTGTAATCAAAAGAATGGTTTCATTTCCAGCTCACCGTGTTACTGCTTGTAATGTAAACAACCCAGGTTCACAAGACAACTTGGTGTGCCAGACAGTCAGCTGGGGGAAGGCTTGAACATCTGTAGGACTGCTCTCTTCCTTGGGGGAGGTGGGCAGACCCCAGGACTTATCTGGTCCCTTTGTAGAATGTGACCAGTGGCAAAAGTCTTATATAAGTTTGCTAAGAGCAACACCAATGTGAGGTTGGTAAAACAAAAGGTTGAGAAAATTTAAAAAGGTTGCAAGTAGCTGATAAATAAATAATGCAACTATGCAAGTTAATATGTAAGTGTAAAAGAGTTTTAAAAAGGGGTAATTGTTAAAACTATGTAAATGGCATTGGTAACAGTAAGATATAGAGATGGGTGTAAGAGCCTAAGCAATGTTTAAAACAGATACTCCAAGCAAAATTAATTGGATATATTCAGTAGAAACACATCGTATAAAACATGTTTTCTGTAACTTAAAGGTCATAGTCAAAAACAAGGTGCAGCTGTTAAGTAACCATGTAAGCAAGAACAAGAGTGTACGATGACTTATGTTTAAAAACATGTGTTACAGAAAGTTGATAAGAAATAACCTATTATTCTTGCTTTAGCAGTTATCTATTATGATATTATTTTGTAATACAGGTCTGGTATTTCTAAGCAAGTTATTTTAATAAAGTGAAATTCCTTACTTGTTTTTCTGTCTCCTGATCATGTTAATTGGATAGTAAAATTGCCAAACCACTTGTTTTTCCATCCAAGGATGATGAACGAAACTGCCCTATCTCTGCAAATTGGCAGATGTATCGTATGACCAATTTGTTTTCAAACCACTAGTTTTTCCATCCAAGGACAATGATGAATGAAACTCCTTATCTCTGCAAATTGGCAGCTGTATCTTATGACCAATTTATTTTCAAACTCCTATTTCATCATTTATTGGATGACATAGTGTCTTGGCTAAAATCTGCTGTCATGATTTTTGAAAATTCCAACCATGCATCCTTGTTTTAAACAATATGAATATAAGTATAGGATCTAAATCATATGTCCAGTGTTCTCCGAGAGGAAAGAGCTTATGACCAAGCCATCTGTAGATGCTGGAAAGACCCAGAGGAAAAAGGGTAATATTACTTAATTTTCTTTGAAAACCTGTAGCCCTGTAATACAGATATTACTAGCTGTTTAGATTGCATGTTAAAATACCCCAATGGGACTGCCCCATTGGCTGTATGGATTTGAATTGTATTAGAAACACCAGGATAGTAGTGGGCTATCCGATGCCTAGAACTAATGTTGGACTGTATTTCTTTTTGCAAATTAGGACTATTAATTATATCAAGATGCATTCTTATTATTAAAATATGATTTTTCTGGTTTCTCTTTCTATTTGTAATACACAACAATTAATTTGGCCTAAGTTTTAAGTATTTTTGATGTTTACAAAATTATGTTAGAATGTACCTCTTTCTGTGAACTAGGATTATTAATCATGTCAGGCTGCATTTTATTGTTAAAATAGGATTTTTCTGGCTAGTCTTTTGATACTATACTAATAAATGACAGCTAATTTGGCAAAGAATACAGTGTGGTGGCTCTATTGAATTACTGAGAATTACCAACCAGGATCCTGTATAGTGTGTAGCCTCACTGTCTCAGTGAGACATATTTGGTTTGTTTACAACTGGCGAAGCCTAGCCAGGAGCTGATTTGGTGTTAATTCTGGTAATTTGGTAAAGCATTTTTCTGATCTAAACAGAGTCTGTGCAGATAAGGGCTGGCAACTCTAGCTGCAGACTGGGAAAAAGTTGAACAAACTCTGAGTGTTCGAGTAGACTTGAACCTATGGGTAAAGCTTTATGGAGAAGCTAAAGAAAAGCTTGATAAGTGTAAATGTGTTCAGGAACGAATTAATAAGAAAGGGTCTGAAGACCCAACAAAACAAGCCAAGGGCATGTAAAAAATGCTTAAAGGAAAAGAATATGTCACACAAAGAGGGTGCCAATTTCCTTGTGTTTGGTGCCTGCTGGATTGCAGGTCAATGGAAGGAGGAAGTACAGGCTCTTATAGATGCAAAAGAAAAGTTATGGGAACAAATTAGGAAATTAACTGGAAAAACCAACTGCTTTCATTGCTCAGTCTGCCTCTGTTAAAGAGGCAGCTGCAGCTCAAGCAATGTTAGACAACCAATTCTTGGAGTAAGAGAGAACGTGATTAACAAAATGTTTAGAGGAGGCGTGAGGGGCTATAAGATGCCTCTCACAAGCCAAAACCTCTTCTAAGCCCAATGTAGATCACCAAAAATGCCAACAGCACATTAAAGAGTTAGAAGCCCAACTGGGAAAACATCAAGCAGTGGTGGCTGCTTATAATGGTGCCACTTAAGGGATGATGATGATAAGCGTAAATTGGGGAAATAGACTATGCAGATTAAAACATAGAAACATAGACTTTGATGGCAGATAAAGACCGCTTGGCCCATCTAGTCTGCCCATTTCCCTACCTACAGGATAGGCTGCAGATCCTAGTTAATCAACAGCCTATTTTTCCTACCCCCACAAGAATTGCCTTATGTCTGTCCCATGCATTCTTGAATTCTCTCACAGTTTTAGACCCCACAACCTCCTCAGGAAGGCTGTTCCATGCATCCACTACCCTCTCTGTGGAAAGAGCATTGTCAAAATACCCTGATGATTGTGTAGATTCTAGACGAAGACAATTTGATACAAAGTATTTGCCTCCCCACCTGAGTATACACCCTCTCCCATCAGCCCCAGTGGTGCCTGTCCCACTGCCTAGAGATGCCACCTATGGCACCTGTACTTGCCACAATACAAATCCTTCAAGACCCCGTTCCACCTCGTGCAGCAGATGCTGTTCCAAATGAGCCCAATCCTCTGCCACCACCACCAGTTACCACTACCCTTACTGAAGAACAGCTCAAACCCCAAGGATATAGCAGCTTTAGGCAGGAGTTGGGACAAATAAATGCAGGAGATGATTTGACAGAGCTAAGCGTAAAAATCCAAACCTTTTAAGGACACATGAGGAGTTAGGACAAGTGGATGCAAGAGATGTTGTATTGTATTGTTTGCATCCTTCTCTTAGACAGGCACTGCCAAATACGGCAATAGGAAGAGATAATTGGGTGTCTGCAAACTTATTACATGAGGTAATATCTTTGGTAACAGGAGGAACAGTGGATTTCCATCAGGCATTTGACCTGGCTGCTCAGAAAAGGGGAGCCAGGCGCCACTTGGGGAGAAAGGCTGTTTTGTGTCTACAGGTTGGCTTTCCCAGCTTATCGGGCAAATGAACCTGGTGGGAATTTAAACCCCAATATGAAGATGTGATATTCAAAAACAGTTCCTAAGTGGAATGCTCCCAGAACTGCGGTCACTCTTAGGGGCCACAGTAGATGAGGCAACCACTTATCCCAGACTCATAACCATGATCAAACAAGGAGAAACAATACTTAAATCAACTTCTCCCAACAAAAGGGTCCACTAGCAGCAGTAGAGGGACCTCCCCCGAACCAACCTAACACACAGCAGGAGTCATTTGCTATGACTGCAGACAGCCTGGGCACATAAAACCCAGATGGCCCTACTTGCAACCACCACCCAACAACCTATACCACAATATCCTCCCCAGATGTACCATGCCCCTCAGGTGCACTAGCACCAGCTTTTCCCAGCCATCCCAGTTTGAGCCCTAAGCCACTGGGGGTGTAACACCCACCAGTGCTGAAGTACTTAAGAAATTGCATAAATGACTCAAATGATGCAAAAGTTCTCTGTTGTGCAAGCGGTAAGTGAGATTACCAATTCCCCATAGGGATGTCTGGCCTCCTTCAACTGATAGTGAGGTTTCGAGAGATGACTGGAACAGACCTATCATTCAAGCTGTTCTAACTGGAGGCCTGCAGCAGACAAAATGCTTATTAATATGGGAGCTTCCATGTCCATCATACATACCTCACAACCAGAAACGCACCCTTATCAACTAATGAGGTTATTATGCTATCTGCTTTCCAAGGGTCTGATGCTACAGCAATTAAGGCTAAGACAGCTAAGATAAATATAAATGGATGTACCTTTGATTTAGATGTGCACTTAATGAATATGCCTGATCAAAATGGTATTTTGGGGTCTGACTTTCTAAGATCCACAGGGTTGTAATTGATTATACAAACAATCGCCTTTGGTTGCACACAGGTTGCAAGACAGATAATGAAATTGTTGTTGTCTCAGATGTGCATGCTATTTCTGCTCTCAAAACCCAGGTGTTTTGCCTCTCCCAAGCATGAGTCCCCTCTTGTAAGCCAGATAACTAATCAGCATGCAGAGGTTTTGCTAAAACAGACATGATTGTGGCTTGTTAGAACAAGAAGAAGTTATAGCTGGTAAAGCTCATGTAGCACAAAACAGTACAAGATTCCAAATGAGTGCACGGCTGATGTAGATGTTATTATACAGTCATTGCTGCAGCAAGGGGTACTAAGAGTGTGAGTCCACTACCAATTCCCTGTTTGGCCCGTGGTTAAATTGGATGGCTCTTATTGCCTTACTATTGATTACTGAAGGCTAAATGCCATTACCCCAGCATGTGCCCCTATAGTATGAGAGACTCCATCACTATTGTCCCAAATCCCTCCCTCAGCCAAGATTTTTAGCAAATTGGATTTTGCAAATGTTTTTGAGGTGTGCAGATACATAAAGCTTCTCAGTACAAGTTTGCCTTCACCTGGGGCAATAAACAGTTTACTTGGACCTGCTTGCCCCAGGGTTCTGTAATTCCCCACAGTGTTCCACAAAAGAATGGCTACCATTTTAACTCATTTCTCCAGACCTGAAGCTGTTTTGCAGTATGTTCATGATTTGCTGCTGGCTACTGAAACAGAAGAGGAACATCTCAAGCTATTAAGTGAACTGTTACAGTTGCTGCAGAGGGCAGGACTCAAAGTCAATCCAAAAAGTGTCAGTTGGTGAAGGAGGAGGTGACCTTCCTCGGCATCACCATCACTTCCAGTGGAAAGCAGCCAGATGCCGAGAAGGTAAAGACAATTCAGAGACTTGACTTGCCTGTTACAAAACAGCATTGTGGTTCCTTCTTGGCTTGACCAGCTACCACAGAGACTTTATTCCCTTTATGCTGAACTGGTGAGACCACTCTACAGCCTGCTCAAAGCCTCAGTAGATGATGACATCAGACCACACTGGACAGAAAGAACACACTGTGGCTGTAAGACAACTCAAGGAAGCCATGGCAGCAGCAACCCTCCTTGTACAGCCTGATCCAGTGGTACCTTTCCATCTAGAGGTGTCTGCATCACCAGTTGCCATAGCTGCTGTTTTGTACAAAGAACAACAGAACAAAGTCAGACAGCTTGCCTACACTTCAGGAGTATTAACCAAAATAGAAAAGTTTTCAGCTTGTAAAAGCATCTGCTGGCAACCTTTTGGGCCATTAAGCATGTTACCTATATTACTGGACTGCAAAGACTATTATTCATACCCCGCACACTCCACTTAACTATTTGTTAAAACCAGAGGAAACTGCTGTTTCCTGCAGAGACTGTCACAGTGGACTTAATGTTGCTGCAAAGAGACTTGGACATTACCCCAAAGAAAACAAATTTGTTACCTGTCACTCTCCTCTACATTGAGAACCACATGAGTGCCCACTGATTTTCAGCCTCCCTCAGCCTCTCGCATGCAAAGTCCCAATACTCCTTGCAAAAAATTGGTATACTGATGGGTCATCATATCACATGTAAACAGTAAGCCAAATACTGGGTTTGCAGTGCTTGCACCATGGCAGACTCATTCCCACACTTGTACTCCACACTTTTCTCAGTGCGCTGAGCTAGCAGCTGTTGCTTGTGCTTTAGAAAATATTAAGGATCAGTTAATGTGTACATAGACAGTGCATATGTGGTAAATAATATTGACTATGCTTCCATTATATATTGCAAACACATTTTGGCATCAAATGGGAAGCCCTTATCTTATGTGTTTTGTTACAGTATATAGTGCATCTGCTTAAAACCTTATCCCATCCAGTGGCCATCCTTAAGGTTAAGGGACAGTCCACGGTACCCACAAGCAGAAGGAAATCAAGAGCCCACAATGCAGCTCAAGCTGCAGCAAAAATGGTGCCCCTGGTGCTTCTCCCCTCATTTATACCTGCACTAATTATGGCATTAAACCCTGCAACCCCTCAGATCTTAAATCTTTACAGTGTACCTATGACCCTTACCAAATAGTGGTTAATTGGCATCTGCAGCAATGTCCCTGCCTGCCCCCACTCCCTGGGCAAGCAAGACCTTATTAGGTGGGGCTGACCCCTAATTCAGTCTTAATGTATCAAGAAAATGAACAGTCTTATCTTGTTGCTTGTGTTCCCAGAACTAGCAGATGAGGTATTTCACCTCTATCATGCCCACCAACAGGAGGCATTACTCACTAGATACTACTTTAGAAAAGGTTAAGGAGGGCGCTGATGAGCAGTTAGAAGGAACTGGTCGCACTACTTCGGAGCTCCATATTACAGGATTAAGATTGTGCTTAAAAGTTGATTTCTGCAGGATTTTATTGATTAAAACATACCAAGGCATTGTAAAGATGGGACGATTACATTACTTTGGGCAAATCGGCAAGGCAAATGGCCAAGAATGTAAGAAGAAATGTGAACCCGGAGGGAGGCGCAGCAAGGTGGACAAGGCCCAATCTCCTTATCGGCAGCTGAGGTCACGGAATTAGCAGAGTGGTATCTGAGCAGGTTTTGGCCAACCTTAAGGCACGCGCGACAGCATGGAGCAACACTAAAGGGGGGTCCAAGAAGTAAAGCACAAGTAGACAATCTCATAAGTGGAACAGAGAATATCTGACATAGAGATCAAAATGTTGAGATGCTAACAAGATGCAGTGCTTAGAAGGAAGTAGAAGAATTAAAAGAGGCTCTAGATTACCAGGAGTACTATAGTAGAAGGAACAACCTCGAATAAGAGGATTGCCTGAGAGTACATGAAGGTGGCAAGTTGCAGAAATTCTGTTCAGAGTCACTACAAAAGCTGCTAAAACTTGATCTGGGGAAAAAGCTAAGATTGAAAGGGCACATAGGGTCTTAACCCCAAGACCTCCGAATCACCAACCACCACGACAGGTAATCTTTCGATTACATAACTATCAAGACAGACAGGCCTTAGTGTTGGCATTTAGAAATCAAAAAGAATTAATATACATATACATAAGCTAACGCTACATCAGGATATGTCTCTTACAGTGCAAAAAAAAGAGACAGCAATCAATGTCCATATGGATGGTTTAAGAAAATGAGGGCTGGAATTCTATATGCTATACCCAGCGACTGTTAAAGTTAAGTGGAAGGAGCCACCTTCTATTTCTGGGAGGTGGAAAAGCCACAAGCTTTCATGGATGACTGGGAGGGGAAAATAAGAAAATGTGAGGAACTGCCAACTGACCAGGAGATAAGAGAAATACTGTTACACGTGTTGTTGATTCCGTGGTCAGCTAATACAAGGAACAGACTATAAGGGAAAAAATAAAACATATAAATGAAGCTTGAGTTCTGTTTTGTATGGTTTTGAAAACTCTTGTCTTTTGCTCTTACATTCTTCCCCATGCTGAACTGATGCGGAGATTTGCAGAAGCTGAATTTTACGGGAATCTTACTGTAGGCCTGGTTGGAGCAGGGTGATTTCTGAGCTAGAACACTGCATTTGTGAATATAAGAGAGGAATAAAATGGCTTGTAAATAATAGACTGACCTCCCCGATGTCGACTAGAAACAGAACTTTTTCCCTGACAAGGGCAGATGGCACCAGGGGTTGAGGGAATTATGCAGGATGGAGGAAGCTGGATGGGCCAAGAAAGATTGTTAACAGAACAGGCCAAGGAAATTTCATAATGAAACCAGCCAGAGACTTGTGAGTCAAAAAGGAGCTATGCAGAACTGGGTTTCAAGGATTGAATGATTTATGGAGGGGTTCTTGATAAGGGAGAGTTCTGAGGAAATGGAGAAGGAGGAAGAGACTCATGAATAAGGGAAAGCATGGATATAGTGGGTAAGAAATGGAGGGAAGAAGAAGAAGTTATAGGATATAAAGTAAGGGAAATAAAAGAGTAAATAATACTGATATGGGGTAAGGGTAAGATAGATAGTTAATACAGTGTATGGTGTAATCTTGTAGGAAATTAAGAGGCAGTAAAAGGGGAATCGAAAGATCTCAAGTGCACGAATAGAAAAATGAAACATAAGAGCGGAGCTGAAGTAGGATGAAGAGGGTTAGATATAATTTAAAATAATGGTATGTTTCCAAATGGGGAAAACAGTTGAGGTTAGGGAAGGGAAAGGGGGATTGTTTGTTTATTTGCAGAAACAGTTGGGGGTTAGAGTTAGTAGTATAGGTTTAAAGTTTATAGATGTTATTAGTAATGTTAGTGTTACAAGTGTAAAGAACAGTCAAACCAATACCTGGACATTTAAGGAATATGACACATGGGAGGATGGCTAGTGTAAATCAGGGGCCACCTATGGGACCAAAATAGTCTCATGGAATGAAGGTTTTACGTCCCCTGCTAAGACAGCGAAAATACTGGTGGCTCTGAAACGAAGAAAGTGTCAGTAGCTTTGCTTCAAGAAACTCACTTATCTAAATGTGAACATAAGAAATTGGTGAGGGATGGTTGGGGCTCACGCAGTGGCATATAATAAAATAAAAGAGGGGTGGCAATTTTAATAAATAAGGCGCTTCCCTTTAATGTTCAATAGGTGGTATGAGATCCCATGGAAGGAAGATATATTTTGTGTGGTGGAATTGGCAGGTAAGCAACTTACATTTGGTAATGTATATGCACTGGCAGATCATGATGAGGCCTTTATCAGAAGACACTTGATGTGTTAATTAAAGAACAATTCCCTAACCTTATTCTTGGGAGACTTTAACTGTATGGCAGACCCCAAATGGACTATTTGGGAAATAGGATAGAGCAGACAAAGGATACAACAGTGGCTAGTTGGGCCTAGTAGAACTGGGACTAATTGATGGGTGGCAAACGCTAACCCAGGGCTGAAAGAATATACATTTTATTCTAGCCCACATAGTTCATGTTCACGGCTGGACTATATCTATATTCAAAGGAATTTACACCAATATACAAAGGCAATGGAACATATCCCAATATTTCTCTCGGATCATGCTGTGGTGGAGATGGAGATAGAATTAACCCACATGTAATGGCCAGAGGGGTAGATGGAGGTTCCTACTTATATGCTGTTCAGGAGGATTTCAGACAGTATATAAAGAACAATGGAAATTATATGAGGAGCAAAATAAGGAACAGTAGAAGCTGAGATCACATTCTGGGACGCAGGTAAAGCACATATGCAGAGTTAGTAATAGGGTTTACAGCTAAGAAAAAGAATGGAGACAGAAACAGAGGGAGCTAGAGATTAGAATAAGAGATTTGAAAAAGAGATACTTAAAGGAAGAGAGGAAAAAAAAGAATTGAGGCTGGCAAGAGAAATGCTTAATGCAAATTTAGATAAGGAGGTTAATACTGGAATCCCTTTGCAAAACCAGAAGATATATGAATGGGGAATAGATCAGGTCCTCTGCTACTTAGGGTACTGAAAGGAGGGAAAAGTAGCTAGAATAATCCAAATTAAAGATAAGATGGGAGACTGTTAAAGAAAAAAAGGAAATCTGGAATAGATTTGGAGAATATTATGAAAGTCTATACTATGGAATGGAGGTAAAGAGGGGGAAAGAGAAGATTTTCTCAGAGACCTTAAAATTTTGAAGCTGAATGAGGAAAAAATGGAGAAATGGGGGCAAAATCACTATAATGGAGGTTAAGAAAGTGATAGGGCAGCTAAAGAATGGTAAGGCTGCTGGTCCTGATGGGTTAGGGCAGAATATTATAAGCTGCTGAGGGAGGAAATTGCAAGCACCCTGTGCAACATCATGGAGGAAACCAAGAGGGTCAAGGAATACCTAGAACATGTTGTCAAGCTCTTATTACAGTTATCACTAAGCCAGGCAAGGATTTAAAGGAATGTGGATCATTTAGACCAATCTCTTTTGAATCAAGATTGTAAAATAATGACAAAAGTGCTAGCTGAGGTTGGAGGAAATGCTCCCCTGCTGGTTAGTCCAGATCAGACAGGATTTGTGCAAGGGCGATAATCGTACCACAACCTAAGAAGGTTATTAAATATGATCTGGTGGGGTACTAAACATCCGGAAAGGCTTGTATTGTGTCAATGGATGCTGAAAGAGCATTTGACAGAATTGAATGGGAATATCTCTTGCAAATTTTTGCAGAGATATGGACTGGGGAGGATTTATAAAAATGGTAAGTGCTTTTTACAAAATCCCGAGAGCACAGGTTCTGATCAATGGAGTACCCACCACAGAATTAAATTGCAGAGCGGACACAACAGGGTGCCCATTATCACCCTTTTGTTTGCTTTAGCAATAGAGCCATTGGCAATCAAGATTAGAAATGATGACCACATTCAGGGAGTTAAGGGGAAGCAGGGAGGAAACATGTTATTACGCTATACGAGATGATATTCTGCTGCTCCTCACCAAGCCGGAGACATCGATCTCAAAAGTTTTATTAGTCATAGAACAATTTTCAGAATTCTCGGGTTATAAAATTAACCTTCAGAAATCGGAGATTATGTTGAATAATGGGGTGAAAAGAAGAAGGAAGCATGGGGTTTAAAAGTAGTGCAAAGAACATTTACATATTTGGGCATAAAAATAGGGAAAACATTAGGGGAGCTACATGATCGAAAATTATAAGCCATTAATAAAAGAAATTATACAGGACCTCAGTAGATGGAAGGAGTTGCCAATATCCTGGATGGGAAGAATCTATCTATTAAAAATGAATGTGCTCCCTAGAGTGTTATATATTATGCAGATGCTACCTTTTGCCCAATGAAACAAGACATAAAAAAATTAGAAAAAGCCTTTACAGCCTTCATTTGAAGGGCAAACATCCAAGAATCGGCTTGAACAGACAAAAAGTGCCTGTAGCACAGGGGGACTTAATTTTCCAGATGTGATGGGATACTTCCTGGCAACACAGTATAGATATATCCAAAATTGGGTAAACAGGAAAAAGTAACTAGTTGGCTGGATTTAGAGGAAGAAAGGCTACTGGGGAGGGTGTTGGGATATTTGGGAGGACAGAGCCTAAAAGATGTAACAGAATGAAAGCTACACAATCCTATGGTTGTGGTGAGTTTAAAAGCGTGGTATAAAAGTAGGAAGAGGCAAAGATTGGATAAACCTGATACACTGCTGGTACCACTGGTAGGGAATCTGGAATTTCTTCTGGGACTGGAAGATGAAGGATTTAAGTTTTGGCAAACTAATGGGATAAGATGCATGGCATACTTAGCTCCGGGGACTGGTATGCATACCTTTCAGGAGTTGAAGAGAGACTGAATCTCCCAGCCTCACACCTATATAAATACTTCCAGGTGAGAGTACTATAAGCAACTAGCTGGTACCCAGGGTAACTCAGATCAGCTATCTGAAACAGAAAGAGAAATACTAGGAGCCCTTAAAATGAAAAAGGCACTTATAGGAGAGCAGTGAAAATAGAAAGTTCTTCCAAACATCTGCACAGGTGGCTAAAAAGTGGTGGGAAAGAGATATAGAGAGGACATTAGTGAAACTAATTGGCAGCAAATGCTAGAGTCTCATAAGGACTGTTAGTCTGCAATAAATATAAGGAAGCACAATTTAAGTTTGTACAAAGATTATATTATCCGCCTGCCATGGTACATAGATTTAGTCCTGGGATATCTCCAATGTGTAACAAATGCAAAATAACACTGGGTACATATAAACATTAATACTGGGATTGCATCATGAGGTGTGTCTTACTGGAAAGATATTGCAAAAGAAATCACAGCTATGAAAGGGCAACCTATGAAATTCTAGTATAAATCACTATTACTGGGTGTGGAAGGGAAGAAGAAGATGGGGAATTGATTATGTACCCCAGATAGATTAAAATCCTTTTGGTAGTTGCGTAGACAGGCAATTCAAAATGTTTGGACCTCAACTTGGGCCCCACGTTAGAGCAATGGAAAGAGCTCACACCAAAAGTCCTTGCAGTAGATAAATTAACATACTGTCTGAAAGGAGAAGAAAATAGATTTGAAAGGGCCTGAACTGAATATCTAGGCACATTGAATGTAAGGACAGATTATTCTTAGAAGGTAGTGGCACAGTGTACTAAAAGAGTTTAGTGGGTAAGAAAGAGGATGGGAAGGATAGTCTTCACAGAGAAGCTAAACTGAAAAAAAGGAGATACCCTTGTACAAATTACACTGAAGTAAAGCAGACACAGAGATAGGCCAGATCAAATTTGAATTTTATTTTCAATACCAAAAGTCATTAGGTTATTGACTTTGTTTTGTTGTTCTTTTTGGTTTATAGCTTTGTTCTTGCTAGACAGTCCTAGAGTGTAGATAGTGGTAGACCTGGAAAACAGACAAAAAAGAGGAAAATGACAGCAAGAGATTGAAAGTATCTGTAAAATGGAATATATAGAGCAAGATGGAGTTGATCTTTCATACTGCTATTACTGATGTATTAATCAAATATAATGACTGTGATCAATTGTCAAGCAATGTCATATGATAACTGTCACTCAATAAATATATTAAACAAAAAAAAGAGGTTAAGGCAGTTATATGGTGGCCCACCCTGCAGCAAGATCTTAAAGATAAATGGCACGGCTGCCTCCTGTCTACAGACCAACCCCCCACACACACACACACACACACACAACTCCAACAGAGCACTATTACGGTCAACAAAAGCATCCAATGGTCCTTGGGATCATGTACAAGTTGATTTTATTACCGATTGCCAAGAACATCAGGTAACTACACTAATTGTTTGGTTGTTATTGATGTTTTCTCAAAATGGATAGAAGCATTCCCCACGAAAATACAGAATCCTACACAGCAGCTCGTGTATTGTTATATGAGTTATTTTCTAGGTGGGGACTGCCACGGGTAATTTCCTCAGATAGAGGACCTGAATTTACAGGAAAATGTTTAAACATCTGCAAACAATGTTAAACATTAAGCAGGAACTACACGTGGCATTCCACCCACAGTCCTCAGGGGTGGTAGAACAGGAAACAGAACTTTAAAGACAATGTTGACTAAATTTTGTTCTGATAAGCCCACACAATGGACCAAAATATTGCCCTTTATGTTTATTGGCAATCCGATCTACGACTAATAGGACTACAGGTGTTAGCCCATATCAGGCTATGACTGGGAGGTTAATGAAAACCCCTGGGCACCTGCTGCTACCAACAGTGCCCCCACAAGGAGCTGTAACTGAAAATTGGGTAAAGTGAATGCAAGATTATATTGTAGAAGTAACTAAATGTGTTGCTGTTAACACTGGCAAAACAAAGAAGCAAATGAAAAGTATTTCGATAAAAAGGTACATCCATTTGAATACCAAACTGAGGATGTAGTTATGGTAAAGGACTATGCTAAAAGGAACACTGCTTTGTACCCACATGGAAGGTGCCTTTTCCTGTGGTAGACAAGGCAAGCCCTGCTGTATACTTAATTCAACTGGCAGGCAAAAAGCAGTCTGTGTTAAATGGTATCATATTAACCAGTTGAAAACATACAGTAAGTAAGAGCAGGTACTAACCCTGATCTTCTTTTGTAAAACAGACTAAAACATACCACAATCCAGATCCAGTGAAGCTAGTTAAAGGTTACCTGCCCTCCCCATCACTGCCATTATCCAGATACTCATTTGGTGTCAGTGTAATCCAGCTCACTGACAGTGAACGCTTTGGTTCCAGGGCCATGAAGTAGGGGTGGAAAATGCAAACAAGATCGAAAGAATACAAAAGGCTGGAAATAACCAGTATGATAACTACATATATAAGGTGTGGTTCAAGCCAGAGCGATATGGACTCATTCCCACTGGGAAACATTTTACCATACCAATTAAGGACACTAGAGGCAATTCAAAAGCATGTACTGGTCACATGACCGCTTCATGGTGTGAAGACATGTTTCTGCTGAGCTCCGCCCCGGGACCAAAAAGCTGAAAAACTCTGAAATCCTAAGAATTTAGAAGAGAAAATTAGCACCAGTTAGTAGCCTACGATCTGATGGATGAGTATATTGCACCCACGGCGGCAAATCACAGAGATTGGGGACAAAACAAACCAGAAACTTCCGATGGCACAACAGACTGCAGCTACAGGCCCCATATCAATATCAGCTGCAGAGATGGCAGCGATATGGCGGAACTGAAAGACCAGCTGATGGATGCTCTTTCCCTCAATTTGAGAGGCTGGAGGGAAAATCGACCGTAAATTGGCAGTGATGGAAACGCAGATTGACCAAATCCAGGACCGAGTGGAAGAGCTTGAGGACCGAGTCTTAACTGTGGAAGACACCCTGACTCCAATCCCACAGAAGCTTGCTACTCTGGAGAAGGATGTACAAGACCTCAGGGAGGCCCTAGATTACCAAAGAAAATTATCATCGCAGATCTGATCTGCGCCTTCAGGTCTCCCTGAGGGTAGAGAGAGAGCTGATATTCTGGACTTTTGTGCTAGGCAACTCCCTGCTTTGATGGGCTTGAATCCAAAAGGTGGCTGATATAAGTTGGAATGAGCACATTCGGGGCGGGAGTTTAACCAGGTGATCTCAGAATGCCAGCACTTGAAATTGAGTGGTTTATGATCTTCCCAGCTACAATCAAGATACGGCATGATGGAGCTACATATAGCTTTTGGGAAGCCGAGAAAGTCGCTATGCTCATTGGTGAGCTGAAGAAGAAGATAGGCTGAGACCATTGAGTAGAGAACAGATGGATGCCAGACTGTGGGTCTAAGGACTTGGGCCCTTTTTCTCTTTTTTTTTCTTTCTCTTTCCTTGAATCTATACTAGGGCTAGCTTTGTTAATATCATGTGAGACTGGCAAAGTGGTGTGAGGGTGGTCAAACCATGATACAATATGATACCAGATGGTACTGCACTGCTTGCTATATGGGATGCTACAAGAGAAGATCTGGATGGCAAAGGAGGCATGAGATCCCCATACCAGGGAAAAGACAAAGCTGCCATAACTGGAGCAAGTGGCTGCAGTGATGACCTGTAGGGAGGGCCTGCACATTGAATATGGTTCGCACGGCCTAACTCCATGGAGCACCAGGTATGCAGTTAAATGAAGACTGGATTATTTATGGAGAGGAGGGTATTTGCAGACTACCTGGTGGTCGGAGAGGGGAATGGAAGGGAAGGGGCATTCTGATCAGGAATTGATGATGTGGGTTGAGGGAAAGCAAGACCCGATGTGACAAAGGGATAGCTGGATTAATTATTTGGGGAAAATCCAGACAAGGGTCTGAAATGGGTCAGTCAATAAAATTAATGTGTCAGGTCTACTGGATGAGGGATGAAGTAGGTGTTCACGAGGTGAGGATTCAGGGGAAAATGAAAACAGGGAATAACTTAGTTCTGGGGGCAGAGACTGATTACTTTTGGTTAAAGCAATCAGACCTCATTACAAGTTTTTGGGAGAGAATATATTAATCTGGGAATGCTGTATGTTGGTGGGGAGGGGGGTGGAGGTAGAGGGAAATTGTACATAGAGTTGGGAGTAAATGTTTTGTTTGATTGTTAAATGGTTTATGTTACAAGTTCATTCTGTTAGCTTGGTCCACAATACAATCTGAAGGGGCAGCAGACAAAATGCCTGACAGGATTGGGATAACCAGGAAGCCTGGTTCGCTTGATGGGCATAATAGGAAACTATTTGGGTTGCAGGGTTAAAAGGACAGGATAAATGTGGTTTCGTGGAATGTGAGAGGGTCTCCTCCCAATCAAATGTACTAGTTTGTTAACAGCACTCAAAAGGGTACGGACACATGTTGCCTTACTTCAAGAGACACACTTCAAAGCGAGAGAGCACCAGAAATTGGTGCAGAAATGGTGGGGAAATGTTATGCTTCTTCCTTTTTCTACACAAAAGAGGGGTGGTGGTGCTGATGCAAACACCTCCCTTTAAGGTGACGAGGGTAGTACAAGATAAAACGGAAGGAGATACTTGTTTGTTGAGGGACACTACATGGGTCAAAGACTACGCTTGGTAGTGTATATGCTCCTGCAGTGTTTGATCCTTGATTTTACCGAACCATTATGGACCTCCTACTCAAAGAACAGTTCCCAGGGTTAATTGTGGTGGGGACTTTAATTGTACCCCAGAACCAAAACTGATCTTCGGAGGGGAAGGAGAAGGGGAGGATGTATGAGGAAATGGAGGGATGGATTGGTAGACTTGGACATATTAGATGTTTGGAGGATGGCCAACCCTGTGGCTAGAGTGTTTACCTTTTTTCCAACCACATAAATGTGGCCCAGAATCGACCACATTTATATAGAGGGACAGTGGTATAATAAAGTAGCACAGGCCAAACATGGACCCATACATATCTCAGACCATGCCATGGTAATGTTAGAATTGGAGCTTGATATGGTGGAGTTGAGACGCCCATCGTGGCGCTTCCCACTATATTTAATGGGGTCTGAGGAATTTCAGACTTTCATTAAAAAGCAATTAGAGGAATGCTGGGTGTAAATAAAGATACAGCCTCATCCAAAGAGATACTATGGGATGCAGGAAGGCATACCTTGGGGGCCATCACTGGTACGATCAGGCTTTTAAGAAGCAGTAGAAGAAACAAGATGATCATCTCCTGAAATTCAGGAATTGGAGCTCAGGACTATCAGAGAAGGAGGGAAGTGAACTTGCAAATGTTAACAGCAGCCAGGGAGGCATTAAACACTATGTTGGCAGACCAAGCAAGAGCACATCTGCTATTGCTGAAACACAAGTTCTATGTGGGGAAACAAACCAGGCCTCTGTTAGTGAATCTTGTAAAGGGAAGGAAAGGGAACACGAGAATACAGGAAACAAGAGAGGAGGGGACATTTAACTCGAGAGTCCAAAGCTATAGCAGAGAGGTTCAGACAGTTTTATCAGGCCCTGTACAAGTCGGAGTGTCAGAGCAGAAGGGAGGAAATGACGGATTCCTGGACAAGATCATGTTACCAGAGATTATGGAGACACAAAGGAAGAATTGAATAGAGAGATCTCAAAGGAGGAAATAGGAAGGGCTGTGAGGGACATCTGAAAGCAGGGAAGGCATGGGGACCAGATGGGCTACCAGCTGAATTTTATAAAGGGCTGGGCCAGGGCATTATTGATTGGCTTTGGGAAATATTCCGGGAAGTGCGGGAAGGAAAGTCTCTCCCACCCACTATGGGAGGCGCTATGATAAGTGTCATCCTGAAGACTGGCAGGGACCCCAAGGAGTGTGCATCATATAGACTATCTCTTTGGTAAACATAGATGCAGAGGGGTTTCATTCAGGGAACTAGACAGGGATGCCCGCTGTCCCTCTACTCTTTGACTTGGCAATAGAACCTTTAGCCATAGCAATAAGACAGAACCCGAGCATTAGAGGAGTGGAGGGTGCTATGGAAGCCAGCATAAGCTGTCACTTTATGTGGATGATATGATCCTGTACCTGAGAGATGTAGTACAATCGATGCCAGCTTTGCTGCAACTCATAAGGGATTTTGCTGAATTCTCAGGTACAGGACAAATTTGGAAATTTCGCCTATCTGGGTGGGGGACGGAGAGCATATATTGCACAAGGCAACCCCAACCCAATGGTACTCATGGTATTAGATAGCTGGAGGTAGATTAAAAGATGCTTGGGGAATAAGAGGGAACAATGCTCCTACCTATTGCTCAAACCCATTTTTAGACCAGGATTGGAAGACCAGGTATTCAGGGCATGGGAAAATAAAGGAATACAATGTGTAAGGGATCTGTTTAGAGGACAGGAGTTATGTTCCTTTCAAGAGTTAAAGGAAGGAGAGGGATACCTGGCATTCATATGTTTCAGTTCTTTCAGGTTAGAGATTATTGTAAATGGATAAAGAAACAGGGGCCCGATCCATACAGCTGGAGAAAGTAGAGGCCTTGATATGTAACTCAAGATAGGAGGACAAGGGCATGGTCAGGAATATGGCCCATATCTTACGAGATAGTATTCGAGAGATGACCCACACTACCAGAGGGCTGTGGGAAAGAGACATGGGAGTGACAATTTCAGACTATAACTGGGGTGTTATACTGAGAATGCATATGGTCTTCTGCACTCCAACAGATATGAGGAATCAGCCTACAAAATTCTTAATAGGCTTTACTGCCCTCCAGTGGTGACTCACAGGTTCAAACCAGAAGTGGCAGAAAACTGTGGCAGGTGTAATGATAAAAGGGCACTTACTTCCATTGCTTATGGGAATGTCCCAGGGCACAGAGGTTCTGGAGGGCAATTGCTCAGAGTGTGAGTGGCATGACAGGACAAGAAATACCTCTGAGCCCTCTTGCACTGTTGTTTGGCATGGACGTGGGGAGAGAAGGAATGGAGCTCATATGAGAAATGAATTAGAGTACTGCTGCTACAAGCTAGGCAAGCTATATTTAATACTTGGGTTTCAGCAGAAGACCCCACTATTGGGCAATGGAGAGCCCTTATTCTTGTGGCTCTGATGATGGAAAAGATATCATACCAAATAAACAACAAATTGGATCTGTTTCTCAACACCATGAATACCTCTATAGCAACATTAACTTTGGAAGAAATGATGCTGATGCAGATTGGGGATGAAATTGAAATTAAATTATAAGTTAAAAAGATAGGCTTCTGGTGCTGGGGAAGCTTAAAAGAGGCATCAACTTTTAGAGGAGTTGGGAGATTGGACGATGAGACAGCAGAGGAAGAGAAAATGAAGTATCTGGGAAGATAAGGAATGAAGGATATAAACTTGTCAGGTGAATAGATTGCAATATGTATGTGGACCTTTGTAAACTGTTGTTTGTTGTGTGTATTTGTAAAATGTATGTTGTGCATTTGTTGGTACATGCAAACTTTTAATAAAAACATTAAACATAAAAGCATGTACTCTATATTGCTGTCCACCTAAGTGTGGTTATCATGGCAAGGCTCTTAATTCTGTGTATGGAGCAGCAGGGCACTATCTCATATGTGTAGCTATGATGCTGTGGGGCCATATTATCAAAGAGAGTGTCAGTTGAGTACAAATTGCAATCGTACTTATGGTTTGTAAAAGTAAAAGATGTACAAAAGATGATTATGGTTCATGGTGGTATAGATACAGAGTGACATTACCTGGGTGGCAAGGGAAAGATGAGTATGTGGTGCAAGTGGAAATAATGCCCCAAATCCATTGGGAGTCCCTGCACAACCTCCTAAGCCCTGGGTCCAAGTAACTAATAAAACACAGGTGACCTCCACCCCACTGAAGACATATTTCCAACCACAGCTGAGCACCTTTAATGATACATCCCCACAGTGTCCCCAGTTGACACCAGGGCCCCTAGCAGACAAACTGCTACCTCAGTACCTGGAACCCTTATAAATAATGTAGAATTTATGCATGTACCTGTTGTCTTAAATATCTCCCATTGAATATGGCAGAGTTTGGACACTGCACTCAGACCAATGTGTCCTTATTTTATGCCTCCTGGTTATAGATGTAATAGCGACACGCCACCAGAGGGCCCAAGATAGAATAGCAGGGCAAGAAACTCAAAGAACATTCAGGTCCAGACGTCTCAATGCTTTAGGTTTGGGAGCTATAGGAGGAATGGTGGGAATGGCCACATGTTTATTTGGGTCAGACATGTCCATCTGGAATAGGGTAGATATGAACAGAATTAAAAATCATATGAGATACTTTGAGACTAACGAAGCCCAAGTAATAGATAAGGCTGAGTTGCATGGAATTGAAGGATTAGCACAAGAAGAGACTTACAGTTTTAATATGCACGGTATAGCAAGATTATTTGAGGAAATGAAGAAAAATAAATGAATTAGTTGAGGTCAATAACAAGATGGGCAGGAAAAGAAAATAGGTAGGAAAATCATCTGCACTGCATATGGTGGATATGTCATACCACCATAACTAAATTACTAGAGGACCTGGAGAGCAGACGCCTCCCAGATCTCATTAAAGATGGGCATTTGGCCAAATGGTATTGTCCTCAATGTGTATCCAAAGCAGGAAAGATAAACTGGAAATGTGTACAAGGGTGTAGTCTCTCTTCTCTGGTACCATTCGTAATTTAGGCTATGTAACTCCACACCCCAATACAGACAGTGTTATGCACAGGATCCTGTACTGTGAGAGATGTTATGTATGTCACTTTTACAGTGTCCTTCCTTGTTTAACCCCAAACTGCAGTATTTGACAAAATAGCAGCTATCCATTCAATAGGTTATTTAGAGGAGGATGTTTATAAAGAAAGAATAGATCCCCTCATCCTTTTGGTTTATCTCCCAGACCTACAAACTTGGGTTGCACCACATTTAGCATGCTGTGCTGTAAAGGGATATAGATACTTATGCAGATGCAATGTATTTGATGTCACCACCCCTGTATGTGGATATGAAAATGAATGACCAGATGATTACTATAGCCCAAATGCTACTGTCACTTGCCCAGTTAAATTAACTAAATGGCACACACCCATGGCCAAGGCAACATATAATGGACACGGTCAATACTGTGTAGTCACTAATCAAAAATTCTCCTATGGGCCCCTGTCATGTCAGATCAATATATCAAACTTTTGCTTTACTCTTTCCCAACACACTGTCATCGGCCAAACCAGTCTAAAGCCCATCCCTATTTTTAAGGAAGAAACCATCCAAAATGATCCTGACCATCAAGAGATAGAAGAATATTTGCCATACTTTAATGTGCCTATTGAAACCCTTACCCTAAACCTCAAGACCCTATTGGCCAGAAAAGATGCCCACTTAGTTGAGGTTGGAAATCAAATGTATAATACAGAGCAAGTTATGAAGGACATGATTCACCAGGGAGATTTAATCTTAATGCTTACTGACAACAGGTTAGATTTAGCTTTTAAGGCTTTTGTTGTAGTTCAGGTGATTCTTATTGTAATACTAATTATTATGTCATGTTGTCTCAGAAGTACCATTAAGAGTCATAAAAGCAGCTGCGTGACTAGAGAATGGCCCACATATCTAAACTCTGAGAATAGTACCTGCATAACTGATTATAGGTATATGAAAATTATGAACTCAAGTAACCTACTAATACCTGATTATCCTATATAGTAATACCATAACATATGTTAATATAGTAACATTAAGGTTTATATTTGCCTAATAAGATATATGTATCTCACGTTATTAAAATAAAATAAATCTGTTTAACACATACTTATTACACATATATATACAAACGTAGGCTAACATTTTAAGAAAAGGGTTTATTTAATTTTCATTTAATAATTAGCATCTATATTTTTATTGCACTTTATGGGAGGTTGGGGACGCCTATAGGTTCTCACCTCCCGAGGTGGGACTGTAGAATGTGACCAGTGGCAAAAGTCTTATATAAGTTTACTAACGGCAACACCAATGTGTAGTTGGTAAACCAAAAGGTTGAGAAGATAAAGAAAAGGTTGCAAGTAGCTGATAAATAACTAAATAATGCAACTATGTAAGTTAATATGTAAGTGTAAAGAGATTTTAAAAAAGGTGTAATTGTTAAAACTATGTAAATGGCATTGGTAACAGTGAGATGTAGAGATGGGTGTAGAGCATGAACAATGTTTAAAACAGATACTCAAGCAAAATTAATTGGATATGTTCAGCTGAAACACTTCGTACAAAACATGTTTTTCTGTAACTTAAAAGGTCATGGTCAAAAATAAGGTGCAGCTGTTAAGTAACCATGTAAGCAAGAACAAGCGTATATGATGACTTATGTTTAAAAACATGTGTTACAGAAAGTTGATAAGAAATAACCTATTATGGTTGCTTTAGCAGTTATCTATTATGAGATTGTTTTGTAATACAGGTCTGGCATTTCTAAGCAAGTTGTTTTAATAAAGTGAAATTCTCCTTACTTGTTTTTCTGTCTCCTGAGCATGTTAATTGGATAGTATAAAATTGCCAAACCGCTTGTTTTTCCATCCAAGGATGATGAACAAACTGCCTTGTCTCGCAAATTGGCAGATGTATCTTGTGTCCAATTTATTTTCAAACTTCTATTTCATAATTTATTGGATGACATAGTGTCTTGGCTAAAATCTGCTGTAATGATTTTGGGAAAATTCCAACCATGCATCCTTGTTGTAAACAATTTGGATTTAAGTATAGGATCTTAATCATATGTCCAGTGTCTCTCCGAGAGGAAAGAACTTATGACCAAGCCATTTGTAAATGCTGGAAAGACCCATAGGAAAAAGGGGTAATATCACTTAATTTCTCTGAAAACCTGTAGCCCTGTAATACAAATATTACTAGCTGTTTAGATTGCAAGTAAAAAAAAACCCGATGTGACAGCCCCATTGGCTGTATAGATTTGAATTGTTTAGAAACACCAGGATAGTAGTGGGCTATCCGATGCCTAGAAATAATGTTAGACTGTATTTTTTTGCAAATTAGGACTGCTAATTATGTCAGGATGGATGCATTCTTATTGTTAAAATAATGATTTTTCTGGTTTCTCTTTCTATTTTTAATACACAACAATTAATTTGGCCCTAAGTTTTAAGTATTTTTGATGTTTATAAAATTATGTTAGAATGTACCTTTTCTGTGAACTAGGATTATTAATCATGTCAGGCTGCATTTTTATTGTTAAATACAATTTTCTGGCTAGTCTTTTGATACTATACTAATAAATCACAGCTAATTTGTCAAAGAATATAGTGTGGTGGCTTTATTGAATTACTGAGAATTACCAACCAGGAACCTGTATAGTATGTAATCTCACTGTCTCAGTGAGGCATATTTGGTTTGTTTACACCTTGCATAACCTAGGGAAATGCAGCCTTGGCAAGAACATCTGAAGTTGTGTGACACATCAGCGACATCACGTGGTAGAATGTGATGCTCATCCTGACATCATTGCACGTCACAGAGCTTGTGGGCCATAAAGGAATAACACTGGTGGCAGGGATGGCACCATGTACCCTCAGACAACGCACCCCACTAGCTGAGCTCACTATACTGAGCAGGATCCTGGACTTAGGTGGGGGTTTGGGAACCCCACTGACCCTACTGAAGGAATGCCATGTAAGAAGACAGCTAGTAGTAAGTTCTGGTGGACATTGGGGTGAATGGCTGTGGCACAAGGCAGATGGAGGCCGACTAGGAGGAGGATAATGATGGGGGAAAAAGAATAGTTTCACAAACAGCAAAGTTCTGACGACCTAATATATACATCAAGTGCATTGATCCCACTCGACATTTTGGGTTGAAACATGAAAAGTCAATGTTTAAATATTTTAATTAGCCTTACATAGATAATATATTTTCATATCATATTGAATTTGTTTCTCAGATGTTTGTAAGAAGCTTGAGAATGTAGCCAAGTAGAAGGACTGTGGCCAGGTAAGAATGTAGATCAGATCAATCAATAATCAGATGTTTTGTGTGGCTGGAACTACAGGAGAGCACCAGGAAGCCATCACCCAAAAATGGTTGTTAAACCACAGTGCAAACATTTATTCTGGGTATTGTGATTTCTACCGAACTGTGTTCACTCTGAAATAATAGATGAAAGACAATGACTTCACAAAAGAGACTTCTAGATTTATTTATTTTTCACATTTTATCAGTGTGTTCCATTTATTAATTATTCTGTTTATTTATAAGGCCATCTAACAGTATTTTGTATTTTCTTAACACATTAGGTGGCAAATAGCACATGTAACTGAGGCTTTGATCAGGAAGCATAAGCAGACTAGGAGAAATTGTAAAAATCCACAAGTAGAGATCTATTATTATAAGTAACAAGACAATAAAAAGAAATGTGCCCACTGGTTTTAGCATAGGCAGTCCCCCAAAAACAAAGTCCAGTTTCTGAGTTCAGAGCTGAAATCTACAATCAACCATCTCTCTGTTACATCTTGTCTCCAAATTCCCTGAAGATACTTGCTCTCCTCTTTTTAGATACAACTTGAACCTTATCAAACTCTAACCAGAACATTGTGACCCGTCACCCAGAGCTTCAGAACCTTGTCAGATCCTAGCTTTAAGAACATTGTGACCAAGCTACAAGCTGGCCTCTTTGTTGACAAAGTCCATCAGTCTGAGATCAAAAGGTCATACACTGTTACATTTTGCTAATGAACCCAAAGAGCTGTTTTCTGTAATCATTGCAACAGTAGTAACTATATCTAGTTTTACGAATCAGGAACCCAGTTGCATCGATTTTATATAACTATATATAAGTAAGGTAGAGACAGCAAAGAGGGAAAAGAAAGAACAGCAAGTAAAGGCAGGAGTTGACTCGCAGTCCAATAGAAAAGACAGATAGTAGGCAGAATCCTTGCTTCAGACTCTCTCTCTCTATACAACACAAATGGGACAGGGCCCAACCACCCCTGTCACATATACCCCTCAGAGGAACATGGTTTTTTTTGTAAAACAGGTTTCCAAAATCTTCCTCATCCTCATCACATTACTGTTAATTCTCTGAAGTCACGTACTCACTTTTATATCATGTCACAACATAGAGTTCAGTGAACATTCATATCCTGTACATCATTATTTTCTTCCTTCTCTAACCTCTGATTCCTCAATTCTGACCCATACCATGACAGAAAATCTTCAGTGACATTCTCTTTTCCAGACTTGTGTAACACTTCAAATTGAAGTGGCTGTAGTGCCAGGTACCACCTCGTGATTCTGGAATTTTTATCCTTCATCTGATTCAACCAACAGAGGATTATGGTCAGTTATAAGCACAAAGTCGGCTCTAATAAATAAATTTAGGGACTCCATTGCCCACTTTGCTGCAAGGGCTTCCTTTTGAATGGTTTGAGTACCTTTTCTCCCTGTCGTGCAATTTCCTGCTGACATATAGAATGGGATGCTCCTTCCCATCTGTATTCTGGCTAAGAAGTGCACCTAACTGTAGGCCTACTCTGAAGCATCTGTAATAGAAATTGCTCTTTGCAGTCTGGGCTTTTTAAAACAGGGTTGAACATAATGCAGCCTTGATGGCCCTAAAAGCTTCAGCACTGTCTGGGGTCCATTTTATATTATTCGGATATGTTTTGTTTGTAAGTTCAGTGAGGAGAGCAGCTAGTTGGGCAAAGCTGGGATGAACCTCCGGTAGTAACCAGCCAGCCCTAAAAATAACTTGACATGTTTCTTCGTTTTAGGGACAGGGCTGTTAGCTACAGCTTCTGTCTTAGAAAGTTCTGGTTTTACCTCTCTATTTCCCAAATATACCCAAATGTCTGGTTCCCTGCATGCCTAATGCACATTTAGTAGGATTAATGGTCAGACCTGTATTTTGATGGCTTGGAAAACTGCTCGTAGGCGATCCATATGACTTTTGGATGGCTTGGATAACTTCTCATAGGTGATTCATATGACTTTTCCAGTCTGGACTGTACACCACAACATCATCCAGGTAAGCTGTACAATAAGCCAAATAAGGGCTAGGACTATATCCATGTACCGCTGAAATGTGGGTGTGCCATGTAACCCAAATGGCATGGCGCTGAACTGATAGAATCCATTAGGCATGGGAAATACAGTTTTGTCCCTGGATTCTTTTACTAGGGAATCTGCCAGTAACCCTTGGTAAGATCAAGGATACTGATGTGCTTGGCACTTCCCAATCTGCCACCAAGTCATCTATCCTGGGCACAGGATAGCTGTCAAATTCAGACACTTGATTATGTTTTCAAAAATCAAGGCAGATTCTTACCCCTTCTTATTTACAGTCACCACTGGTGATGCCCAAGTACTTCTTGACTCTTCTATGATGCCCAGTTCTTTCATTTTTGTATTTCCTTAATTACATCTGTCTTATCCTCTGGTATTCTGTATGCTTTTTGTCTAATAGGGTGAATATAACCTGTCCTTATTACATGCTTGACACCTTTTGCATGGCTGAGTACCATATTAAAAGTACTATTAAATGTCTTTACTAAGTTACACATTTCAGCAGTTTGCTCTGGGGCTAAGAAAACATTAATCTTACCTCTTCAGAAGTTACTGTTCTAGCCTGCCATAAGCTATGTCTGTATCTTCCTTTTCAGTTTCTGGCAATACTAACAAAGCAGCCCATGGTGTTTTTTCCAACCCATTTTATGTAGGAGATTAACTTGGTATATCTTAGTAGGATTTTTCCGGTCAGGGGTCTCAATCTCATAATTATCTGTGCCATTACACTTAATCAGTTTATACAGTCCTTGTCACTTCATTAACAGTTTGTTTTCTGAAGTGGGAAACAATAACAATACCTTTTCACCTGGCTCAAAACCTTTTCTTTTATCCCATGGTCATAATACACCTTCTGTTGGTTTTGGGATTCTTCCTGATTACTATAGGCAATTTCAACATACTTGGCTAACTTCTTTCTCAGCACACACATATATACTGTAATAGATTTTTTTTTTTGAGAAGGATTATCTTCCCATGTTTCCTTTGTAACATCTAGGGGCCCCTAGGTTTTCTACTATACAACATTTCAAATGGTGAAAAACCAAATGATGCCTGTGGAACTTATCGGAAAGCAAAAGCTTGAAAGGTAAATACTGGTCCCAGTCTTTCCTTCACCTTTCAAAAACTTTTTAGTGTACATTTTAGGGTCTGATTAAAATGCTCAATAAGACCATCTGTTTGAGGGTGATAAGGGGAGGTTCTTATGGCAGTAATGCTGAGTAATCGGTACAGCTCCTTCAGCAGAGTAGCACCAAAATTATTACCTTGATCAGTAATATTTCTTTAGGTACACCCACCCTGCTGAAAATTTTGCCAGCTCTGCAGCCACTTTTGGAACTGTCACAGTGCACATAGGCACTGCCTCTGGGTATCTAGTAGCATAGTCATGTACCACGAAATGAATCATTACCCTATTTACTCCTGTCTAAGGGGCCAATCAGATTCATTGCAATTCTATCAAAAGTACATCTATCAGTGGTAGGGGCTGCAGGGCACCTTGTCTCTTGTAGACACTGGGGCTACTTTCTGACATTCAGCACAAGACCTGCAATAAGTAGCCACATCATCATGGATCCCAGGCCAGTAAAACCTGTACAGCACCCTGACAAGAGAGCGCGATGCCTCCCGGTGACCAGCCTTAGGACTGTCATGCGCTATCTGTAACAACTCATTTCTGTACTTCTTTGGGATGACCAATTGTTCTACCTGCTCATGAGTCTGAGAATTAACACAAACTCTACAGTAGCACATTACAATTTTTAAACACAGGTTCCCGCTGTTTTATTTCACCCCACCTGCTTAAAGTAACCTTGGAGGAAACATCATTAGTTTGTTCAAAAGCAAAATCACAATCGGTTATCAGCCTGTTTTTGGCACTTTCATACATTAACCTCTTATGTCCCTCAGTCTTTTGTTGCCACCATTTTTACGGTGTCTTCTTTCCTGCGGGATTTTTGATCTTGGAGCTGGGCGAAACAAGTTCTGATCAAAGTTACTGAAGGGAAAACTGTCCTTATCATCCAAGTTTTTCCTTGCCTGTGCTTTTGTCATCACAGCTAGCTAAAACTGCAGATTTCTCTCCCTTTGTGATAAATTTAGCAAAGCCTGGAAAGTCATTTTAATTGTCACAGGCATAGATAACTTTGGTACCACTCCTGCTTTCATTTGGTGCAACACTCCATTAATGCTCAGATTCAGATAAGTGGTGGGATAGTATCAAGTGTCCCCATGAATGCAGATGGCCCCAGTACCTGGTCCTCTTAAACAATTCTTTCCCAAAACTTCAGCATACACCAGAGCCTGTCTGCTTCCGAATCTATAATCCTTTCACAGCCTTATCTCCTACATTGACATCTGTTAAATAGTCGCCCAACCTGCTAAAAGCCAAATTTGCTTCAATATTAACCTTCTTATTTTTATGGCAGTTTCTTGTAATATGGCCTGGCTTATTGCAGTTATAGCAAATAAAGTATTTGGGTGCAGATTTGTTACCCCCACCAGAGGTCTTGTCTGACTTGGAGTTGGACTGGGAAAATGAGGGTCTTACCTGGTCTATTAACTCCCTACTGTGGTGTCTGTCTGGCCATCTGATAGTCTTCAGTCAAAGAAACTGCCTTTTCCCACTTTCTGGTCAGTGCTCTTTTACCCAAAGTTGCACATCCATAGGCAGAATATTGATGAACTGTTCCTTTGTAAATATGTCGATAAGCTGGGGGACTGATTTGTCCTCTGGTTGGAGCATTTAATAAGGAGTTCTTTGAATCAGGTTGTTAGATTTGATAATCTAGCAGATTCTAAACCAGGTGGTCGACAAGGCACAAATCAGAAGAAAGTTGTTGCAATCTAAAGGTTTATTCCCTGAAGGCATGTACATAAGGACAGTAAGTAAAACAATACATTACTGGGAACCCAAACACTCTATACCAGGAGCAATAATTAGTCTTTCTCAATTAGTTTGCATGAACAACAAGCTACTATAGTTAACATCAGTCCCGTTACATTGTACGGGCTCATGTGCGATACTAAGTACATTATACAAAGCATTTCCATTGGTGCAAGTAGTGGGCAGCTCAAGTGTGGTAGCTATCATTCCCTTTGAGCTTGCTCATTTTGACCGTATGTTTGGTCTCCAAATACAGTGTGCACACGTACTGTATCGGATGACCGTGTGTTTTCGCATCCAGCGTGAAATCCCCAACCTCCATGCGAGGTTAGAAAATGTTAAATGTCCAATTTTAATTCAGTACTGATAGCCATTGTGAGAGTTCCCTCTACCTGCACTAATAAAGAGACAAAGGCATATTGATCCACCCTTTTTCCACAACTAGGCAGTTTTCAAGCTTCAGGATACAGGGCTTAGTAGATTGTAGTCACTAGTGAACGAGGGAGAGACACTGAAGTGCTCCCTTGTCCATTCTGGGAGGGAGGGTCTGTTGAGAAAGCTATGTTGGTCAAACAGATGGGGCACATTCTACCCGAGTGGTCCCAATCTGTTTCCCATAAGCACACAGATCTGTTTTAACTGTTTGGTTCAGACCGATCTGGTCCTGCCATGGTCACCATTTGTTAGATTTGGTAATCTAGCAGATTCTAAACTAGGTGGTCAGAAAAGGCACAAATCAGAATAACCATAAGACAATTGTTGCAAACAAAAGGTTTATTCCCTGAAGGCATGTACATAAAGACAGCAAGTAAAATAATACATTATTGGGCACCCAAAACTCTCTATACCAGGTGCAATCATCAATCTTTCTCAATTAGCTTGCGTGAACAACAAGCTATTGCAGTTGGATAACATCAGTCCCATTGCATTGTACTGGCTCATGTGTGTACCAAGTACATTATACAAAACATTTCCATTAGTGCAAGTGGTGGGCAGCTCAGAACAAGACCTTGGCATTTCGTGATATACATTGTAATATGTTAGAACAATAGAACAGTCAGATTATATGCTGACTATGGCAGTATAGCTAATGGCAGTAGGTGGCACTCTAAGACCACAAACATGTTGTGAATATGGCTAAAATATAATAATAATTGTAGTTATAGCTTAGTGCTGTAGGCGGTGCTCTAAGACCACAAATATGTAAACATGATCAGTAACTTGTCATAATACAATTGGACAGTAATCACAGCTGAATAATGTTTGGCACTTATAGCATTTCAGTTTCTCAGTAAATCATAACTAAACATAGGTAAAATACTAACACATTACACTAAGTACTAGCTACATATAATGGTCCACGTTGGGGACTAAATCATAATATCATAATAGAAACTGTAGGTCAGGCAGGTCTACATATTTGTCAGTGGCTCTGCACATGATGTGCTGAAGTTACAAAACAAGAGATACTTAGAAGAAACCAGTGTGCCATAGATACTGATAAGAATACAGCTGCCTATTGTATAGACTGGTTATGTGTTACAATACGGAAATGCTTAGTTTGGCACAGTAAATAGCTGTATCCTGAGGCCTGTGTGAAGCAATTCTAACATTGTCTGGGACAAAGGTCACTAATACAATACATAGGCACAATAAATTATAGAAGCACAATAATACCACCTTGTTATAGATGTATGTATACCATATGCTGCACTAAATGTGTATGTGCTAACCTACATGAGGATCTGTAGGACAGGCAGGTCTACATATACCCTCCCTTGTTTCCTGTTCAACAGGCAATACAAGATAGTGAGTTAGGATAGATTGGTCAGCATATTTATCTGCAGTGGGGCCTGAGGGTAGAGTACGAGCAGCAAATGGTACAAATAGGAATTAAGATAGCCTGTCAGATGACAAGGCCTGAAATATCATTTTAGCATTGTATGAGTTAAAACAAGATGTAAATCACCATCAAGTATTAAATAATTTAAATCTGTATCAGCTATTAATGCTGATATGTATAAGATGAGTATCTTATATATTTATGAAGATTGAAGATTCAGGGTGAATGTGTTGATATAAACTTGATAATGGTTATAGCATACAGATAGTTAGGGTTACTGTCAAAATAGTTCTGTTTAGGAGTGGGTACAGGGATGATCATGGATTGACCAAGAATGGTTTGTGTAATGAGGCACAGAGTAGAAACTAGGAATGTCAACACCACAAGGGACATGTCCAGAAGAAAAGTTCTTGATGCATTTCAAAACATTACATTGTTCATTTATATTGTATGTTACCTTGACTTGAGGAAGATACCACTTATTGAGTTGCACTGGACACATGACAGAGGTGAGATCTGGAGGTCTGAATGTTGCTGACTGCTGGTTGGCTGGAACTGTTCAGTTGCATTTGTTGTTCTCGAGGCCTTGGTAGGAGGTGCAGTAACATTTTGCACATTGAGTCCTTCAGTGGAGTGGCTACACACTGGCATAGTTATGAGGAAAATATCACACCTTTACAGGTATTGATAGTCCTTTATGGAACAACAGTCTATAGGAGGCACCAGCCAGGCCTGTGGATGAAACAGAAACATTAACAGAAATTGTCAAATAGGTCATTATTAAACATATATGACCAGTTCATAGAGTTCGCAAAATAACCACACACAGGTGTGGCTACATTGAAAACGTCACATTTGTACAAATAGTCATAGCCCTTTACAGCATAACAATCAGTATGTGGGGCTACCCAGGCATTCAGGCAAGGATGGAACACCAGCAGTGGAGGAAGGTCGATGTGTTGTTTGTAGATGTCTTTTCTAGGTTTCCAACGAAATTCACACATGCCACACTGTTGAAAACTACATTTTTTTCAAACACTGGTAAAACATAGTTCATGAAATTTGCATAGCTTTCTGGATGGAATAATGGCAAGTCCATAGCAATGTCCTTGATCAGAATGTGGTGTGATATGACCCTCGTTTCTGATGGTTGTGAGAGAAAAGTAGTGGCATCGGCCATATACTCGGAGGTGCAGGCTGAGGTCCAATAATAAGGGCAATACCATTTGGCCATCTATGAGTCCTTGACAATGTCAGGGATACACCCTGCTTCCAGGTCTCTGAAGAGGTTGTGACAGTGGTTAAACATAGTTTCAAACCCCAGGAAATCTTACTGTATTCTGACAATTGCAGTATGGTCTCACATAGGACTGCCCCAGAGCTGAAATGGTTAATAAAACCTATGCTAACGATGGAATGTTAGGATTGAGCTTGGTTTTAAAACACTGTCCCTGGTTGCACTTCCTGCTACCATCATATTCTTTACTCGGCTTGCCTCAGTAAGATGTCTCCGGAGAGCTCTCCTTCACTTTAGCTGAAGAAGTTATTTTTCTCAGTTTAAATCTTAGTGCTTTTATTTTCTTGATTTTTGAAGCACTGTCCTTGGTTCTGGGTAAAATTAGTTAGATAGTGTTAGTTTTGGTAAGTTTTATCAGTTCCTCCATAGTTCTCCCAACCGGAAGGAATCGATACTTTGATTTGATTTTACTTATTTAAACATTGGTACCATCTGGTAAGGTGGTTTAGTTATTTTAACTTTTAGTAAATTTTACCAAGGTAATTCTCAGTTCACTTGGTTCCAACCAACGATAAATGTCACAGCCTGAGAAGCGAATGGGCCCCACAGGTTTCCAACATTGTACAGAGTATGGGAACAGTTCGCTAAAGCAGATCCTCATTTAATTTGTGTTATTTGTTTGGGGTTTGACCACCTCATGGAGGACTGTGAATTTGTAAAAAATTTCCCTCAGTCACACTTGATATGTGACTCAAACAACTGCAGGAGAAAATGTATGAGAAAACCACTGAACCAGTAGCAGACACTCAAAGGAACTGGGGACCAGCCCTCTGACAAGGGTGACTCCTCAACTACAAAAGAGACCTGCCAAACTGGCCACTAACCCAGCACATTCTGGCAAAAGGAAAAGAAAACACTCAGCGGTTGAACTGCAACAGAAGGCATCGGTTCCAACTGCTGAGGAAGTAGCGAATGCTATTCATATAATTCGGTCTCTCCAGGGCAATCTGGTTTCGGTTGAGAAACTACCATGTCTGTCTGCCACAAGTTCTACTTCAGTTCCCGGTTTAGCAGAACCAGATTTAGATGCTATGGAGATGAATATGAAGAGAAGCTGATGATGATGATGAAGAGGACTTTGGGGAGCCTTTGAACGGGATATCTCCCCAGATCCTCACAGGCCTGATGCCTCTGATAAGGGAACTGAAGATTTTACATCTCATTTCCAATGTATCAGTCAGGTTGCTTAGCCCTTGGATCTTCCTATTCAAGAGTCAACTGACAAGGAGGAAGAACAAGATTACAAGAGATGATGGATGTGCCAACCTCTAAAAGGGTTTTGTTGCCCATCCATAAATGCCTAAAGAAACAGTTCCTGAAGTGCAGCATACACCTACTTCCATTCCACACCTGGAAAGAAAAGTGGATAAGAAGTACTGAGTGGCTAAGGGTGGAGCAGAGTTATTGTTTGGGCACCCTAGCCATGAGGGAGTGGTACAGGTTGCAGCCTGTGATAAGGCTGGCATCCCCTTGTCACACCCTCCTGATAAAGACTCCAGGAGAATAGACTCCATTGCTAAGAAACAATATTTGGGGTCTTCCTTGCAATAAAGCAGGCCTCTTATATGGCCTATGTTGCAAGGGATCAGAGGACCTTGTGGGACACTGTGATGGAAATCACAAAGTCTGTTCCAGCCCGATAGCAGCAGATTAAGGGAAGCTGCAAAAAGGGCATACAGGCATCTAAAGTGCAATTTCGTATGGCAGTGGACAGTAATGACACTGCTGCCAGACAAATGGCCTCTTCCATATCTTCAAGAAGGTTTGCCTGGCTCAGGACAACTAACCTGATTCAGGACACCCAGTCCAAAGCAATGGACTTCCCTGTGAGCCTCTGTCTCTTTCTGGTGAGCAGACAGAGGCTTACATGAAGAAACTGTATGAGTACAAAACAGCTTATCAAAGTGTTGCTGCTAAAGAGAAGCCCTCTACACCCCATAAGCAGCAAGCCAGGGGTCACAGAGGTAGGTCTTATAGGCCATTCTTTCAGCCCAAAGCTTACCCCCAGTACCAGCAGCAGAGGGCTACTTTATTGTTTATTGTTTATTGATAATTATTGGATAACGGCAGGAGGCAGGGGCAGAAGGGGTTGCAACCGGATAGCCCTAGCACTCAGCCAGCTTCCCAACCTAACAGACACCCTGAGAGGTCTGCTCGGCTGCCACCCCAGTACAAGTAGAGGCAGGTTGGCCCACTACCTCCAGGAATGGAAATCCACAGACAAGTGGGTCCTGGAGGTAGGGGCCAAGGTCTGGCTCTCAGTTTCAAATTAAAACCAAGGCTGACAGCAAATGTTTTTGACCTTCCTCCCTGTTGCTGGAGAAGGAAGTATTAGATCTCCTATCCCTAGGAGGAATAGAGCCAGTTCCCTGCAGCAGAGGGAAAGGCCTCTGTTCAAGGTACTTCCTCACTATCAAGAAAACAGGGAGTGGTGACCCATATTGGATCTCGGACATCTAAACAAGCATTTACTGAAACCAAAATTCAAAATGGTCACTCTGTCTACAATTCTGCCCATTTTAAAGCAAGGGATTGGTTGACATTCCTTTCCTCAAGGATGCATACTTTCACATCCCAGTGAGACAGTCACACAGAAAATTTATCAGTTTCAGACTGCCATCAGGCCATTACCAGTTCAGGGCAATGCCTTTTGGTCTCACTTCTGCTCCAAGGTGTGTACAAAATGTCTGGCTATAGTTGTGGCACAACTAAGGAGTGGCAGTATTTCCTACCTAGATGACTGATTAGCTGTAGGGCAAGCTCCTCAACAGGTCAAGCAGTCCCTGGTACTCACACAGAGGATCTTCTGCAGTCCCTGGGGTTGCTGATAAACCAGACAAAGTCTGCACTGCAACCAGTGCAACTCCAAGAATTCATAGGGCTCAGCTAGATTCAGTGAAAGGAAAAGCTTTTCTTCCACAGGAAAGGGTAAGCAACTTGGTACAGTTGGCAAGCTCTTTCAAACCTTACAGTCTCAGGCCTGCCAGGCACGTCCTACAATTCTTGGGCCACATGGCAGCATCAACAGCTACAGTGCTAGGCGCAAGGTTTTAGATGAGAGATATTCAATATCATCTAAGACAATACTGGTTCCAGAACAAAGATTCACTGTCAAAGCTGGTCCCAGTAACCCAAACCTTCATGCAGGCTCTGCAGTGGTGGCTAGAAGAAAACCTAAGACAGGGAGTTCCCTCCTACAAGTACAACCCTCCAGGGTGCTTACCACAGATGCAGCCTCCTAGGGTGGGGAGCACACCTAGAGGAGCATACTGTCCATGGTTCATGGTCCAAGCAAGAGTCCCTGCTTCACATCAATCTGCTGGAGCTCAGGGCAGTCTTGTTAGCATTGCAGGCATTTGCCAGCATGCTTCAGGGAATGTGGTACAGGTCAGAACAGACAAAACGACCACAATGTACTGCATCAACAAACAAGGAGGCACAAGGTCCACTTCTCTGTGCACAGAGGCCATGAGACTATGGACCCTGGCTTAGTCATAAATATCCAGTTGTCAGCTGTTCATCTGCCAGGCAAAGACAATGTCTTGGCAGATGCATTGAGCAGAATACATCAGAGCCACCATGAATGGTCTCTGAACAGTCAAGTACTACAAGTGGTATTCAAAAGATGGAGACTCCAGAGATAGACCTTTTGCCTCATCAGACAACCACCAGCTCCCAAGATATTGCTGCAGGCCACCAGTGACAGGTTCAGTGCCACTGGATGCACTAGTTCTGGACTGGACAGGAAGTTTCTGTATGCCTTCCTCTGTTTCCCTTGTTACTAAGGGTTCTGATCAAGCTCAGATCCCAGTCTGCCACAATGATTCTAATTGCTCCAGATTGCCAGGTAACCTTGGAACCCATGGCACTGGATCTGTCAATAGCCAAGCGGTCAGCCTTCCCAGGAGGCACAACCTACTGACTTCATCCAAGGGCAGGATCCTGTATCCGAACCTTCGGTCCCTTAGGCTCAAGGCCTGGCTTTTGAGGACTTAGCGTATGCCAATCTGCATCTCTCAGAAAATGTCATGGGGTCCTCAGGTCTCTTGAAACCCTCTACCAGAAAGATTTATTCTTCCAAATGGAAAAGATTTTCTATTTGATGTCAGAATAAAACCTGAACCATAATCAGGCGGGATTGCCTGTGGTTCTGGATTACCTTACCTATCTTCACTCTGGGCTTAATGCTCTCACATTGAAGGTGCATTTGGCTGCAGTTTCCACTTACCTGTCAGCAGGTAAGACATAATCCTTGGCATCTAACCCTGTGTTCAGGAGATTCTTTAAGGGACTGATGCACTTGCCCCCACCTTACAGAATTCCACTCCAGTATGGAATCTTAATATTTGCATAGCACATCTTATGAAACCACCCTTTGAACTCATGGCAACAGCTGATCTCAAGTATGTGACTTGGAAAACTGTGTTCCTGGTTGCCATTACCTCTGCCAGGAGGATCAGTGAACTCCAGGCCTTGTACATGGAGCCTGATTATGTGGCATTCCATAGGGACAAAGTGGTCCTTAGGACAAATAATAGATTCCTCCCAAAGGTGGTTTCAGATTTTCACATTAATCAGTCCATCACACTTCCAGTCTTCTTTACTGACCATTCTACTTCAGGTGAATGTAGACTGCATAGCTTGGATGTTAAAAGAGCTATCAACTACTACCTGAACATGCAAAAAGTCATACAGGGATAAAACCCAACACTTTTGACTTTTGGGGAAGTGGAAAAGGCAAAACTGCCACTAAGAGATCCATAGCAAGATGGATTATGGCATGTATCCAGTTCTGTTATGGCAAAATGGGCAAACAGCACCGTCAAGGGCTCAGGGCCCATTCTACAAGGGGGACAGCTACGTCTATAGCAGCTTCAAGAGATACTTCTATTGGAAATCTGTAAAGCAGCTACCTGGAAAACAGTCCACACATTCACCAAGCATTATTGTTTGGATACCCAGGCCAGGAGTGATGCCAGGTTTGGCACAGCAGTTTGCAGATTCTGTTTCCTGAATAGGTCATCTGCCCACCTCCAAAGGCACTGCTTGGGTAGTCTGCAATTATCAGAATACAATAAGATTTCCTGGGGTTTGAAGAAAACATTACTTACCATAGTAATCTTGTTTCTTCTAAGGGAATCTTACTGTATTCTGAGCTCCCACCTTCCTCCCTGCTAGGGACCTACAGGGCACTGCACACTGCCTGTTACCGATGTTGGAAGCTTTGTGGCACCTATTAGTTTCTTGGGCATCTGTTGCCTTGAGTCTTAGTAATACCCTTTGTTATTTGAAGCTGTTTTCCTACCCTAGTTAGGATATTTAGGATTAGTTAGTTAGCTTAGTATTTTTAGCTTCTGCATGCTTTGTAAGAATCTGACGGTTGCAGGAAGTGCAACCAGGGACAGTGGTTTGAAAACCAAGCTTGAGTCTAACATTCCATCATTAGCATAGGTTCTATTAACCATTTCGGCTCCGGGCAGTCCTATGGTGAGACCATACTTCAATTGTCAGAATTTATTTATTTATTTAGTTTTGTTAACTGGGTAGGTGCACTAGCCATAATACAGTAAAGATCCTCTTAGAAGAAACAAGGTTACTATGGTAAGCAATGTTTTCTTCCCTACTATGTGTTGCTGTCTGGCCTATTGTTAGGTCTTTGTATGATCAAATAAAAGTGCAATATTGTTCATGTCATACAACGTGAACCTTTTTCTATGGCTAAACCATTAATACCATGTAGTACAGGCCTTAGAACATTTTCAGTTTGTCAAAATAACTAATTTGTTTCTCAATTTGTTTTATACTTCCCTTCCCATTCCAAAGTAACTTACCTGATCCAAATAGGCCTAATATACTCCCCACCAGGCCTGTGATACTCAAATCCTGCTTAGGGTGTTTACAGCACAACATTCGTAGATGTGGAGCAGTTTCCGCCCAGCTACATGGTCCTGAGCTTATACTTGATAAGCTGCAACAATATGTAACAACATAGTAGCATGTAACCTAAACACATTTGCAATGGAACAATGACCATATTGGACATATTTTAGAAAATACATTTAAAACAAAAATATACATAAGTTGAACATTGTCAGTCAGAGTCCCAGGAATGGAAATTGCTGTCAGCTTGGTAGCTGGACCTGGTTCCAGCTTAGGGCATTGTGAAGTTTGTGGTGGTCTTGGGATATGTGAAAACAGTTGTGTTGGGCACAGTAGTGGGATGAGTTGCAGAGGATGGGTATACAATTAAGTTCATGGAACCACATAGTATTCAAGAAGTTGCATTATGATTTCAAAAGTCCTTTGGTCTGGTTGTTATCTGTTCTTTATTAAAAGAGAATCATTTGAGTATCCCACCACTCTGGTCTTATGGATTTGAGAAGGACCTGGCTGTCCCTTTTAACCAGGCATAACAATTAGGATCTGCTGAGCCTTTCCAGAATACGCCATTTGGAATCATGGTACCACAAAATGGATGAATTAAGTGGCACTCATGTGGGCCTGAAAAAGTGAATATTTGCACCTAAATTGTTAGTGGCCAATTGCCTTTTGGCCAGTTGAAGTATTCTGCATTGTCCTGAAAAGACAAAGAAGAAACGCATCTTTTGTACTGCTTATCTCAGTAGCTGGCTGACTGGGACCTTTGAAATTTCCTCTTATTCAGAGTAGAAAACGCCACTTTGGATTCATAGAACACACAGTAATAAAACATTTGAGCCTTTGTAAAATGCATTTAACAACACTGAAAGCAAAAACAAAACTGTTTTTCACATTTCTGAAGCCATGTGTGTGTGTGTGTGTTTACCTGTATATATCAGGTCAGGGTTAGAAATGATTTTAGAGTTTTAGAAACAGAGTTTGACTGGCTAGTCAGTTAGACAAAGATAAGCAAAGAAGTACAGTTTGGTAAGAGATTATGTAGCCTGTTTTAATTTCTTTTGTTCTCGATGACTTCCGTGACATCACCGGTTGACTGCAAGCTAATCCTAGCAGATCCTCACCCACCTAGTAAATTTAACTATCTCTTGCTAACTAAGTGGCTCATTTAAACACAAAAGTCGGATCCCTAGATAGCCTAAGATAGCAGGAAACACCAGCGTGGAAAAATCTAAAAACTTCAGCTAACTCTGCAAAATTGAAGCAACTGGTACTAGAAGAGGACATGGAGGGGTTTGCAGCCCAGTCACATCGCAGACAAACACCTCAGAATCCTCTGGAGAACAAGAAACACTAGATGCAGCTGATCCGGAAAATATGCAGCAGATCCTACAGCAAATCCTTTCTACAGTCACTAGAAATGATGCCTCACTCATGAATTTAAAAAGATGTGCAGATTCTAAACAAAAAGTATCGACAAACGCCACCAACCTTAACTTAGTTTCAGAGGCCCAGGAGAGCTCGGACAGACTGATCTTACTTCTACTGCAAAGAGACAGAGAAACCTAACGTGACTGAGGACCTAGAAAACAGGTCACAGAGGAACAATTTCAGAATTCACGGTATACCTGAAGATGCAGAAGAAGGGTTCCCTCAACAGTTGATTTTGTACAGCATGTTCTCGTTCGTCCTCTCTTTGCCTCGGATATTAAGCTTGATATAGACTGAGCCCATCGCCTCATGGCGAAACCCTCAGACCCCACGGCGCGCTCACGCTCATGGATCAATGTAATGGTCTTTTTTCAAAGCAAGGATTGGATTTTGCAAGAAGCATGGTGACATAGAGACCTCAAATATAAGGAGTCTCTAATTTTTTTGACCAGGACTTTTCATCAGCTCTACAGGCAGAACGTCAGGCAGTTAAAATGTTATTCGGGAGTTAAATTCAAGAAAGGAGTAGAGCTCAGTTGTTGTTTCCGGCTATAATTAAAATCCATTTGGACAATGGCATAAGAATATTCTCTACTCTGGTAGAAGCCATCCAAGTGCTGCAGAACCTAGACATACCCTCTCCAACCTGGAAATGTAGAAGCTGGAAAATAAGCTTAAGACAGAAATGTGGTCTAAGGTCCCTACCTCGAAAAGCAGGAAAAGAGCATTCCAGGTTCCTTCCCCAGGAGGCCTCCTCATATATTCAAGAGCTATTATCAAGGGCAAAGCAACACCTGTATGAAGATATCAGCCAGAAGCAATCAATCGCGAAGTCGCCATGTCGCTGAGAAGAGGCGCGACTAAACTGGAGACAAAACTGTAATAAAGGGATCGCCCAAAGAACAGACTGGAATGGAAATAATAATGTAAAATAGAAAACAGAAAATGTAGAGATTTATTTCTTGGATTCTAGAATTGAGAGCAAGCAGAAAATAAGGGCTGATAGGATTTCACGGGGTAGTAAGAAATGGCAAACAGGTGGAGGGCAGTAATAACGATACTGCAGAAGATGAAAAACTTAATTTTAAAATGTAAAGTAATACGTTTAAGTTCAGAAGTACTCTTATAGGTACTGAAGGGCAAACTAAACTAATAGGGAAGCGCTCTCTTTCGTGGCAGGGTATGGGCCCATCTTGACACAATTGATGGAGTGGTAAACAGGCGATAGTGGTGCACCCATACCTGATGCATGGGGCCTAGGGGCAGGTAGGGCACAGGGTCAAGGGTCTGTGGTGCACAGACAGGCACAGTACCATTGGAACCCAATGCATGTAGCGCGATTGGTGCCTGTGTGCTACCTCCAGTAGCGCCCACCGCGCTGTTGCCCCAGTGCACCTATGATGCCCCAGTGCCACAGCGCCATATAGTGAACATCGCTGTAGCGCCACTGGCACAATGGTGGCTGTGCCCTGCATTGCCTCCCGCACACAGCACGTCAGCAGCGCTGCAGACGCCCGCGTCAAGCAACCGCATGCGCAGTGAGGTGTGTGTATTATGCATGTCACAGAACTGGGCCCTTGGCTCTGGCACATTCAACACAATTGCACAAAGCGCAAAAGTGCGATATTCAGTCATCATATGCAAATCAGCTAATCAGCCATTCAGTGGCACAGCACTGCAATTTGCATCCACTTAAAGTTGCGCCTTGCCTCATTTGCATGGGTTGCGCATAAAAGTGCGACATTGGGCTGCACTGGCCATAGTCAGTTACTGCAGTCTATTGGTGAGTTGCATGCTGTTTGGGAGTGTGGACTGTGGATTTTGGGACATGCATGGACTGCACAGTCACAGGTGACAACTTTCATTCTCACAGGCTAAATAATGACCGAGCGAGTTGTGGGAGAGGAGGAACACAGTGGTGGGAGGAGGAGGAGGCCCATTTCACCAAGGCCGAGACGGATGCCCTGTTTGAGGCCTACCTGGATCAGGAACCGCTCTCAGTGGATGGCAGGGAACACCACAGGCCCGCATTGCTGCATGGGAGGAGGTGGACGGCAGTGAACCTGCATGGCAGCTACTCAGCACCTTGCAGGAGTGCAAGAAGAAGACAGGCACAGACAGAGGAGGATAAAGGAGAAGGTGGCTGCCATCAGGGCAGCATGAGCTGCGACAGGTGGGGACAGCTGGAGGTGCTACACCTGACCCCACAGGAGGAGAGGGTTGCTAGAAGCATGCAGTGTTGTGCCATTGAGGGTGTTCTGGGTGGTGGCTTCCAGACAGGTGGTAGCCTGTCACTGCATGGTAGGTCATGGTCTGTCTATTGGGGGCAGGGTAGGTCCCATGCAGTAACGCGACTTTGTTTTCCCTTACAGATCCTGAGCATCTGCATGGGTCAGCGGTGGTGGGCCTGTCCACTGAGGACAGTCAGATGGAGATGGAGGAGGCCCATCCACCTCCACAGGTATATGCGGCTCAGTGTGACAGTGGGCCCGCCTAGCTGTCAGACTGATGTTGTTGGAACAGGTGCGGAGGAGGCCCTGCCTGTGTCCCAGCATGCCGGCATCCATGGATGCCAGCATGCTGTGACTCGGGCTGGTGCCGAGTCCGTCACCGATGATGATGTCGCTAACGGCATGGGCAGTGACACGGTGTGCCACGGGATGACCACACAGCAGGTAACATCGCGGCCATGGCTGTGGGTGGTGCCGCCGTGGAGGCCTGCGTGTCATCACAGTCCCAGCCTGTGCCTGTCAGCACCAGTGGGGCAGCACTGGTGTGTGTGTACAGGACAGTGGGACTGTTGCGGCCATCGCGGGCGGCACCAGTGAGCCCTGGTGAGCGGCAGCCGGAGGGGCAGCATCAGCAGTCGGCCAATGGGCTTGGGGTACAGGTCAGGGGCAGTGTCGGTGCACCACCTGTGGACATGCCCACACCTGGTCCTGGTGTGCAGCGCCCACCCTCAAGTGCTGGGCATCAGGGGCGCACACCCTGAGGGACAGGATGCCGAGGAGGCAGATGACCTCTGGATGAGCACACCTGCATATTGCAAGCATCAGTCAACCAGCAGATGCAGCTTGCACTCAGTGGATGCACTGCGTGCTGCTCTGGAGCAGGCAGAGGAGCATCCAGCAGAGACACCGCCTGATCCTGGCAGGGATGGACTGGTTGCGGGGGATGTGACCGCTGCTATTGACAGGCAGACACAGGCATTCACTGCTGTCATGGCCACAATGGGCACACAGTCATTTGCCCATGCGTCGCGACACCACGCAGTGCACTGTCCACCCCGTTCCTGGCATCGTGCGACACCTCCTTGTCAACACCGGTTTAGCTATGGGCATCCCGAGCACGCCTGGCGCAGGCATGTTTGGTGTGCTGCAGACCCTGCGAGACGGTCGGCGTTCATGCAGTGAAGCCCTGGAGGACCATCAGTGCCACCCCATGAGGCCAGTGGTCAGCCTGTCAGTGTTGGCGGGTCTCAGTGGGGCTGCCCACGCATCCGTGGTGGCGGGGCACTATGGTCGTGACTGACCTGTCTCCCAATGAGGCTACTGTCTGGTGCTGCCCTGTGCATTGTGTCATTCAGCGGGCATTGCACGGGTGGGTACCCGCCCTGCACGTGACACACAGTCCATCTGCACACCCTCCCGGCTGCTGTCCACAGTTGTGTGTGCATGATGATGCTTGCATTGTGCTGTACACCAATGTGCAATGGTGCTCAGCATCTGACAACGCACAAGGACAGGCAGTGGGCGTGGTGGTCTGTGGACATGTGTGTGGCTGGGGTGGCATTCTGGGTCGGTGTGCCTCCTACCCTTGTGCATGTCTGGTGCATTGTGTGTGTGTGTGTGTGTGTGTGTGTGTGTGAGTGTGTATGTCCGCGTGGCATGTTAGACCTCACCCATCGCTGGTTGTGTGTGTGGTTCCATGCTCGGCCACTTCCCTTGACGGAATGCACCCTGGTGTGTGTCCATGCATGTTTGTGGGTTGTGCCTTAGCCACTGTTGGTTGCACATGGCCCCTGACTTACCTGGGTTGGCTGAAGTGCTCCTCCATGATGGTGTCCCGGTGCAGCTGTGCCAGCTGGAGCAGTCGGGGTCCCTGCCGGCCAGGGGGCTGCCATCACCATTGTCACCGCGTCCCTCATCGTCCCCTATCGCTGTCCTCTTCCTCGACTGTCTGACTATCCCACATTCGTTGGCCATGTTGTGCAGGATGCAACAGGCCAGGAATAGCCCACAGGCCTTTGAGGGGCTGTACTGTAGGGCACCGCCGGAGGTGTCCAGGCAACAGAAATGTGCCTTCAGCAACCCGAACACCCGCTCGATGACATTGTGTGGTGGCATGTGCCTCATTATTGAGTTGCAGTGATGGGGTCGCGGGCCACCGGTAGGGTGTGAGCAGCCAGGAACGGAGTGGGTATCCACTGTCACCTGTGTAGAGGGTGGAGGTTAGTTTGGTGATCAGCATCGCCTGCCCCGGCCATGTAGGCCACTACCCATGTCACCTCTGACCATGCCCCCCAGGCCCTATGATTGTCCATGTAGTTTGCATACTCACCCACTAGGTGGCCAGTGGGATATCCCCATTCTCAAATCCATGGCACAGTGCCGACTGGTACCAGATGAAGGCATCATGTGCTCCCCAGGGTGCGTGGCACAGACGTTGATTATGCACCCCTGGCATCTCACACCACCTGGCAGTTGATGCTGGCATAGCCCTTGCGATTTATGTATGCAGCCCCTCAGGGCCAGGTGGGTGTGGATAGCCACATGGGTGCAGTCTATTTCCCTAGCACGCCAGGCATATGTGCTACCTTTTTTTTTTTAAATTTGCCCTTTTTCCTGGCAGGACCACCGGGGCCATCCACCCTGGTCATGGGCCCGGAGACCTCCCTCCGTCCAATTGCTGCTGGGGACCCACAGTCACCCAGCTTGCCCCCGGAGGATGGGGCCGTGGGCCACCTTCGTGACCCCGAACTGTAACTGGTCGGGGTCCCGTGAGCGACGGAGGCAATGTGAGGCTCTCCAGGAGGGCTTCATAGATCGTGGTCCTGCTCACTTCTTTTTCCGCCAGATTTTCTCCCCCGAGGAGGCGGGATGTGCAATGACGCCAGCGTCCCGCCTAGCCTCCCCCACGCCGGAAGGCCGGTTGCGTGAACTCCCGGTCTCCACTAGGGTCCCTATCACACCAAGTGCTGCCCGCGCCTCCCCGGAGTAGGAGAGCTGCCCATCGGATGCTCGATCCTACCCCTCGGCCCTCCGATGACCTGGATCCATTCCCGAACCCGGTCGCCGCGTCGTAAGCGGGAAATCCCAATATGTGCTACCCTGTGGAACTCCTGTATGCTTGCTGTGCACTCCGCCGCGTGTTGGGAAATGGATGTACTCGCAGCATGTGGCAGCAGTGCACTGAGGAATTGGGTGAGGTGGCATGACATGGCCGACTGGGTTATGCCTGTGGTATCCTCAGTTGGTCTCTAGAAGGTACCCATGGTGAGCACGCAATGCAAGCTGTCACTTTCATCTCCACTGACAGGGCATGGCTCCGCCGTGTGGGTGCCTGCATCACATCACTGCACAGCTCACAGAGCCGCCTCAGAATTGCCCGATTCAGGTGGTGCGGCCCACAATCTCAGTATCACTGTACTGCTCAAAGCTGGTGCAGGCTCGGTACTGCCTGTTGGGGCATACCGCCGACGGCCCTTCCACGCCACACCCCTGCTGCCCACCTTCTCACCCCCTGATTATGGCCCCCATCTGGATGGTGGCACTGGCCATGTCCCTGGCTTGTGTTCACCCCTTGGCAGCTATTTCTGTATTCCCCCGCTGTCCTGGCTGCTACTTCCCTGCACTGGGAACACCTGCCTGTGCTGGCCTCACTGCTGTGTGGTGTACTTCCTTCTGCACTGTGGCTTCCCACACCTTCCCCTGTGCCTGTTGATTCCAGGTGCCCTTTCCTGGCCTGCCCTTGTGTCCCTGCTGCCCACCTGCTAGACTTTGGCCTCATGTGGCTTCCTGTAGCATTCTTGTGCTTCTCCTTTTATTTTGGCTCATTTCCGCTATGGCCCAACTTCCACTGGCTCCCCTATTGCGCATGGTGCATGTTGTTGAATATTGCACTGCGCCATTTATGCATGGTTCCTCCCCTTCAGTTGTGCATGCATTCATTATCATTGAGCTGTTGCTCAGCGTGATTTGGGGCGAACTGCCTCCTGCTGAATATCGCAGAATGGCGCATTTGAACTTTGCGCAGACACAACCCTATTGCGCATGGCTCAACTCTTTTGAATATCTGGGCCTATGTCTTTAATGAATATAGTCTTGTATAACGTGAAAGGTGTTAACTCTCCAGTCAAGCATACTAGACTACTAACGGAACCTCAGCACCTGAAATGTGACATGGCTTTCTTACAGGAAACGCCTTTCAGAGCAAGAGCATGCCAAGCTCCGAGGAGGTGGGTAGGTCAGGTTCTGGCAGCTTCACACCCCATGGCTAAAAAAGCTGGAGTAGCAATCTTAATTAGACGTAATAGCCTCTTGAAAATTCATTCCACAGAGGAGGGCTGTCAAGACAGATTTCTTAGGGTAACATGCTTAATACAAAATAAAATGCTGCATCTGGTAAATATATACGCCCCAAATGTGGGCACAGAAAAGTTCAAGGAAGTATTCAATAAACTGACAAGTTTACCCCAGGGCCAGTTGTTGCTAGGTGGAGACTTCAACACAGTAATTTCCACAGATCAATCGCTCATCTGGCAACCAGCTCACAAATAAGGCTGCTAGTAAAAACTCAGGGCACTGATGGAAGAAACAGGGCTGGTGGACGTATGGAGATCGCAGCACATGGGGAAGGGACTATTCCTTCTTTTCAAAGGTGCAGGACTCTTATTCTCGCATAGATTTTTTTCTTACATTTAAAACTGACCTACATTTATTTGCATACTCCAAAATATATCCAATTATCTATCAGATCATAGCCCAATCTCCACTAAGTTATCACTCGGAATGGAGAATAAATCCTCCATGTGGAGACTTAATGTCTCATTACTAAATGAGGAACCCTTTAAAAACTTATGATTAAAACAATAGAAAATCTTGAGAAAGACTCATCTATAGATGACTGCTTTCCAATGATTTGGTGGGACACCTTGAAGGCAGTTATTAGGGGCCAAATAATTAGCTATGCATCAGCCAAAAAAAACAAGTGAGGGCTAGAGAAGTGGACTTAAGGGAGAAATTAGCAGAGTTGGAGGCCAAACCCTCAAAAATACAGGGTCCAAAACAAATTCTGAAAGAACTAACGAGACTAGGTCAGAATTACAAAAATGGAGAACAGGAGAGCGGAGGGATGCCTCAGGTTCTCCAACCAGAAATATCACGAGACGGGAGGGAGAGCTGAGATTACTGGCCTTCCGCCCGAAAAATAAGCTGAAAGGCATGTTTCAACTATACGAGATATATCAGACCCAGATAAATTTTGGTCTAAACCAAAGATTATTGCCTCTCAATTTAGAGCATTTTACAGAGAGCTGTGTAGGAGGACAAAACAGAACAAGGGTCACAAAGGAATCTATGACTTTTCTGGACTCTAGCAACTTGCCAACCCTGCCCTGAGTGCACAAGAAGCCCTTTCAGCCCCAATTTCCACTCAGGAAACCCTAGAGGCAATATGAAATCTGCTGGCGGGTAAAACACCTGGTCCAGATGGCCTGGCGACTGAATGATATAAGAAGCTGAGTAAAACACTAGCACCTCTGATTAGTACATATTTACAACACCAGTATAGAAGAAGGGACTTTCCAAAATTCGTGGAAATAGGTCTTGATCACAGTCATCCAGAAACCGGAAAACCCGCTCTCCTCGACTCATACAGACCGATCTCTCTCCTTAACCAGGATTTAAAAATCTTAACCCGCATCCTGGCATCCAGATTACAACAATTTGTAGAACTACTAATACACCCCAACCAGACAGGGTTCATTCCACGCAGGCAATTACAAGATAACATCAGGAAACTACTAAACATTATGACACATAAACACCCTCCAAATTCAAACCCAATGGCAATATTTCTTGATGCTGAAAAGCATTTGATCAGGTGAATTGGGTCTATATGAGAGAGGTAATGTCAAGGATGGGAGCAGGGACAATTTCTTAGGTGGGTAATCATGTACTATCAGGATCCGATAGCCCAAATCAGAGTTAATGGCATGAATTCTGACTCTTCGATATAGAAAGAGGAACGAGACAAGGATGCCCCTTGTCTCCGCTATTGTTCGCGACTGACAATGGAGCCCTGACTCAGGCTATCCGGGAGAACTCGAATATTAGTGGGGTCAATATTAACAGTATAGAGAATAAAATCTCTCTTACGAGATGACACAGTAATATACTTAGAAAAACAGAGACCTCTGTCCCAGAGGTGCTCCACTATTAAACCGCTTTGGGGAGATATCAGACTTCAAGGTGAATATAGGAAAAACAGAGGTCTTGAGCCTGACAGACCCTCTACAAAGAGAACTGCAAAATTGTCTACCTTTTAAGTGGGTCAAAGATAAAATTAAATATTTGGGGATATCTATACCTACTGATCTGTCTAGACTCCATCAATATAATTACCAATTATTAAAAGAAAAGTGTTCGAGGACCTGCACAGATGGCAAAACCTCCTCTTAGTTTCATGAACAGAGTAGAGACAATAAAGATGAACAGTTTGCCTAGATTTATATTTTTGTTCTCGACTCTTCCCTTCCAAGTCATAGGCGGAGTGGAGGGAGTTGAGAAGAAAATTATCTATCTTCATTTGGGCGGTCATCACCCACACAAAAGATGGGGTCTGTTGACTGAAGCTAAGGATAAAGGGGCTTGATCCCAGATCTAAAGAAATATTATCTGGTTGCACAGACAGCTCCAATATTAAAGATGCTGAAGCCTGAGAATGGGGAGGTTGGTACGATTGGAGGAATGGGCTCACCACAGATACCACTAAGATTCCTACCATGGGTAATTAAAGCTTCAGATCTTAAAGATCTGGACAATGTCTGGATGAAAACTCGCTTAAGATTTGGCTTAAAACAAGGCAGTGGTGGCAAATATTCTCCCTACATGGAGATATATTCCTTTAAGGTATCTACCACAATTTCGCATAATCACAACGATCCTTGCTGGAGTCATTGGGCAAACAAAGGGCTCAAGTATTTATATCAAATGGTCAGTGAAGAAGGTATCAAATAATTTGCAATGCTCCAAGATGAATTTAGAGTTCTATAAAGATCTCTTCAGATACCTCCAGTACAGACACTACATAACCAGTACTGCTGGGGTCTGTGCTATACAGGGTAATCCTGCTCCCCCATTGATGTATATCATACCATTGCCATTGGGTTTGAATTTGGAGGGGGTTTATGTGTAATAATGTTTAGTAGTTTCCTGATGTTATCATATATATACCAGAAAAGTTATATGGTGGACACTAAGAAATTAATTTCTTATATATATATATATCAAACACTACAGGAAGGCTCGGGATCCCTGTATATTACCAGTAATGTCACCCCTGCTCTAATCCAGCTCCAAGACTGTCTCCTCTTCCTCTCCCCATATTTTTCCTTCTCTTGTAAATAACTTCTTGACTACTAGCTCTCTTCCTTCTCAAACCTTGTTGCTGACCATCCACTGTTGTTTTGCCAATTACCACCCCTGACCTTCCTTCTGTCAGTCTTTCTTGTTATGTTTGAACATTCCTCACATTTCTTTATATATAACCGTATTATCTTATTAACCCTTTCACTCCACAGGTCAGGTCCATGGTTTCTGCACTTATTATATATCTTACTGCCATTATCTGTATAATGCTTGCCATTATTTTTTGTTGTTTCTACCCATTGTATTTTTATAGCACTGCTGTACTGTTCCTCTATTTGTATTATTGTACCCATGTTGCTGTTGTTCAACTGTTGTCCTTTGTTGTACTCTCCCGGTCATGCCTGAAAATAGTCATTTTATGGCTAGTGCACCTACCCGGTTAACAAAAACTAAATAAATAAATATTCAGTCCATAGAAAATAAATGGCAAGCTGATTACATGAGCCCAATATCAGGTAAAGCATGAGCCAAATTTGGCAGGGAATACACAAGACAACGAATTCCCAGTATGGAGGGAGTTTAGATGGAAAATCTCAACCAGGTACTTTATCACCCCAGAAATTTCCTCTAAGTATGCAACCTCCCATACTGACAGGTGCTGGAGGATGTGAAAGAGGCTCTCATTTTCATATCTTTTGGAGTTGCCCTAAGATAAGAGGCTATTGGACAGAGGTAGCATTACCTATTAAAGAAATTTTACAGTTAGAAAGCCCACCAGATTTCCTCACATGATTTGTTTTTTATTTTGATAGCTGCAGCTTTAAAATCAGTCACACAACACTGGCTTACGCCAAGTGGTCTATCATATTCTATATGGTAGTCCAATGTTAACAACATTAAGCAATGGAGGCATTAACAGCTCAACTTAGACTCCAGACAGAACAATTTAATTCGAGATGGCTTCCTTCTTTGAATATGTGGAGACCAAAAGGGCATATCAATATTAGAACAGTTGCTATTAAAATAGAGGTAGAGAGCCCACTATCATCCTTGATAGGATGAAACCCCAGTCCTATACCTAGTAGACTCCAACCCTGGACACAAGATGTCTGGGAAACTGATTTGTATTGTTACAATAGCCCCTATTTAAGGGAGTTTATTTTATCTTTTAGTTATTTTTGTTTTTATGTTCTGAAAATTAATCAATTATAATGCTATAAAATGTGACTCTCAAAACAAATTGTAAAATAAAGATGATAAAGGAGAACATAGGGAGGATATAAGAAATACACAAAACAACTGTTTGTTATTCGAGCATAGTTTTATTAGGGTGGACCTGGTTGGGTTGAAGACAAGAGTGATTAAGTGGTGAATTCTTTGAGTAGACCCTGTAGTTCTCTAGTTGTGTGGGATGGAGAGCACTTCCAATGAGTCTCACCAACTGAAAGAGACACAAGTAATCAGCCCAACCTGCAAGATATAAAATGGAATGAGTTAAGTAATTGGCTATATATATATGATAGTATAAACTCATATAATGTATGTAACTGATATGTTAATACCAAGTACCTGTGTATTTCTGCATGAACGCCTGTAAGAATGAAAAGGAAAAATTCAATAAAATTAAATTAAAAAACAAAAATTTCATTTGTTCTCATGCTGACAAGAGGCATTGCTTTTAAATCACATCCAATACATTTTTTTCTTTTATCAGGGTCAGACCAGGTCCCCCTCCACTGACTGTTTTTTCTCGGCCTAACAAATTCTCTGTCTTTCTCTTGTACAGTACAATGCATTTCATCAACCTCTTTTGCAGCTTCTCTCCGCTTTCTCGCTCATCACCTTGTATTTGGTGCCCAACTCCTGTTTCAGAGCTAGGACCTCCAACTCCACTGACTGAAGTGTGGCAACTATCATTCCTTTTGGTCTTGCTCCTTTTTGACCGTATGTTTGGTCTCCGAATACAGTGTGCACATATGCTGTATCAGATGACTGTGTTTTCACGTCCAGCGTGAAAACCCCCAACCTCCATGCAAGGTTAGAAAATTTGAAATGTCCAATTTTAATTCGGTGCTGATGGCCATTGTGAGAGTCCCTCTGCCTGCACTAATAAAGAGACAAAGGCATATTGATCCACCCTTTTTCCACAACTAGGCAGTGTTTAAGCTTCAGGATACGGGCTCCACAGACTGTAGTCACTAATGAATGAGGAGAGACACTAATGTGTTCCCTTGTCTGTTCTGGGGGTCTGTTGAGAAAGCAGTATTGGTCAAACAGATGGGGCCCATTCTACCTGAGTGATCCCAATCTGTTCCCTGTAAGCACACAGATCTGTTCTAACTGCTTGGTTCAGACCGATCTGGTCCTGTCACGGTCGCCATTTGTTAGATTTGGTAATCTAGCAGATTCTGAACTAGGTGGTCAGAAAAATCACAAATCGGAAGACAGTTGTTGCAAACTGAAGGTTTATTCCCTGCAGGCATGTACATAGGACAGTAAGTAAAATAATACATTACCGGTGCCCAAACTCTCACACCAGGTGCAATCATCAATCTTTCTCAATTAGCTTATGTGAACAACAAGCTATTGTAGCTGGATAACATCAGTCCCATTACATTGTACTGGGCTCATGTGCATACCAAGTACGTTATACAAACATTTCATTGGTGCAAGTGGTGTCAGCTCAAAACAAGACCTTGGCATTTCGTGTTATACATTATAATATGTTAGAACAATAGAACAGTCAGATTATATGCTGACTATGGCAGTGTACCTAATGGCAGTAGGTGGTGCTGTAAGACCACAAATATATTATGAATATGGCTAAGATATACTAATAATTGTAGTTATAGCTTATTGTTGCAGGTGGTGCTCTAAGACCACAAATATTTTAACATGATCAGTAAAACTTGTCATAATACAGTTAGACAGTAATCACAGCTGAATAATGTTTGGCACTTATAGCATTGCAGTTTCTCAGTAAATCATAACTAAACATATGTAAAATACTATACATTATACTAAGTACTAACTACATATAATAGTCAATGTTGGGGACTAAATCATAACATCATAATAGGAACTGTAGGTCAGGCAGATCTACATATTTGTCAGTGGCTGTGCACATGATTTGCTGAAGTTACAAAACAAGAGATACTTAGAAGAAACCAGTGTGTCATAGATACTGATAAGGATACAGCTGCCTATTGTATAGGCTGGTTATGTGTTACAATACAGAAATGCTTAGTTAGGCACAATAAACAGCTGTATCAGCTGCATCCTGAGGCCTCTGTGAAGCAATACTAACATAATCTGGGGCAGAGGTCACTACTGCAATACATATGCATGATAAATTATAGAAGCACAATAATACTAACTTGCTATAGATGTATGTATACCATATGCTGCACTAATTGTGCATGTGCTAGCTCACATGAGGGTCTGTAGGACAGGCAGGTCTACGAAGTGTAGGCTTCCCAGGGACTGTCGAATGACTGGTACTTCAGCAACTGCAGGCCTCTCCTGAGATGTCATATCTTTCCGTATTCTCTTGTCATAATCTGCTGACTGAGCAGTGTCTACATTGCTGTAGGCTAGTTTGGCTTTACCTGTCAGATGAGGTACCAGCTTGATTGCCCATTGCTGCTTTGGCCATTGGCATGCACTGGGAACCCTTTCAAATGTAGTCAGGTATACCTCAGTATCATCAGGGGCACAGATTTGTAAATTTAACGTCTTTAAAGTTACTTGTGTTTTGTTGATCTGTTGGACCTGTATCAGTGCCTCCACCTTTAATAGCTTGCAAGGCACCCAGACACAGCTGCATCTCTTCTTTTCTCTGTGCCTCTAAACGTTGGAGCTCTCTTCTCACTCTTCTCCATCTCTTTTTGTTGTATCGCCCACCATTTGAAAAACTCAGACAGGCTTTCTCATTCTGTTGCTGCCTGTTCTTTTCCCATCTCTGGTGCTGGCTGTTCAGTTTCAGCTTGGACTTATATCTCAGCTATCTTGGCTGCCATAATTCTGGTTATCACCCCTGGTCTTTCTTGTGCAGGATCCATACCTTTCTGCTATGCTTCCCTGGTACCAGGTCTCGCACTCTACTAACAAACTCTTAGCCTTGGGGTATGCACAGTGTAAATCCACTTATTCTGACACCAACTGTAACTGAGGCTTGTGTCAGCAAGCATAAGCAGACCAGGAGAATTTGTAAAATCCACAAGTAGTGTTTTTTATTATAGGTAACAAGAGAATAAAACAAAAGAAATGTATGGACTGGTTTTCAGCATAGACAGTCCAAAAAACAAAATCCAGTGACTGAGTTCAGGCTGAAATCTACAGCCAGTCAACTGTCTGTTACATCTCGGCTGCAAATTCCTGAAGACACTTGCTCTCCTCTTTTAGACACAACTTTGGAATCTTATCAGACTCTAACGTCCACCCAACTTTCAGAACCTTGTCAGTCTCTTGCTACCGCTTAAGCATTGTGACCCATGGCTTCAGAACCTCGTCAGATCCTAGCTTCCACAGTATTGTGACCCAGCTACAAGCTGGCCTCTTTGCTGATTCCACCAGTCTGAGATCAAAAGGTCACACTTGTTACACTTAGCTAATAAACTCAAAGAGCTGTTTCTGTAATCATTTCAACAGTAATAGCTATATCTAGTTTACAGATCAGGAACCCAGTTTCATACATATTTTATACAACTATATATAAACAAGGCAGAGACAGCAAAGAAGGAAAAAGAAAGAACAACAAGTAAAGGCAACAGTTGACGTGAGTCCAATAGAAAAGACAGAGATAGTAGGCAGAATCCTTGCATCAAACTCTTTCTACACATCACAAATGGAACTGGGCCTAACCAACCCTGTCACAGCACAGACTAATTTCTGAGATTGTGTCAAGCCGATATCTACTGACAGATCTGAAACAAGTGTCTCCTGCATACCAAACATATGATTCAGGTCCATCTTGTAAATGAGCCTTGCTCAATGATGATCGCCTAAATAAATAAAGATTTGATTGATTTGATTGATATGACCTTAAGGTGTTCGCAGCCTGATATGGCATTTCGCTCACAAGTTTCTGCATTTTTTACAGCACCATGTATGCCAAGTACAATTTTTTAACCTCGGTCACAATGGAAGTCAGTAATGTTATTTCATTTTGAAAAATATTAATTTATAAAATGGGTCAAGAGTTTTCTGTACTGATTGGCTGAGAGGCATCTGTGGCCATGTCCTTATCAGGGCATATTGTGCCAACTGGCATTTCTTATGCCAACCAGGACACAGCACAGCCAACCAGAGATCAATGCCTACCAGAAAATGTTGAAATGTTCTGATAGCCATCTCAGTACTGTGATAACAGTACATGACCTAATGTTAAATAAAATAGCCATTTCCAGCTGGAAAACAGCCCAAACATGGCAATAAAATAAAACAGCTCCAGTTTAATATGGCATGGAGTTATAATGAAACTTTGACCTTTCTTTCTGTTTCATACTAACATACCAAAATGCCAGCAGAATAGGCCTAACAGTCTTTCGTGTTCGTTTGCTTGGTCAGCCTCATCCTGGGAGCTGAACTTGCTGCCCCTCACCTCTCTGGCTTCTCCCGTCCCAGTTCCAGATATTCTCGCTGCACTGGATTTTGTTTCCAGAACCCTTTCCTGTACCTGTCCCACCCCTCTTGAACCCTCCACCATCTCTGCCTCCACCAGCCACCTGAGCAGCACATTCCATGGCTCCACCACCCTCTCAGTGACGTAGCACCTCCTCCTTTGTCCCCTGAATCTTCCCCTCCAGCTTCCACCCATGCCCTCTAGTTGCCCTCCTCCTTCCTTTGAAGCACCCTGACTGCTCCTCCCCTATTTACCCCTTCATGTACCCAAGACCTCTATCATGTCCCTCCTGTCCCTCCTCTCTTCCAGTGTGTACATATTTAGCTCTTCAAGCCTCTCCCATAGGTCCTGTCCCCCAAGCCCCAAATCATTTTGGTTGCCCTCCTGGACCCTCTCCAGGAGTTTAATGTCCCTCTTTAAGTGTGGCCTCCAAAACTGCACGCAGTACTCAGGTGTGGCCTCACCAAGCAGTTATACAGAGGAGTATCACTTCCTCCTTCTGGAGGTGATCCCCTAGCGATGCATCCCAGCATCCTGTTGGCCTTGCTGCTGCCCTCAAAGAAATATGAGCTGACTAAATGCCTGAATTTTACCAGAACAATAAACCTTTGCTTCAATAAAGGTCCCACCAAGATTTGAACTCAGATCACTGGATTCAGAGTCCAGAGTGCTAACCATTACTCCATGGAACCGTTTCGTACACAGACATTTGTTGTGGGCCAGTGATCCATGGCTCTCCCATTGGTTCTTCTCCCTGCAGCTCCACAGTACGTTTGGTGTGTGGTCTCCAAATCATGCCTCCCCCACCACAGCCCAGTCCCACCATGACAGAAGAAAACAGAGCCAGTCTTCTGACTAGTGGCAAAGCAACATGTTCCTTAAAAGACAAGTGCACTGTAACAAATGCTAAGACCCACTCACTCTGACAGATGTGCTAAAGGCAAAGCCAGCTGGGAGCTATGATGGCTGCAAAGGGACATACTTGTTCCCTGTAAAAGTGGTGCATACAAAGACAGCCTTGGAAAAGAAAAAAAAACTTTGTACTCAAAAGAACATATGGTCTCTGTGTGAGGGACTGACTTAATTAGAGTGTATGAGTGTGGTGGGGAAGGCTGCCTTCTACTAGTGACCAAGCCCATAAAAACACAGCACAGTAATAGAGGAACTATTTTTTACAGTATTTCAGCTATCAACCCCCCATTTTCCACTTCTTTTTACCTTTTTTTAAAATGTTTACTTAGGGACCTGGATGGAATAAGACATTCTCGAGGTGGTTTATGGCTTATAAGAGCACATCCCAGGTGCTAAAGCACTTGCACAAGTGCCTCATGCCTCATTACATACCTGGGACATGCTCTATCAGCCCATAAACCACACCTCACTGTGTCTTATTCCTTATGTATTTTGCATTCCATATTTTGGCAGACACATTCTTGCAGCACTTCATTTTACTGAGAGTGCCTTCTATTCCAAGTTATTACAGAGGAGGGAAACAGAAATATAAACTCTGTTTTCCAAAGGCAAAAAGGGTGAAAAGCCATGGTTAAGCCTTATTAAGACAGCAACAACGTTTAGTAAGTTGCATCATTTCTGATCTGGTGCCGAGTTTTGGGGATCCTAATAGTAATGAATATCACTTCATGTTGACCAACATTTGGTTATATGTTTTGCACTTGAACTGTACAATGTGTAAATCACTGGCACCATATTATGTGGTGCACCCTTTCATCTTGCTCCATTGCAATGGTGAAGTATTTTATTAGTCCACTGAACTGGACTGCATTGTACTCCATGGCACTGGACTGAACTGGGCTGAGTTGCATAGGGCAGCATGGTGTTCCTGGGAACCGAACTCCATGGGGCACCATTGCAATAAGACTGAATGATTTTCTGGGACACTGGACAGCTTGGTGTTACTTGCCACTGGACTGCATGCTGTTACCTGATACCACACTGCATGGTGTTCCTGGCACTCCCTGTCAATGGACTACATGAGGCTTCATGGCACCACACTGCATGTGGATCCATTGCATTGGATTAAATTGTGTTCCCTGGCAGTGCACTGCATTGGGCTCCATTGCATGATTGCAGTGTGTTCCTGGCACTGGTCTGCATTGTGTTCCCTGGCACCGTACTGCATTGCTGTTCCTAGACACTGGACTGCATTGTGTACCCTTTCAGCTGACAGCATGTGGCTCTGTGGCAGTGAGCTGAATAGTCTTCCTGTCAGTGCACTGCATGGTGTTCAGTGACACATAACTGCATGTTGTTCCTACTTGGGACCACATGGTGCTCCCTGCACTGGACTGCATGTAGCTGACAGTGGGGCTGAAACAGTTCTTATAGTGGGGTGCTGAAAGCCATTTCAAGTGGGATACATGAAGACTGAAGGTCTGGGGTTTTAGATGCTCTGTGGTGAGTTTTGGGACTTTTATTGAAGATAAAGCACACATTTGTTACATTTTCCTGCTCCTGACTCCAGGAAAAAAATGTTTCCTCTGGAGTCAGGGTGTGGAAGACTCTGGCTGGCCTTAGAGTCTGCAGTTCCAACTGAGGTGGGCAACTGGCTGACCAACAATGCCATCAACCACCCACACCATAGGCATTATTGTAATGTACTGTGAAAGATTTTATATAAAGGCTGGGTGTAGCTCTAGGGTTTTAGATGCTCTGTGGTGAGTTTTGGGGCTTTTATTGAAGATAAAACACACCTTTGGGGTACAAAGAAGGGTAGTAAGGTGAGCATTGGACAGGCAAAGAAAATTAGACAAGTTCTTACTAATTGCAGATAAGGGACGGGAATGAGGATCAATAGTTACTGCCTGTGAGTACATATGGTCCTTCCTCCATGGATATCAGAAAAGTAATAAAGGAAAATTTGGAGTTGTTTTGATTTGGATCTGGCAAAAATCACACAGACTGACCTGAGAATTATGTTTCAGAAAGCTAAAAACATCGGTCAATTGATTCACAGTAGCTTCTCTTCACACAGTAATGTATCATGGCTTCCAGTGAAACCTATTTGTTTTTCCTTTACAAAAGATATGTCACTTGCAAACACGTCTTGGTGCAGTATAAGAAATTTGTTAATCCTGTACTGCAAGGTAAAAGAGAGGTACTTGTGGAACAGTTCATGACATGTACCACAGGTTTCATTGTCTATGCCTTGTGGTGCTCTGGTCGGAAGGTCTACATAAGGAGTACAATACAGACCGTAAAAGAAAGGGCCCATGAGCACTACAGGACAATGACAAAGAGAAGGATGGACCACCAATAGCATCATGGAAGAACATCCAACAAATGATTATAAGATTTTCAACATGGGAATTGAATCAGTTCGTTTTTCTAGCAGGTATACTGTAAATTATTAGATGTTTATATATGTACAAATGTTGATGCTTACTAACAAAAGGAATTGCATTTGTAGTATAATGGCACTTCACCAAGTTCAGTCCTGCAATAGGTTTTGTCACAAAGCGTATGTAGTTTTCACTACAGCCAGTAAATGTAATCGTGGTGCAACAGGGACCATAGCAGCCCTCTGTGAAGGCTAGTTAATTATAACCTACTTATAGGTTTTAACTGGTTGTTTGAAATTGCCTTTCGATAAAAGATATGGTAATGACATAATTGGATACCAGTACTGCTGCAATTCCTTACATTTTTGCACTGGATTGGAAATTGCTAAATTATAGAATTAGGATCAGCCTAGATATGTTACCCTATAAAAGGACAGAGCTTAGTATAATCACACTCCTGAGAAACACCAGATATCAAAAGCTCCATAGCTTGTGAGGCTAAAAGGTCCAACCAAGAAACTTTGTGTACTGTTACTGTATGTATTTACAGTATTTGTGCTTTATCTGCAAAGATTTTGCAGGTGCAAAATCCATCCAGATAAAGTCAAGCAAATCTGTTAAACAAAAATGTTGAATAAAAAGTTAAGCAACGACAGCTAGACTCGCTATAATTATTTGCTCTAGAAGATATGCATCAAGGAATGCTAAACAAAACAAAACAAAAACACAGGCAATTTAATGCCCTACAGTACAGTGCAGTATTAGCAGCAGGCCAGGTCCTAAGGCACTGAATCAAGCACTGTACCTTACTATACCTTAACTTTAATTTTTATGAAGATTTATATCAGACATTGTGAAAAATAATATATTATGCAGTTAATTCAGCTTCAGCTAAAATGCTTATTCACTTCACCCGCTGCCCCATCCAACTACAAACTCAGACCTTACTGCCCCAACTCCCTTACCTGATGGCTTATTTGCAGAATGTCACTAGTTAGTAGGTTTTTCTTTATGATGATAACAGTATTTTTCTTCACTCAAGTTACTGAACTGGAAGTCAGTTGGTGAGACAAATGGAAACATGCCAGTCACCAGCACTACCAACACAGAGAGGTAAAGGAAATATACCAAAGACAAAGAAATATGAAATAACCTAGTTATAACATGCTGTGGAGTGGAGCATCCCACCTGCTGTCTCAGCCAGGAGCAGGGACATCCTGTACTCTGTACAAGAGGCAGGTCTCAGGCAGCTAGTGCTACAGCCCACTAGGAAGGGTGCAGTTTTGACCTGGTACTCACCACTGGGGACAGAATTGAGGAAGTCAGGGTGGGTGAACACCTGGGATCCAGTGATCATCGCACAGTGTGGTTTAACATGACTACTGTGGCAGTCAAGTCACACAAAGATGAGGGTCCTGGATTTCAGGAGGATGGACTTTACTAAGGTGGGGATATGTCTTAAGCATGCCCTGGCAGGGAGGGACAAAGGGGTGGGGAGTGGAGGAGCAGTGGGCCCATCTGAAAGGAGCCATAGTGGAGGCAACAAACCTTTGCATTAGGCAAGTAAATCAGGGCAAGAGAAAGAAAACTACTATGGTTCTCAAAGGTAGTGGCTGGGAAGGTAAGGGTGAAAAGATGGCTTTCAGAAAATACAAGGAAACACTGGGAGGAGGACAGGGTAGTGTATCTAGATAAATGGAGGCAGGAAAGCAGTCAGGGTGCAAAGGCACAAACGGAGGAAAAAATAGCATTGGTAAAGAAAGGAGACAAGACGTTTTATAGGTACATTAGTGAAAGGAGAAAAAACCAGGGGTGGGATAGTAAGGCTTAAAGGGAAGAAGGAGAGTGTGCGGAAGAGAACCTGGAAAAAGCATCAATACTGAACAAATATTTTTGTTCTGTATTCCTGAGAAAAGAAGAAGGTGAGGGACCACAGTTAGGCAACATGAACAAATATGGGAGGAGATGGACACCAGTCCATTTACAGAAGACAGAGTCCTAAAGGAACTCACAAAACTGAAAGTGGACAAGGCAATGGGACCAGATGGGATACATCCTAGAATATTAAGGGAACATTGGGAGGTGCTAGCGCCACCACTGGCAGCACTGTTCAATGAGTCACTCGATACAGGAGTGGTTCTGGAGGACTGGATGAGGGCAGATGTAGTCCCTCTTCACAAAAGTGGCAGTAGGGAGGGCTGGAAACTGTAGACCAGTCAGCTTCATGTCAATAGTGGGGAAGATTATGGAATTACTACTTAAACAAAGGATCGTGGAACATCTTGAAGCCAGTGGAGCACAGGATCAGAGACAGCATGGATTCACAGTGGGAAGGTCATGTCAGACAAATCTAATTTATTTCTTTGGGTGACCAAGGTCATGGATCAGGGTGGAGCAGTGGATGTAGCCTACCTGGATTTCAGTAAGAAGGCAGTATAGTACAGTGGTTTAAGGCTCTGAGCTGCAAACCCGGAGACATGGGTTTGAATCTCACAGCCACCACTTGCATACTGTGTGACCCTAAGCAAGTCACATAACTTCCTTGTGCTCCCAGGTTGCACCTGTAAACAAGCTTTCAGCTTAGTGTGTCTCTTTGGTAAAATAAAAAAAAAAAAATAAGGCCTTCGATACTGTTCCACATAGAAGACTTGTGAATAAGCTGGGCAGCCTGGGAGTGGGTCACAAGGTGGTAAACTGGGTTAGGAACTGGTTGAGTGATAGAAGACAGAGGGTCGTGGTAAATGGTGCTCAATCTGAGGAAAGGAGGGTGACCAGCTGGGTGCCACAGGGATCAGTTCTGGGCCCAGTCCTATTAATGTCTTCATAAGTGACATTGCAGAGGGGCTGAAGGGGAAGGTGTGCCTCTTTGGATGACACTAAGATCTACAACAGGTGCACACTCTGGTAAGGGTGGAAAAATGAGGAGGGACCTAGATAAATTGTAGGAATGGTCCAGAGTGTGGCAGCTGAGATTTAATGTGAAAAGTGCAAAATCATGCATTTGGGGCACAAGAACCCTGGGGAGGATTACATGATGGGGAGAGAAGCAGTGATCACCAGAAAGGGATTTGGGAGCAATCATATCTGATGACCTAAAGGTGGACAAAAATGTCCAAGGCTGTGGGAGAGTCGTTTGAATGCTGGGGTGCATAGGGAGAGGTATCACCAGCAGAAGGAAGAAGATGGTGATGCCACTGTACAGAGCATTAGTGAGGCCTCATTTGGAATACAGTGTCCAGTTCTGGAGGCTGCATCTCTGTGGGGCGTGGACAGGGTGGAGCAGTGCAAAGAAGGGCAACAAAGATGATGCAGGGTCTGCACCAAAGTCATATGGCGAGACTGGGAGACCTCAGTATGTTTACCCTGGAGGACAGAAAAGATGGGAGATATGACGAAATCTACAAATCTCTAAAAAGGCATAAATAGGGTACCGGAGGGTAGCATCTTTCAGAAAAGGAGATGTCCAGGAATGAGGTAGCATGACATGTGGTTGGAAGGGGTAGACTTAAGGGTAATGTGAGGAAGTATTTCTTCACAGAAGGGGTGTGGCGGATGCATGGAATAGACTCCCAGCAGAAGTGGAGGGGAAACAAGCATGCATGGAACAGATATAGGAGAACCTTAGCAATAGGAATGAGGAGGTAAGCTGGGGCTCAACTAGGGTCCGTGGCTTTTACAGTAGAGGGGAAAATGGGTAGACTAGATGGGCCCAGTGGTCCTTATCTGCCATCAATTTCTGTTTCTCTAAATAAACCACTGGGTAAGGGAGTCTGGAGGAGTAATGTCTGAGACAGTCGGGTTCTAGTGGAGGGCAGGCAGATGAAGTGAACACGTGATTTTAGCTCAGGCTGAATTAGTTGCAAAACACTGTAACATTGAAATTAACTTTGAATAATAAAAGCAAAGGTACCATACAGCATTTGTGAACCCAGCACAAGTGATTGGTGATGTGCAGCAGTGTTTAGATCAAGAACAGTTGATTGCATCGGCCCAGTGGCACTAAGGGTTGAGGCGCTGGATGCCACACCCCAGACCACGCTGGTAACCTGGTTTGGAAACGCGCCTGCTGTTATCGGGGAGGTCGGCAGGAGGGATGGGATTGAGCATCCAGAGGACTGCTCTCTATCCCTGGGGAGGGACTGGGGCTTCCATCAATCTGCAGCGACCCTGATAGAGATCGGCGGCACTGCAAGGGCTTATACACTGGGGCAAAGTGCAGCGGATGTCAGCACATTGCACTTCTGATGTCATTGCATCGTCCACACTTTGATGGGGTGAAAATGTAGGAGCAAAAAAGGAGCGGATGACTGAACAGCTTGATGGCTGCATTTATCTCCACCCTTAGGGCCTGTCATGGAATTGCACTGCAGACTTGGTTCCTGGTCTGGTGGGGGTATGGGCGATTCTCTCCACGGTGCTGCATCAGCACCAGCCCAGTATGTGAGTCAGCCTGCGGCTACCCCAGGGGTGAAAGGTGGTGGCTGGATATTAGCAGGTCGGGCTGCAATTAGGATAATTAAAATTCATGATAAAAAAATAACAGTTGATTGCTGTTGGAAGCCATGCACACCATTTGTAACAGCCAGAGTTTTGTTATACTGAGGCTCATTATAGCAAGGGAGCACTATATTTGCACTTATCTGCACAGATTTACACTAAGAATTGAAGGAAGTTGTAAAGGGCCTATGCCTGTCTTGGCTTTATATCAAACTATGATCCCTATGAAGCTTCTTCATTTCTTGGTGCAAAATCCATGCATATAAAGTCAAGGAAGTCTGTTAAACAGAAACATTGAATAAAACTAAGCAGAAGCAGCTGGAGTGCTCTGTAATTTTTTGCTCTACAAGATGTACATAGATTTTAGAGCACCCAACTTAACTGGGGTACAGCAAATCCTCGATACAGAGATCTTGTCAGACTAACCTGATAGTTGGGTGATGAAGGCATTGGATAAGGGCCACTCCATGGATTTACTCTGCTTCAACTTCAGGCAGAAAGAGGAGAGGTTCTTGGAGAACCCACCGCAGAAGAGCAGAGGATGAGAGAGACCTGTTCAGGCTTTGGAATCGCAGAACTCAGCACAGCTTAGGTCATGGTGGGTTATGTGGGACTGGGGCAGGCTGCATAAGACCCTATTTTAAATCTTATCACTGCTCTTTTGTTTTACTTATAACAAAGGAGAAGTGCTTAGATAGTTTACAAAGGGAGGAAGCAAGCAAGTGCCCGCCACAGCAGAGTTCAGTGCTGCACCATCGCCTGCTGAAAGACTGACCAGATTCCAAAGGTGGGAAGTGCTGTTGGGGGAATTGGTTTCTCTAGTGCCAGCCAAGGAAGGTATAAATCACTTCATTGAAGTGAGTAGTTAATGCTGGTGACAGTCCGATCACCGAGAGTGTACTTACTGTTGTCCACAGATGATTGGGGCTGTCTGCCGCATAATTATTACTTCATTGCATAAATGTCAGCAAGCAGCATGGCTTCAAAGGACCAGACACCCCCTTCCCCAGCTGAGGTGATGTACACTGGCAGGCAAATGTCACATTGTCATATGGGGGGACTGAGCCTGGCAGGAAAGGGAGACCTTGAGGCTTGTCTTCAAGCTAGGGTGCTGCCACATGCCCAGCACCCTAGTTCCTATGCTTCTGAATGTCTGATACCATTTTTCCTTTAGACATGCACCATGCATGCTAGAAAGCATCGCATATTTTGTTTTACTAAAAATTTTTATTGGTTTCAAGCATGCACGAGGTAGATGTTACAAAAGCAGTTGAGTGCTGAATGTTGACAAAGAGCATGCAATGTATGGGGTGGCTGATTATGGTGAAAACTGGGGCAAACTCAATGGTGAAAGCATTCCTTATTTACAGACAAATTAGATGTTTCATGTCTCCACAGCACTGATCTGCATGGGTCTCCATTGCACTGTTACTGCATGTGTCTGCCTGTCACCAGACTGTTTGTTGCAGCATGTGGATCCACTGTAATGTACATACTGCTGCTGCTTCTTGTCTCCACATGGAGTGGCCCCTTCACCAACCACATATCAGCACCTGTCATATAACTATGAACTGATGCATTTTTTCCTCATCCCCACCTCCCTTCCCTATCAAGGCCCTCATTCATTGCGGCTTACAGAACCCCATGAAGTGGCTTCCCATTGATTTATCTACCAACTCAGTCATTCACTTGTTGCACCCTCTCAGTATATGGTGGCAACAGACTGGAGGACAACCACACTGCCTGTATGGTACCTGCGCCAAGATGGTATTCAGCATTCCTTGCCTTTCCATTGTTTTACAGTTCTGTCCCTTGTGACCCAGTTGGCACAGGTGTGCATGCGCATGCATGTGACCAAGGTCAGCACTGCACCAGCCTTCATTACCCTTCTCCTAAGCCAGTCTGACTGCACTGCCATCTGTGGTCACCCAGGTGGCAGTATAGCAGTGAGCAAGCAGCCTCCTTCCCGGAGGAGGGTAGAAGCCTCTGTAATGCTAAATCATCCTCCCCTGTCCAGCCACTAATGACCTGTGTCCATTCACAAACCACGGTTTACCAGCTCCACAAGTGGTATCATCGCAGCTTCACAAGTGTTACTGGTACCACTACCACTGCAACGTCATTACAGCCCTATTATGATGTAATGTAAATATTTTAGTAACACATATACTAAATTTGCAGACTACATTCTGAAAATCCATGATGAAGTTGTCACTCTGTGTGAGAAGTATCCATCTTATCAAAAGGCAAGAGTTCTTTATATCAGCAAGGATGCCTCTTTGTCTGTTGCATCACACTTCTTACATCCTTTGAAAGAGAAATCATTCAGAAGAGGAGATCCAGGTTTGTATTAAACAAATTTTTTTAACCAGGAGAGAGAGACACTAAGATGAATGCTTGCTTACAGATGTGACCTGGGAGCACAAGGAAGTTAAGTGACTTGCTCAGGGTCACACAGTATGTAAGTGGGGCTGTGGATTCAAACCCAGGTCTCCAGGTTTGCAGCTCAGAGCCTTAAACCACTGTGCTATACTGCCTCCTTCATAATTAGTATGTGTGCCCCATCTGAATGACCATGGCGTGCTCAAAACCTGGTAACTGGGATAGAAGTGATCATCGCGCTTTCATTGAGCCAGTGTGCTGCTACTGTAAAAAACAAGCAAATCTTTTTTTTTTACCAATTGCACATTGTGACCAGCAGTGCAGTTCAGTGTACATACTTTGTGGATAAATACCATGTAATTAGTGCACCAAATTAATATAAAAGCGTTTTGTGAACTAGCTACCAGTGTTAGTGGGTGTACTACACAGTGTTTGTGTGGTGGTTTCTGTTTAACATCACTCCCTGCTGTTCCAGGGTTGCGCCTATTATAGCTTCCCTGGGGCATCCATTGCACAATGTAAAGAGACATTTCCTGTAGTGTATTGGTAGCACCCACCACCTCCCATTTACCTGTTTCCAAAAGTGAATATGCACTGGTATCCATTTGTTCCTTCATCCCCCTACCAGTCACCAGTGTAGACAGTGTAAATGTGCCCTGTTGTACACTGCTATAAACCACCACCAATGCCCCATTTGCACATGTAGAAGTAAACAGTGCTGGTCTACAGTCACCAAACCCAACCCCCAAGTTCATATAACATCTTCTAGCAACCAACCACAATTTATTACTACAGTTAACAGTGATCCTCCAAATGTTATACAGTGACAGACACAGCCTTCTTCTCATTTCCTCAGATGCCCACCACCTGAGCTGTCAGTAACTGTGTGTACAAAACTTAGACTGTAAATGTGATCACACGCAGAGAGCAGAGGAAGTGTGAAGTGGACTCTGATGGTTGCCTGTCGTGCATGGAGGATTGATGGTTGCATGGGTAATGGAGGTTGTGAGTGCGGTTAGTTGAGATGTGAGCTGGATGGTCTGGTGTGGGGACTAAATATGTTCCTTGCTGGGAGGAGCACCTCAAGAAATTTATATGTGAATCACAAGTATTTGATGCCACACCCAGGATGCATACATGCTACAAAGTCCAGATTTGAGGGCAGGGGTCACATAAATGGGCAACACACTCTAAATAATACAGTAAATTTTAAAGTTTGTTACTAGTAGCAATGTATTTCTGTGGAGTTTCTCATTCCATCGGAGTTCAACTTTTATTATTTAGTCACATTTGTGCTTACATCCAACGTACTGTTTCTTGAATATTACTTTCATTCTGATCAGTATTTGCCTGACTACCACTTTCACACATTATTATGCATTTTCTATGGCCTTAGAACAGCTTCTGTAAGTTACAGTTCTTCCAGCAGTGCTTTCTGCTGCTAGCTGGAGCACTGCATTCTAGGGCCCCATATTCAGAGCTGGCCAGATGTGCAGAACAAGAGATGCACTGCACAAAAAAGGTCATCACTTCTGACAAAATATTCAGACAGAATACATGATTGGAACAGATCACGCATTCTGTTTTAATATTGGACCCTGGATGCACAGCACATGGTGGATGGCTGCCATATTTGGTACAGCTCATCCAGCATTCAGGGCTAAAGACCACCAATGAGGGAATGTGTGGTGCATACCTGGATGTGCGTTTCCCCAAGGCGATATTCAGCCAAAATATGCTAATGAGCTCATTAGGCATGCATAGCACAAAGGGGCATCATGTATGCCAATTATAGGCTCATTAGCATGGCTGTGCCCAGAGGAATGTGACAGGCCAGCCCCTCCCAGACCCGATCTCTTCATAAAATAGTATTGTAGCTCCTCCCTATCCTTTCCATAGTACAGTGTCCCCTCCCAGCCCCGATCCCCATCACAATAACAAATGTATCCCCGATCCCCACTTTTCCATAGTGCAGTGTCCGCCCTCCCAGCCTCAATCCCTATCACAATAAAATAATGTATCCCCAATCTCCATGTTTCCATAGTACAGTGTCCCCCTCCCAGCCCCAATCCCCATCACAATAACAAAATGTATCCCCGATCCCCACTTTTCCATAGTGCAGTGTCCGCCTCCCAGCTCTGATCCCCTATATAATAAAATATATCCCCGTCCCAGTCTGTTCCATTGTATAGGGTCCCCCTTCTGATCACTGAGTGCCCAATACATATATCCACAACCATGTTTCCATAGTGTAGAGTCCCCTCCCACTCAATCAATCAGTGCCTAATACATATATCCACAACCCGTTTCCATAGTGTGCAGTCCCTCCTCCCCACCCAATCAATGAGTGCCCAATACATATATCCACAACCATGTTTCCATAGTGTAGAGTCCCCTCCCACTCAATCAATCAGTGCCTAATACATATATCCACAACCTGCTTCCATAGTGTACAGTCCTCCTCCCCACCCAATCAATGAGTGCCCAATACATATATCCACAACCATGTTTCCATAGTGTAGAGTCCCCTTCCCACTCAATCAATCAGTGCCTAATACATATATCCACAACCTGCTTCCATAGTGTACAGTCCCTCTCCCCACCCAATCAATGAGTGCCCAATACATATATCCACAACCATGTTTCCATAGTGTAGAGTCCCCTCCCACTCAATCAATCAGTGCCTAATACATATATCCACAACCTGTTTCCATAGTGTACAGTCCTCCTCCCCACCCAATCAATGAGTGCCCAATACATATATCCACAACCATGTTTCCATAGTGTAGAGTCCCCTCCCACTCAATCAATCAGTGCCTAATACATATATCCACAACCCGCTTCCATAGTGTACAGTCCCTCCTCCCCACCCAATCAATGAGTGCCCAATACATATATCCACAACCATGTTTCCATAGTGTAGAGTCCCCTCCCCACTCAATCAATCAGTGCCTAATACATATATCCACAACCCATTTCCATAGTGTACAGTCCTCTCCTCCCCACCCAATCAATGAGTGCCCAATACATATATCCACAACCATGTTTCCATAGTGTAGAGTCCCCCCACCCCACCTCAATCAATCAGTGCCTAATAATATATCCACAACCTGCTTCCATAGTGTACAGTCCCTCCTCCCCACCCAATCAATGAGTGCCTAATACATATATCCACAACCATGTTTTCATAGTGTAGAGTCCCCTCCCCACTCAATCAATCAGTGCCTAATACATATATCCACAACCATGTTTCCATAGTGTAGAGTCCCCCTTCCCCACTCAATCAATCAGTGCCTAATACATATATCCACAACCCTGTTTCCATAGTGTACAGTCCCTCCTCCCCACCCAATCAATGAGTGCCCAATACATATATCCACAACCATGTTTCCATAGTGTAGAGTCCCCTCCCACTCAATCAATCAGTGCCTAATACATATATCCACAACCCGTTTCCATAGTGTACAGTCCCTCCTCCCCACCCAATCAATGAGTGCCCAATACATATATCCACAACCATGTTTCCATAGTAGAGTCCCTCCCCACTCAATCAATCAGTGCCTAATACATATATCCACAACCTGTTTCCATAGTGTACAGTCCTCCTCCCACCCAATCAATGAGTGCCCAATACATATATCCACAACCATGTTTCCATAGTGTAGAGTTCCCCCCTCCCCACTGATCAATGAGTGCCCAATACATATATCCACAACCCCATTTCCATGGTGTAGGAATCTACACTGTGGAAACAGGATTAATGGATATGTGTATTGGGCACCTGTGATTGGGCAGGAGGGGACCCACACTATGGAAACAGAGAAATTAATATTTGTTTCGGACATTCAGTGATCGGTGGGGAGCGGCAACCCTCCACCATGGAAAATGGGGTTGTGGATATATGTATTGGGCACTCAGTGATCAAGCGGAGGGGGCACCTACACTATGGAAACAGATGGGGGATATATATTTTATTATGTCAGGGATTGGGGCTGGGAGGGGACTATGACCAGCCCTGACCTTGCGCGAAGACTACTGTCCAGTACAAAGTTAAGCCAGGGTTTTGGTACTGTAACTTTGTGCTGGTGCATTGGTCCATGCCTTGCCAGGGGATCTTGAATATTGCGATACGGAGAATATGTATGAGGGACCAGTCATTTGCATGTCCACATCATAATATTCCGCGCTGGCGCAGTTGTGTTTGTGTTGCATTGGGGCTTTGAATATTGCCACGCCCCACGCTATCGTAAGCTGGAGATGTGTGGCACATCTAGGGATGCACCGCACATCTCCTTTGAATATATGGGCCTAGATGAAAGCACACATGTGTTTAAATAATAAAAATGTGATCTCCAGATGGTGTGAGACACGCCAGAGAAATATATTACTACTAGCAATAACCTCCAACATTTACTGCATTATTAGTAGCATGTTGCCTGTCTATGCACTCCTCCCCAACCATCCCTTGTAGGAACACTGCAATACCAATGATTCATTGTACATGTGTAAACTGGCAGTTGTGTGTATGCGTATTGGGGGGTGTAAGCATCAGCATTTCCTATTTTGCTGATACAAAATTTGTTTTGAATACTGGTCTGAGTTGTCAATACAGTAATTATAATGTAACAAATGAGAAAGCAAACAACATTTTAGAAGTTACATGTTCATAGCGTTAGTATTTAGACAAATAAACTGTTAATATCAAACTTGTTACATTTGTAGTCATTTATAGTTTTGTCTAATCATGTGGTGGAGGAGGAAGGAAACCAGTGTAATCCTCTGATGGAACAATGCTTGTATGGATGAGACTGTACATGTGGGTAGTGTTTGTTTGATTACATCTGCTTAGCCATGCCACATCCACCATACAAATCTACTGTATGCAGCATGATGGCGCTTCCTGTGAAAAGAAAACATAAACAAATTACTATGATTATAATATTTGTTTAGATATTGATTGACAGTATTATAAAATGGGTGCCATTGTAAGGCAAAGTGAGAAAGGTTCATTTTCAGGTGCAATATGTGGAAAGGAGAAAAGATACAATGAATGAGTGGCCTGCCTGTTGGCAAAGCGGTAGCCCTACTGATGGTGACACCATCGACCCAAGTGGGCGAACAAGTTGAGGTTGTTGGTTGACGGCGGAGAAGGGAATATTGAGCATCTTGGAGTATACTATAGTAATCCAGGGAGGAGGATTATATTCATGTGATACTGACACCTGGATGACCACAGGTGACAGTGCAGCTGGAAATGGATAGGGAGGGGTACATCACAAATGTCTATGTGCAGCACGCCTAGCATGCACTGTAATGCCTTGACATCAATGCACCCGATGTCCCAGGGCATAAAACAAGTGAAAAAGACCAGCACCAATGCACCTCCATGACAATGGCAATGGGGTATACAGATCCACCACTTCCTAAGCATGGCACCGCATCATGAAACTAGATTTGTGGGTATCACCCCATACCTCAACCCCATGTGGAGCACAGACCAAGGTTCTGTGGAGGTATGTTCCTGTGGCTGGGAGATTGGGTGTTGCCTGTAGATCCAAAGACACAGGAGGGCTGTAGATCAGCGGGCATAAAACAAAGTACCCCTCAAAATTAATAAAATACCAAAACAGAGAAACATGGAAAAAATTGCAAACTGATAGTTCAGCACAGTATAACAGGAGTTCAAAGGTTGATTCATGAGAAGTGCCATGTCACAAATGGAAATTGTAACAGCAGGTAAGAGTCATGTGAATTAATATTAGAATTATAAACCAAACACAGAATGATGCCCAAAGCTGGGGAGGAAAGGGGAACCAAATCATACTGTATGCATTGATACACACTTAGCATATGTATGGTTATGTACTATACTTACAATGAGTTGTGAACACTGAAACACCCAAGAGACTTTACATACATACCTACATGAAAAGTGTTTAAAAAATTAATGGGTTTTAAATTTACACGTGTAAATCTGTTATTTAGTGGTAGAAAATGTTTTCATTCAGGCATATGTTGGATACATGACAACATTAGAGCTACAAAGTCTCATTTACTAGATGGTCTTGTTTCAGGTTACAGCTGTAATTTCACAAATAATATTGACAAATGAACACAAGGTTATAGACTGTACATGTTTAAACAGTAAGCTAATATTCACTAATGATATAACAAATGAACACAGAGTTACAGACAGAAATGTGTTTACCCTGTCAGCACTGAAAATGTAATTGAAGTGTGTCTCTAATTCTATGAAGGGCTTACACACACACACACACACACACACACACACACACACACACACACAGTTCATTTTTTCTAGGCTTTAGTAAGATTTCAACATTGGAAAACATTACATCTGCATAGCATTATTTTTCTGGCATTTGCCCTTCACACTGCTTTGTTTCTGTGGAGTTTTCTTATCTCTAAGTTGTGTGTCCCAGCTAATTACGTCTCTAAAGCTGATCAGTTAGTTCATGGCATTTCTTTTACATACCATACCTTCTGTGACATTTGACCCACACAGAACTAGAGTTTTTAAGAATGTTTTCTCATCTCTGGTTGTGCTGTTATCCAATTACTTCATTAATCTATCCCATTCATGTGTAAAATGTTCACGCCTGGGTATTTTAAAGTGTGTTGTTCAGAAACCTGCCATTTTCTTTCTGAAGAAGAACCTTGTGGGTTAAAAACCTGAAACTTTCTTTCTGTAAACCTTTATTGGTCCATTAAAAGGTAGTAAATCACCTATTTTGTGCATCAAAAATGTTTAGTGATAGAACAAGCAATGTGCAGCGTGACACAGCACAAAGCTGTAGAGAATTGTTAGCAGCCATATTGGTCCTTGTAGAGAATGATGAACAAAGTGGAGAGTACGCTCTTTTGTTAGACCAGTAAATATGTGCAACACACAAGCTTTCAGGTTACACAGAGCACTTCATCAGGCAGACCTGATCAGCCTGAAGGAGGGTTGTGTGTAAAGGGAAATTGCCAGGAAAGGCACACTAAGGCTTAAGCTTGTTTCCAGGTGCAACCTGGGAGCACAAAGAAGTTACGTGACTTGCTCAGGGTCACACAGGATGCGAGTGGGGGCAAGATTCAAACCCAGGTCTCCAGGTTCGCAGCTCAGTTCCCTTAACCAGTATGCTATACAGCCTCCTTAAAGCTTGTAGCCTAACGGCTTACATTTTGTAAATATTTTGTTGGTCCAATAAAAGGTATCACATCACCCACTTTGTTCATCTTACAGTACAAAGCTGTAACCTACATTACATCTACAAATTTATGATAATATACTGAAATAACAATAAACAGTGATGAAAACAACCCCTTATCATATTTGCTTGGTGACCAACAACGTGGTGTTGTGTTAGTTAATGCAATCTCACCACCCACCCCAACATAGCCACAATAAATCTTCTTTGGATGAAACACCTGTTATCTACTGGTTTGATACACACCAACATCCACCAGTATATCTTGTGTTTATTGGGAAAGTGATGCTGCCAGTCGAGTAACATGTAGCAGATGAGCTATGGTTCTCATACCATGTGTGTGCCTACACTTGCACATTCTTACAGGTTACCACAACACTGGACATGGGGAGAAAATGGTCAAGACAAACATCATGAAGAAATGCCTAACACCATCCCAACCAATCACGTAGCTCACCGTCCAAATCAGGATGGCAGTTACTGAGTTAAGGATGGACAGACATACCCTTCCATGATCCACTACAGGTGTAAATCCATTAATGATCTGGTGTTCTGTGCATTGGGAGGTAAGCTGAAAGTGCATGTAAACAGTTTGAAAAATATTTGGATACATGATCCATGTCCAGGCACCAACAGTTCATGAAGCTCACACATCTACTTTGGTGGTGGCATACACTGTGGAAATGCTGACTTGCATTATTTGACAAGAAGAAGACAAGGAAGGAGTAAGTGGTCCCTGTGGCTTTTATTTGTTATGGCTAACAATCCTACTTTTGTCCCCTAACTAGGTTATTTTTGTTATTTCTATTGACTGCCCAAGCCCGTATACTGCTACTATCTTTATCATCTCTTTTATTTCCAATATAATTTGTTGATACCAGAGAAATTGCTTGCCATCAAGAGGTGACAAATTTGAACAGCACTCTGGTGAGAGGACAGACTGGACATCAATTGTATTCATTTCAGTCCTCTTTACTCCACTCAAGAAAAATAATAGTTACAGTGCCCAATTTTAAATGAATTGATACATGAAAAAACACAAAGAGTTGCTCCCTCACCTGGCTTCATTTGTTGATGTTTTTGTTCTTGGTTCTATTGCCTAAATCCAGTCATTACTGACCTTTGGAGCTTCTCTCTTAATTTCCGTGCATTCTTTTCTTTATAAATACTGAAAGTTGGAGAGTTCATGTTTCTTAATTACTTTACTCCGTGTTAGCTGGTGCCATTTTGTTTAACATTCTGGGCTTTGCCTGATGTGGATTCATCCACAGTAAAGCTGACATTTCTGATGTTGTGACATCTTCTTCAGAGCTTAATTGATGTTTCTGTGATGTTAAACAACTACACCCTCCACCAACATTGTTAGAGTAGCAATACCAGCTCAACAACAAACACCTCCACCAGTCACACACACACACACACACACACAGACACACACGTAAACATTATACCAGCAACTCATCCACAGCCACCTCCGACAATGGAATATATATTTTTTATTTTAGTTTTGTTAACCGGTAAGTGCACTAGACTAAATCCTGCCTATTTTCAGGCATGACCCGGGAGGGGATATCACACCACAAAAGGCAATTCAGGTACAGAAAGTAATACAGGCAGCACAACAAAGTGATAAACGCAGAGAGTAATGCAACTACACTAACGCTCACACTGGCTAATAACATTACACACAAGCACATTCTGGTGCACTGAGGAATACTAACACAACAACCAACCACAGTCAACTACACTTTAGATACACAATCAGAATACCACATCTACATGTATAGTATTAGACAGATAAGATGAAGCAAACTTCAGTAACACAAGCACAAAATAACAACACCATTATGACCCTAAAACACACAACCATCTGCAAAAACTACACATAGATTCAGACTATGTAAATGAACCACAACCAAACATAATGTTGAATTCCTTTGTGTTGATGTATCAGAAGGGCTGCAAAGAGAAAAAGACACAACCATGAAGTCACAACAACAGTACAATAAAACAGTCACACAACCATGAAGTCACAATCACGGTACAACAAAGCAGTCACACAACACTAATGTGGGAATAACACCAGTACAATGCTACAGTCACCAAACAAACACACACTCTGTACTCAACAAACTACCTCAACATACAGTAACCAGATCACAACAAAAGATTATATCTTAACACATATCCCACAACAAAATGCAGAAGGGTTGTAAACAAAACAGTAATGCCTACATGACTACACTTGGCAGAATAACACCACCAGAAAAACACCAACTTACAACACATTCACCAAAAATCAAAATCCTCCCAACATCACCAATTCAGAATCCATGTCGCCCACTGAAAGCATAAAGTAAAGTTTAGCATTCAAAGTAAGCTGAAACATACCCAGACAGTTCAAGAGTTAAATGCCATTGTGAGGTGGTGCAGTCCACTAAGGCACACTATGGAATAACATTGTGACAGCACAACAAAATGTGAGGATGATAACAGAAGTACGGCAGGCAACAGCATTTCAAACACAGACTTTGGGAAGTAGGAACAGTTTTGAATAACATAAAGGACAGTGACAAAATAAAAGATATATACACTTGTGACAACCTCTTTAATGAATGCTGTTTTATTTCAAAAGAAGCATGCATGATGTCTGGATCAGGACAATCTCCAGTGTAAACACAACCAGTAAAATGTTATGTTCTTTTGCTGATGTATTTTGAACATTTTATTTATTATACGTGCCCAGAGCCTCTGGGAATGGACGCCTTTAAATAGAATTTTACCTTACCTAAAAAAAAAAATGGGTGAACAAGAAGCAATAAATGAGATAGGGTGGCTTATGAATACAAATTGTGGACATACATGTTGGGACAAAATAAATGCCAATACCATCCTGCCCCCACAAACAACAGAACTACAGCCAAAGCAAAGAATCACAAGCTTATTACAGGACAGAATATCACATAGTCACAGCTATAACTGTGAAAGTCACCAATAAAGCTAAACTTGTAGTGGGCAGTTGCAGGTAAACTGCAGATAGAAGGACCTACACGAGAATACCACAAGCATAAACTTACCACATGGATATGTCAGCTAGACATCGGTCATTCTTTTCTGAGGATGAATAAGATTAATTCTCAGAATCGCTCAATTTGCTTATTTCATACTGTGCAGGAGCATATCGCAAATGTTTGGACTGGTATGGCTCAGTATTTAGTTTGAGATCCACACTAAGTTCTGAAAACTCTGCCATTGCTGCTACTGAGTGAAGTGCTGCTCCATACACAAGTGCTGATGGTATATCTTCATTGATGTCATCGCTTTTGCTTCATTAACCACAGGTGCCAAATGCAAACACAGGAGCTGCAATAATAAATGTAAAAAAACAAGGAGTAGTGAAAATATGTATATACTGTACATCCATTCATCACTTTGTTCAGTTTAACAAGGGCTTCTAAATTGCATAGCGATATTGCTGATCAGAAATAGTCATAAAATTTATGGTTTAGATATCCTTTAATGGATAAAATCTTTCAGTATCTGGAAAGATGAGTTACTCATCCTTTGATGGGTAAGATAAACATTATCAAGATGATAGTCCAATTGTTTAACCAGGAGTAGCACACTAAGCTGAAAGCTTGTTTACAGGTGTGACCTGGGAGCACAGGGAAGTTAAGTGACTTGCTCAGGGTCACACAGTATGCAAGTGGAGGCTGTGGGATTCAAACCCATGTCTCCAGATTTGCAGCTCAGAACCCTAAACCAGTGCACTATACTGCCTCCCAAGATGAATGTCCTTCCTAGGGTGATATTTTTATTTCAGCTGCTCCAAGCTAAAATCAATCAAACTTGCTTTAAGGAATGAAAGAAGAAGCTCTTCAAGTTTTTATGGATTAATAAGACCTTAGGTCTCTTTAGATAAACTACGTACTTGCGCTGCCGGATCTCCAAGGGTACTATGTACTAGCCCAAATTGACAAACCTTTCCTTAATAACAACCACAGAACATACATCCAGTGTATGGTTAGAGCTGGCAGAGATTTCAAGCCCTTTTAAATACCTAAACATTGCCCTTTACTAACTTTCATTCTAATGGTCATTATCAGTGATCCAGATAATGGTGGTGGTCAAGAGTAATGTACTCACAATTTTGACATTAGATGACCAAAATATAATTTGATTAGTAAATGTGCTTTAAACTTGGAAAACAGCTCCTTTGAAGTATCTATGAAGAATTTCCAAGAGTTGAATGAGTATTGGTATGCATCAACAAATTTCTTGAAGAGTATTTCTTAAAATTATTGAGTAAATAGACCAGTACTTGCCTAATCTGGAACACTGGTCATTATGCCTTGGTTTCTCCTTTTCTCAGACTCATAGTTGGCATGAAACTCATTCCCTGATCGGCTATAAAGCAGAATGTTTTTACTTTACTGTAATACAAAATAACTGTAATATCCCCACCTTCTGGGACAATACCATTTTTAGGCCATGTACATAGAAATGATTTTGTTGATTATTAATAATAAATAAAGAACAGCCAAAAGCCTTGCTCACTCACCTTACCACAAATAAACTACAACTGTAGTATCAGTTTAATCTTTAATTGAATATAGCATACACAAGCAATAACATATGTCGGTGTGGTTTATTGCCTGATAAGAGCACACCCAGGGTGTATTAAGGCACAAGGCGCCATGCGAGTGCCTTATGCCACTGGGCGTGTTTTATCAGGCGATAAACCACACCGGAGTGTGTTATTGCGCTTTATAAAATGGGCATCCCAAAGTAAATTCAAAAAAAAGGAGGAAAGAAAATGTTCAACAATTTATAAAAGGAGCTTTTAATATTGCTGATAGGAAACATAGTTCCTGTATCACTGTATTGTGGTGTATTTGAGGTTGGCTTGCAGGCCAGTAACGGCCTCGCCCTACCAAACATAATGCCGAGGTGAGGTCTTCTCCCCCAGTATTTTAATGTTTGTGACCTTGTTTGAACTAAACGTGTTTGGAACCATGTCCCTTTGCCTGCCATAGTTTAGATCTTTCTGTTTACTGGTGTCTCTGGGAGTGATTGTGGTTAGTTTCCCGGATCTCATCTTTTAAAACTGAAAGCTGCAGTGCGGAATATGAAAGCCGCTAGTGAGGAGAGCAGAAGAGTTTATACAATGTGGTGGAAAGAGGGAGCGGGCTCACAAATGGAGCTTCTACCGGACAGGACACTGAGGTAATGAGAGCACAGTACTGTGGATTGGGAACCGCATGCCTGTTGTTCATAGTCTGGGCACGTGTTTAAAAGTGAAAGCTCTAGCACTGTTAATGAAGCCACTAGTGATGAGAGAGGAGTGAGGTTTACAGTTTACAGTATTTGGCAGGGTGGGGAGTTACTAACGGAGCTTAAAATGGACACAACACTGAGGTGACGCAGCACAGTACCTGCATTGGGATCTGGCACACACAGCGCTACCTGATCTTCAAGGTGTTGTCGCTCGCATCAGACCCGTGAAAGCCATGAGAAAGACGTTAGTGTTGTGAGCTGTGCCAGTCTGTGTTTCTGTTTTCAGCTGGCACAGCTCAGTGATTCCATGCTGTTGTGGGGCTCAGGAGTGGAGGGTAGACGGTTGGCTACTATATCATCTGATAAGGACATGGCCTAGATGATGTAGTAGCCAATCAGGATGCTTGATTTCTTTACCCCATTTTATAAACATTGATAAAAATGGTTGTGAGACATATGAGGTAGCAGCAGCAGACAAACAGCAACATTTTGCACATAGGGTTTTCAACCCTTTAATCAATCATACAGTGTAGTGTTGGCATTACCTATATTTGCCACCTCTGTGCAAGCATAGCTTGTTAGTTGCTGTGTCAGACAAGACAGTGTTGATACAATAACATGATCATTTAAATCCTAAGGAACACCGCACCGCCAAAGGCTCCACTTTACCCACATTTTGCAGTCCCTACTTTGTACATTATGGCTCAGAGATATTCAAAGGTTGCACTGGTGCAACCCCACATTGTGTGGATATTGAAAGGCTGCCCGATGCAGTGCAACTTCCAATATGCTGGGGCACAATGTAATGGTATGCAGCACAAATACAGGAGCGCTGCCCATGCATATGCAGCACATCCCGCATATTCAGCCCAGGATGTCAACGCATATGCTGGCGCAACCCTGCATTGCTCCACATGAGGGGCTCAAGTTGAGCCCTTGCAGAGTAGGAACAACTCCCAGCCACCCAAAGGTAGGCTGCAGTACTGCAGGGTGCAACACAGCAGCCCAGCCATGGGTGGCCACCTGCCCACCCAGAACACCGTCCACAAACACACACTGAACCCAGAACCCCCGCCCGTAGCTGCAATCACATGGTAATGTTTAAAAGAAATCCCTGGTAGTCTAGTGCCCCCCAGTCCCCTGATTCACTGATTAAATAGAATACATGACCATCCCTGGTGGTCTAGTGGTCCTCCCAGCCGAGTCCTTGATTCCACGACATAAGTAAATATGACTGTCCCCGGGTCTAGTGGGAACCCCCTGCCCGTTGCTGTGATCATGGTAAATGTAAATTAAAATATTCCCTGGTAGTCTAGTGGACCTCCCTCCTTCTGGGTCCCGATTCGGTACATCACCCACACGTAATTCCTGGTGATCCAGGCACACCTACCATGCACACGGAACCCTCACCCACACCCATCCCCCGTCATTGGTGGTGGCTGCATCTACCTGTATACCACCCAGCCACCCGCTGAATGACAGAGTACAATATATGGGCTGTAAGCTCATTGTCCCTATGTGGACCAATGGCTTGCAGAGCATACATTATTAGATAGTCCCAAATATGAATGATCCATACACATATTTGGGACTGTCTAGCACAGTATGCCTGAAGCCCATTGGCCCATTATTAGGGAAACCAATGGGCTTACAGCCCATACTGTACCTGTAATTTGGTGGGAGTTATGTGGGCAGGATGCAACTGCCGCCAATGGGGGAGTGGGAGGCAAGGGGCCTGTGTGTAGGGAGAGGTTAGTGGTGCCACTGGATCACCAGGGAATTACGTGGTGGCGATGTACTGCGATCGGGACTGGGGAGGGAGGGGGTCCACTAGACCACCATGGACTGTAGTTTTATACATCCATTGGGGCATTGGGGGGACCACTGGACTACCAGGGAATGGTTTCTAAACCTTCCACCGCGATCAGGACTCGAGGAGGGCGGTCCACTAGACTACCAGGGAATGTTTTAATTTACATTTACCGTAATCATGGCAATGGGTGGGGGTCCACTAGACCACCAGGAATGGTCATATTTACTTATGTCTGGGAATCGGGACTCGGCTGGGGGGGAATACTAGACCACCAGGGATGGTCATGTATTCTATTTATTGGGAATAGGGGACTGGGGAGGCCACTAGACTACCAGGGATTTCTTTTTACACATATGTGGCATGATCACAGCTACAGGGGCGGGGAATGCCCCAGGATCCCCACAGCACATGTCATGCTGTGCAGGGCACCAGGCGCAAGTTGCTGAGCTGCCTGTGCAAGGCATGCAAATGGGGCCATAATGACATGCAAATAGCTCCATTTACACCTTGCATATATTATGGTCTCATTTGCAAGCCACCTGCTGAATATCGTGGGTGATGTGCCTATTGCAACTGCACTTGCACTGGCACATCCTCATGCTCCCTATCTGTGGCTTGCACCGCAAGAGTGCCACTGCACCATGTGCAGTATGTGCAATGACCCTGCCATATTCAATGATGCTGCGCCATAGTGCATCCCTGTTGAATATCACTTTGACCTGGCCCCAGCGCATCACAGTTGCACTGTGCCCAGGCTTGCACCACTGCCTGGCGATTCTGAATATCCGGCCTTTGTGTTAAAAAAATGTTGTGTTTAAACTGTAACAGCTCCATTAACACAATACTTTGCAATTAATTTCCTGTTTTAAAGCCTACAATATATAAGACCTGACACCTTCAGCTTTTGTCTTTTTTTTGCACTTTTACTGTTTACTGTTTATTGAAAGTCTAGGATTACAAATACCTTTGAGCCAAGGGTCTTTGCAAAGGTTCCACATCAAGAGAAGTACAGACATTTTGGACTAAGCAACATTCATCTATACATAGGCAAACTAATACAATTGTGTATAAACAGAGATTAAAGTAAACAACACTCATTGGCGATATGCTGCATTAAAGAAATTATGTAATGAGACACTTAAGTTAGAAAGTTCAGGGTCTGTGATTGGGGTGGAGAGGGGTATGGGAGGGTAGCAGCCGAAAAGAAGCTAGAGCAGATTCTCAGCATTGTCAAACTTTTATCCCTCTTTACTGCCCTGTTGGTCCACTCATTCGCACTGATCAATCCGTAATCCCTCCCATGGTGTTTGCCCCTAGAGTGCCAGGCTTGCTCCATTGTCTCCCTACCTTGCTCCTCTTTCCTCCGGAGAGCCTGCACAGCAGGGTCTGCCCATGGGTAGGTGATCAGGGCTGGGATCGGTCATCATTCTGGCCCAGAGGGTGTTTTCCGCTTTTTCCTTTGGTCCTCCTCCCTGAGGGCATCGGCACAGGGACTGATGTCCAGACAGATGACGTGCTAATGCATGCCATTGTCAAATGCCCACAATGTCCTTCCGACTCCAACTCTGAAGAACTGCCTAGTGCCCGTGCTTCCACCGGGCGCTGTGCATCGGGTGCTCTGAGCACCCTGGGAACTCCACCAAGGAGAAGGAAAGCATCCATCGGGATGCTCAATCTTCCTCCTCCCCCAGCGAACTGAGTCCATTCCTGAACCTGGATCACCAGCATAGTGCAAGGTGTGGCATCCAGTGCCTCAACCCTCAGTGCCACGGGCCGGCTGTTTTTGTATTTTTAACACACTAGGATGAACACTGCATAGTGACGCTCACTGCACTAGACCTGTAGCTTACTTCATGAGTGGCCCTTGATTTCCCAAAATTGATTGAGTGAGATACATCCCAGTGCTCCATCAGTACTCTGAGTGGCTTATGTGGTCTTTAACATAGAAACATAGACATAGAAACATAGACTTTGACGGCAGAGAAGGACCACTTGGCCCAGCTAGTCTGCCCATTTCCTACTCTCTGGATAAGCTGCAGATTCCAATTAACCAACAGCCTACTTCCTGCAACCTCCCACTATAATTGCCCTGTGTCTGGCCCATGCATGTTTGAATTTCCCACTGTTTTAGACCCAATGACCTCCTCAGAAAGCTGTTCCATGTATCCACCACTCTCTCCGTGAAAAAATTTCTCAGATTGCCCCTGAGCTGTCCCCTCTATCTTTAAATTGTACCCCTTGTTCTTACAACATCTCTTTCTGAAAGATGCTACCTTCCTGGACTTTGCTGATTCCCTTGAGGTACTTGAACATTTCTATCATGTCCTCCCCATCCTCCTTTCATCAAGTATACATATTAAGCTCTCTTAGTCTCTTCATATGGTTTCTGCTGCAGACCCTGCACCATTTTTAGTTGCCCCCTCTGGACTGCTTCCATCCTGTCTATGTCCTTGCATAGATGAGGTCTCCAAACTGCACACAGTACTCCAGATGGGGTCTCACCAACTGTCTGTACAGAGGATAACCACTCCTTTTTCTACTTGTGATGCCCCTTCCTATGCATCCCAGTATCTCCCGCTCTCCTTACCGACTTTTCACATTGCTTACCCACCTTTAGGTCATCTGATATGAATACCCCCAGGTCCCTTCCATTTTTGTTGTTGTTAGTACCTCCCTGCTATTGTGTACTCTTCTCCTGGGTTTTGTTTCCCAGGTGCATTATTTTGCACTTCTTTGCATTGAATCTAAGTTGCCATATGTCTGACCATTCCTCCAGCCTTGCCAAGTCCCTTCTCATCCTTTCTACCCCCTTGTGTATCAACTCTGTTACAGATCTTTGTGTCATCTGCAAAGAGGCATGCCTTTCCTCCAGACCCTCTGCAATGTCACCTATAAAGATGTTAAAGAGGACTGGACCCAGTACTGAGCCTTGAGGTACTCCACTAGTAACCCCTTTCTTTGAATGTGTTCCATTCACTATTACCTTCTGTGTCCTGTTGTGCAACCAGTTTGCTACCCAGGCTACCACCCTGGAAACCACTTCCAGGCTGGCTAACTTGATTATTAATCTTTTGTGCGGACTGTGTCAAATGCCTTGTTAAAGTCTAGGTAGGCTCATCCACAGCCCTCCCTGGTCTATTACTTTGGTCACCCTGTCAAAGAAATCAATTAGATTTGTCTGACATGACCTTCCTGCTGTAAATCTATGCTGCTTTAGGTCCTGTGCCCTGCTGGCTCTAGGTACTCAACAGTTCTTTCTTTTCAGAAGTGATTCCACTCATTTTCCTACCACTGAGGTCAAACTTACAGGTCTGTAGTTTCCTGCTTCTGCCTTGCTCCCACTTTTGTGAAGGGAAATCACATCAGCCCTCCTTCAGTCCTCAGGTACCAACCATCCTGCCATGATCTGGTTAAAAAGCGTGGTCAGTGGTGTCACCAGGTCCTCCTTAGTTCTTTTAGAATCTAGGGTGAATCCCATCAGGCCCCATTGCTTTGTCCACCTTGAGTTTTAGGAGTTCTTTCAGGATTCTTTCTTCGAATGGACTGGTGTCAACCCCCTACCCAGAGTGCTTCTATTGTCTGGTTTAGGTAACTCCTCCTCATCTTCTTTTGTGAATACTGAGCAAAAGTATTCATTCAGTATCTCTGCCTTTTCACTGTCTCCTCTGCCCACCTCCCTCTCCTTTATTAATCTTCACTATCCTCCCTAACCTTTCTATGCTCCCTAATGTACCAATAAAAGGTTTTATCCTTTTTAACTGAGTTGGCTATTTTTCCTCGGTTTGGGCCTTTGCTAGTCTGGCTGCCTTTCCCACTTCTTTCTGCTTTAATTGATACAGTTCCCTGTCGTGCTCCTTCTGTGATTCCTTATACTTTTTGAATGCAGCCTTTTTCTCCTTAACCTTCCCTGCCACCTCTTTTGAGAACCATAGAGTTTTTACTTCACTTTGTTTTCTTTATTTGTTTCACACAAAGGCTTGTTGCCTCTATGATGGCAGTTTTGATTTTCTCCATTGTTCTTCCACCCTCCTTTTTGGTCATTTGCTAGTGCATTTTCCGGTATTCACCATTTTGCCAAAGTCAGTCCTTCTAAAGTCCAGTATCCTTGTTTTTGTCTGGCTTATCTCCATGGTTGTGCTCATTGTGAAGCACACTGTGCAGTGGTTGCTTGTTCCCAGATGTCTCCTGACTTCTAAATTTGTGATCTCTCCATTTGAGAGTACCAGGTCTAGTATTGCTCCTTCTAAGTGGGTTCCAACACTAGCTGTCTAAGACCTGCCCCTGCAGGGCATCGAGAATGACCCTGCTCTTGGATGTGGCTGCAGTACATGTTATCCAGTTAACATCTGGCGATTCAGGTCCCCCGTCAACAGTATCTCCACTTTTCAGCCATTTTGAGAATGTCCTCTATCATTTTGTTGTCCATTTCTCCTTGAGACAGGGGTCTGTATACAACCCTGTGCAGATTGTGATGCCATTCCCTGTCTCCAAGGTGACCCAGAGTGCCTCTTGTCCTCCCCTTTACTTTTTAGTTCTGTAGCTTTGATCCCTTCCCTTATGTATAAGAGCTATTCACCTTCTCTTTACCTTCCTGTCCCTTCTGTAGATTGTGTACCTGGTATGTTGACATCCCAGTCATGGTTCTCGGTGTACCATATTTCGTGACTGCCACAATATCCAACTGTTCATCTTCCATCAGGGTTATTAGTTCAGGAAGCTTGTTTCCAGACTACGGGCATTGGTACTCATTGCCCTCCATTTAATGTTGGCTTTATCCTTTTTCCCCATCCCTGCTCTTATTGTCCTTGTCTATTTTTCCATTTACCCCTGTCCTGCCTCTGTGTTGAGCTCTGTTCCTCAGTGTTTACCTTACTACCTGCCATGTTTTGTGGGGGAGGCTTGAAATTTCCTGCCTTTTATCACGCCTCCCTTTGGCTAGTTTAGAAGCTTGCCAAGGAAGCATTTAAACCTATCACCTAGGAGCTTGGTTCCTTTGTGGACAGATGCAGACCATCATGCCAGTATAGACCTTTATCTCTCCAGGTGGCCCCCAGTCCCCAATGAAGCTAAAGCCCTGTGCTCTGCACCAGTTTTGCAACCATTCATTAAACTGCATGGTGTGCAGTACCCTAGCCTCACTCCTGCCATGGACTTTAAATTGTTATAGTATTATGGCCTATGCTTGAGTCTGCCACACCATTCGGAAAATGAATTCCAAAGTAGATTGTATGAGTGGCAGTAGTAGCAATGTGCCTGTTAATGAAATTAATTTAATAGATTTGCTATTTTAGTGTGTAGGTGAAGGACTGCCTAGACAAGTTCACAAAACCACCTGCACCAAAGTATGGTGAGGGGCATATACATTGGTGCAGTGTTCATGGAGCTGATCAAGGCACTCAATTTGGTTATTCCTCCTTGTGAAGTCAAGGCTGGCCTTATAGGATTTTGGCCTCACCAGTAGTGAATTGGATTTCAAGTTATTTAATAAATAGAAAGAAACTGGTAAAAAGTAAATGGGGTCTTATCAACTTCACTTCACACGGCATATCCTCTGGGTCCATATTGGGATCCCTGTTATTCTCATTATTCACAAATAATTTGCCAGTTGTCTGTGATGATTCAAAACTAATTCTTTACACAGATGATGCAGTCCTCTGGCTAAAAAGGAAATTAGGGAGTTAAATAAAATGTAATGGGGCATAACCTAAGGGTGCAGTGCTAGCATAGGGAGCAAACACTATTTACCCTTACTGTGGTTGTGGCCACCCCTACCCATACAGGAAAACAGAATAGTGGGTTCCTGTGGCACAGGAAATGATTGTCTCTTGTCCACCCTATTCCTGAGCCAGGACAGCTTCCAGTCTGGTGTCACTGGCATCTATGAATACTAAGAAGTCCTTTTCATAATTTTCATAGGCCAGGATGGGGGCTCCAAGAAACTGCCTCTTCTATTAATTGAATGCCTCCTCTTGAGCCTCTCCCCATTCCCATGGGACAGCACATCTTTTACGGGTTTCTTGCTCCTTTGCATAGGGATGTCCTCCCAAATGTTTGCAGAGGGCTACCAAAGTTTTGAATAGTCCCTTACAAATCTGTGCACAGTGGGCAGCTTCAAGAGAGGGTGAGGATAGAGCCAAAGGAAGGGTCAAAACTGTACAGATGGTGGGGAAGAGAGGTCAGAAGAGGGGGACTAAAAAGGGGAGGCAGGGGTGGTGGGCAGCTGCAAACTTCCCAGACAGCATGCTGACAGTTGAGCAGACTAGATAGACTGACTAGTCTGTATCTGCTGGTGATTTTGTATGTTCGTGAATCAGTGATAGTATTCTGTAAATCCTAGAAAGGACCTCAGTGACTTCACTGTGGCTGGGGTCTTCCAAGCCTGGAGACCTTGAGCTTAGCAGGATTAGGGTACACTTTCCTGTGTTACCATGTGCCAAAGATAATTAACTTCTGCATGAAACAGGTGACACTTGTCAGGTTTGAGTTTCAACCCATACTGTTTTAGACATCCAAGGGCTAGGTCAAGGTAATTCACATGAGACTCAAAACAGGGTGAAAAGATGATGATGGCATCCATGTATATTAGAAGGGTCTACTAACACTTTTCCATTAAGTGTTGGAAGGTGCCTGGGGCACTGGTGAAATCAAACAGCACCGGTTAAATTCAAATAATCCCATGGGGTGGTGTTAGCGATATTCTCTCTGTCAATGGGATCTACTTCAACCTGCCAGTAGCCACTGGTTATTTCCAACGTGGAGAAGAACTTTGCCTTGTGGAGCACTGTGAAGGATTCTTCGATTCTGAGTAGGGGTAGGCATATCGGTGTGTGTCACAGAATTCGGTCTCTTGTAGTCCACAGAGAACCGCAATTGTCCAGCCTTCTTTCAGACTAGTACTACATTCACTGCACAGGTGCTGCAACTCTCTTGGATCACATTATTCTTCAGTATCCCTTTGAGCAGGTCCTTCACTTCCTGGTAGATCTTAAGTGGTTTATACTGGTATTGCTTTCTTATAGGTGGATGCTCTCCAGTAGGTATTTGGTGGCGATCATGCTGGTGTTTATATAGTCATCCTCATGACTGGTGTTTAACGAGCAACAAAGCAACAGTCCCCTGCTGTTTGGGGCTGAACTTCCCACAATCTATCTCTGTACTGTTGGAATCTCTGGTTTGGTCATCATCACAGTACTTAGGTACAAATTTTGAATTGGCTCTAGTGCTGGGAAATTCTCATTTTCATGGTCCTACTATCAATGGTCTCCAACTTAACTTCATCTGCTCTTTCAATAGCTCCCTGTTCAATTCAGTACAGATCACCCAACTTGAAATTCCTTGGTATTCAGGTGGCTGTTCCCCAAGTTCATAATCCTTAGAGGAAATCTCATTAAAACCTCTATCAGAGTGCATGCAACAATGACCTGTTGAAGTAAACTTGTTGGGGGTTCCATCACTGCCAGGTAGTTTGGTCTTCCCAGAGTGCTGGGACCATATCCATGCACCACCATGACTTCAGTGCCAGCAGGCACCACCAGGCTTCATGGCACCACCAAGCTTCATCCATATGGGGCTTGCACTGTTCCAATCCATTCCCCACTGGCTGTGGAGAATCTGTCCTTCTCACAGGCAGAGATCAACTTTGAAAGACTGTCTGTAGCTTGGCAAGGAGGAGAACAGTTTCTAGTGTTGTGATCCCAAATGTTGATAAGCAACTCCATAGAAATTCCTCAAGATACTCATTCCAGTAATACCTGGTGTGCCCTTGGCAATGTTGTCCTCCACAATGACAAATTCCTCTTAAGCCAATTTTCTTCCAAACAGTTCTGTTTCTAGGCGTAAACACCCTTGCTATGGAATCTGCTGCCCATTAGCCACTGTCAGCCCCAGCCAGTCAGAGGACTAGTCTAACTCTTCACTTAGATTTTGAAAATGCAGGCAGAAATATGTTTCCCACATGGTAGCCAGCCCATTGGTGCAGTGGTAGCACAACCACTGGTGATGCCTTTGACTCATGTTCACCATCAAGATTGCTGAAGGTGACATCCAGCTGTTGTCCTTCAGGCAGTCTGTACACGCACATTGTCATTTTCAGGAACTCAATCCATTTGGTCAGCAGTGGTTGTCCTTTTACTGTAAACTTTGCAGGAGGGTTGCACCCATAGTGAGAGGAAATATGACAACAGGCAGCTTGCTAACCCTCTCTTGCATCCCCTCCATTTTTCTAGAAGTTATACAAATGTTAACTCTGTAAAATCTGATGCTGCTGACTACAACAATTCTGTAACAGTGGTGAAGCTTAAGGTGAAGTGCTAGCCAATGTGAGCAGAACACTATTACCCTTAAAACACTTTAACAGTATAGTTATACTCTAAGCAAAATATTTATAGCTTAACTAGCATGCAAACTGAAGTGCTGTAATAGTTAAGAGAAATTGTCATGACAGTTTTAAACTTGGGTTCCTTTAATTCTGATAACTCTAACCAAAGTTCTATATGTAGCAATCATGAAAACTGAGGTACTGTACAGTAAAGAGAAATTATCCTCTTATTTTAAGCAAGGGGCCCTTAACCTCTATGCTTACTACTTAAGTCTGAGAGCAATGCTCATGACAGTAGACAGATATCGAGGGGAGATATTTTAAAAGGAAAGATAATGACTTGTTTACTTAGTTGCCAACCCCAACCACCCAAACCATAGTCTAAACCAAGAGAGAGGGTACTTATTTTAGGAACCCGTGGTTCTGCAAGTTTGTCTGAAGGAAGTCAATGGGCACAACTTGGACACTTCTGGAGCTACTAAAGCTGGATGCGATTGAAGCTGATGCTGGAAACCAATGGAGCACTGAAGCTGGAACTGAACACCTCTGGAGCTGCTGGCTGGACATTGCTGGAGCTGCTGGCTGGACATTGCTGGAGCTGCTGGCTGGACGATGCTGGAGCTGCAGAAGCTGGACACCACTGGAGCTATGGACACTAAACACGTGCAGAACTGCTTCTCCCAGAAGGACAAATCTGCTGGCAGGCTCTGGCCCCTAACTATATACCCTGAGAAACCTCTGACCCCACTCAACTTTGAATCTCTGGAGTGACAACCCAGCTTCCTCGTGGCCACTGCATTCAGAGCCCAGTGAAACACAATTTCCTCTGGGCTCCTCAGGTGACTATCAGGCTTCCTAGACCATCCCCTAGCTCTGACCCTTGAATATACTTAAGCTAAAACCTGTCTGACCACTGTGGGGCTAACTAGCAGAGGTCTAGACTGGTTAGAAGAATCTGTAATGGGGTGCCTAGGGTCATGGGGCTGTCACCTGCCAACACTGTGTATCTTTGTGGCTTCTCACCAGTACCCACTGCCATGTCCTTCTCTGTCCTTCACCTTCTCAGCTGTTCCTTTTAACTCTGCCCCTCCTGTTATCTGTTCTTGTGGAGCTTGCCCTTGGAGATGCCCCAAGACTGTGCAGGTAGCTGTCAGCTGGGTTCCTTTCTTTGGTGGATGGTTGCCACAGTCAGTCTCTATTTCTGTCTTTGGTTTTGGAGGGCGGACTGGCACTGTCCATGACCCCCTTTGTATGCTTTGAGACTGTTTCTTTCTTTTGAAAATTATTGCTGTGGTTGTGTCTCTCTATTTCTTTTTTCTTTGTTCAACAGGTTGTAGGAGGGCTAATTAGCACTGTTCATAGCCCTGTGCTGCTCTTTCAAAAATCACTCTGTTTCTCAGGGGCTTTCTTTATCTGACCATCTCTCTCTCTCTCTCTCTCTCTCTGTTTATCTGTGTGTGTGTGTGTGTATATATATATATATTTATTTTATGTCCTCCTTTCTCTTTATCCCTTTCTCCAGTTCTAGCTGGTGGTATAGTGGCAGTGACAAACCCTGGAGCATGTGACATCTGGATCCTCTCACCATCACTGCCTGACTCAACTGCCCCACAACTCTACTTATTTTAAAACAAATGCCCATCTCAGCATGTTTGCAGTGCAAGCTGTACCTCACCCTGAGCTGGCTCAAGCTCCTCTCTTTGTAGCCAGCATCTCCTATTGCCTAGGGAGACCAGGTATGTCTCCTAGGTCAGGTGGGGCATGCTGCCACTGGAAATCTGCAGCCAGGAAGCAGAAGAGGAAAGGAACAACAATCTTACTGAGCAAAGCAGGCTCAGGAGACTACAACAGATTATGTTAGTTAAAAAAAAAAAAACAGAACCGGCAAAGAGTACCTTCCTACCCCGAACAGGAATACCAGGGCAGGAGACTAACATGATCCTCCTGAGCAAGGCATCCTCAGGAGTCAGCAGCTGCTGTAACCTCAGGATGACGCAAACTTGGGCACCACAACTTCTGTTTCCTCCTCCCACCAGGAATGCCAGGAGGAGAGAACTAGGGACAGCACATGAGAGAAAGCAGCTAAGCTCCAACATGTGGTATAAGTCAGTAAATATTTTTGGGGAGGTGGGATAGCCCACGCTTAAAAGAACATTAAAACTAGAATATGGTAGGATGTCAACTTGGTTTAAAGACAGCAGACTAATAGTTAACAAAAGAAGACAAAGTGATACTTTTTAGTCCAGCTAAAGACAAGGAGTGATACAATTTAATTTCAGGTTCTGACAGATGGAGATGATAGGCTGGAGATGGTTGAGAGAGTTCTGGTATCTGGGAATTTACCTGGACTCCCACCTCTTATGATTGCCATTTGTAACATGTTACTACTCAGTTTCACGAAACCATGGAGCTTTCTATGTGGTCAAAATTACTTACAGATGACACAAGAAGGGTAAAATACCCAAAGCTGCCTACTCCTGTGGATTATGGAAGTGTCATCGGGGCAGTGTCAGATAAAATACTATCGAAGCAAGTAACATTGTATAACACAAACAAGAGCATCACTGTGACATGTAAAAATTGAAGTGGCTACCCACTCAAAGATAAAGATAAGTTATCTGTTGACCACATGGTCTGTTCTTGCTTAAAACAGGGAGAGATTGAACAATTTTGATATAATAAAATTTCAAAATAGTGATAACCGACTATGTCATTAGTTGCCCAAACAGCAACTCATCCTCGTTTCAAAACCTCCATGGATCAAAAATCATTCACCTTTATTGCAATAAGGTATGGAACAACATACCACTTGGGATTAGACAGTCCAGATCCATACATGAGTTTAAAACACTCTATAAACACTTGTAAGATGAAACAGGATGTCATTGTTTTAAAAATGCTTAATTTCATTCTGAATATAATACTCATGTTAGCTTCACCAATCTGTGAACGATTGCATGCTATTGCAGGGCCCTTTGCATGATGCTTAACTTATGCTGTAAATAATTCCGCATATCCTACCATTTTATTTTATATTGGTGTATGTTTGTCTATAATGTAATGCTGTTGTTAACTGTGTATACTGTATATCTGTCTGTTGTGTTTTTCTTGTCTGGGTTATGCCTGTTAAAGGGCCATTTGGCCAGTACATTTATCTTTTACCACACTTTAAGTTAAAAAGAAAATCTATTACTTAAATGGATAGTAGCATCACATGCATAACAGGCTTCTTCAAAACTGAAGAAGATAGCACCTATTAAAGAAGCATTCTGGTAGAAAGGAGTTCAATTAGAAAGGAGTGTCTTGAAGGCTGAACGTCTTTCTTGGCAGAGGGTCTTTCTCAAAGATTATTTAAGCGTGGCGCGGTCCCTGTGAACTACAAATAACTAAATTACCAGCATTTGTAGTGGTAGAGAGAGAGAGAGAGAGAGTGAGAGAGACAAAATGTTATGAGCAGATGGCAAAAATCTTTGCTAGAAGCCGCTGTTGTCCATATTAATTTTATTCTGGAGGTTGCAGTAAAACTTGAAAAGGAAGTTAAAAGGGACAGTCAGGAAAAGATCAGTTAACTGAACAATTTCTCTGCTCTGCAGCGTATCAGGACTACTGCAGTTCGTTGAAACAATACGACAAAAGATTTCAGCAGGAAAAAGTGAAAATTTGATAGAGGCACCATTGATTTTGAAGAGGGATAGACACTCAATTACAGCAGGCATCAAAGCACCACAAAATCTATTTTAAAATGTCCGTCAGTTTAGTTATACATTAGATACCAGTGGATCAGAGACAGACAATGAATCATCCAGTATTTTTTAAGCAAGACATCTTCAGATTCCAGGCAATGAAAATCACAACAACAGAGATGATATGAGCAACAACATCCACAACTAAGCAACAGAAGGACATGGAGAAGTACACATAAAGAAGGGGAACAAGGCAGAAATTCCAGGGGCAACAGGAGGAGCTAGTGGGAACCTCACTACTAGAAGATGCATTTGAAGGTGAGGCTATTAACATCAATATTAATATATCCTCACATAAATTAACTGTCTCAGAACCTTCTCCATTGAATAAGGAATTTAACTTTGTACCTATTAGAGGTGTGGAGAATTTTGACACTTTCATTGCCTTTAACTGCCCTATTAGACATTTAAAAGTCTTTTTACTGAGAATGACAGGAATGATAATGAGTCTGTTCTTGTAAGATCTAATTATGGGCTATGTAGAAAATCTAAGGTCTTACCACTGATGCATTTGCATCTAACTGTAGCTGTCTTTAAAATGTATGTGAAAGAAAATTGGAGTTGTTTGCAATTTTGTTAAAGACTAGCTATGTTAATTCTACCAAAGATGAAACAGATGCTATAGAAAAACTAGTACCAACAGAAACATAACTATTAAAAGGTTGTTAAAGGCAGATCCATTGTAGTTATGGATACTACCTATAATGAGGTGGAAATTTTGAGTGAATTGACTGACTTCAGATATCATCAAAGGTTAGATATTGATCCCATTGTGAATTTCGAATATGATGTTAATTCCTTAAAACTGCTTAAGAAAATCAGGTTATTTTGAAGTGCACTCATGATTTTTTTTGACAGTCCCTCATCCAGTCAGAGCAACATTTTATAAATTGCTGAAAAGAGCATAGCAAACCAACCAGGATACCAGTAGTAGCTAGTATCGGTTTCCTTGCAGAACCCCTGGCAAAATATGGGGACAAGTTCAAATGCTTGGCTATGAGTTACTCCTCCTATATTAAAGATACTGTAGATATTTTGGGCACATTAGAAACACTGTATGTAGAAAAGGTTGGCATTTGGTAACCATTGACAATGCTGAATTATATATAAATATTTCACATCAAGTAGGTATAAATGATTAAAGGTGTGATATAAAGAGTAGGGCTGTTTATCAGAAGTAGAAACTGAAGTGACTGTCACTGAAAACATTTTGAAATATGATGCATTCATGTTTCTGGGCAACTATTATCTACAAATAATGTATACTGGGTTGGGGCAACTTTGCCCCAGTTAACAAATGACTCTTTATGTAGGTTGGAAAATGAAGTGATTACAGACCCATAAAGAATGAATATCACCACTCTATCGACCTATATTGGCAATACATTGATGATATTTTCTGTGTGGAAGAATGGATAAGAACAGCTAAAAGAGTGTGTTCTATGCTTGGAAAGAAGTAATAACAACTTAAGATTTAGATCTGCATGAAATTATTTTTCTTTAGATCTGACCATTAAAAATATGGACATGAGGGGTTTATATAAATCTGTTCCAAGGAAACAAAACAACACAAGAAACAAACAAAAAATTGTCAGGAATATGTATTTGCACTATACTAGCTGTCACCCAAGACACACAATTGTGAATATTACTAGTAGTCAGTATTTGAGAACCAAGAGAAACTAGCTGGGAGGCAAATGTTGAGGCCAGGTCAGCAGATCTGGATGTGAGGTTCCAAAAGAGAGGGAAACTTGGACATGATAGAGAGAGCAAGAAAGATACAAGCTTACAATAACTCTTGGCTAGTATGTAACCCAAATATGACTACCAGGAATATAGGAGAGGACAGTATTGGTGAAGCCTGTCATCATGATGTCTCAAATGTGGTAATTAACCAGTTGTCCCCTTTTGGCATGGAGGACAGTAGCCTAACTGCAGACCCAGAGTAATGCAACCAATGGATTATGGGACAACATATATTCAGTACATGTTGGTAGGATTAAAAATGTTGTGGACAAGAACTGGTATATTATACAATTGGACTCTACCCTTGGACAGAATTTAGGACATAAGTCACGCATGGCATACAAGCGAGAGGTAAATATAGGGGCTAGAGTAGTCCACAGCCATCAACCAATGAGAGCAATTCAGAAAGCTAATAATTGGTTACCACTAAATCATAAATGTAGCAGACATAAAGTCTGCCCCCTGTTGTTACAGAAAGATACTTTTGCTAATCTGTACTAAAAAAAAAAAAAAAGAAAAAGAACATAAGGTCAGATAATTTATTAACTGTGGATGTGACCATGTTGTTTACATGGCTGAATGTAGTTGCTGTAGTATGTATTTTAGAAATATCACTAGGAAGTTTAAGATCGCACAGGAGCATACGGGGTCAATTGAAATAGCAGACAAAAATGCTTTGGCAATGCATGTAGCTGAATGTAGAAAGGGTAATTCTTTTAAATTCATGTGTCTGAAAAAGTAAGGAATAATTTTAGAGGGAGAGGCTGGAATAACAAGTTACTGAGAAAGGAGGCTATATGGATCTTGAAATTGGGAACTGTGAAAGTCAAGAAAGGCCTGAATAAAAGATTCACTATTTTTTGTTTCTACCTCTGTGTGAATTGAAAATGTCTGTGATTTCCTGTTGTGAAGCTGCCCATATTTTTTTTTGTTGTTGTTTTTTCTTCTTGTCATGAAGATGGAGAGAATGGGACCAGTTATAAAAATGAAGAGCTCTGCAACTAAGGAGCTGTGGAAAGAGTTGAACAAATGGACAGTCTTGATTAAATATGTGACTAACAGCAATACTTTAGCCTTTTGGACAATTTGTCTTCCTACCCAGCTCTATAATAAATTAAATTGAGTTTTAGCTAGCATTTGCATAATTTATCACACAATGTTTTGATCTATATTTATCCTCTTTTTGTGGAATGAGTACCAACAGCCTTCATTTTTGTATTTTGGCACAATATATAACCTTAGATTATAATAATATGTGTAAACAGTAGAGAGTAGACAGCAAATATGTGAAAGTGACATTTATTGAACGAGAGCCAACCATTGGAGCTTAAACTGAAGATTAGCATAATTTATGCACAAATTGTTCTTGTTTGTTTGTTTTTAAATCATGTTTCCACTGGATATTTGGCTATTCTGCACAAGCACTAGCACTTTAGATAGTATATGACTAAGAACACTAGGGACCATATATTCAAAAGTTAGCATAGGCGTTAAGGGTGTTGCCATGTTAACCAGGTTTTGCACCCTGATTTGTAGGTGAAGTCATATTCACAGCCCACAGCATGGGCAAAATCTGTTAGTGCTAGAGCACTAACTTACCATTGTGCCTATGCAAATGAGATGGTCCACCTCTGCATATGGGCACAGCAGCAATTTAAAAGTTTGCTCAGGCAGTAATTGCCACCCAAATGTGTGCAAGTTACCACCTTTGCAACCCCAACTAAATGGGGTGCAAGGCCCTGGTGGCAGGCAGTGTTACTGCAGCAACCTGACCCCACCCACACCAAACTCTGGCTTGTTGAATCAGTGGATGCCCTGGTGTTTAATGGTATCCCCACCCTCCAAGCACACATCCCATAATTTGTAATTTGTCCCTGGTGTCTAGTGGCAGCCCCTACCCTCCAATCACTTGTCTGTGTACTATTTAATTTGTCCTTAGTGTCTAATGGTATCTGCTACCCACTGAGCATCAGTTCCAGGGCCACCCTGCCTTCCCAGTGGCTAGTGGCCCCTCACATCCTCGCACTGAGTACACCATTCAACCACCCCTCATGTACCTAAGCAGCTGTTCTACACAGAGGGTCTGATAGTGACAGCCACAGTCTTTCTCTCACTTCCTTGGCGGTTGCCCTACTAAAACAGCATCAGTGCGACATGAAACGTTTATACACATTTGCTATTCCAGTGTTTGTTGTTTTGTGTATGCAAAATAAAATTGCTCCCACCACTCCAAAACCTTGGGGACTTTATTGAGTCTAGTTGGTGTGGTTGAGCTGCAGTTTGCATTCCTGGAGGTTTTGTGCTTTTTCAGCTTGTAGCTCACTCCCGCAGTGTTGTGAGCTGCCACCTGTCTTGCAGGCCATTGACTTGGCAGGACACCTCTGTTCACATCTTTCCGGATGTGAGTTTTGCTACCTGCCAGCAGAGGAAGGGTTTGATGGGGTTGGAGCACAACTCCATCAGCTTGTTGTCCACCATGCATGTGCTTTATCCCTGCAAGCTTTAAAATCACATATGGAGGTAAGGCTTATCAGTTTTCTGATCACATTGAAGCGGAAAAATATATTCATAAAACTGAAAGACAATGTTATTGTCCATGAGGAGGATCAGACTCAGAGGCCAAGAAAAATCCATAAGGTGTGGACATACATAGATACATCGATAGTGACAGCAGATAAGGACCGCCAGGCCCACGGAGTCTGCCCAAGCATACTATCTATATATTAGCCAAGGACCCTAGGTGTCCCTAGAACTTTCACCTCCTTCTCTAATTCTAATATTCCCATGTGCCTATCCCATGCAGCCTTGAATCCTGTTACAGTCTTGGTCCCACCACCTCCTCAGGAGTGCATTCCATCCATCCACCACCCTTTCTGAGAAGTAGTGTTTTCTGATGTTTCTCTTGAATCTGCCCCTTCCAGCTTCATGTTATGATCCTTCATATTTGAGTGTCATTTCTTTTGGAAAATACTGCTATCTGGCACCCTAACCTTTTGGTACTTGAAAGTCTCTGTCATGTCTCCCTTTCCTTCTTTGCTCAAGGGTGTACATGTTTAGATCCTTTAGCCTCTTATCATATATTAAGTGACTCAGGTCCCACACCATCTTTGTTGCTGTCCTCTGGACCCTCTCTATTCTATCCATGTCCCTCCTGAGCTTTGGTCTCTTGAACTGAACCCTGTACTCAAGGTGTGGCCTCACCAGCTGCTTGTACAAGGGCATCACCACCTCCTTCTTCTGCTCATGAAACCCTGACAATGCATCCCAGCATCCTGTTGGCCTTTGCTACTGCTCCCTTACATTGTTTAGCCATCTTGAGATCATTTGATATGATTATACCAAGGTTCCTACCCTGCTCTATCACCTCCCGTACCTGGCCACCCTTCCTTAACTCTGCTCCCTGATTTCTTCTCCCCATGGGCATAATTTTGCACTTTGTAGCTCATCCACCACTCTCTTGATAACTCCTCTAATTTGTACAACTCTCTCCTCATTTTCTCCACCCCTTCTGAAGTGTCCACCCGTTGCAGATTCTTGTATTGTCTCAGAATAGACATATCTTCCCTCAAACCCTTCTGCAGTGCCCCTACTGTATAAAACACTGAACAGGACTAGTCCCAGTACCAACCCCTGTAGCACCCCACTGATCACCCCTCCCTCCTCGATGGAACTCCATTAACTACCACCCTTTGCCTTCTTCCCTCTAACCAATTTTTCCCCATGTCTCCACCTCTGGACCCACCCCTGAGCTCTTAATTTGTGCAGTAGCCTTCTGTATGGCGAGTGTCGAATGCCTTGCTGAAGTCTAGCTATGCCACATCCACTGCCCCTCCCTGATCTACCACTCTGCTCACTCAATCAAAGAACTCAGTTAGTTCATTTGACTTGGCCTCCCTCTGTGAATCCCTGCTGTCATGCAGTTCACTTGATTCGAGATATCTGACAATTCTCTTCTTCAGCAATTTCTCCATTACTTTCCCTAGCACCATGTTTAAAGATTGATCAGCAGTACAGAACAGTTTAGGGAGCCATGTTAAACTCTGACTAGTTAAAAGCTGAATCCCCTCAAAACAAAGCCTTTTCAGGTGGATGCCCAGACTTTTTCGTTTAAGTCAAACTGCATGTTTAGCTATCCTCTTTATTATAGGTTTTGACATATCGGGAATTCAGCAGTGGCATCAGTAATGGCAGAGTTCTAATTTCAGTCTCCCTTGCTCCCTTTGCAGTGTGGTGGTTTTGCTCTCTACAACTAACAGGACTTTTCTTGTTCAGTTGGACTGGAGTTTAGGGCATTTATGCTGAAAGATAAGGTACTATTTTCAGAGACTTTTCTTTCTTATTAAATTAGGGACTTATTACTACCATTAGTGCCTGTTTGTTTCACTTTATTTTGTCCTGCAATAAAGCAGTTCTCAGCTTTTAATCTGACTGTTGTGTTATAAAGGCCATAATTGGGGCCCAAAGCAGTTCAGAACATAGTTAAAAAGATTGCCTTAAATAATATGGTTTGAAGAGTTCTACTTAGGTGAACTATATCTGTTCCTGGTTTATACTTACTCTATGAAAATCTGTGCAGTGTATAAGCTGTTGAATCAGTATACCAGTAGTTGCTTTCTCCTTTATGGTATCAAAGGGCATGCAAAGCCTACATTAAGAATGTACTATGTATGTGTACCAAATCTGATGTTGGATTATCCCTACTCATGGCACCTGGAAATGAGCCTCATCTTAATATGTCTTTCCTGGCTAAAATTGTAAAATTAATTAAAATACACTGCTGCACAGATCATTAACAAGTTAATAGTATCCAGACATATTGCCGTTAATGCCTTTTTTACCTGCAGGTAGAGGAGCTTGTTAAGGGACATGAAAGATCCGAGAGGTGGGACACTGAGGATCTGTGAAGAGGTACTGTAATGGGGGCACTGTTGGAGGAGGATGACGTGTATACTAGAGGTTGGGCAAAGATGGGGGTTCAAAGTATGGGCAAGCAGAAAGTGGGCAGGAGTGGTAATAGTTGGGCACACACCACTGATTTTGTGATTGATCAGGGGGTAGAAAGGAGCTCCTAGTGGAGGGGTTGGGCACCTACAACTGGTTTGATGATGGATTAGGCAGGCATGAACATGTATACTGGGGGCAGGGTTGGGCACCTGCCCCTGTTTTTAACAACTGGGTGGGAGGAGATACCAGCCAAGGGTTGGGCACCTGACTCTGGTTTCCTTAAGGACTGAGTGAGTGGGGATGGGGTAAAACTGCAGATTTTGGCAACCGCTGTCAATTTCCTTACAAAATAAGGCAGGAAGGGTATAGGTGGCAGGGTCGTATCTGCTTCTTGTTTGTTTAAATGGGAGGGCCATTTTTGTGACTTGAAACTGCACAAAATGTCAGTTTTGAGTCATGAAATTGGGCTGTCTCACAAAACTGATAAAATACAAGTTTCATAAAATCCAGTCATGAAAGTGTATAGAGTATATAAAGTATAGAGTATAGAAAGTGTATGGAGGCAGTATAAGCGCAGTGATGTAAGGCTCTGAGCTGCAAATCTGGTGACATCCAGCAGACCAGACCTGGGTTTGAATCCCACAGCTTCCACTTGCATACTGTGTGACCCTGAGCAAGTCACTTAACCTCCTTGTGCTCCCAGGTCACTCCTGTAAAAAGCTTTCAGCTTAGTGTGCTATACCTGGTTAAAAACAACTAAATAAAAAATAAATAAATAAAAGTGTTTTGAAAAATGTTCTATACATGCACCACAATGGCACCTTATGTTTTAAATATGGGTTGCCTATATATGGGTGGGCACAAAAACTGCTCTTAGCAGGATCAACACACTCCTCAATAAGGCCTGTCGTCTTACTTTGGGGGCTACTCTCGACACCCACACCTGCTCGCTGTACACTGAAACTGGATGGCTCCCATTCCATCTTAGAGGGCATACCAAACCTGCCTACTTCTAAAAAAGTACTACTTGGACTGACATCCCCACACTGGGCGGACACTTTAAGTTGGCCATCCCAACAAAATCTACCTGTAGTACAGTCACTGACAAGATGGTGATTCCTTCAAAGGACAAAACTTGCCCAGAACTCCATCCTATATCAAGGTCCGAAATGCTACAATAAACTACCTGCTGTCCTCACTGATACTACCAAGATAAGTACCTTTAAAGCTGGTCTCAAATCTCTCCTTGACTCTAAAATGAATTGTAAGTGCCTGCGCTAATGTGATAGTACCTCACCCCAGTTTTCCATTTACCTACCCCTCTACATCTTTCAGCTATACACCACTTTTTTTCTTAGCCCTCCTCTACTCCCAATTACCTGATGATGGCCTCACTTGGTTGAAAGCTCCACCTCTCTCCACCTCAGACGATGCCACCTGCCTGTGCTAATGTGATAGTACCTTGCCCCCAGTTTTCCATTTAGCTACCCCCACATCTTTCTGCTATATACCACTTTTTCTTAACCTCTCCCTACCCAATTACCTGATGATGGTCTCACTTTGTTGAAAGTTCCACCTCTCTCTCATCTCAAGAAAATGCCACCTTCGCAGATCCCCCCAACCCCTCTTATCTAATCAGTCTATCTGTTAATATTTACTCATTTGATGTGTATAAGTTCAGATTTTACTATTACTGCCTGTATATGCTTCAATGTTTTTCTCTCTCTTTTCTCTATAAACCTTGTAGATTTGTAATGTTTGTAATGTTTGTTCAACACTGACATGGAACCTTTGAAAATGAGTCCTTGACTCAAAGGTATTAATCTCAAACTGAAATAAATAAATAAATAAAATAAATAGTTTAAAACAACACATTTTCCAGTCAAGCCACCTTTAAAAAATTCCTCCTTTGGGGCCGGCCTGCTGGCTCAGTGGTAGTGCTGCCACTTGTGATGTCAGCGACCCATGTTTGGGAACAAATCTGGGTCATTGGAGGGACAGCCGGGGTGGAATTGAGTGTTTTGGAGGATGCTCTCCACCTTGGGAGGGGGCGGACTGTCAGTCTCCACTGTCTGACTGCCACTTGGGTGACACAGTTGGCAGTGCAAATGGAGCTGTCGGACTTGGGGAGCACACCAATGAGCTCTGATATCAAATGCACATGCATGCACATATGTATACTGGGAGCCCTTCTTAGCATCCACAAGGGGAGAACATTGGAAAAAGGCACACCAGCTGCAGCAGGAGGACGTCCACCCCTCACTGCAGGCCCACACACCACCAACTGTAGCATTCTCCCTTAAGCACCTACCCAGTCTCCATTGGGAGGTATGAAGGGCCTCCCATTGGCTCCAGCCCTGGGAGGGGGTAAGCTAGGTGTAAGAAAGAGAGGTAAGTCCTGGAGAAGGTGGGTGATGGGGCTGGATGAGTAGGGTAAGACCAATGGGGGCTGGCTGCTACAAAGAGAAAAGCATACTAAATTAAAAAGAAAATCCTCCTTTGGCCAAAGTCTAACAAGCCTAAAACGTTTTGGTTTTGGGGAGGAGTCAACATGGCTCCAGGTAGCTGCTGTTAGTTTTAATTCTACACCTATGAGTTAGCAAAATGCTATTTTTTTGCTTTAAATCAACTTGTTTTACTTTCCTTTGATGACTGATAAGAGAAAGCAGCGTTTTCAACGTTCTCTGAAGAATCTCCCAATAAAACCATTGAGAAGTATTTTCAGTTGCAAACAGTCATGGAACACATCCGTAGAACAGGAAAGGGAAGCTCCAGCTCTGGAGTAGAGATGCCGAGTGCTGCCCTGCAGAAGCACGTGGCTGGACCAATAGATACACGCTCTCCTAAAGCAGTAAAAAATTAAGCCAGAATTTCTCCTAAACCCCTAGTCACTGCTACAGAGATAATTAAACAACAGACATTCAAAGCATTAAGTGCCTTTAACACAACATCATTTATATCTAAGAAGCTACTGTATCTGGTGAAAACAAAATCTCTTCCAGAAACGTTAGCCACAGCAATAAGTGTAATATCAGCAGACTGTGACAAAAGATGTAACTGAATCTGAAAAAAAACACAGAATCCTACCACTCAATGTTTCAAGTTCTGTCTCCACTTCTTCTTTCCCGATTTCAGCCCAAATATTGCATCCAACAGATACTAGTATGGCTGCTGCTGCAGCTGCCACAGGCCCTCACTCTATAGTCGATTCACTTGGGAATGTCTTAGAGAAACTTATTTACTGGACCCAGATGTTTGATTGGAAATGTCATGTCCTATCTGAAAAGGTGGATTTCCTGGAGCAAGACATGAAACACAACATAGAAAAGATCGAGGCATCTGAAGAAGTGGAAAGTAATAAAAGACATAGACAAATCTCTTAAGAGAGTAGGACTGGAGACAACAGTGGTTAATTTGATCTGAGACAATTTTGTGATGTCTCACAGAATTGAAATATTGGAAAATCAGCAGAGGTATAAAACCTTGAGTGATGGACTGACTATATCCATAGACTCTGAATTCCAAAATACCAGTGATATGATGGACATTTTCATGACAACCTTTGATTTACTTGAAGATTATTATCACAACCTATAGAATATTACAAAATCATGAAATACAAGGATTAGCTGTTAACTTGCCACAAACACAATGTGCTGCAGAAATTCTGAATGGGAAAAAATCTGTGATAATGATTACCTTCACATGTGAGTCAGATAGGGACTTGATTGTGTTTCTGGTAAGAATTAAATCACCACTGCCATACAAAACTTTTAAATTTTGATTTTCCCAGATTACACATTTGCCACTCGGCAAAGACAATGATACTTTTAGGTTTCTGACAAGTGCAACTGGAGATGGAGCTGAGTTTCAGCTCCTTGCCCCAGCCAAAGTAAGAATAAAACACAAAGGAATGAAAAATTTATTTTATTATATGGATCAGCTCTCAGCTTTTATTTGAGCTCAGTTTGAGCAGGACACACAGGAATGGCAAGACTGATTCACCTACAGCTTCAGAAGAAGAACAAATGTTAAACATGATGTAAAACTAATTATGTGTAGAAATTAGAAATGGATTCTGGACATTTGATTTTTTTATTGGCTCTTTCTTTGTATTTGTATTTAATTTTCATAAGGATCTCTCTCTTTTTTAAATCTAGCTTTTTCCTCCTGCGGGTGGCTGTCCGTGGGCTTTGGGCTCTCTCCTCAAGAGCTCCATCCACGCTGAACCACGGCTCTCTCCCGATCTTGGCCCTGGCTGCCGCCAATCTCCCATGGATTCCGCCCCCTCCATGGTGGGGCCAGGGAGAGAGGGCTGTCCCTCCCCTCAGTGCAACCACATCAAGATGCTGGATAGAGCCATGGGTTGGGAGCATGGTTGGGGCTTCATGCATCCTGCCAGTATACCCCGTTTCTGGTTTTCTCCTTCATCTTCCCCTTACTGGGCGCACACATGGAGGCATGCAAATGCTGTGGATTCCCACAGTACCTCCTGCCATTGATGTCCCCGACCCACTCTACCCTCAGGCCTCCACCTGAGGGAATCATTCCGAAGACTGCCAAATCACCCTCCCAGGAGAGGAGAGGTGTTCTCTGGTCACTGATCCTCTCCCTCCCTGGTTGACCCCCAGCAACTCCGTTCACCACCAAACATGGGTAGCTGGTGTGGCAGGAGGTAAGGTGCAATGCCTCAGTCCTCCATGCCACTGGGCCATTTCATAAGGATCTCTATGGTCAAATTAACTCAAATAGTAGTAATGGGTAATGGAAAAGAGGTGTACTTTAAAGAAGACAGGAAATGAATAATGCCTGCTGTGCAAAACAATGTATTTTGAACATTAACATATGTCTGCCGATGACTGGCTCAATGCAGTTCAAGCGGTCAAGGTTTTTGTAATGTTATTTGACTTTACCACTGTTTCCACAATATAGCTGTCACAGTGGATTTTGAACAAAGTTTCCGATCTCAGTTCGTTGAAATGAGTGAGCCTGAAAGTCTATGATGTCCGTAATTGAGTTTTTGGTGCCACATATTGTCCTCATGCAGAGCTGACACCATCTCCACATAGACATGAAGTGTGCACAGGAGTATGTTTTTTTTCCATTCGCATCTTGGATAATTTTGATATAGTCTGGTGTGTTATTCTTGTATTCTCAAATGTATAACATGACAGCTTACATAGAACTAGTGAAATGAGCACACATCCAAAGTGATTTTTAACTGTAATCGATGAGTAATTATTATAACAAAGCAATTTCATGCAGTGGTAGTGAATGGGAAAGACGCAAAAATCCTATCTTGATGTTTTGCATATTTTAACCTGCCAGTAACGATGCAAAACAAGTTGTGAGGTGATTGTCTGCTTTGATTATACATTGAGAATAAATTAAAAGTACAAATAGCTTAATCTGTATTTCATCACAAACTGCCCACTTCCTCTCCTATTGTTTGTGAAATAAAGAAATGATTGGAGCAATTTATAGATGTTGCTAAATGTAATTGAAACCTGAGTCCAAATACAGAACAGTGTTGATTGCTACATGGTGAGATTCTGTATTTTAATTAATATTTTATGCAATGCAGAAATCATTATGTTTCCTTTCTTGACTCAGCTGAGATCTTATTCTGAAGGACCATTTATAAGTACGGTGAGTGAGTGAGAAGCGAGAGGTGTGATGTGTGTGTGAGTGTGTGTATTTGGGGGAGTGTTGTCCATTATATATCGGTTATAAAATTTTGTAATGTACTAAATGTGTTAGGGCTGTGGGGTGCTGGTTGGGTGAGTGGATGGACACTTAGGAATTTAACAGCAATTTTCGACTTGTGGACCCTGACTATTTAGAATTTGTCTGGCAACTGCTATATATCTGATGCCATTGCATGGTACTTTATTGTTTAGCATCTTGAGTATTCTTTTACATTGCATACAGTTCAAAATCAGATAATAGCTCTGTATTCTCATCATCAATATTTGCACATGGCCATTTAGTTCTGCCATTAATTACATTTTCTGTCACTTTGTAAATTAAATCTATCTGTTTTTTTTTATCGTGAAAATTGGAAGTAACACTTATTACAACTGTATTAGTTTCAGGCTATCCTAGTGTAAGTTCTTACAAATTTCAGTGCGTCTTGAAACTTGAAGTCAGGTTTATCGTTTGTAAAACAAATAATGCATTGATGCAATTCATTTGGTAGAAAGTTTCCAATATTGAAACATCCACTAATTAGACAGTTTATCATGATTGAATCTATATTATGCATATTGCACCCCAATATTTTTAGTCCTCTACATGTCATGTCAGAAAGACTGCTGTTATGTTTTTGCCTAACTTTACATTGTTTTATTATATCCTGATGATAGCCTATTTTTTTGCTTTAAATCTACCAGGAATTACCTCAGCATAGTCTTCTTTTTAGTTTGCCACTATACAGTACCTGTCATTAGGCCACGATTTGCACAGAAGTCCCCAATTAGTTGTTACTGATGAAACTATTCCCATCCCTTTTTGTGGTTTGGGGTGGGGGCAGGGTATGTAGACCAAAGAGGTTGAAATTGTATGTTGAAATTTTGGTAACACATTTTGGTAACACATGAAATTTGCTCATTATGTGTTATCTGAAGAATACATTGTTCTCAAAATTACAGGTTACACCTGTATAATTTATGCATTTGACCGTTTAAAATACCATGCTTTACCTCTTTTCTTTTAAAGTTTTTCCTGATTATATGGACATTATTCTAGATTATGTGGCAGCATACAGGAAGTTAAGAGAAATGGGTGTATGTATGTAAAGTATATGGTATAGCTCTGACTAGTTCAAACTTACAGGCATAGAATTTTACTACAGATAAGGAACATCAGGTAAATCTAGTCTGCCCATTACTCCTTTTCTAACCCTGTAGTCTCAGATCATACTTTGTCTCTGGCCTCATCACATCCTCTGAATCCCCAGGTTACTTCTGTGTCTTTCCCATGCAGTTTTGAATTCCCCACTGATTTTGCTCCCACCACATCTGCTGTGAGACTGTTCAATGCCATCACTACCCTTTTCCAGGTAGAAGTACTTTCTTTCATTGCCCATTGGTCTACCCCATTCCAGTCTCATGGGATGTCCTCTTGTTCTAGAGCATCTTTTCATCTGGATGATGCCACCCTCCTGTACCTTATTTGTTCCCTTTACGCATTTGAAGGTCTCAATCATGTCCTCCTCTCTTTCTCGCCTCCATGGTGAATACACAGTGCTCCTCCATTCTCTATTTGTATGATCACAGGTGTAGGCCCTGCACCTTTAAGTTGTCCTTCCTTGAACTGTCTACACCATGTCTATGTCCTTTTGGAGATGCGCCATCAGAGTTGGGTGCTGTACTCTAAATGAAGCCTCTCTAATTACCTGTACAGAGGTATTACCACCTCCTTCCTTCTGATGGTGATATCTTTCCTGTGCACCTCAGTATCCCACTGTCTCTTTGTACTGCATTGGCACTTTGTTTTACCACCCTTTTGTCATCAGATATGACCTCCCATAGATCTCTTTCCTGCTGTGTGATCTATATTAAACACTCCCTCCACCACCACCATGTAATCCTCCCTGTGTTTCTACAACCCATGTTCATGATTTTGTATTTCTTGGCATTAAATCTCAGCTGCCATACTATGTCTTTTCTCCCATCTGGCGAAATCACTTTTCTTTTCACCACTTCTCCTATGCTGTTTACCCTATTACGTTTCTTTGTGCCATCTACTTGGAGACATACCTACCCTTCCAGCCCGCTGCAATTTCACTGATGAAGATATTAAATAGTACTGGCACCAGAACTGATCCCCGTCACCCTACTTGCCACCCTGTCTAATTCAGATTTAGCTCCATCTCATTCTAAAAGATTTATTGTTCACAGTCAGTCTTTCTGCTTTTTAAAAATTAGCCTGTTCAAAAAGTTACACAGTACACCTGACCATAACCCCAGGTCCTTCTCCTCTTCCGTCACTGTAACCTGAATTTCACCTAGACAGTTATCTGCCTTTGATTCCAGGTTACCATGTGCATCACCTGGAATTTTTTTGCATTAAATCCCAAATGCCAGCTGCCAGACTTTTTATGCAGCTTTGCCCAGTCCTCCTTTAGATCCTGTCTCCTCCTCTGTGTCCACCCTCCTACAGAGATTAGTATCATCTCCAGAAAGGCAGATGTTGCTGTCATAGAAACATAGAAGTTGATGGCAGATAAGGACCGAAGGCCCATACAGTCTGCCCATTTCTTTTCTACCTTATAAATGTGCCATCGGCCTTTGCTCTGTCAATGGCCTATCTATTCATACTCATCTGTATTGCTCTCTTATGTCTATCCCATGCCTGTTTGAAGCCCTGCACTGTATTCATATCCACCACTTCCTGAGGTAGGCCATTCCATGCATCCACCACCCTTTCTGTGAAAATGATCTTCTCCACATTACCCTTAATCAGCCTCCCTCTAATCTCATGCTGTGTCCTCTTGTCCTGCTATTTTTCTTATATTGAAACTTGTTAGACTCTTTCACCTTGTTAATGCCCTTAAGGTGTTTGAATGTTTCGATCATATCACCTCTCTCCCTCCTTTGCTCTAGGGTATACATATTGAGCTCTGTTAATCTGTCCTCATATGTTTTCTGATGCAGTCCCTGCACCATTTTGTTGCCCTTCTCTGGACTGCCTCAATTTGGTTAATGTCCTTGTGAAGGTGTGGCCTCCAGTATTGTAGCAGTACTCAGATGGGTCCTAACCAGTGTCTTGTAAAGAGGGATTATTACCTCTATCTTCCGACTTGTGATACCCCTACTAATATACCCTAACATCCCCTAGCTTTACCTACTGCTTGGATGATTTCAGGTCATCAGTGATGATAATGCCCACGTCTCTTTCTTCCCTTGTGACTGCCAGTAACTCCCTCCCAGCCTATAGGTGGCTTCAGGGTTTCTCTTCCCTATGTGCATGATCTTGCATTTCTTTGCATTAAACCCCATTTGCCACTCTTGACGACCATTTTGTTAGTTTATCCAGATCTCTTCTCATTCTGCCCACCCCATCTGGATCATCTACTCTGTTGCAGATCTTGGTGTCATCTGCAAACAGACAAACCTTACCCTCTAGTCCATCTGTAATGTCACTGATGAAGATATTGAAGAGGACTGGGCCACAGGACTGATCCGGAGGTACCTCACTTGTGACTTGCAGCTCTTCTGACTGTATACGCTTTACCACCACTCTCTGTTTTCTGCTGAGAGAGTCTACTATTGACTCTCTCTGCTATGTTGTTAAATAAATACACAGAACATCACTGGTCTCAGTACTGAGCACTGTGGGACATGACTGGTTACATGCCCTAGGTTTGGTCTGCTCACCCACTACCACCACTTTCTAGTTTCTGACTCTTACCTAGCTTTTTACCCTTCCTAGCAGTTTATTCTCATCCACCTGGTCCCTCAGCTTGCTTATCAGCATGATATGAGGATACCTGAGCTAACACATTATTGAAGTCAAACTATAGCACCACCATTGCTGGCCCCTTTTCCCAGTGTCCTTGTGACCCAGTTGAAGAAGTCCACCCCTTAACAAACCCATGCTGCCTATCATCTTGGAGGCCATTTCTTCCCAGAAGCACATGGGCCTTTATTTCAGATTTACCTCCATTAACTAACCCACTATGGAGGTTAAGCTGGCTGGCCTGTAGTTTCCCGGCTCTTCTCTAGAGTCACTCTTGTGGAAAGTCACCACATGAGCTGACCTTCAGTCCCAAGTTACACATCTATCCTCAATTGAGGTGTTTAATTGGTGCGTTAGTTGAAATGCAAAAATCTCAGTTATCTCAGAAACCTTTGTGCACCCCATCTGGATCAAGAGCCTTGTCTATCTGTATTCCCCTTAGTCCTCTTAGGACTCTGTCTATCTCAACCTCCACCTCACACTCCCCCAAGTATAAATTACTTGCATCTGCTTGTATCACATCCTGCTCCACTCACACACAGTGTTTTGTTGTGTTCGTTGATGGGTTCCAGAATGAGTCGATCATGAGGGTTATCATGTTTACGTAGCTCCTAAACTCCTTCACCTACATGCACACTATAACCCCCACTGGAACTATTATTATGTTTGTTTATACCAGTATTGTGTTTGAATTTATTAAGATACACAATGAAAACAATGGACTGTGTATCACATGCACATATTTTGAGTGTTTGTGTTCCTAGTACAATTCGAACACTACACAGTAAACTTTTTTTTTAATTCTTGTGGTAACCGGTTATGCCCACTAGTCACAAGTGCCTAGTTTTCAAGGGTGACGGGGAGCACTGGGGTAATTAAGTGACATACTCAGAGACACACAGCATGCAAGTGGATGTTGGGGAATCAAACCCAGGGCTGCCTGATGTACTGAGCTCATTCACATCTCATTACTCTAACCTCTAGGCAATACTGCCAGGCATGACACTTGCTTGTGTCATCGATTTGTTTGCTTGCCTTTAATAATCAATAGATATCTTAAAATATAATAAATTAATATATCTGATTTACCATGCCATTTATACATTTCCAGGTCTAATTACTATATCACAGCAGCCAAGTGGGTCGAGTGCAATGCAGTCTTCTCTGTACAGGTCAAGTTCAGATGGCAATGAATTTACAGTGGTAGCCACAGACATTGCCAGCAATTTCCAGATATTTCACGAAATTTCTGAAGAGTTTCTCTCTGCTCCTACTGTGGAAATGCAGAAAGCAGGAAGATATTTCTGGAAATGTCACAGAAAGTTGGAAATAGCTGGCAGTGTCTGTGGCTGCTACTGTACTTTTGGAAGCAATTTTCTGAGTTCTATCAGACATATCGGTACAGGGATATGCATTTGAACCAGAGTTATCGCCTGATGAGATACCAGAAACAGTAGATGAAAGCAGTAGTGATGATGAGAATGATAGCAGTGAGAACGCAGATGATTGTATGCAAAGCCCATTTTGTGCTCCTGTCGCTGGTGCATACTGATACCCACAGTACAGGAAAATTTATGCTGCTGTGTGATATTAGGAATTCAACACAGGATTGCTGGTCATTAATGTATCATGGAAAATAACCATCTTTTTCAAATATGTCTTGATATTGAAACAATGGGTGTTGCATTGCTGAGTAACCGCCATCTACATGGCGTGGTGCTTTTTCGACAAGTGAGTGGTCGTTAAGTTTATTGCTTGATGTGATACTGTATTGAAAAGCCATACCTTTTGACACTTGCTGTCCCATTAACTGCCTCTAATCCAATACATGTAATATCAATTCAAGTAGTGTTCTTCAAGGTTACTGATGTTAAATGTGGCATCCCTTCTGTCTGAATGTATCTAATTGTCCATCTATACTCATAAATTGTATGTAGTACATTTTAATATTATGATATTTAACTTAGTGTAGACAATGATTAAATTGAGTTATACCAGTCTGCAAGTTTTCCATGCTCATTTTTGATTTTTACTATTATCAAGTTTCTCATTACTCTCATAGAAACATAGACAATGATGAAAGAAGAAGACCATGAGTCCACCCAGTCTGCACAAGTTCCCAATACCCCTGGAACCTCCTGTTCCTCCGAGGTACTAACCCTCCCCTTCTCTCTATTCTCATCCTTAGTCCTGTCGCCCGAGCAACCACTATTCCCTTCAATATGTCCCAATCCTGCTTGAATCCTCTGACTGTTTTGCACCCATCAATTCAGCTGACAAACTGTTCCAAGTCTCCACCACCTTTCCTTAAGCAGTACTTCCACACATCACTCCTGAACCTAACTCCTGTTAATTTCATTCATGTCCACATGACCACAAATTGGTATTCAGGCTGAATAGTTCCTGCAGTTTAATACTAGATTTAATACTGGAGAGCTAGGAAGTCAAAAAGGCATAGCCCACACAAACTTCCCCACTATTCAGTGGTGATAAGCAAAGTTACCAACAACAGAGAGATATCCATCCAATCTATCTTTAAACTTAATCACACTATCCACCTCTACCACTTCCTGAGGTAGTCCATTCCATAGTTTTATTGTTCTTCCTAAAACTATTTCTTCTTATCTCCATCCTACATTTAATTTCTCTCAATTGTCTGTCATGTCCCCTTAGTTGATATGGGTTATATTTAAAATTTCAAATTCATCTCTTTAAACATATTACTGTTTTAGTAATACTATATAATCTCATTAAGTCCCTCTAATTCTCCTATTCTTTAGGGTCCACAATCCCAATTTCTCCAATCTGTCCTCATAGCTTAAGTCCTTACAGCATGATATCATTTTGTTGTAAGACCTCTGTGGTCTCTACCAAATTTACATCCTTTATTAAAATGGATTCCAAACAGTAGAACAGTAATCCAATAGTGGCCTGATTAGTGTCTTATACAGCGGCATCAACATGCCACTGTCTTTTGAGTGAAAACTCCTTCTCACACTATTTACCAGAAACATTGCTCTATTAGACATGTTTTTACAGTGTGAACCCTTTTCAAATCACTCTGGATGTAAACTCCCAGATCTTTCTCTAAATCCGAAATCCTTAACTTTAAATTTTAATATGATAGTTTTGACACACATTTCGCCTCCCCAAATGCATTATTGCACACTTCTCACCATTAAATTCCATACCATTATTCTCAGCCCATTCCATAATTTTAATCAAATCTGTACCAAACAAAATCCTGTTGTCAGGTGTTCACTATCCCACCTGTCTTGATATCATGTGCAAATTTGACCAATTTGCTATGACTTCTAATTTCAGGTCACCTATAAAAATACTCAAACAATAGGGTCCCACATGGACCCCTGTGGGACTCCACTCCCACCTTTGTGGTTTCGACAAACAGCCCCTTATCCTAACTTGTTGTTTTCTCTCCTCAGCCACTGGGATACCCACTTTACTATACAGTAATCAATCCCCAACTTATTCAACTTTTCAATTATTTTATCATGAGGGACTGTATCAAATGCTCTCCTAAAGTCCAGCATAACCACATCAGCACTGTTCCCCCATCAACCCAGCCATTAATATTCTCATAGAACGTCAATAGATTTGCCTCACATGATCTTCCAGAGGTAAAACCATGCTGACTCATATCCACCTATGCTTTTCTATTCATGGTTTCCTAATAACTTCACTAATTATTCCCTCAATAATCTTTCCCACCACTGATGTCAAGCTCACTGGTCGATAATTTCTGCCGGTCCTTCTACCTTTCTTAAATACTGGTACAACAAATGCCCTTTTCGAATCCTCCGCACCACCCCTCAGCCATAGACTTTTGACCCAAGATTGTGATCACTGGTACCAGTTCTTCCTTTAGCTCTTTAACCATGAATGGTGGATCCCATCCGGCCCCGCGCTTGTCACTATTCAGTTCCATAACTCTCCTCATTACCTTTTCCTCTGTTATTAATAATTCTGAATTTATTATCGACCTCCCACATTCTTAATTTCCACATTATTTGCTTTATCTCTAAATACAGTAGAAAACATTTTCCAAACTCCTCCGCCATCTTCTGTGGTTCTGATATAACTTCACCATTGCTGGTTAATGGACGTGTCATTCAACTTCCATTTCTCTGCCTATTAACGTAGGCAAAGAAACTTTTATTATTTTTACTTACTGATAATTTCCTCTCCAGCCATTGTTTAGACTGCCTTACCTCTCTTTTAAGTCTCCTCTGGCAACTTTTGTATTTATTACTATTTTCCGCTGTCATTTGCTTCTTCATTCTGTTAAATAACACTTTCTTCCTCTTACATAACCTTATAATAACCCTATTTAACCAAGGAGGTTTCTTGCCCCTACCGTTGTATACTAACTTTTGAGGTATGTGTACTGCTGTTACATCTGTTATTACCTGTAAGAACAGTCTGCAAGACTCTTCTATTCCTTTGTTTCCATCATCCTTCCCCAATTGATTCTATGTAACAGATCTCTTATTTTTCCATACTCCTTTCCTATACAAAACTGAGACGTACAACCTATTACTATCTCCATTGACCAATCTAAGTCAAATAATATGGAGCTATGATCACTATTTCCTATATGCGGTTGTACAACAATGTTTTTAATAGTATCTTTATATTAGTTATGATCACATCCAAAATATTCCCTCCTCAGAGGTTCCTGAATACATTGTTTGTAACCCCACTGATATCATTTCCTCCTGGAATCTACATTCCATGCTGTTTCCTTGCTGTTTCTTTCCCATGTAATCCCTGGTATATTTGGGTCCCCATTAATACTATATCCGATACTTCAGCTAGACTTACAATATATTCTAGAAAGGAGTCTGTATCCTTCTGCTCTGTATCTGGAACTCTATAGACCACTGAAATGCCTACATTTCCTACCCCTTATTCCCACCACTTCCACTGTTAGAATTTCTACATTACCTAATTCCACATCATCCTCAATTAATCTTACTTCCAAATCTTCCCTAATAAAAGAGCTACTCCTCTACCCTTTCTTCCCTCTCTATTTTTACTTATTACTCTATATCCTTGTATATTATATTTCCATTCACTTTCATTTTTCCACCATGTCTCTACCACCCCTATCATATCCAGTTTATTTTCCTTTATCATCACTTCAAGTTCTGACATACATAACTGATTTAAACTTCTTGCATTAAAGAACATCACTTTCAGTGTTGTAACTTTCTCAACCCTATTTTGCTATAATTTACTACTACCTTCTCCACCAGTAGTTGAGCCCTTTTCTTCAGTTTAAACAATAATCAATTTCATTCTTTAATCTCATTCCCAAAACCTGCTACCCTAAGATTCCAGTGCAACCCATCCCTTCCAAACAGCTCATTTTTATTTTTAAAGGCTCCCCAATGCCTTATAAACCTGTACCCATTTGTCTCAGCCCATTTGGATAGCCATTCATTTGCTAAAGCCATCCTCCTTTCCTTATATACTGAGGCTCTTGGCTCAGGCAAAATCTCAGAGATTAGTATCTCACTCCCATTTTCTACCAGCTTTCAACTAGTTTTTATAGTCTTTTGCATTTCAGGCAGTGTTTTCCTGAGAATATCGTTTATTCCCACATGTAATAGTGCCACTGGTTCCTTCCTGCTGTTTTAAATATATTGTCAACCATGCCATATAAATCCAAAACTCCCACCCCTGAAAAACTACTGACCATTCTATTTTCCTTATCATGCTTGCAAATGTATTGATCTGTAAATTTTATTATCAAACATCCTATTACTATTACTTGCCTTGACTCCTGACTTACCCGACGTAGTCCTCTCTGAGAGTGCTCTCTCTACTCTCCCCATCAATGTGTTCCACATTTTCCAAGACACTAAAACTATTACTTAACTGTATACTTTCATGTGTTTCTTCCCTAACATTATTATTTATACTCCCATCCAATATTTCACCCGGTTCCCGATTTCCAATTGTTCACCAACTGCTGGCTTTCTCCCTCAGCCAGCCCGAACTGGCTCCAGTGGACTACCCTTCTTCTTTCTCTTTTCACATCTCCTTCCTTTCCCTCCATTTTATTTATATTTTCCTCTTCCTCTGGTGTTTTCCTCTTTCCTTGGGCCAAATCAGACCCACCTCCCCTATTATTTCCATCAACTTTATTCAAACTAGTCATAATTTTAATCCTTTCGGTACACTCCATCTGAGTTTTTCCAAGATTTCTAATCTATCCGATACCAACTTCAAATTATGAGTTAATTCCTTATTCAGCTGACACTTCACACATTCAAACTCACATTCATTATAGTTTATACCCAGTTCTGCCACCTGATACATTTTAACATTGTCTACAAAGATCAGTAGGTCTCCTTCAGCAGACAGTATGGATTTCAAAGTATTTGTGTTTTGTGCCCCCATTGACCCATGTTTTTCACCTCTATCCAGTTCCATTCTACTCCTTCACTATTATGTACTGTCCTTTAATATATTTCCACCAAAATCCACACCACTTTTTCTTCCTACTCACTTTCACCCTATTTGCCCGTACAACAAATTCACCTTGCTACGCTATCTACTCACCATTTTGGTCACCGACTCCATTAGACTTCCAGTAAATTTTTCTTGTTTCCTCCTCCTGAATAATTATGATATTCAGCTGTAATTTACCAAGGATAATAAATGCCCAGCCTTCTCTCCCTTCTTCCCTGCTGGCGCCTGCAGGCGCGTGGCCTCTGCCCACATCACCTCTGCTCTGTGCTCAGCTCCGCTCGCTGGCCGAGCAATATATAACCCTCTTACTGACATCACCCATTTGCTGCAAAATTCACTCCTGTAATCGACAGACTATACATATAACCTGCCTTAAAAAGACAGGCTAGTCAGTATCTGGTAGCCCCAAAGTGCTTTCTAAACACTAAAATTTACTTTAGTGCAGTCTGCTGCTTGCAACCTCTGAGAAGATCGCCAAGCAGCGTCACTTACCAGTACACCTCAAATCGCACAAATATTTGTCAGTTTCACACAGCCTCCTAGTACCAGAGCTACAGACCACCACGCCTGCTCTGCAGTTAATTACTTTGTTAATTCCTTTAAGGAACTTGAAGGTCTCTTACAAATCTCCCTTTCTCTTCTGGTCTCCTGCAAGTACATATTTAGTGCCTTGAGGTGCTCCTCATAAGATCTGCCCTGCTGACCCTATTACCTCCTTTCTTCTGCTATCAGTACCCCTATCGATACACCCCAGCATCCTGTTAGCCTTGCTATAGGCCTTGTTACTGACTTGATTGCTTAAATGAGTCACTAATGATAACTCCCAGATCCCATTTCAGCTGTAGTGCTAAGTCTCTCCTCCCATCCAGTACTCTGTCTTGGGGTTCTTTTTCTTTAGGTGCACTGCCTTGCATGTTCTAGCATTGAATTTTAACTGCCAGGCTTTTGACCACCCTTCTAGTTTTCATAGGCCCTCTGCATTTCCCTTATTCCTCATCACTATCCACTCTCCCACATGGTTTTGAGTCATCTGCAAAGAGACAATACCTGCCTTGATTCCTTCCCCAGTGTCAGTACTGAACATGTTGAAGAGGACCTGACCCAGGACCAATCCCTGTGGAATCCCACTCATAACCTCCATCTCCTCTGATTTAATCCCATTGACCACCACCTCTGCTGCCTCCACTCTAGCCAGTTACCCACCCAGTTCACAGTTGGTTTAGCTGCACCTATGTCCTCCATTTTCTTGAGCAATCATTTGTGAGGTACTGAGTCAAAAGCCTTGCTGAAATCAAAGTAGAGGAGATCCAAAGCATGACCCTTGTCTAATTCCTTTGTCACCCAGTCAAAGAAACTATCAGGTTAGTCTGACAAGATCATCCGGCCATGAAACCATGCTGTTTACTATCCTGGAGCCTGTTGCTCTCCAGGTGGTCTATGAGGTCCTCTTTATCAGTGACTCCATCAGCTTCCCTACTATAGAGGTTAGACTGACAGGCCTGTAGTTCCTGGTTGCTCCTTATCCCCATTTATGAAGTGGTACAATGTCTACCAACTTTCTACCCTTGGAACTTCCCCAGACCTAAGAGAGCTGTTCAACATGCATACCAGTGGTTCAGACAGCTCTGCTGCTAATTCTCTGAATATCCTCAGACGCAACCCATCTGGTCTTGGGGCATTATTTATCTTAAGGTCAGCCAGCCTTTTCAGAACCCATCACATGTTTCTAATTTCTATTTCCAGTAAAGTGTAATGTACGTATACCATACTACAAATTAACAAGAGTACTTCCCCAAGAAGATTACTCATTATGTCATGTAGAAAGCATATAAGATGTCTGTGTAATTCCAGATATGTAGACTCCATACCAGCAGTTGGTACTATACTGTATCTAGTTACTCTGACCTCTAGACAATACACCAGCACATAGCATCACATCACTGTTTGATTCTGGTCAGGAATAAATGCAATTAAAATTTATATAAAATGGAAAAATGAAGTATCTTTTAATTTTTTGTCATTAAACCTGAACTGTGGCATTATATAATTGCAATACATCAGTCCAGGGTGTGGGTTATGCATTGATATACCCACTTCAGGTGTAGCCTGCTGCTTGGACGAACCACACCAAGTGAATCACAGCATAACACACACACACACTCTGACGTTGTATACTGCTTAAACATAATTCTCTTTTTTCTCATACCCTTTTGCAATTTAGCAATAATGCATGACCATGGGTTAGATTAACAGACTGTTAATCAGCCACTAGGAGAAATGTGGCACTGTGGGCATAACAGTGAATAAATGACTCTTACTCATACTGCTGTTTTAAAATTATGCCAAAGAAAATGGTTAAAGTGTTCATTCTTAACATTTTACTCATTAGGAGTATGTTATTTAATAAAATAGTTCTTCTAGTAACATTTTAAGAAGGCTGGTTCAGAATCAGAATGCATCATAGCATGGATTTAAAACCTCCTTCTGGAACTTCCTGAAGGGCTCCTCCTCTTGCCCATGCACCCAACAGCCTTGTCCCACACTATGCTGGGACACAGGTCCTTCACACCCCCTGGGACCACTGCATTTACTCTCCTGACCACCTGGCCAAGCAATGTCCAACTGGGTTAGCACTCACTGTCTATAATACAGCCCTAGCGCTTACCTCCCCTGGGCCATCTGGAAACCACCCGGCTCATGTGTTGCTTTTGTATGGACTTTAGTACTGACTGTCATTTCTCCATGTCTTCTGATACCCCTCTGTATGGAAAATTATACTTCAGCCACCTCACTGTATGAAACAATGTACCAGTCTCTTCACTGTATGTATTAGCTGTATAACTCTCTGTACTTGTTAAACTCATGTCTGTAACTCTCCCAGGTCGCACCTGAAAATAGGCACATGGTTGACTAGTGTGACTTACCCGTAAACAAAAGCAAATAAATAAATACCAGACATTCAGTATTGCTATAGGAAATAATGCTAGCTAGAAGAATTAATGTGCCTTGGTGATCTTGCTGTACGATAGAATTATGGTGATTTATGCATGGCTGTCAGAATCCTACAGACAGTCAGTTTACAGCATTTCTAAGATCATTTTTTTTAATTTGCCTTTTTTAACTCCAGGACATACAGATTGCAAGCATATCGGCAGTTCACACTTTGATCACATGGAAGACTTGAAAGCACATATACAAAGTAATTCTCTCCTGTTGTGTTACGTATTTGTGAACAGTTCCGGCTGTGGTGTATGAAGGGTAACATGAATTCTTCATGTGAAGTGACTAACAAACATTGTACTTGTTGATATGTTTACTTTGGAATGTTGTTAGTAACATTTAAATTAAAACATATAATCACTTGTATTATTTAACACAGATCAAAACACTGCATTGTATGATTCTAAGAAACTGTATTACAACCTCAATGTGTTCAATTTAAAAAATATGTATTACAAAACAATTCATTGAACACTTAGATTTAAAAAGACAAACAAGTTATATGCTTAGACATGTTGTGTATTTGTGTATTTCATTACAGTTATTTGAACGAGGACTATAACAGTCTTTCTTAATAACAATTGTCAAAGTTAAGTTATTAAAAATAACACCAAAATGATATGTTTCATAAGCAATTTGTCATTACATAGGTTTTAAAATCATATGATATCTAGAGACTCAAAATAATGTGACCAACTACTTATCATACTGAATATATTATAGTCTAGGAATGTCTGAAATGGGGTCTGACAGATTTGAATTGAATAAATCCCAACCACAATGATTGGGCACTAGTTCAACAGGCTTGTAGGTAATCAATAAATATTGATATTCCCCATACCTAAATGAGCAATCTGACAGTAATTATTTTCTAGAATTGTGATACTTCATAGAAAATTGAGGCAGAAATGAGATGCATTTTTTGCATAGAAAAGAGGTTGAGATAGCTGTGAGTGAATGGTTGGGAGTGAGAGAGACAGAGTAGCATCAGTCACAGTAGCATTTACTACAGTGATAGCCACATAATCTGGAAGTGACCATGTTTGTTATAATTTTTATTACTATTATGACATTGTCCGTGATGACAAATGGTTCATTGCAAGTGTCCAGGATGAAGTTAGGGTAAGCAGCAATATGATATTGTTTCAGATTGGATGCATCCCAAAATACTTTTTTATTTATCTATTGTTATTTCAATGGTTTGGTAACCAGGTAAGACCCACTAGGCACAAGTGTCTGTTTTCAGGTATGACCCTGGAGCACTGGGGAAGTTAACTGAATTGTTCAGAGTCACACAGTATGCAAGTGTAGATTGAGAGACTCAAATACAGGTCTGTCTGCTGGATGTATCCAGCTCATTGCTCAAACCTCTAGGCTATACTTCCAGCCCGAAGGAACTCAGGGAGTAATATGGGCACCACTGACACCACTGTTCAGCAAATCAATGGATGAAAGAATGGTCACAAAGGACTGTGTGTGTATATGTATGTGTGTGTGTGTGTGTGTGTGTGTGTGTGTGTGCAAAGTGGTACCATCATACCCAAAGGTAGGAGCAAAATGGAAACTATGGATTATAGGCCAGTCAGTTTTGACTTGGTGGTTAGAAATTAATGTAATCAGTGCTAAAAAAAATTGTTGTAGCATATTCTGAGTCTAACAAGACACAGGGCAACCTGGATTTATAACTGGTTAATCTGGTCAGGCAAATCTGATAGATTTCCTTGACTATTTAACAAGGGTGGTTTATCATGGGGTGTCCATGTACCTGGCCTCCATAGATTTTATTAAGGCATTTGATGCCGTCCCATACATGATGCTATTAAACAATTTGTGCAATCAGGAGTGTACCCCAAAGGTTGTTCATTGGGTTGGGAATAAGCGAAGCATCAGGACACAGATGGTGGTTGATAGCGAGTTCAATCCCAGGTCTGGAGATTGACAAGTGGGGTTACAGGAGCCAGGGCTCAGTGCAAGGGCCTTTCCTCTTCAATGTCTTCATTATGGACATTGCAGATTGTGCTGGAGGGAATGTAAGTCTCTTTGCAGATGACATCAAAATCTGCAATGGGGTGAACAATCCAGATGGTATTGTAAAATGAGTAATGACCTAGGCAAGCTGGAGGAGTGTTCAAGAGTGTGGCTGCTTAAATTTAATACCAACAATTGCAAAGTCCTGCACTTTGGGACACAGAAACCCATGAAAAGCATACAACAAGGTGGATGTGGGAGCGGTTACTAACAATAAAAAATCTAGTAAGATACTAGTGAGTAATCATAAAGAACTAGCTTAAAGTAGCCAATCAATGTGAGAAGACAGTGGGGAGAGTTGGAGGGATGCTGGGATCCTAGGGAGATGCATAACCAATAGGAAACAGAAGGGGTGATGACACTGTAACAACAATCAGTTATGCCACATCAGGAATACAATGTGCATTTCTGGACACATCTCCAGAAGGATATATACCGAAGGGTGGCGGTGCAGAGAAGGAAAAGGGGAGACATGATTGAGACAGTCAGGTACCTAATAGGGTGAGAAAGATAAGGCAAACTGCAGATCAGTTAAGATCTGGAGCTTTAATAGGTAGGGGTATGGGCAGACTATGCTGGACTTGTGGGCCTTATCAGTCATTAAATTCTAAGTTTCTATGTTCTGCCATTCAATTTATAAAACTCTTTCTAAAATGAAAGCAATTATGCACATATAAACAGCCTACTAAAATCTAAATGTTGCGCTATCTGCAATCTTAGAACTCATAAATGATATTGTAACTGGTAGCTTGATACAGAGTACATAATATGAACAGCATAGAATAACTAGACCATGACTATTTGAGTTACTGTACAAGTTTTGTTCTTCAAACATTTTAAGTAGCATAACTCTGTGCAGGATTATTAATACACAAAACCCGACAGTCTTATTTGTTATTACTGCTTATTTGCAAATCGGTGTCAAGCAACAACGAACATTAAGATTGTTCAACAAATGACAAGGAATGCATATTTCATTCGGCACTTCTCTTACAAATCATCTATATGTTCTCATGTACAATTGAGAAAACTGTATATACAACTCAGTTTAAATCTCCTTATGAAATCTGGTTTTGTGAGCGAGAATTGCTTCTTGGATGGTTATTTTGTGGCCCTATAGTGGTTTCCCAGACACATGTTGACATTACCATGCCTTTCTTGAACATGTGTCCTGTTCACTAACTGATCCTGTGAGACTAAGACAAAAAATAAGAACATTTGAGCACATATGTAAATACATCCATTTGTAAGATACATGTATCTTAGTAAAAACACTCTAATATAATACCTTCAGTATGACGTTTCACTGTGCTACACATAAGATTTTGTCTAAATTTGTATGTTTTATCGCTTTTCTTTGGTTTATCACGTATCTCCCAGTGGTCTTGGAATACTGCTGCTTAAATTGAGGCAACCCCTGTTTATTCCATGATTGTGATTGAGAAACGTTCTGTTATGGTCCATGGTGTACGTTCATTCTACATGTGTATGCTTCTGTATCATACTTTATAAGTTTAGAAGCAAACTTTGGACAGAGAGCATGCACATTTCGAGATCACCAGTATGAATTCCTTTGGATAACTTGAAGTTGGAAAAGACAAATAACATATAATACAGAGTCTGATTGTGTTGTCTCAAAAAATATCATGATCAAGTGGTATAACAACATGATTCTTTGGATTTCAAAATACTTCACATACAGTATGGCATCAATTTTGTCATCAGTTTTTATGTTACTTTATAGATTAAGAACATATGGAAATGCAAGCAGATAGGGCCCTGAAGTATATCGCTTCTGAATGACTCCCTCCCTTCCAACCCACCCTGATTTCATTTCTAGACCCTCTGTCCCTTCTGTTTGACAATGAGTACATGTTTACCCTAAATCTCTCCCATACTGCTTTTCCCCATTCTGAGGATCATGTGAGACCCTCATCTTTACCATCTCCAGGAGCATAATGTACTTCTTTAGTTAAGGGTTCAGAACTGCATACAGCACTTCAAGTTTTGCCTCACCAAGGATATGTACCATGACAGAACAGCCTTATCCTTCTCAACATGATTTTTCTAACAATGCTTTCCAGTATTCAGTTAGTCTTAGCTGCTGTTCTCCTGCATTATTCTGACTGATTCATTTTACCAGTGATCACTACTCCCAGATCCTTTTATTCCTCTGAAACAGGTAACTCTCACCAACCCCCAGTTTGCAGCTGTACCATGGATTCATATCTCAGAACTGATGTACCCTGCATTTTCTAAGTTAAGCCCTACTTTCCATTTTTGTTTTGGTACGTAAGTTGAAGTCGTAGTACCTTTTCAAGATCTTTAAGTAGTTTGTGATCTGTAATAATTTTAGAGTTCTACGTGTTCAACAGATGTAGAGGCAATCCATGGTTTCTTAGCGACATTCTCATTGCTGTACTCGCTCATGCATTACACTTATGAAAATGTTAGGCTGATATCCAGAAATGTACATTTGAAACATGATATAGTAGCAAAGTGAATCATTCTTTCAGATCATTGTAGTCTTTTGACAGGTGACAACAGACCACCATAAATGACTTACTATGCACTGACTCCATTTCACCAAAATACTGCATTCCCTACATTTGCTGATGATACAGATTTTCTTCTTTATCCCTTTACTATATGCCACAGGTTGAACTCATGCTTTGTGGCAGAGTATTTGTCTCTAATTATCCTTTGAACTGTGGCATGTCTGTCCATAGCCAATATCAAAATATTAAGGTTTTGACTTTTTAATTATCCATTGTTCTTATCAATCTGTGGGGCTCAAGCCAGTAGCTATTCTTCACCTCTGTAACTTTTACTGTTTGTTGTTCAACTATTAGGTTAGATGGATTATCAAGTCATTGTGTATGTTCCTAGAGTAGCACAATGTCCTGGCTATGCAGCATGCATCACCCAGTAGAATCAGTCTGTTATCCCTTAATTTATTGTGTGTATTCCATTTAGATGTTCAGACCATTCGTCCTGAATTTTGGAATTATTAATTTTTTCTGTATGTTGTTGCAGTGCCTCACTGTGAGAAATGTGATGTCCAACATGGAGAATATCTCAGCAAAAACTGTGAATGACCTACCGCATATAAAAATACCTGTTGGTAACAATAGATTCAAACAGGGACCCCACATTCACATTCTTGCGAGTTCCAAATATTTAAATGTCCATCTAGACATTCATATTTTACAGTTATCCTGCATCCTTTCTTGATTATCTTAGAAACATCTACTAATGGTTTGCAACAGTTTGTAATATGACATGCTTTAAAGAGTTTCATCAGCTGCTCTTGTAATACAATGAAGAATTTATTGGTTTCACTTTTTGAATTACTGTCATCTGAGTCTGAGTCAGATGAGCTTTCATTGCCTGCAGACACAGGTTTATAGTCTGGATCCATTATAATGTCATCAGTTTCAATGTCAGTTTCAGAGTAATCAGAGTCATACACACTCCTATAATCAGTTGGGACAAACATGTCAGCTTCACTGCTGACTGTTTTTAACTTAGCATTAACATTTTCAGCTGTCATGTCAGATGTTCCTCCTGATCTCACATTTTCCCGAGGCACATTTCTGGTCACAAGCTTACTTGTATAAATGTGGTCATTGTTGAATGCATGTCAAGCAATCAGGTCATCCGTCATGACATAAACTGATTGCGTGGAAATATTGTTTCTATTTGCATCTTTTTGGTCTGACAACTTTTGACCTTAGTTTAATTTTTGGTAATGTGATAACTTGATCAGTCTGTGTATATGCAGTCTTGGTTCTAATTTGCCATTGTGGTGCAAGGAAGCAGTTATGACATCTGCAGCTACAGACTGAAATGAATGAACAGTTCCATATTAAATTGTGTACTGAAGAGGAAAAACTAATGCCAAATCTGTTTAGATGCATTAAAACATGAGATACATAATGATGACTGTCGACTACACACCTGGCATCAACATAAGTACTAACAGCCTCATATGTATGAATGGATTGAATCTCATAACCTAATGTGTAACAACAAAGACATGATCTATTCCATTTTGTAACATGGGAAGAGAAGGGTTAGCAGGATTGGTCAACTTGCATCAGCTGACCATACATTAATCCTCAATTAAAATATGGTTGTATCCACCGACACTGTCTTACGCTCTCTCACAAGAACCTCTTACAGATGCAGTACTACCATTCTATGTTTGACAGCCATCTGTTGGTCAGGTGTGGTGCAGGCTAAGACTGTTAGTATATAGTGGTTAAAACAGTCTTAACCTGCAATTACAGCTGGCCAACAGATGGCTGTCAAACAAGAATAGATATGCTTAAGGAAATTTCTGGTAGTTCCATCAAAAGTAGCTTGAAAACATCTATATGACTATGTAATGTGTTTTTTTAACTTGGTTTATTGACTCAGAAACATATACCCTTTCAGTAACTACACAGTAACGTATGCCCCATATATGTTTTCAGATTGGCTCCATGTCTTTTATTAAATATTTTAAAAACTGCTTTAACAGTGGGACCTAAAAATCACAAAAGCATACACCTTGGACAATTTCTATCAAACCTGAAAGTTTCAGGTTTCAAAGTCTCCTATTTTTTAGTTATCGAGTAGCAAAAAGGCTAACATTTTCAAAACTGAGACTTTTGCATTTTATTGCACCCTGTAACTTTGCCTTCCTGAACCGATCTACATGGATTTACAGGATCAAGAGTCCCTGACACAGAAGCTGTGCTTTCTAAAGTTCATATAAATCAGTTGAAGGAGGGCAAAGTTATTAATGTGCAATGCTGGCTATAAAATGTACAGATAAAAGGATGTAAGCCTCGTTACCATCTGTTGGCCAGCCAAAGGGAATTGCAGCAACAACTACCAGATCTCAAATCTCCTGTACTTAAATATATGCATTTCCCATAATGCACAGCAGCCAATTCCCAAACATCAAATATAGCAGAAGAACAGAGATGATTCCACAGTTTACAAAACTAAGTCAGCCAAAATGAGCACATATTCTGAAATGTTGATCATATCTGCATGTAATCAGTAATTGTTCACCACTGCAGTCACAATATAAAAAAATTCAGCCTGTTCAGCATGTAGTTTCTCCAGTCAGGTGCAGCCCTTTCTCTTCCCATGGTAGTAACCTTAATATCCTCTCAGAACCTTTGTAATCTTGCACTTTAAAAATTACTTTTATGCAAATGTAACATGGGAAGAGAAACATATAAAAAGAGCACTGAACCCTTTCTCTTCCACATGTCACAAGTGAATTAACCCACTCTAGAGTGTGGGTCTGCTTAGGATGATATATGGCTGGGTGGATTGGAACCACTGGCCTTGACCTGAGGTTCAACCCCCCAGCCATACATTAATCCCCAGTAGATCCATACTCTGTCATGGGTTAATCCTTACATATAGAATGGGCAAGGAAATCACTGTGTCCTGTTTGGCTGAGACTAGGTTCTAGCCATGGCAGTAAGAGAGTATCACCCATGGCTAAAACAAGTCCCTGCCAACCAAGTGCAACTCACAGACTTCATAAGCCACTTAATTCATAATTTCCCTCACAAACATGGCTACAGCCTTTACGCATATATAAAAAAACTCAACTAGGCAATAAAATAAAAGTCCATTTAATTAAATAAAGTAAGTAATTTAATATTATTTACATTCATGACCCCAACCCCTTACACACATGCAGAAATTTAAAAATCAAGTACTATTCAGAGTTCTCGTTGTTGGTGCATCTATGATGACCAGGAAAAATTCCCTCCTATCCATACCACTTTGCCAGAGAACTCCCAGCTCATTACATGGCAACAGATAATATTGAGATACTAGCTCCACTTGAGGTGTGTGGGTGTGTGTGTGTGTGTGTGTGTGTGTGTGTGTCTGTCTGTCTTACTGCATATGCCAGTGGAACTCTGAACAATTTTGTAATCATTTTATTCCATGTTACCATTCTGTGTGTGTGTGTATGTGGGGGTACTTTCTATTACTAGAATAATGACGAGCTTTGAATTATTCTATTCCATGATAAACAATCACACAATGTACTGAGTGTGAAGAAAGACAGATGACTGACATGTGAAAAACATCTGTGGAGGTACTACGGTATTTTACATTATTGAGCAACATTTTAGTATATTTTTGCTCTTTTGAAAAGTTTAGAAGGTTTTGTTTAAAAGTTACCTATGGGCCCATGTTATCCATTTGAGGTAATTACCTAATGCTCATATCTATAATCAAGTCTTGTCAGTCCGATGGCATATATTTCTTCACACAAGGGTGTGTGGGTATCTCAGTACTACCAACACCCAGCAATGTCTTTTTGTTCATATGTAATCGATCAATGCATAGCCATATGTATGTCGTGAGAAGAAATATATGCTATCGGACTGGACAGGACGGTTATAGATATCACATTAGGTGATTACTACAAATGGATAAAACAATCTTCATACTCCACATACTGCATAAGTACAACTGTATTCATTGCTAATACATTTACTGGAGTCTGTGAGACACTGAAATCAGAAATGAAATGAGTGTTAATTGGCAGTTGTTATTATTGGAAATGACGCTGATACCTCATTATTCATCTGCTGTAGTATGGGATGGTACTCAGATGATGACATTCTTTCATCAGCATCATCATTAGATCTAGTTGGCAAAATTCTATCAGGTCTATTAATTGGATCAGGCTAGTAAAACCATTGCATATTACATACTGACTGTTCACTATACCGTCAACAATCATGTCTTCCTAATAAAAAAAAAATCAGATAATGTAACATACTGTTTGTGTGTTTTGTATGAATTCTACAATTGTTGCATGTAGATGTTAACTAAATTGACAGATAACATAATGAAACTTATAAAATGTGTAAAAGAAATCATGAATGTTGATTGGATGAAACAGGTTTTCAGTCATGTCCTTATCTGGACATAACTTTACAACTGGCACTTCTTGTTGCAACTGGAGCCCCATGGCACAGACATATTAGTTTGCCACTCTCAGCCAAAGCTGTGTCATCATAATATGAATAGCTTAGATGAGGTGGATAACACTAGGTCCCCCAACACACATGCACAAGCACACACAGTTAAAAAATAAATACACAGACAATTTTATGTTTTGTTTTTGTGATTGTCTATATCTTACAATACAATTCTGGAATATTCACCAAACTGAGGCCTTGCCATTCCCCAAAACTCATTTCCTCAGTAATGGTACAAAAAAGAGACACAGGGTTTTTGTTTTGGATGCAGTGTGACCTGGCTTCTATCATATACTGTACTGACTGAACTGAAACCCCAAAGTCACACAATATGTACACAAACAGCACAACTGTGATCATAAAATGATGTAAAATTAAGTATCGCCAACCCTGTGGACCTGTAAAAATACAACACTAAGGCTTGTGGAGCTAGCATGTCATGTGACAATAACCCAACATCACACTGCATGGAAAAGCATAATCTGGGTTGGCATCACATCATTTGTGACACACTGACATGATTTTCTTTGTTGGTGTATACCTCACAATTCTATTCTGGATTAACACCAAATAGAGGCCTTGCCATCCCAAAGCAATGGTAAAGATAGAGACATAAGGTTAATGTACCTGATGTATGGCATTATACGGCATTTTGATCTTCAGTTGACATCACATCGCAGTAAACAACATCAGGCTCATCTGAAGTCATCAGAAAATCAGATGTACTAGTGGCGTTGTGTTCCATGATATCACATCATTTATTCAAAGTTGGAATGGCAGTCTTCTTCAGTCTGTTTGTGAGTTTCATGGTGAACATGCCATCGTTGTTAAAAATCCTTTCTGATATAATCTTGCTCACGAAAGTGCAAACTGCACACAAGTCTCCTGAGACATCATAGTCTTTAATGTTCAAAGCATATAGCTGCTTGCCAAATAGATCCGAATGGATAGGTGGTAGGTGATGGAAATTAAATGTTGGATTCCTGGTATAAGTACTATTGCATCCTGTAACAATGCAATATGGACCAAATGATCTTTTCTTAATTACTAAGGTACGTTGCATTGTCAGAATGACACTTGAGGCTTTAGTCATGTATGAACACTTACTTGACAGAATACATAATTGACAATACTGGTGTCTGGAAAACAGAAAGGGGAATGTCACGATATATAATGTTGAACCAAACTATTGTATTTAGAATAAAGAATAAATATACATGTTTTATAAGATTTCAAGAAAGTTGTTGACAAAGCATAAACAAATGTCTCAAGATCAGGTTATGCAGTTAAAACTAATCTGAGAGCCTCATTATTAGGAGCACAATTGTGTGCATTCATTACACCAGAGGTGGTGAGATGCATGTCTGTAACCACAGAAGGACTGAAATTTCATTGATTTGATGTATCTTTATAGTTGGAGTCTGTAAAGAATAGGAGTGAACCTGTTTAAACTATGACAGTGCACCCTGGTGGCTAGCATACTCGTCTCACCACCAATGAAGAAAACAAATATGAGCAGACATCTCCCTTGATGCAACACACTGCGGTCTTTTTGTGTTTGCTTGCACACATGTGCAAGAAACACATTGTGTCAGCTTTTCTTTACAAAGGGGTGTGGAGGCACGAAGTGTTGTGCCGAATGGCAGCAGCCATTCAGGGGCTATTCTCTGCCTGGCCAATACAGAAGCATGGCGTGGATCACCGCAATTAACTAGAAGGCCACTACATCAAAGAAATTGAACTGCTGCAATCAGGGAGTGCCCCATCAGTACACAATCAGCTGTTCAGTATGCTCCCTGACTGCAGCAACCAATTTCACAGCTTCATGGTGCTGTGTTTCTATGGTGACAGGGGCGGCTTCTCTGTCGGCCTCACAAAGCCAACGGAAAGCCACCGCCCGCCATTCAGTGTGTCTTCCTGGTGAAAAACAATGGAGTAGCCCACTCCCCATTGGCATAATGCTCCCCACTAATTTCTTAGGTGCCGACAGGGTGCCCAATCCCCTGTCAGCATGCCCCTTTCTTCTTAATTTTGCTGACGGGGAGCCCACTCCTGTTGGCATAATGCTCCCACCCTCCAATTTCTTCTGTGCCGAGGGGTGCCCAATCCCCTCAGCTCTTGTCTCCCCAGTCCCAGCATTCGATAGGTGCCGATGGGGTGCCCAATCTCCCATTGGCTACAGCCCCCAAACAGTCAGGTAGCACGCTGGGAGCCACCGCAGTGTGCCCAAACAAAATGTCCCTGTAAAAGAAAACCTTCCCGCGATGTTTTTAAAAAAATAAACCTGTAAAGTTAAAAGTTCCTTATCGATTCCTCCCCAACCCGCGCCCATCCTCTGGTACCCCACCTCCCCACACACCCCTCACCCCATACGTACCTCTCGGAGTCTGGTGCGACAATCTTCGATGGACCGGGACACGTCTGCACTTTTCAAAGCCGACTGTGAACTGAGGAAATGCCGTAAGCTGTATAATGGAATAAATAGGGTTTTTCAACTTTGATGCAGATCTCAGGCATTTTTGGATTTTGGTACAAATTTTCAACATTGTTTTTGGGACCCTCCTCATGAATTCTGGCACAGTCATTTTGTTATTCCGTCCCCAAAGATGATTTCACAGTCACTCACGTGGAACCACCTTTTGGGATGATTAATGAAATAACGGTGTCACAGTTCATGAGGTAGGCCCAAAACCCTATGTTTAAAATTTGGTGAAAAAATCCAAAATGACTTTCTTACTAACATGCATTCGCAGTTCCTCAGCATGCTCGTGAATTTGAGTATTATTAATATTTTCACTCCAGATTTTCAACATTGTCATTTTACCACACTCTTATGAACAGTATAGCTGTCATTTGTCATATCTCACCTGAAATGTGTTTTCGACATTAGCGTACAATGGCACAGTCAGTGTGCGAAATCAGTGTTTGGGACACATTAAGAAAATTATAGTGACACTTTTCATGAGCAGAGGTGTTAAAATGGCTATGTTGAAAATTTGGTGAAACAATTCCCCAAAATGACTGTTTTACTTAGCGTGGCATTGTGCAGTTCCACACATGCTCGTAACTTTGAGCATTTTTAATATTTTCACTCTAGATTTTCAGCATTGCCATTTTACCACACCTTCTTATGAACAGTACAGCTGTAATTTTCACATTTCACCCAATATGTGTTTTTGGGACATGTAGCGTACAATGGCGTGGTCAGTGTGCGAAATCAATGTTCAGGACAGATTAAGAAAATCACAGTGACACTATTCATGAGCAGAGGTCTTAAACTGGCTATGTTGAAAATTTGGTGACAAAAGTCCATAAAATGACTCTGTTACAAGTGTACATTGTGCAATTTCCATGCACCCTCATAAGTTCACAAATTCGTAATCTTTTCAGTCCAGATTTTCAACATTGGCATTTTCCATGCCTCATTATGAACAGTACAGCTGTCACTTTCACAACCTGGCTGAAATGTGTTTTGCACTTCTGGCGCAGAATAACATGGTCACTATGGAAAATCAGTGTTCGAATAGATTAAGAAAATCACAGTGACACTGTTCATGAGGCGAAGGTCTCAAAATGCCTATGTTGAAACTCTGCTGTAAAAATCCCAAACTAATTACATTACGGGTGTGCTTTGCGCAGTTTCTACGCACACTCATGACTTCACCAGTTTTTATATATTTATTCTAGATTTTCAACGTTGCCATTTTTTCACACCTCCTCATGAACAGTACAGCTGTCATTTTCACATCCTGTTCGAAATGTGTTTTCACACCTGTGGTGCCAAATGCTGCAGTCGCTGTGCAACATCACCTTCGCAGAACAAACTGAGAGTGTCTCTGTTCATGCAGTGGGATAACAAAAGCCCATGTTGAAAACTTGGAGTAAAATACCAAGAAACACCTAGGGTGTTAGGATTTTCAACCATAATGCCCTACAGGTGTCAGGGATGTGACCTGGGATTGTCGACAGTAATGCTCATGCCATTCCACTCCACCCACACCCTGCAGCCAGTGACAGGCTTCAAGGTGTGCCTTGGACTCTTTGGCCCCAGAATCCATCCCATTCTCCCATACTGCACCCATTTCAGCATATTTCCTTATGGAATGAGATGAGCAAAGCCTGAACACCCAAGGCACCTCGACACTTGTCAGTGTCTGCAGGGTAGGAGTGAAGGAAATGTCGTGACCGTTATAGGCAATGACCCAAGGCACACCCCAGTGCCTGCCCATCTCTGCAGGGTGGGGATGGGGTTGGCGTCAGTCCAGTACTTCACTGCCATTCCTACACTACATGGGCCCGATTCTCATAGGGGCTGCGTCTGGCACAAACTGCGACAAGCAGCACCTTGCACCAGTGCCTGGTGCACCAGGGACCCTGCACCTGATTCAGGTACAGGAGGGGACCCAGCGGCTAAGTCCCCATGCTAGCACTGACTGGAACCCTGAAGCAAACCCCTGCACACTGCACAGGTCCACCGTGAGGCCACCAGAGACTAACACAGGACCCCTGTCCCACTAGCTAATGAGCATGTGGACCCAACCTGGTGTGTCAAGTCCCCACCATGTTTGGTGCAACTGGCACCTGGCCAGGGAGGTGAGGGTGGGATGTGCTGGGCGCTGTGGGAGCAGTCTGAACTGGTGTCATGGGGTTTGGATACCATCTGCTGGGGAATGGGTGGGCACTATACCACTATACGTTGGTGCTGCAATAGCACTGATGGGGTAGGCATTGGGGATCAGGAGAGTCACATCAGGACGGGGGTACCAACATGGTACATAGGTGACATCAGGGAGCTGTGAGGAGTGCCATTGGACCACTAGGACAGGGCCACACATATGGGGCCACACTCTCGGGGTGTATGGTGGGTGGACCTTCACCCATGGTGTGCCGCACACAGGCATGTCACCCAGGGGAGAATGTCTAAGCCCCTTATGACTGCCCTGGCTGGTCCTAAGGACATTAAAATTCTCCCGCCCGGTGATGTCTGTCAATCGCAGGATGCAGCTTGCATCGGCCACAGTCCCCCTACTACCATGCCACAGTGCATTGCAGGTGCAAGCCCTGTTTGAAGCAGGTGGACTGCGGTCAACACAGGCCACCTTTGTGAATCACACGGAGGGCAATCATAGACGTAAGCTGCACCTTGCACCATATCTGTTCACTGCAGGCACCTTGTGTCTGACACAGGGCTTTGAGAATCGGGGCCCCATCTGTCTAACTCCTGCACTTCTACTGCTAATGCCAGCAAGCAACCATTCAGCATTGACAAATGCTTGTGTAGTAAGCTCTGGCCCATAAAAGGCTCACAGGTGACCAGCGAGAAGCTCATTAATTAGGAACAGACTGCATCTCCTTTTAATGTCTTTGTAAGTGACATTGCAGAGGACTGGAAGGAAAAGTATGCCTCTTTGCAGATGACACAAACATCTGCAGCAGGGTTGATACACAAGGAGGTGTGGAAAGGATGAGAAGGGACTTGGCAAGGTTGGAGGAATGGTCTGAAGTATGGCAGCTTGATTCAATGCAAGGAACTGCAAAGTAATGCACCTGGGAAACAAAACCCAGGGCAAGATTATACAATGGGGTAGTAACAACAACAAAAATGGAAAGGGACCTGGGTAATCATACCAGATGGCCTTAAGGTTAGAAAGCAATGTGAGAAGGCAGTATGAAGAGCTGTGGGGATACTGGGATGTACAGGAGAGGCATCACCAGCAGAAAACAGGAAGTTGTTATCCCTTTGTACAGACAGTTGGTGATACCCCATCTGGAGTACTGTATCTAGTTCTGAGACCCCATCTCCCAAGGCCATAGACAGGATGGAGGCAGTCCAGAGGGGCAACTAAAATGGTGTAGGGTCTACAAGAGAAGCCATATGAGAAGAGACTAAAGGAGCTTAATATGTATACCCTTAAGGAAAGGAGGGAGGGGACATGATAGAAACTTTTAAGTACCTCAGTTGAATCAACAAAGTCCAAGAAGGTAGCATCTTTCAGAAAAGAGATGTGCAAAAACAAGGGACACAATTTAAAGATAGAGGGGACAGCTCAGAGGCAATGTGAGGAGGTATTTTTTACAGAGAGGTGTTGGACGCAAGGAGCAGCCTTCTGAGGAGGTTGTGGGCTCTAAAGCTGTGGGAGAATGCATGGGACAGACATAAGTCAATTCTTGTGGAGGTAGAAAGAAATAGGCTGTTGGTTAACTGGGATCTGCAGCTTATTCTGAATGTAGGAAATGGGCAGACTAGGTGGTCAAGCAGTCCTTATCTGCTGTCAAAGTCTATGTTTCTATCTCTCCTGTCTGCAAGCTCAGCCCAGGCTAATGTACAAAGACTTTATCACATTTCTTATGAGTCTTTCTTAAACATGATTTATCTGTTTACAGGAGTGTACCTGATTTGAGGCCAAAATCAAAAGCTAATAGTTATAGTGCAGACCCCCCATACACACACATACACACGCCCCAAAAAGCTGCTTAAAAGGCTGCAATTCAATCAAATCAATTCCATTTTCTTACTTAGTTGGGGTTCAGTGCCAACAAGTGTAAAATCATAGGACATAGGAACTCCGATGCTCAGTATAGGATGACAGGAGGTACTGATACTCACTAGACGTGAAAGGGTCCTTGAGGTTATTATTTCATAGGATATCAACATGGCAGTATAGTGTGACAAGGCTATGGGCAGGGCAAATTGGATTCTGGGGTTGCATAAGGGGTAATCTCCAGTGACGAGGAGGAGGGATGTTGTACTGCCATGGTATCACCTCGTATACCCCCAGCTGGAGTACTGTGTCCAGTTTTAGAGTCCACACTCAGAAAGGACATAAGGAGAAGATTTTCCAGAGGAGGGCAACTAAAATGGTTCAGGATTTTCACAGGAATCCCTACAAGGAAAGGCTGAAGAATCTCAACATGTACACTCTGGAAGAGAGGGGACAAGAGGTGACGTGATCAAGACCTACAAAGTACCTCCACAGGGTAAACCGGGTATAACTGGGGAGTTCTTTAAATGAGGATGAGCACCCAAACCAAGGGCCATACAATGAAGTTGGGAGGAGGAGTTCAGGATAGATGTGATAAATATTTCTTTATGGAAGCGTGGTAGATGCCTTGAACAGACTGCCAGGAGAAGTGGAGTAGGCTAAAATGGTAGGGGCATGAAGCATGCATGGGATAAACATAGGGTTATATTAGAAAAAGGGAAGGAGGGTCAAAGGAGATCAATAGGGCTATGGAGGTGGAGTAGATTCAGAGTTCATTGCAGGAAAAATTCATTGAGCAAGCTCATTCACAAGGAGGTCCTGATGGACGCAGGCAGAATAAGACATGCAGTAACATATACAGGAAGGAGTTACAAGTGGGTAGAGAACACCTGGGCAGATTGGGTGGGCTGAGCGGTCCTGTTCTGCTGACAAATTCTATGTTTGCTTGCATGCATGGGCAAGAAACATAGTGCCACCATACAAATTTTCATAAGTGTGCCACCCTGCTTCCAGTGCCCTGCTCCTTCTTGCAGGTGCGGCCTCACCGCGCCAACAAATGTCCGAGCTGTCTATGCCAGTAGTTCAGATGCAGTGGCATACAGTTGAAAGCAAAAGACCACTACAATCAGCAGAGGTAACGTGTCGGTAATTTGCATACTGTCGTGGGTAGGCAATTTACATATTGCCGTCAGCAGTATGCAGAGTGCCTCGTCAGCACTGCATCTGAACAACTGTTATAGACAGCTCTGTTTTTCTTGCCCTCCCAACAAACACCGCATAGCATGCTGGGGCCCATCCCAGCATGCTCATACCTCCCCACACACTGTATGGCCGGCCAGGTGCCCAGTCCCTATTGGCTCCACTGCCCCAACAGACTTCCAAGAGTGCCATGCTGGGACAACCCCAGCACGGCAAAAATCCCATAATGATGGGGTGCCCAATCCCCATCGGCTCTACTACCCCTCAAACAAGTTTCCAGCTGCCATGCTGGGAGCCCACTCAGCGTGGCAAAAGTCCTGCTTCGTCTTCCTAAAAAGAAAAAACACCACCTGTTAAAAAATGGTCCTTCATTGACTGTCTTTTCCCCTTGCCCCAACCCACGCCCACCCTCTGTGCACCCACCTCCCACACACCTCCTGACCCCATACTTACCTCTGGAGCCCAGCGTGATGATCTTGGTAGACTGAGAACCGTCTGCACTCTTTAAAGCCGACCGCAAACTGAAGAAATGATGGTAAGCTGTATAATGGCATAAATGTTTTTTTCAACTTTGGTGCATATCTCGGCCATTTTTGAGAATTATTTCATCAAATTTTCAACATGGGGCTCTTGGGCCCCACTTCATGAATTCACTCACTGTCATTTTGTTATTCCATCACGAAGGGTGATTTATGATCACTGTGTGAAACCACCTTTCTGGACTGATTAATGAAATGGCAGTGTCACAGTTCATGAGGTAGGCCCCAAAAACCCTATGTTAAAAATTTGGTGAAAAAATTCCCAAAATGACTGTTTGAAGAAGCGTCGTTGCACAGTTCCTACACAGCTTGTAACTTTGAGAATGCTTAATATTTTCACTCCAGATTTTTAACATTGACATTTTACCACACCTCCTTATGAAAAGTACAGCTGTCATTTTTCATACCTCACCCAAAATATATTTTCACACATGTATCACACATTGGTGCAGTCGGTGTGCAAAATCAATGTTTAGGACACATTCTAAGATCACAGTGACACTGTTCATGAGCAGAGGTGTTAAAATGGCTGTTTAAAATGTGATGACAAAGTCCATAAAATGACTCTGTTACAAGCATCCATTGTGCAATTTCCACACACCTCGTAAGTTCACGAACTTATGAACAGTACAGCAGTCATTTTCACACCTGCTTGAAATGTGTTTTGCAATTCTGGTGCAGAATAGCATGTTTGCTGTAGGAAATTAGTGTTCGGGACAGATTAAGAAAATCACAGTGACACTGTTCATGAGCGGAGGTTCCAAAATGCCTATGTTGAAAATCTGCTGTCAAAATCCATAAACTAATTACATTACGGCTGTACATTCGCAGTTTCTGCATGCTCAAAGAACTTCGCCAGGTTTTGTATATTTTCACTCCAGATTTTCAGCAGTGCTATTTTTGACACCTCCTCATGAACAGTACACCTGTCACTTTTCACATCCTGTTCAAATGTGTCTTTGCACCTGTGTGCCAAATGGCACAGTCACTGTGCAAAATCACCTTTTGCCTAAAGAACTGATAGTGTCACAGATCATGCGGTGGGGTCACAAACAGCTCATTGGAAAACTTGGAGTAAAAATACCAAGAAATGCCCAGGGTGTTAGAGTTTTGACCATAATACCCACCCTGTAGGACTGACAGGTGTCAGGGTGTGACTTAGGATTGTCGACAATAATGCTCATGCCATTCCACCCCACCCCATTGTGCAGCCAGTGATAGGCATCGAGGTGTGGCTGGGACTCTTTGCTCCCAGAGTTCACCCCATTCTCTCATCTGCACCCACTTCAGTGTATTTCCTTATGGAATGAGGTGAATGTAAAGCCCAAACACCCAAGGCACACCTTGACACTTGTCAGTGTCTGAAGGGTAGGGTGAGGTGAAATGTCATGACCATCACGGCGACATCCCAGAGGCACACCACAATGCCTGTCCATCTCTGCAGGGTGAGGATGGAGTTGGCATCCGTTCAATACTTCAGTGCCATTCCTATACTGCATCTCTCTAACTCCTGCACTTCAACTGCTAATGCCAGCAAGCAAACATTCGGCATTGACAAATGCTTGTTTCAAACTGTCATCACATTCTCAATATACTTCACAATATAACAGTTTATGTGCAGAGGTGCATAACAATGTACACAGCTGATACATCAAGGGTGACCATCTGTGTGCATTCATTACACCAGAGGTGGTGAGATGTATGTCTGTAACCACAGAAGGATTGCAGCTTCATTGATTTAATTTATTATTATTGTTGGGGAGTATGTACAAATATTGTGAACCTGTTTATAATTCGACAGTGCACTCTGATGACTGATACACTCATCTAACCACCCATGAAGGAAACAAATAAGAGCAATCCAGGAGGTGAAGAGTAAGTCAGCCAGTGGTAATGCCAATACGTCTGCTAGTTCTTTCAGGAATTAAGCAATAAGGCCCTTCAGGAGTTATGGTAATGGTCTGTTAATCACTTTCTAGGGTGCAGTGTTGCACGAGGCATGGCCTAGTGCCACATGCCCTAGAGGGTGATTAACTGACCATTAACATAACCCTAGAGGTGCCTTTATTGCTTTTATAATATTTTTTTTAAAACAGTGTTAAACCTTGTTCAGAATTTGATTAGGCTCCACATGTATGTTAATAACAGATTAACATAAGGCTGATAGAATGCTTCTAGCCAATCAATCAGAAAGCTATATTCCTCAGACCTTTATTATAATATAGGGTGAACTCCAACTGGCCTAGGTGCCTTTCCACACTCAGGGGCTTAATTACCTCCAACACCATAACCTCTGGATTTTCTGCATCCATAACATCATCCCCATCTACTCCGACACCACCCTTCACCTCAGGGTGTCCGTCTCTCTCACTGGTAACCAATGAACAGAAGTACTGTGCTCCTATCCACTTTGTGTAATTATCCCCATCTCCTATTATTCAATTTCTGCTCCAACATAGGTTTGTGGGGAACACCACTGACCCCCCATTCTCCTAGTGATTGCTCAACCTTATGTCACCACCCATTCCTACTTTAAATTGTAATTGCGTCAATGAACTACACCATCTTTGCTGTAGGAACTTAGAACATTCTTTGCACAGGTACCAACTACCAGGAGTGTAAAGGTCCTTATTGCCACTTCTCACACCATACAAACAACAAAACCCATACCCATGTACCCGCATTTTCACCAGCCACTATGTCATACTCTGAGATTCTATGTTTCGGGCTGTATCAGCTATTGTTACTGGGAGGATTTCAGAACAAAGTTAATGATCTTCCACATTGCTGCTTAGTCTTCACACTTTAATAGAAACTTTCCTGCACCTCTTCTATCCGTCATCCTTCCAGGTCTTTCAGTGCCCATATACCCCATGATGTAATGTTTATCCACCACCATGTGCACATATCTGCTTATATACTGGCCAACTTTACCTGCCATCATACAGGACATAACTACAACCAAGATGATGCTATTTCGACAACCTTGCCTCTCCACTTACAATCTAGCGGGCGCCAAGTTTGGTGCGACAGCGACAATACTGACCTCCCCACATAGCAACGGCACAATACCAATGCAGGTATTGTGCCACCTGTTCTAAGGGTGTTTTCTGTGGGGGACTTTAGGATTCCATCTCCAGGTTGGAATTGGTCCTGGGAGGCGGAACACTGGGAGAAAGCGAAACACGGAAAAAGGACCATTACCGTGAATGTCGCTGTATTGGTCTTTTTCCTGTTTCGCTGTTGGGTGTCAACGAAAGGTGCACGCAATGTAACATATCGAGTATGCCAGTATGATGAATATCTCTCTCACATGTTCTTTTCACCCTCATTTACTAAACCTCTGGTCCATGATGCAAGCTCCATCCCCTACTTCACCGCTTATGGACCCTTGTACATCACTTGAGCTTCACTTTTTACCTGTCCATTGCCCACTTGTCACTTCTATCACAACCCTGCCTGATCTGACTGGTTACCTCCTTTTACCCTACCCTGTCTGCTCTTCTTCCCCTTCCTGTATCCACTAACACATCCTCTATCTTATCATCCACCTTTGTCTCTGTCTCCCGTGCCGACCCAGCCTCACCCTGATGTGTGGTTTCACTACCTCACCAGGGTTGTATCATCTTCCACTATGGTCATACAACTATTGCTCCTGGGACTCCTGTTTGAAGGTCCTGCGCACCTTCCATGGTTGCAACCTTGGGTTCCATTGTGTGGCATATTAGCTAATCCACTTGATAATTTGACATAGGGAAACACCTATAAAATCAATAATATGGGATGTAAAAAGCAAAAATCATGCTGGTATTCTAACTGCATTTGATAAAGCATGAGTTTGCAACAATTGCATAAAACAAAAAATATCACAAAGAAAACAAATTAAAGTATTATCAAAAGCCATAAAGTAGTTTAGTGCTAAACATAGCTGGGGACAGGGGTTGGTGGTGGAGAGTGGAAACTGCCAGTTTCCAAACTGTGCAAATGTAATACATTTATGGGGCTATGGTACAGTATGAATTTCACACAATTGGTGGGGCAAAAACTATTTCTCTTCGGACAGCCTCTATGTTAACATGTTTCTATGTAGAATAAGACAATGCTCTGACCAATTTAAAAGCAAATTCAAATTTAAAGTAAAAAAAATAAATTTGAAAATCTCATTCTGAGTGTGGTAAAATGAACTGGATAACAAAAATAATTTTTATGGTTTGAAATGCATCAAAGCTAATAAGACATTCATCAGACAGATGAAATCAGAACAGATTATAAAATTACCATTTCATACTGAAACTCATAGTCACAGTAACATGCAATAATACTTTATGCTTGCAATTTTAATAGACAGAGGCATTTCATAAATATAATATCACCCTCATGGCGAAACTATCTGGGGCAATGCTTTATGAACAATTGAGAATTTGAGATAATGCACAAAAGTGGCAACACATATTAGTAATTTACACAAGACTTCCGACATCTCACGGATGCAAGCTATCTGTTCGTCATGAATTATGTTCAAGAGACACAACATAACATATAAGTTTTTATTCACTCTTTTGTACTACATTTGATCTCTAAATATTGCTGGTATTTGACCCAAAAGTAATCCAACCGTGCACTCACATTACAAAACTAAAAATAGTTAAAATAAAGATCACCAATAAATAAAATGGATACAACTTATATTATAGGAAACCGTATTATTCTCTTTAACCAGTTTCCATGAATAAAAAGGATTTTTCACATGATGTCCAAAAATAGGAATATAAAATCATTTAGACATAATGCTTTGTCAATAACGAGGGTTACAGGCACCATCCACTGTACTACTTCTATGTTTGTGTGTGTGTGGGGGCATAAGATACAAGCAGAACTCAAAGCTACATGATTGAATTTGTATGTGGACTGTAATTAAAGTCAATGTGTGACCCCCCATTTTAATTTCTACTTTTTACTTTACTGCCCACATTATTTTATATTTTACAGCCACTTAGCGATGGACCACTCACATCAGGTGCAACATGATAAGTGGCGACTTAGTAACAATGTGGTGGACAAATATGTTTATAAATACAGATCAGACAGGTGTAGTTTTCATTGATCAACAGTTTTAAAGCCTCCAGTATGCACCAAGATGATCGATCGTGAATGCCAAGTCATGTACTATACAGCCCATGGCATTGTCTATGACCATAAATGTGTGAAGCACCATTTTGTCTGCATTCATCTTTCATGTCACTACATTTGCAAGTTCCTGATCAGACAAGGGATGGATTTATTTGTAGTGGCAAAACAGAACAAAGAAAACACTGTTGGCAGGCCACTAAAAACTACAATGCATACACATAGTGCTTGGAGGATATGTAACAGAATGATCTGTATTAAAGTAGTGCACAATATCTTGGTACCAACTGAAAATTCAGAATTCAGAAATGACTGCAGATCATGCTGTCACACCTCAGACTAAGATAACCAGCAATTTAAACTGATGCCTGAGTTCTGCGATCAAATGTTAATCATCGGTGTACTGATTTTTACCACGTTTTCAAAAGATAACAATTTGTCACTGACAGAACAGTAACACAGATGTCAGTGGTAAAATTACAGTACTTCACTGTCAATAAAAACATATTTTCCAACAGTATACCTAGTTTATGGTTTGAGCCCAACTGTCGCTGTCCTGCTAGGTCAAACAAGGACTTCATATGGAACACAGATTTTGACAACCGTCTCTTGTACCATAAAAAGAATCCTCAGCAGTGAGGCGGCAGCTGGTTAGTGAATTACTGAAATAAATCAAAACCAAATAATGACAGGAGTCAGTCGGATGTAAAAATAGTTTTATTAACAAATTGAACATATTTACGACAAAAGTATAGATCAACACACTTTATCTGTCCCCTTTAATGTATGAATAATAAAGAGAGATCTTCTTCAGGGGTATCTCAGCCATCGGGTTACACCATAGGAACTTCACCATCAGTGAAACAGAATCCACGTGGAAGATTTTCAGCAGTACAAATGGGGCCGCATGCGCCATCAATGTCTGTCAACATCACCAATCCTATAAAGGCATGAGCGCCCCACTCCCTCCTCAGTTCTTTCCCACCGCCGACTCGATCGCTGTGGGTCTCTGCAGAAGCTCTGATGCAGTACTTACCATTTTTTTCCCTATGGTTTTTTTTCTGTCATTTTCCAGAATCTCTTTCATTAAAGAGATTCCTTCATTTTGTTTATGTTGAGAATTAATCCTTTGACTTCTCTCTTCTGCAGCTGTCGCTGTGGAAAGAAGATTGCCTCCACAGACGAACACTCTCTTTGTGTCTGCTGTCTTGGACCTGACCATGAAGTTTCTGACTGTGAGCTCTGTCAGAAGTTTAACCAAACAACCCTCAAATGATGCAGAAAGGCTCTTAAAAATTTTCTGATGGATCAACAGGTAGGCAGTTCCGGGCAAGGGTCCTCTGGGGTCCCAGCTTCTCAGTCGCCAATGGGGTCATCAAGCTCCCAGGCTTCCAAGGCCCAAGACAAGTCCTCGGGAAAAGTAATAAAAGACAGAGATCACGACTGCTCCCCAGCAGTGATCTTGCTCCCCGATGGCCTCTTCTCCTTCTTCTGGGGATCCTCATTGGCTGCACTGATGTGCAAAGTTGCTGTCCAGGTCTCTGTGCCCTCCAGATCCATATCGACAGTGCCCCCACCCGATTCCCAGGGTGGCCGCCCGTCGATCTCTGGGTTATTGGCCCTTCCTTCATTGGTGATGGGCTTGTTGTCGGCGCCCCACCCACATCAAGACCTGACCTTCTCCTCCAGGGCTACAAGCTCTTCAAATTTACAGGCCCATCAGGTGGGTCATCGATCTCTGTACATTTGACACCCCAACATCAACACAGCCCTCAACAGCCGTCGATCTAAGCGACATTTTGACAAAATTCACCTTGGTGATTGTGCAACAGCTGGGCATGTACAGGCCAACCTCATCGGCGCTGTTGATGGCAGCCTTTGTTGACCCTATTCATCAGCTACAGGAGGCCCTTGCAGGCTGCTGTCGGTGCATCTGTTGTTGGACCTGGATTTGGAAGAGGTCGATATCGAGGAGGAGTACCATCCAAACCTCATTCTTCCTGATGATGAGGAGGAAGAAGAGAAAGAGATCCTGGTCTCTTGACAGATCCACAGCTTCCTCTGTCAGTGAGGATTCAGATAAGCATACTCCTAGGTCTCTTCCTGAGGATCCCACATTTTCAATGTGATGAAGCAGTTGTCCTCAGCCATGGCTTCCACACTGAGGAAGAAGATGTCACCAGAAACAGCTGGTAGACTTCCTGGAGATCCCAGAGTCTCCCCAAAATCATTCCTCCAGTCTTGCCTGCCATGAGGAATGCAGCCACAGCAGCCTGGCACAGACACACATGGTGCCAGCTATGCCTTGCAGGGCAGTTAAACTTACCATGCCCCCATGGGTTCCCCTGCTATGCTGCCCAGCCTGAAATAGACTCAGTGGTTATTAAGGCAGCCTATGACAGGTCTAAAGCACCCAAGCACCTTTGCTCCCCCGGACAAAGAGTCATGCAGAATTGACCTCTGGGGTAAGAGGGTTTATGCCTTATCTACCCTGGGGTTCAGGATTGCAAACTACATGTCTCACATGGTGAAGTACCAAACTTCTAACTGGAAGAAGGGCAAAGCTGCCACCCAGGCCATCCCAGATGGCACACAGAAGCAAGAGCTACTTAAATGCCTACAGACAGCCGAGAACATTAGCAAGCACCTCCTCAGGGCTCTCTATGATATGGCTGACACTATTGCCAGGGCTGATGCTACGGGCATATGTCTCGTAGGCACTCCTGGTTGAGGGTCTTAGGTTTTGCTGCTGATGTTCTGCAGAAGGTGCTCAATGCCCCTTTCAACAGCACTAAGCTATTTGATCCTGACGTTCAGGATATTATCAATGATCTGTAGGCCTCAGGCAGGGCTATCAAGTCTGTCCACTCTCTCTACCATACTCAGCCAAGAGGTAGAGAGTGTCCCCTCCCTTTGCAAGGCAACTAATAGACCCAGTGCAGCCTCTCACCCCAAGGGAAGTGCAGAACCCTGGCTGACTTGCCCACCCCTCGAATACTGGAGCTGTGGCCAAGTGTCCCAGAAGTGAGGGACTAGCTCTTGTGGCTGGATCCAATTCTGTTTGATTCCTCTACAGACCCATCTTCTGGTCCCTGACCAAGAGGTGGTGGTTGGAGGTTGGTTCTCCTTCCATCCAAATCAATGGAGAATCATAACTCTGGATGCCTGGATTTTGCAGATCATAGATAGGGGTCACATCTGGAGCTCATTGAGCAACCTCCAGACACCTCTCCCCACCCTCCAGTTACCCCGGCTCACTTGTCTGTTTTCCGGGAGGAGATACAGTCTGCTCTGCACAAGCAGGCCATTGAGCCAGTACCCAGGTGTCAGAGGAACAAGGAGTTTAATTACAGGTTCTTCCTGGTCCCCAAAGATTGGAGATTTGAGGCCCATTCTGGATCTAAAGGACCTCAGGCTGTATATCCAGTACAAAAGCTTCAGATGGTAACTTTGCCGGCCTGATGCCCCTCTTCAAGACAGGTAACTGGCTATGTTCGCTGGACATGTAGGATGCTTACTTGCACATATCGGTCTTTTCTCCTCACAGGAGGTTTCTCTGTTTTGCATTCCAGGGTGAGCATTATCAGTTCAAAGTGCTGCCCTTTGGCTTGTCCTCTGTGCCATGAGTCTTTACCAAGTGCTTAACAGCAGTAGGAGCAGCTCAGAAAGGAGGGTTGTACGTTTTCCTTACCTGGATGACTAGCTTCTAAAGGCCCTTCCAGGAACAGCTTCTGCTGACTCTGGGAGAACTCTCTGGTTATTTCTCTCCTGGGCATCACTGTCAATCTGCCCAAGTCAGTTCTAGTGCCATCCCAAAGGCTGCAGTATATAGGGGCGGTTCTAGACTCGGCACAGGGAAGGCCTTCCTGACCCAGAACAGGACAGAGTACCCTATAGCCCAAGCTCAGGACATCACTCAAAGCTACTATGTTCCTGCCAGGGTGTACCTGAGACTGCTGGGTCTCATGGCAGCTGCCATACCCACTGTTCCACTGGACAGACTCCATATGCTCATTACCAGTGCATGGATGAGTTAGATCACCCAGTCCTGGTCTCTTCCCCAGTCCTCAAGATGCTGCAGCGATGGATGGACCCTTGAATGTCTTGCAAGGTGTACCATTCCAGATCTCCCCAGCTGACCTTCACCATGGATACATCCGGTCTGGGCTGGGGAGCACACCTGGATCCTTTCAAACCCAGGGCTCTTGGTCCCAGATAAAACTTCCCTGCATAGCAATGTCTTGGAAATGGGGCTGTGCTCTATGCCATGCAGGCTTTCAGGACACTTTGCTCCTGGTCAGCTGCTGGTGCAGTCTGACAATCTCAGTATAGTGTTCTACATCAACAAGCGGGGTGGGAGGGAATGCATTCATACTCCCTATGCAGGAAGGCCGTGAGAGTGCGGTACTGGGCTTTGGATCAAGGTCTGACACTCTCAGCAGTCCACATGCCAGGTGTGTTAAACACTCTGGTGGACAGCCTCAGCTGGACTCAGTCCAGCATGCATGAATGGGAGCTTCTCTCATCCGTTGCAGAAGAGTTGTTTGACAGATGGGGTCATCCAGAGTTGGACCTTTTGTGTCCACACTCAATGTTCTACTGCCCAATTTTGCTCACTAGATGCAGGGCTTGGAGTTTTCTGGTGAGACACATCCCTCTCCTGGAGCAGGAGGTTCCTCTACATTTTCCCTCAGTTTCTAATTCAGGGGTGCTAATCAAACTGCAGATGGAGAGGCCAGCATGATTCTGGTAGCTCCATTCTGGCCTCGCCAGATATGGTTTTCTCTGCTATAGCAGCTGGCGGAGGAACCTCTGATCTCTCTCCCCTCTGCAGGAACCTGTTGACCCAGCTCAGGGATCCTAGTCAATCCCAATCTCAGGTTCCTCCATCTGCATGCTTGGCTCCTGAGGATATAGCCATTGCCAGATTTGTGGTCTCTGACCGAGTGGCGGATGTTCTAGTAGCGCCAGAAACCTTCCACTTGAGCCACATATGCCATGAAGTGGAAGTGGTTTGTCATCTGGGCTGCCAAACATAATCTGGACCCCTTCACCTGCCCAATGAGCCAGATCCGGGACTACCTGATCTCTGTCTATCTCAGACCTCCAGTACTCCTCCCTCAAGGTTCACCTTTCAGCTGTTTCTGCCTTTCATGAGCCTGTGGATAACCACACGATTGCTCAGCTTAATGTCTCCCATACCATTTTAAGGGGCATGCATATGAAACCCCAATCTGTTCTCCTGTCTCAGCTTGGGATTTGAATTTTGTTTTGGAAAAGTTGACCCTATCTCCTTTTGAGCCAGTCGTGACTTGCGGGTTGCACTTTCTCTCTTGGAAAATGTTATTTATGGGTGTCATTACCTCTGCTTGAAGAATTTCAGAGCTTCAGGCCTCTGGTAAGAGGAGCCTTATTTGATTTTTCATAAACACAGGGTGTCTTTGCGCACAAATCCTAAGTTTCTCCCTAAGATGGTCTCTGAGTTTACACTCAACCGCCTATCCACCTTCCTATTTATTTTCCTAAGCATGCCAATTCAGGGAATCACTGCTCCATACATTAGATGTGTGCAGAGCTTTGAAGTACTATATGCTTTGCACCAGGGAATGCAGAAAGTCGAAGCAGTTGTTTGTTTCCTTCACCTCAGGTAGAGAGGGTGTTTCAGTTTCTAACTGTTTATCCAAATGGTTGATGAACTGCATTGTGTTCTTCTACAACAAGTATGGCAAAGAATTGCCTGGAGTGGTTAAAGCTCATTCTACAAGGGGCATGGCTACCTCTGTGGCTTGTTTCTGAGGGTCTCAGCCACTGACATCCATACGGCTGTGACCTGGAGTACTGTCCATACTTTGCCAAGCACAACAGTTTGGACATTGCCTCTAGAACCCTTGCAGGTTTTGGCAGGGCTGTGGTGCAGGGCCTCCTGTTTTACATTTATGTCTGGCCTTCCTCCCAAACTCTCTGTTTACACCTGTAATTGCTTGGAACTCACTCCTATGGTGTGACCTAATGACTGAGATACCCCTAAGAAGATAGAGCAGTTATGTAAGAACTTACTCTAACAGTGGATCTTCAAGGGATTTCAGTCATCAGGTCTGCTTTCCTCCCAATATCCCCCCTTCTTGAGGCTCTTGTTCTGGAACTGGCTGTCTGGTGTATCCAGTCTTTCATATGTGCCTGGGCATCTCTCTCTCTCTCTCTCCTTGGTCCCCATGGCTAGAGCTGTGCTCCTTTGTCTCCATGGGAAAGAACTGAGGAGGGAGCAGGTCGCTCATGCCTTTATAGGGTTGGTGACATCGACAGACATCAATGGCATGGGCGCCCAGTTATACTGCTGAAAATCTTCCGTGTGGATCCTACTTCACCAACAGTGAAGTTCCTATGGTGTGACCTGATGACTGAGATCCCTTGAAGATCTACTGTTATGGTAAGTTCTTATGTAACTGTTCTTTTCTATCTCTAGTAACTATTGATTTTGACTATAGGGGTTAAATGTGGATTTTGATTCCACATGTTTGAATGATCTAATAACCAGAAAAAAATTGATAATGGCTTTGACTTGTAATATTTATGTAAGTAAAGTAATAAATCCTCCTCCAGTTATGTTTTGGGCTACACACCTACATTATAAGCAAAGGTGGGACTTATACTTATGTTTGTTATATGTTTCTACCACTCTTTATGTTTTGATGAATGAAATTATGAACATCTAATACAACATAGCATAAAAAAAACTTCCTGGTTTTGACTATCAGCTATCTCTGTGCTATCAGCAAGAAAAAGGTCTTAATTTCCATATTTTCACATTTTTAGGGGTGTTCAACCTTCTAGAACTTTTACATCACTAACCCGACAATTAACAAATTTACAGGGTCCAGAGATTCTGGCACATATTCAATGCATGACAGATTTCAGACTATTCCATCCATGGATGGCAGCATACAGAAAGTGCACAAATCAGGATTTAACATTAAACTGTCACACAGAGAGCTCAGCTCACAAACCAAGAGGAGAAATAAAACAATCTCATCTCATGAGATGAAAGATAAGGTGCTTTATTGTAAAAATCACTTATAATCCAGCAGAAAGTGCTTTTCAAAACTGGCCAACGTTTCACACTAATAACGGTGCTTTTCCAAGGATAAAGTCATTAATGCATCCAGCTTAAATACCTGTGTCCATTGGAGAGACAGCGCTGTAATTAATTGCACCATAATGTTAATGAATTGCAGCCAACACATAATAAAGTAAACTGGATAAAAACATTGATGAACTACCCCACCTGAAAACATACATAGTGACATATAGCAAACCTATTCATGAAAATCAAAGAGTGCAGTGCATATTATCAGCAACACAAAAATACACAGAACACATATACATAAACTGTTCTAACTAATCTGTTATGCAAAAGGGTAAATATTGTCAAGTTCTGGCTAAACATAGCTTACATACTACAGACATAAAGAATAACAAATATTGAATGAGAATACACTATTTACTATTGGTGACACATAAATACACAGTACATTTATATACTGACACTCTAACAAATTTGATATGTGAAGAAATAAATGTTGCCAAATGTGTCTAATTATCTCAAATGCTTTATTATTCTTATTTTGTGGGTGGCTTGAAAAGCATCTTATAATTACATATTGCTAATAATGCAAACCACTGTACAATGCAACATCCACTGTTTAGCTTATACTGAAAATTACTTGTGTCATACAGTAAGAAGAATGCATTAACAATAAGTAAATACACAAATGTAGAGCAGTCTGAAAGGCCTTAGTGATCCTACAAAAGGCCATTATCTGTATAGCTTTATACAGTCAGAAACTTTATAGTCAGAAGTTGGTCAACTGGGTGGCAAACTGATTGACGGGCAGAAAACAGAGAGTGGTGGTAAATGGTATACAGTCAGAAGAGATGCAGGTCACAAGGGGGTACCTCAGGGATCAGTCCTGGGACCAGTCCTCTTCAATATCTTCATTAATGACATTGCAGATGGACTAGAGGGTAAGGCTTGTCTATTTGCAGTTGACACCAAGATATGCAACAGAGTAGATGATCTAGATGGGGTGGGCAGAATGAGAAGAGATCTGGATAAACTACTGTAACAAAATGGTCAGAAGAGTGGCAACTGGGATTTAATGCAAAGAAGTGCAAGATCATGCATATAGGGAAGAGAAACCCTGAAGCCACCTATAGGCTGGGAGGAGTTGCTGGCAGTCACAAAGGAAGAAAGAGACTTGGGCATCATCATCACCGATGACTTGAAATCATCCAAGCAGACCTCTAAAGCAGTAGGTAAGGCTAGGGGGATGTTAGGGTGTATTAGTAGGGTATCACAAGTCGTAAGAGGGAGGTAATAATCCCTCTTTACAAGACACTGATTAGGCCCATCAGGAGTACTGCGCAGTACTGGAGGCCACACCTTCACAAGGATATTAACCAAACTGAGGCAGTCCAGAGAAGGGCAACCAAAATGGTGCTGGGACTGCATCAGAAGACATATGAGACAGATTAACAGAGCTCAATATGTATACCCTTGAGCAAAGGAGGGAGAGAGGTGATATGATCGAGACATTCAAACACCTTCAGGGCATTAACAAGTTGAAAGAGTCTAACATGTTTAAATATAAGAAAATAGCAGGACAAGAGGACACACATGAGATTAGAGGAGGCCAATTAACGGTAGTGTGAGGAAATTCTTTTCACAGAAAGAGTGTTGATGCATGGAACGCCTACCTCAGGAAATGGTGATTATGAATACAGTGCAGGGCTTCAAACAGGCATGGGATAGGCATAAGGGAGCAATACAGATGAGTATGAATAGATAGGCCACTGACAGAGCAAAGGCCGATGGCACATTTATAAGGTAGAAAAAGAAATGGGCAGACGGGATGGGTCTTATGGTCCTTATCTGCCGCCAACCTCTATGTTTCCATTTCAACCTTGACCCACATGTGCTTGTAACCTATGCTGCCAAGGACCTCTAGAATCTACTGGGAGGCCCATCATGGCAAGTATTGGCTCACTTACTATGCTTTTAGCTCAGTTTATTGATCTACATATCAAAGATGCAGCTAGAGGGTTTTCCACTTACATTTGTGGTACTGCGGATAGTCTGACAGCATTGCAGGATCTGCACATGAACCCTGATATTATTTTGGCTATGTTCAACATGCAGACCCTTTATACTAACATCCTCGTACTGAGGGTACTGAGGCCCTTCATGAAGCACGTAGTTTGAGATCTAATTATGAGAAGGCATTTACTGCAGCCATCATTAACCTTATGGAACTGGTATTGAAATGTAAGACCTTTAGGTTTTAGGACAGGCAATTTTACAGGTCAGGGGTACGACGATAGGAGTCTCTATGGCTCCCAAGTGCGGCAACATTTACCTCTGCATGTGGGAGTTGGAGAATGTTTTATCCAGTGATTCTTGTAATAGTTTTTATGCTAAGCTGGATTTAGTTCATTGTTTCATTGATGACATGTGCCTAGTATGAAAAGGGACACCTAGAGAGTTGGATGATTTTGTTTGCTATTTGGTGAGCACAAATCCAAATCTCAAATGTTCTCTTACTTGGATCACTAGTGCTGTGCATTTTTTGGATCTGGCTGTCTTCAAAAATCAGACAGCGGTGTGAATACAAACTTCTGTCAAAAGATGCTGATCATAACTCATTGTTACACTTCACATTTAATCACATCAGGCACACCATTGAAAATATACCCAAGGGGCAGTATATTTGCCTTAAATGTAATTGTAACACTGACATAGCATACAAAGAGGGGCTCGATGCTGACACACTTTTAGATATGGAGTATAGTGAACACTGTATCAACAGTGCTGAAGCTTATGTGGCAGAAATGGATCACTTTGCACTGTTGAACCAAGGAAGAGGTAATTGCCATGGCCATGCAGTTAGAAATGGTAACCAATGTTTGAATTGCATTACAACCTATACACCACAATCACGCCGGTGAAAGACATAATCAGGAAAACTGGCACATTGTACAGTTAGAGCCTAACCTGAATGACTGCAACACCAGCATGGCACCTAGAATGACATATCCCAGGGAGAGTTTTGAAATCAAGAAGTATGTTAATTGTAACACAACTGGATTGGTTTCCTTAGCAGTCGGTGAATACCAATGTTTCTATGTGGGTAAAACTAGTTTTATTTAAGGAGTATATTGGTGAACTCCTCAGGTGAATAGAGAAATGTAATCTGGAAAATGCACTAGCTATACGTATGTAGCATCAGGCAGCATAAACACATGTTCAAGTTTTATGGTGTAGAAGTAGTATGAGTTGGCCTAAGGGGTGGGATGTGAACAACCTCCTAATTAAGAGGGAAGCCTTTGGCAGCATAAGCTACAAGTACACGTGGGTCGAGGATTAAATGAGGCTATACAGATAGTGGCCTTTTGTAGGTTTGCTAAGTACTTTTGATCGTTCTCTATTTGTATAGTTATCCTTTTCTTAATGCATTCTTCTTATGACACCTCTCATTTTCAATATGAGCTAAACAGTGAATGTAGCATCCTACAGTGGTTTGGATTATTACCAATTTTTGTTATAAGATACTTTTCAAGCCATCCAAAAAAATAAGAATAATAAAGCATTTGTGATAGTTTGCCATATTTGTCAAAATTTCTCCTTCGTATCAGATTTGTTAGATTGTTAAAATATAGATGTACTCTGTATTTATGTGTCATTGATCGTATTTATAAAATGGCAAAAATCTAGAAATTTCATTATGGAGAGATATCACCTGCCCATGCATTAAATCTCTATAAACATGTGGTCAGCTATTTTATAAGTGTAACAAGCCCTTCCAGGGTGTGCACCATAGGATTTTAATGCACTTCCGGAGGTATAGACTCTCAGCCTTAGGCCTCATGCCTTACTACACCTCAGTGCATGCATTAAAATCATATAATGCACATCCTGTTGTGGCTTATTACTTATGTAGAGTATTCTTATCTGATGTTTGTTATTTTATGTTTCCCATACATATGTGATGTTTAGCCACAGCTTGACAATATTTTTCTTTGCATATCAGATTAGTTAGAACGGTTTATATATGCTGTGGTATTTATGTGTTGCTGATAATGTGACTGCACTCTTCTTTGATTTTCATGAATGGATTTGCTATATGTCACTATGTATGTTTTGGGGTATTTCATCAATGATCTTATCTAGTTTATTTTATTATGCATTGGTTTGCACAGTTCTCTAATATGATTGTGCAATTAATTACAGCACTGTCACTTTAATGGACACAAGTATTTAAGCTGGCAGCATTACGGCGACATCAGCCTTGAAAAAGTACCAGTCATTGGCATGAAACGTTGGCCAGTCTTGGAAGCATTTTCTGCTGGATTGTAAGTAATTTTGCACAATAAAGCACCTTATCCTTTATCTCATCTGGTGAGATCATTTTATTTTCCTGGTTTGTGAGCTGAGATCTCTGTGTAAATGTTTGACTGTTGTGACGCTGTGGCTCAGTGCCATTTCCATTAGGCTACCTTTTGGCATTTTTTATTTAACATTAAACTGCCCACTGAACTCTAATACAGAGGTGCTACCACCCTTTATAATATACTGGTAGGAATGTGTGGATTTAAGGAAGTTCCTCAGGCACTCTGACCATGTGAGCCTGTAGCTTAATGGTTAGAGTGCTGGAACAGCATACCAGAGGTCTGAGGTTCAGTTCCCAGTGGGCCACACTTTTCCTTTCTCATTTCCATCCTTGATTTAAAATATGCCTTGCAGGGCTAAACTGCACTGCACTGAGATAAGAGGTCTGTTTGTATTTCTAAAATCTACGTTAATGCATCCATTAGGGTTGAAGCACACAGTGATATAAATTTGGGAAATGAAATGGTTAAAATTCCTGGAACCATGGCAAATCTATGGTGTAGGACTCCTTGGGGTCTAAAGGGTCATGCAACAAGTGTTGGTGTAACCCTAATCTCAGTAACTCTTATGCAGTCATTGCTGTTTCACCAGTTTACTTTTTTCTGACAAGACAGTGTAGATATTCCAGAGACTTTTAAGGGACACCATCAGCCCCTTAGGCTTCAAAAGTCTCAAGTTAAAATAAATGATGATAGTTCACATTCTGTAGAATTTGCTCATGGAGGTGGTCAGTTTGACTCTGATTCTTTATTTTCTTTTAAAAGCAAAAACAGACTGCTCACCCACTGGTGTTACCACATAAAAACATGTTTGCTTACAGGCTTTGATGAACTACCACTGCATCTTTCCTGGATTTGGGAACACCCCCAACAGAGGCTAGCCACTTCTGATTCAGCAGGAGGAGAAACTAGTGCATTGCATTATTGGATGAAAATTGGCATTTGGTACCCTCGGGGTTTACTTGGTTGACAAATTAAAAATAAATAAATATATGAGTGGTTGCACTGATTGAGGTGTTCCTAATGTCTGGTAAATATTCAGTAACAGCAGATCAAGGATTTGAAACAAAACAAGGTTGTGTATAATTAAATTATTATCTTGCATTTCAGTTTTACTGGTGAGGCAATAAAATAACCAGCAGCATCAATAAATTATAGAGAAGGTAAGCAATCATAAAGTCGCGGGTTTCAACTAGAAATAATATGATGCAAAAGGTTTACAGTGTCCCTTTAACCTAAGGCCCAGATATTCAAACTGCGCCAGGCTGTGGCGTAAGCTTGGCGCCAGCTCAACTTGGCTGCGCAGGGGTGTGACTAAGCGATATTCAAAGGAACTGTGCCATGGCTCAGCAGCTTTGAATATCGCACCCTGGCCGTTCACTCTGTGCATGGTGCAGTGGCACTGCACCAGCGCAAGTGGCCAGAGTGGAGCATGGAGATGCGCTAGCACAAGTTCCATTGCACCATGCACGGCACCCGTGATATTCAAAAGTTGACATGCAAATTGGGCCATAATTTATGCAAGGTGTACATGGGGCCATTTGCATGTATTTAGGCCCCATTTGCATGCCAGAATGCGCCCGATCCCAGCGACTTGACCTGGTGCCTGCCGGGCAGCAGTTGCTGGGGACCGATGCTCTGCAGCCCGATCAAGGGCATCTGTGTAAACATAGAAAACCGTCCTGTATCCCTGGTGGTCCAGTGGACCGCTATGTGCCCGATCATGGGCATCTGTTTGAATAAAACAAAACCCTGTCCAATATCCCTGGTGGTCCAGTGGACTGCTTTCTGCCGATCGCGGGCATCTGTTTGAATTAAAAAAAATCCGTCCAATATCCCTGGTGGTCCAGTGGACCACACTCTGCCCGACGGTGGGCATCTGTATTAAAAAGAACCCCCGGCCCAATATCCCTGGTGGTCTCAGTGGTACCCCTCCCCACCACTGAGCCCCACCACCCCATTCCCCGGGTCAGCCAGCCGGCTGCAGCACTCCACCTGCCTGCCACCACCCCACCACGACTGACAAAGCTGTAGGCTGCACGCCCATTGGTTCACAGCATGAGCCAATGGGCATGCAGCCCATACCATACTACACATTCCAGATATGTGCATGCCCATTGGCTCATGCTGTGAACCAATGGGCGTGCAGCCTACTGAGCTGTCTGTCGGCAGGCGGCGGGCGGCAGGCAGGTGGGTGCTGCCGCCGCCGCTGACCGGGTGAGCGGGTGGTGGAGCTCAGTGGGTGGGTGGGAGGGGGCACCACTAGACCACCAGGGATATTGGACGGGGTTCTTTATTACTACAGATGCCCGCGATCGGGCAGCGTGCAGTTTACTGGACCACCAGGGATATTGAACAGGGGTTCTTTTATTAAAACAGATGCCCGCAATTGGGCAGAGGCGTTCACTGGACCACCAGGGATATTGAATGGAGGGGTTCTTTATTCAAACAGATGCCTGCAATCGGCAATGGGGCACCGCCAGGTGCAGCCAGAACTCGTGTGGCCACCCACAGGTGGCAGCTGCCGTGTTGCGCCCTGCAATGCATCAACTCACCTGTGGGTGGCCATCAGTTGTTCCTTTTTTTGGGCTTAACTTTGGCTGGCGAGGTAGGGGTTGCACATGCATGGCTCTGCATCCCAGGCTGAATATTGGGCTGTGCAGGTTATGCATGGACACGCCCCCATGCCTGCATACATTACTGATACGCTCCGGCACGCCGGGTTTGTACGCTTTGCCACCACCCAGATATCGGCTGGGGGCGCATCAGTGGTTAGCATGGTGCAACACTGTTGCATCCTCCGCAACCTGAATATCTGGGCCTAAATGTTTAATTTCCTACTTTTTTCCAATCTGTGCTTTAACACTAATAGCTGCATTACTATAGTTTTTTTCAGTTTATATCTTTACTTTACAAAGCGATATATAATAACTGACAAGTTTAGCTTTTGCCTTTCTTACACTCCATGGTGGACACTGCATAGTGATGCTCACTGCACCAGTCCTTTAGCTTGCTTTGTCAGTGGCCCTGTGAGCCACTTATGAAACAGTTGCTTAGTGACCTGCTGTGTGCCAGACTTGTGAGCACTTCATAATGGCTCACATGAAGCAGTTGCATCATCGCCATACTGTACCAAAACCAGTACCAGACTTTGAGAGTGGTGCTGCAGGCCATTGCCACACAGCTACATCATCATAAGCTCAGTGCCAGACCTGTACCAGGCTTAACAAGTGGGCCTGGACCCGGTTCGAACGGATCCAGGTCGCCGGAGGGCCGGCCGGGGAGTAGAATCGAGCGTCCGCTGGGCAGCTCTTCTCTGGGGAGGGTGGTGCTGCACTCGCGCGTTAGAGACTCCTGGCAGAGGCCGGGAGTTCTCACGTGAGCCGAGGCTTGACGTGGGGAGGCGGGCGACGCTGGCGCCATTGCACGTCCCCACCTCCTCTGGGGAGAAAAAGGAGGGAAAGATGGCAGGGCAGGACCACCATAAATGAAGCCCTCCCTGAGAGCCTCACATCGCCACCGCGCTGCAGGACCCCAACCAGTTACAGTTCAGGGGTCACGAAGGTGGCCCACGGCCCTGCCTCCGGGGGCAAGCCGGGGTGACTGAGGTCCTCTGCAGCAATAGGCAGTGGTAGAGGTCTCCGGGGCGTGACCAGGGGAGAATGTACCCGTGGTCCTGCTAGGACAAAGAAAAAAACAAAAAAAAACAAGTGGGGTTTGGAGGCTAACTGCAAACCAGCCACATCACACACATATTGCCCCAGAACAGTAGCTTAATTTGCACATGGCCCTGTAGTGCCATCTATAGCTTTTTCTAATTTTGAAACTAAGTGTGCCTCAAAAGCAAAAAGTTTTATTTCACAAAGGGGTTTATGATCATGAAAACAATTTCGTGACACTGAACAATCTAATTCTTTAATAATGTAAAAATAATTTCTTAAAAAAAACTTGAAGAATCAACTTTACACCCAATCTGTCCACCACACAAGTTTCAGACTACCTCTCCTAGCATTTGTTTGTTGTTTTGTTTCTAAAGTTTAATGCACAAAGTTTTCTTATTTTACTCACTTTAGTGGCTGCTACCACTCAAGAAAATGGGTTTGGAAGTCACAGAAACATTTTTTTTCATACAGCTATTTGGACCCTGTCACCTCCTCCCACCAACTGGCGACAGGGAGGGACACGTGGTATTTTTTACTGTTTTCTCCCCAGCCCCCCCACTTGTGGCACATGGCCGTGTGAGCAGAATGGGCATGCTAGGCATCCTGTGGCATCAGCTCAGCCTCTTCCACCTCCCAGAACTGTTTGCCGCCTCCTCTCTGCCTACACTACCCACTGGACCTCCACCCAGTGGGAGTGGAACTCACGGGGCCGCCAACCCACCTTCACCACCCTCAGGAAAGGAGAGCTTCCATTGGCATGCTCGATCCTGCTCTGCCCTCCCCATGCCGGCACCCCGATGACCTGAGTTTGTTCCCTGAACCCGGGTCACCAGCGAGAATAATGTGTGTCTTCCAGCACCTCAACCTCAGTGCCACCTGGCGGACAAAAGCAGGTTTTCAAATACAAAAGCAGGCCCTGTTTTCATGATCCTGAACAACCAAATTTCATTAATAATGTAAAACATTTTTCTTCACAATTAACACTTGAAGAGTTAACCTTAACCCCTCACTTTGCTGGCACAAGTTTTAGAGTACAACTCAAGTAATTGTTATATTTGCCCTTGCACTTGCGCTAAACAAACATGTTGGTATGATGGTGGATTCTGAGAGGTGTGTCGCTGCCAGTCCAATGCACGACAGTCTGCAAGGGGCTCAACAGTGTCAGACCAATCATCAGCCAGGCTGACCATTACACTCTTATGGTCTTGCTAGGTGGAAATATTTAGTAGTTCAAAGAAAAGAGCCACCTGATTCATAGGCCGGCTCTTTCCTTTGATCTGCATAACATTGCCCAGCAAGCAGAGCTCAGCAGTGTCATAATCAGCCTGCTGTGGTCCTATCCCAATGTAAAACAGTCCTTCCCACCCTCTGCCAAGTATCCTCCAACTTCTTATTGCTTCCCCTTCCTTCTTTATTTTCCAGCACCAGGGTGCCCAGTCTCTAGTGCCGACTAGTATCTCCCACTGTGCAATCAAAGGCTTTGGGTCTATGACTCCTGGTGCAAGGCCAGTGGCAACAACAAAGGGGGTTACACCTTACACAACAAGACCATCAGACAGTTGCCGCACTCTGGGCCCCCCAAAAAATTGGAGGCAAAGTAAATTGCAATTGAATTTATTAGAAATAAACTACAGATAGTAGTAACTCAAATTAGAGCATAGGAGTTACCCGCTACTAGCCCCGTGCTTCAACTTATGAGAAGTCTTCATTAGGGAGCATGGCTACTATGAGGATGACCCTGTTTTCGCATTGCCTTATACATATTAAATGACACAGATTCCCAGCTCAGTAAAACAAAACATCTTAGTGCACACAAAAAGTGTGTTGTATGTTAAAAATATTACAAAACTGCATCCTAAAATAGACTATTCATCATGTTAAGAAAATGCCCCTGGAAGAGCTCATGATGAGAAGGAAGTGCATTAATATTCATTTTATAAATATTCATAATCCTTTGTAAGTTACACCCTTTACTATAGTTGCTGACTTGTTGCTAAACCACTCCCACTTGACAGGCTCTCCAAAATTGTTTACTCTTAACAGGCATTACAAAATACTGTGAAGCAAGTTCTTAACAAAGACTACTCTCTAAGCAGTATCTAGTGTTGCCCACCACAGAGGATTGCAAATGGAAAGCAGTGCTCATCATTATTCATCAAGTCTCATGAATAAACATTTATTCTTTGTCTGTTACACTTCTAACATCACGTGGGCTTCACCAGCATACTGCTCAGAACTAAATAGTGAAATCCAGCAAATAACATACAAGAGAAGATTTTACATTAAAGTAGGAGAAGAAAAGAAGAGAGTCCGAGGAACCTGCTCAATCACTCTCAATTTCTCTATACTGGAATTCCAGTTCAGCTAGGGATCGCCAGAGTGCTGTTCCAGGCTACAAGCAGAAAGCCTCAAAGATAGAAAAAGGAAAACTTTACCAAACTTAAGGAAAAAGGAAACCAGAATTTTAAGCAGAAATAAATAATGCTTTGTGCTCTACGTTAAGACAGGAAAAGCTGGGGGAGCCCCAGGTTCAAAGTAAAAAATGAGAGTTTTTATTGTTTAAGGAAAGGTTTCAAATCCCAGTGATCATTGAGGCCATGGTCTCATTATTTTTAACAAAAATCCATCTATCTCTTTTAATAATTTGCTCTATCACCCCATTTTTAAGTGGTTGCACCCATTCCAATCCCACTGCCTGAAAGCCTTCAGTGTTGCAAGCATACACTTCACTAAAATGTAAAGCCACAGGAGTATCGGCTCTGCCACTAGTGATGTATTGTATATGTTCCTGGATTCTAGCTTGAAACCTCCTGACTGTTCTCCTCAGATAGGTCTTACCACAGGTACACCACAAAACACAAACTACAAATGTGGTATCACATGTTATACTCTCTAATTTCTACCTTCATTGAGTTCTCTCTAGGATGTGCAAAGGTGTTACCTGTTAAAGTATATTTGCATATATTACACTGATTACATCTAAGATACATTTTGGTTTTGAGAGACTAACTGAGCCTCTTCGCCATAATTCAACTCTCAATCTGCTATACACAAGTTTATCTTTCAAATTAGTAGCTCTACTGAAAGTCACTGGTGGTTTAGGTCCCACCACTTGTCCAACCACCTCAACATTTCGCAGTATGGGCCAGTTCCTATATATGATGTTACCAATTCTGCCAACCCATCACTGTACTCTGTAATAAATGTGAGGAGACCAAAGTACTATTGTCAGAAGCCCTTTCCTTTCCATTAAGCAGTTCCATTCTGTCAAGTGACTTAGCTTTGTTTCTAGATTAAGAGATCTACCCCATAGTCTCTCCTCAAAAACCTCTCTCTAACTCGAGGCTTGTTCTTCAAAATGATCATTAGAACTACAATTTCTATGCAACCTGATAAACTGGTTATATGGAATAGACTGTTTCAATACTGTGGGATGTACGCTGTCTAGGCTCAATTTTCAGAGTCCTTAAATCGCTGCAGTTTGCAGCGACCTAGGGCTGTGGCAAACTCGAGGAGCATCAGGGACCCTCGCACAATTTTATAAAAATGTGGGCCCTATGCCAAAGACGTAAGAGGTGCCACAGCTGCAACCCTCCACCCAGCGCAGCCTAGACAAGCCATAGAGGGGTGTTAATGTTGCCGAAAGCTGGAGACCAGGGTCCTCTGGAGCAGTGGGGATACCTTAGGGTACAGCAGGGGCACGGTGGCAGTGAGAGGGACTGGAAGAGGCTCCTGTGGAGGTGCCATATGGGCAAGGTAAGGCAATTTTATTGTAGGAGCCCAATCCTGGAGGCTCTGGGCTCCTAACAGGAATTATGACAAGACGTGAATGAGAAATAGCATAAATATGTAAAACAATAACAATGCATAAATATAAATATAACAATTTAAAATAAATTAAAAGGCTTTCAGACTGTCACAGAACGGGATTAGAACAGGATGTACTCAGAAACCTGGAAAAGCCAGAAAAGAGGTGGGCCTTCAGCCTCCGCTTGAACACCTCAACTAAGGGAGCCTCCTGGATGGAAGGTGGTAATGATTTTCACAATGTCGGCCCAGAGATGCTGAATGCACAATCTCCTGAAGTCTTGAGCTGAATTCTGGAATGTCCAGGAGGCCCCTCAAAGAGGAGCAGACGGAGCAAGCAGAGGTCACTGGTGTCAGGAGCTCTGACAGGTAACCAGGACCCAGTCTGCATAGGCCTTAAAGGTGAGAAGACCCACCTTGAAAAGGACCCTTCACCTGACCTGTAGCCAGTGCATAGCCCGCAGGACCGGGGTCACATGATTGGACTGAGAGAGGCCCTCAGTAACCAGGCCGCCGTGTTCTGCACTAGCTGAAGTCTGCGGAGGGTCCCTCCCATGACCCTGAGTATACAGTGTTACAGCAGTCAAGTCTGGAGGTCACAAAGGCATGCACTAGCATTAGCAGGTAAACGCAGCAGGGCACCTATTTAGGAAAAAATACCAATACATATTATAGAGACCTGATAACTCTTACAGTGCTAATCCATATCTATAGGACCATCCTTAACATTTATAGACAAGCATAAAATGTGTACAACATTTATAAATACCATAACTGATATATGCATTGTTACAATTAATTAGAAAATATCAGTTAAAAATAACAAACTTACTGTTCCAGTAACGTTTCAAGGGGCTGCAGTAGGAGGAACTTGTACTCAGCATATTAGAACTTTCACAGGTAGAACTCCACTGAAATCCAAAAGGAGCTGCACCTAGGAAACTACTTATGAGAAAGACAAAGATTTGTTGTGAGATTAATTCACATAATGTAGGTTATAAGTGAAATCACTTTATCAAATAACCTTTCAGCTATATATAGTCACATTTCATATATTCAACACAGGAACAACCTGGAGTCCAGGTCATGATGGTGTGATTATGCCAACCCCTTACTTCCAGTATGAGCAGCTATGTGCTGCTCTGTATGGCACCTCTGCCAGGTGCCTCCTCCGCTCCCTCTACTGCTGCTGTGCCCCTGTTGTACTGTATGGCACCCCCACTGCTCCAGCAGTCCCCAGTTTTCTAGATCTCACACTCCACTCACCGCCTCCCAGGCAGTGGCACAGGGCCCTTAGGCCAGCTCCTGAGCCTCTCTTATGACCACAGTGGGGCTTCTGGAATTGCAGTAAAGGGATGGTGTAGCCCTGCCATGGCACAACCACCCTTGTGACCTGGTGCATTGGTGCTTCTGCCTTAAGGATGGTGCAGGGTGGCTTTGGCGCATGGCATCCCAATTTTGATGCAGCCTGTGTTCAAAAATCGGGACTTATTTGTTTATTTATTGAAACATTTCACCAGGAAGGCACACTGAGTGACAAGTCGCTTGTCTCCGTGCAACCTGGGGGAAGGGGTACAATAGGAGTGAGACATTAAACAATCAAGTTACAAGATCAAGATTAACATACAGTTTTAAAGCAGGAGTTACAGGTAGTGTTGCAATGGTGTTGCACATAATAGGTAGAAGAGTGGACAATAATAAGTGTCCAGTTAATAAGTAAACAAGTGCTTATGTAAAAGAAAAAGGGAGAAAGAAGAGGGAAGGAGAGGTGGGGAGGAAAGAGTCAGTTTAAGTTGCATTCAAGTTACAAGATCAACATTAACATACAGTTGTAAGGCAGGTGTTACAAACAGTATTAAAACAGTGTTAAGCATAATATGTAGAAAGAGTGGACAATAATAAGTGCCGAGTTAATAAGTAAACAAGTGCTTATGTGAAAGGGAAGGGAGAAGAGGAGAGGAAAGGTGAGGTAGGGGAGGCGGAGAGTCGTGTCCCTGGAGACCCCTCTAGGATACGAGGAACACTGCAAGGGGACTGGGGGACCAGAGAGAAGGATAGGCAGTGTCCCAGGAAAACCCTTCAGGATGTGGGGACCCTGCAAGGGGCTATGGGGCTAGAGAGAAAGGGGGATAAGGCTGTAGTAATTAAAGAGAGAGGAGAAAGAGAGAAGAAGGTGTGACTTAAATGCTAGATGGGGAATAGGACTAACCTGAGAGAGGACCCTTCAGGATGTGGGGTATCATGTCAGGGGGTTGGGGAAGGTCAGTAGATAGGGATTAAAAGAGTGATGGGAGAGAGAGAGAGGAGAATTGAACCCTTGAGAGAGAGGAATTTGCATCTTGGAGGAGATGGGGCCTAATCAATAGTCCATCAGGATACATGGACCCATGAAGAGCATTCAGTGTCCCCTTACATTCTGTGGGAGATCAAGGGAGGCCAGTAAGGGGAGCAATTAGGGGAAGGAAGGACAGCTAGAAATTTGTGCGTGAGTGCGAGGGTAAAATGAAGGTGATGGTAGAGGGAGGGTTATCCAGGGCTCAGAGGAGGGAATTAGGGAGGGACATGGCAGAAGCAGCTAGGTGCAAGGTAATTATTACATAGATACATAGACAGTGTCGGCAGATAAGGGCCTATAGCCCACCCAGTCTGCCCATTTGAGCTTGTAAGTTCAGTTTATGTTTTCCTAGAAGTTTGTTGCCCTACCCCAGACCTCTAGAATTACTTTATGTCTATTCCATGCATTCTTAAATCCTGTGATTGTTTCCCCTACCACTTCCTCTGGAAAAACTGTTCTTAGGTGGACTTGAACCACCAACCTTTCCATTAAGAACGCAATGCACTACCAATTGTGCCACAGAGACAATGCTATTGAGGGCAGAGCTGATGGAGTAGGCGGAGGATGAGTGCTGGATTTGAGGGAGAGGAATTCAAAATTTTGGGGAGGCAGTGAGGTAACAGGATTGGTCTGATTAGGGTGGATCTGCGGGGGCTATCATGGTGTGGGAGTCAGTTGATCTAAGGGAATGGGAGAATGGAGGGGTTGTTATAAATGAAAAGGTGCGGTAGGAAGGAGCTCACCCAACTAGTGCTTTTGAGGTGAATTTAGCACAGTGGAGAGTCACCGATTTGTAAGAGAGGGAAAGATAGGGCATGATAAAGATCGCAGTTGTGAGTGCGGGGGCATCCAGGGCAAAGTGGCAGAAGGAATCAAAGAGGGTGTCCATTCTGGCCAGAGAGGACTTCAAGGCAGCACCATAGACTACGTCACAGTAATCGAAAATGGGCATTATTATCTTCTGAACAAGTTCATACCTAGCCTAAAAATGTGTAAAAGCAAGGATAGCCACAAACTTTGATGCAAGATACCACTTGCATCATACCTGTTAGTTCAAGCACATTGTGTCAAAGTTTTGTTTTAAAATTGAGCCCTCTGAGTGTAATACTGAATTTGTGCAGTGCTCTTCCTGAAGCATTTGGTATCAATCCCACCCTTCTTATTTCTGCTTAGTGTAACATCCAAATAGTCTATGGAATCTGCACTAGCCGTATATGTGAATTTTAAATTAAGATCATTCTCATGAAGCCAACCGATAAATTCTGGAATTTCTGAGATATCACCCTCCCACATGTAGGCTAAACTGAAACCAGTGTTGATTTTTCAAAAAAATGGGTTACTTTCAGGATTAAGGATCTTTGTTAACTCCAGAAGTGTAGGAACAAGTTTGTATAACTAGGGCCATAGCAGCCCTAATAGCTGTTCCACATTTTTGCAAAAAAATTTTCCTTCAAACTCAAATGCACTATGTATGAGAACAAATTCTAAAGTAATTAACAAAAATTCACTAGTATCATATCTCTAGAAGAATAGTTCTCAAAGAAGAATGTGCATACTCTGAGCCCATGACTATGTTTAATGGATGTAAACAGTGAGTCTATGAATGAATAGATGAATTAATGAATATTAATGCACTTGCTCCTCGTCATGAGCTCTTCCGGGCAGTTCCTTAACACAATGAATGTTGCAGTTTTGTAATATTTTTAACATGCAACATACTCTTTTGTGTGCACTAAGATGTTTTGTTTTACTGCACTGGGAATCTGTGTCATTTTAATATGTATGAGGTGATGCACAAAGGAGGGTCCCATCCTCTTAGTGGCCACGCCTCTGATGAAGACTTCTTATAAGTTGAAGCACCAGGGCTAGTGTCAGGCAACTTCTGTGCTCTAATATGAGTTACTATTGTCTGCACTTTATTTATAATAAATTAAATTGCAATTCACTTTGCCTCTGATTTTTTATTTTTGGTCCCGGAGTGCTGCAACTGTCTGTGATCTAACTCCACCCTGCCCATTTTATTGTGCAATACTGGGAAGTTCACCCGGTACCACCAAACATAACACTGACAGTGGGATGCCTATTCCCTGGTGTCAGTACCTGAAATAAAGAAAACTGTTCCACGTAGTCTTTTTTTTTTTTAATTCCTGTAATCCCACCCTCTGCAAAGTATCCGTCCCACCTCTGATTCACTTCCAGTGCCCCTAGAGGTTAAATTGATACTAGCCCAATTCTAATGTCGGTACCTGAAATAAAGAAAATCTTCCTCATAGTCTTTTTAAATTTTATACACCCTGTAAGAAAGAAAATGGTCCACTGTTGTCAGTTGCTGCCGCTGCCCACCACCACTGTTACCTCTCACTCAGCACCCACCACCTCACCCCCACCCTTACTTACCTACTGGATGTCCAATGCCATAATCCTTTCTGGACTGGAGACATGTCTTCACTCTTCAAAGCTGGACCAGGAACTGTGGAAATCAGGCATACGGTTCAATGTATTTCAATGTATTTTTGAAGTTGTCCTCATAACTTTGGACATTTTTGAATATTTTTCACCAGATTTTCAATACCCTTTTAGAACCCCACCTTGTGAACAAGTCTGGTGAAATTATTCAACTCTGTCTTGAAAGGTGATTTTCCAGTTGCTGTGCAAAATCTCTTTTCAGGCAGAATTAGAAAATTTTCTCCTCTTGTTCATGAGGTGGGGTCATAAGAAGGCTGTGTTGAAAATTTGGGGTAAAGTGTTAAAAAAACAACAAAACTATGAGTGTAAGTTGAAATCTTTCAACAAACACTCATAGTTTTAGTGACTTTCAATATTTGACCCCAAATATTCAACATACCATTGTTCACACCACCTCATGAACATGGCACTGTCATTTTCAAATCCTGGCCAAAAAATATGCTTAGCATTTGTGGCACAAAATGACAAATTACACCGGTCAAGTTCAGGAGAGGATCATAAAAGGCTATGTTGAAAATCTGACGTCAAAATGTGAAAAAACAACAAAGTATTTAAGAAAGCGTTGAATTGTTCCAACGTTTACTCATAGCTTTATTTTGCAGATTTTGGCCCCTAGTGTTCAACATGTCCCTTGTGTTACCCCACCTGCTGAATATGGGGGTATAATTTTTCAAATCCCCTTCAAACACGTTTTGCAGATGTACTGCAAAATCACCTTTCAGATGGATTAAAAATTCCACCTGTCTTGCTCATAACATCATGTGATGAAAAGACTGCTGGACATAGAGGATCAAAATGTGGGAGCCCACTGAAGCACAATCTAAAAATGTGTAAAAGCAGGACACCAGTGACAATGAGAGCTCATCTGGTCTATCCTGGGCAAAATTTAGTAAAATGTGTAAAAGCAGGACCCTAGTACAGCAGAGCCCTACTGAACTGTGCTTCTATGTTGCTCTGTCCTGGGAAAAATACATTGTGAAAGCTGGACCCCACTAAAATTTAACTTGCCTTCCAGCTGAGGTATCCTGGTAAATACATTATAAAAATGGGCAAAGAAGACCCCCATCAGAAATGAGATATTGCATCTTGTTTATGCTATTCTGGTAGATACAGAGTAAACACTGGAAAAGAGGAATCCCATTGAAAACAATATAGCATCTGAGCTGTGTTATCCTGGATATATATAGTACAAAGATGTGTTAGAGCAGGACACCATTAAAATACAATACTACATTTTAGTAGGGTCTCTCAGCGCCACTCCCTGTTAGCTGCACCTGGTCAAATAAATTCATCAAACAACCACCAAAACTATCACCAGCAGGGTTCTATCCAGTGGTCACCTTCCTTGACTCAAATCCCACCTCCTCCAAGACTGGCCCCAATCTTCAATGCAACCAATGTAAACACTGCCCTTGACCACTCCATAAACATCTTCACTGTGGCCTGTGACACATATGCTCCTATTAAGAAATGCAAAGTCAAATCACTCAGTAACCCTTGGCTCACAGGTGACCTCCTCAGGATGCTAAAACAAGAGACCACCTATGGGAGCTGGCCAGAAACTCTGGAAGGCAAAGCGACATACAAAACTACAAACATGCCCGCAATGACTGCACCAAAACCATCCGGCAAATGAAGTCCACCTACTATAAGCATGCCCTCACAAACTCCTCGGCAATGGTCATGAATTCTGGAAGAACTTAAAGGAACTCACGAGAATCCACCCAAACCCCCCATCAATACTCAACATCAACGGAACCACAACCCTCAACCCAAAAACCATTGCAGATACCTTTAACAAAGCCTTTACCGACCTCAGCGATGTCCTACCCAGGACTACTTCAAAGATGGTGAAGCCCTCTGTCCGCAATGAGCACTACTCCCACCAGCTCCCCGCTTCTACTTCAAAGCAGTCAAGGCTTACCAAGTATGCAAACATGCAACCAAAGCCCTTGGTAAATGAAGATTCATAATGACTCTCTCAATCTCAAAATCCTGTCTCTCACACTTGATGGCGTGCTTAGTCCTCTGACCAGAATTTTCAACCTCTCCCTCAACCTTAGCCAGTTCCCGGACAGAAGAAAATCTGCCACTGTCACCCCAATCCATAAAAGTGGTGACAGAATTGCCTGATAACTACAGACCTATCTCCCTACTACCCCACTCTCAAGGCACTAGAACATAGTCTCGGACCAGCTCACAGAATACCTGGATATGTATAACATCCTGTGCAAGCAACAACACGGATTCCACAAAGGTCACAGCACCTCTACAGCCCTACTTGAATTCACCGCACAATCCACAACACACTTGACTCCGTGAACTACTAGGCTCAATCTACATTGACTTAACTAAAGCCTTGACACCGTCAATCACCACCTCCTGCTTGTCCAGCTTCAGAACACTGGGCTGTCAACTGACTCCATTGGCTGGTTTAAGAGCTACCTTGAAGAACGGTCCCAAACAGTAAGAAATCACTGATACACTCTCGGATCCTAGACCGGTCTGCGGAGTCCCCAGGGCTCCATTCTGGGACCCCTCCTCTTCAGCCTATTCTTAAACTCACTACTGGACAGCTGCCCAGAACAAATAATTCTGTATGCCGATGATGCTGTGATCCTCACCTCAGACCCTGATCCAATCCAATTACAAAATAAACTTCAGCAGGCCTTCTCCTTCATTGAATCCTGGTTCCTAAATCATAAACTGCTTCTCAATCAGGAAAAAACAAGTCTATGGTGTTCTGCAGCCCCCACAGCAAAACAAACAACTCCACCTCTCCATTGCAACCGAACAAGGAGCCATCCTAGAGCAAACACAATCGTTCAAGTACCTCGGCATCACCCTTGATCCCCACCTCTCATACTCTGTCCATATCAGCAATGTTGCAAAGTCTGCCAATGCGAGGTTAGGCATATTATTCGGCACAGGAAACACGTAACCCAGAAGCACTGTCAGTGGCCGTCAAAGCTCCACCATCAGCATCATAGACTATGGTCTTATCATATATGGGTCTGCAACTACCACTGCTCTCAAACGTATTGCAACCTCCCTGAATAAGGCCTGTCATCTCATCACTGGCTCATTGCCGTACCCACATATGTGACCTTTATTCCCAATCTGGATGGCTTCAACTGGACAAATGCATAAAATACCAAACCTGCATCACGGCCAAGAAAATTATAATGGGGCTTGCCTCACCTGGTGTCTGTCCTCCTTAAGCCAAGACATAGGAACATCTACTACAAGGAGATCCAATTCCCATCTACTACATATCCCACGATGTTGCACGACCCAAGGACAAAGATCATTTGCCTATCGGGCATCCAACTGGCTCAACTTTGGCAGCAACATAGCGACCACTCCAACACTCGGCCTCTTCAAGTCCAAGCTATGCCTCTCACTGCTTGTATCCTGCGATTGTCCATCTTAACATTTCCACCATTCAGCTGCAAATGCTCCAGCACCCAGAACTTACAATCCAGTCTTTGCACCCCTAGCACCTTACCTGTCATGTTACCTCGACAAGGCCCACTGGCTGCACTGTCTTCTGCCCTCACCCACCTTCCCTCGTATCTTCATTCCTACCACTGCCCCAACCACCTCCCATGCTCCCCCTTACCCCTGCCTCCTTCTCCCCCTCGATCTCCTACCCTCACCTCCTCCACCACCCACCCCCTTCCCTTGTCTTGCTCATAGCTCAAGTCTTTGTACTGGTTATTACATGTCTGTAAGTCAATGACTATATGTTTGTAACTAAAAATGATGACTGTTGCACAAGCTGATGTGGAACCTTTGTAAAAGAGCCTCGCTCAAAGGTATTGTAATCCTAGATTGAAATAAATAAATAAAAACATCTCATCTGTGTTATCCTGGGTATATGTATATATTATAAAACTGTGTAACAATAGGACCCTACAACAGAAACTCACTGAAAAGATGTTGCATCTAAAATTATCTATCCTGGAAAATATATTATAAAAGCAGGATCACACTAAAACAAAATATCGCATCGCACCTCCGCTGTCCTGGTAAATGCAGTGTAAAACTGTGTAAAAATCAGGACCCCATTGCAAATGACATATTACACCTCATCTGGTTTGTCTTGGGTAAATAGATAGTAAAATGTGTACAAGCAAGACCCAATACAACATCATTGTAAGTGACAAACATTCGGCATTGACGAATGCTTGTTTTGTTTCTGATGTACCAAGTTTTCCCCTTTTACTGACTTTCATAACCACTAAGACTCATGAAAATTAATTTATTCCTTCATTCATTTATAGTATTTATTGGATTTTGTTGATCAGGTACGCCTATACTTAGACTAAAAGTCCCTTCTTCTGGGATGACCCAGAATTTATTGCATGAATGCTAACATACAGTAGCACAATAAGAGCAGGAAGTCAATAAGCAATACAGGTTATAGCAACAACAAGGTATAAACATAGGGTCACATGGTTAGATAACTTTGGATCATATATAACTCAGAATACAGTTAGGAACTAACATATGGAACAGGTCGTTGAAAGCCTTATTTCACAAAATGGATTTCAGCTCCCAAAAATGGAAGCCACTGTTGTTGTGAAAAACACCTTATAAGAATTTTATGAAAAAAAAAGAACTGTGTATGGTGGAGATCGGGGAGGGGTGCTATTAATCATACAAAATCTAAAAGTTGTCAGTTAAGCCACATAGGAAAGAATCATCCTTGGGCCAGTTTGTAATTAACCTGAAAATGTCAGTTTTGAATTTACAGCTGTTTTGTGCTATCAGTGAGCAAAAGTCTTTAAAAGATATTTTTCACATTTTCAACCATCTAGAACTTTATACTGTTCACCTGATCATTACCTAATTTTAAGGATCCAGAGATCCTGTGCCCCAGAATGTGCATGCCAAATTTCATATTATATTGTCCAGGCATGGCTGTGGTATTAAGGTGCTCAAATCAAGGTTTAACTCACCTGTAGAAGTGCCTACTCAACCCTAATAATAGTGGTGCCACCACATTACTGTAATACAGTATATTAGAACTTTTACTTGAATAAATTTGGCTTTATGTTCCTTCTTTTATGTATACATTTATTCTTCAGTATCAACATACAGTATTTAGCCGGCCTGCCAGCTTAGCGGTTGCACTACCACCTGTGGCGCTAATGACCTGTCTTCAGGAATGAGCATAAAGCATCAGAGGGTCGGCTTGTGGGGAGGCAGGATGAGCATCCCACGGACAGCTTTCCTCCTTGGGGGGGTGGCTTCCCAGCATACCAACAACATCATCCAGTGGGGACTGGGTGTGCAACAGCTGGGACCACCATTCAGTTGGTGGAGGCGGCGCCAGACAACTGAGGGTTGGGTGTGCAGTGTGCATGACTTACAGTCTCACCATTGCACATCTGAATCTCCTGGTGGAACCTAAAGGGAAAACTCTTGGGCCAGCCTCTCCATGAAGCTCCTGGAATGCCACCTGAATAACACCGCAGGTGTAAGCCTCGACTGGGGATTAAGCTGGATCTTGGTCTGTCCGATTAGGAGCCCTACCACAGGAAGCTGCAGGCCTCCCATACTGGGCAGCCTCGGGGGATGCCTGGTGGCATGGTCCAGGTGCTAATGAGGGGTACATCCCCACCCATAGAACAAGTGATAAAAAAACTGAAAAAAATACGGTATTTAAAATAATTTGTGTTTAAACGAATTATCAAAATGTTTTAGTTTTCTCCAGGAACAGAGCTAGGCAAAGCAAAACATTAAGAAAATGTCTTCTAGCATCCTGTAAACAGTAAATTCAGTATCCTTAGGCTGGAGAACTAATGACTTCCATTTGCATGCACCTGGTTTAATTTGTATCTGCTCTTTCATAGCGCTCTACCATGCCAGTTCGACATTCTTTATGTCGACCGGCATTTTGCCAACAGGAATCATGTCGACCACAAGTTGCAGTCTACATGATTCCTTTGTATCTCCAGTCCTGTTTTTTTTATCAGGGGCTTTGTCCCTGAACCCCCCATCACGGAGGCTGTCCCCCATCTTTTGGATTCTCAACTCCAGTCAGAGTTGATTCGGGATGGGGTGCAGGACTGGGAGACAGCATGCCCTGTCTCGGCACACCAACACAGCGACCTGTTGGCAAATGTGTCAATTTTGCCAGCGGTATGTATTCGCTGTGTTGGTGTCACCGTAGAGGTGGCATACCCTTTTATAGCATTACCAACTGAAGCTAGGGGCATACTTTCCACTTACTTTTCTTGTCCAGTTACATATAAGAGGCAGATCCACACCACCATCACTGTTGCTATACATTACAAGCATGCCGAGGAAAGGTACGTCATAAAAGCATGAGTGTTGAGCTCTCACATTTATGATGATGAAGACAATACAATACTGGTTTAGTGCAGGCAGGATCTGGTTGATCTAAAGTGAGTCTTTTCTACTTAACTGAAACATTTTGTTTGTAAAAATCTTAAGGTCAGCTGTAATGTTTAAAGTGTATGGCTTGTAGTTATTTGGGAAGTCGGAAACTTTGCTTCCAGAAATGCTTCTGAACTTTCCTGACTTGCAAAGTGTGATATCATATAGCTCTTTTTGTAACAGTACCTCGCCTGTCAGCACAGACTATGAGTAATGGCATTACACCAGCAAAGTTACTGGTGAAGTGCCACTTTGCATACTTTTACTGAACAAAACAGCACTTTGCTCATGAAGAACTACCCAAAGTGCCTTTGTTGTTTGAAGAAAATCCGTGTTTCTGGACCCCTGCCCACTGTGCTATAACTAAATGCCCCCCACCACACAAACTGTATTATCCCCACCCTGCCACCCACTGCATTGGAACCCCCATGCTGGTGAAGTTCGCCATCATTTTAGTGATGTCTTCCCCATAATAAAACTTGTGTGGCTGCAAAATACATCACCATTATGAAATTTTGTAGCAGACAGAGCAGACATCTCTGCACCTAGTGATAGTTTTGTTCATGTACAAGTATAGCAGAAATGGATTTTTCAAACAGGAGTCCTTCAGTGGTGCCTTACAAGGGTGCATTAGTCCACAGGAGGGTGCTGCCCAGAGACAGAACTTTATGCAAATTGTGGAATTTAGAATGTAGGTTCAAACTCTGTGCTATGGTCACACTCCCCATACTGGCTTAATGCCTGATATGTTTCTGTGCTTGAAGAGAGCAGTCAGGGTGTGGCTGACCACTGGTAAGATGGTTGCTTAGTCTTGTCAGCTCCACTGCCTTCAGTCTATATCTATCAACATTCACCTTCAAGCATCACCATCCATTTACCTAATACTACAAACTTGGAAGCTCTAACCTTAGTATACATGGTGCTGTGATTATTTTGTTGCAGTCCTCCTCCTATGGCTCTAATTTCAGTCAGTAGTTTGCCCCTTCAATCAGCTTGGTTCAGTGGGAAAACAACGTTCCTGGTGCAGCTCCTCCAGCTGCTCCTGTTGCTATTTAACAGATAAGGACTATATTCAGTCAACTCCTGTCAGAAATGATTGAAATAAAATAAGTGCCTCAACGAACAGCTGAAGATACAGCATTACTCTCACAATGGGTCTCCTACAATGAGCAGCAAGCCACTAAACAGGAGGCCTATTCAGACTGAATTGCCACACGTCCTAGAGCAGGACTGCAAGATTCAAATGCTGTTTGAAAAATCAACAACCTCGAGAATTGAGGCAGACAGAAAAACCTGAGGATTATAAAGCTTTCCTGAGGCGTGAGAAGATCGGGACATGAACTCCTTTCTACAGCAAGTGCTGCCTGTAATTCTTAAACATCAGTGGCCTGTCCTGCTTGAAATCAAGCAATCTCATCGATCTCCAGCTCCCTCCCAAATCAGGGCAAAACTGAGGCTTACCTATTACCTTAGTCAAATTTATGTGCTTTCCAGAAAAGAAAAGGTAATGCAGTGTTTGAAAGAGCAAGGTCCACTGATCTGGCAGAACCACAGCATTTATTTTTTCCTGGTTTCCCCAACCCTTACACAGAGGAGGAGGACTCTTAATACTGTGAGGAAGGCTCTGCAGATAATTAGTACCCTTACAGCCTGCAATATCCAGTCACTCTCCGTATAGCATAGAATGGGGTGTTTCACTCCTTAGATAAGCCACCAATGGCTAAAAATGTATCCTTCGTTCCTGGCCAGGGATAGTAATCCCAATAGTTCATGCACCCTGAGAAGCCACCTGGACAGATACGGCTCCAGCCCCAGATCTCTGCCATCCATACATGGCAGCAAAGGGCCCAACCATGGCACAGCAAGACCCAGAAGATGAGGGGTGACTGCCTACCTACTGCCATTATGGGAGAAGCTCTGGTGGCAAGAAGAAAAGGGCCTCCACCAAGAACTGCCTTACCCACCATGACCCTGCAGTAGGAGCAGAAGTAGAGGCCAGGAACTACCCTCCAACTGCTCTGGAGACCTTTCTCAGCCAACAGGTATGCCCCTTAAAGAAACTAAAACACAGGCCTCCCTTCCAGAGCCTCAGCAGCAGAGATCGCTGACTAGCAAACAGCTCCAGCTGATTCCATGATCAATGACAGCAGCACCCAGCAAGGAGACATGAGGCCTTCCCAAACAATCTCCAAAGCAGAAAGAACTCACCACAGGTTTTACCCAAAAATATTCCTCCCTCCACCACCCCGTCATCAAGGAAGTGACTCACCTGCACTCCTATGCTGCAGTTGCAGTCCAGTCAGTGCTGGTAGCGCCACTGCTTGCTGAAGCTCCTATGCAGCTTGAAATGGGGTGATCAGCCAATGGACTAAGCTGGACTGGACTTCCCTTCATCACCTGATTAGCTGACCCCTAACCCAAGCCCTTCTGGGCAGCAAGCAACAACTCCAATTAAGCCCTTGACAAAAAAAAAAAAACAGAAAAAAATCTCTGCCTTCCTAAAAGGGCTATTACGACTATCCAGTCGATCTGTATCCTTCCCTACATGTTTCCTATGGTGGCGGGATATACTTGCTTATTTTCCTCTGCACTAGCAATTTCTCTTTATTTCCTCTTTAAGGTTCATAATGCCTGGCCTTGTTAATCTAGGTTGCCCCTGAAAAAAGGAGATCTGTCTCACTAGGCTTACCGGTTAACAAAATTCAACAAATAAATAAATAAATTGCTTTCATAGCCTTTTCTTTTTAAGCACTTTAGCATTGGCTCACCTAAGTTATAATTTCTCACTTCTCAAGTATTCAAGCACTGCGATGGGGGCTGTTAGCTACAATGGCATGATCTGGTGGGGTTCTCACTACCAGGGCTTAGACTTTGTTTTCTGGTCCCACCTGATTCAAGGACCCAAAGGCTGTACATGTGGATGCCCTGAGGCTTGGCACCACAGGGCTAAGCCTTGCCTTACATTTACCACCATCCCTCACTGGGGCCAAGCTAAATAGAGGGACCACTCTACCAACCATACATAGCTTCTCCAATATGACTATTGCTCTGGTCATCGCTGAGATCATATTTGGTATGGCCCATGCTACAGTCATTTGGTAGCAGCTCCCATGGCTCCATTTACTGGAGGGACAGTCCCTCCCGGTTACGACAGTTATTTAAAAAAGGTGGTTCTCAGTGTTTAACAAGTTAAAATGTTTGTGGTTTCTTTATAGTATAAATAGGCTTTTTTAGTGTACTAGTAGAAACTATTTTCTCCATTCCCTGGCTGAGACCCTTAGCTTCAGGCTGGGGGTGGAGCACCACTCAGAACCTGGATCTTTCACTTGGACCTCTTGACTCCAGAAGAGTTTGTGGATTGCAGGGCTGTGGCTCTAAAGGTTCTGCTCACTCTCCCCACTATGACTGCAAGGGTGAGAGTGCGTTGTGGTTTAACCGCCAAAACCTTATTAGCTACAGGTAGTGAGAGACCTGCAATACAGATTTTGGTGTATTTATGTTGTTTTACTACATGGCTGTTTTTTTATGTAACATATGAGCATATGAGGGAATGCTTCTGTTTGCTTCCTTCCAACCTCCTGCATAACACTATCCTAGGTATCCAGCCCTCCTTATTTTTTTTTTGGGGGGTCTTGTACACATGATTCCTTGGCACACACATCATAACAACCCCCAACCTGATCACAGTGGCTGACACCCCTTCATTACTTGGAACATTAGTGGGATAAATTCACCAATCAAGAAAAAGGTCCTCAAACATTTGAAGAAGCTGGGAACAAAGTAACATATCTTCAAGAAACTAAACTAATTTCTCAGGAGGCAAAAAAAACTGGTGTGAAAATGAGTGGGAGGAATTCACTGCTCTCACAGATAGCCAAGACAGCAGTTTCCATTCTGTGGCACAGATCCTTTAAATGGACAGCTGAGGAAGTGCACAATGATGGGGAAGGAAGATGGCTCAATTCCTGACATCACAAGCCCCCCACACTACTCAGCATATATCCCTCAGTGAGGACTCTCTAGCCTTTTTCAGCTGCTGGAACAGGTCCTCTCAGAGTCCTCATCACTCTCAATACCCACAATGATAGGCGGGATTTTAATCTTATGCTAGAGCTGGTTGTAGACCGCCTCCTCTTCCCTCACAGAGCCACATTAGACATCACTGGCTATTCTCAAACAGATCACCCATAATCACTCATTTAGAGACAGGTGGTGGTTAGCTAATCCCAGTGTCTGAGACTACACCTATTTCTCCCAAATACACAGTCTTTCAGCTACTTAGACTTCTGGTGCTCCTCCCTCCCATCACTCAGGCAACTCTGGGTTTTATCATACACCTCTCCTGATTTCTGACCATGCACCCATGGCCCTGAATGTTTTCTGGGGCCCACCACCCTAAAGTTTTTGTCATGGCTTCATCATGGAGATTAAACCTTCTCCTCCTCTCCAACCCCAAGTTCCTGCCCTGGCTATGGCTAGAGGTTCAGTACTTCCTAGCCCATAATGATACTAGACACATTTCCCAAGCCACTCTGGGAGGCTCTGAAAGCCTAGCCAAGTGGCTATATCATAGTATTTTCTTCCAAAGGCACAAGGCCAGGGCAGCAGTGGTTACTGAACTCAAGGCCCAACTCAAAACAACTGAAGAAGCTGTTAAAGCTAACCCCCATGCTGATCCCTCCAAAGTGATCTACCTCAGCTCCCAGCTGCACCTTTTTATTCTAGAAAGGCTGAACTGGCCCTCTTCCACATGCATCACAGATGCTGGGAAGGGAATGATCCAGTAAGGTGCTGTCATATAGGTTGCCCAAGATGCAGGCAGAATGGTACATCCCTGGGCTAAAGGACAGTGCTGGGTGAGTAATATCCTCTCCTGAAGACCTCCAACAAAGTCATGCATAACTTCTATACCAAATTATCTCCTCACCTCCCATCCTCCCAGGAAAACATCAGGGGGCTCCTGAATGGCCTGTAGCTGCCTGCTTTCTGCAGAACAAAAGCTGCACTAGAGGCACCACCTCTCTCGAAGAGGTCTGCTCGGCCATGCTGACTATGAACAAGCATAAGCTGCCTGGTGGAGATGGTTTTTAGTGGACCTCTACTGAGTCACTGAGGAATTGTTCTCCCCCTCCTTTTACGTACATTTCAGAAGCTCTGGCTATGGGACAACTCCCCCAACACTACAACAGGCTGTTATTGCAGTTCTCCCCAAGAAAAGGAAGGATCCATCACTCCCTGGCAGCTACCATCCCATTTCATTTATCAATGTGGATGCAAAAATCCTTGCCAAGGTTTTAGGAACTACACTGAACCTTATCCTTCTCTCGCTCATTCACCCTACTTAGGTGGGGTTCATCAAAGACAGACTCAATACTGATCACCTGCACTCCTTTGTCAGCCTGCAACATGTAGGCAGCCAGTACCTTACATCCCCAGCTCGTCCCTCATCATTGCCTTTGAGAAAGCCTTTGACTCCATTGAGTGGTGATAGCTTATCAATGTCATAGAGTCGATGGGCTTTGGCCTCCTTTTATGATGGTAGCTGGCATCCAGTATAATAACCCTCAACCAAAGTGCTAACAGCACCTCTCTGAGCCCTTCCTCCTCCAGAGAAGTACTAGGCAAGGGTGCCTCCTCTTTCTCTTGCTTTTCCTACTGGAAACTGAGCCTTTGGCAGTAGCCATTAGAGGACACCCGAACTGAGAGGCTCCCAGCTGGACCCAATGACCACAGGGCTCTGCTGTATACAAAGGATATACTGATCCTATTGGCAGATGTCTGGTGCTTTCTGACCCCACTGCAAACCTTGTTAACATACTGTACTTTTCAGATGTGTCAGGACTGTGCATTAACCACAGTAAATCAGATGGTCCCCTTAATACCATCTGCACCAAACAGACCCTGTCAGAGGGCCATGGCAATGGTGTGCATCTGGGACTATGTACTTGGGCATCACAATCACACTTACAGCAGCAGATGTGCACAAAACCAGCTTCTCCCACTTCTAGATACCCTGAAACTAGAGTTTGTGTGGTGGGAAATGCCTGAATATGTCATTAACAGACAAAATAGCTGCCCTTAAAATGGTTTCAGCTCCCAAGCTGTTCCATGTCCTGTTGCATTTGCCTTCTGTGATCCCACAACTCAGGTTTCCAAAATAGATTCCATAGTGAAGAACTTTCTGTGGGAGGGCCACCTCACCTTAACAGACACAAGCTGAGACAGCATTGGTCCAGAGAAGGTTAGGGCTTCCCACTTTGTAAACTACCACAGGTACTTTATTCAAGCCCAAATGATTAAATGGTTCCTGCTCAAAGCAGCACACTCCTGTCATGGATTCTTATGGAAGACTCATTGTTTCCAGCACAGACACCCAGTATAGCCCTGTACCACATGTAAAAAGCCAGCAACTAAACACCTCACTATCTCTACTGGAAGCAAATCTCTGTATACCTACACAAGCAAACTCTCCACTGCCTTTTGCCTCTGTGGGACAATGAGCTGTTCTATATAGACTGTCACCCTTTGAATAGAGAAAGATGGAATGCTAAGGGCATCTTGACAGTACAAGATTTCTGTCCAGAGGGCAAACCTACCTTCACCCCACCATTGTGTACTCTGCCTGGGTTTCTGAGCCCAACTGTATTATTTTGCACTTTTTGCATTGAAACCCAGTTGCCATACCCTTGACTACTCCTTGAGTTTTCTCAGAAACTGCTTTTCACTCCCTCCCACCGGAGTGCCCACCCTCTTGCAGATTTTGATGTTATCCACAAAGAGGCAGACCTTCCTTCCAGCTCCTCTGCAGTGTCACTTATAGAGACATTAAAGAGGACCAGCCCCAGCGCTGATCCCTGAGGCACCCGCTGGTCACTCTCCCTTCCTCAGAGTGAACTCTGTTTACCACCACCTTTGCTGCCTATCTCCTAACTAGTTTCTTACCCAGTTTACCACATTTGGACCCACTCTAAGCTATCCAGCTTGCTTACTAGTCTCCTATGTGGAATAATGTCAAAAGCCTTACTGAACTCTATGAAGGCTACATCCACTATTCCACTCTGATCTAGTTCCTTGATCACCCAGTTAGAGAAATCTATCAGATTCATTTGACATGACCTCCCCACCCCACCCTCACCGTGAACCCATGCTGCCTTGGGTCTTGTAACCCACTGGATTCAAGATAATCTCAAATCCTTTCCTTCAACAGTGATTTCATGAACTTTCTCATCACTGATATCAGGTTGACTGGCCTATAGTTGCCAGCCTCTTCTCTGCTACCACTTTTGTAAAGTGAGACTACATCTGCCCTCCTCCAGTCCTCTGGAACCACTCCTGTTTAAAATGAACTGTTAAACACAGTAGAACTGTCAGAGTGCAGTCAATACCTCCTTCAGCTCCTAAATACCCTTGGATACACACCGTCTGGTCTCATTGCTTTGTCCACTTACAGATTATCAAGTTCCTTCAGAACTCTCCTCTGAAAAATAGTGTCCACCTCCTCCCTCCACAGCACTTGTTACTTTTTGTGGCCCTTCCTTCTCCTTCTTCTGTGAACACTGATCCAGTGTATTTGTTTAGGATGTCTGCCTTTTCCTGGACCCCTCTGCACAGTCCCCCTTCCTTTTTAATCTTACAGTCCCACCCTGGTCTTCCTCTTTTAACACATACCTAAAAATGTTTTGTCCCTTTTGTTACTGCCTGGGCTATTCTCTCTTCAGTTTGCACTTCTGCACTCCTTACTGCTCTCCTGCTTCCCTCTGTTTCTCCTGATACACCTCCCAATCCTCCTCCCTCGTCTCCTTGTACCTACTGAATGTTACCCTTTTAGCTTTACTTTTCCACCATCTCTTTTGAGAATCATAATGATCTCTTTTTCCTCTTGCTTTTGCTCACTTTCTTTATGCAGAGGTTGGTTGCCTTCCATATGGCCCCTTTAGCTTCGCCAACTCCATCCAGTTCATTCCCCACCAGGCCATCCCTGAGGCATTTACCCATCTTTACAAAATCTGCCTTTTTGAAGTATAGGACCCTCTCCTTTGTGTGGTTTGATTCCACAGCTGTCCTTATAGTGAACCACACTGTACAGTGATCACTGGCCTCCCACACTGATATCTGCAACACTGTCCCTGTTAGAGGTACCAGGTCCAGTGTTGCCCCATCTCAGGTGGGTTCTCTGACTAGTTGTCTGAGGACAGCCCCTACAGGAGTCCAGGATGACCCTTCTTCTAGCTGAAGCTGTAGGTAGAAGGCTCCAATCTCCAGCTTATTGAAACCCCCACCAGCAGCACCTCCCTTTTCTGTCATGTTGGCAACAGCTTCTACCAGTACCTTATCTAACTCCTTCCCCTGTGCTGGAGGTCTGAAGATCACGCCAATGTGACTAGAGGCTCCATTCCTATCTCTAGGGTGACCCACAATACCTCTGTCCCCTGTATTACCTGTATCTCCATCGCTTTTATACCTTCCCTCACATAAAGCACCACCTCCCCCTTTCATTTCCCACTCTGTCTTTACTGAACAGAATATAGCCTTGTATGGCCATGTCCCAGTCATGGTTTTCAGTGTGCCATGACTTGGTAATGGCCACAATATTCTGGTCAGCCTCAGCCATGATGACCTCTGCTAGGTTCGGAATCTTGTTAGTCATCTCCAATCTTCTGGTCTTCTATTTTATGTATTTCATTACAAGTGCTTTGTGTTTTGTTTTAAAAGTTAGTTTTCAATTACTCTGTGTTAGGTGTTTTGTTAGTAATTTTATAATTTGTAGTGGTTCTCCAGTTCCCAGGAGCCAGAGAAGACTACTTTACAATGCAGCTCCCACCTGTGGGAACCGAACAGTTTCTGTGTAAAAACTTACACAGACTGTAGATATTAGTCAAATAAATTATCCCAAGTATTTATAAAACCTAGGTTCTCAGACTGCTCACAGTCTTTATTAAAGTAGTTGAGGTACTGTGCTGGAGTTGCATCTTATCTCCGTGCTGCCAAGGGTGGTGGCTCTTCTCTGTTTTGGAGAAGACCCACTACCCCTTGGCAGCATGGAGATAAGATGCAACTCCAGCACAGTAAGTTGATTCTTCCAGAACAGCAAAAAGTATCTCAAATGCTTTAAAAGACCATGAGTAGTCAGAGAACCCAAGTTTTATAAAACTTTATTTTGCAGTTTTAGGGATAATTTATTTGATAAATATCTAAGCAGTCTGTGAAGTTGAAACCAGCAAATTTCCAAAACAAAACTTACATGCTGCCAGGTATAGGGTGGTTTCTCTCTGGTTAAAGGGGAGTAAAGGCAAAATGAGTGTTGTGACACAAAGTGTACTGGGTACTAGTGGTAGTTTTAATGCCATGGAAATAATTGAAATTACAATTAAAATATGTATGTTCACAGGCACAAAATAATTTGAATGAACTTTAAACACAGCGAGAAGTGATAAATACTTTAGATACTCTGATCCAGTTTACTTACTGAATTTAAGCAATACATTAATCTACAAGTCTGTGTTTTTTTCACTACATAGTAATTGTTCTTTGTAAAATTTTCTAGAATACTTGAACATTTTAAAGAGATGTTCCCTGAAGAAACCATGTTATCAGTATGCTGAAATGTTGGGGTTGTAGGAATAAAAAGTTTGAAAATTAATCAAGGACTGACTGAGACTTTTCTGAGATGCCTCCCCCCCCACCCCACCCCGTCGTAAAGGCACAGGTCAGGAAGCTTAGGAAAACCAGGAACAGTTGTAGAATTCACCAAAAATATTTATTTATAGTAGCAGTAACATAAAAAATAAACTTGCACATAATAACTATCTACTGAGGAGTAAAACAGCAGTGTTCCTTGAAACTGTGTCCCTTTTCCTTCTAATCTTTTTTTGCAGTTGCAGCTTAGCTCTTTTGTAAGTCCTTTCACCCCCAATCTAAATAAACATCCTGTCCTTGTTTAATTCAGGCAGGAGCTGCTAGCACAGTGTTCTTCAGCTGAGAGACTTTATTTGACAGCTTTTGCAAAATGCCTAAAATTGAACTGGGGTAACCTCTTTGGCTTACAATAGCTTTCTGCAATCATCTCAAACCACAATTAAATATATTTCAACAGTAAAGCTGTATATTTTTCTAAACAAAGGGATCCTAATATCAGTTACATTTCCATACAATGATTTGCACATATTTTCATATTAGCACATATGCAAAGGAGGAAAAGACAGCAGAGAAACTGAGAGATAGTGAGAGGAAAAGAACTACGAGATTGTCAGGTTGATCACACAGGAAAATTTGGTTGCAGCCAGACAGAGAAGATACAGAAAAGGAAAGTTCCTTGCATTTAAGCACTTCATCCATAACAAAGCGGGACAGGGTCCTATTTTACCCTATCACATATTCCCCCATCCTTAAGAGGAACCTGCTTTATTAAACAGGTTTCAAACTTTTATTCTCTAACAACATTTACTGCTTTCAGACATTAAGCACATATACATCATCTCTCTCTCTTTTTTAACAGTACTGTTCAAACCCATACATTTGTTTTCAACCTCCAGAATCCTCAATTCCGAGCCATATCTTGACAGAAAATCAGCATTGCTATTCTCTTTACCAGATTTGTGTATCACAGTGAATTTAAATGGCTGTAGTGCCAGGCACCACCTTGTGATTCTGGAATTTTTATCTTTCATCTGGTTAAGCCAACAGAAAGGATTGTGATCTGTTACAAGAACAAAGTCAGTTCCTAGCAAATAAAGCTTAAGGGACTCAATGGCCCACTTTGCTGCTAGACATTCCTTTTCAATAGTGGAGTAACTTTTCTCTCTGTCATGCAATTTCCTATATATCTACTGAATAGGATGTTCCTTCCCATCTATATTTTGACTCAGTACTGCACCTAGGCCTATCTCTGATGCATCTGTCTGTAACAAAAATGGTTTCTCAAATCTAGGCTTCTTAAAACAGGGGTAGAACATAATGCAGCCTTTATGGCTTGAAAAGCTTAATCACACTCTGGGGTCCATTCCACATTATTTGGGAATCGTTTCTTCATGAGTTCAGTGAAGGGAGTAGCTAACTCAGCAAATTTGGGAACAAATCTCCGATAATAACCAGCCAGCCCTAAAATTACCTGACATGTTTCTTTGTTTTTGTACAGGGCTGTTAGCTACCGCTTCTATTTTAGAAACCTCTGGCTTGACTTCTTCATTTCCCAACACATAGCCCAAATATCTGGTTTCCTGCATGCCCAATGCACATTTGGTAGGATTAATAGTCAGACCTGCATTGTTGATAGCTTGGATAACTGCTTCGTAGGTGTTCCAGGTGGCTTTTCTAGTCTGGACTGTACACCATGACATCATACAGGTATGCAGCACAATAATCAGTGTGAAGGGATAAAATTACATCCACGTACTGCTGGAATGTAGCTGGCGCACCATGTAAATCAAAGGGCATGGTGGTGAACTGATAGAATCCTATAGGGTGGCAAATGCAGTTTTGTCTCTGGATTCTTTAGCTAAAGATATTTGCCAGTAACCCTTGGTGAGATTGAGGGTACTGATATACTTTGCACTCCCCAGTCTGTCCACCAAATCATCTATTCTGGGCACAGGATAACTCAAATTTGACACTTTCCTAAAGTCAAGACAGATTCTAAAACCCCTTCTTTTTTGTTTACAATTACCATAGGAGATGTCCAAGCACTCCTTGACTCCTCTGTGATACCTAATTCTTTCTTTTTTTGTATTACCTTAACCACATCAGCTCTTAACTGTTCTGGTAACCTGTATGTCTTTTGCCTAATAGGACGAGCATTCCTTGGCACTATTACGTGTTCAACCCCTTTTGCTTGCCCTGGTACCATGGTAAAGTGCTGTTAAATGTCTTTAGCAATTATGAATGTCTGCAGTTTGTTCTGAAGTTAAGGAAACATTCACCTTTACAGCATCGGCATTTACAGTTTCTTCCAGTCTATCATATGCTACATCAATATCTTCTTTATCAGTTTCTGGTAAAACTAGCAAAGCAGCTTTTGGCATTTTTCAGCCCATTTCTTGAGGAGGTTAGCATGATATATCTTAATAGGATTTTTCCTGTCAGGAGTCTCAGTCTTGTAGTTAACAGTGCCAGTATGTCTAAGAACTTTATAAGGACCTTGCCACTTCATTTAACAGCTTGTTTTCTGTTGTGGGTAACAGTAGCAAAACCTTTTCACCTTGCTCGAAAACTTTTCTTTTCTACAAGCTATAATATACCTTCTGCTGGTTTTGAGCCTCTTCCTGATTACTATGGGCAATTTCAACATATTTTGCCAACTTCTTTCTTAGGGCACATATATAGAAGATATGGATTGTTTCTGGGTGGGGTTATCTTCACACATTTCTTTTATCACATCCAGTGGCCCTCTTGGCTGCCTACCATACAGCATTTCAGATGGTGAAAATCCTGTTGATGCCTGTGGCACTTCTCTGTAGGCAAAAAGCAGGTAAGGTAAGTATTGGTCCCAATCTTTCCCTGCCCTTTTACAAACCTTTTTAACATGCGTTTTAGGGTTTGGTTAAAATGCTCAACAAGATCATCTGTCTGAGGGTGATAGAGGTGAGGTTCTTATGGCGGTGATACCTAGCAGTCTGTACAGCTCCTTAAGCAATGCAGCACCAAAATTACTACTCTGATCAGTAATAATTTCTTTAGGTATGCCCACTCTGCTGAACATTTTGGCAAGCTCTGCTGCAACTTTTGAGCTATAACAGTATGCATTGAACTGCTTCTGGGTATCAGTAGTATAATCACATACTACCAGGTTAAATCTATTACCCTTTTACTTTTGTCTAAAGGACCAACCACATCCATTGCAATTCTTTCAAATGGCACATCTATCAAGCTTAGGGGCACCCAGGGCACCTTGTCTTTTCTAGTGACTGGGGCTACTTTCTTGACACTCAGCACAGGAATTACAATAGGTAACAACATCTTCATGAATTCCAGGCCAGTACAATCTATACAGCAATCTGGCAATAGTGCGATCCCTCCCTGAGAGACCATCCGTAGGACTATCATGTGCTATCTGTAACAATTCAGTTCTATACTTCTGTGGTATAACCAATTGTTCTGTCTATTCCTGTGTCTGAGGTTTAACCCAAACTCTGTACAGTAGCCGTTACATTTTTTAAACACTGGTCCACCCTGTTTTGGTTTTACCCCAACTGCTTAAAATAACCCCTGAGAGAAACACTGTTAGCTTGTTTTGAAAGAAAATCACAATCAGTTATCAATTTAGTTTCAGCATTTTCATATTTTAAACCTTCATGTCCATCAGTCATTTGTTGCCATCATTTCTTCAGGCTTCATCTTTCTTCCCAGGATTTCTGGATCTTGGAAATGTGCTCAAACAAGTCCGAATCAAAATCTTTGAAAGGAAAAGTGTCCCCACCATCTGAAATATTCTTTGCCTGAGCTCTTCTCACCACTGCTGTTGAAACATTAGGATTTACTCCTCTTTGATCAACTTAGTAAATCCTGGAAAGTCATTTCAATAATCACAGGTACAGGTAACTTTGGTACTACCCCACTTTCATTTGATGTGATACATCCTTAACGGTCAGAGATGACTTGGGTGGTGGATAGTATCGAGTGCCCACGTGGATGCAGATAACACCAGTACCGGTCCTTTGAACACTGTTTTCCCAGCACTTTAACATGCACTAGGATCCATTTGCTTCCCGAATCAATGTGTCCTTCACAGTCTTATCCCCACCTTTACATCTGTTAAGTACTTGCCCCAATTTGCAGACAAATCTGCTCCAGTGCTACACTCCTTACTATGACAATTTCTTGCAAAATGGCCTGGCTTATTACAGCTATAGCAGATAACGCTTTGAGCATAGATGTGTTACCCCACCAGAATTCTTATCAGGCTTGGAGTTTAAATGAGAAAAAGAGTGTCTTACCAGTGCTTGGCTGTTACCATGCTGCTGTGCATCTATCTGGCCATTTGGTAGTCCTCAGCCAAAGAAACAGCCTTTTTCTCCACTCTCTGGTCGGTGTTCCTTACCCACAGCTGCACATCTGTAGGCAAGATGTTGATGAATTGCTCCATGGCAAATGTGTCGATGATCTGTGGGACTGTTTTGCTCTCAGGTTGGATTCATTTATCAGCAGTTCTTTGAGTTGGGTGAAGGCTTCTGAGGATTGTCAACAGAGTTGTACCTCAGAGATCGAAATCTCTGTCTGTATGTGTCTCCGAGATGTCATTCCTTTTCAGGATTTCACTTTTCACCAGGTCATAATTTTCTGACTGTGTAGTGTCCATACTGCTGTCAGCAAGTTGGGCTTTTCCTGTCAGGTAGGTGCCAGTCTGATTGTCCATTGCTGCTTTGGCCATTGGCAGGCTGTGGCAACTCTTTCAAAAATTGTCAGGTATGCCTCAATATCATCTGAGGGACACAACTTTGTAAGTTTAATGGCTTTTAAGTTGCTTGCATTTTGTTGTTCATCTGAATCTGTGTAAGATCCTTTGCCTTTGATAGCTTGCAAGGCATCCAGCCATCACTGCTCCCATTGCTGCATCTCTTCTCTCATCTACTGCTCCTGTCGCTGCATCTCTTCTCTCTCTGCTGCTCCTGTTGCTGCATCTCTTTCTCCTCTGTGCTTCTAAACATTGAATCTCTTTTCTCTGCTTCTCAGTCTCTTTTTGTTGTATAGCTTACCATTTGAAAAAGTCCATCGGGCTTCTAGATTCTATCAATGCCTGTTCTTTTTCCATAACTTGAGCTGGCTATACAATCTCAGACTGGACTTCTGTCTCTGATAGTTAGGCTGCCATTCTCCTGGTAACCACTTCTGGACTTGTGGCTGCAGAATCCATACCTTCCTCTGTGCTTCCCTGGTACTAGGTCCAGTACCCATGCACAAAACTCCTGTCTTAGGGTATGCACGGCTTAAATCCCACTGCTAACACCATCTGTCGTCAAGCACAGGTCAGAAAGCATAGGGAAAACCAGGAGCAGTTGTAGAATTCACCAGAAATATTTATTTACAGTAGTAGTGAGATAAAAAAACTTGTTCATAATAACTATGTACAAGGAGAAAAAACAAGTGTTCCTTGAGTCTCTGTGTCCTTTTTCTTCTAATCTTTTTGCAGTTGCAGAATAACTCTTTATAAGTCCTTTCAATTCCCAATCTAAACAAACATCCTGTTCATGTACAGTTTATTTCAGGCAGGAGCTGCAAGCACACAGTGTTCTTCAGCTGAGAGGTCCCATTTCCACAGCTTTGCAAAGGCCTAAACATGGAATTGTGGGTAATCTCTTGAGCTTACAATAGCTTTCTGCAATCATCTCAAACCACAATTATATACATTTCAACAGTAATGCCAAATATTTTCTAAACAAAGGGAGCCTAATATCAGTTACATTTCCATACAATGATTTGCATATTTTCATATTAGCATATATGCAAAGGAGGAAAAGACAGACAGCAGAGAAAACTGAGAGATAGTGACAGGAAAAGAACTGCAAGATTGTTGGATTGATCAGGTCCAAAATCTCACAGGAAAATTTGGTTATGCAACCAGACAGAGAAGAGACAGAAAAGTAAAGATCCTTGCATTTAAACATTTTCTCCATAATAAATGGGACAGGGTCCTATTCTACCCTGTCGCACCCCATTTTTGAAGTCTTGAGCCTTTACTATCAGGCATTTATACCCCAGAATGTACCACAGTACTAGTGGTACAAGCTTAGCTGGTAATATCCAGCGATTATGTATCCACCCATCATCTCCTAAGAATAATAGATCTGATGGCAACTACCATCTTGACAGTTCTGTTGGCCCAGCTCCACATGAGAATCCTACAATGGTTCCTCAGTGTACAATGGGCTCAGCATTCAGATGAACTGGATCACCTAATACAGGTCACCCTCCTCTTCACTGTTCTCACCAATGGCGGCTAGAAAGATCCAGCCTGGAGAAAGGATCACCATTTCTGCAGCCATTTCTGCCATTAGTAATGACTACAGATGCCTCAGGGAGGGCTGGGGACTCATCAGAGCCCTTTCTGAACCACAAGCCAGAGTATCTGTCTGGACACAGTGCTTTACAGCAACACTTTGGAGATGAGGGCTGTTCTAAATTGCCATGTTCCTTCCAGGGAATCAGCTGTTGATCTGCACCAACAATATGCTGATGATGTATTACATCAGCGACAGGGTGGAGTTCATTCATATACACTCTGCAGAGAAGTGATGAGAGTTTGGCACTTGGTTGGTGAAACATGGCATATTTATGTCTGTGGTTTTCCTCCCAGAGACCCTGAATGCACTTGTGGATCATCTCAGTCAATCAATGTGCTCTGCCACGAACATGAACTCTCAGACTCTGTCACTGGCGACATCTTAAAAATGGGGCTGTCCGGATATGAGCCAGTTTGCATCCCATATAACACAAAACTGCTGCATTTCTGCTCGATTGCTCCAGGGCCTGGGGTTTTGGGTGAGACACATTGTCTCTCTCTTGAAAGCAAGGTTTATATATGCTTTTCCCATTCCTCTAATACAGAGGATTCTGGTCAAGCTGTGGGCCAAACATTCCAGCCTGATTCTGGTGGCTCCTTACTGGTCCAGACAAATTTGGTTTCTACTTCTCCAACAACTGGCAGTGGACCCATGATACCGCTACCCTTGAGAATGGGCCTACTGACACAGAAGCAGAGTGTTCTGGTGCATTTGGACCTTCAGACCCTGCACCTTCATGCTTGGCTCCTGAAGACTTAGTGCATTCCTGCTATGGGGTTTCCCAGCAGTGGTAGATATGCTCTTGGCAGATAGAAAGCTGTCTATTCGTGTACATATTACAAAATGGAAACTTTTCCTGGGTTGTGTACCAGATATGCTGAACCCTTTTACATGTCCATTTCCTAAAACTCTAGACTAACTACTGTCCCTGAAGAACTCAGGTCTAGGGTACTCCTCCATTATGGTCCACATGGCCACTTTGTCAGCCTTTCATGCCCTTACAGAGGGTAAGACAGTGGCCCAGTTGGAACATTTCCAGGAGATACCTAAGGATTATCCTCCTTTTTTTCACACACACAACCCCACTCCAAGAACTGATTCCAGTGTGGGACTTTAATATGGTTTTAGAGACTATCACTGCACCTCTCTTTGAGCGTACAGCCACATGTGAGTTGCACTTCCTGTAGTGGAAGACTGTTTCTAGTAGCAATGACTTCTGCTAGATGCATCTCAAGCCTGCAGGCTCTGGTTCTAGATCTTCTGTTTTTTTCCACAGGGATAGGGTCTCAGTATGCAACAATCTTCATTTTCTTCTGAAGGCTGTGTCTGAAAGAACACTAAATCAGACAATAGACCTTCCTGTTTACTTTCCTCTCCCACAGATAGTGGGCAGCATTGTTTACATATGCTGAACATCCATAGGACATTGCATTATTAGCTGAATCAAGCTAAGGATTGCAGATAATCCTCTCAACTGTTTATTGCTTTTGCTCCCATAATGGTGTGCACTGATTTTGACACAAGGCCTGTCCAAATGGCTGGCCAATTGCATCACATGTTATTACCAGAAGCATGATAAGTAACTTCCTGGTCCTTTACATGCCCATTCCAATGAAGGGTGGCAACCTCAGTTGTCAGTTTTCAGAATGTGTCCACTGCTGACATCTTTTCTCCTGCCACTTGTAGTACTGTTCAAACATTCACTAAAGAGTATAGTCTGGACATCGTCTCTCTTGGATGTGTTGGATTTGGTCTCAATGTTTTACAAGGCCTCCTCACTTAGGATCATTAGGTCCTGCCATCCTCCCTCAGTGCCTGATACTTCCTGGGAATCTTTCCATGATGTGGTTCAATGGAGGAGATATCCTCAAGGAAGATGGAATATTTACCTACCATAACAGTAGATGTTCAAGACAATCTTCTTCATTAAGCCACAGCTCTCCCTCCTGTCTTCCTCTTGTTTTCCCTCCTTCCTGGGTGACGGTGACTATATTGCCTGCTGTTGCAAGCTGTTTTCTACTTTAGTGCCATTATGGCACATGTAATCAGGTTTTCATATCCTCTACTGTGTGCCTGGTTTTGGTCCTGGTTGCTTTAGTTCATGGCAATCTGATGATTCTCCAAGCTTGTCTCCAGTACAGAACTGAGATATGCTGGGACGATGACATTATATGGGTGGCCCCAGTGTGCAAGGTTTCTGGGTAGCCCTGATACCATCGGCTTACAGTTCCATGATGTGGCTCAATGGAGGTTTCTCTCGAACATCTACTGTTATGGTAGGTAACTGTTCTTTTTGTACATGAAACCAATCCTAGAATCCACCTTTTAAGTACTTAAATAATGGTCCCAATTCAGTGTTTCATCTACCCATAGACCTAAATATTTGTGGTAAGGAACATTTTGCAATTTTATTCTCATTAGTAAAAATAGAACTCTATGTAATTTGAGATTGGTCTGATACACTGAATTAAACTGCATCACCTATGTCTTTTGTTCATTACTTGTAAGTCTGTTGTTACCAAAAATTGTAACTTTGTCAAATGCTGCCTGTAACCTAATTTGAAGTAGTGGCGTGTTTGAGTTCTGGCTATAGACCACAGTTTCTTCCACGTAAAAGTGGATGACAGTGTGGTCCTGCTGAGATACTAAAATAATTTACAAGTGAGAACAGGAGCAGCCCCAGTACAGAACTTGGACTCCACTTCTCATCCTTATTTTCTTGGAATTCACACCACAAATGGAGACCAGCTGAGATATGTTTGTTAGAGAGCTTGTCCTCCAGACACAAAATGATCTAGATAGCCCCATGCCCTTCAATTTGTTCAGTAGTAAGCTGTGGTCTATTGTCGAAGGCCTTGGAGAGGTTGATGAAAATAGGCTCTGGCCACCATCCACCTCACTTCAAGGAAGTAACTTTGTAACCTTCACCAAGGTGGTGGTGGTGCCGTGGTTAGGCCTAAAGCCCAGCTGGTTAACATTCAAACTATTATTGATGGATAAGTACTTCAAAGATGTTTTCAACTAACCTCTACAAGATCATTGACACAACAGACAGCAGCGAAATTGGGTGATTATTAGATAGCAGTCTATAATGTCCTGACTTGTAAACTGAAGTAACTTTAGCAGGCTTCCATGCCTCTGGAAACTCTCCACATTTGATAGACATATTAAACAAGCCAGGGGTGACAGATCACAGTAGCAGCATCTTTCAATAGTTTAGGATGTAAACTGTTAATCCTTCACTCTTTTTAGTGTCTAACTTCAGTAATGCTGCCAGTACAGAACTTACTGAAATGGTAGATAAAGCAAAAGGAACACTCATCCAGTAAGACAACTGGTGATGCACAAGGTGCAACCTCCAAAAAGGTGAGGGCATTACCATCATCAGAGGTCCAACTAGGTAGGTTAGAAATAATGAAGTAGATATTAAATGCATTCCCTACTGTGTTTAAATTTCTAATTTTATTTCTATTTATTTCAAAAAGTTTGGTATTGAAGATGAGGACTGGTTAAGGTTTTTGCACTATTTTCCAAAACATGCTAGGAACCAATGTTTTACTTTTGTCCAGTTTAGTCTAGATAAATTGTTGCTTGGCTGACTTGATTTACTTAAAATAAAGTTCCTCTTAGCACTATAAATCTGCCAGTCAGCTAAAGAATTGGTATTTTTCACTTTTATTCATGTCATATCTCTTAAATTTCATAATATGTTTAAATATGCAGAATACCAGGAAGAATTATTTAACTAATAGTATGCTTCCTAATTGGTGTGTGCTAGTTACAGATTTCAGAAAAAATATTTGTGAAATATGCACAGGTGTTGTTAATCTCAAGGATTAACTCCAGCCACTCAAATTAGAATCTTCTAGATCAGATATAAATGTAATGTAATCAAATCTCTTACATAAGGGAACTTTCCTAACGTTGGGGTTTCTCTTTACTGTTTGTCGGTCACTAATGCTACTAATTAGCTGGTGATTGGAAAAGAGTCAGATAGGACACCCACTTTAACATATTTCTCAGGCCTGTTAGTGAAAATTAGGTTAACTGTGGTTGAAGTATCAATATTTTATCTATTGGTCTAATCCAAGTTCAAAGGTCAAGTCAGCCAAGACATACAAATCAGTACTCGTCCCCAGATTAATGTTAAATCCCCAGTTAGTAAACTTTCATGGCTGTTACTGTACCTCTGAACTAACCACTCTAGACTACCAAACTGTGCCAGGATGTTTTGGAGGATGATAATAGCTAATAATACAAACTGGTTTTGTGTTACTGGCTGGTACCTCCAATGTCAGTAGTTTAGTATTGTTTTGTTTTCCAAAGCAGTATCAAGAAGCAGATGAATACTATAGTAAGAGTTAGAATAAATAAGTAACCCCATCTCCATTTGTTCCTGTCTCTATGCCAAGACTGTAACCACCATCAGATAGGCTTGTCTCTAATTCTAGAAGAAAGCCAAGTTTCTTAAATAATTAAAATGTCTAGTTTCTGCAAAAGAACCCAGTGACATAAGAGACTAAATTTAGGCCACAAACTTCTTAGGTTGCAGTGCACAAAGATTAACTTGCTTGTATTCAAGACTTCTCCAGTGTTACTTACTCAGGCGTGACTCTGAGGGCTAGGGTTTCAGTGGACATAACCATGGAGGAGCAAAAATTTCTTAAGAGAAATAACAACTTATATTTACCTCTATAAAGGCAGTGCAACAGAATCAAAAGCTTTTGACAGAAGACATGATAAAGGTATGGCAGTTTTTTCCAGATGTTCCAGACTATAGGAAACTTATTCAGTGTGCCTCCCCTCCCCATCTCCAGTTCCAGACCAGCAGCATGTACAGGAGGAGGAGGACGTGTATTACGAGGAGAAGGAGGAGGGTGAACCTATAGAACCTGATGGTTCCCCTGATCAGGAGTTCGGTTTCCCTCCTAAAGTTACTAAGGATTCTATAGCTCTTACTCTTCCTTTATTAAACAGATGATGGATACCCACAACAACCCCTCTCATGAAACAAAGGAGAAGGAGGAAGTGGAGTTTATGGACATGATGGAATTAGCTCCTACAAGGAGACTAATGGTTCCCATCCACAAGTCCCTCAAAAAGCCACATCAAAAATCATGGGAGCAAGAATTTGGGGTGGCAGCATAGCCTAGAGGTAAGAGTAATGAGCTGTGAATGAGCTTTCTACATCCACCAGACCTACAGCTGAGTCCCACAACCTCCACTTGCATCCTGTGTGACCCTGAGCAAGTCACTTAACCTCCCCAGTGTCCCTGGGTCACCCTAAAACAGGCCTTGTGCTTAATGGGACTTATTAGGTTAACAAAGCATAAAAAACATTCAGCAGCTGGCTTTGATAAAAAACTGAGAAAATGTATCAGGTAAAGAGGCTGGGGTAGAATACATGTATGCCCACACTGATCATGAAGGAGTGAGTACAGGCAGCTGCCTGTGAGAAGCCAGTGTTCTTCTCTCAGCACAGTCTCCTGAAAAATATTCCAGGAAACTGGATACCGTGGCAAAGAAAGTATACATGACAGTTTCTCTGCTCCTAAGACAGGCATCTTATTTGGCTACACTACTCAGTATCAGAAAGCACTGTGGAATGCAGAAATGGCTCTGAGTGATAAAGTAGATGGTAAAGTGTCACAGGATCTGGCAGCAACAGCAAAGTTTGCTCTCAATGCCCTAAAGTACCAGTTTTACATATCTGTAAATACCAGTTATGTGTGGTTAGCTCAGTGCTTATGTTACATACTGTAGCTGGATGATGTAGATTATGGTTGGATACAGAGGCCATCTGGTAAGTAAGACAATGTTTGCCAGGTACTAGTAGTATGGAATGATTTGTGCTTGGGTACTTCAGCATAGACATGAACAAGTCAGTGATTATAGTATGTATGAATTGGATAGTATATGAAAGGTGCTTAAGCGTTTGAACTGATGAGTTGTTGTTATATCTTGATATTTGTTCTGGCCTTTCTCTGTATCCACCGTAGGAAGGATGCTTAGTCCCATAGTATGAGACCCCCGGTGAGATAAGAGTGCCGCAGAAGGAGGAGATGTCAGGGAGGGTGGAAGGTGAGTGCAAGTCGTTCTAAGCAGAGTGGTAGTGTGCTGCTTAGCTAAAATAGGATGTGGGGAGGAACTCTTCCCCACACAACCACGTGCTTGCACCCTTCGATTTTGTGTGGTTCATAGCTCAGTGCTTATGTTACATACTGTAGCTGGATGATGTAGATTATGGTTGAATACAGAGGCCAGCTGGTAAGTAAGACAATGTTTGCCAGGTACTAGTAGTATGGAATGATTTGTGCTTGGGTACTTCAGCATAGACATGAACAAGTCAGTGATTATACGTACGTTATGAATTGGATAGTATATGAAAGGTGCTAGACGTTTGAACTGATGAGTTGTTGTTATATCTTGATATTTGTTCTGGCCTTTCTCTGTATCCCACCGTTAGGAAGGATGTTAGTCCCATAGTATGAGACCCCCCAGTGGGATAAGAGTGCCTTGAAGGAGGAGATGTCAGGGAGGGTGGAAGGTGAGTGCGATCGCTCTAAGCAGAGTGGTAGTGTGCTGCTTGGCTAAAATAGGATGTGGGAGGAACTCTTCCCCCACATAACCACTGCTTGCACCCTTGATTTTGTGTGGTTCATAGCTCAGTGCTTATGTTACATACTGTAGCTGGATGATGTAGATTATGGTTGGATACAGAGGCCAGCTGGTAAGTAAGACAATGTTTGCCAGGTACTAGTAGTATGGAATTATTTGTGCTTGGTACTTCAGCATAGACATGAACAAGTCAGTAATTATAGTACATATGAATTGGATAGTATATGCAAGGTGCTTAGACGTTTGAACTGATGAGTCATTGTTATATCTTGATATTTGTTTGGCCTTTCTCTGTATCCCACCGTGAGAAGGATGCATAGTCCCATAGTATGAGACCCCCCAAAAATAATGATGTCATCTGATTGTTCTGTATTCGACTGATAGAAGGAGTGGAGTAGGATGATGACCCCAAGAGAAACGAGTAGCAGTGTAATCACCTCCTCCAACTCCAGAGAGTGTGATCAGTAGCACGCAGGAGAGGAACCGCCCCCAGGAAAACCTCTGAGGACCCATGGCTACTGATCTGCCCATCCTCTAGGCACACTAAAGAGAGTAATCCTAAATATTTTAATCGGCTAATCTGAACCTGAAGTTATTAAACCCAATCCAGAGAAACTGAGAAACTGAAGAAATATTGAATCATGGCATGTCAGGCGAATAGAGCAAGCATCCAAGTGGTAACTCCAACATCGAAAATCCATGAGCAGGCCAGAATGAAGTAGGCGTAATCCATGGTTGATATGAAGTGAAGCGATGAACTGCAGCTGGTGGAGCACTCAAGAAGTAAGGATGACTTGTAGAATCGTGGAACAGTAGAAGGCTTGCAGCGAGACTACCGACTACGAATCCAGGTCCGTAAAGTATGATAGGAGTAGAGCATAGTCCCAGGTGATGATAAAGAAGGCAACGGCCATAGAGCTGAGATGGAATCATGGCAGGCTGTAAGGGAAGTAAATCTGAAGCACTGGTGTGAGGTTAGGAAGCAGGCATGAAGTAAAACAGGGGCCCAATAAGTAAATGAAGTGCGGATGGACTGCGTAACTTGGGAGATGAGGTAGTAAGTAGCAAGTAATGCACTAAGTTAGCCAGGTGATACGGAATAGAACATAGTAGCTAGTTCCTCAGGTGAGATATGCAGCTTATCTGACAGCTGGCAGAGTAAGAAATGGGCGCTAGCCCCTGGCAACAGGAAAGCACAGCCAGACCCACGGAGGTTTGCTGGAAATAATGGAAGGTGGCAGTTAGTCCCCAGTGGGATGTGCAGCTTATCCATCAGCTGGTGAGGTAAGGTGAGGGGTAGCTCCAGGCAACAGGAAAGTGCAGCCAGTCGTACAGAGGTCCACTGGAAGAACAGAACGTGGCAGCTAGTCCTCGGGAGACATGCAGCTTAATCATCAGCTGGTGAGGAAGGAGGTGGCTAACTCCAGGTAAATGAAAGTGCAGCCAGACCTATGTAGGTCTGCTGGCAAATAAATAGAGTGGTAAGTGAATAGTAGTAGAATTGGATAAAGGAGACTGAAGAGAGCTTCGTGGATCCAAATGGTTTGACATGAAGAATATCCTGACGAGTCCAGAACAGTCGTGGAGGAGTTTTGGATGGCGATAACTGAAGAGGCTGAGTCGAATGAAGTAATGTTGTCACAAGGTCCAAGAAGTGGTCGAGCAGAAATCAGGATAGCGAGGGTCTTCAGGAGAAGCTCAACCAAGTGTCCTAGAAAGAGTGAGCAGCAGTAATTCAATACAGCTGAAGCGGCAGGGCAAAGCATCCAAGAATCGATGATGAATGAAGAAACATCCAGATGCGAATCCATAGTAAAGGAGCTTCCGGCTGGCTGACATGGCAGCAGGTAGGTGTATAGTAGAATGTGTGAATCTCAGGCCCCGAGCTGGGTGAGGCAGAAGCAGAGTAGAAGTAGGTAAACCTCCCAGCCCGATGGGCGAGGCAGGTCATAAAAGCAGGCAATTATGGCGCAGTAAATATAGGAACAAAGGACCTCCGGCCCATAGGGCACAGGTCTGACTAAATGCGATGGCTAACCTCCAGCCTCGTGGGCAAGGCAGGTTGCAGAGCAGTGGTAGATAATGCCATGGAAATGTTGAACTGCAATCAATGCAGAGGGTCATGTCCTGGTACGTAGATATTGCAGTAAATATGGAAACATAGGTTAGATGGATGCCAGTTCATGAACAGCACAGTAGATTATAATGGCAGGTTAGTCGTGATGACCTCTAAGTCCTGGGAGGGTGAAGCAGGTAATATGAGCAAGTAAGGTAAAGAAGTGAACCTGTACATAAGTTGTAGTAGTAAGCACACTGCATGATGTGGACGTGAGTAGCAGGAAGCAGGGCAAAAGCATCCAAAGAATAGATAATGAATGCGAAACATCAAAAATATGAATCCATAGTAAGGAGCTCCTTGGCTAGCTGCCATGGCAGCAGGTAGGTGTATAGTGGGAGAAGCGAATCCTTAGGCCCCGAGCTGGTGAGGAGGTGGAGTAAAAATAGCATACCCTTGGCCTGAAGGGTGAAGCAGGTCATAGAAGCAGGCAAATATGGTGCAGCTAGACCCCATGAAAGTCAGCTGGTAATGAGTGCAAGGTGGCAGCTAGACCCACATAAGCTAGCATGCACAGTTGAACCCCTCGTAGGTCAGTCAGTAAGGTAGTAGAGTAGCAGCTAGCCTCATGAAGCTAGCATGCACAGCTGGACCACAAATAGATCAAGTGGTAAGGTAAGTAAACAGCAGCAGATAAACCCCAAAAGGATAGCCGACACGGCTGGACCACACATAGGTCAGCTGGTAGGTAAGTAGAGATCAGCAGCTAAGCTCCATAAAGGCTAGCATGCACGGTGGACCACATGTAGAGCAGCGGAAAGTGAGGTAGAGTGAGGAATCCAAATGAAGCAAGCAGCATGGAAGCATCCAGGGACACTTATGTATAATCCGAAGATACAGTCCTATAGCAGCTCTAAGAACAATGAAAGATGCATAGTAGGCTTCATAATGATAGAGATGAGGAAGGTCAATCCGTCAAGTCGAACATAATAGATTGGCGCCCAGAAATAGCTCAAGTGTAACAAAATGACATGCTGGTACAGAATGTGAGCAAACTAGTTGTAGCAAGGCAGCATGAGGGCATTAGCAGGTTGGAAGGCAAAGCACGGTAGTAATACATACCACATGGAAGTAGCAGGACAAGCAAGTCAATAATGATGGCTGCATCGAGGTTGCACCACAGAAGGAGATACTATGTATACCTGGTTGTAATATGGCTCAACAGAGGCCACGGTCGAGCTGAGCTGCTGAATTAAGAATGGGCTCTGTATTGAGTACGCAGGTTGGACTAGTGTTCAAATCCAACAGATCATACATATTCAGTGTATGCAGACAACAGTAACAGCAAGAAGCAGGTAAACTGAGCTGTTTCGCTCAGACCGACAGACATATTAAAGTGAAGGAGCTGAATTGGGATCAGAAGCATGGTAAATCCAATATACCAGGGTGATCGAAGGAAGCAAGCCCAGTGCAGGCACTAGTGTGCTCCGATGATCAGGTTGGAGGAAACAGTTCCAAATATTTGCCTTCCTTTAACATGGTACAACGGAAAGTCAAAGAGGAGTGCAGGAGGAGCAGAGGTCCAAGTGTGACTTGACTGAAGAGGTGAAAAACAAGCAAACTCAGGCGTCCTGAGTGAGTAAGGTGAAGCAATGTAGTAGAAGTAGCTGCTGCTGGTGCTGCAGTAGGAGGAGAGCAGAGTAAGGAGTGGGATGATCAATCCTGAGGTAAGAGTAGCGATGCAGGCCGAAGACAGAACTTGGCATTGACACAGTAGTGGCTGCTCCAGGAAAGGAAGGAAAGAATGAAATGAGAGGACTGAGAGACAAATGGGTAAAAGCAGAAAGGAAGAGGTAAATGAGTGAGCAGAATCCCAAAGAGCAAGATGAAAGAAAACAACGACAGCGGAGGTGGGGGGGGAGGCAAACAAACAACACTAGCAGACAGCAGTAGCGAGGAGAACAGAGGCGTGACAATAGAAACTAAAGAAACAGCCACACACTGGCAGCACCATCAGCGAAGGCGACTCGCCTAAGCAGAACGGTAGTGTGCTGCTTAGCTAAAATAGGATGTGGGGAGGAGCCTTCCCCACATAACCCACATGCTATGCCCTTCAATTACTCTGCATCAGGAGTTTTGGCTCATGCAGTGACAATGAAGAAGTTCACCTGGCTAAGGGCCACCATCCTTACCCAGGATACTCAGGTAAAAGCCATTGATTTTTCCTTTGGGAAACTCTTTATTTGGTGACAAAGCAGAAGCATATGTAAAGAAGTGGATGGTACAGAGCCACTTACAAAAACTCTTCTGAGCAAGAAAAGACCTCCACTTCCTACAGGCCTTATGGGAGAGGAGACAGGAGAGAGATTGCTACCCAGACCCTACACTGACTATGAGTATCAGCCACAGAGAGGGTATACGGGTAGGGGGTAGAAGGGTCTCAAGGCATGCTGAACTCCAGCTCCTAAGCCACAGTCAAAACCAAACCTTTAACAGTTTTGCTTGGGTAGCCAGTCAGCCATTGCCAGTGGGAGGAAAGGTGTTCCACTACTTCCAGGAATGGGAAAATCCCAGACAAGTGGATTCTGGGTCAGGAGCTGTCCCTGTAGTTCCAGAGTATTCCCAAACTGCAGAGACCAATCCAGCTCACTCACCAAAAGAAAGAATCCTAATAGAATGGGAAGTAAAGAAGTTGCTGCAGCGAAAACAGTAGAAAAATCCCTACACCACAGAGTGGGGGTGGGGTGGGGGTGACCTGTTCTGGTGGAAATTGCATCCTCTGACTCTGGTGGCAGTTGAAGTTATTGCTGCTGAGGCTGGATTTCTTTCTGTGTTGGCTTCCTTGGCCGCTTTCTACACATGAATAAGTTTTAAGAATTATTGGCAGTGATAGTGCCATAGCCGAGACTCTGAATACTGAAACTATTTAGACTGCTGTTTTTTCTTATAATATATGATAATCTAGTTCCTGTATGCGTGAGAGAGCCACAGGTCTAGAGTTTCTATAAATTGCCTGAGCTCGGGAGGTGAGAGTTCCATGAGGCCCCACAATTTTTTCAGCTTGAGGAGTGAGTCTGTCTGCATACTTTTGTATTGCTGCTTTTCTGGCTGTATTAAGGGCATTCAAGTTTTTGTTTAGATTCTCCTGTCATAATTTGTAAAAGTATAGTTTTGTACTGTTTTGTTGGGCTAGGGTGGGGGATATTTTCAATTTTAATTACATTTAAATTTGTTATTTTGTGTGTGTGTGTGTGTGTGTGTGTGTGTGTGTGTCTGAGCATGTATGTGTGTATGATTAGTGCCTGTGTATATTTCTGTGGTTTTATATTATTTTATTTTATTGGCTAGTATTTTTGTGCTGTGTGTGGAGGTGTTGAGGTTTTGAGGATCACCTACTCGGTGGACTTCCTGTGGTCACTTTGTCCTTTCCCTGGGTTTCCTTTGTCTCTGCCGGCAGGGAGCTTAGCCGCTGTTGGGAACTGGGAGTTCTGAGGGTGGGAACACCCATTACAGTGAGGGTCCTCAGTCTGGTGATGTTGGGGGCAGGATTGATGTGATACAGCCCAGGAGATGCCCAGGGAGGAGAAGGCCCCAGGATAGAGGACCATCCTACCTGGTACCCCTCCCTAGGGCTTTGCCAAATGTTTCTGGGCAGCAGGTAGTCCATCCAGCCTGCAGGCTCATCCCCTTCAGGCCATTCTTTGTAACACAAGGTCACTGAGGAACAAAACCCATGGTGATGGAGTCTTTCTTGGCCAATTCCTCAGCTGACCTTGTTTGCATTACTGAGACTTGGGTGGGCAATGATGCTGGTCCTGTGCTGGTGGCATCTGTTCTCCCTAGTTATTCGGTGAGACCATGATGTGGGCGAAGACAAAGCGGTGACCGTGAAAACAGTGAGAGTTTCACAGTGACTGGAAAGAGGCGATATTCATATTCCCCCTCTCCTGAGTTGCTACGACCTCGGGTTAGCATCAATAGAATGGGGTGGGGCAAAGCAATGGAGGGTGCAGGGGCATAGTCCCCCACAAATATACCTACCACCCTCTTTCCGGTCGCCATGAAACTCGCTGTTTTCACTGTTACTGCTGTGACTTCATGGACCTGACATGGAACTGTTATTCGGTATTGTATTGCCCGAAGAGGGACCGTGAGAGGGCAGGGTGGCCATCTGCTTTAGATCTGCCTAGGCCTCACTGCATTCCAGTGAGAACACCAGTGTCCTTTCAATGTGTGGTTGCCAAGTGCACCTTGGTAATCAATGGCAGGAGAGTCTTCATCTACCGGCCTCCAGGGATGGGAGCCTTTTCCTGAAGGAGCTGGCAGACTTCATCACTGGGCAGATGTTGGAGTCCCCTAGCATTCTGATCCTGGGGACTGTAACACCAGGATCGATGATGAATCCTGTCATTTTGGGCAAGAGCTCCTCCAGCTAATGATTTGCTGGGATTGTCTCAGGTGGTTACCTCCAAGACGCACATACATGGCCACATTCTAATCCTGGTCTTCTCACTTGGACTTAACATTCTGGCGGTCAAGGTTGATCAGTCTGTTAATCAGATCATCATGCAGTTGAGTTCCATTGTGGGTCCCCTGCCAAATAACCCCTACTGTGGAGACTCTGGTGTTGTCCGAAACATAAATGGAGCCTCGCCAGCTCCAAGAGCCACTGGATGTCTCGAGCTTGTTGCTAGCTTGTGCTCAGGGTTCAGAGGCCAGTGTGTAGACTTATAACATGGCCTTGACCTACACCCTGGACCTAATTGCACCATTCCACATTCACCCCTCAACTTCCGATGTCGCTTACCATGGTACTGTGTTGAGCTATGTCAGTTGAAGACTAAGGGGCACAGGTTGGAGTGTGCCCGGAGGAGGCCTTCCTCTGAAGGGGACAAGATGGCACTGAAGTTCCATTATTTGGAGTATCAGCAGGCAATCGATCTAAAGAAGATGGAGTTTCTGTCTCAGTCAAGTGTTGCAGCAAGGAATCGCCCAGCTGTGCTCTTCTGCACTGTAGACAGTTGGCTGAATCCCTCCTGTCTGCAGTCCAGAACAGCTTTTTCCACAGAAAAGTGAGAGGAATTCAGGTGCTTCTTTGCTGACAAGGTGTACTCTATCAGGGCACGTACTGCCTCCTCTGGTCCAGCCTTTGCTGGAGGGATCGTTCTGTTAGGTGATCCTCTGCTGAGCTGGAGTGAGTTTCATCTGGTTTCAGCAGTCGAGGTCCTCTGTGTGCTCACCAGTTTGCGTCCCACCAGCTGTGCTCTGGACCCAGATCCAACGTGGCTTGTCATCAGCTGCTTGGATTTCCTGGGTCCAGTGTTTGTTGGGGTCATAAATGGATCTTTAAGTGAGGTTCTTTTCCTTCAGCCTTGAAAGAGGCTATGGTGAGACCCCTCCTAAAGAAACCATCTTTAGACTCTGATGTTCTGTCAAACTACAGGCCTATCACTAATCTTCCCTTTTTGGGGAAGGTTATTGAGAAGGTGGTGGTGGTTGACCAGCTGGTTGAGCGTTTGGAGAATTTGTCCTTCTTTGAACCTCTTCAGTCAGGTTTATGGTCCCAGCACAGCACTGAGACAACTCTGGTTGGTGTGGCATATGATCTTTTCATCGCGAGGACCGAGGCAATGTACCATCTTGGTGCTCTTGGACCTATCCTCAGCTTTTGAGGTGGTAGATCATGGGGTGCTATTGGATCATCTACAGAACTATATGGATGCCATCGCAGCAGTTTTGCATTGGTTTAGCTCATATTTAACCGGAGATCGCAGCATGTAGTCCTTGGGAACTTTTCCTTGGGACTTTTGCACTGCCTTGTGGCGTTCCACAGGGTTAAATTTTTGCCCTTTGTTGTTCTCCGTGTACATGCTGCTGTTGGGGAGACCATTGGGTGGTACAATGTGGAGTTTCACTGCTGTGCGGATGATGCCCAGTTGTACCTGTCCTGTGCCCCAGGTGACCTCTCTGCCTCAGTTACGCTGAGGCAGTATTTAGCTCAGATAAACAACTGGATGTCTGCAAACTGGCTATGTTTCAGTCCCAGCAAGATGGAAGTTATGGTGATCGAGCCGATCATGGGAGTGTTTTCACTGGCGGAGGCTGCTCACCTCAACTGTTGGTGGGTAGCCCTGTCAGTGGTGAGTGTGGTTAGAGATCTTGGTGTTTTTCCGGCTGACCAACTGACCCTCGAACAACAGGTATCATTAGTTGTTCGATCCAGTTTCTTTATCTCTGGAACATCTCCAGGATCCATCCGTTCTTGATGCCTGATGACCTGGCTGTGGTCATTCATGCTTTGTCACCAACAGAATTGATTACCACAACGCTTTATACCTAGTGTTGTCTGGAGGATTGATGCATTGACTGCAGCTAGTGCAGAATGCTGTGGCCAGGACGCTGACAGGTGCCTCTTTCAGGGATCATGTCACTCCTTTCCTGCATGCTCTACACTGGCTGCCTTTGAGCTTGAGCATCACCTTCAAGATTTGCTTGTTGACATACAAGGCCCTACATGGTTTGGGACCTAACTACTTTAAAGAGCTCCTGATTCCTATTGACCTCTTTGCCTCCTATTCTCTGCCGAGGCTGACTCGCTTGTGGTGCCTCCTTTTCACCTTAAGAGAGCAGGCGACAGAGCCTTGGAACTGCTGCACCAGTGCTCTGGAACTCTTTGCCACATTACATACATGCAGCCAGCTTGGCAGTGGCCTTTAATGCCTCCTTAAAATCTTTTCTGTTTGAAAAAGCTTTTAGCTTTATTTAATTGCTGATTTTAATTCTTGGTTCTGTTTTACTGTAAAGTGCTCTGAGCCTCTGGATAGAGTGCTATATAAATAAAATTTGCCTTGCCGTTCTAGATTTAAGGTACCTAACCAGGTATATCAAGAAAGATTTCAGATGAAATGGAAAGTCTAACAACGGCTCTCCATCACAAATCTATAGCTTGTCAGACCAAATGGCAGAGGTGGATCCTATACTTGACAGAAGTTGATCCGGAATGTGTACCTTAGAGGGATCAGGGGTGATGGAGAGATGGTCTTGATGAAAATATATCCACTGAGAGCCCCCATTGAGGGGAGTATTCTTAAGTTGGGCTTAGCTGGGTATATATTGCATTCTGTGGAAGTATTTATTTACCCCTTAGAAATCTTACTATGGATTAGGTGCATTATTCTGCTCTGCTCTTTTAGATAAACTGTATTAGAGCTGACCACATTTTATAGACCAACATTTCTATTTTATTGCAGTTGTACTTTATACTGAGTAATGCTGGCTGTGTTGCTTCATATTTTCTCTAATAAAATCATATTTAAAAAAAGAAAGATTTAAGATGGTCACACTAGGCACAGTCACACCATCTTTGCAGTCAGGAGACTAGCTGGAGTTACTGGAGCTGAAGGATGCATATTTCCATATTCCACTCATACTCAGTCACAGAAAGTATCCCAGGTTCAGACTGGTAAACTGCAAGTATCAGTTATCAGGGGTACTCTTTGGCCTCACCTCAGCAGCAAGGGTGTTCACAAAGTGCTTAACTGTCAATGCAGCCCACCTAAGAAGGCAGTGTGTAAGTAAATCAATCTTTATTTGTATAGCGCCTTTCCAAACCCAGGGCGCTTTACATTTAAAATACAGCAAACACAATTTAAATTATGCTCAAACACAATAATTACTGCAATTTAACTTAAGATTTGTCTGGGAATGCTAGATTAAAAAATATGTTTTTAACATCAGATTTAAATCTTTCGATGGTCAGGCATTCTCTTAACTGATAAGGTAGAGAATTCCACAGGGTAGGGGCTGCAAAGAGAAGACACAGGCACCCAAAGTTTTAAAACAAACCCTAGGAATCTCTAGCAATCCCTTGTTGGTGGATCAGAGAGGGTGGAGGGGCAGTAGGAGTCAGATCTTGTAGGTAGCCAGGTCCCTGTTCATGTAGGGGTTTTAAAGTTCAGCAAGTTTGTGATGGCTTTCCTTACCACTTTATCAGTGCAGAACTGGATATCCTGCAGGAAAGGCCATTCTTCCACAGAATAGGGTGTCAGATCTGATTGCTAGTGCAGAATCATTCACCCTGTGATGGCCAAGACCTGCAAGGGATTTTCTGCAGCTGCTAGGTCACATGACATCATCCACAACCTTGGTGCCATGGGCCAGATTCCAGATGAGGGGGTATACAGTACCATCTGAGAGGCTACTAGTCCCAAAAGACAGAGTCCCTGCCTCAATTAATGCCAGTTGCAAAAGCTTTGTACAAGCCCTGGAGTGGCGGAAGCAGGAAAGCAACCTCAGAGAAGGCATTCCCTTCATCCAGCAATCGTCCACCAAAGTTCTCACAACAGATGCCTCACTCCTAGGGTAGAGTGTCCACTTAGAATACCTCAAAGTAAGTGGCATCTGAAGCCCTTAGAAGCATATAAACCTCAGGGCAGTACTGTTGACAATGCTGTCCTTGTCCCCTAGTTACAAGGTCAATCAGTCCAAATACCACAGCAATGTACGATATAGACAAACAGGGAGGAACAAGATCCTCAAAACTGTGCACAGAAACTATAAGGATCTGGGACATAGCTACTCCCCAGACAACAAGACTTCTGCAGTACATCTGCCAGGCAAGGACAATGTGCTGGCAAATTCCTAAGCAGAATCAGCCAGAGAAACCATGAGTGGGCTGTGACCCAGCAAGTGATGGCTTGGGTATTCACAATAAAGGATACCCCAGAAATAGATCTGTCTACCTCTTGTGAGAACAAACAACCTTCAAAGTGCTGTTGCAGGTCACCAGCCAGGGTACAGTCCCAATGGACACCTGAGCACTGGCTTGGACAGGGAGGTTCCTGTATACCTTCTCACCATTTCCCCTCATACAGAGGGTGTTCATGAAGCTCAGGAGAGGCCATAACAATGGCGCTGACAGTCCCAGACTGGGTCATTAAGCATGGTACAGTAGCCCCTCACTATAATTAATGAAAGGGGCCATAACCTGTATCCATTATAGTTCCTGTCTGTTACATTGAGAGACACTAGTATGAACTACTATCAGCGGTGCATACATCACCCATACACATCAAAGACATTATATATGTGTTATATAATAATTATTTTTATTTGCTTATTTACAGTAAAGACAGAAAAGCAGAACCTTTCTGTTTTTCTGAGGCAAACTACTACAGATGGTGGTTCAGACCTTTTACCTCATAAGCTTTACAAACAGGCCCCCCATGACTCACAAAGCATGGCTCCACATGGAACATAGACTAGTGGGCACTGCTGCACTAGGCAATACTAAAACAAACAATATAAATGGATTGCCAAAAATACTTCCTCTCCAAATTACATACCTCTTATGCTGCTTTTTCTGGTTTCAGAGTCAAACTGCTACGCTCTTTGTAAACATGACACCCCACACAACTCACAGACTGCAGCTCTGCATCTTCAGTTTATTTAATTTATGTTGTTCAGTACTGAACTTATTTTATACACAATATGTTGTTCTATTTAATAAATCAACATAGCTGCTGAACCATAGTAAGTCAGTGTAGCTGGTGGTCAGTCACAGATAGGAATTATGAGAACAGAACAGCTAACCATCGGGAGCCACAAGAGACATTTGTTATACCAGAGTTTTGCAATAGTAGGGTTTGCTGTAGTGAGGGGCTATTGTACTTAGTGTTGCTGACCCTATTCTGGAGGACTACAATAATAATAATAACTTTATTTTTAGGGCACTTTTCAAAATGGTCACGTGCCTAACAGATTTTTAAAAGCATATCAAACATCCAGATCATTAAAATACTATAAATAGAAACCAGCAGTAAAATTATCTATTCACTAAAACAATCAACCTGGTACTGAGATACTACTTGTTGACTTTGTCTCACAGCAGGATACCCTTCTCAGATCTCAGATCACTGCGCCTGAGGGCATGGATCTTGAGGCACTAGAGTTTTCTGGTTTGAATCTGTCAGAGGAAGTGCTGAGGGTTTTGAAGGTTTACAGGAAACCAGCCACAAGAAAATCATATTAATCTAAGTGGAAGAAATGCTTATATTGGTGTGTCTCCAGAAAGATAATCCCAATGCAGGCAGGGCTGCCCACAGTCCTGGACTACCTGATACACCTAGTCCTTAGACCTGAGACCTTCAACCCTGAAAGTGCACATGGCGGTTGTGTCAGCTTACATCAAAAGCAAGGAGCATCTTTGGCCTCACAACTCTGTTTTTGAAAGCTTTTCAAAGGTTTCAACTATCTTCACACTTCCTGTGAGGGAATCAATCCCCTCCATGGGACATCGACATCTGTACTGCCTAATTGATGGACTCTCCCATTGAGCCTATGCTACAGCAAACCTACCATATGTCTCATAAGAAGCATCCCCTGCAAGAAATCTGCAATGTAGCTACTTGGAGAACAGTGCACACCTTCACAAAACATGACTGCCTGGACATACAGGGATGTTGGTTTTGGAACCGCTGTCTTGCAGAACATTTTTCCAAAATTGGTTCTAGTCCCATCCTCCCAGGGCACTCTAATAAGTCTGCACTTTTGTAAGGTATCATTGATGGGTTCCTGTTTTTGAAGAAAAAAATACTCACCATAGTAATGCTGTTTCTTCTCAGGGATTCGTCAGTGAGCCTTACAAGCAAACCTACCTCCCCTACTAGAACCCTAAAGACCAGAAGATTGAGTGGAGTCTGCGGTGACACTATAGGTAGGAAAATAAAGCAGACAAGGTGGACCATCAGGCCCTTATCTGCCGACAGATTCTATGTTTCATGTTTAAAAAGAGGTTTGTTATTGAATAATACAAGTTATTTATTATGATATTGTTACTTTAGAACTACTAATATAGTCTAATGAGAGTCTTACAGAAGTCTGTGAAAGTGTAACACAAACATCTACTTTATTATACAGGGTTTCCAGTTAGAAAGACACAGTTTCCAAGATGACATTTTCTGTTAAAGAACCATCAAATCAGCTGAAATAAAGCCATCACACACAGGACACCAATCTATCCTAATTATATTATTAAAGCATCCTGCCTATCTTGGCTACTGCTAAACAGGTACTCACATTGATAGCGGGTCACTCACAGTGGAAAGGGCTGTAGTGATGCCATTGCTGGGTATCGGACTGTGTGGACAACTTAGATAACAGTTTAGCCCATATTTATATGTTATTCCATAGACAGGTTGTCTCACAGGCTTTGCATGATTTTAAAATGTTTTCCATGAGGGTCAAAATGACCTCATAGGTGTAATGTCCTTCTCTCTGGTACAGTAATAACATGTTTACGAGAGAGGAGACAAGATATCTGGACTATTCCTAAACAAGGCAGCCTTTTCAAGGGAACTGTGACGTACAATTTGAGTTATGGAACATTTGAGGCATAAACAAAGCATTATTCTTCCACCGTCACTTTATAATTCGAGATGATTTTCTCTCATTCTGTCTGTATGTAACCCCATAAATGTGCCTATCATAAAATAATGTGCTTAATGAACTAATGCTAAGCATCTAAGGCTAATATATATTAATGCAAGCATATAAAGTTTATAAAAATTAAAGAGTTCTAGCTGTCTCAGTATGTGTTTACAGGAAAACATGCTGAGCTCATAAAATCAAACTAGTAATATAAAATATCTAAAAATTGTCACAGTGTGAAGACACTGTGCTCATAAAAACTGTCACAACAAATGTTGTGCTCATAAATCTGACTAGTGATAAGCTCATGACCTCCTGACCTTCCACACCATGATCTCATAATCCCAACAAGGGTCACACAAGAATGTGAATGAGTTCTTATCTTATGATTGCTTAACCATTAATTTGTTGCTATTTTACAAAGTTTTAGATGTGTGGTTATTTCTTGAAAAATCGTGTCTGATTATTTTTTAATTCTCTAAAACGCTTGACACATTTTAGTAGTCAATGAGATCATTTTGGCTGTCACTGCTTCATTAGCTATAGAAACAAATCTGGCATTAAGCCAGTAGAGAGTGGGCATGACCACAGCACAGAGCTTTAACTTGTATTCTAAATTCTGCAGTTTTCATAAAGTTCTTTCTCCAGGGCAGTACACTCTGCGAACTGATGCACTTTTGTAAGGCTCATAGATGGATCCCTAAGAAGAAACTCCATTACTGTGGTTTGTAAACTTTTTCTTTGGGGTGCTTGGGGTGGGGGTGCCGGGAGGTGGTAGCCATAAGGGGTTGGGTGGGAGGTTGACTCATAATCAGGGTCAGGTCATGGGGAGGTGATTTTGATGTATGGGTTGGGGAAGATTCTATAGCAGACTTTGCTAGGAGGGTTGCAGGAAGGGTGGGTTCAATGTAGAAGGTGGCATGGTGGGGGTAAAATGTTCTGAGTGATGGGAAGGTGACATTGGGTTATGGCACAGTGGGGCTGTACAAGTGTTGTAAACAGGGTTTTAAAAAAAGTCTGGCCAAGTTGGTGCAGCTGTTGGGGACTTACAAAGTTCTGTAATAAAAATCATGACTGGATTTGGCCATACCAGGCTATAATCTGTTTAGAAAGGACAGGGAGGCTAAAAAGGAAGATGTGTGTTGTTATATGTAAGAAAAACTTTAAATTGACAGATATACAGGGATACAGAAGTGGTCAGTGGTACTGTGGGTCACCCTAGATAAGAAATGGTGTCACCATTTGCACAGGTGTGATATGCAGATCTCCATCAGAGGGAGAGGAGTTAGATAGAGAACTGGTGGAAGCCATTTGCAAAATGGCAGAGAGAAGGAATTGCTGCTCCAAGGGGACTTCAGTATGCCAGATGTGGATTAGAGTCTCCCTGCTGCAGTTTCAGCTAGAAGCAGGGACATCTTGTACTCCTACAGGGTCATTACTCAAACAACTAGTCAGTGATCCCAGCCATGATGTAGCTATACTGGATCTAGTACTTAAGCATAGAGACAGTGTGTCAGTCGTCAGGGTGGGAAGTCATCTGGGGACCAGTGATCACTATGTAGTGTTGTTCAATGCAATGGCAAAGGCAGATTTCAACCACTCTAGGGTGAGAGTCCTGGACCTTAGCAGGGCAAATTTTGTAAAATTGGTGAATGTCTAAAGGATGAACTGGCAGGTGGAGATAACCTAAGTAAAGTGGAGAAACAGTGGGTGAAATTAAAGAGTGCCACGGTGAAGGCAACAAACCTCTGTGACAGGCAAGTGAGTAAAAGTAATAGAAAAACAGGCCACTGTAGTTATTTAGGAGGTGGCTGAGAAGGTAAAGCTAAAGGGTGGCATTCAGAAGGTATAAGGAGACACAGACAGAGGAGTATATGGATGTGTATCTGCAGAAACAGAGAGAATCAATAAAAGCAGTAAAGAGAGCAAAGGCAATAACCGATGATAGGATAGCCAAAGAAGTAACAAAAGGGACAATACATTTTTAGGGATAGTGAAAAAGGAGGAACAGGGAGGGAGGAATCATAAGATTAAAAAGGGATGGGGGACTCCACAGAGGAGATCAGAAAAAAGCAGACATACTAAATAAATACTTTGTTTGGCATTCAAGGTAGAGGAAGATGGGGATGGGCCACAAAAAAGCAGTATACGCTCTGTAAGAAGGGAAAGGATACCAGACCATTCTCTAAGCAGAGGGTACTAGAGGAACTAGCTAATCTGAAAATAGACAAGGAAATGGGACCAGATGGAGTACATCCTAGCGTACTGAAAAGAACTCATGGTAATACTAGCTGCACCTCTGACAGTTCTTTTTAACAACTAACTAGAAACAGGCATGGTTCTGGAGGACTGGAGGAGGGCAAGTGTAATCCTTTTAGAAGTGGTAGCAGAGAGGAGGGTGGAAATTATAGGTTAGTCAGTCTGACCTCAGTGGTGGGAAGGTTAATGGAATCTTTGTTGAAAGAGAGGATAGTTGACTATCTTGAATCCAATGGTTTACAAGATCAGAGACAGCATGGGTTCACAGGAGGGGACCATGTCAAAAAATCTGACAGTCTTCTTTGACTGGGTGACAAACAAGGTTGAGCAGGGTAGTGCAGTAGATGTGGCATACCTAGAATTCAGTATAATGTTTGACACCATTCAACATAGAATTATTAAACACACTTAGAAGCTTAGGAGTGGGTCCAAAGGTGTTGGTCAAGAAATTGGATAGGAGACAAAGGGCAGTAGTAAATGGGGTTCACTCAGAGGCGGGAAGTTGACCAATGGGATGCCACAGGCATGGATGCTGGGACCAGTCCTCTTTAATGTATTTATTAGTGACATTGCAGAGGCTCTGGAGGGAAAGGTCTGCCTATTTGCAGATGATACCAACATTTTAACAGGCTAGACATTCCAGGGAGGTGGAATGGATGAAGACAGACCTGAGAAAGCTTGAGGATTGGTCTAGGGTATGGCAACTTGATTTCAGTGCAACAAAAGTGAAAAATAATGCACTTGGGATACAGGAACCCAGAACTGAATACAAAATGGGAGGAGTGTTAACAACAACTAAGCAGGAGAGAGACCTAGGTGTAATTGTCTCAAATGACATTAACGTAGCTAGGCAATGCAACAAGACAGTCAGGGAAGCTAATGGGATGCTGAACTACAGAAGTAGGAAGGTCGTACTTTTATATAGGTCACTGATGAGACCTCATTTGGAGTACTGTGTACAGTTCTGGAGACTACATCTATGGAAGGATATAGACAGAGTAGAGGTGGTCCAGAGGAGGGCAACTAAGATGGTAGAGCCTGTAACATACAAGACCTATGAGGAGAGACTGAGGAACTCAGTAGAGGTGCAAGAGGGAGGATTTTCAGAAGAAGATATGCTCAAGAATGAGGGGCATGGAGTGAAGCTGGAGGGTGTAAGTTTAGGAGGGATATAAGAAAGTTCTTAACAGAAGAGTGGCAGATCCCTGGAATAGGTTGCCATCTGAGGCAGTTGGAGCTAAAACAGTGGAAGGATTCAAGAAAGCATGGGATAGGAATAAGAAAATCTTACGGGAAAAGGAACAAGGGGCAGGTGGAAGAACTGGAGACCATAAAGGGTCTGCAGGGATAATGTAGGCAGGGTGAAATGGGCAGACTGGGTGGACCAAGTGGTCCTTATCTGCTGACAGATTCTCTGTTTCTATGTTTCTATAAAGTTTCATAAAATCGAAGTTCCTGACTTTGCACCAACTTTGCTAATGAAATAAAACTTTGTGACACCTCTAATGGCTAGTGGGGTTGTTCAATAAAGAATCATTATGTAACTTCTTGTGCCGAATGCAAATGTATAATTTCAAAGGCAGCATAAACAACCACTAATTTTTTAATGGGGAACGAAAAACAGGCCCAGTTTTCCGAAAAATGTTGGCATAGGCACAAAATGGGTGAAACACTTTTGAAAATATAGGCATCTTAAAGGGCAGAAACATTGTATCGTTCCCAGTTCATATTTACTTACTCCATGTTCTCATTCTTTATATCTCTCTCTTTTTTGGGTTTTCTGTCTCCCTTATCTTCAAAATCAGCTTTGTATATAGTTAAGAATTCTCCAAGCAGTGACCTCATCAGTTAGAATCAGTGGATGACTCCTATGCAGATATTGCTTCTTGCATGGGCTGCTACTTCCGTGCAAATGGAGCACATTGAGGAACTGCTAATTCTCATTAAGGTAGCAGCCTGTACTGGCATCCACAACAGAAGCCACAGATTAATTCTAACCATGAAGTCACTAGTCGAGGATACAGGATAGTGCTACGAGGAGCTACACTGGAGCTACTTTTGAAAGATGAGGGAGACAGAAAAAAAAAAGAGAGAAGCTTTGAAAGAGAACAAAGGGCAAGTAAATTTGAATTGGAAATCTTGCAGTGTTTCTGTACCTTTAACTCAGTAAAACAGCGGCTTTATGAAATGGCTGCTTCTGCCCTGATTTGTAATTTTAAAACTGAGTAATGAGGTTCAAGATATTTAGTATTTCTGATCTTTGTGCTGGAATAATGCACAGCCACAAATTCACATTTCACCAATTACATTTCTTGATTTATTCAATAGAAGTTATGTACCATCATTTGTCAAGCACGTCACATGACCATTCACTATTTCATATGACCACAAACCGAGACCCAACTACATAAGTTCTATACATTTTAAAGTTATGCTGGTGTCTGTTTGTAGGAATGTATGCACTATTTTAAGGTGGATATAGGTACTAACAACTATCAAAGGTGCATATATTCCTTATAACATGGTAAGAACATTCTAGCCACCTGACTGGCTAAAGTTCATATACAAGAGTTTAATTGCCTGGCTATAATTACACTCTTGTACTTGTTTAGCCTGTGCACCAGGGTTGGCTTCAGACTATGTTTTATCTTCTACCCTATGTCGCATAGAAAACAATATTTTCTTGTTAAAATTTATAAAACAAGCATTTCAAAAGCATGTTTAAATAGAACCCATGTTATACAGTAAGTGCAGTAAGACACTTCAGGTATGTGAAATTTTGGTGAATAATCGCACTTTCCTCTTGAGCTTTTTAAAGGCATTCAGCATGTGCTTTTGCCTAACAACACATTTGAGGTGTGAGGCTATTGACCCATACTTACACACCCTGGTGTGTCTTATTGCATATTATTAGTGCATATCCTGCCATATGTTATCCCTTAGTTGTTACAGATTTAATGATTCTGCCAATGTCAGTAAATCAGAAAAGTTAAGCTTGAGAGGTTTGCCAATGTCAGAGTACAGTGAAACATCCAGTATGTTCATATTCTTATAGACCCAGAGAAATTATTTTGTAATTTGTAATGGTCTAAAACTGTTGTTGGATACTTGTTTGGAGTGCAGAGCAAAACTTCACCTAACGTGCACTGACTTTCCTCAGAAGATGTGGGCAATGTTAAATAATATTTGTTATATTCTTATTGAATGTTTATCCTATTTTCTCTTATTTTATTCTTGCATTGTAACTGCTAAATCATCACAGGACAACTATGTAAATAGGGCCCTGGGTCATAAGGATTTTACCAGTACAAAAATAAAGACATTACTACTACTACTACTACTACTACTATCACTACTACTACGCAAGTGGTAAAATCACTCACATGACATAGCTAAATGAGTAGAATAGTTATATGTAAAGACATTGCAAAAATGCTTAAATGCTTATGGTTTAAACACAAAACAGCAAAATTGGGGAAATGTGACATCAGGGTAAAAAACTCCCCTTAGCCTTGATGAATCTCAGGTATGTTTCTCTTTAAGGTTACAATCAAATCATTCTTAATTTATAAAAGCACTTTTCTAAAGATCAAAGTGCTTGTACATAAACCATACAAGTAAAATAGTAATTAACAACAATCATCACAAACTAGACATTAATATATAATAAAACTACAGCTCATTAAATATGTCAAATCCAAATTAAACAAAATCTGGATATGCCAGGCTGAACAAGTATGTCTTTAATGCTGTTTTAAAACTCTGGACAATCAGGCACTCTCAAACCCGATGAAGTAGAGAATTCCACAGGGTAGGGGCTGCAAAAGCAAAGACCGAGCCCAAATGTCTTCAACCGCACCTGGGAATCTCTAGCAATCCCTAGTCGGTGGAGTGGAGTGGGCTGAGGGGCAGTAAGGGCAAAGGAGATCTTGCAAGTAATGGGGTCCCTGTCCATGTTGGCTTTATAGGTCAGTAACCTGACCTTGAAAGTGATCCACTGTATTGGCAGCTAGGGTGCAGTCTGCGAGCACAGGTGTAATTGACTGGCCCTAGAATTACCAGTCAAAAGCCTGGCTGCCACATTCTGCACCAGCTGCAAGCGGTGTATATCAAACCCTGGTAGCCCTAGGTAGAGGGCATTGCAGTAGTCAAGGCGGAGGTCACGAAGGCATGGACCAACATTGGAAGATCCTCAGGATCCTTTGATTTGATGATTTGATTTGATTTTCAGGGTTTGAACAATTGTACAATGCAGCATTAGTATTGTTCTAAATTGGCACGAGTCTGTCCAGGCACAGAAAAAATACTCACGTGCCCAGGCTTGGAGAATGGGTGATGAAGCTGGGCAATGCTAATGCTGCATCGTGCTGTCATTCAAATACTGAGGAACAATTCATCACAGATTCGCCAAAGTTCATGACTTTTCACCTATCATCGCATTTACCTACTTTTGATGATTTTGTTTAAACCCTAATGTATTAGTTTTTTCAGTTTCTTTACTTTATAAAATAATATATAACAACACATGAAGACAATTTTGTATGACAATGCCATGAAAATACTGTTAATGTAAAACAGTCCTGGGTACCTACAGCCAGCATTGTCACAACTGTTAAATGACAAACACTGCATAGATTTACAATGCTGCCTTCAACAGAATTCTCAGTATTGTTAAGGGCACACAATGCCTAGGCTGACAATGCCAACCTGTTTTGGCAAATAGTCACTATTGTAAATGGCAAACAGTGCCTGGATTGACAATACCAACTTATGGCTGGCACTGTCAACCCTGTTAATAGCAAATTGTCCCTAACCCTTACAACCCCTTGTGTAAGTGTTATATACCAATAGTGCTACTTTTAGAATATAAACAGGGCTATATCTACCTGGAGTCCCAGTTCTCAACCCAGATTGTCACTGCTCTGGTGTTTCTTTTGACAGAGCTTCCACAGAGAGTCTGCTTCTAGCATGAGCACTTTGTCAACTCGTAATAAATACCCCTGCAAAGTAACACTTTTTTTTTTGTACTATATTTCTGGGATCTCACTTGTGATGCAGTGCAATCCACTTTCAGTTCATAGTTCTTTTTGTTTTTTTCTTATAGGTTTTCATCCTCCTTGGCAGTGTGGGTGAGGGCATGTGTCCCAGTGCACTACTGCCGCCCCTTACTCCTCTTAGTCGGGTCCTATCACCTGGGTGTCCCGTGAATATAGTGATTCAATTTTGGTGATGCAAAACAGCAATTGCAAAATGGGCTATGTGCTCTTACTACTGCATGTTAACTTCATCAACTTTGTTTCACATGTAGGACTGCTTTATGCAGTATGTAGGGTTTTGTTTGTCAGGTCAGTTTTGAACTGGCCATCTGGTACTGTGGCTAGAGTCACCGCCTGTTGTGCTGATGGACCTGGGTTCGAGTCTGGTTGTGGGAAGTTCTTTTCCCCCATGGGTTTGGTGCTCTACTTTTAGTGGTTTCCTTGCCTCCTGGTCTGTCCACCCCTCCTACTTTGTCCTCCCCACCCACAGGTTGCCCCCAATGTTCTGCCTCCCAACTTGTGTCCCCTCCCTGAGTTGCATTCCCCTTGAGTTTCTGTCCTCCCTGAGATGTGCCTCACCCCGAGTTAGTAATCATAACTTGGGAGGGAGCAGGGACATGGGGGCATAGCTCTCATCAAACATGACTGTAGATCACAATCCACAAAGAAAGTAAATGCCTGTCACTGTTTCTGGTGGGAGCTGAAGTGCACAACACTGTTTTGATTTTTCATGATCTGCAGTTGATCTTTTCACTGGCATTATTTTTCACTCACCAATATCACATAGAACCTATCCCTGCAGATTCCACTCCTCAGCAGGGCCAGGGAGGGAGGCCATTTCTCCCAGATATGCATTCAGATCTGTCCCAGCCCAGAGTGGCAGGATGGGCTACAGCATGATGGGTAGGGTTTCATGGAGCCTGTCCTCCATGTTTTTCTCCTTCTTTTCTCCCTGAGCCCATGAATGTGCCATGAATATGATATGTCAATCCTCCCTTCCCAGCCAGCTCCCAATCGACCTGCATCCATTTCTGAACCCGGTCACTGGTGTGGTAGGAGGTGAAGCACCTAGTGCCTCAGCCCTCTACACCACTGGGCCAGTTCTTTTCATAGTTCTATTGGGTTTTGCAAGTGGTTTTGCATTGAGGACTTCCCCACTTGCATAAGCCACATTTTGGTTCTCACCAATTAAAAATCCCTGGTGTCCAGTGGCACCGACTCCCACAACCCTGTCCTAGTTTTTAAATCCCTGGCACAAACTGATATGTCCCTGTGATCCAGTGGTCCGCCCCCGATCAATTGCCAAACAAAAGAAGTGCACTCTGAAGAATCTGACAGAGCAACAGACAGGAATTTTCACAAAATAATCTTACTGAAGTCCTAGAGGAACACCAGCACCACATGCTTCACATTAGACACTTCATCGGTGTGACAGCACCCACAGTCAATCCTTTAATACAGTATAATTTAAAAGTATGAGGTGTTAAACAGAAAATATCAAATTTATACAGTGTCCAGAATATTTTAGTTAGTAGCTTTATATTCTGAGATTTCAAAGCTTGTCATTGTGAAGCACCATTGTTAATATTTCATTAAAAGACAATAAGACAGAAGAAACCACCACCTGTCTAGAGGAATGTAAAGCAAACAGGAGGATTCACAGACCCCAAAACATAAAGAAATTAAATTGAAAGATACCAACTAATGGTTAAAATTGCTAAAATAGTAAATATTAAGGAGGCACAGAGTAATTAAATTATAATAATTGTAGCAGCCAATGAAGGAGATCTGAATAGAAAGAAAAGAAGGAAAACAAAAGGGGAAGGATGGGGGAGTGAACTGGTACTGGAAGCACAAAAAATTAGTAATAATGAAGCAAAAAGTATGCTGCCAGTGTATGAAGTGGATCGTATATGGTCCATACATAACACCAAATACTGCCAAAACAAATCCTAGGTTGATAGCACAGTATGCACGACATATCATAACACACTTACTAAGAAAGGCATATATTGCAACAGAGTAGAATAAGGGAAAGAATGGCCATACTGAAGTCAATAGCAAAGATGTGGGACCCTCCACTGAAAATTCAAATGAAGGTATTTCTTCCAAGATGAGGCCTGAGGAAAAACTAAAACAAATGTGTATTTGTTTTAGTAGAACTTAAAGAGCACAAATAAAGATATGTACAGAAAATAATGGTGAGAAACTGGCCCCATATAAAACTGCTAACATATTGAATAGATATTTTGTACTCTCCCTGACATTCAACTTCAAGATCATGTAGCTTCTGATCTTAGGAGAATACTAGAAACCCAACTGAGAGTGAGAGACTGTGCCAAATTTCTGCTTTAAATTATCATAAAACTTGAAGTACTTAGAGTTTTAAACAAACTAAATCAAAATAAATTCCTGGACTAGACCAAATGAAAACAAATTCTTGAAGGCAACAGCCGAGATTATTTCACCTGTATTAACAAAACTGTTTAATAGATGTCTGATAGAAGGCGTGCTTCAAGACTTTTGGAAATGTGCCAAGGTAGTGCTTATTTTCAAGGGTGGAGAAACAAACAACGCATCATACTACCAGCATATAGCTCTCCTCTCGGTCATATGAATGATTTTGAAAGAATAATTTGTAGTCAACTTTATGGCCACTTAGAAGCATATGGCCTTTTGACCCCACATCAATCAAGGTTCAGAGCAGGAGTTCCTTGGGCAGTGCACTCATGGATTATGTGTATTTAGTTGCTAATGAACTTTATCAGGGCTAATCCATGGATGTGGTGTTCATGGACCTCTCAATGGCATTCAACCTGGTGGATCACAGGATACTCCTGGAAAGAATGACGAAATTGGCATCGTGACAGATGCAAGATGCTGGTTTCAGTCATACTTCGATTGGCAGGACCCAAAAGTGACAATGCAAAATATTTTACTGGAAGTGGGACACCTGCATATAGGTGTGCTCCATGGTTCAATTCTGGGACCTATTCTGCTCCTAATATACATAAATGATCTTCCTACCCAGATCATTCATTCTAGTAAAACGTTATGCAAAGTTATAGTTTTTGAAGTGCGGCAACATATGCAAACATAGAAAAGTAGAAACATAGAAGTTGATGGCAGATAAGGACCTTGGCCCACCAGTCTGCTCATTTCCCTACCTAACAGATAAGCTGCAGATCCTAGTTAACCAACAGCCTACGTTCTCCTACCCCACTAGAATTGCTTTATGTCTGTCCCATACACAGGGCCCCAAGTTTTCCATGATTCGCGGCGGATCAGCAAACAGGAAATATCCGCCGAATTTGTGGCTTCGCGAACAAACGCCTGCTTCATGGCCGACGGGGTACCCAACTCTGGCCGGCTTCCACTGTCCCTCCAACAAAGAGCATGCCGGGAGCCCACCCCAGCATGGCAATCAATGATTTGCCGATGGGGTGCCCAATCCCATCGGCTGAACGCCTCATGTAGCCTTGTGCCACGCTGGGGCCCACCCCAGCGTGGCAAACGTGTCAATAGTTTTTTTGCCGACGGGTGCTCAATCCCCGCTGGCTGAACGCTTCCAAGTCGTGTAGCCACACTGGGAGCCCACCCCAGCGTGGGCAAGCGGTCCCGCTGACGCCTTTTTTTTTTTTTTCCTGTAAACAAAACTGTCCCACGGCGCGCCTCCGAGCCCTCCTCCCACATCCCGCACTCCACCCACTGCGCACCCAGCCTCCCCACACCCTCCCACCCCATACTTACCTCCGGACCGCGCCGACGATCTTCGTGGACCGGGAACACGCCTGCACTCTTCAAAGGCGCAGCTCAACTGAGGAAATGCTGGTAAGCTGTATAATGGGCTAGATAGGAGGGTTCAACTTTATTGCATATCTCAGGCATTTTTGATTTTGCACCAAATTTTCAACATGGGGTTTTGGGACCTTCTCATGAATGATATCACTGTCATGGCGTTATTCGGGCTGAAGGGTGATTTCGGCGCAGTGACTGTGCAGTGACTGCAAAATCACCCTTCAGGACTCAATACCACCATGACAGTGAATCATTCATGAGAAGGGGCTCAAACCCCATGTTGAAAATTTGTGCCAAAATTCCAAAAATGACTGTTTAACAGCATGCATTGCAGTTCCTACGCAGGCTCGTAAGTTCCGAAATTTCAATATTTTCACCCAGAGTTTCAAGATTGCCATTTCACACACTGTCTTATGAGTAGTACAGCTGTCATTTTTCACATTTCACCCAAAATGTGTTTCCACCCTTGTAGCACAGAATGGCGAGTCGGTATAGAAATCAATGTACTGGACAATTAAGAAAATCACAGTGACACTGTTCATGAGCAGAGGTCTTGAAATGGCTATGTTGAAAATTTGGTGAAAAATTCAAAAATGACTGTTTAACGAGCATGCGTTCTGCGCAGTTCCTACGCGAGCTTTCGTAAGTTCGCGAAATTTCAATATTTTCACTCCAGAGTTTCAACATTGCTATTTCACCACAGTGTCTTATGAGTAGTACAGCTGTCATTTTCACATCTCACCCAAAATGTGTTTCCACCCTTGTAGCGCAGAATGGCGCAGTCGTGTCTGAAATCAATGTTCCAGACAGATTAATAAAATCACAGTGATACTGTTCATGAGCAGAGGTCTTAAACTGGCTATGTTGAAAATTTGGTGACAAACACCCATAAAATGACTGATGTTACGCGTGCATTGTGTCAGATATGGCAAAAAAACAAAAAGGAAAAAATTAAGGGTAAAATGTGCCAGAATTGCCATAGAAATTGGTGTTGAGGTGTCAGAGAAGTTCTGGCGGCAAATGAGAACCTCAAGTCAAGAGAACTTCTTGTCTATGTACCGCAGAAAAATCGGCCCTGCCCATGCATTCTTGAATTCCTCACTGTTATTGACTCTCGACCTCCTCAGGAAGGCCGCTCCATTCATCTACAACCCTCTCTGAAGAAATACTTCCTCACATTACCTCTGAGCCATCCCCGTCTATCTTCAAATTGTGCCTTGTTTTGCACATCTCTTTTCTGAAGATGCTACCCTCTTGGACTTTGTTGATTCCCTTGAGGTAGTTGAAAGTTAGTTTCTATCATGCCCCCCTTCCTTTCCTTGAGGCTAAACATCTTAAGCTGCTTTAGTCTTTCTCCATATGTATTCTGGTGCAGACCCTGCACCGCTTGGTTGCCCTCCTCTGGACAGCCTCCACCCTGTCTATGTCTTTGCGGTGATAGAGTCTCCAGAACTGTACACAGTACTCCAGATGTGGTCTCACCAACTGTCTGTACAGAGGGTCAACAACTTCCTGTTTTCTACTGGTGATGCTTCTCCCTATGCATCCCAGTATCCCCAAGCCCTTCTCACTGGCTTCTCACATTGCTGGCCCACCTTTAGGTCATCTGATATGACAACGCCCAGGTCCCTTTCCATTTTGTTGTTGTCAGTAGCTCCTCCCCATTGTGTACTCCTCCCTGGGTTTTGTTTCCAGGTGCATTACTTTGTACTTCTTAGCATTTAATCTAGGCTGCCATACATTTGACCATTCCTCCAACCTTGCCAAGTTCTTTTCATCCTTTCCACCCCACCTTGCATATCAACACTGTTGCAGCTTGTTGTGTCATCTGCAAAGAGACATACTTTCCTTCCAGTCCCTCTGCAATGTCACTTATAAAGACATTAAAATGACCGGCCCCAGTACTGAACCCTGCGGTACCCCACTAGTAACCCCACTTTTTTCACTGTGGACTCCATTTAATATTACCTGCTGTGTCCTGTTGTCCAGACAGTGTTTTATCCAGGCTACCACCCTGGGACCCACTCCCAGGCTAGCTGATTGTTTATTAATCTTTGTGCTGGACTGTGTCAAATGCCTTGCTAAAGTCTAGGTAGGCCATGTCCACAGCCCCTCCCTGGTCTACTACTTTGGTCACCCAGTCAAAGAAATCAATTAGATTTGTCTGACATGACCTTCCTGCTGTGAATCCATGCTGCCTTGGGTCCCAGCCCCACTGGCCTCTAGGTACTCAACAATTCTTTCCTTCAGAAGTGATTCCATCATTTTCCCTACCACTGAGGTCAAACTGACAGGTCTGTAGTTTCCTGCCTCTGTCTTGCTCCCACTTTTGTGAAGGTGAATCACATCCGCCTTCCTCTTGTCTTCAGGTACCACACCATCCTCCCATGATTTATTAAAAGTGTAGTCAGTGGTGTTACTAGTTCTTCCTTAGTTCTTTTAGAATTTGAGGTGAATCCCATCAGGCTCCATTGCTTTGTCCACCTTCAGTTTTAAGAGTTCTTTCAGAACTCTTTCTTCTGTGAAATGACTAATATCAACCCCCTATCCAAAGTGCTTCTATTGACTGGATTAGGTATCTTCCTTGCTTTTCCATTGTGAATACTGAGCACAAGTATTGTTCAGTATCCCTGCTTCTTCACTGTCCTCTCTACCCAACCGCCTTCCTCTTTATTCAGCCTCAGTATCCCTGCCTTAGTCTTTCTTTGCTCCCTAATGTACCTATAAAGGTTTTATCCCCTTCTTATCTGAGTTGGCTATCTTTTCCTCAGTTTGGGCCTTTGCTATTCTGACTGCCTTCCCTGCTTCCTTCTGCTTTAACTGGCACAGTTCTCTGTCTTACTCCTTCTGTGTTTACTTATACTTCCTGAATGCTGTCTTTTCTCCCTTCGTCCCCCTTCACTTCTTTTGAGGAACCATAGTGGTTTTTCTTTCATTTTGATTTATTTGCTTCACGTGACGACTTGTTGCCTCTGTGATGGCGGTTTTGATGTTTGCCATTGTTGCTACACCCCACCTTCTTGCCTGTTTGCTATCACTTTTCTGAGACACTCTCCCATTTGACAAAATCAGCCCTCCTGAAGTCCAGTACCTTCACTTTTGTATGGCTTGACTCTACAGCTAAGTTTATCATGAACCACACTGTTTGGTGGTTGCTTGTTTCAGATGGCTACCCATTTCAAGATCGGAGTTCCTCTCTCCATCCTCACTTGAGTGTACTAGGTCTAAGATTGCTCCTCCTGAGTGGGTTTCAAAACTAGCGATCTGAGGCATGCCTCGTAGGGCATTGAGAATGGCCCTGCTCTTGGATGTGGCTGCAGCAAAGGTGCTCCAGTTAATATGTGGCATATTCAGGTCCCCATCAGCAATATCTTTCCTTATCTGCCATCCCAAGGATGCCTTCTATCATTCCTTGTCCCTTTCCTCCCCTGAGATGGGGGTTGGTATACAACCTCTGTGCAGATTGTGGTGCCATTTCCAGTCTCAAGGGTGACCCACAGTGCCTCCTCACCTCCTGTTTACCTTTGAGTTCTGTTGCTTGATCTCTTCCTTACATAGGGATACTACTCCTCCTTCTCTCCTTCCCTCCCTCTCCCTCCTGTAGATTGTGTACCTGGTATGTTGACATCCCAATCATGGTCCTCTGTGAACCATGTTTCTGTGACTGCCACGCTATCCAGGCATCCCTCTTCCATCAAGTCCACCATTTCAGGAGCTTTTTACCTAGACTATGGGCATTGGTACTCACTACCCTCCATTTTTATGGTTTTATTTCTTTTGCCCCATCACTGTCCTTACTGCCTTTGTCTTTTCTCCATTTACCCCACCCTTATCCTTATCAACTGCTCTATCTTGGTGTTTACCTCACTAACTACCCTGATTTTTGTGGGGGGCTAGGATTTCCTTCTCCTTTTCAGTGCCTTCCCTTAGCTAGTTTAAATGCTTGCCAATGAAGCATTTAAACTTATCTGGATCCTGGTTCCCCTCATGGATAGATAAAGGCCATCTGACCTGTATAGGCCTGCATCCTCCAGGTGGAGCCCTAATCCCCAGTGAAGCCCAATCCCTGAGCTCTGCACCAGTTTTTCAACCAGTCATTGAATCCCATGGTGTGGAGTACCCTAGCCTCATCCATGCCATAGACAGGTAGCACTTCCGAAAAAGTTACCATGTGTACTACTTGTCTAAGGCCCTCCCCAACTCCACAAACTCCTGTTGCACTGCTCTGATCCCATTCTCAGCCAGGTCATTTGTCCCTAGGTGGATAATGACATCCAGCTCACTCCCCATTGCAGCTGCTCCCACTATCCTGAGGATTAATTTCCTGTACCTCCAAGCCATGGTGCAGGCAGGCACCTCTACCTCCCTTTCCCCTCCCTCCCCCAGTTCTACCCCCTAACAATTGAGTCCCCATCAGGAGTTGTTTCCTTCCCCTGTGAGGTCCTGTGCCACCCTCCTGTGGGTCTCCATTGTGGAGGTTCCCAGCATCCTCCTTGGTCTCCACTGCAGGCACCTCCATAGAGGAACCATGCTCCACCAGAGTGGTGAATGAGTTGTGGAGAGGCACAGCTGGAGGGATGCACTCTGTTCCACCACCCTCACCCTCCCTGAGCCCGCCGTGGTCCAATCACTCCTCTTTCTTGGCAACCTCTGAGGTAGTGACAGTGGCTTCAGTGGTACCTGGGTGGGGAGCAGGTTCCTGAATTCTTGCCAGGTCAGCATGGAGATGAACAACCTCCTCCCTCAGACCAGAGAGGTGCCTGCAAATAGGACAGCAATGCAGTCTCCAGAATGTCTCCCAGAAGACTGCTGCTTCACAACCAGTGCATTGCACCTCCCCACGTCTGTGTCTCCTGTTACAGATGCTTTTTTTGTTCTTGTTTTAGTGTGTGCAAGCTTGTGAGTGTCTCTACCCCCATTCAGTGTGCTGTGCCTTTAAGGATATGAACAGGTGTATGCTGTTAGCAGTTTTGGGGAAGTGATGTCAGAACCCTGCTATAAAGGAAATTATGTGCTTGGGGTGGGTGGGGTGAGGGGCAGGTGGTTGGGAGTAAACCCATGCCATCCAGAAATAATCAACTACAACTCTGGCCCTCCATCCCAGGGAGTGCCTTCCTTCCTTTCAGACACCTATTTTACAGAGGTTAAGTAACAAGTCTAGTCACAAATGACTGCAAATATCTCCCAGCTACAGTTCCTCCTGGCAAAATTAAAGTTAAACTAAGAAAAGTCAACCCAAAAACAGAATCAATACTAGTTACTTACACAGGTCCAAAAGTAATAATTCAATTCAGTGCAGTCTAGAAAATAACCTCCTTGATTTAAGGAAGCTGTGGCTGCTTTCTCTCTAGCTCTCTCTCTCTCTCTCTCTCTGTCTCAGTCTCAGTCAACATATAGACTGAATAAAAGATGACACCGTTCTCATGGTGAAAGCTAAACAAATAATTCAAAGACATGGAGACTAACCTACAGTCTGATTTTAACCACCTGAAGATGGTTTGTCTCCTCAAAAATGGCTATCGATCAGGTGGTGTGTGGGGCTGAGAAAATGGGCCTACCTCTTGCCACACTGGAAACCTAGGTTTGGGAATGGACCAGGGTCACTCAGAAGCCAGACAGGAAAGGAGATTTCAACATTCTAGGACAGTCTGCCTCTATCAGAAAGGGTGGCTTGGCATCCGCTGCGCTACCACCACCTAGCAAAGGCTGGGTGATATAACAGGTGAGAGCCATGGGAAAGGGACCCAACGTGGACATCAACAATGCATGCATTCATCAGCACACTCACACATGTCACTGCATATGACTTTGCACTGGGGATACTGGTAAGGACAAAATGTAGGTGGAAAAACAACTCCAGCTGGCAGGATGAAAGCAAAGGCAGAGGACCCTGCAGACAATGCACTATCAACTGAGGCACTTAAAAGGAGAACAAGGAGAGGAACCTGGAGAAGGTAGGTGATAGGGCTAGACGGTCACTGCCAGAAAGAGGCCAGCAGGGTGATAGGAGCAGAAATAGTATATGAAAAAATGGTCCTAAGCTTTAGAAACAAAAACATAGGCAATGTTATTTGGTAAATCGAATCAATGACTTTAAGAGTCAGGGAGTTAAAACTAGATAATTAAATGGGACTTACCTTAACACAACCAATGAATAAAAGTATTTAGAAGTAACTGTAGATAATCTATTGCATTTTGACCTTCACATAAAATAGTGAAAATGTAAACTCTAGAATAGGAATACTTAGATGTAAGAGCCTTTTCCATCTTGTATGCTGCCAGGTTAACCACTGCCACCCAGCTTATACTACCAGTCCTGGAATACAGACACATGATTCATCAATTTGCAAGTGAGACACTATTAGAAAAGTTGGGTGCAGTATATACCATAATAAGCTTGCACAATTTGTGCTACTTTGCCCTTATAATACTCACCATCGCTATGTATGCCAAATTGAAGTGGGAGTTTCTGTCTGCTAGGAGAAAGAAATCAAATGTGATGGTTGCTTATAAACAAATTAGGAAACAAGGTTTAGACAGTTGTTACTGAATATGATATTACGACATGGAAACGCAGATTAAGAGAAATCAGAAATAGAGTATTAGCTGTCCCAAAATCCTAAATAACTATGGGAAAATGATGCCATGTGTTTATATCCCAAAGACCTAAAATGCCATAGATCCTGGAATTAGAGATATCCAGTCACTCATGTTATTTAAACAAATTCTAAATACTGAATTATTAGACTATTGTGCATGTTTTGCTGTTTAACAATTTTCATGAATCTGAATTAAAAACTGGTATTCAAGCCCCAGGAATCTCTTGAGGCCAGAAGATCGGAAGGTTGTGGGTCTAGCCTATACCAGGAACATGGGATAAATCCCAATATTGATACTGTTGCGCATCATGAGGAGTGTGCTGCACTCCTGAGGTGCCATCTTTAGATAAGATGATAACCTAAGGCCCTGTCCGCCTGTTCTGGTGGTTGTTCAGGTGGCTGTTAACGATCCCATGGCACTTCTCAATAAGAGTAGGGGAATTTTTATTGAAAAGGTGGACATCATTACAAATCAAACAAACAGCAACAAAATATAACATGCAAAAGAAAGATCACTTAACACCAAGTCTTACAATTGACCCATAAGTACAAAAGTGTACACATAGAGTATTTAGACATATCATTTTTTCAATAATAGTTTCATCTGCACTGGTTGGCACTGGCTGCCAATACAGTGGTGGATCACCTCCAAGATCGCATTGCTGACCTTTAAGGCCCTACATGATTTGGGACCTCACTACCTGAAAGAGCTCTTGGTGCTTTACTGTCCTAGCCACTCTCTTGGCTCCTCTGGCGAGGGATTGCTAGAGATACCAGATGCGTTTAAAGATGTTTGGAGGTAGATCTTTTGCCTTCATGGCACTGATCCTGTGGAATTCTTTACCTCGTCATATATGACACTGCCTGACTGTGGAAAGTTTAAAAAACAGCTAAAGACTTTCTTTTTATCCAAGCATTTGCTGGGGTGTAATAAGTGGGTGTTATCTATGACTGCTGTATTTATTGTCTTGTGTAGTGTGTTTTAAAGTGTTTTTGAATTATTGTAAATGTGCCCTGAGCTTGGGAAGAGGCGCTTAAAGAAATACATTTTACCTTCCTACTTGCTTACAATGCATTCTTTATATTTAATACTACAGTATTCGGTGTAGCCATTTTTGGTGCAATACTCCTGAACACCTTGCAAAATAGTATCTAACCATAACTAGAATCACATAATTGTATCTTCATGATATTTACTTGCTAACCTTGGATTATTCCCATACATAAGCTCTGCATACCCTAAGTTTAGAAGCTGTGGTTCATTCAAGTCCACTGCTAATATTTCCCATACTGTATTAGCAAATGGACAGTCAAAAAGATGCTGTTGGGATTCTATTATTTGTACAAAGATTCTCAAGGACAATATCTGTCAGAAAGCTGCTTATGTTTATTATTACCTTTGACACTAAGCTTCCCATAGTTGCATAACCAAAGACAATCCCACATATAAGAAGGATGCATGGATTCCTTAACTGTTTTAATACTATCAGTTTCTGTTGGTCCATACATAATGGAAAATGTACTTCTTCCATACCCTGTACTGTAAGGATATGTTGATATAATTTCTTTCTATTCAAGACTATTACATTTTCTGGAAAAAATTCAATTTTAAAGCTTGTTTCATACCGTCTAAACCATAAATAGGCATAACCCTGTTTTCCCCAGCAATCTAGGTTTTTAAGAACCCATGCCTCAATATTAGGAGCTATCCACTCTTTCAACCAAGGTTTCAAATAGCTTCCCCAGGTTTAAAAATTTCCCAAAATTATAATCATAAAATACACCAAAAAAGATTATAAGGTTAACTATTCCAACCCCCTTCTGCTATGGGTTTGTAAGTAAAATTTATTTTAACAGTGTTAGACCTAGAACCCTATAAACCCTGAAAGAAAAGACTAAACAATCTTGTAAACCTCTTTCAGAGGGATACACATAACAGATATACAAAAAATTGGTACAAGTAATGTTTTTATTAACCAACCCTTTTAAGTTTTCCAATAACCTTATTTCTCCATCTAGGTAATGATCTTTCAGCACATGAGATACCTATCTCTCAATTCTGTACATTTGAATTCTGAGGTCAAAAACTACACCTAATATTTTCATTGGGTCAGTAGAAATCATTATACTCCCACTGTCCCAGTTATAGGAATAGGGGTATTACCAAGCCGGCACCTCTATCCTTATTAAAGTTAATTTTAGACCCTGACATTGAGGAATAAACGTATTGCTTCCAATAATGAGCCACTATCGGTAGTGGCATCCAAAGTTAAAACTACATCATCTGCATATGCTAGGACTTTAACAGGCTGTACGCTGTCTCTGATAGTTAATCCAAATATCCCTTGTTCCTTAATACATAACCTAAGAAAAATATCCATACCAAATACAAACAACAGAGGGCTTAAGGGACATCCTGGCGGACCCCTCTAAGGACTTTAATTCTATTTCCATACCACTCATTTACATTAGGTATAATAGAAATATTTGTATATAACAGTTGCACCCATTCTGTCAACTTCTTTGGAATCTCAAAGGCCTGTAAAACAGAAAATAAAAACTGGTGTGATAGTCTGTGAAGGCCTTTTCTAAATCTGTCCTAACACCCACCCAGTCAAGCAACCTATGTTCCCCAAAAAACATTTCTCTTAATACTATCAAATTATCATATTGTTTTTTACCCTGTATTGCACAGGTCTGGACATCACTTACTAAATAAGAAGCAATTTTCGACAATCTGTTCAGGAGTATTTTGGCCAAAATCTTAATATCTGTTTTCAGGAGGTTGAGGGGTCTCCAGTTATTTATATAATTAGCTGCACCTTTTATAAATTAATACCAGTATAGCTTCTGACATAGTAGGGGCTAACTTTTCTTCCTTCAACATATAGTTAAATAAAATAGCCAAAGCTGGTACTAGAGAATTATTGATTTTTTATATAGGCCTGCACGTCCCATCTGATCCAGGAGCAGAATCTGATTTTAAGTAATCAATAGCTAAAAATATTTCTCCTTCAGTAATATCTGTAGTGAGAGAATCCATATCAAGTAATGATACCTGTGGCAACTGTAATTCCTTCAAAAGTTTGTGTGCAGGTGTAATCTGCTGGGAAACTTCAAACAATTTCTGTATCTGTGTTTCATTACTTCTAACAACCCCTGAGATGTTGTAACTGATTGGCCAGTAGGGTCAGTAATTCAGAAATGATTCTTGTCACTACACTTTCTTTGTAATCCTTATAAGGGTCTATTCAATTTTTTTATTATGAATCCCAAATTTTGCTTCTTGATCCAAAGACTGTGCTCTATTATACGGAAGTTTCTGCAATTGTGTTTTAATGAGCTGAATTTGTGGACCATAGTTCTGTGATGTTAATTCTGTGAGAGAAATTAAACGTTGCAACTGCTGTCTAAGTTTAAACTAATCCAAATAGCCTATCTTATGTTCCTGGTTAGATGTACTCCTGAATAATTCTTGCCAATCCTTCTTGGTATCATCCCACCAGGTTGACAAATCATCATAGCAATCAACTACAGACAGTCTTGCAGTCCAGTTCTTTTGCCATACTTTCTGATATTTATTATTTTCAATAAGATTCATTTAGCTGGCATTTATTTTTGTTCCACCAGGAGTGGCATTCCAGGTAACACGAGTGCTGAGGGCTACATGATCTGAAAATTCATAAGCATGTGTTGTACTGGAAGATACTCCCAAAATTTGGAGACAAAACATAATCAATCCTGGTTTTGAGGCTCCCTTTAAAAAGGTAAAACCACCAGAAGGATGCAAACTGCAGTAGGAATCCTTCAAACCAGCATCAGAAATAATCTGGTGTAATGAAACGGAATCACAAAATAATTTCTCCATGTGACGCCCTCTATCTTGATGATGCAGACTACAATTAAAATCCCCAGCCCAAAAAATTAACCTAGAAGTATGTGAAAAGGTTTGATTTCTTTAAAAGGACAGCTCTAAGGGTTTTGGTCTGAGGGGCATATGTCCCTATGAGTCTTATTCTAACAGAATAATATGAAATATCAACAATAAAGCTCTGCCTGGGCAAATGTCTACTAACCTAGAAACTAAAAGGTTTGGGTTAGCTAAAAGTATCCTCGCCATCACAAAGCTCAGTAACAGTGGACAAAAGAGGTCCAAGGGACCAGGCCTTAGAGGCCTGTAGCAGTTCTACATTAGTTTTAAGCCTAGTATCCACAAGACAGATTATGTCAGTAGCTTGCTCATGAAGAGTGAGCATTGCCCCAATAAGTTTCTTATTGCTTTTAATGCTAGGTCAATGTGGTGATTGATAGTTGGTCAGGGTTATTTATAGAGTGCCTCATTATAATGATTTAAGGGTTTTCTGTCTGTGCCTTGTTCTTTTAGCAATAGAATCTGAGCCCCTCCTACTTCAGTGTCTGTACAAGTTATCACCGATGAAGAGTCCTTACCTTCCCCTCTGAATCACTATCCTCTGATACCAAAGCTGCAAATTTATTTCCAGTTTTCCATGATTTAGGGACACTAGCCTACCTTGATCCACCCATCTTCTGAGAAACCACCTTACCACATCTAGAACTTTAGTTTGTAAATAATTTTTAACCCGTCATTGACCGGGGGGTGGCATCTCAGTGTGTACAATGTCTGACAAGGTTCCTGCGCTATTACTGGAGAAGGGACCATATCCTGATTCTCTGTAGGGATGAGGAAGCCACCACAGGAGCCCCTGATTCTTGTTCCTCTGGCATACTATTCTGTGTACTTACCTCAACTCTAGCTTTTCCTGCTGTTCAGCAACTTTTTTGCTTGCTGTTGCTGTGCTAGGTTAATTAATCCTTCGTGAGATGGACAATCCTCACGATTATATGATGCCCAAGGACATCGACCATAGGAGTCCCAGGTTGCTCACATAAATTACATCGAAAAAGATTTAAACAGTTTCAGAAGAATGCCCAAATTCTAAACAATGACTACATAACTGTACTACAAGCAGAACTTAAATGGGTCCTGGCCCCACATTTAAAACAAGAGCGTGGCTGCCGCGTAGAATATATAACCCTGTCTTTACCCAGATAGAAGGTACTGGGTAAGTGGACGCCCAGAGTTAGTAGTAATAAGTTTAACTCAAACTCTCCATCCTTCATCCCAGATCTGCTCACTGTCTAAAGTGGGACTGGGCCTGTTCAAGATTCCACACCGTTTCCTAAGCCAGTACAGAATATCTTCAATATTCACCCTTCATTTTAAACATGATTGTACTATTTTTAACTGCTGGCTTAGACAAAGGAATAGCATAAAATGGTACCCATAATGGAGTGTTTTTAAACTTCTCATACTGGACCCAAAATATATCAAGACCGAAACATTTTTACAACTAACATCATAATTGTAATTACCTAAGTGTATTAAGGCAAAGTCTCAGAGGAAAATAATTTAATGATCCTTTCAAAAGCTGTTTGATAATAAAAATCCTATTTGGGGTCTATTAAACCCCCTTGTATAACAACCTGACAGCATTACGTCATGGAGCTGGCTCTCCCTGGCTTGGAACAGATCAGATAATTCAGAGCTAGGACCTGCATCCCTCTATTACTACCATCAGGTGCCTGTTCAGGCAGGCCCAGCCTAATAGGGCCTTCAGTATGGATATCTGAATTCTGAACTAAGTCTTTTGGTTCAGGTACAAGTACTAACTGGCATATTAACAGCATTAACATGTAACTCAGTCTCAATTGAATTCTTGCCCCAGGGCATGTCGGAGCTCATATCTGGGACATTGTTGGTGGTCACATTTATGTCTGAGGAATTCAGCATCACTATATAGGTAGGGTCAGTGTATCAGGAATTCATTGTCCCTCAGTAGTTTGTGTCCAACTGGTGTTTTCTAATGCATGCATCGGAGACCAACTTGAACTGCCAGTATCCCTACTTCATGCTCCACACGTTGTATAGAGAGATCAGATCCTGTAAGATTCGTTGAGCAGGCAGACTCCTTGCTCATCCAGGTTTGGTTTTATTTTGTGAAAACACAAAGTCTTGTTCCATTAACACAGACTCCATTTGGGGCCATTGTAAAGAGTCCTTGCTAGCCCCACGACCAACACCTAGTCTTTTTGGAGCACTTTTTCGATTGCATTTCTTACGGTAACGGCTTTTGGCACACAGACATCACGCTGCAAGAACTGCCAGCCTGAGACTCGTTTACCAGATTGTGCTCTCAGAGACAGAATTAGAAGTAATATCAGGTGCTGTGGTTGCTGAATCAGGAATCAGAGCCTTTCCACGGACACTTGCAACAGCTGCCGATTCCATGGTGTTGTGCTGCGGGAGGAATTAGCCACATCAGCGCACCACTGACTGACGCCATTGCTGAGAGCTGAAACAAGTTCTGTAATAGGACTTTCTGTAACAAAACAGGACACTAGTGCTTCATCCAGACTACGTACCACAGTCAAATAACTTTCCTTTTCCGTAGGAGTTATGACTATTGCTCTGAGGATATTGTCAGTAATTTTCCTTCAGCAATGTTATCACAATGTACAATGACGTCTGCCCTTCAAAATATCAGCAGTAACAAAACTAGGTAACTGAGCTGCCACCAATGCAACATCTATAGCCTCTTGAGTGTCAGCACAAGGAGAGAGGCCTGCTGTCCTGCACTTGCCACATCCATTCCGTGTGGAGGTTCCTCCATACTGACCATCCTAGCACAGACGGCCATGGGTTCCCCTACAGTACAGTAGGGAATTTCCCATGTTCTGGCCAAATTTCCCATTCAATAATACCACCAACTGCTTAATCTGGTTCTGCAAGTCAGTTTACATCTGTACACATATTCAACTTCTTTTTCCACCTGGGTCACACCTGAAAACGAGTCACAGCTCAGTGTGCCTCTCCCAGTCACCAACTTTCAAATAAATAAAATAAAAATTATATATATATATACTTAGTAACTGCAATTATTCTCCTGCATTTAGCTGTTCCAGAGCCTAGAATTTTATGCTAAATATGGAATCATAGAAGAAAATTTAGAACTTTGCTGTGTGGTCACACTCACCTCTGTCCTGTAACATCAGATTTATTTCTCTGCCTGAGGAAGAAGTAGCCCCACTGTCATCACCACAACTTCAGTGCCATTTTATGTTTTTTTTTTCCTTTTGTTTAAGGAAAGTAACTTTAGTTTAGTTTTAATAACTTTGCATCAATTAAGGTGTAATTTGTAATGTTTGGTTGTTTTATATACTTTTTCTCCCATTCATTATTGGTTCCCAGGAGTTGGAGAAAGGCCTTTGCAACATGGTTCTTGTTTTCAGGGAACCACATTGTCTATCTTATGTAACTAACTTTGTTTTTTCTCTTTTAGATATTTTCTGAAGAAGACCTAAGGTCAAACGTAGACTTTTAACTCTATTTTCTATTTTCAGCGTGCATTTAATATAACCGCTTTGTTTTGCATATATATATTTATTTTATTTTCTAGTCTTGGTCCTTTTTCATGAAACCAAGACACTATTTGGCTTTTTTTCCCATTATAATTATTTTTCAGTAGTGTCTTTTATAAATTAGGAAATGAAGCACAACTTTCTTCTATTTGTATTGGGGAACAGAAGCACTATTAGATCATCAGAGATTGGTATGACTGATACAAGCAAAGAGAGGACAGGGCCTATAGGCTTTAAAAATTGCAAAATGTGTTTTCAAACTCCTGGCTAAGGCATGAGTTGTGTTTGATGGGCTTGAGTCTGGATCATGATTTTACTAATTGTGAGCTTTGTATCATGTTTTATCCTAAAACTATAAAGAAAGGCCGGTCCGGTGGTGCTGAGAGTTGAGGCACTGGATGTTACACCACCCACGCTGGTGACCCGGGTTTGGCGAGCTCATGACACCTGGGTCAGCCGGGGTGGGGAGAGCGAGGCTGGATCGAGCGGCCATGAGACAGCTCTCCTCTCCTGGGAGGGACATGGGGTTTCCTGGCTCTTGGCTGCCACTCAATGGAAGCTAGGTGGTAGCACCAAGCCACAATGGAAACCTGGCAATAGGCCAGGAGGGTGCAAGGGGTTGTCACTGGAGCCATGGAATGTGACTGCGATCTGGTTTCTGTGGTAATGGGAGAAAAATCATAAAAGACATGTCTCCCATTGCCCAGTAAGGCAGGAGGGTAACAGGGAGCAAAAAGCTATATAGAAAAACAGTAAAGAAAAGGACTAATATATTACAAGACCTTATGGCTTCTCAGTTTGCAACTATGTCACCTAAAGGCTCAGAAGAAGGTCCAGCCCATCAAAGTAAGCAGAAAGATAAGGCTGCTAAAGATAGTTCCGAGGTCAGGGTGTCTGAATGGAGGAAACCCTGAATCCACTAAAATAAAAGAGCCTCTGAGCAGACACCAGAGGTGGTGCCTGCTAACAGAAAAAAAGAAAAAGAAAAACATGTCACTGTCCCTCCTGCTGAAGAAGGAAAAGAAACACCTATGGATAAAAAAGATGCCCTCATTATAGGACATGACTAAGGCATGGCAGTTCCTCCAGGTCATCCAGGCTATGGGGAACTTTTAAGAATGTGCCTGCCCAGTGGTTAAATTGGAAGTGTTTAGGTGGGTGAACTTTCTCTATATTTCTATGGTGGTGGAGTTGTCATTTCTAGGTGCTGGAACGGTCCTATAGCAGTAGTCAATGGAGAAAGATGGCAGAGGTGATGGAACTGTCATACAGTTTTTAAGAGGTGATGGAACTGAGTTCCTGTGGGCTCCTACCCAATTTAACCCCTGGAACTCCCCTCCTCCAGAACCTATCCCAGTGCCTATGGAGGAGGAGGAGGAGCAGGAGGAAGAGGAGGGGAACCTATACATCCTTACAGGTCTCTCCTCATCCCTCAGATAATTACACTTCACATTATTCCTTTGTGACCCAAATGGTCAAGATCCTCAACATCTCATCGCAGGAGACTGCAGAAGATAAGGATGAGGCAGATTTTTGGACATGATGGGCTTAACTCCCACTAAGATGTTGCTGTTGCTCATTCACAAATCCCTCAAAGAGGCCACTTGTGAAGTGCTGATAGCACCCACCTCAGCTGCAGATATTAACAAGAAAATAGAGCAGAAATATCAAGTGGACAAGCAGGGTGCTGATTACCTGTACTCCCACCTGACCATGAAGGAGTGGTCCAGACAGCTGCCTGTGACAAGGCCAAAGTGGCGCCTTTCTTCCCAGACCCCGGATACGGATTCCAGGAAACTGGATAGTAGGGGCAAGAAAGTCTATACATTAGCTTCCCTGCTCTTAATACAGGCAGCAAGCATGGCCAATACAGCTCAGTACCAAAAAGGCACTTTGGAAATCTATTTTGGCGATGAGCAAAAAAGCTACTGGTGACTTGGCACAGGATCTGACAGACACAGCAAAAACTGCCATGGATGCCACCAAGTATCAGTTCCACAAGCAGTAGATACCAGTGACACTGCCTCTAGGGGTCATGGCACGTACAGTGTCCCTAGAAGAGGTTTGTATGGCTCAGAACCACAAACCTCTCTCAGGACACTCAAACAAAAGCAATGGATTTCCTTGTGAGGAAATTCTTGTTTAGTTACAAAACAGAGGCATACATGAAGAAATTGGATAAATACAAGACCACCTACAAAAGCAGTACTGAAAATAAAAAGCCTCCACTTTCCACAGGCCTTATGGAAGAGGAGGTAGGGCCAGGGTTGCTAACCCCGTGCTTACCTTGCCTATGATTTTGCCCCTCATAGAGAATGCTTTAGGGTAAAGGCAGAAGGGGCTCTAGGTGTGCAGATGCAACACTGGCCCAAAGCCGAGACAAAACAGTCTGTCCTGGTAGCCCAACCATTGCCAGTGGAGGAAGGCTAATTCACTAGTTCCAGGCATGGGAAGAATTACCACAGACAGATGGGTCCTGGAAATAGTGAGTCATGATCTGCAGGCTCACTAAACTTTATACCTCCTACTCCATCAGAAAACTCCTGTTGGAGTTAGAGGTAAAGAAGTTGACACACAAATGCAATGGAGAATGCCCCCCAATGGAGGAAATGGCTTTATTCAAGATACTTACTGACCCACTAATGGGGAGTGGTGAGCCACTTTATTTCTGAGATACCTGAACAAACACCTAAAAAGAAAAGTTCAGGATGGTGACACTGGGATCAGTAATTCCATCTCTGCAAGAAGGAGATTAGTTGGGGTCACTGGATCTGAAAGACACCTATGTTCACATTCCATTCAGACCCACTCACAGAATGTACCTTAGATTCAGTCTGGGAACTGCCACTACCAGTTCACAACCCTATCCTTTGGCCTATCATCTGCTGCCAGAGTGTTCACAGAGTGCCTAGCCATAGTGGTGGCACATTTGAGGAGGCAAGAGTAGCTGTTTTTTCCCTACCTAGATGACTGGTTAGTCTCAGGAAAGTCACACCAGGAAGTCAAGTCCTTCCTCCTTCTCTGCCAGCACACCCTGGAGGACCTGGGCCTCCTAATAAATGCCAGTAACTCCCAGACAGAACCTGTGCAGGTTCTGGACTTTATAGGTTCAGAATTGGATGCCCACCAATGGAAGGCATTCCTCCCTTGAGAAAGAGTGGAAAACCTGATAGTGCTTACAAGGTCTTTCAGGGCAGGGTAACCCAGACCTGCACTGACTCTCTGGCTTCTGGACCACATGGCCTCATCTACAACAGTAGATCCAGATTCCAGATTCCAAATGAGAGATATCAGTACCACTTAGCATCCAGTTGGTCCCAAAGGTGGGAACCACTGTCAAAACTAGTACTCGTGATAATGTGCCTGTTAAGGACAATGGAGTGGTGGAAGGAAGAAGACAACCTCAGAGAGAGGTTCCCTTCCTCCAGCAATCACCCACAGTAGTGATCACTAGAGATGCCTCCCTGCTGGGTTGGGCTGCCCAGCTGAAGGATTTTGCTGTAAGTGGGATGTAGAGCCCACTAGAGTCTCAGGAACACAGAAACCCCAAGAGCTCAGGGCAGCGTATCTGGCAATACAGGTGTTTTCCTCCCACATCAGAGGTCAGTCCATCCAGGTCTGGACAGACAACACCACTACCATGTATTATATCAACAAACTGAGAGGAAAAGATCTTCAAAGCTGTGCATAAGAAGCAATGAATATTTGGAATCTAGCCTATTCCTAGAGGTACAACTATCAACAGTACACCTGCCAGGAAAAGACAATATCTTGGCAGATTCCTGATAAGAATCAGCCAGGGCATCACAAATGGACCCTGTTTTGGCTGCAGTGTTCAGAAGGTGGAGTACACCAGAGACAGGCCTATTCACATCCTGGGAAAACTACCAGCTCCCTTGTTCTGTTGCAGACCCCCTGGTGGGACAGTCCCAGCGGATGCCCTAATCCTCTATTGGGTGAGACAGTTTCTCTATACCTTCCTCTGTTCTCACTCTTAATTATGGTATTGCTGAAACTGAGGGAGATTCTGCAACCATGATCCTAATAGCTCCAGATTAGACCAGGCAGACTTGGTACTCTCTTCTCATGTCCCTCATCAAACACCCTATCATCCTTCCCTTGAGGTACAATCTACTGACCTTGTCCCAAGGCAGGATAACATTTCAGATCTGAGAACCCTGCATCTCAGGGCATGGTACTTTAAGAGCTAGAGTTCTCTGGACTAAACCTTTCTGAAAAGGATTTGGATATTTTGTATGTGCCTAAGGTTTCTAGAATATCAGCAGTCAGGAAACCTACACCTTAAAGTGGAAAAGATTTTCTCTGTGGTGCTCCTCTAGGCAGCTCAGACCATTTCAAGCAGACCTTCCTACAATCTTGGACTACCTGTTCTGCCTTAAGTCCCTAGGTCCCAGACCTTCAACTCTGAAGGTGCATTTGTCAGCATATGCTTCCACTGGCAAGGACAAGTCAGTGGCCTGACAGTCCATTTTCAGAAAGTTCTTTAAAGGTCCCATTAATCTGTATGCATGAGTCAGGGATGCAGTCACACCGTGGATCTGAATCTCTGCATTGCCCAGCTCACGGAGGCTCCTTTCAAGTTCATGGCAACTGCTGACTTGTAGTATGTTACCTGGAAAGTAGTTTTCCTGGTGGCTGTGACATCTGCCAGAAGGGTGAGTGAGCTGCAGGCCCTCTGCACAGATCTTAACTATATCATATTTCACAAGGACAAGGTAGTTCTAAAACTAGCAGAAAATGTCTCCTAAAGTGGTGTTCAAATTTTATTTGAACCAGTCAGTTACACGTCCAGTGTTCTTTACAGCAAAATCAATTGCAAGAGAGCAAAGCTCCACAAAATTATATTTTACTTACTGTACCTAATCTCAAAAATGGTGACTACATCACTCTTGACTGCCAATGTTATCTGGAGCTCTGCTCTCACCTATTGGTTATGACTTGTACCAGACTTTTTCTGTCAGTACAACCACTAGCTAAGACCCACTTATACTAGGTTTAATGGGTTTATTTAACAGCTACCTGTTTAACCTAGTTATCCGCCTCCCTGTTACAGGAAATTATCGGTAAGCAGCCCTGGGGAACTGCCTCTGCAGAAGCACCATTAACTATACCCATCAGACCTCCCCAACTCCACTTCCTTTTCCTATTAATGTATGAAATATAACTCTTGCCTGGGTATATCTTATGGTTATCTGCCAGGTTCCACTACCTTGAGGCCTCCTCCGCATGGTGTCTGTCAAAGTGTGGAGTAAGGCAGAAAAATAGCGTAGTTTTCTCATGCAAACCCAGAAGGAGTTTCATGCATTAGGTTTTTTATATAGGTTGTTTGTGCTGGGCACATCGTGGGTGGCTGAGATCAGCTCTGTCCTTGCCTCCCAGGTCTGTCTACCATCTCTTTGACTGAGCCCCATTCCTCACAGAATTCCCGTGGTGGGACCAGGAAAGGGAGGGCTGTCATCCCCTCATCCAGTAATCCACAATCCAGACTAGGGTACTGGCAAACTGGCAATGGAGTAGGACAAGGATAGGCTGGCAGGGGTTCATTTACTAACACATGATAGCCATTTCCTCTGCTTTCTCCCCATCCCATGGCGGCTGTAAGTGCATACACATTGAATCGAGCAGGTACTATGCAGCAGCAGCAGACCCTACTTGCTACTCAGACTGTGGTGTTGCCACTCGGATGCCACCAGATGGCAGCCAAGGAGCGAGACAGCCGATCCCCACTCCTAGGGAAAGGAGAGCAGTTTGTTGCACACTTGATCATCTCCCTCCCCGCTGACCCCTGCCAACCCCAGCTCATTCCTGAACAAAGGTCGCCAGCATGGCGTGAGGTGTGGCATCCAGCATCTCAATCCTCTGTGCCACTGGGCTAGCTTTTATATTAGTTCTGACATGTACTGTACAGGTCAACTAGTAGAGAACTCTAACTAAGCCAACAGGGCAGTTTACTGGACTTCTATCATCTTGTTCTGGTATTATTTGTTTTAATGGTTTACCGCACATGTTATCATCAAGGGAAACAAAATGAGAATAATTGATATGGGATGTTGGGGGAGGGTTGATAAATGACCAAGAGCCATCCTCCTGGCGGTTTGCCATGATCATTCGGCTCAGATTACGACAATAGCTTGGGTACTGGGCCCAGACAAATTAGTCTGCTCTACAAGCTGGTGTAAAGTCTGTTCCCCACACGCTTAGGACGTAGCAGCTAACTAGATTCTGCCGCCACCCTCACCCCAGTATATACAGCTGCTTGCAAATGACCACCTCTGGTGCTTGAAGAGGAAAGGATTGTTTTTCTCTCTCTGTTTCTGCACACTTGATTGTGACACACTATCGTGCACAAGGCTGCAAGCGTTTTTATACAGCACTGCTACTTGGGTGATATACTCCCCCCACACACACACACACAGATCAGGAAAGGGGCTACAGGCCTTTGACATTCTTGGACTTCAGGCACACTTCTCAGTTTGGAGAGCCACTTGAAAACAGTCATACCTGCCCTTCTGGGCCAGGTGATACCATTGCTTTCACTGTTATTCATGTTCCTATCTGTAAGAGATAGGTTTATAATTGTTGACTTTGTTTGTTTTTGCTGTACTGGCCATAATATGTGTTACTGTTGCACTGTATGTTGATACTCTGACCACCTATTTAGAAGTCATTCTATGTTATTTTACCAGTAGCTTGCAGGGCTACCCCAAGCAGAAAGCTGCCAAGGTCAGACTAGACCCCAATCTCTAATATGGTACATATGAAAATTATATCCTGTAATGTGAAGGGGATGAATAATTCTGTGAAAATAAAATCCTGTTGCAGCTTAAACACTTGGATTGAATGGTGACAGCCCTACAAGAAAATCATATTCATATGCTTTGACAGAAATTTCAAACTGCTCAGATCATGGGGCAAGTGTTCATAGCATCCCACTCCACCCGAAAATGTGTGGTAGCCATTCTCATTCACTGCTCTCTGTCTTTTACGGTCATGCCCAATTACTCCAACCCTGAAGGCAGATATGTCCTTGTTAATGCAGTTTACTGAAACCCAAACTCTCTCCTTTCTTAACGTATATGCTCCCAATACAGTTACACCCTTGTTTATCAGTAAGATCCACAGTAAGGTGAACAAGGCAGAGGACCTTGTTTCCTTCTCAGAAATTTTTGTCTTGAACCCTCAGTATGATAAATCTCCACTGACTAACAACCCCAGACTACGCATGGCTAAAACCTTTGCAGACCTGAATGATCAACTGGGAACTGGGTCTCAGAGATGTCTGGCTGCTTCTACACCCAGCTAAAATGGACTTCACTTTTATTCTCACCCCAGCAAAAGCTACTCCCATACTGACCTCTGTTTTATGCCCAGGCAACTTATTACATGCAGTAATGGACTGCCATATCCACAATATTACCCAATCTGACCATGCCCGCTATCTCTGCAAGTTGAAATCCACCCAATAGTTACCAATTGGCTTTGGTGTATGAGTGTGGACTTCCTAGCTCAGGAGGTGAACACCATCAAAGTTAGGCAAAATCCAGATGTACTTGGAGAACAATGCTAGTGGGATACAACACCTATGACCCGGTGGAATGCTATGAAAGCCATGCCATGAGACACATATATTTCCCTGACTAGTGTACAATGAAAGCTGGCTATAACAGAATGTTTAACATAGAATCTCAAAACAGAGATTTAGAGAACACATAACAAGTGGATAATGTACAGATCCTCCACCAAATCACTACAGCCCAACAAAAATTGAAAGACCTGGAAATTAGAGAAGCAGAATGGGCATGAAGACATGTTCGACAAAAATACTAGGCACAGGGTAACTGTGTAGGTTGCCTCCTAGCCATGCAGCTTAGGAAGCAGCAGGAGATCGACATGTTGTAGGTGGACAGACATGTTGCTGCACTAGACAGTCCAATGTCAGGTGCCATCCCCATCACTTACCCTCAGGATATAGCAAGCAGTTTGGCCACCTCCTTCGAGGAGCTGTATACTGACCCCACCCCATCACTCGACCAAAGAATTAAAAGAATTCCTTGCGGGTTTACAATTGTCCGTCTTAGTGAACAAGACAGAACTTATCCTGACAACCTAGTCGAGAGGATGAGGTCATCTGTGCCATACTAAAACTCAAAATGGGAAGTCCCCAGAACCAGATAGATTCCTCGTGGAGTTCTACAAAACTTGTTGGGAGGACATTGTATCCCCACTTATGAATGCAATCAAAGCAACAGTGCATGACAGCGGTAGAACTTTTGAACTATAGTTTTTATTCTATTTTAGATTACCCTTATCTTCTGACTTGTATGATACCCTTCATTCTCAGTTTTGAATCTGATTTGATTGCTGTTTTTTCACATTTGAAATAATAAAAGGAGCCCTCCTTTTAATATGGCTTGGACCAGGTATTTATTAGTGTTCTCAGCTGTTTTTGTATACCACTTGTCCCACAACATGAGGGAGCACTACCTGCTACATGCTAGTTCATTTTAGTCACAACAGAATTGATGTTAAACAATGGCTGTTTAAAAACAACTGAGGATTGTCATGGAAGTCTAGTCCAAGCTGTATTAAAAGAGTACTCTTTTATTATTTTTAACTCTTAAAAAGTGGCAAAGCAGACTCAAAATGTGGAGAGAAGGGTGTCATGCAAATCAGGAGATAAGGGTGATCTAAAATAGAGTAAAAGGTATAGATATCTGGTCTATTGGCGTGATGGTAGCACTACAGCCTGCGACACTCAGCGACCGGGATTCGGGAATGAGCCTGGGCCATTAAGGGTCAGCTGGGAGAGAAGGTCTGAGCATCCCATAGGATATTCTTCTCCTTTGCAGGGAGGAGGCTGGTACATTGGCTTGTTACTGCCACCTGTGGTGCACCAGTGGTGGCATGGGACTCACCATATTGGGAGGAGAGGACACCGCTATGCACTTATTGAGACATGCTTTAGCACGCTTATAGCCTGGACTTATGTCCTTTGTGCCAGTGACCCCAGGGAAGGGTGTCGGAGAAATCAGGCAATAGCGCAAAACAGGTAAAAAGCCAGTCCCCACTGCCAAGCAGCATGATCTCTGACAGCTGGAGGGGGCGGAGTATAGATGGACTGTATAACTGCCACCCAGCCCTGCTGACAGTAGGAGATAAAATACGCATAAAAAAGTATAGGTCAAAATTTTCACTGACATTTTCATTGCTGTTTTAACTGAGGCATGTAAAAAAGCTTCCTGATGAGTGGAAGGAGGCAGTTTATTATTCTCATTCCCAAACAAGGTTAAAACCAGTTATCATGCTGGTCATACAGTTCAATATCACTGAGCAATGTGAATCAGAAAATAATGATCTACATCCTGGCAGACTAGCCTAAAAAGGTTATCAGGAAACTCATATACTGGAACCAGATGGGATTCATCCCCAAACACCACTCTTTCGACAATGCCAACTTTTGAATCTGGTACATGCAGTAAACCATTCAAACATAATCAATCCGCCATCTTACTAGATGCCGAGAAGAATTGCTTTAGCAGCCAGTTCTTGCTGTTACACTGCAGGGGTTTAGCTTAGAAATTTTTGTTGTGGATAAATGCACTGTATACAGCCCCATGAGCAAGGATCAGAGTTAATGGTTTGTTATCTCCTTACCTAGGTTTAAAGAGGGGCACTTGACAGAGGTGCCCCTATCCCCACTCCTTTTGCCCTGGAGGTTGAAACCTTGGCTATAGCCATACGGGATCCCAAACATAGCAGGAGCATCCTGTGAGCCACAGGGCCAGAAAATCTCCTGTATGCAGATTACACCTTGTCAGCAGTCCACTGAATACAATGCCTTCACTAATGGATGGGTGTGTGTCAGGGTTTAAAATAAAACATGACAAGCCTGAGGTGTTTAAACTTAGGGGAATCATGTCAGCCAGTAAAAGCAGTCATACCACTAAAGTGGATGCCCAAAAGCTTTAAGTACTTGGGGAATACATATATGAAAGAATGTCAGGGCACTTAAGGCCAATTACAACCCCTACTGTGTAGAGTACATGCAGATTGCAAAAGATGGGCTCGCTACCCCTGTCAGTAGAGGGAGAATACAGACAGTCAGAATGAATATTCTGCCAAGGCTACTTTACTGTTTCTGTATGATCCCTGTTAATGTTCCCGCTTTGGCTTGGAAGCAGCTAGATGAGACTGGACTGTTGGCATGAACAACCTGGGTTTAGAAAATGGCAAGTTAAGGGCATTACAACATTGCAACACCTGCAACACCCTGACAGTAACGCATTGAAAACATTCCCGCAACTATAAGTAGAGTTAAATTTACACCATAGGGAATTCTTTAGATACCTGTAGGTGAAACACTTCATAACAATGGAACACAAAACCACATATCCTATGCCCTCTGACACCATTGGAGGCTTTTATAGATACCACAAGACAACTGAGCGCAATATTGAAATGATCACAGGGATTGCCAGATTGCTGCAAGACTGAACAGTAGTTCTCAGAGATGGCCTGGGATGCGTGGCAGTGGGAGTCAGGTGAACAGATCATGGATCAGACATGGAATGAGCAGTCAAGGAGGGCACCAAAACAACTACCTCCCAGTTTACAGAAATTCCATTGAAAACACTACTGTAGATTTTCCTCACTCCCCTTGTACCAAATACAATATGGCCAACAAATTAGATATCAGAGGGCAGGAAGGCACCCAATACCACATTTTCTTGGGCTGTCCACACCTTAATACTTAATGGTCTATGATTCATGCCTTCCTGAACAAGGTTCTATACATACTGTACTAAAATCATTTCATGCCCTTTTCTGGGGCATTTAGCCATAAGGACATCAAAGAGAGGCCTACATAGTGTATATAGAATAATTACAACTGCAGCTCTCAAAGCCATTACTAGCTAGAGGCTTATCCCTTGCCACTGTCCCAGAATAGCTTTCTTCGGAGACTAAGAAATATTAGACATAGGAAAAACTAACAGTGAAATGCAAATGGATGAATTTTATTTCAGATGGTCAAAGTGGACAAACTGCTAGAAGATCTGGATACACGGTGAATAATATATACCACGCTCCTTTATAAATGGACTTGTAGTCATATATGGTGATACATGACTATGTTATCAAACACCTGTATGTTTTCATGGCAACAGCACTATATGTTTTTAAATGTATCTGATAAAATCAATAAGCAGAAAGTTAAAGAAAAATAGACTTTTAGTACTACAACTGTGGAACAAAGGACTAATGAATCCTATTGTTGCATGTAAAAAGCAAAAAGCAGTAAACAAAATGTTTTTTTCTTACAGAAAATGCACGATACGAATTTGGTGTTAAGGACAAGTGGTTGGAGAGCCTGTAAATAAGGTTCAACAGTTCTCCCACTGGAAGCGTCTTCACTCTGTCTTCACCCCAGAATCTTGGGGCACATGATTCACTGCCATAAACTGTAGCCACTTTGGAGCTCAATTATGGGGAGATGGAGTAGCCCACCCACCTGTGGTCACCATGGTCTCTCCCAGTCTATGTCGCACCAGAGGTATACAAAACAGTCCTCGCTCTATAAACCATCTGGTCTTTACTTCTGAAAATTCCTGTATCCTCCCTCTTTATCCAGCTGAAGTACGTACTCCAAGCCCGGTGCTTCCACTGCATCAGCCTCTGATGTATCTACACAGTGTAGGTTCCCCAGTTCCTTACTGCTGAGACCAGGTCCATGTAAGGTGATTGGGTCAGATTGGGTCCAATCCTGCCATGTGCTGCCATCCAGACCTTTAGTGTTGTCTGAGTGCAGGGGTTCATCACCTTTGACATACTGGTGGACCCCAGCATCCCAGACAAGTACTGGAAGTGCAAGGAGCCGTTCAGTTGCTCCACCTCCATGGCCAGCCATGCTGGGCCCTGCCCCTGTAGTCCCCAGGTAGATACACCAGTTGCTTCACCCAGTTATAAACTTGAAGTTGGGGAGTCCCAATCCTCCCTTGGCAGCTGGAGTATAGTTCGTTTGATTCTGGCTGCTTTCCCCTCCATATAAACTTATGCACCAATGTGTTCATCTGCTTAAAGTGGAGCAGTGGGACCTGTATTGGGAGTGACTGATAGAGGTAAAGGCATCGTGGCAGAATCATCATTTTGATGGTATTAATCCTGCCTATAAGGGATGGTGGGAGGATTTGCCATCTGTCATGATCCTCTGATAGTCTGCACTAATGGGCCATAGTTCATAGCATACAAAGACCCCATCTTGGCCGACAAGAGAATACCCAGATACCTTAACACCTACCATTAGCAGCCCCGGGTCTGTGACAGCTGAGGTTGGTCCCGATGCCTTATAGGAGGAGCTCACTCTTCGTCCAGTTCACTTTGTGCCCTGACAGTGAATCATACTCCCACAGCAAGGCATGTACCACTGGCAGATCTCTAGCAGGGTTCTTTAAGTATAGCTGCAGGTTATCCATATAGGGCCACCTTGTGCTCCCTACCCCCTCCTGGTAGCCCTGAATGCCCCTGAGGTTCCTAATGGCTGCTGCAAGCTGTTCCAGAGTCAACACATATAAAAGTGGTGATAGAGGACAACCCTGGTGGGCGCTCTGCCCAGGGTGAAGGATGGCATCAGCTCCCCATTAACCACTATCTGGGCCATAGGCTCATTGTATATTGTTTTCACCCAGTGTAAGAGTCTAGGACCAAGCCCTGGTGCCTCAAAGTCTCAAACATATACCCCCACTCCACCCGATCAAATGCCTTTTCTGAATCTAACGCTAGGACTGCTGCCCCATGTCTAGACGCTGTTCTCCCCATATATGTATTACATTTAAAGTTGTTCTGATATTATGGTTCCCTTGCCTCCCATGAACAAACCTGGATTGATCTGTGTGGATCAGTGAAGGAAGGCAGGTTCAAGGTACGTGGCTAGCACCTTCACCAGGATATTATAGTCTACTATCAGCAGAGAAATGGGGCGATAAAGGCACACATTGATGGGTCCTTCCCTTCTTTGGGAAGGACAGTTATAGTGGCCACTCACATGGAGGGGCATTATTCCTTTCATCAGACCCTCAGACAGCATATCATACAGTGGATCCAGCAACTGTGCATTGAAGGCCTTGAAAAGTCAATAGGCAGTCCATCGGGACCAGGGCTTTACCCTCCTTCAGTGTTTTTGGCCGACTGTATCTCTTCCCTGGTCAAGGGATGTCCAAGTCTTGTGTCTCCATGAGGGACAGTGTTGAGGTAGGTGCTTTTGCAAAGAAGTCCTGCAGCTGTTAGGGCACAGTGGACATCACCGAGATGTAGAGGGCCTGGTAAAATTTCCTAAATCCCACTCCTATCTGCGTTGTGGAGGTTATCAAGACTCCCTCTGCCGACCATATCTGGTTAATAGTTCTCTCAACCTCTCTCTTCCGTAATTGTCAGACCAGAAATTTTCCCCTTTGACACCATCAAAGTAGTCCCCTGCATGTGCCAGCAAGATGGCACATACTATTCCTGCAGTACACAGGAGGTTAAATCTCCATTTCAACTTCTGGACCACTCTGTACAGTGGCTGGGTAGGCCTGTTCATATGCATTTCTCACATGCCTCTATTTTGATCCTAGGCATTCCACCTCCTAGGCTGCCACTTTCTATTTATGAGCTGAATAGGCTATCACCTGCCCTCTTATATAGGCTTTGGGCCTCCCATCACATCACATCGCATGTGAGGTCACCTCTCTTGTTCTACTTCAAGAACTTCACTATTGTGTCTGTCATATATGTTATAAAGTTCTTATCTTTCAACAGTAGAGGGTTTAAATGCCAGGCTCGGCACACGTGAAGCAGGCATGATCTGAAATCAGTACTGGAGAGTAGCTGGATTGAATCATGTTACAGACAAGGGATGCACTAATCAGCACCCGTTCTAGTCTGGCATCTCGGCGGTGTGCATGAGAATGGGCGCTATAGTCCCAGCTGTTCGGGTGCTGGTGCCGCCATACATCCACCAGGCCAAAGGCATCTCCCAACTCCCCAGAGCCCTGGCATTCTGTGACATCTGGCTCGGGGCAGGGTTGGACCTGTCAATCGTGTCCATCACAGAATTGTAGTCCCTTCCCAGCACCCACGGGCCCGGAGAGACAACATGTTCAGTGCAAGCCTCTGAAAGAACCTGGGGTCCTCAATGTTAGGGGCATAAACAGACCCAACTGACAGGTAGCCTCTTACCTCCACCGATAGATTAGCCAGATATATCTCCCCCACCCGGGTCCTGCAGCTCCTTGTGTATCTGGTCCCTAGTGCCCCAGGGCAACCAGATAAACACTCCCCTAGCCTTTGTAGAAAACATGAAGATATCTACTGCCCTCCCATGCTTCCTCCATTTTACTGCCTCCTGCTGTGACATATGAGTCTTCTGCATGAGCACCATGTTTATCTCGCCCTCCTTATCTCTGCCAGTACTCATTTTCTCTTGACCACAGATTTCAAGCCATTGACATTCCATGTGGCCACTTTGCTGGACTATCCATGGTCATCAGCCAAATGTATACACTTAACCAGCAGGACTCCTTTCCCTGCATGATATCGATAGAATAATACAACCAACATTATTATATCCATAGCACATATACCCATTTTGCACATAGATTTTCCACAACTAGTTCCCCCCTCCCCGCCCCTTAACTTTCTGGAAAGTAAAAACATCCAACAAACCCTGTCAACTGGGCAAAACAGTATCCCCACAACCCTTCCCTCCTTCCCCATGACTGGGCCCCAAAATGCCCTGTCAGCTTCTCCTCCTGCATACAGATGGCGAGTAGTGAGTTTGAGATGGGCATCTCAGTGATACACAACCATCTAGGGCACATTATTGTGTCCCTCCCACAGACCTCATTTATGCACACTTTTTTCAATGCTCAGGTTATCCACAGCAGCTGAACTCTGGAGGAGCCAGGTACCACTTACCTGTGTTCCCGCAGCCCTGCCTATGGAGTTGGCTACCGACTTTCTGGTCGGTCTGTTCTACTTGGTGTCTGTTGTCCTTATTTATTATGGATGTTTGTCAAGGGGCTTCCACCCTGTAAGGAGAACATAACACAACACAGAGTATCATAACAATAATATGAGCATTAATATCCCTTCTTTCCCAAACCCACCCCCATTCACATTTCTCATAGTCAGCGGCTCAAGGGCAGTGGAACAGGAAGCTGGGGCTTAGGCTATATACAAGGGTGAGTTACCCCATTATGCATTAATCCCAGGCCAAATGTGCTGGCATTTGCCCCTGTGCCATAAGCTCCCCGGTGGGCATAACTCATATATCCAGGTCAGTTGATATAATTCACCAGTGCCTCCCAGCAAGTCAGGGTTAATGCTCTTCCATGCCCCCCTTCCCACAGAACCCCAAACCCCCTCCTCTGCAACCACTGCATACTAAGGTCCACATCTGGATCATGTCCATGAATAGCATCGGTCCTAAGGCTGGTCACCACCGCCTGGTACCCATGCCCCTTGGAATGGTTGGGCTGGCTGCTTGTCAGTGTGTGGCATAGGTGCAGATGATCAAGGGCAATTACAGATCCATCAGGGCCCTGGGCAAACATTGCTAGTCCCATAGTCATGCATGATCACTGCATAAGATAGTCATTAGTTATACTATCATTGCTCGTAAAATGTTGAGCCCTCCCCCACCCACTCCATCAGTCCCAAATAGAATAGCCGTGTCAACAGATGCAGAAGAAAAATCAAGTACTCAGTGAGGATCCAGGCCCATCAGTGGGTGCAAAACACCATGCGGTATGGCGCAGCTCCCACTCTGCCCAGAAACACCCGATCAAGGCTCGAATCCGTGAGGAGTCCAAGGCTGCAAATTAAAACAGAAGGCCATCACGAGGTTAAAGACAACTTTTAACTTTGCAGCTCCTCTTCTCAGGGTGCTTTCAGGCCCCATCAAGCTAAAATATTTTGAGGGTAATGAGAAAGCTGAGAGCAAAATACTCAACTTACTGTCGAGGAACTCAGTCGAGGAGGCTCTTCTTTCACTGCTTCGACTCCTCTTTCACCCATTTTCCCCATCTAAATAATTCATGAAGAATTTTGGGGTGCCCCAGGCTGATCGACCCTCAGTTTTGCTGGGTAAAAGAAGGAGGAAGGTCCAATTCAAGGTGTGGAGTTTGGATTTCACTGCATTAAACTTTTGACTTTTAACTTGTAGATCTTCTGTAATCTTCATATACTGTGACTCTAGCATTACTGATCTGGACTGCACCCTATTTTTTAGCTGCACTCAAGATAAGTTCTTTATCAGCAAAGCACAGGTATTTAATGAGGCAATGCTGTGGACGATCTGCTGGCTTAGGTGGAGGATCCACCCTATGGGCATGCTCAATTTCAAAGTCTGCTGTCTCTGGGGGCAGCTTGAAATGCTTCACCAGCCATGCATGTAGATGAGCAGCGGGTTCCTCCCTCCTTGCCTTCCACAGATTCAATCATCTGAGCAACTCTCCTGGTCGTCGACCCATCCTCTGAACTCCTCAGTGGTGTCTTTATAGTGGGTCTTCTCCTCACCATGATGTGTAAAGTGTCCTCCAGGTCACTTACTCTCTGCTGCAGCTCATTTATTTGGGTAGTGTGGCAGGTCGAAGTTTCAGACAAGCTGGTCACCATGGACTGCAGGTGTACCATCAGGGCCATAATGTTTGTAAAGCCAGCACGCATTGCATTGCATTTTTGCCAGTGTGGACGGGCACACCTGCCAGTGAGTGCTCCAGTAGTCATGCCACACTCTTCCTCCACGGCTGTTTAGGCTCGTTGGCGTGATGGCTCCAGGCCCACTTTCTGTTCCTTTTGACCTTGCAGCATTTCAAACAGGAGTTTGGACTGGCGATTTTCAGGTTTTGGTGCTGCCATGTGGTTCAGCTATCTTTCCCCTGTTGATTACTCCCAGATCCTATGCTCGGTCTGTGGGTAAGTTCGATTTCAATTCCGATGCCCAGGGAGCTCAGCTAAATTCCAACCACCATCATGTCAGCAAACCCAATCTAATTTAATCTTAAGAGGCCAGGTGATTTTCAATGTTTTTATTTCATTCTGTTTATTCCCTTCCACTTTTGGCATCAGATTCCCCTCAGAGTACCCCTTGGTGCACTCAGACCTTCATGGCAACATACCTGCTGATCTTCTCTTGGCCTCAGCAGAACCTTGGTTATGACCTCTTGGCAGGGTCAGGATGGAGGATGTAGCCCTGAGACATATGTTTTCAGGCTGTCTTAAGAGACATCACAGTCGAGGTTGAGGTCACATATACTGGAATCTGGCAGCACCCAATGCCAGTTCCATTTTTCTTGTTCTGTGTGTCCTGAGGCAGTGTGGGTGGTGATGTCATGACATGTGCATGAAAAATGTGCCTGCCTGTCAATGTCCATGGTCACTGCCTTCCTGCTTTGTGGTCCTCAGCTGAACTACCACTTATGGTCACCCAGGTGGTGGTGCTGTGGTGAACAAAGCAGACCACCCTCCTCAGAGGAGGAGAGCATCTTCTAGGACACTCTGTACTCCTTCCACCCCCTGGCCAGCACATGATGACTCAGGCTCCTTACCAAACCTGTTTCGCCAGTGTCACAAGCAGGGCTATGGAACAAGGCTGACTACAGATTTTTTTATTTAAATTCCAAAACATTTAGGAAATGTGGTCAAGTGGGTTTAAAATAGCAAGGAATAAGTGCCAGCTGAAACCAGTTAGGGATAGGCAGAGGCTTCCTGCGCTATTAAAGATTAGCAGCACCAAGTGACCCCAGAGCATGAGAGCCCTGTAGCAGGAGAGAGGAGGGAGGCATGCATAGTTCCCTGAGGATTCTGTTGGTTTGCTTACCCAGAACAAAGGTAGAATCCCCCTGCCCCCGAGGGAGAATAGCACATCTATTTTATAATCGCTATTATGACTTACTATATCCTATAGTGGTGAAGGGACAGCTGAAAAGTGGTGGGCACAGAACTGTCTTGGACAGAGTGCATTTCAAGTTTTCACTTGGTGTGTAGTAAATTCACAATTAGGATAAGGCTACTTTACTGTACAGTAATTATACAATTACAGGGTTAAGTGGTGTACATTGACAAGGGAGCAGAAATGGGTTAGATAGGAGCAAGATCAGATAAGATAAGATAGATATAGGAGGTGAAGGAATAGGCTAAAGTCCAACAACATGCAGTCCAGGGATGGTTTGAGAGGCGGGATGTAGTCAGCTGCAGGGACTGTGGAGTAGCTGTCTTTCAGGTGGAACTCTGCCAACACAGTGTCAGCGCACTGTGTAGGAGATTTGATTGCTCACTTCCGAGCTAGCTGCAGCATGGAATGAAATACAGTTCCTGTGCAGTAGACTGAGTAGAAGCTGTGGTCGCCTGTTACCACTATTCTCCCACAGCAGTTGACAGGAGTACAACCTGGGAGATGGAAGGCAGCGGGCATGGGGACAGACTAGGACCAGCAGGTGATGGAAGGATACTGGACTTGCGACCATAAACTGGTAACTCTCCAACAGGGACAGCCTGGTTATATTGTCTCCAGTGACTGCAGCCAGGCGATACCTACAAGAGACGACATAAACAAGGAGAGCAGCTAGAGAGGTCACGGTTGTTGAGGGCTCAGTTGCAAGGGAGATGGAGAAAGTGGTTTCTGCAGGCAGACAGGAGAATAAGTTAGTGAGGTGTCTTCAGGGGCTACAGCAAGGAGTGATGCCACTAGGCAGCGGGATACTTGAGCCCATGAGTGAGATGCCAGAGAGAATTGTCCACTCTGGGGAACTAATGACAGAGCCTGCCATGAGTCA